>BSBM01000264.1:1135000-3535000 GCA_027924585.1 Larix kaempferi
TTACCTCATCCACTTTATCTCTATTGCAACTGCCAGTACGATATACAGGATACCAAATTGCTAGATTAAATTCATAAAAATGCAATTGCATTAATTTTTGCATTCCACTTTCTATATGCAGGGGGGTTGTCCTATCTCTTCTCACGAATCCAATTTTATGTTTTAGGACTTTGCTTTTAGATTTTCTATATAAGAAGAAAGGAATTTCTATACTTGAAGACGTAGGCTCTGTATTCAAAGTTAAGGAATATGCTGAGAATCAATATCCTTGTTAGAAGTTCAAAGAATTTCCTGTCTGAGTTTGGTTCCAACGTCAGCTTCTACATCCGCTTCATTATTTAAATTCCTTAAAATGTGACAAGCTCTTAAATCAATAAATGTCCTAGAGATGCTCTGAATACATTGTATAATTCGATTTAGAGTAATATTGCTAAGATTGTTGATAGCGTTGATGGATCTTATAATTATCATAGAGTCACCAAACAATTGAAGCTTGTCGATCTTGTGCTCTTTAGCGATTTGACAGCCTTTCATCAAGGCTAAAGCTTCTGCAATGTTGTTTGTACAAGTTCCTAAACCCCATCAAAACTTCAGTCTCAAAGCTCCTCCTCTTAGCATAAAAACTCCTCCAGCTCTTGCTACACCAAGATTTCTCTTAGAGGCACCGTCAAAATGAAGACTGTCCATTTATTGATTGTTTCTCCAAGCTAGGAATTCAGCTTTAGGTAGCCTGATTTGCCAATTCGGAATTTGTTGTTGATGAATGATAGTGCTTGGCCTAGGGAGGATGACACCAACCCAATTCCTTTCTTCCCTGCTTAAATTAGCATATGTCTTGTAATTGGAATTTATGAGAGACTCCAGCAATAGACCTTTGGCTTTGCCTGCAATTTGCAATGGAGAGTAACACTTGTCCTGAAAGATTATGTTTTTCCTTGCAATCCAAACATTCCAACAAATATATTTAGGGATTGAAATCCAGATATGAAGCCAGGTTTTCTTATTAGACAGGATATGGGGGTACAGGGATTTCCAGTCTTTAAAGAGTTGAGAAATGGATGAAAAGGGTGGCATGGGTAAATTGAGAGAAAAAAGCATGTGGTTCCAGACAAGTTTAGTATGATTACATTCTAAAAAGAGATGATTGAGAGTTTCATTACTGTTTCTGCAGAAGGGACACCAGAAAGGCCCATGAAAACCTCTCTTGGTGAGATTTTCTCCTGTGAGGATTTTGCAATGGATAAGAGTCTAGATAAAGAAGTTGATTTTGAGAAGTCCTAGAGGATCCCATACTAATTTCCAGATGTCATTTCTTTCATTCTCTTGAGTTTGCTGAGCTTTGTATCCGAGAATAGATGTGTGGGATCCCGTGGGACCCCAACCCCGGTCATCTTTGGCCAGCAAGTGGGTGGTGGCACAGCCTTTCAAATTGTCGATAGGAATTTTTTAGCTGTCTCGAACTGTGTGCGAATAATACTGTTGTTCCAGCTTTGCCAGTTACCATGCATGTACCAAACACTGAAATCCTTCAATGTTGTTATCCCATTATGTTTCAACCAGATTGCAATGTTATCTAGTTCATGAATGCTATGTAATTTTTCGTTGTTCATGATCTTGTCCATGAAGATATCTATGTTGCTGCCATTGCCAGGTACCCAATATAATTTTTTTGAAAAAAAAATCCATGTTGCTTTACATAATTTCCAAGTGCTAGAACCTATGGAGATTGGTTTATGATCAAGGCATCTTAACCTACTACCCTACTTCTTGAGCACAAGACTGACTTGATTACCTTTGTTGTGAATAATTTTCCAAAGGAGTTTTCCCCCTAGAGCTAAATTTTCCTGGAGTGGATCGCAAATTTGAAGTCCTCCTGTGATTTTTGATTGCTTTAGGATCGCCCACTTCATAAGATGAATATTTTTATCATTATTTTTTCCGCCAAACCAAAGGAAATCTCTCAGGAGTTTGCTTATTGCTTCTGCCACTCCGTTTGGTGCTAGGAGGATGGAGAACTGATAAATGGGCAGCGCAGAGAGAACTGAATTAATCAGTATCAGTTTCCCAGCCTTATTGAGCCACTGCCCTCCCAATCTTCTTATTTCATTTTTTATTTTGATTATCGTATCTTCCCAATTCCCAGTTTTTATAAGACCTTGAGTGATTGGGAGACCGAGATACATGAATTTATCCCAATGATTGTAGACTTTGATGCCGAGAATTCTACTGATTTTGGTTGCAATAGGTTCTTTTATATTCCAGCAGTATACAGCACTTTTGTGCAAGTTAATCTTGCCTCCAGAAGCCTTGCAGTACCCATTCAGATTTCGAATGAATTTCTGAGCAACAATGGAGGAGGCACCACCCAGGAGGAGTGAGTCATTTGTGAAGAGGGTGTGGTTGAGGTAATGGGAATCTGAGGTTAAATGCAAACCAGGGAGGGTTCCAGAAGTCAAGTCATGATTCAGCTTTCGACTAAGGGAACCAGCGATGATGATATACACGAAAGGGGACAAGGGGTAGCCTTGTCTAATGCCTCGAGTGGCTTGAAAAAAATTAGTAGGGTGTCCATTAATGAGGGGGGTGATCCAGGGGTTGCTTATGCACGCTGTGATCCAGCTGATGAGAGTATCTTCGAAGCCAAAACATTTCAAAATGTTAAAAAGAAAAGAATGATTGACTCAGTCAAATGCATTTTCCATGTCTAGCTTGATTATCATACCTTTTTCCTTTCGGACCTTGCTGGAGTGTAATGCTTCTTGCACGAGAATAATGTTATCAAGGATTTTCCTTCCTTTCAGAAAGCCACTTTGATTATTGGAGATAATATTGTTGAGTAAAGGCTTCAGTTGAATTGTTGACATCTTGGAAATAATTTTATATGAGAAATTACATAATGAAATCGGCCTGAATCTGCTAAAATTACTAGGATTGGTCTCTTTTGGAATGAGTGACAAGAACGTCGAGTTGGTGCCATCTCCGATTTTTGCCTTTGAATGGAAGTTTCTAATCATTCTCATAAAATCTGTCTTAATGTACTTCCAGCAGCCTTTGTAGAAATGGATCAAACATCCATCAGGACCCGGGACCTTGTCTGAATCGAGAGAATGGATTTCTTTGAGAACTTCCTGCTCAGTAAACGGTTTATGCATATTATTGTTATCCTCCTGCGTAATCTTGTTAGGAATGTGCTCCAAGAAATTGTGTTCTTCCTCTCCACCCACACTGATGTCTTTCATGTATAACCTGGAGAAATGCGAGTATGCTACCTCTTTTATATTCGAGTTTGTCACCTACCCAAATTTTGAGGATATTTATTTTATGTTATTTCTTTTTGGCAAAATACTTTGTGTTAAATTATAATTACAAGTTTTGTAATTTATGACCCATTTGGTCAAAGATGACTGTAATGACTCATTATTATTATTTAATGAATAAAAATAGGAGACAAACACCCAAGAAAATTGTTACAAGAGTGTTCACTGGACCACTAGGAGGAATGGATGCTGAAAGAGGGAATGGGACAGATGGAAGCATTTGCACTCTACCACTAGCTATTGGTTATGGGACAACTCCCCTATATTTGTGGCATTCCCTCTCCAGGTGGAGAGAGGTGAGCAGGAAGCTCACTAATGACCAATTAATTACTAAAAGGCCTAGGCAGCCTATTAAAGGCAATTCGAATAGAGCATGCAGCTCTTACAATGTTTTCTGCATAAACATTTCCTCATGTGCATCAGGTGATGACTGAGAGATTCAAATAGGGAGGCTATGGAGACTGCATTTATAAGTCTGCAAATTATTCTGAGAAGGAAAAAACCAGAGGTGCTGGTGCAGGTCCCTTTGAATGCTAATCCTTTAATGCTAGGTAAATTTCTTGCTACTGCAAGTGGAGGACCTAAGCTTCTGAAGTTTCTTCCTCCTGGTGGATCAATGAACAAGCTCGGGGGTCCTAAGGTAGACATCTTGGTTGTTTTAAGAGCAGGTTGGGTGGAACAGGCTTCTTGGGTGATTTGTTCCTCCCACAATTATCAGGTTCTACATTTTTCATGGATCTTTTGTTAAGTACTATGATTTTCTGCAGCAACTGGTTTAGAAATATTTACAAATATTCAGTAGGAGTAACTATTTTATTTCTAATTTAATTTAACTGCTTAACTGATAAAATGACTCCTCTGCATTTTTCCCCATGCGTGAGTCTGCATCGTACTCCAGTACAGAGAGGTGGCATTAAACCTATTATGTTTAGTAAGACAAAGCTAAGAGGATTATTTGGATTCCTATAGTAAAGTTTCTTTTACTCTGCTCTTTCATTCACAAATAAGGACACAGGGAAAAAAAAACACATGCACAGATCTATATTCCCAAGCATTTCACATTCTAGATAATTTAGCAGCCGCAAAATGAATCTCTGCATAGTACTCTAGAATAGAGAAACAATTTAAGATCAGATAAAATGATAGGCTGCATGCTAGCTCGGGTGATTAAATTATACTGGTTATATCCTGTAAATGTTGCATTTAACTGTACACATTAAATTTCAAAATACAAACAACAATATTTATAACATAACAATCACTTTCTCAAATGACAGAAGTAAAAGACTGGACATAACTATGGTTTTAGTATTTATCATCAATTCCTATTTCTGAAAACGATGGACATGCTTTCATTCTTTCCGAATAGTAAAATATTACAAATCCATTCTTAGAAGAACTATCAAATTTATAAATACTAACAGCTGCAAGAATTTGATATTTCTTATACAAAGTTTTTGCCCCAAGCTTGTAGCTTTATCTAGATCAGTTTCATATATCTTTGTGCCTTACGTACTCGTTTCAACCCATTACTATTACTTGGTTCTCTAAACCCTGAAGTATCTTGTAAAACCTCGCATTATCTCATTTAGCATTTCATTTCAACAGATTTCTTATTTTTGCATACTAAACAGTTTTTTTTAAGAAAAAGAAATGACTTACGATTCTTAGACCTTTCTTTAAACGACGGAAATCGTATTAACCTATTCATCGAAATCATAAGAGTAGAGCTTTTAAATTTGAAAACAAAAGGTAGAAAAATTATGGCATTTAGCCTTCCGTTGTACACAGTTCCAAACCCTACCATTATCCCAACACAGTAAACTTTTCCTTACGCATACTATCTTGTTATACAAGTTTCGCAACCCTTCCAAAAACCACGCATTTAGGGTTCATTCCTCCATCTTTCTCATCAACAAAAATTACATATTAAAACACAATAAGGCTGCAGAATCATGCATCAGGATGAGCTACTAACCTAGGGGTGAGTGAAACCTCAGCCCAATAAGCTTCGTCAAACAAAAAAATTATATCGTCCACACAAACATTTCAAACGACTCTGACATCTTGTCACTGCTGTGCTAATCAACTTAATTAAAGGGAGGATTCATCCTCTTAACAGTCCTGCTCATTTACAACAAAAAACGTGGCCCTTTCAACCCTCGTCAAACTACTAGCACCAGTAAAACCTAGCCAGAGGTATCTTAGAGGTATTAAAACAACGTCGAGGCTTACCCAGGAACTATCACTGTACCCTTTCCCGACCTTCACCATAGAAATGACCCAATCCGGGTAGTACCTGCCAAATTACATTTTCAGGAGGTTATCGCAGGTTTGAATCAAAGAGACATTTTAAAACGTAATAAAAACAAAACAAAGGGTAGCTAAGATCTTACAGCTAGTTGAAACATTACCTAGATTTTGTAGAAACTCCAGGTGATAGTCGCCTGACATGATTTTGCACTCGGAAAAACACCTTCTTAAAAACTTCGTCGACTGGCTGGTGGCTCGACCTTGCAGTTACAGGTTCCTTCCATCGGTTAGTGTTCGAATCCTTGGGGTAAACCCTCCATTATAATATTCTCAAAAACCCTGCACTGTAACAGCCTGTCGGCCTCGCTCCTCGAAAGATCGCAGGAGAATGAAGCCCAAAGGTCACTCCAAGCATCATTTTGGGCATCGACGAGCTAGGGTTTCATCCAACGGCTAAGATTCATTGAGATCAATGACAGAGACATGTCTATCATCAGCATTGGGAGACGGGCATCATTGCATTTAATTCCCCATTAATTATTGCCTCCACGACGATGCCAAATCAATAGCCACGAAGGTAGATCTAGTTACAGCTAGGATTTGTAGTACAATTTCATCAACTCTTTCACGTGCTCTAAGACAGGGTAGCATACACTTAGACGACCAATAATTTCAACCGCGAGAAGACTTCAATGCTAGAACCAGAACCGATGACATGCCTGAACTCTTCGTACTCAACATTCAATAGCGTCGTAACACCTGCCATGCCAAAGTTTTTTTCACATTAAGAATCATTCCATTGTATTGTTAAACCGAATGTATAATATTTGACTTTGTTGTGTAGAGTCAACGATTAGATAAGTAGGGTTATATTTCTTTATGTTCATAATTTGCCACATAAATATATTCGTATGATACCCCATTAAAATCTCATATATCGAACCCATAGTTGGAAATCATAGTGGTCGCATCGTTTTAGTTCTTGCATGGCATGGCTCATAGCATCATAGAATTAATAATCTCAAAAGGGTAATCTTATATAGTTTTGTTACCATTCTAAAGTAAAATCGTCACTATATTATAAAGATAGAACACATTGTACATCACCTCTATAGTATGTTTGTTCGACAATTAGAAAAGCATAATATTGAAATTGTAATTATAATAGCCTTCAGCTCATTACGTCTTTAGCATTCTATTTGCCTCACCCATACCACTAGTCTTGAGCCCCACCGGAGCCAAGACGGTACAAACCGAAGCTTGATTAAATGATATGCTTATAAAAAGAAAGGATATTAACGTCGTCATATTGCGTTTAGCTTGTAACGTAAACTTGCCAAGGTATAAATATTTGTTTTTTTTACATATGTATCATTGAGTTTAGTCTTAGGATTCGCTCATCGCAGCTTCTGAAGTAAGTATTTAGGCTCAAAAACATTACACCTAGATAGACAAAGACGCACACCTGAATCCTGGAAGCACTTAGAACCTTCATCAAACTTGGACGACTGACAGAAACATAGTTATCTTTACATTCTTGAATTTTGTCATGTTAACCTTACTTGTGAATCTGCGCAAGAAGGACAAGTACAAATGCTTTAGCATAATAGCTAAGTAAGCCTCAGGCACCTCATAGGACCCCTTCATCGTCAAAAAAGAAACAACTCTCAGTACCTTGTTAAGAAAAGCTTGATCTTAAGATAACTCGAAGTACTGTTAAAATAAGCAGAACTAATTAAAGTATAACATGTCGCTGTCATCAAAATTATCATTAGTTAAGCAACTCAGTAATTAATTTGTTTTATGAAATAATGACCCATTTTTTTGGTACTAAAAGTCGTCTTATCATCATTTATTATTTCCGCAGTTATAATTATTAACATTTAATGATGATTTAGAAATTTTAAATTTCTATGAAAATATCGGGATGTTACATGTGGTATCAAAGCTCATGTTCGAACTCTAGGCCTAAAAAGGTCCAAGAAAACATGCAACAGAAATTTTATGACTGTAAAGTCCTTCGCTAATTCAAGTTTAATTTATTTTGTTGTATACATAAAATTGTTTTTAATTTACAGGTATGGAAGGATCAGCTGAACGAGTGGATGACAGATTTCCACCAAACAGCCATAGTACGAAACAACTATTCCATGGAAATCTGGACAACAATTCATCAAAATTATTACGTGCTTTTCAAGAATTGAAAGCAAAGATAAGATCAGTAAAGCAGGATAATGAAATAATTCTGAGAACACAAGAGGAGTTGAAGCAAGTACTGTTCGACCAATACCCAATAGGTGGACAGGAAATTGAACGTACTTTCGAGACTCGAGACTTACCTTATGAGGGCAAGAGTAAGCAAGCAAAAACAGCTGATGAAAACAACAACTCAACATCCTCAAGAACTGCCAGACATCCACGTAAAAAGAAGCATAACTATTCTAGTGACAGCAGTGAAGGAGACTTCAAGCCAAAGAGAAAAAGAAATAAATAGTACGAACAGATATCTGTTGAATTCAAGAAAATCAAACCCCCAACTTTCAATGGAGAAACAGATAAAGGAGAGGCAGTTGAGGCGTGGCTGTCAGGCATGAAAAAGTATTTTCAGATCTACGATTATTTGGAATCCTTAAAAGCAAAAATGTCAATTTACAATCTGACCGGGAAAGCAGATATTTGGTGGCAAGACCTTAAAAGGGTAAAAGGCATAAAGGACCAAGATGTGAGTTGGAGTACTTCTAAAAGATACTTCAAGAAGAAATTCTTATCTGAGCAGTATTATGAAGAAAAATCCAAAGAATTCTATGATCTAAAACTGGGAACGATGAACATGAAAGAACTAAACATCAAGTTTTTAAGTTTACTAAGGTATGTGTCGTACATGGTGGAAGAAAAACCGAAGGTCCGGAGGTACCTAAGTTGTCTACCCTTCAACATCAAGGACATAATAGAGTACGATAACCCTAAGACATTGGAAGAAGCCATGAGGAAAGCAACTTTTTGCTTTGACCAGAACAGGAAAAGAGAAGGGGTGCCTAACTAGAAAAACCCAAAACCCAGTAACTTTGAACAGAAAAAGAAAAATTTCAGATATGGTGGAAATTCTGGTTTCCAAAAGAAAAATTTCCAAAATCAAAATTTTCAAGGGAACAGTTCCAAAAATAGTCAGCAGCAGAAATTTACAACTCATAGAAATGTTCCCAATGTTGCCAGGACCAATGAGCAGAAGCCACCTATAAAATGCTTTGAGTGCCAAGGACCCCATTATGCCTCAAATTGTCCCCTTAAGAAACGGACAGCTAACCATATTCACTCCATACAGTCTGAAGCTACTATAGGAGATTTGGCAAGAGAAGTACCCAGAATTAATGCAGCTTTCGACAATTGGCAAGCAGAACACCAAGTCTCAATGGTAGAGGTTGAAGGTATGTTACAAAACCATCCAGTTTCTATTTTAATTGATCCAGGTGCTAGTCTAAGTTACATATCACCAGTTATTGTCGAAAATTTTAAGTTGAAAACAGAAAAATTCAATAAATCATGGTTGGTCAGACTAGCAACAGGAACGAAAAGAAGGGTTTCTGATTTTGTGGAAAATTGTGTTTTAGCTATGAACCAACTAAAAACACGGATCAAGTTAAATGTTTTACCTTTAGGATCTTATGACATATTAATTGGAATGGACTGGCTGGAAGCCCATCATGTCATTCTGAATTGTTATGAGAAAAGTTTCATTTGTCTGGATGATGAAGGAAGGACAGCATAAGTAAAAGGCATTCCTAGGAAAACATTCGTTAGACAGATTTCAGCCATGCAAGTAAAGAGGGCAGTCAGAAAAGGATGTCAGATGTTTGCAGTAAATGCGGTGCATGATGAGTTAAGTATTAAGGAGGACAAACTGAAAATAGAAGACATACATGTCTTAAATGATTTCCAAGATGTTTTTCCCGAAGAGATCCCAGAATTACCTCCCAAAAGAGATCTGGATTTTACTATTGATTTAATACCAAGTGCAGTACCAAGTTCTAAAGCTCCATACCGAATGAATATACTAGAGCTGAATGAGTTAAAATCTCAGTTGAAGGATTTGATCGATAAAAATATATATAAGACCCAGCGTGTCTCCTTTCGGAGCACTGGTCATTTTTCTTAAGAAGAAAGATGGTACCCTAAGACTTTGCATAGGTTATCGTCAACTAAATAAAATGATGATCAAGAATAGATATCCGCTGCCCCGCATTGACGATCTATTTGACTAGCTACGCGGAACAACGGTAGTCTCGAAGATTGATTTATGGTCAGGATATCATCAGGTTCGTGTGAACGATGAAGACATTTTCAAAACACCCTTTAGAACTAGTTATGGACACTATCAGTTCGTTGTCATGCCATTTGGATTGACTAATGCCCCTGTTGTATTTATGTGTTTGATGAACAAAATTCTGCACAAATACTTAGATAAGTTCGCAGTTGTGTTTATCGATGACATTTTAGTATATTCTAAGAACAAGGAAGAGCATGATGAACATCTACGTATCATTCTGTAAGTTCTGAGGGAGCACCAGTTATATGCAAAGTTCAGTAAGTGTGATTTTTACAAAGACAAATTTCAGTACTTAGGACACATAATCTCTGAGGAAGGGATTTCAGTTGACCCTGCCAAGATAAAGGCCATTAATGAACGGCCGGTTCCTAAAGATGTGACAGATGTGCAGTCATTTATGGGTATTACTGGTTATTACAGAAAATTCATTGAAGGGTTTTCAAGGATTGCAAACCCCATAACGTCTTTGCAGAAAAAGGGAAAGAAGTTTGTCTGGGATCAAAAATGTGCGGACAGTTTTAAAAGGTTAAAGGAATTACTGACTATAGCGCCTATTTTAAGGATTGCAGATCCTAATAAAGACTTTGTATTATGTACAGACGCATGTAATGACGGACTTGGAGGAGTCCTAACACAGGAGGGACATGCTGTAGCCTATGAATCGAGAAAGCTGAAAAATACATGAGATGAACTATTCTACCTACAATCTAGAATTGTTAGCAGTAATTCATGCCTTGAAAATGTGGCGTCACCACCTTATTGGCAGAAAATTTACCTTAATGACAGATAACATGGGGCTGAAATATTTATTAGATCAGACCAATTTGAATGCTAGGCAAGCTAGATGGCTAACTTTTATGAGTGAGTATGATTTTGAAATTCAACACATTAAGGGGAAGGAGAATAAGGTTGTTGATGCGTTAAGTCGTAATGCAAAGATACATTTTATTTCAGCCATCATCACATACGCAATAGATTTGGAAAAACAGATTTTTGAAGGAATTAAAGAGGATGAAGAAACAGAAAATTATAGGAAAGGACAGCAGAAAACAATTCTGAAAATTCTATAACAGATTTCGATTTGAAGGAAAATGGCCTATTGCTGTACAAAAACAGACTGTATGTACCAAACTTACTAGCAATAAAAATTCTAATTTTGGATGAGATGCACAAAAGCCACTACTCTTTCCATCCAGGTTATCAGAAAACCATCACAATGCTACGGAAAGAGTACTATTGGCCCAGAATGAAGGATGAAGTAGCAGAATACATAGCTAAGTGTTTTGACTGTCAAAAAGTAAAGGTGGAACATCAGCATCCTGCTAGATTGCTGTATCCATTGCCTATACCCAGCTGGAAATGGGAAGTCATAAGTATAGATTTCATCACTGGGTTACCAAAGAATCAAAAACAGCACGACTCCATCATGGTGGTAGTAGACAAACTTAGCAAGGCAGCCCATTTTATCCCTGTCAAAACTACCCATAAAGCTCCTGACATTGCAGAAATTTTTATGAAGCATATTTTTCGACTGCATGGGATACCCAAGGTAATAGTTTCGGACCGAGATTCAAAGTTCACAATAAATTTTTGGAGGTCCTTGTTCAAGGGGTTAAATACCACCTTAAATTTCAGTACTGCGTTTCATCCACAAACAGATGGGAAGACTGAAAGGGTGAATCAAATACTGGAGGACATGCTCAAAATGTATGTTAAGGATCAGCCTGGTAAGTGGGAGGACTACTTGCATCTAGCAGAGTTTGCATATAACAATCACTACAGTGCTTCAGCCAATCTTAGCACATTTGAAGTTCTTTATGGTAGGAAATGTAACACACCTATTTCATGGAGTGATCTGGTTAGCAGAGTCATTTTAGGGCCTGAATTGTTGCAGGAGTTAGAACTAATTATGAAGCAGGTACAAAGAAATCTTAAAGCTGCCCAAGATAGACAAAAAATTCAAGCAGACCTTAAAAGAACTCATAAAGAGTTCCAGGTTGGTGAGCATTTTTTTCTTAAGGTAAGGCCGAAAAAGAGTTCATTAAAGTTGGGAAGTTGTGCCAAACTGGCACCCAGGTATTGTGGCCCTTTCGAAATTTTGTCAAGGGTTGGACCTGTGGCATATCAATTGGCCTTACCCTCAAACCTCAAAATCCATAATGTTTTTCACATTTCATTTTTAAAGAAATATGTGCATGATCCTACTCATGTTGTAAATTGGAATAATGTTCAGGTGCAACAAGGCGGCGATTTTTCGGTGGAACCAGACTGTATCCTAGTAAGGAAAGGAACTCTACTCTGGAACCGCGCCATTGAACAAGTAAAAGTGCAATGGAATCACTTTAGCCTAGTAGAGGAAACCTAGGAGTGGGAGAGTATTATGCGAGCAGCGTACCCAACTCTGTTCCAAGAACACTCAATGAGTGAATAAAGCAACGTCGAGGATGATGTTGAGGCTTAAGGGGGGGTGTATTGCACCTACCCAAATTTTGAGGATATTTATTTTATGTTATTTCTTTTTGGAAAAATACTTTGTGTTAAATTATAATTACAAGTTTTGTAATTAATGACCAATTTGGTCAAAGATGACTGTAATGACTCATTATTATTATTTAATGAATAAAAATAGGAGACAAACACCCAAGAAAGCTGTTACAAGAGTGTTCACTGGCCCACTAGGAGGAATGGAGGCTGAAATAAGGCATGGGATAGATGGCAGCATTTGCACTCTACCACTAGTTGTTGGTTATGGGACAGCTCCCCTAAATTTGTGGCATTCCCTCTCCAAGTGGAGAGAGGTGAGTAGGCAGCTCACTAATGACCAATTAATTACTAAAAGGCCTAGGCAGCCTATTAAAGGTAATTCGAATTGAGCAGGCAGCTCTTACAATGTTTTCTGTAGAAACATTTCCTCATGTGCATCAGGTGATGAGTGAGAGATTCGAATAGGGAGGCTTTGGAGAGTGCATTTATAGGTCTGCAAATTATTCTGAGAATGACAAAACCAGAGGTGCTGGTGCAAGTCCCTTTGACTGCTAAGCCTTTAAGGCTGGGTAAATTTCTTGCTGCTGCAAGTGGAGGACCTAAGCTTCTGAATTTTCTCCCTCCTGGTGGATCAGTGAACAGGATCCGGGGTCCTAAGGGAGACATCTTGGTTGTTGTAGGAGCAGGTTGGGTGGAACAGGCTTCTTGGGTGATTTGTTCCTCCCACAATTATTAGGTTCTACAATTTTCATGGATCTTTTGTTAAGTACTATGATTTTCTGCAGCAACTGGTTTAGAAATCTTTACAAATATTCAGTAGGAGTAACTATTTTATTTCTGATTTAATTTAACTGCTTAACTGATAAAATAACTCCTCTGCATTTTTCCCCATGCGTGAGTCTGCATCGTACTCTAGTACAAAGAGGTGGCATTAAACTTGTTAAGTTTAGTAAGACAAAGCTAAGAGTATTATTTGGATTCCTACAGTAAAGTTTCTTTTACTCTGCTCTTTCATTCACAAATAAGGACACAGGAAAAAAAAAAACATGCACAGATCTATATTCCCAAGCATTTCACATTCTAGATAATTTAGCAGCCGCAAAATGAATCTCTTCATAGTACTCTAGAATAGAGAAACAATTTAAGATCGGATAAAATGATAGGCTGCATGCTAGCTCGGATGATTAAATTATACTAGTTATATCCTGTAAATGCTGCATTTAACTGTACACATTAAATTTCAAAATACAAACAGCAATCTTGATAACATAACAATCACTTTCTCAAATGACAGAAGTAAAAGACTGCACAGAACTATGGTTTTAGTATTTATCATCTGTTCCTATTTCTGAAAACGATGGACATGCTTTCATTCTTTCCGAATAGTAAAATATTACAAATCCATTCTTAGAAAACCTATCAAATTTATAAATACTAACAGCTGCAAGAATTTGATATTTCGTATACAAAGTTTTTGCCCCAAGCTTGTAGCTTTATCTAGATCAGTTTCATATATCTATGTGCCTTACGTACTCATTTCAACCCATTACTGTTACTTGGTTATCTAAACCCTGAAGTATCTTGTAAAACCTGGCATTATCTCATTTATCATTTCGTTTCAACAAATTTCTTATTTTTGCATACTAAACAGTTTTTTTTAAGAAAAAGAAATAACTTACGATTCTTAGACCTTTCTTTAAACGACGGCAATCGTATTAACCTATTCATCGAAATCATAAGAGTAGAGCTTTTAAATTTGAAAACACAAGGTAGAAAAATTATGGCATTTAGCTTTCCGTTGTACACAATTCTAAATCCTACCATTATCCCAACACAGTAAACTTTTCCTTACGCATACTATCTTGTTATACGAGTTTCGCAACCCTTCCAAAAACCACGCATTTAGGGTTCATTCCTCCATCTTTATCATCAACAAAAATTACATATTAAAACACAATAAGGCTGCATAATCATGCATCAGGACGAGCTACTAACCTAGGGGCGAGCGAAACCTCAGCCTATTAAGCTTCGTCAAACCAAAAAAAAAATATCGTCCACACAAACATTTCAAACGACTCTGACATCTCGTCACTGCGGTGCTAATCAACTTAATTAAAGGGAGGATTCATCCTATTAACAGTCTTGCTCATTTACAACAAAAAACGCAGCCCTTTCAACCCTCATCAAACTACTAGCACCAGTAAAACCTAGCCAGAGGTACCTTAGAGGTATTAAAACAACGCCGAGGCTTACCCGGGAACTATCATTGTACCCTTTGCCAACCTTCGCCATAAAAATGACCCAATCCGGGTAGTACCTGCCAGATTACATTTTTAGGAGGTTATCATAGGTTTGAATCAAAGAGATATTTTAAAACGTAAGAAAAAAAAAAACAAAGGGTAGCTAAGCTCTTACAGCTGGTTGAAACATTACCTGGATTTTGTAGAAACTCCAGGTGATAGTCGCCTGACATGATTTTGCACTCGGAAAAACCCCTTCTTAAAAACTTCGTCGACTGGCTGGTGGCTCGACCATGCAGTTACAGGTTCCTTCCATCGGTTAGTGTTCAAATATTTGGCGTAAACCCTCCATTATAATCTTCTCAAAAACCCTACACTGTAACGGCCTATCGGCCTCGCTCCTCGAAAGCTCGCAGGAGAATGAAGCCCAAAGGTCACTCCAAGCATCATTTTGCGCATCGATGAGCTAGGGTTTCATCCAATGGCTAAGATTCATTGAGATCAATGACGGATCCTTATCTATCATCAATGTTGGGAGACGGGCATCACTGCGTTTAATTCCCCATTAATTATTGCCTCCACAACGATGCCAAATCAACAGCCATGAAGGCAGAGCTAGTTACAGCTAGGATTTGTAGTACAATTTCATCAACTCTTTCTGTTAAATTTTGAGCATTAATTCACAATACTCTAGGATCTTTACTGAGAGAATAACATGTATAGTATATCAATGCATAACAATCATAATAAGCATGACAAGCATCACAAGAATCAAAAGCATGAGAGACAAGAGACACAGAATTTCCGTGGGGAAAACCCTAAGTTGAAAAACCCTGCAACTTCCTCGGAGATAGAGAGAACAATGGCTTAACCAAAGTACAACCAAAATACACTGAGATAGTTTCCTAGTAGCAAATGATCCTCCTCCTCACTAGTGCGCCACTTTCTGAGTGAGAGAAGTGTGAGTTTCCGAGTGAGCAAATAGAGATCTCCTGATCTCTATTTATACTTAACCTGTTTTCCCAGTTACACTATGGGGCCGACTTGTCTAGCTAGGTACATCCACAATATAATATATATTTCAGGGCCGACCCCACACATGGTGGTCTAATAAATGATCGGAAAGTACACACACTTGCGACACTTGTCAATACAACTGACGACACTTCCTTATAGAGGAATAACACATCTCTTATAAGGGTACAATAAATATATATGAAATACATAGATGAAATACATTCTGAAGTTACATATACATCAACACTCCCTCTTAACTAGGAAGGTATTTCTCGACACAGATCTGCTAGACAAGTCTTCTTCTCGGGATCATCATCATCGATGCATAGTCATCATCATCATCACTGCTGCTGCTATCTCAACCAATCTCTGACTCTACTCGTCATAGGAAGTTCTACAGAGCCAGTCCTTTTTCATACTGGATGTAGGCCCACCACCTGCAGGTCTTCGTCATCACTGGCCATACTATGGAATCCTCAGGACTTATTACGTGCGTCACAAAACCTCGAAAGAGCATCCCAGGATGTTGCGGGTACACAACTCCGACCTATAGGATCGCCCAAGGCCATATTATATGTGACCTCACCACAAAACCTCGCAAGAGAATCCCAGGCTGTTACGAGCACACAGCTCTACCTATAGGATCTCCCAGGGACAGATTACATGTGGTCACCACAAAACCTCGCAAGAGCATCCCAGGATGTTACGAGCACACAGCTCTACCTATAGGATCTCCCAGGGACAGATTATATGTGGTCATGGCAAAACCTCGCAAGAGCATCCCAGGACTTATTACGGGCACACAGCCCAACCTATCGGATCTCCCAGGGACAGATTATATGCCATAGGACAAAACCTCGAAAGAGCATCTGCCAAATATCCCAAGGCCAAATTATATGCCATAGGAAAAACCTCGAAAGACTATCTGCAGATCTCCCAGGGCCAAATTATATGTCCTCCCAGAGCAAAACCTCGAAAGAGCATTTGCCAGATATCTCAGGGCCAAATTACATGCCATAGGCAAAACCTTGAAAGACTATCTGCAAATCACCCAGGTCCAAATTATATGCTCATATGCACAACCTGATCCACTGCCATAGAGTATCATCCTGATACTCACCATACGTCATCCTAATGTATACATGATCATCCTGATCATCATCACTGCAACATCCTGCTGCATATCATATGGAGCAACATCCTGAAGCTCGTCATCCATGATCATCCTGATCATACAATGCATCTACCTGATGCATACCAAGTATCTACCTGATACATATCATCATACATGATCCACCTGATCATACAATGTATCCACCTGATACAAATACAAATACATGATCCACCTGATCATACATTATACATATTGACATACATGATCCACCTTATCATACAATGTATCCACCTGATACATATACAGTTACATGGTCCAAGCATCCAACATGATGCATATAAAAAATACATACAAATGATCCAACCGATCATATCCAGCATCCAACATGATGCGTACATACATATACATATAAATGATCCAACTGATCATATCCAGCATCCAACATGATGCGTACATACATATACATATAAATGATCCAACTAATCATATCCAGCATCTTCCTGATGCATATATAGAGCAGTATGAAGCATCGTCCTGATGCTCATCATCCAGCGCTTACATCCACAGCCATGTGAAGGATCCTCCTTCCAACATGCTTGGAATGGCTTCAGCAAATGTGCCCATCACTTCTTCCTCGAAGTGTCGTCGATCTGAAGAACACCAAGCCTCTCCCTAAAGTACTCAAACTTCACCCTGGCTAATGGCTTCGTCAGCACATCTTCAATCTACTCGTCTGTTGCAACATACAGGAGCTTCACTACTCCTCTCTGCACCATATCCCTGATATAGTGATATTTGATCTCTATGTGTTTCGACCTGTCATGAAACATTGGGTTCTCATACATCTTCACACAACTCTGGTTATCATAGAAGATACCATTAGCATCCAATGGGAGATCAAATAACTTGGACAGTAGCTTCCGTAGCCATACTACCTCACCACTAGCTAAACAGGCTGCAACATACTCTGCCTCAGCTGTACTCAGTGCTACACAGGACTGCTTCCTGCTAAACCAAGAGATCACACCTGATCCCATATTGAAGCAACACCCAGGTGTGCTCTTCCTATCTGCAGCACTGCCTGCCCAATCTGAATCAACATAACCCTGCAGGTTAAACTTTTGATTCGCTTCATACTTGAGCCCATAATCAACTGTACCCTTCAGGTACCTCAAAATATGCTTTACAGCAACCAGGTGAACACTCCTCGGATCCATCAGGAACTGGCTCAATGTATTCACCGCAAAGCAAATATCTGGTCTCGTGTTCGTCAATTACATCAAGGACCCAATCATCTGATGATACATAGAGACATCAACCGGCTCATATGAAGCATCATAAAGAAGCTTCAAATTCGATGCCATAGGTGTGGCCATGTCCTTGCAATCCATCATCCCGAACCTCTTCAAAATATCTACAATATACTTCCCTTGTCCAAGGAAGATCCCATCTGTACTCTGCCACACCTGCATACCTAGAAAATAGTGCATCATCCCCAGGTCCTTCATATCGAACTCAGCAGCAAGCTTTCTCTTTGTATCTGCAATCAATCTGTCATCTCCTGTTAAAATAAGTCATCCACATATAGGAGCAAAATCACAGGATTCCCTTCCTCAACCTTGTAGTAAAGGTTGGAATCCGCTTTACTCTTGGTAAAGCCCAAGCTAGATAGGAAACTGTCCATCCTACCATACCAAGTTCTGGGAGCTTGCTTCAAGCCATACAAGGCTTTCTTCAATCTGCACACATATGACTCCCTGTCATGTGTTTCAAAACCGAGTGGCTGCTCCACATATACTTCCTCTTCAACTACACCATTCAAGAAAGCAGTCTTGACATCCATCTGGTGTATTTTCCATTTCATTGCTGCAGCCAAGGCAAGTACTGTTCTGATGGAAGTATACCTGGTTACAGGTGCAAAAGTTTCTTCATAATCTATTCCCTCTTTCTGAGAGAAGCCATGAGCTACGAATCTTGCCTTGTATTTCTCTACACTGCCATCTGCAACATGCTTGATTTTGTAGATCCATTTAGAAGTCACAACAGACTTCTCTTTAGGTCTTGGGACAGCATCCCAAACATCATTCTTCATTATTGGTTGGTATTCCTCGACCATGGCATCCTTCCATTCTTTCTTTTCCGTTGCTTCTTCATAACTGGAAGGTTCTTTATTCATGATGTCACATAGTAAAGCAACATAGCTGGTATGTGATCTGGTTCTTTTCTTTTCTCTGTGTTCTTCTTCTGGAATGCCAAATATTTCTGCATCTTGAATGAGCTCTCTAGCCCATGCAAGTTTCCTCTTTTGAGAGTTATCCTCACGGGGTGGATCTACAGGTTCTTGCGGATCTTCAAACTCACGAACAACTTCTAGAATTGCTTCAGTCATGGTAGTGTCTTGAAATCTAGTTTCCTTAGGTTCTTCATAAACTTCGATAGGTGCCTTCCTTGATTTGATGAATGTTGAGTTTTCATCAAATGTTACATCCCTACTGACATCAATCTTCTTGAACCCTGGAAAGTATATTCTGTAAGCCTTCGAGCTTTCACTGTAACCCACAAAGATACCCTTCTTTCCTGAATGATCTAGTTTGGTCCTCTTTTCCTTTGGGACATGAGTGTATACTAGACAACCAAATATTCTGAGATGGCTGACTTCAGGTTTCTTACCAGAAAAGACATCTTATGGTGTCTTGTTGTCCAATATCTTGTGGGGTGTTCTGTTCTGCACATATACAGCTGCTCTAGCTACTTCTGCCCATAGATGCATAGGTAGATCCTGGTCATGTAGCATTGCCCTTGCTGCTTCCATGATTGTTCTGTTCTGTTCTTTCTTTCTGCAACTCCATTTTGTTGTGTATTGTAAGGAGCAGTCAACTCCCTCTTAATCACTAAATCACTGCAAAGCTTCTTGAAGTCACCTGAGGTGAATTCTCCACCATTGTCGGATCTGAATGTTTTTATCTTCTTGTCAATTTGATTCTCCATCAAGGTTTTGAATTCATTGAACTTATCAAACACCTCATCTTTGTTCTTCAAGAAGTATACCCAAGTCTTCCTAGAGAAGTCATCAATAAATGAGACATAGTAAACATACCCACTCAGAGAACCAGATGACATAGGACCACATACATCTAAGTGGATGATTTCCAGGATATCTTTTGCCTTGCTTTCACTGATTGGGAAAGCCTTCTTAATGTTCTTACCTTTTGCACATCCTTTGCAAACACCTTCATGTTTGGTCTTGATTTCAGGAAGACCCTCTACAACCTTGCTTGCAATTGGAAGTGCCCTATAATGCATATGAGCAAGTCTTCTATGACAAAGTTCACTTGGCTCCATGGATTCATGTACCATGGCATGTTCAGCTTGACCCTTCAATTTATACAATCCTCTCTCTTGCTCTCCAATCACTACTGCATCATCAATTGTTTTACCCTTTGGCCACATTAGGACTTGGCCATCTACAAATGCAACCCTCATGCCTTTTGCATCCAATACAGAGATGGAGAGAAGATTCTTCTTGAGCCCAGGTACATAAAGGACTTCTTTCATCTTCAAATATTTTCCAGAATCTAGGTTATAGGAGGCTTCACCACTTCCTTTGATTGGGTATTGATAATCATCCCCAACTTTCACCTTATGGGGTGATTCATGTTCAGATAAGTTTACAAAAGATTCCTTAAACCCAGACATGTGTTTGGAAGCACCACTATCAATTAACCAATCATTACAACCATGGGAGATAGTACCTGTGAGAGCAGAGATTAGAGCATACTCTTCTTCACTTGATGAATCATCATCACTATCATCACTTTCTGCCCTAGCCGCCTTCTTTGGAGGTTCATCATCCTTGGCAGCATGAGCATGGAACTTTCTTTTGATGCCCTTCTTCTTCTTGTTGGAGTTGTTTTTGTTATCCCTTTTGTTCTTGGGACAATCTGAAGCAAAGTGACCTTTCTCATTGCATGTGAAGCATCTTAGATCCTTCTTATTCTTTTGATAGGATCTCTTGTAGCGAGAGTGCTCCTTCTTGGGTTTGCTTCTTTTGGTGTGAGTTGTGAGAGCTTGATCTTCACCTCCCATCTTTTCCTCACGAGCTATAAGTCTAGCTTCTTCTTGAGAGCATTCCTCCCAAAATTTACTGAAAGAGATCAATTTCTTTCTTGCATAGATTCTTTGAATAAAGGAGTCCCGTGACCTAGGTAGACCATTCAGAGTGGTCATAACAACTTCACCATTGTCCATTAATTCATCCACAGCTTCAAGTTGTTCCTTGATCTGAGAGACCTTGGAGAAGTAAGATTGAATGGTTTCTCCATTCAACATCTTGACCCCTTTCAATTGATTCCGCAGAGTCATCTTCTGATTTATGTTCTTCCCTTCAAATAACTTGGTCAGGGAGTCAAACATCTATTTGGGTGTCTTCAAAGATGACACATGGGGAATGAGATGGTCTTTGATAGAATCATCAATGATTCTCTTTGCCTTGACCAAGTTCTTCTTATGCAATATCTTAGCCTCTTCATCCTCTGGGATAGGGATGTCTTCTTTTATATATGAGTCCAACTCATTCTCTTCCAGGATTAACCCAATCCTATACTTCCAGGCTTGGAAGTTATCAGCCCCTTCAAGCTTATCCTCAAGCTTGGTGTGGTGAGACATTTTAAAGAGTACTTCAAATGGAAATAGAAAAGATTTAGGTCTTACCACTTGAATTTCTGAAAACTGGATCTGGTCCCGGATTAGGGTTTGTTGGAAAAATCCTAAAAATTCAAAATGTGAATTTCAACTTTCTAAAAGGATAGAAAGATGCGCCTTGATGAGCTGATCAACCTGGTGTATTCAGAATTTGAGATTTGCAAAGCTACAACCTTCAAAACTACCTTTCTGTCTTCCTGGATTCACTAAGGAGAGCCCTGAATTAGGGTTTGAGTTTCCCGGAGATCTACCCAGCAAAAAATATCGATCCAAAGCTCTAAACTTCGATTTTTGCAAGGAGCTTCCAGCTATGTCTTCAGATTTCAGAAATACCTATTTTTGTGGAAACCCTAATTTTTAGGGCCAAATCTGAAAATGCTCAGAATTGAATTCTGATTGGACAGATAGATTCTCCTTGATGAGTAGAGTCAATCTACTATACTGATTTTCCAAAATATGTGGAGAGAAACCCAATAAACAAGAAACCCTAGTTTCCATCACTACACAATGTCTTCTTCTCAGGTTAGCTCTGATACCATGTTAAATTTTGAGCATTAATTCATAATACTCTAGGATCTTTACTGAGAGAATAACATGTACAGTATATCAATGCATAGCAATCATAATAAGCATGACAAGCATCACAAGAATCAAAAGCATGAGAGACAAGAGACACAGAGTTTTCGTGGGGAAAACCCTAAGGTGAAAAACCCCACAACTTCCTCAGAGATAGAGAGAGCAATGGCTTAACCAAAGTACAACCAAAATACACTGAGATAGTCTCCTAGTAGCAGATGATCCTCCTCCTCACTAGTGCGCCACTTTCTGAGTGAGAGAAGTGTGAATTTCCGAGTGAGCAAATAGAGATCTCCCGATCTCTATTTATACTTAACCTGTTTGCCCAGTTACACTATGGGGCCGACTTGTCTAGCTAGGTACATCCACAATATAATATATATTTCAGGGCCGAGCCCACACATGGTGGTCTAATAACTGATCGGAAAGTACACACACTTGCGACACTTGTCAATACACATGACGACACTTCCTTATAGAGGAATAACACATCTCTTATAAGGGTACAATAAATATAGATGAAATACATTCTGAAGTTACATATACATCAACACTTTCACGTGCTCTAAGACAGGGTAGCATACACTCATACGACCACTAATTTCAACTGCGAGAAGACTTTGCCAAGACCAGAACTGATGACATGCCTAAACTCTTCGTACTCAACATTCAATAGCATCGTAACACCTGCCATGCCAAAAAAAAATTCACGTTAAGAATCATTCCATTGTATTGTTAAACCAAATGTATAATATCTGACTTTGTTGTGTAGAGTCGACGATTAGATAAGTAGGGTTATATTTCTTTATGTTCATAATTTGCCACATAAATATATTCGTATGATACCCCATTAAAATCTCATACATCGAACCCATAGTTGGAAATCTTAGTGGTCGCATCGTTTTAGTTATTGCATGGCATGGCTCATAGCATCATAGAATTAATAATCTCAAAAGGGTAATCTTATATAGTTTTGTTACCATTCTAAAGTAAAATCGTCACTATATTATAAAGATAGAACACATTGAACATCACCTCTATAGTATGTTTGTTCGACAATTAGAAAAGCATAATATTGAAATTGTACTTATAATAGCCTTCAGCTCATTACGTCTTTAGCATTCTATTTGCCTCACCCATACCACTAGTCTTGAGCCCCACCAGAGCCAAGACAGTACAAACCGAAGCTTGACGAAATGATATGCTTATAAAAAGAAAGGATATTAACGTCGTCATATTGCGTTTAGCTTGTAACGTAAACTTGCCAAGGTATAAATATTTGTTTTTTTTTTACATATGTATCATTGAGTTTAGTCTTAGGATTCGCTCATCGCAACTTCTGAAGTAAGTATTTAGGCTCAAAAACATTACACCTAGATAGACAAAGACACACACCTGAATCCTGGAAGCACTTAGAACCTTCATCAAACTTGGATGACTGACAGAAACATAGTCACCTTTACATTCTTGAATTTTGTCATGTTAACCTTACCTGTGAATCTGCGCAAGAAGGACAAGTACAAATGCTTTAGCATAATAGCTAAGTAAGCCTCATGCACCTCATAGGACCCCTTCATCATCAAAAAAGAAACAACTGTTAGTCCCTTGTTAAGAAAAGCTTGGTCTTAAGATAACTCGAAGTACTATTAAAATAAGCAGAACTAATTGAAGTACAACATGTCGCTATCATCAAAATTGTAGTTAAGCAACTCAGCAATTAATTTGTTTTATGAAATAATGACCCCTTTTTTGGTACTAAAACTCGTCTTATCATCATTTATTATTTCCGCAGTTATAATTATTAACATTTAATGATGATTTAGAAATTTGAAATTTCTATGAAAATATCGGGATGTTACAGAGTTTCCTTTTACTTTCATACCATTCTCAATATTGATCTCGGAGATGTAATTGTTGTTTTGTCTGGTTTTAAATTGCTTATGGAAATACGTAGTATTTTTATCTTCGGATTTGAGCCAGATGCTCCGCAATTTGAGCCTACAATATTCTTTCTCAGCTTGGAATGCTTGAGATGCATTGATTTGGCGTTTGGCTTCTTCATGCAGCGTAGAAGCTTCACTTGGATGGTCCTCCATTTCAAGCTGCAAACCTTCAATAGCGCCCACTGCCAATTTCATGGGATTTGCCGGAGCAGGGAAATTAGCTTTGGCCCAAGACTTTAGAGCTATTTTGGTATTAGAGAGTTTATTTTCCCATACATAGCATGGAGATCTGGTGATGGGAAGTTTCCATGCTTTTTCCAAAATATTCCAGAAGCTGTCATGAGTGCCATTGAGGACTGAGCCTGAATGGGATTGGACCTAGATCCTCATTCTCTTGGAAAATAAGTAGAATGGGTTGTGATTAGACGCTAAATTGGCCACAATATTTGAGGAGATGTTTTGATTATCAATCAGAAGGTTGCTGTGGACTAGAAACCTATCCAATCTAGCCATAATATTTCCTGTCCCAATGCGCTTATTGGACCATATATACTTCCCTTTATTTGGTTTGATGTCGATGAGATCCCACTTATGGATTAGAGCTTCAACCTGATCATGAAAGCAATCTTTTCCATTGTTGCCACCCTTTTTTTCAGTCCTTGAGAGAGTAATATTCATATCTCCAGCTAGAATAATATTCTGAGGGGTATAAGCCTGTAGGAAATCTTCAAATAAATTCCAGCAGTCTTGTTTTTCTGAGTATATATTGGGTACATATATGTTGAAGAGAGCGAATTGCTTATTGCTTTGAATATGAGTGAGATATGTATAAATCCAGTGCTGCATTGCGAAGGAGTTGTGGAGTTGGAATTTTTTAGGGGACCATAAGGTTGCCAGTCCACCAGAGGCTCCTCTAGCACTAACGGCATATCCAGTGCTTTTCTTCCACTTTTCTTTTTCGATAGCTAAAACTGCAGTATCCTCAAGCTTGGTCTCTTGGAGTAATAGAAGATCTGGCATATCAATTTTTTGGAGATCTTTTACTGCTTCTACCTTGCTAGGGCTGCCTAGACCTCTGCAGTTCCAAGAGACCATCTTCATCATTTGGAGTTATAGATGGAGGAGGGAGTTCCTCCTGATAGGTCTCCATTTTTCTTTCCTGCTTGCCTAGTTCTAGTATTTCTGCTGAAAACCATATCAATAGTGGCTTGGGATCCTTGAACTTTCTCTCGCTCAGCTTCTTCTTCTCTCAGCTCTTTGGTTGATTTTCGGCTAGGCTTTTTGGTAGGTTTATTATGAAATCTTCTGAGGAGGAAGGGGAGTTCGAAGATCTTGCTTTTGTAACTTCAACATACGAGGGAACATCTTTAATCAAGGCAGATCTGGTAGGGCTGGGTGTATTTTGAGGCAGATCCAGAGCTTCTAGGGCTTGCGGGTTGTTTTCAAAGTCTTGTTGTTCGTGTATTTCTCCTTCTCCTTCGATCTCGGGAGTTTCTTGGTTCTCAGCACTTTCTAAAACTTTGAAGCTATTCCTGTTATTCGATGTCGTCAGCTCTTGTTGTTGTTGGTTAGGTTTCTTGTTGTTTTTTGGATGTGCTTTCGATCCGGCTTTATTGCTTTTCTGTATAACAGTCCATTGATCTTTCTTCCCTTCTGATTCTAGGTCCACTGGCTTCTTTTTACAAGAGCGGGCAAAGTGACCGTACTCATGACAGAATCTGCATTTAAAAGGGATTTGTCCAT
This sequence comes from Larix kaempferi, assembly GCA_027924585.1. Taxonomy (NCBI): domain Eukaryota; kingdom Viridiplantae; phylum Streptophyta; class Pinopsida; order Pinales; family Pinaceae; genus Larix; species Larix kaempferi. The sequence continues at coordinate 1,160,713 of BSBM01000264.1, forward strand.
AATCGAATTCTTGAATGTGGGTCCAATCTGCAACGGTGAGATTGATTGCTTCTGGAAGTCCATGTTCCAAGTCTACTTCGACACAAATTCTAGCGCATGCATATTGATCTTTTCGATCAGCTTTGTCGATGTATTTACCCAGGGCATTTCCGATAGCTTCTAGGGATTCAGTGTTCCAGCAATGAAGAGGTAAATGGGGTAGTCTTACCCAGACGGGGACAGTAGAGGGAATATCAAGGGTAGGATCAAAATTTGGAGTCCAATTATTCATATAGAGTCCTTGAGGTCCCATAAAATATGGACCATTTCTGAAGATGAGCTCGCGATCCTGTTTGCTTTCGAACACAAATGCAAAATATCCTTTGCCCAGGAAGAAAGATTTCACGTCTTCTGTGATTAGAGGTCTCCAATTCTTTTGCACCTAATGCCCGGTAGCCTTCGGAGAGGGCCATAAGCCTGTGAATTGGCCAATCAATCCACGATCCGATAGATTAAGGGTTGTCCTACACAGGAGATCAACCGGTAGTGCTACCCTCGGGATCTCATTAAGCTTTTTCACGAACTTCTGCTGAGAGGAGGAAAGGGGCTTCTTGCCCTAAGGAGCTATCAAGTTCAAAAATTTAACCAGATCGGAAGGGGGAACATCTCTTGGAGCCATAAAGCCCTGGAAAGGAGAACAAAGTCAGAACCAATGGAACCCTTCAAGCCCTAGGAAGCAGGAAGAGGTCCTACGGCCAGCAGCGAAGCACAATGTTGTTCTACACGCAAACCATCAAATCGGACCTTGCTGCATCGGATCAGATCCAAAGCGTACATCACGAGGGAGCTTGGCTCAGATCCGCTCACGCTCGTCCTGGTTACAGCTCTCGGCTCCAAAAAACACGATTCAAATTTGCAGGTCGTGGAATGGTAAACAATCTTTTTCGGTGAATTCAACCATTCTTGTTAGTACAATCAATAAATTTAATGTAAATCTTAAAATTAAATTATTAATTATCATGGAAATATAAATATAAATAAATTATTATTACAAAAATAAAATATAATAAATTTATTATATTATATTAATATTTTTAATTTTACGATTGACGTTAAAAAGCTTTTAAAGGGGTCAAGACGTGAAAATTAGTGAAGTGTATTTGTAATGCGGTCGGCTACCACTATTGAATGGTGTGGGATAACTGGCATTCAAATCGTCTCGTTTTTTGGTTATTTGTTTTTAGATATGGTTATAAAATCTGGCAGAATTGTTCTTCCACTCTATTTACTGCGGAATTATGCACTCTATTTACTGGGGAACTATGAAACTGTATTGTGAGGGATTTTGGCCTATTTTAAAACAACCCATATCAAAAAAATTCCAAAAAAATAACGAGAAAAAGTAAAACGGTACCTTGCCCAAAAATTTTCCGTGACCGACAAGAGAAGATTTGAATACCAGTTATCACAAGCCTTACCCAATCGATCTAGAAATTAAATTAAATATTTCATTATAAAAAAATAATGAAAATGCAAGAGTTTTGCTATCTCGCCAGCCTTTCTCCGAGAGTTTTGTTTACGATTCATTGAGATTAATTGGACACCTTATCTCAACGATTCACTCCGAGATTTGAAGAGTTACGTCGATAGGTTTTTCCGATGTTAGAAATAGGCAACATGTTGATACCAATTACCAATCCCTTGCAAAATTTAGCGAAACGGCATTATCAGACTGGTGGAATGCCGAAAGGTGGAGGAGGTCGAAAACGAGAAAGCGAGACAGAATATGCTTATTTTCGCAAGAAATGCCGCCTAGAATACCCAGAGGAACAATATGATTCTGAGAGCAGTCGTATAGTAGCAAACTCCGCGAAAAAGAAAAAAGAAATAAAGGCACGTGGATGCAGCAAGAAATATACAGAGTACGAGGATGAGAGGTTACAAGGAGTTGCCGGTTTTAGTCCGGCCATAAAAAAGAGTTGCTCTGCTTTATTAGAATATCTAATGAAGCACCCCTCCAGTTGGCCTTTCAACATACCAGTAAGTTCAAATTACTGGGTCGGCATTGACAAGTATTTCGAGATTATCAAGAAGCCCATGGATCTGGGAACCGTGAAGTCCAAGTTAAAAGCCGATCGATATTCTACCTCAGCGGAATTTGCATATGATATTAACTTGACATTTGAGAATGCAATGACATTCAATCCTCCTGATGATGAAATTTATATGATGGCTGAAGAGTTGCAAGATATATTCTATTCTAAATGGAAGTCCATTACATCAGAAATGTCGAGGGAACGTGAAAATGAAGATTCAGATTCAGAGCAAGAGAGATCTATATGCTTTTCCAATTCATCATTAATTGATAAGCTAAATGCAATGAGTACAGATAATACAGACCGAGCTTTACTAGAGCAGAAGATAGAGGATCTATTTGGGCAATTACCCCAAGATATCCCAAAGACAGTAGTACAATTTATGAATAGACATACTCAATTTTGTTCCATTGATGTCAATGGCGGCTGCGTTTACATGGATCTAAGCGTCTTAGGAATCGAACATCTATCGGTGCTTCATGATTTATTGTGCGATTACTTGCAAGGAAACGAGGACAAAATCGACCAGAATGGTTGCCAGTTAATTACTGTTGTAGAGACTGGTAATAATGGATATGAGGTACGCTGTTTGAGTTCATCTATATTTTTTACAAATGCGTGTTTTCCTAAAAGAATTATTAGGGTTGCGCATAATAATTTATTGATTTACATCTATTTGTGCCAGATCGTCTATGATGGAGATGAGTGAGAGAAAATCAGCAGTACCAAACAAGAAAATAACCTGTTCCCAAGTTTGATGATATAAATTCTATTACCTCAGATAATTCTACAATTTTTCTGAGTATGTTTAAGTTAGCTGGTACAAATATAGATGGGTCAAAAAGGTTTTATAGTACTAGTCATGTTACTGAAATTATAAAACGATTATGATAAAGTAGACATAGAGACATACATCTTAATAATAAAATTTATCTCATGTGTTTGATCATTCAAATATGCTCAATTGAATTTATTTTATTAACGTCGGAATTTCTTTTATTAACGTGTTAGAGTGAGACAATCTCAACCAACAACTAGTATCTTGGTCATGTGTTTCGCATAGGACATAGGATTGAGGTGATATAAAAATAAAATTAAAAATATTTATGTTGAAATTTTTAGTATAAACAAAAAAATAGGTTTTATATTTGATTATAAAAAATTGTAAAATAACTACAAGTAATAATTATTTTTTTAAATAAATATATAAGCAATCTTTATATTTTATAAACGGTCATGTAGTAAAATTGACTCTTTTATTATAAAATCAAAGATGGAAGCAAATTTTACATGTCTTTTAAGGTTGGGAAACCTTTCACTTGAGAAGGGATCGGGTACAAAAATTCTAGACAAAGTAATTCATATCCTTCTAGCTCTTTAATTGGCTTCTAAGATCCAAAACTCTAAGTTTTTGACATGGTCAAATAATTAATAAGTGCCAACCTCCTAGTGGGTCGTAATTAATAGAGGCCCTTTCTACATTGGTTGTTGACTACTAACTACCTGTCCTTATTCAATAAAGATGGTCGTATACATTACTTGAATAACTCCTAAAGTAATGGGGTTAGGGTAGGACCTTAACCTCCCCTCTCCCTTCAAAAGCAGTGTTGTCCTCAAGGTTGAAGGTGTGTAAATTGCTCGAAAAACTCTCTTGGTTCCTAAGTGCCATATTTTGGTATCAAAACTTTCCATTGGATCAAAAAAAATTCGATGGTGTTCCTATGTAATTGACATTCCCTAGAAGCCAAGACTACTACTAGCTAGAGCCAAATGAAGCCTCCCTCCTCCAATTTGGGTAATTTGCTTTGCACTGTACAATTAGATCCCACCACTTTTTTGAGGCAAGAGACATGAATTACTAGGTGAATCTTGGAGTGAGATGGTAGAGTGAGCTTGTAGGACACATGTCTTTAAATGCATTGGAGGATCATGTAGGGTCCATAGAAATTTGAAGATAGCTTCTTTTGGAGATGAATCTTGAGGGATGTTTGTTACTGAGGTTGGATTTGAAGAAACACATGTTCTCTTGCTTTAAAGGAACACTTAGAGCAATGTTTATATTCCTAGTATTTCATTATGTTTTGAGCCATAACTAAATTTTCCTTAAGGGTGCAGATAATATATGCTTTGGTGTTAAGTGTGTTGTCCATGGCATAAACCAGGTAGGTGTCTAGAAAATAAGAAATCGTTGATAAGGTATTTTGGCCACACACTCCATGTATTGGGCATCGATTCAACATCAACACTATTGATGAAGGCATATAGTTTTGATATCCTTTTCATTGGGGTTGATGTTTTTTCCCACCCACATTGAGCCTATTCATGGACTGTAGCATAAAGGAGGGATCGATTGAGATATTCATGGTCTAAGGTTTTGAAAATGGGATAGCAAGCTAAGTGGGATTGTTTGTGAGGAAATCTCCACAATTAAATGTGCTTGAAATAAAGGAGTCTTAAGATGGGTGATCAGCTGAAAAGTTCTAGTTACCAAGTGCAATCCTTGGAGGTGATGATTATGTGATTCATTTTGTTAGTCTCACTCCCACCTCTTCACCCTTGCAAGCATCACCTGATGCAATGAGTGCTAAGTGGACTGTTCAAAACCGTGAGAAATTGGTCAGTTATTTTAATCTCCATAGTTACCACATAATCTTATTGTTGCTCTAGATTATAAAGATAGAATGTAGTACCTAATATAATTGTTTTAGGTCATGTCTTGAAAACTACCAAAACTAAAATCCTTCATTTTAGATTTAAATAAGTAGATTTTTTAGGTTTTTTAATCTTTAAGACAATTTTCATGGATTCCCTCATTGCATCTATGAGCCACTAATAAACTAGAATTGCAACTTTTCAAGCTTGGGTCAAATAAGTGGAATTTTGGGTTATTTAGCCTCAAGATTATTGGCTATAAGTTCCAAGGATGATTTTAGGGGTGAAATTTAGGCCATGGGCTATTTTTCCATGTTTTTTTTCCAAAAAAAGATTCGTCAATTTGCATTTTTTGAAGCCCCATTTCGCCCAATTTTGATGGGGCAATCTTTTTCACTCTAAAAATCGCCAAATTATTATATAAAGTGTATAAAATCCTTAGAATTTGAAATAATTTTAGAAAAATATTGCCAAATATTTTATGGTTGACATTTTAAAACTTGGTAAGATTCGTTAAGGTTTATACACTTTTAAATAAGTATGGGTCCTTAAAATCATCCCTATTTGTAACTGCATTCTATGGATAAATAAAATGCAATATTCACTTTTTTTTCTATGGATACATAGAATGAAAATTTACTTACTTAATTGTCCTAAAAATCATCACTTCATTTTATGAATCACTAATAGAGTAGAACTAAAATTCTTCAAGTTTGGGGTCAAATACATGGAATTTTGGGGTCTCTAAATTATCCCAAAAGTCCTATAGTTTATGGATAGATATATTTCTAATAATGATTCATTTTGTACAAACCATATTCATATGTTAAATTTATTGCCTAACAAGATAATGATCCAATTATTCTTCATAGGTTCAAGTGATTATTCAACTCACAATGATTCACTCACTCAAAATTACGAATGCATCGGAATCCAATAAAGACTTCTAAAAGCATTATACAACATAAACACCTAACCCTAATGGCAATAGGATGGAAAGGGTCTCAACTCATATTGTAGATATTTCATGTTCTATAATAAACAAATCACTTAAGGAGTAGATATATACTAGAGTAGAGCATAAAAAATAAAATTTTGTATGAGAATGTAATAGACCACAATTTCTTATAGCTTTACAATAATATTTATAATACATGTATTTTAATAATCATTTATTTCTTATTCGGTTTTTTCATATTAAGTATTCTAAAATAAATATTGTATACATTGTGTTATTGAAGTTTTATTTTTTATTGTGTTATTCAAGTTTTATTTTTTATTTCTAGAATAAATATTATATAGATTGTATTATTGAAGTTTTATTTTTTATTTCATAATAATTTAAAAAAACTATATAAATTTATATGATGTGATTTTTTAATATTTTTATTTTTTATTTTTTATTTTTTATTTCAAAATAATTAAAAATAATTATACGAATTTATATAATTTGATTAAATTTTAATCAATAAATTACAATTTACGTCTTTATCTTTATTGTTGAGGTTTTTTTTATTATTTAACCATATTTAAATGCTCTATATGGTGTTGTTTTTTCTCTTGATGATTGAGGTTCTATTTTTTTTATTTAAAAAATGTTTTAAGGATTTATATGGTGTGTGTTTTTGGTTTTATCAATGAATATGAAAAGATATAATTATATGGTCAAGCATGAACCTGAACCTATTATAGTAGTAAATTAAAATACATTCTTGTGAATTGACAACAATAGAAACATATTTTTATTTCATCATAATTTTTCTATACCATGTTAACAATAATTATTAAAAAAGGAATGTGAAACTAAAAATAAAAGCTTTTCTAATTTTTTTTTTACACGGTAAAAATAGCTATACTTTAATATTATTATATAATAGAAAAATACATAGATGAGCTCCATAGTCATGTTAAGTTACATATAGACAGCCTACCATCGACTAAAAACCAATGCCCCGCACGACAACAAAGCAAACACCAAAATAACATAAAAGAATATATACATGGTTGCCCCCAGCCAGAAAAAACCCGAAAGATAACAAAAACATCTGCACCAACATATAGAGTCCAACATTGATGGCCCAACAAAGGAAGAGCCAAAATTAAACACGTCCCGTCATGGCCCATACATCTGATACAGTCGGAGTCCCGAAGAAGATCGTCAACCCAAAACTCAAAACAAAGTTTACCTGCCTCCATCGAAAGAGCTCTTTTTGAAAGAGAATCCACCTAGAGATTCTCAAACCGAGGGATATAGAGAAACTGAATACTATTAAGATAAAGCAGTAAGGATATGATCATATCGAGCCAAGGGGAAAGAGTAATTAATTTTAATCACCTAAGCCCATTGATCCAATTGACTACCACCTGACAGTCCCCCGTAATTTGTTGAAGTTCCAGCTTCTTGAGTTTAGAAAAATGTAAGATACATCAAAGGGCATAGACCTATCTCTTAGTATTAGTGCCCATGCCAACATTCATCCATATATTAAAATAGAAATGACTGTTTAGAAAAATAAAAGCACCAACCCCACAGGCACAAACCGATCCCTGTGAGGCTCCATCAAATTTTCCATAAGAACCTGCAAAAATATATAGCTTCGATCTACTAATAGGGAGAGTCTCATTTGATTTAGACATAGAAGATTCCAAAAAATAATTATGTGCAACTAATGACTTCCTTGCAACCCATACAGGTTGAAGCATTTTTTCTTCAAAAATGGCCAAGTTCCTACATATCCAAATTTCCCAAATGACCACACTAGCCATACAACGAACCGGGAATTGCTTCTGTACCATTTAGTCATACCAGCAGAAGAAGTGTTCCTTGACCACAATAGATTATCCACTGCCATTGAAAGGTGGATATTTCCACTATGCAGTGCCAGAACATAACGAGACCACTTTGTAGCCAAAGATCCCTAAAGACCCAACTAAGCAACACTTATCCAAGTCTAAAATGGAGAGTTTGAAACTGTGACTGGGTTATCATGTTGTAGAGTGTAATAACCATGATCCCTTACAAAAATGATCACCTCCTGCAATAGTTTAAACTGAGAAGGCCCTCTGAAAATAGGATAAGTTCCCAACTGAATTTGGCGTCCATCCCCCGACATCCATGCTACCTAGTCAACTAAGATCTGAATCATTGATAATAGACTGACCCATATATTTGGTACTCCTTTAGTCTTTCTTCTATCATATCTGAGCCACATCAGCACCGAAAGCCCCTGTAAGTATTTATCCTTCACCACCGAACCCCAAAGACCGAGGAGAAATAATTAATGTTCTTGATAGCCCAGCCCCCTAATTTATAAGGAGCAGCCAACTTCCGCCAATTCACCAAGTGCAGCTTCTGAACATTCTACCCCGACAAAATAAATCCATGTATTTTCCGACGAATGGCCTTCAAGATTGACTTTGGAACCTTACTCAAAGAAAACCAGTATACACCTATGTTCTGAAGGACATATTTCACCAATGTAATTCGACCTCCCATTGAAAGCCACCTCCAACACCATTTATGGATTCTCTTATTGAATCTCTTAAGTAACCATGACCATTCTTGAGTTTTGTAAGCATTCAGTTTAATGAAAAAACCGAGGTACATAGTTCCAATCACCAGTGCTTTGAAATTAAAGTGAAATACAATTGATAATTCCCCTCTGAATTGATCATCCAAATTATGCTCCAGAAAAGTCAATTTTTTCTCATTTATAATCATTCCAGTTGAATTACTGAACAAATCTAGGATATCCTAAATTTTTTCCCATTCTTTTTTGCATGCTTTCCCAAATAGCATCATGTCATCCACAAAGAGTTGATGGGTGACCGAGATATTTTTGGAGATCTTAACCCAAGAGATCTGTTGTTCAACTTTGGCTTTGATCAAAAGTCTAATCAATCCCTCTATCACAATCAGAAATAGCAATGGCGATAGTGGGAAGCCCTGTTGAAGCCCCTGTGAAGCGGAGAAAAAATTAGATGAGCTACCATTGACCAGAACTGAATAATTCATTGAGGAAACACAAGCCATTATCCATTTCATTGCTTGCCATGGTATACCGATTTGAATTAATGCAAGTCTAAGGAACCCCCAATTGACCTTATCATAAGCCCATGTCAAATCCATTTGGAGAACCAGAGCTTTTTTATTTCGAATTTTGATGTTGTGGAAAGTCTCTTGTGCCAATCTAATTGCGTCCAGTATATGATGATTCTCCAGGAAGCCACATTGTTCTGCTGAAATAGTCTTAGAAAGTACTGGCTTGATTCTGTTAACAATGATCTTCGCAACTACTTTGTAGACCAAGTTGCATAAGGAGGTCGACTGAAAATATTCATAAGTTGCAGGCAGAGATGACTTAGGTATTAATGCAATACATGTAGAATTAAGTGTCATAGGGATTCTAGCCATTGTCCTCATATCTTCCACCATAGCCAATAGATCAGGACCCATCAACTCCAAAAAATATGAAAAAAGCTCTACAGTCCAACAATTTGGACTAGGGCTTTTTCTCTAGCAAATTTATGAATAACCTTCTGAACTTCTGAGAGAGTAACTGGTCTAAAAATTTCATTACCTTCATGTTTCGAGAAGTAATGTGGAAATTCTCGAATAACCTTTATTTGTTCACTAACCATACACCTGCCCGGATCATTATAGTAATCCTGGAAATGTTTTTATGCTTCTTCTATAAGATCCGATTGTCTGCTAATGAGATTTCCATCTGTATTTTTTAATGACCAAATGGAGTTCTGGATTCTTTGATTATCAACAAATTTATGGAAGAATTTGTTATTTTTATCACCCAAGGAAATCCATAATGAACGACTTTTAAGTCGTCGGGTCTCCTCCTCCTGTGAGAGAAAGAGAAGTCTCCGTTGTTCAAGCTTCAGTAAAGATTGTTGTAAATTAACCTAACATGACCCCCTATGACAATTGTTCTAAGCCAAAGAGAGTTCAAATTCAATATGGCGAAGATCCCTTGATTGAGCCAACTTTCGCCTCCTTTCCCATTTGATGACAATAAATTTGAATCCACTTAATTTTTTGATAACGTAATAACTAGGAGAATGATCTGAAACATTTCTGTATTTCGTCCAAAATTTCTAAACCAGTTCAACAAATTCAGCATCCTTTATCCATGTATTATTGAATTTGTATGGAAAATGTTGTTTTTTTCCTCAAAGTCCAGCTCTAGCAGTATTAGGAGATGATTCGAAATCCTAGATACATCAATCCAGGATCGAAACTGAATGAACACCACATCCAAAAGGGAATATGTTGCCAAAAAACGGTCCAATCTTTTGGAGACACGCACTTCACCTTGCCTTCCATTACTCCATGTAGGATTTAATGGAAAGGGTTCAATATCATTCAATCCTAATGAAGTAAAATAATCTTGAAAATAACTGGTTAGAGGATCTAATCTACTGAAATCTCCCCAACATTCAACATCCGTTAGTGTGAGATTCAAGTCACCTGCCACAATCAAATTAGGAAGAGTTAAAATGTCCAAATGTCTAGGCGATTCCCAAAACATCCTTTGGTTATGATAAGGAGCATACACATTGAGTAAATTGCAAACACTAGCGAAACCCAGAAAATGTCCTTTTAATAGTAAACCCAGAAAATGTGTTCCAAAAGCAGACAAATTGGAAAACTATGTATTCCAAGCTGATAATAATCCCCCACATTGACCACCGGCATCAATAAAGGCCACTGCCCAATAATTTTTGAAAGAATGAAAGAAATTCCGAGCCTTCTCAGCCAAGACCATGGTTTCCTGAAAGAAAATAATATCCGAAGATTCCTTCTCCAACAAACGCTTGAGGGACAATCTTTTCTGAGGGCCCCCAATCCCTCTAATATTGAGTGGAAGAACTTTCATCTTTTCACCCTAGCTTGGGATTTCAGATCTCTAAGTGCTCATTTAGTGATAGATGATTGTGAGACAGGTTCCGGTAATGATGCAGAGACAATTGGAGAAGACATAGTGAGAACTGGAGCTCCTTTATGACCACTACGAGTATGTAAAGGCGACAAGTTCCTAGCTAAACCACCCTGATCCATACCCTTAGCCTTCTGCATAGTAGGAAGAAAGGTAGTTGTAGTTGTACCCTTTACATCCAATTCAAGAGGCATATTTCCCACAAAGGTCTTCAATGGATTTAGTTGTGTAGTTTCACATCGGTAAATCGAAGAATTAGGTTTTTTTCCATTGGATTGGACAATGAAAGAGGATCATGCAAAGGTAGATATCCAACCAAAGAAATTTCTGAGACCCTTGTAGCGGGTTCCATACATGATAATGTAGGTGTTTGTCCTAAAGTTTGCATTGACTGCTGAGTACAAAGTTTAGGCACCTCGAATTGAATGAATCTGGTTTTTAATAGCAAAAGAGGAAAATGAATATGTGGATGAATGATCAAAGGTACTGATAGGTATATGCAAAGGACAGTAAACAAAAATGATGTAGAAGCACATAAATACAAACAGTATGATGAGCCAGCCATGAACCAGGTATATAATCACAAACAGTTGATCACATATCTGAATATTAAATGCCTTAGTAACAGAAAAACATTCTGTGTAAAAGGGAATACAAACACACACATATGTAACGAGAAACTAGCATCAGAAACACTAACTTTCATAAGAATCATGACAGAAGTATCAAAAACATTAAATTGGTATTTGTATTGATGGAAAACCAGAGTGGCTCATCAAGGATTTCTCATTCCACACAGTTCTAAAATATACCCACAGATCTGCAAAAGAATTTACAAATGGTAAACTCAACCCTCACAATCACTCCCAGCCCCTCGGCTGGAACTCTCCCCGGCAATTTATTTTCTATTCATTATATAGATAGTAAGATGTGACAGAAATCGAACTCTGCCTCTTTAGCTGGCAGTAAATATTCTACTCGATGCATCTTTGACTGATGAATTCCCTGCCACTTGTGCACTGAATCTTCTTGGCTGCTAACTTCATGCTTGGAAATCTGGAATGAAGTTAATCATAATCTTTTTAGCTGTCGATTGGTCACCTTCATGCCTTAAAATCCCAACTCCCAACTGTTGCCTCAATTGTAGAACTGACCTTTGATTTAGTAATTTGATGCCTCGAAATCTGGAATTTCACAGAACTTTGTAGCTGCCAGTTTCTCTCTGTCTCATTATAAGTTTTGAGTTTTGCCTGAAAATGCTGAGGTTGTTTGACACTTATTTTCCATCTATTGCTGCGATATGTTATAGGAGTAGGCTAAGACATCGACGATTTGGCCCGGAAGCCGGTCGCCGTCGCCGGTGTTCGGCCGACATCCCGCATCGTGGATTTTTCCCAGTTCACGTTAACCTGGAAATTCGCTGGCTTGGACCCGAACTACTCCGGCGTTTTTGCAGTGAAAATACTGGCAATCGATCTCTGCACTGGCAAGGGAAGTTTAATCCTTCTAGGGGGAAGTTTAATCCTGTAAACTTGCAATTGCAGCCGTGTGCGATACAAAGGCTAATTTCTCCAGTGCACTCTATAGTTGAATGTGGAGAAAAAGGCAGTGAACCTAGTCTCTGTTCCAGTAATAGGCAATCACCAGTCATACATTCTCGACAGGAATGGGTTGAATGCAATCTCAACACTAACTTGGATGGTGTATCTGTGGTACTTGAATTTGAGGATCATGGCCATGCCAATCTTGTGTCAACCCTGGAAAGTTCAAGGTTTGAATCCTTACAATAGGATACCGGCTGCTTGGATGCAGAAAAAGATTATTTAGAAGCTAATTTTGATGATTTGAGATTTTATGTTCAAGTCTCTGCAAAAGAAGCAAGGTTCAAAACAATGGTGAAACACATGGAAATCTTTGAGTATCTTGTTGACAATCTGGGCAGCTTGTAAAAATGGGAAGAGTGCAGTGAAGGCAATATCTTTTCAATCGGACATTTGCAAAAAAAAGTTGAAAAAGCGTTTCCCCCATTCCCTGTATCACTTAATACTGTTGAGGTCGTATAAAAGATCAAAGATGGGTATTGCCTCATGATGCTATTTCTGATAAAAGGTGGAAAAAATGAAATTAGCACATGTAGCACTTCCAAAAAATTTGTTAAGATCAAATTATTAGCTTCCGAGTATGATTGTGATCATAATTTCTCTGTGAATTGTCACTTTCGTAATATGAATTGCAACGATTATCTGATTAGCTACACAGAGTTTGAGGTACAATTTCAGGCATTTGTTTTGTGGGTGGATATTTACGCAGCAAATAAACTGTCCGAGTTTATTGAAGGCATCGAAAATCCCTCTAAGAAATGTAGCGTAATTTCAGATGAAGCAAGAGATGGCTCTTCTTTCAATGGTAGAAACGATGTTCAACAAAGAAATATGCAGGGTAATGTTTCTATATCTCATGGAAGGATTATTCTATGCTTCCCCATGGAAATCAACGAGTATATGAATCCATATTTGTTGAGGGACAATTTCATTTGTATGGATATTTCTGAGTATGCATGTGCATCGAAATGCTAGCAAGAAGAGTTGCTTAAAGAAGATGAATTATCGTTAAATGGCACTCATTTTCCTTCATCCAATTTTGTCAATCTGAAAATGGGAGAGGGTGCCTTATTTCTAGTTTCCCCTTCAAAGACAACTACTGTAAAGAGGATCTCTGGTGATCTGGATTAAATGCAGTTTTCTGCTCGGAAAGTTTTCAGCATCTTAAATGTAAAAGAAAGATATTATTCAGTCATTGGCTTATGATGACAGGAGAATTCTAGGATAGGGATGAGGAAGGCGAAGAGAGAATGGGAAGAAGCCAATGAAAATTTGGCTTCCGATGGCAGGAAAATTCTAGGATAGGGATGAGGAAGGCGAAGAGAGAATGGGAAGAAGCCAATGAAAATTTGGGAAGAGTAAGAGGAAGTAGAAGAGTGAATGGAAACGATTCAGAATTTTCTTGTTGAATATGCATGTGCACCAGTTGGATGCATTTTAGCTGCTGCAGCAGTGAGTCCTTCAAGAAAGACACAGCCGAAAGCAGAGAACAAAAAGTACACTATCTCGCTAGAAGATGTAGATCTTATGGTCTTGGATTTGTCGAAACCAAGCAACGATAAGCCTGTCTATGATGCAAATTCTTTGAGATCAACAGGGTATGTGAAGGTTGTTGGAGTCCCAATAATGAACGTATAGGTTGAACTGAATCCCCTGAGCAGCTTCAATATGTTTTTCAACCTGATTATGAAGAGTATGTTGTCCACTTACAAAGAAGGAGAAATACCTGGAAGCATGTTAGTGCAAACAATAGCAGAAGAATATATGAGGGCACGAGATCCTTTATAATCTTGCCAGCTGGTCGAATTTCACTCAAGAATTTCAGAGTCACATGGAAGATTTGTGCAGGTTCCGACTGGCGTGACTGGAAAAATTATAATTCCATCCCAATGCAAGGAATACCGAGAAGAAATGCTGCAAGTTCACAGTTTGAAGTTGATTTGCATGGAGTGAACGCTCAGTATGATACTTTCCCTGATGGTGGTGGGCTTTATGCATCAAAACTTGCCTGGTCAATAGAAGACCTAAGAATGTTTGATATGAAAAATAGAGTGGTACAAAAGATACCAGGTTGCAGCTGGATTGAAGTTAATAGCAAGGTCCATACCTTGTCCGCCCGTCTGCGAATGCAGAGATCGATTGCCGGTATTTTCACTGCAAAAACGCCGGAGTATTTCGGGTCCAAGCCAGCTAATTTTCGATTAACGTGAACTGGGAAAAATCCACGATGCGGGATGTCGGCAGGAAGGACGATTTGGCCGAACACCGGCGACGGCGACCGGCTTCTGGGCCAAATCGTCGATGTCTTAGCCTACTCCCTTTTAAAATGCACCTGTCCATAAATAATTTGTATTTGCAATTTGTTAATCACTCCAAATCCTTCCTCCGTTCCTTTTTTAATTGTTTACGGCATTAACTTTGTTGAATCAAATGGACGCATGGATTGAGGCAATTCTTGGGTGGTCTTATGACTTACATATGGAATAGTTTATTCAAAAGGTGGAGAGTAACTTTTGGTTATGGTAATATTCTTTATTTCATAAAGAATATGTTAAAAAAAACTTCAACCATAAGTTCCTTTAAAAAGTTACTTCAACGTTAAAGTATTTGGAGTTTGTCATAAAACATCCTTTAAATTAAAAATGGGCATAAAGAACATAAACGAATTACCTTGAAGTAGAAGATTTTGGAAAAAAGGTGACTTAAATGCAAGAGGGATCTTGGTTTGATATAAAATCTAAATGAGACTTACGGGATTGAAGGTTTTGTGGTGATGGGAAATTAACTAAGACGTAGAAATTTTAGGCTTGGACAAAATTAAAGAAAAATTGGAGAAAGTTGAAAGAAATTATGTAAAACATATCTGGTGACAACAGTAGGATTAACTTCTAGTGGGAAAGGGCCGAATGAATCGGTAATATCAATAATCTAAGGCGTGGAAAGTGGGATAGATAACCCACCCTCGTTGTCAATAGCAGGGGACTCAGAGGGTTTTGTAATATCTTCCACCACCTTATCACTAAAACATACACCCTGATAAAAATACGGCCCACCCCCAATTACATCATCCCCAATCCTGCTACGTTTATTTTCCAAAGAAATGATAAAATATTTCTCCCCTTCATCTAATGATTCAATCAATATAGGGTCTAATGAGGTTAACTTACCCAGAAGAGAAGACGAAGACGAAACAAAAGGAGTAGCTGAGGAGGGAAAACCCGACATCTGACAATCCCGTTGCATGAAGGATCCATCCGATCCCTCGTTGCTATCAGAAGACCATGCATATGCCTCTTCTGAAGAATCATCCTCCTCAGATCTAGAGGATGACCTCTAACAATCCTTCCAAATATGACCCACAGCCTTGCACCTAGAGCATTGAAACGACAAGACCCAATAATCAAGGGTTGGAGAAATTATTTTTCCTCGCCAATGGATATTCATTTTTTCCAAAAGTCCTTTTTCCATATCAAATTCAACAAGGACACGGCCAACTCTTCTGTCCATGCCCTTCAAATGACCCTCCCCTAAATGAAGGAATTTCCCCAAATGATTTGCAACAGCTTCAAAAGAATCCTGGTTCCATAATGTTAGTGGAAAACCAGGAAAATGTACCCATAAATGACAAAAACGTATCATTTCCATGTCAGGGTAAAACCCATAATACCAACGCTTAAGCATTAAGCTACCAATACCTTTTATCCAGGTTTGTCCCAATATAAGCGTTGCATGCTCCTCGGTTCTAAAATAGAAGGTATGTACCAGCCTTTGTTTAAAATGAGTATATCAGGAGAATACCCTATGATTGGAGACCATATCATAGCTACCCATTGTCCAATATCATGTGGGTTCATAACTCTATATGAGAACTTCCCCGCCAAGTCCTTCAGAGATAGCCAGCCCTTCTAGTCCAATATTCTTGCCAATAAACATATCTTCCACTCCTGTGTGAAGATGCCAGTTTATACATTTTCTACTATTCCTTGCCTTATGAACAAAACCCAAAAACCCTTTTGTAGTTTCACCCCCGGCCACCAAAACGAAAGAAGACCCGGATAATTATTAGTATTTTTTTATTTTTTTTGTATAACCTAGATATCTCCTTCGAATATAATGATTCACCACTAGATAACCCATGCGCACCAACCACTGGGAGACCCATTTCTTGTCTTATAGGTTCCCTCCCGACAAGATTATGAAGAAGGGCACAGTATTCCTCATCAATTTTCTGTAGTACCTCCCTTTCCCACCACCCATATGAAAGGGAGGTTTTATCTGTATTTGGAGATTCCCCCATCACATATAAAAAACAAATAAAACTGTGAGTTTAATCTATGACAAAATCACGTGCTCTGTTTTCTGTCAGATAATAGGGCTACTGTCATATGAAAACCAGTCTTCCTCAAGTTCAGAGGATAGTCTCTTGATACTGATACCCTGAGCAGTTTTTAAGATTGATAAGTCCAATGCTCATGGAATAGTTTTAGTAATAACCCCCGAACCATAACCCACCTTTATTGTTCCATAGCCTAACACTGGTCATTTCCATAAATTCCCTTAGTCTCATTACATACCAGCTTCAAACCTCATGAATTTTAAAGACCTCCACCACCTCCATTCTCTGCAACTCCCTCCATCCCTCTCACCCAATCCACTCTAAGTACCTGATCATCTCCAGAGCTAGCTAATGAAGAAAAGAAAGAACTAAGCATAAAAGTAGGGTATGCTCAACGTTTGGAAAAGGAATAAGAATAAGAAATATATGAATAAGAAATGTTCCTTTTGAAAATAAAAATAAAGGTCTCTCACTGTATGAATAATAAATTTTAGTTCATTTTATTCAAATATGCTCAATAAAATATGTTTCTTAACGTGTTAAAGTGAGATAATCTCAACCAAAGTAGTATTTTGGTCGTGTTTCTCGTAGGAAGTATATTTATGTGGAAATTTTTGCTAAAAAAAAATCAAATCTTATATTTGGTCTCACAAATTTGTAAAATAATTATAATACTTATTTTTTTAAATAAAACAATAAAGGTAAATAAGGAGCCTTTATATTTCCTTCATAAGAAATCAAAATGAAATGATTAAAAAGGGTGCCGAAACCAAATTCAAGGGATATATTCATTATAGACATATTGTTTTATAACTTTTATTTACTATGTCAAATATGAATCATGATAAACATATTGTTTTATAACTTTTATTTACTATGTCAAATATGAATCATGATAGAAGACAACTTGCTTTGCAAGTTGTTTTTCACTTTCGAGCATGGATCAATATTGCAAATATTTTTAGGCATAACTTTTCAACCTGATGTCAAAATGGCATGATTGAAATTGGAAATCAAACAAAGATGCAAATATTTTTCATTCAAAGATTTTCTTTATAATTCAAGAAATTGTTATTTAAAAATTTCCAATTTCCTTTCTACGTTTGGAGCTTGTATTATTAATCATTGTTTTGTTAATTTTTTTTCTCGTGTGATATGAAGCTAGATTTATAGATATTTTATCTTATAATCTCAATTTTATTAAATTTAGATTAATTTCAATTTAATTATTTTTGAAGATAGGTTAAAGTTAGTTTTTTTATATCTAAAATTGAAGTTTTAAAGTTACAAATCTAATTTAAAAGTGTGAATATCAAATTTTTAATCTGAAAATTTGAGTTTGATATTTGCATTTTAGAATCAAATTAAGTTTTGGACTTTTTGAATGATATTGATACTTTTGGAACTAAATTTTTCACTTTGAAAATTAATATTAAAACTTATAGAATAAAATTATGTACTTTTGAAAGCCAATAGTGACATTTTCAAAATTTATTTTTTCAATTATGTAATTCAATATTTGGCACATTTGTATCGGGACTTTAATGTTTAAAATCTCAAATTTAAAGTTAATTTTCAATCACATATTATCACTATTCAAATTTTTTTAAATGGATTACATATTATCTACAAGTACTTGTCACTCATGGCTTCGTAATTAAAAGTTTTTTATTAACACATCCAAAACCAAAGTTTTCACCTTAAAAGTCTCAATTTTTTAGTTAAAATTAAATGACATTTAATCTATATCATTCATAGTTTTTAAAATGAGATACATATCATCTATAAGTACTTTCATTCATGACTTCATAATTATAAATATTTATAATGATATAATTTTTTTCATCCTCCATCGGTTTTCTTTGGTGATTCGAATAATTATGTTTCTACAATCACAAATACTATCACTACAATGTTTCCAACCAATTAACCAAACCATATTTGAATTTCTAATTATTATGTTTTTCATAAACCTTATTTATTTACATCACAAAGATATTTAGACAAAATAAAAGCTAACAAATACATAACATTTATATATCTTGGATTTCTATTTTTGGAATTGCAAATCAATAATTATAAAAAAAATCATTAATTATTATTTTTAGATGGAAACTTCATAAAAATATTGAAAGTATGTCTGAATTTATCAAACACTAACTAATATATAAAAGAAAATCAGATTTTCTTCTTACAATCATAACTACTATTAAATGCAATTTTTCAAATTAATTATCCAAACCATACTTGAATTTGCAAAATAATAACTAACAAATACATAAGTTTATATATGTTAGATTTCTATAATTGTAGTTGCAAATCAATACTTTAATTGTTTTTCTTAAATATTTTTTTAAATGGAAATACTGTTAACAAATATTGAAAGTATTATTGATTTTATTAAACACAATTGAATATCTAAAAAAAATAGGAAAATCTTATTAAACACCATAAAAGAATATTGAAAAATGCCACTAAATTGATCAAACACAAATAAAATAAAATCAAGAGATCTTATCAACCATATAAAATATTGTCACATTTAGAAAATATTAGTAAAATGTACTAATTATTAAAATGCACATATTTGTATAAACTCCAATGAACATTCCTCTATTACATATCTCTTAATACTTTTACAATATTGAGAAATTTTTTGCTTAACCATTTGTTTTATATTAAAAATATTAATAAAATGTACTAATTACTAAAATGTATTTATTCCTATAAATTCTAATTAACAATCCTCTATTACATTTCTCTTATCCTTTTTACAATATTGAGAAATTTTTTGCTTAACCATTTGTTTATTACATTTCTCTTATCCTTTTTACAATATCTACAAAAATGTAGGTGTAAGTTTTTGCATTTGAACAAAAAAAAAACAATTATTCGAGGATATAAATGTTCATTCATTAAGAGACACAATTAGTCGTATGAAAAACATAGGGTGAACCATTTTTCTTAGTTTCCACTATAATATTGATCTCCTTTCCTTTTGTTTATTGTTTATTTCCAATATATTTGTAAGCATATTGTACAAAACTAACTGAGGCCCTCCATATGCATAAATACAAATGTGTGATGGAGATCATTTTTATAGATTAATCGAGATTTTTTTTTCAAATTATTCTTGAGATTATATTAGCTTAGAGTAGGGCTTGGATTTGATGGGACTTCACCGACAAATCAAAGTGGCTTTACATTAATTGTTTTTTTGTTTGTTGCAAGTGAAAGTTATCTAATTGATTTGCAGGAATTGTTAATGATTTTGTTGAGTCTACATAATATTTTATTGGTAATGATATGACAAAATTGGAAAGATTTTTTGTTGATTTGTAAAGCTAACTTGCACCCTTTCTTGAGATAGATATATCTTGCACATTCTATTAAATAGGAACATAGTACCATATCAACATCCTCATCATAGACATTGAAAGGATATGTCTAGGAATCAAGATTCATGGAATGATGATAGTACATCTTACAGGTCTTTGCAGAAGACATGTGAGAGACAAAAAAATTTCCTATTGCAAACTAATAGGGTTGAGTGTGGTTGTATTGATGATTGTTCATGGAAACATTTGAACAAGTTCTTATGTACTTCCTAAATATGCATAACATAGATTGTTAGTTGCATATTTATCCTATTTTTTCCTACTGATCCATTGGTCTACTAGGTGAATAAGGTTTGGGAAAGTGTATCAGTTTATTAAGTTTTTATTAAATAGTTTATTAGATAATTATGTTGTTTTAATTGCCTTTCTCGACTAACACTTACCTGGGCTACCCCTTAATAAGAATACCATACATGAGTAAAAATTGTACAATAGTTCCCCATGATAACATGTAACAAAAATACCATTCTTTAAGAAGGTCCAGCCAACATTTCCCCAAGCTTCCCCTCTGCAAAAATACTATTCCCAAGGAGGATTAGATGATCCTTCCACAGCCTTTCCCTTGATGGAAATAGTATGCTCGAATAAAGATTGTTTGATGTGAATACTATGACCCATAAAGGTTTCATAAACCCTTCCCTTGGATTTCCCCAAAAGATAATAATTTTCTTGTATAAGGGTTAGTGAACCCTTTCTTGTGCTCATCCTCAGTGAAAATACTACTCAAAAAAGGGTTGGATGACCCTTCCCTAACAACTCCCTTGAAAAGAATATTTGGTTGAGGAAGGGTTTAGTGACCATTCCCTATGCTCCCCCATGAGGGAAATACTACGATCAACAAAGGGTTAACCAAGCCTTCCTTGATCTCTGCGTCAATGAAATAATATGCTTTATAAAATCTTAACCAACCTTTCCCTAGAATCCCCATCAATTTGAATAGTATGCTCGATGAATGGTTAGTTAACCCTGCCCATACCTTTCCCTTGATGAGAATAATATTCTTGAGGATGGGACGATTTATGATTATTAATGTTCCCCCATAAAAAACATCATGCTTTATGAAGGGTTGGCCAAAACTTGCTCAATATCCCCTTCAATGAGAATACAATGCTTTCAAAAGGATCATATGATACTTCCATGTGGTCCTCATTAACACTATTCTATGCATGAGGAAGGGTCAATTGACCCTTCCTAGATCTCTCCCACAATGAAATAACTATGCTTGAAGAAGGGTCATACACCCTTCCCCATAATCTCCCACAAAAAAATACTATGATCAAGGAAGGATTGGAATACCCCTACTCTCCCCCTCAACATGAATCTATACTTCATAAAATGTCAACTGACACTTTCACAAGATCCTTTATGATGATAATACTATGTATGAGAAAGGGTCAAATAACCTTTCCATATACTCTCTATGGATAAGATAACTATCCTTGAGGAAGTGTTAATTGACCATTATCACTGCTTCCCCACAATGAAAATACTATGATTAAGGAAGTATCGACTGAACCTCCATTGATATACCCCTCGATACAATTAATGCTCCTAAAAAAGGGTTGGTCAACACTTCCTTGGAATCCTTAATGACATGAATACTATTCTTATGGAAGGGTCGGCTAACCATTCCCCTAGTTCTCCCTTGACGTTAACATTGTTCTCGAGGAAGGATTGGTCGACCCTTCACTATGATCCCCCATTATGAAAATACTATGATCAAGAGAGGATAGACCAATCCTTCCTTAGTATCCCCATCAACATGAATACTATGCTTCAGAAAGGCTCAATTTAACCTTCCTTGAGATCCTCAATGATGTCAATACTGTGCTCAATGAAGGCATTGTACCATTGAACAAACCTATCATTTGGATTACCAATATCGCCCTCTCTGAATGATTCAATATCCTAGCCCTACCAAATGGAAGAAGGGTGGAGTTGTATCAATACCCAATTGCAACACATCAGGGATCAACATCAGATCACAATATGAGGCTTAATTGATATGAGAACTCCACATGAGTATGGCCAATCAAGAGTTAAAATGAAAAAAAAAAATTCCAATGATCCAAATCACGTCAAACAACTATAACTGATGGTATCGATTAACACATCACAACCAAACCAAGGTTAAAGGGATGTTTGTTTCAATGGCCTATATTCGTTGAGCATCTTTTGATGTGAGATCTCATCCATTTGCACAAAGATGGAGTGATCAAGCAATAACAAAGGGATCCTTTTATGAATGGCCTATTTTTGTCAAGCATCTTTTTATGTGAGTTCTTATCCATTTGGACAAATGTAAAGTGATCAAGTGGTAACAAAGGGAGCCTCTTGCGAATGGCCCAGATTCATTGATCATCTTCAGATGTGATATCTCAACCATTCCTACAAACATAAAGTGATCAGGAGGTAACAAAGGGAGCCTCATGTGAATGGATGAGATTTTTCAAGCATCTTCCGACATGATATATAATCCATCCGTGCAAGCATAAAGTGACTAGGTGGTAAAAAAGGGAGCCTCCCATGTATGGCTTAGATTCATTGAGCATCTTTTGATGTGAGATCTTAGCCATTCACACTAACATAAGGTGACTGGGTGATAACAAAGGGAGCCACCCACCAATGGTCAGGATTAGACCAAAAAGATAAGGCCAATTGATTTGGGCTTGTTTTGCTATGAATTGAAGCCACTATTTAAGTAGTGACACATCTTCTTTCATCGTTCAGGTTTAATTATATCTCAAATCAATGGTCTCGAAATCTTGTGGCCCATGGTTATGCAATTAGAAAAAGTAGATTCCCTAGTACTATCTCACCACCTTAGGAAAAATATTGGTAGGAACTTTCCTTCCAATGGAATAACCTATAAGGTGGGGTCATCTATGTCATCCCTAAGAGCCTCCTCCGATCTAATATCACTCAAAATTCACCCTAGAAACCATGTATGAGATACCAAGTGTGCATGCACCATCCCGGCAATGATATCTCCACTATCATTATCCAATTACATGTAAGTTGTCTTGAGTCCTCAAACATTGATGCTTGAATTTTCTTTTTCAAGAATCCACCTACTTGTCCAATCTATTAATATTAAAAAAAATAGTATCTATCAACCTTTGCAACCATGCTAAGGACCCCGGGTAGTTCCTCCTCTTGTTCCACCCGTTCAGATACCAATGATGTATCCTTTTTAGTTGTCCCATTTTTGAACCTTTGTCAATGAAATTTCTAATGTAGCTACCCCACACATGACTAATTTGTCCACGGGGTCTTCACTTGATAAACCTCTATCATAGCACATTCGTTCGTGGCATATGAAACAATACCCCTAATTTCACTAAATATTGGAAAATACCTTCCAAACTCGTTTTTTTTAACCCCCTCCCAATATGCCTTCTCAATTTTAAAAAAAACCCTATTTTCACTAGATATTGTATGTATCAATTTTTTCATTAACATTTTTTATACCCCTTTATATTTCTACCTAGTATATTGATATGATACCCCTATTATGACCCCACATGCATTCTACAATGCACCTTGCTTCTTTCGATGTATATTGTGGATGCACATTACTTCACCCACAATGCAATTACTCAACCACATATCATTATGCTTTGCAACATTTAATGGTCTAATGAAGATATAGGAGATCACTTCTCGTATGTCACTATAGCCAATGCACACAGTACAACATTTAGATTGCATGTTACAGTTCCCTAATCGTTGACTAAGCCTATTGTGGGCTAGGTATCCAAGCCCCCAGGGACTGTAACAAGCTCTAGGAGGCTGACTAAACCTCCCAAGGCCTATAATAGGCACGAATGGTTGGGTATTCAAGCCCCCAAGCCCTATCGAGGGCCTATAACAAGCCCTAGAGGCTTAGAGCCTCCTAAGGCTATTGGTAACAACTGGCTGAGTGTTATTGGTAACAATTGGTTGTCAATGACCACTATCTCTCGACTATGATCGACTGGAAACCCACTTCACCACGAAACCCCCTGGCCTCAAGCATGCCTCAAGACGTGATTTCCCTGCGTACTGGTAAACCCAAGACTTGCCTAAACCCGATTTCTCATCCTGCCGTGATCTCTCCATCTCCATTTGGCGGATATTTGTCAGCCCACCCATGTAAAAAAGACCCCAAAGTATTTGTGTATTGTCACATTAAATAAAAAAACCCTTTGCCCCTTAATATATAAGTAATATAATTTTTAGGTTTTCATGAATATTTAATACCGCAATATGAATGAACGTGGTATTATATTGCCTTCTAGTGAAGCCCCCATGAATTTGTCCCCTAAGCAAATGATAGGGGTTGCATATAGGAGGTTTAATCAAGGGAAACCAACCAACAACTTCTGGGAATTAGTATTGGACTATCATGTTGTTCCTGACACCTTCCTATTTAATGAATTTGTAGAGTTGTGTGCTTGAAATTACCACCGAAGCTCTTCCTTTATTACTGTCATCGATGGTCAGAATTTGCTATTTCATATTAATTCCCCATCTATCTCACAAATGTTGGGAACGAACTTGGGCATAGTCTTCCTATCTTAGGAGATCCAAACGTAGAGGTATGAGAACCTCAATCACACCTAGTGAGCAAATTTATTCCAAATGATGCATCATAATCAAGGTCAGTGTGACATTTCCCCCACCCCCTCGGATATCAAAAGGTTCTCCCCCTTGCCTTAGGACTCCATATCCATTTTTACCCTAATTCTGGAAGAGGAAGTAATGAAGACATAGATCAAGGAATGGTGGCCATAATAGATTATTTTAATGCACATGACTTGTAATACCCTAATTTTGACCCTTGGAATGTATTACATCAAATAATGTAAATATAATACTATGGATTCCTAGTGCATAGCTCAAGGCCAAGGCCTAACTAGTGAACAGCTAGGCATGTATAATGTAAATATTTATATATGAGCTATGTGCTTGGCTTGTCATGCTAACTAGAAAGCTATGTAAATGTCATGTTGGAAAAATCATAAAATGGTCCAAGGTGGTTGTGTAAAGAGCACTAGAGGGGATATGATTCCACAAGAGGGGGAGAGGGAAAAGGGCCTATGGGATATTAAATCCTCTATATCCAAGTGTCAACCTTAGAGCTCATCCTTTTGTTTCCATGTTCCTTAAATGAGTCCATTTACTTCCTTTTGACCATTAAATCCAATCATTGAGTGTACATATGAGGTTAGTGGAAAAATACTTATCATGAAGTTATGGAAGCATGGGATGAATATACTTCTATGATAGTTGTAAGAGTCCTTTCTTCTAGGGTAAGAAGTTATGTGAGTTGTCTTTTCACCATCCTCTCATCTCCTTTGGAATTTATCATCCATTTTTCATCTACATTTTTACCATAGAGTTTTTCTCCTGATGTTCTCTCCATTGCCATTACTATACCAGAGTGTGAAATAACCATAAATTTGAATTGTGAAGGGAAATTGTAGACATTAGAGGGAATTGAATGGTTGTAGGTGAGCATAGAGACTAGGAAAGATAGGAACATTTACCCATTGAGTTTTATTGCTCTCAAATGCTTGAGAACCATGAATTAGTGTTACAAGAGGTTCTCCAACAATATATAGCAATTTGGAATCTTTTTGGATACACTGGTAAGCACGGTAAGGGTGGATTTCTTGAGGGAAATGTGGACCAGTGAAGGGAAATTCTTTCCTTAGGTTGTGTGGGGCAATCAAAGTGAGTTCCATGGCTGGGATGGTTGAGTGAGATGCATGTATTTGCTTCTAGTGAGTAGTTTGAGTAAATGGGTTTTCAATTGAGAGAGAGAAGCTTGTAGGAGTTTCCTTCACCCTAGTGGCCTCATAACCTAGCTTGGGGGTGGTATTTGGATCTGATACCTACTATTGGGTGGAAAATCACTCTCACATAACCATTTTCTTAGATATTCTTTGTTAAAAGATAAGTATTTACTTTGTATATGAAGGTGGAATGATTTTATTGTCTTCCTGTGATAATTAGGATTGTTTATGGATGATGTATGTGTGGATATAGTTTTATTTCCACTATGTTTTACATTTATTCCTTTGCACATACATTTATTAATTATGAATTCTTATTACGGCTCATGGGGTGAAATTTATAAGCATGAAAGTCATAAATACCCCCTCCTATGTTTGGAATAATGGATGGGGCATTAGAGAGTGGTATTAGAGATTTTGGTTGTAGGACCAGGGTTGTGTGGGTTAGAATCCACACTTATAGGTAGCAATTATAGTTTGCATATAAAGTGTTTGATTAAATGATTATATCAAAATCGTGTTTTTAGTTAACATATGATGTTTTAATGGAGTTGAGGTATTAAATTTGTTGTATATCCATAGGAATGGAGGATTGGTGTGAGAAATTTGGGAAAATTTTCAAAATGATAGAGTTATCAATGGAAAAATTTTATTATGTTATGTGACAGAGAAATTTTTAGAATGGGGGAAGAGGCCATGCATATTTTTGTAATAATCCCATGTTTCCAAATTAAAATTTTACATATTTGCGTTGAAAAATTTGGGAAACTTTGAGGTGAACCTCACCTATTCCATTTGGATAAAGGTGTGATGTGGAGGACCCATGTGGATAGGGGGTATGATGTGGAGCAACCATTTTAGGTGAGTGCACAAGTGGTAGGACCTAAGTAAGAATAAGCGATCGCATTGGCATCTAGGTGGAAGATGCAATCCCGAGGTGGTAAGATTGAATCTCCGGGGATAATTTTGATACTTCACATGTGTGTTTGGAAACAAAATATACACCCTACCATGAATGGATGAGATCTACCATCATAGTCACTAAGATCTAATCATGGCTGTTGGTGGGGGTAAATTCTTATGTTAGGATCATGCAAATTGACGTGTTAGGATATTCAGAATATGCATAAACATACAACAATGCATTTTCTAACATGGAAAGAAAGAATCTAGTAGGCTAGTCTTCTATCTATACAAGCAATAGATAATCATGTAAGAAACATGAGACAAGAGAAAAGAATGATACACCAAATATACGTGGTAAAACCCAAAATGGGGAAACATCCACACGAAGGTATTGCCTTCTTATTCTTCGGAAATATCCAATCTTAGAGTTGAGCTCCACTCCACATATGCTTTATATCTTTATAACAACATAAGAATACAATCCTCGAGATATAGTCCCAAAAGCTCTCCTTCACCTCTATTATATACCAAGAGGTACATGGAATAATTACATCCAAAAATACATGTGGGATAAATGATTTTCCATGTATTTATATAATGAATGGTAATATGAGAATATTTCTCCATGATGCATGTGGGATAACTCCTTTTACATAATATTAGAGTTACTTATGCTTTCCAATGCCAAGTAATACATCTTATGATATAATACTGGACATCATTACACATGTAATATTAAAATTACACATTCCAACACTCCCCCTTAATGGTGACTAGGAGAAAAACACATAAATGGAGGAATATGGCATTACATTAGCATTCCCCCATGATGACAACTTCCTGCATTCCCTACAGTTTGTGAAGATAAACGAACTTTGCTTATTTCATGGATTTAGTGAAGATATCAGCTGCTTGCTTTTTTGTGGGACATTACTCCAAACAAATAACACCATCCGCAACAATATCTCGAATGTAATAAGTATCCAAGTCAATGTGTTTAGTGTTAGAGTGATACACTAAATTGTATGCAATATGGATTGCACTCTGATTGTCACATATTAATTCAGTTGGATACTTCTGAACTAGTCCAAGCTCTTTAAGAACATGTCAGATCCACACTACTTTTTTAGTTGCTTCCTTATCTACCCTGTACTTTGTTTCACAAGAAGAAAGAGAAAGAGTTATCAACTTCTTTCTAGACCATGAAATCAGACCTGAACCAAGATGAAATATGCACCCTATAGTAGACATTATATCTGAAGCATCCCCTACCCAATCAGAATATGTATAACCAAGAATTGAAACTATATCCTTGCTAGAATATAAAACAACATAATGCACTGTCCCCTGTAAATATATGAGAATCCTATTTGCTACTTTCTAATGACTTTAACCCCCTTTTCATTAAATTTAGACAAATTTCAGTCCAATCCATCATTAATTTATTATGAATATTGATTTCCAATACTTAAGATATCAGTGTCCCTTACTTAATATATCGGTTTCCAATAGTTGTAGACATGTTGGTTTTCAATCATGAGAGATGTCAGTTTCCAATACCTAAGATGTCGGTTTCCAATATAGTTTTGTACCATTTAATTGGAGTTGTAACAAATCCCTCACCCATAATATGACAAAATTAACAAGTTTGTTTTTTCTATCATATATATATATATAAAGAGATGGCGTGTACTCATCTTTGTCATCACTAAAATTCATATCATCTTTGTCATCACTAAAATTCATATATTGTGAGAAAAGGCACGTGTTCCCCTCTTCATTAGCTAAGTGCCAATATTATGAGAAATATATGTACTGGTAATCACTAGAACCCTTATATAATTAGAAAGTGCACGTGCTCCTCCTCATCACGAACCTCCAAAATAATGGCCAGTTCCATCCGTGCTCTGCATTCCTTAACGTTTGGCCACATCACTTTACCACCTTGTATCTAGATATCTCTGGTATGAACAAGATTACACACCCAACGAGTTGACCTCCACACACAGGGAAATAGTTCCTCGATCAAGCATGTGTAGTGATGAAGGAGTGAAAGTGGAAGAGAGGAGAATGTATGAAATATCTCCGTCATCCATTTCACCTATTTGAACGATGGATCTTTGTGCACTGAGAAGCAAAGGAAGATTTGGGATAACGCAACAAGATCCTATCCATCTACGCATTGTCCAACCTCATCGATCATAGTCGTTCGCATGAAGTGGAGCTAATTGTGCTATACCGTGTGGGGATTCATGCGTGAAATATGTAGATTGTTTTTCTTTGCGCTCTTTAGCGAAAATGGTCAGGATTGACCCAAAATTGTGTGAATGGATGGGATTAATTTTTTCCTCTGCAAACATATTATATGATCTAGCACCTTTATTTATTTTGCATCTCATTTAACGTGCATCATGGATCTCATCAACCCCTCTCATAGATCTGACACTTTTATTTCACATGTCATCCAACGTGTGTAATGGATCCCATTACCCACTCTCATATGATTTGACACTTTTATTTCGCATGCCATTCAACATGCGTAATGGATCCCATAATATCCTCTCATATGATCTAGAAATTTTATTTCGCATGTCATTCAATGTGTGTGAACAATAGGGAAACATATGATTGCACTCAACAACTGCATGCGAGGTACGATTGCACTCAACAATGCATCTTGTCCCAACGCTTTCCCATTTAATCTGAACCTTCAAGGTGCTAAAGAATTTAAATTCCCATGGTCATTCAACGTGCATAATGGATCCCATCAACCCCTCTCACATGATTTGACACATTTATCTTGCATGCCATTCAACATGTGTAATGGATCCCATCACCCCGTATCATATGATCCGAAATTTTTATTTCACATATCATTCAACATGTGTGAACAATTGGGAAGCATGCAATTGCACTCAACAATTGCATGCAAGGTACGATTGCACTCAACAATTGCATGTGAGGTACGATTGAACTCAACAATTTGTCGCATTGCCAATATTTGATGCGAAGGTGGATCACTTCATTTGGATTTATCTTTGAGACGAAGGTTTTTTCATTGGTTCTTGAGCAAAGGATAGGTTGAAGAATTGATTTTCTTTATAATGTTTACAATTGAATGTAATGGTGACAGGTGATGTTATAACATCCTCCATATCTGGGAATTCATGTCACCATTGAGCATGCAAACCCTATTCTCGGCTAGTCTAGCTTTGTGTCATCAAAACATACTTTTTTCTTTTGGTTTCTCGACCTATTTAGGTGATCCCCCTCCTAATTCCCATGATCATCCTCCTCCCTCACAATGAGTCCTTGGAGTTTGCCATGTCCCATCTCTAGTGTGGGAAGTTGCAGTGAAGATATAAATTTCAAGGGATGGGGGATTAGGAATAACCACAAGTGAAAGAGGATGGGGGATATGCAGAACTTCTTATGTGGAAAAACTCGCAATACCATCGAGAACTAGACAAGAGTCACATGATGATGGTGGTTAAAAATGCACAACTAGAGAATGCATGAAGTGTCTAGCAACTCAGGAAGCCGAGAATGGTGAACTCTGATCTTGACTCAACCTGCTGGAAGTGAATGTGGTGGTAGTTATGGGGTTGCAACAACATGTTAAATATTCATCTCTCTCAGTTAAAGCACCAGTCAAGGATTGTACTGTCAGCCAACATTGGAATCAACCCCTTCCTGCCATACGGAAGCATGAACCTGATCCTATGGAGCATGATCCTCCCTTTTATAATTTCCCGTAATTATGTTTATATGTGTATGGATATCAGGCTTCTTTGTAAGGATGTATACTAACTATTTTTTGAAAAAACAATTGTGTGCGTACCTTCACATCCATGGAAAAGAAGCCAATTCAAGCAATTTTAATCAACTTGAATCAATGAAATGTAATGAATATCAAGTGATTGATCAAATGAGTGGAATGCTAAAAGAGACAAAGGAAATTCATGGTGCAACATGACACAAAGACAATAATATTGCACCCAAATGCATAAACAATGACCATACTTTCATTCAAGCATTATCTAAATTATGCCTCTATTAAATTTATCCCATTTGTTAATAATTTTCTCTAGCATTTTGTGGAATGGGAAGTAGCATCTCTTTAAAATCCAAGTGATGTTAATTTCCTTTTGGTAGGATTGTATAATATTTATGTCTTGTCGCAACCTTTTACAATGCTTGATTCGTGCAAAACCAATATACAATTACATTTTCCATGATCATAAGTAGATGCATGGTAAATTTTGAAATCTGTAATACATAACCCTTGGCATTCAACATGTTTTTCTTCATGTTGTCTGATTTGTTGGTTCATGGCTATTGGATTTATTCAATGACCATTGTTTTTTTTTATGATCGTCCATACTACACCAACCTATAGTGCATTTTGTTTCCTTATATTATCTCGTTGTCACTATCATAGTTAATAAATTGATGTTATCGGCACATTGAAGTAATAGTTCTTAAAATCATCAAATCCTTTAGATTGCTATTTCAATCTGCAGTGCACTGTCTAGTTATTTTATGTATTTTAAGAGATAATATAATTCCTTGATATGGATCTTTGAGATCATAAATAATATTGTGAATAATATTTATTCCAGGTGGATTATGGAAGCAAAGTGTGGAATCTTGATCAAGGAAGGAAAGTGTGGGGGGTGGGGTGCTTTATGAATCTAATGGAAATGAAGAACTGACTTTCTCTTAGGGGCTTGGGATAACAACTAATAACCATGTAGAGGACTTGGAAGCTTGGAAAGGGCTTGAATTGGATAAGGATAAAGGATATGTACTTTCCTAGGGGACTCAAAATAAATAATGCAACACATAGTAAAGAAGCAAGTTCCTAAAGAGACCACCCTTCAACGCCTTATCCAAAGAATTCTCTATCTCATCGAAGAATTTGAAGAGTTAAAAAAATCCCATATTCTTCATCAACTTAATAATGTTCGGGTACACAGGGTACTACCAAAGGACCGAACACCAAGAGCAACCACTTCACACAAACAGATCACAGATCAACACACCGATGTTTTGACGTGGTTTAAACCCTCTTGAGGGAAACACTCCACGGCCCTGGCCAAATAGCTTCTACGGGACAATTTATTATGCAAAGAAAGAAAGTTACAAATGAGCTTCTCATAATCGATCAACTAAACAATGACCCTCCATGCTCTTTAAATAGAGATCATGGACCAATCGGGTGTTAAGCCACGGATCAAGGTTAGGTTTGATCTAAGAGAAGTTGAGCCGTCGGATCACTCTATGTCGGAAACATATCGTGACCGTCGGATTAAGTATTTACAAATGCATACTAATGCATACTAAAGAAACACACTATCCCTAACGGATATATTACACAAGTTGATCTTAACTAACTCCTAAGTGTCTAAATATCCTAACAAATAATGCAAAAGTTGACTCTCGGGAAAACTTGGCCTCCATGCAAAATAAAGGGGTCTTAAAAGTGGGGAGTTGGAATCGTGGTTGTCCATATTCTTCATCAATTTAATAATGCAAAATTTGACTATAAGGAAAACTTGGCCTCCATGCAAAATAAATGGGTCTTGAAAGTGGGGGTTGGAATCGTGGTTGTCCACCCCATTGCCTATTTTTTCTAAACCACTTCATCAAATGGATAGTTCAAATTAGCACATGAGGAGGCATATGGATCGAAAGGACATGTGGCGGCATAACAATAACAATGACGACAATTGAGTATAAAATAAGACACTGTGTGAGATACACCGTGCTCTTCGGATCATAGGGAGGACACGGGGAAATAAAATGTGCATCATT
The DNA here is from genome assembly GCA_027924585.1 of Larix kaempferi. NCBI lineage: Eukaryota > Viridiplantae > Streptophyta > Pinopsida > Pinales > Pinaceae > Larix > Larix kaempferi. Next base: position 1,193,229 of record BSBM01000264.1, read on the forward strand.
CTCATTTCAATACATGCACGTGGAATTAATGCAGTTTGCATGAAAGAAAAAATGGCCTTCAAACCCAGCAACTCGTCTTTCCCTCCCTACAGAATGAGGATGCTATGATCTCATGATGTACGACTAAAGCAGTGGGAAAATTATTACTCTTGTAGGGTAATATCTCAACACTCTGGTTGGAATATGGGTATAGCTATGGCCAATCCTCGCCCCAGACCTTTCATCATTCGGTGTGAAAGAAGGTGGATCGAAACACAAGAGGAATTCATTAATTTTGTAATGGGAACTGATGCTTGGAAGCACACAATGGAGGCCAGAACATCTAGGGAACTTCATGAACTAAAAAGAAAACAAAAGGATTTGCAGGTTTAGTGTGAAAGAAACAAGGCCCATACCACCCTTCTATAAGTGAAGGTTTGTTGTCTCTGGATGATTAAACAATATCATGACTAGACAATGCAATAGATGAGAATCAAAATCCGAAGGCTAAAATCCTGCGGTAATGGAGACACTCCAGAATAGCCATTAGAAACCTATCACTGCACCTCAAACCCTATGGAAGAAGACCTAGAAGACCCCAACATCTCTTGACATGGGATACACTATGCTTCTTATGATTTTTTTCTCTTTAATATGTTAAGTAAAACTACATATCTGTTAGGTATTTTTGTATGACTATATAGCCATACCGTAAGAAGCAACTCAGTAATTCTTCCAAAAAGATAGTGGATCAGTAATGCCTTAGAATTTTTTAATATTGCAAGTAAACCCTTGGTTAGGAATTTTATTGTGTTGCTTGTATGTAGGATAGATGGTTAGGCTACAACTCTTTCTTTCTTTTTTGAAGAAATACAAACAGTATCTACTCTGGTTTTACAAAAAAGTGCGGAAGCTTGATGCAATTGCTTGTTAGGGTTGTGGGTGAAAGTAATGTATTATGAAGCCCATATTGGCTAGATCTTAGATAAGGTACAATCTCATTGCACTTATAACTATAAACTTCTTTTATATGAATATTTTATATAAAACATCTATTATGAAAGAGTTATACTATTGAAGTTTTTCTAAATTGAAAATTTTCCGTATGAATTTTTATCGTATCGTATCAAATTTGAATTAGAACTTGGTAACTATGGTCATTATACCACATTGCTTTATGTACCTAGAAGTATCCTTTTTGCCAAAATGTTTTCGAGGTAAATGCAAGTCAATTTGTTTTCAAAACCCATAGATTCTATAAATTACAGCAAGAACCCTTCAGTATTTCTCTTAATGCAAAAGTCAATATGCCTACTTGACATCTCTCAAAACAATTTTGAAGAAATCATTTAACATTAAGATGTACAAAAAATGGTTGTACCAAACAAAAATCTTCCAATTCTTGGTTTTTTTATTATCATATTTTTTTGTGTGATGCATTGACAAGAACACCAATCATTAATAAAAGATAAGAAAAAAAATAGGCTTTGAAACTTTCAAATATGCATATATAATTACCAAAAATAAGTATCAATTTAAATAAAATGTTGTATTACATAACAAGGACGTGTCAACTATGAAATCATTTTCCAAGTTGATATCATTAAAATTAAGTATCTAAAATGAATAACCATGAATAGTTTTCATAAGCATTTTCAAGTATCTCTTCAAGCTTGTATTGGAGGATGACTTAGAAAATTACAAATATTGGACCATATAAATCCATATCTTTTCAAAGAACCATCATATTCCCAACTTGGAGGAACTTTAAAACAAATTTTGTCTCTATTATATGAACTATGATACATTGCTTCATCTATAGACAAGATGTTTGATTTATCATATCTTTCCTCGTAAATATCAAACATTTTAGATATATTCTTTTGGTAGGTAGGAAGCAAATGTCTAGTCCAACTTTTCTTGCATTTGTTCATTTCACATTGAGATGCTCCCCAAACAAATACAAATTTGAATTCCTTCATCTAATTGAAATTTTGAAGAAAAAAATGAAAAAAAAAATTATGAGTAAGTAAACCATAAAGCAATGTCAAAATTTTCACTTGCAACTTGTAATAACTGAAAACTAAACTTACGTTGATAATAAATGTAAGAGGCATATTTGAAATCAGTCTGTGAACGTTGTGGTTTTTTGTTGACAAATCTCGGTACTCCAAAAATTAATCCTTCTACTCCCATTATCAAGAGTTTCTTTTGAGCTGAAATCAATTGTAATGATTTAGAATTTAGATAAATAATAAATGGAGGACCTAAAATGAATTAAATTCAAGTAATATTGTACTATTATTAAAACTATTAAAAGAGACTTAAAGACAAGCAATAAGGCCATGCATTCATTACCTTGAAAAATATGTGTTGGAATTATTCATATTTCAAAGATATATGGGAAATGAATTACATATCCCCCTACTAGAATCATCCATTCACAATATAATGATACACTACTAGCTAGGGCACCAAAAACTATAAAAGTATTCACTCATAACTAGTTTTCAATAATTTATCAAGATATCAAGAGTTTCTTCTAGAAGAAGATTGTTTACAATAATTTATCTTATAGAATTCATAATATATACAACATTAAAATCATTATTTCCTTCATTATGCACAATTGAGATTTCCTTCCAAAACTCCATCAACCAATTGTCCTTTGAACCAATAGGTGCAACTGCTATACAATTTCCTTCAAGTTCTCTAGCAAATTTTTTATATACCACGTTATATACAAGTATGGTATTTGTATCATCATATATATTATTATATCGTATCCAAACCACATCAAGTGGCTTGGTTAATTGTCCCATTGAATCATTTTTGAATTCCTATTTACCAAACAAAACAAAACCGTACTCCATGCAAGTGGAATCCTTTTAAATAGTTTAATAGCTAAGTGGTCCACTTCTTTCTTCTCCTTGTTATCCCAAATCGCAATCTCAAAAGAAATTTTCACTAATAGTGTTGGGCACAGCGCAAGTGCAAGAAGTTTTGATGACAAAGGTACAGTTAGGAAAGGCCTAACATCGACCAATTTTGGGAGAAGCAACTCCGCAATTCTCGGGAGCAGCGTATGGAGCGAAGCGAAGTTAACAGGAAAGGACATGTCCCCTTAGTAAAGATGAAGTACTAAGGATGAACAAAGGTAGTTGGAGCAGTTATGAACGAAGCAGCAAACTGTCAGCTATAAGAACATAAGTAAAGAAGCAGAATGGTGCAAAGGGCGCATCACTGTAGAGTCAGAGTCGCGCGGTCAGAACTACGACTGTCAGAAGAAGCGATGCAAAAGGACAGTGAAGTTACAACGATATTAAGGCAAAGCGTGGTCAACAGGAGAACCATGCCATTTTGGATTTAATGGTACTATGGGGGTTGTCCCATAGTTATTGAAGATGGTGGGGAGGAAGACTGCGTTAGTTGATTTCTTCTCGACGTTTCGTCTAGATCAGGAATATTGCTATTTGACATTTTCTCATAAAGAGCTTGAATGAAGATTATTGATCTTATAAAATCAAGCTCCACGCTTCACTATTTTTAATCACAAAAACAATAGAAATAATTATGTATTCTTTTACGGAAAACACTCCGTGGAATAATAAAATAATTACCGCAAACTGTCACTTGTATAGCAAACATGTCAGAATGTTTCGAAATTTATAGATTTTAAAATATAAAAGTTTGTCGGATATCCAACGACGTAAGCATAGTTACCATTATGAAATACATGTCGGATATCTGACAGCTCCGACGGTGCTTTAGTTGTCGACTATCCGACAACTTGAGCATTGTCGGAGCTGTCGGATATCCGACGACTCGAATATCCGACATCAGTTGTCGAATATCCGAATGTCATCGGATATCCGGCCAATTCTTCTATCAATTAAAAAAAATGTAATCAAATTTCGTAATTTTGAAGGTGAAATCCGACGACACAGTCCTTTTCGTCGGATGTCATCGGATTTTGGGTTCAAATTTTGTAGTGTGAATCACTCTTATTCCTTGTCTAGGTGTTCATGGTTTCCTATGGATTGAAAGAGAATAAAAAAGCTATGATGTATTTTAGTCATACAATGAGCTCATGACCTCACACATTAGAGGGGAATTGTTAATAACATCATTTTGTTCACCTACCTTGTCACGAGTATCATCACCATTGTACATCATTCTCAACAGTATTAGTCCCATTTCCACCACTTCCATCACCGCATGACCTAAGTAATGTTAGCCTCATAATCCAAAAGTTATGTAGTAAGCATTTTCCTAGATTAAATGCCTTTAGAAATTTGATTATTATAACTTTTATGAGAATGACATCTAGCTTCTATGTAAAGGACACCTATCATACTCAAGTCATTATATGATTGGTTGTTTTCTTATAATTTAGATTAGAGTTGAGCTATATAAACTAGCTCTTTCTCAAAGTGAGGTTAAGTTGGTTTTGAGTCCTCACTTTTCTTTGTAACTGTTTTCCTTATAATAAAATTGTGTCTAAGGACACTTCTTCAACATGGTATCAAATCCATGGTGAAATGGTGATGGAAGGATTGGTAATGGATTGAGGAAGCAAGAAAATCTCCACAACATCAACCATGATCTCTCTAAATTCAACGACAACAGTTTTTTTGAGATAATCCTATTGCCAATTAAATAACGAAAATGGTATTGTGATTGCAACAATTATTTTTAAAAAAATTGATTCATTTTTAACATCACTCTTAAGTTGTAATCTTGTAAATCTACAATTTCGATATTGTATATTTGATTAAAAGTACTAATTTATTTTGTAAATATAAAGATCTAAGTAGATAATAGTATAAAACTACATTTTTTGTTAAGATCTCATAGATACACTACTACTATTTATTAGAGGGCCTAATTTGTAAAATCACATCAGATCTACCTATAAATTTGGCACTTGATATTGTTATGAGCTATAGATTTTGATAGATCTAAATCTTCTTGCTTTTGATATGTGAAAAGTTTCTTTTCAAAACTAGCTCAAGTCACAAGTTTATAAATCTAAGGTGCAAAATCGTGTTGATGAAAGTCGAATTCTAGACTTGGTAATCTTGCTTTTGGTTAGATTTGAAATTAAAAGCAAGGTTAGAGGAGCGATCTACCATCAGTATCGAGCTACATACCTTCAGTTTACATAACAAATCTCTGGGTGTAGAAGGATAGAATAATATCATTGCAATGTCTTTCTAATATTCTTCCTCCTCATTGTGAAGGTTGTCAAAATCTTGTGACTTCATTTGCAATCTACATCACCATGTCGACTTTTGAGAAATCTAAACATTGTCAAAAGAGGTTTTGTAGCAAAGAAAAAAAATTAGTCGATAGAGATGCGGCTTTTTGCAAAAACTTTATATTTGAATCTAAGATGTTGAACCCAATTTTTTTCTTTGACATGTTATTCGGTAGCACCCCAGCCGATCGGATCATGAAGGAACTCTATGTTGATGTAGTGCCGAAGATGACAAAAACATTCCACACACCATGCATCGAATGATGAGATTTCACACCAAGATCAAACCCTAGGATCATCCATCTATGACCCAGAATTATTAAAGCAAGAACATTTATACTTCGTGATCTCAATAATCTCATTTCAACAACCTTAGCAATCACCCTCAATTATTTCAAGCCAATAAGTCTTCAAGTGGCAAATGATCCCACGTTCATTGATATCAACCATGGGCAGTCGAGCTTTGGTCATTGCATGAGATAGTGAATAGATGGTAAAGCCCTAGAATTCGCTATCCTTGAACTATGATTCTTCTCACAAGTTTTATATTCAACCATCATATGGCACACCTCCATGCAATCACTAAACTCTAGATAAAATTCAATTCCTTTATGTCGAAAGACGCCAACATCTTCCATAAACTGGTTATAATACCCTAAATAGTAAGAACAATCTCACCCCAATCGCCCTTCACAATGACCACTATACATGCTCTTAAGAACACCTTCATATACTTGTCATAGCATTGAAACCCTCCAATCCCATGGAAGCACTAGGTGCCATTGCTTTCAAGATATGAGGATACCTCGGCACCCCCACAAGGCCCCCTTCCAACTTGAATTTCCACTACAACTTTTCCAAATATATCTCTTAATGCATTTCTGAAATTTCTCATATAATATGCGTACACTAAAATCGCCCATTCAAAAAAAGCACTAAAAAAAAGCGCCACACCTAGATCCACGATGATCTTCTTAATTTTGTATCCATCATAGGATTTATCGCATTAATGATACCCAACGACATCAATCAATCTAGATGCTTCATATGGTGAATCGTTTTACAAGTGCATATTCAATTCGGTATTAAACAAACCAGTGATATTAAACAAACCATTAAAGTTAAGTAGAAATTCATTATTATTATTTTTTCCGTGCATATACATTATTTTATAAAAATGACAAGAAATTTTTTATAAAATTGTTTGGTTTATGTCAATGATACGGTGGTTCGTTGGTGGAGATAGATGGATTTCATTTCATTCACCCTGGTTCCATTCTATTGAGACATCTTCTGGCTTGGATGATCGGTTGACAGTTTGCTCGACCTACCATCCACGATATGTGGGAAAGTTTATTGAGATTTCTCGTGTATATGTTAGCTTTCCTTGATTCCTTCGAAATAGCAAAAAGATAATATTTTCCACAACAAAAAAAATTGTTTGATTTATATATTTTATAAACATATTTTTTTAATTATAAAATGACAAGTGATGATATCATTAATTTTTTTTAAAATCATTAATATTATAACCATATACTCACTAACTTGTTTACAAGTGCATATTCAATTTGCTATAAAACAAACCAGTAAAGTTAAGTGAAAGTTCTTTATTATTATTATTATTTTAAAGTGTATATACATTATTTTTTTAAACTCACGAAAAACTTATTATAAAATAGTTTGGTTATATACTTTATGCATATGTTTTTTTTAATTATAAAATAACAATTATGATGCCATTAGTTCTTTTTTTTAAGTCATTGATATTCTAACCATATGCAATAACTCATTTCATTTTAAGGTGGGGGCATATTATATTATTTGTGAAAGTTAGAAATGCATTCCAAATTTGAAGACTTCTTACATTTTGAAATTTTGAATTGCTGTAAAGGTCCTTGAAAACGAGGGTAATTTTGGGCAAACAAAAAAATTAATCGTGACACCAAAAGATTCATAAGAAAAATTAATAGTAATACCAAAAGATTTATAAGCGTCCAGTACAAAATTTTATCATATCTTTTTACAAGATTTTTAGAGGGTCAAAGCCAAGTCATTAAAAGTGCTTTTTGTGTGAAGTATGCAATGTTTTCTTGCCTTGTCTTTCTTTTATGGTTAATATTCTTGCAACCCCTTGCAAGTTTTAATTCTGCACGGCAATCAACCATCTTTAAATATATCTAAATTAATAAATTTGTGCATGGTTTCAAATAAGTTGGATGGCTTCAAGAATTACAATTACAAATATTGGAGTTTTCATATGCATAACATTTTGATTTATATTGAATTATGGAGTGATATTTGTGATGGTGATACTGCTCCAACCAAACCAACCAAGGTTTATTTAGCTAAATGGAAATTAAGAGATGAAAAAACACTTGCTTTGCTTTGATCTTCTATAAATGAACACATATTTGATCATATTCAGAATTCCATTAATGCTTGGTCAGTTTGGAATTAATTTTGCAAACTTTTTGCTACTCCTATGCATCGCAAACTTTTTGCTACTTTTAGGCATCACAAAGTCAATCTACAATTGAAGTTTTTTAAGAAAAAATTAGCTTATGGTGATGATGTGTTAGAACATTTCAAGGATAAAGAAAATTCATCGTGAAATCATAAGGGTGGCTTTCCTAAACTTGAAGACAATTTTCTGATCTCTATTTCGATAAATGGCTTTCCTCCATATTATAAGCAGCTTTTAGAAACTCTACAAATCACTAATAAGTTAACAAATGCAAATTTGGATGCACTTTGTGAACTATTGACTCAACGAAGTAAATCATATGGTAAACAAAAACAATCTGGAGAGGATCTTATTTTTACTAGTTCAACTAAAGTTGAAAGTTCTAGACGATGACACACACTAAATTTTGGAAATTATCATTCTTATAATCGAGGTTGTGACAAAGGTCGTGGTTAGGGTATAGGGCATAGCAATTATAATCAACAAAATTTTCAAAATAATAAGAATCCTCCCAATTATAATGCACAATCAGGAAAAAGTAGAAATTTCATTCAAATAAAGTGTAGAAGGTGTTTAAAGATGGGACATTATGCATCAGATTGATTAACAAGTAATGATCAGTTGCCAAAGTTTATTTTCGATCAAATTCAGAGTTTACTCCATCAACTCAATATGTAGAGGATTAGGGTTGTTAGAATGAAGAAAACAAAATATGTTTTACAGCAGTATAGGAGGTTGATTCAACATCATCAATTGATACTCATAATTTACTCAGTGATTCATTTGAAGATGATTGGATTTTGGATATAGGAGCTACTCAACATATGATATATCACAAGGATTATTTTTAGAGTTATCCAAATGTTTAGCTAAATCTCATTCAATTAGCAGATGATACAACTCATATTCCCATGGAAAAGAATGAGTCAAAATATTTCTCCCAAAAATTGGTGAAAATTAATTTCAATTGTTTGGTATGTACCTACATTTAAGAATAATTGTTATCCTTGGTCTCAATCCGACAAGATGGATATCAAATCATCATGCAAGATGGTTTGGCCAAGATTAATTCAGAAAATTACAACTTGAAAACAGTGATGACATAATATGAAGATGGGAAGCTACTAAGGATGAAAGGGCAAGCTATCCCTAGAAAGCATGATTTTGCAAGAGAAATCGATTAAAATATTTCTTTATTTAGATTATGGCATTCTCAATTTGGTCACCTAAATTTTGTTAAAGCATAACTCTCAATGTTTGGTAAAAGGTTTATCAACTTCCAAGAGAGAAGGTGCTAAGTGTGAAGCTTGCATTTTTTGCAAGAAAAATCGAGAAGCTTTCCCATTCATCTCATGGCGAGCAACAAGGTGTCTACAATTGATTCACAGTGATATATGTGGTCCAATGAGACTTCTTTTGGAAAATATTAGTACTTTATACTTTTCATTGATAACTACACTAGAGTGACTTGGACAATACTTTTTAAAAGCAAAGTCCGAAGCTTCTGAAAAGTTCACAAATTTTCAGCACATGGTTGAAAATGCAACAGAAACAAAAAAGTTACAACTTTGAGAACAAATAATTGAAGATAATTCACTTCAATTGAATTCAATGGTTATTGTCGAGACAATGGAATTAAGAGGAAACTATTAAATTCCTATACTCCACGGCATAATGGATTTTTTGAAACGATGAATAGAACTCTCATGGGAATGGCAAGGTCTATGTTGTAGTTCAAATGGTTGAGCACAAAATATTGGTCTAAAGCAGTCCATATTGTAGTTTATCTAAGAAATTGATCACCTACATCAGTTTTAGATGGACAAACTCCTTATGAAGCTTCGTATGGTTTTAAGCCTAAGGTAAATCATCTTAGGGTTACTGGCTCAACATATTATGCCTACGGTACCTAAAGAAGAAAGGACTAAGTTGGAAAATTCAAGTATGAGGTGTATTTTCATTAGATACTCTCATGAAAAGAAAGGGTATTGGTTGCTCTTAGATAGTAAATTCATTGTTAGCAGAGATGTAATTAGTTTTTAAATTGAAAGTAAAAACTTCAAAGAGAGTAATCATCTCCTTAATTGTTTAGAGAAGAAAAACACTAAGGGTAAAGGCAAAAAAGAAACCAAGGAAACCATATTGGTTTGAAAAGGACTTTAGTTTTTCAAAAAGTACTTCTTCATCAAGTGGTTCTTCATATCTTAGTTCCTTTGATATTGAAATTTCTCCAATATAGAATTATTCTCCAGTTCAAGATACAGAAACTCTAATGGAACAAGATCATCATCATCGGCCAAAGTGGGCCACACAAATTCTTAAGGAAGTACATCCTGATGAAAGGAACAACACATGAACTAGGAGTTCCCTTAGATCACAAGCTAATTTTGCATTATTGACTTATGCTTCTTTCAAACTTGCTACTTTTGTTAAAGAAGTTAAACATAAAGAATGGAAGGAAGCCATAGTTAATGAATAAGATGCAGTGCTTGCAAATGCAACTGGAACTTAGTTCATTGTTCACCTAATATTAAATCCATAGGTTGCAAATGGGTTTATCGAATAAAGTACAATCCCAATGGTAAAATTAACAAGTACAAAGCAAGACTTGTTGCTAAAGGTTTTACTGAACATGAAGAAATTGATTATGAAGAAAGTTTTGCACCCATTGCTAAATGGAACACTATCATAATGGTTATTAATTACATCCAATGGATGTCAAAAGATCCTTCTTGAATGGTGATCTAAAAAAATATGTTTTTATGACTCGACCACCGGGGTTTGAAGTTGAAGTGCATGAACATAAAGTTTGCAAACTTGTGAAGGCTTTATATGGATTGAAACAAGCTCCTCGAGCTTGGTTTGCAAAAATGATTGATTACCTACGAAATGTCGGTTTTCAACGAAGTGGATCTTTGTATTTCCGAAGGAAATATAAGCACTTGGTAATACTTCTACTCTATGTCGATGACAATCATAATTTGTCATCATAATAGGAAATAACCAAGTTCATACCAAATAGGCTAAGGAAAAGCTTAAAGCAGGGTCAAAATGATACATTTAAGGACTCTTCAGTATTATCTTGGAGTTAAAATCAATATCCTAATCAAATATTCCTTAGTCAAACTAGATATGCCATTGAATTATTAAAGAAATTTGGCACGGAGGATTGTAAACCTTCTCTTATCCCATGGAGCAGAACTTGAAACTTTCAAAGTTTGAAAGGTTTGGTAAACAGTACAAGGTACAAGCAATTGATTGGAATAATGATTTATTTGACAAATACTCAACCATATTTATCATATCCAGTTAACGTACATTCAAGGTTTATGTTAGAACCAAGGGACTGTCATTGGAATTCTGCGAAAAAAGTACTAAGGTACATTCAAGTTACAAAAGATTTTGGTCTTCTCTACAAGAAGAACAAATGTTTTACACTTGTTGGTTATTCAGATCTTGATTTTGTAGGTGACATTGACAATATAACATCCACTTCAAGTTATTTAATGAATATGGGTTCAATAACAATATCTTGGAATTGATAAAAAGCAAACAATAGTTGTCAATTCTTCTATAGCTTCACTTAGACTTATTACGAAAAATACATATAGCTTCTATGTTAAGTACACTTATCATACTCATGTGATTGGTTGCTCTCCAAGAATTTAGTTTAGAGTTGAGCTATATAAACTAGCTCTTTCTCAAAGTGAGGTTAAGTTGGTTTTGAACACTCACTTTCTTTGTAACTATTTTTCCTTATCAATAAAATTATGTGTTTGAGGATGCTTCTTCAACAAGCAATGTGACCAAAAACTAAATAAAATTCAAAGTTTGGCCCTAACTAACACTGCACAAATTTTCCTTCAAATTCCATGATGGCACATCATGTAAGTTTTAAACATGTGCAGAGAAGCAAAGCATACAAATTCTTTTAAGCAAAATAAATATTACACCACAGCATTCACACATAATACACAGAGATTTACCCTATAAATCCTTAACCAAGAAAACTAGCAAAACTTACAATCACACCTCTTATTTTCTCATAATGATTATAAACCACTCACAATGACAAAATATAGGTATTTTGCAGCATCCAAAACCCTAATTTGTTAACCCGGATTAGAAATAGACCCCTATCCCTTAACCGAGATTAAATTACATATTTTTAGAAGAAACCCAAAAAAAAGCCCAAAATTTTTTGAACTCGCTTTGTAGAAGGGGGACGGCATCGACATGCCCCCCCCCCCGGAGCCAGCACTCAGCACAATGACAAAGCACTAGATGAGTGGGAATCGTCAGATGCACCCACACACACACACATGCAAAGAATATAACACATACCCAACACATCGCACTAAAAATCTTGAAAACCACGACAAGGTCGCAAAACCATAATTTGATTACTTTTAATTGTTGTGCACCTCCCAAAAAGGTGTAGTGGATGAAAGTGGACATTCCCTAATCGTTATACCAAAAAAATAATATTTAATTTGGTCTCCAAAACCTATCTTCCCCACTAATCATCAATAAGAAGGAGATGTGGAGTTAGATCTCAATATTGTCTACATTATTTCCTATAAATATAGCCCTCAAGGTCACAATATCATATCCATACACACAATAAGTTATGCTACCATAATTCTTATTGAAAGTGTGAGGAAGTCATTACCCCTTTTTATTTTCACCCTTTGGAATCCACCTACTCAATCACTTTCCTAGAATTTGGACATAAAGGAGAAGAAGAACCCTCTCTTGGGTCAGTTGCAAAGGTCCATTTCCTTCTACCACTGACACCAAGGTGTTTTCATCTCACTCTGTTCTTTATGTATCAATAAAAATCATTATTTACGCGTAATCCCTTGTTATATTTTTAACTAGTTTTTTCATTTGTATTGCTAGTCAAATATTTTTATTAATTTAGTTTAATTTTCCATTTTCATTTGATTTGGTACTTGAGATTACACAACCTTCAAAAAAGTATATTTTGTACGTGTGGGTGAGAAATCACCTATAACAACCTATAAAAATTGAGTTTATTTTTGTGTAATCAATCTTTCATTATTAGCTCATCATTATAAAGGACTTGTTCAATTCACACCTAGTTGGGTCATTTTCCCCATGGTTTCATTTGAGCTAGATGATGCACATGTTAGACTTTCCTTATTTTCTCTATGTGATAGAGGTGTCTTGCATCACCCTTCCATTTTTGGCCAATTCAATTGAGTAAAGTATACGTCTTTTATATTTCATCAACCATCTTTTTACCTTGTGATGATTCAAGTGTAACACCCCCAGAAATAATAAATATTTTAGTATTGCTGCAAGAAAAGAACAATTAAAAACCATTATTATTATTTTATTATTTTTTATTGAAAAGTCAAAAATAGAACAATTGTATTGAGGATATTTTTATTTAATAAAATATAATAAAACAGGAGACAAGAATGGATCTAACTGTTGAAGAGTGTTTGCTGAACTACAAGAGGAAAAGGACAAATGGCTTAGGCTGTTAAAGATGCAGGAGGCATCATCCCTAAAAATCAGGTCACCACTCCTAGTTGAGTGCTAAAGAGCAGGAAGCTCATAAATGACCAAGTCCTGGGCAAATTACTAGAAATAGTAAGTCCATGAGCAGCAAGAGGCTAGCATTGGACAGGGACTTACATTGCAATGCAAGAGATGGAGCATTGAGGAATTTTTTCTCTTGTAGTTCAACAAACGAGCTCGGGGGTTCTGGAGCTTGACTGCTCCAGGAATTGGTTGGGTGGAACAGCGAAGCCATTCTTGTTTTCCCCAGCGTTGGTGTCATGTTCCTATTCTATATCTTATTTCATAAAGGACCTGATTACGTTGTTTATAGATCTGTAGAACTTTAATATAAACTGAAAGTTAGCTTTATAAATTTACTGGTTTATTATGCATTCTGTAAATTAGAAGAATGTTTATTTTCCAAATAATGCATGAAAACCATATTTATGTCTATAAAATAATTGGCGTTGTTTCTCTTATAATTTCGTAGTATCTAGCATAAATGTTTCACTGTAAATACAGGTGTAGATCCATATTTTTGTTTTGATAATAGTTTCTTATTCATATGTATATTTACAGTAAATCTCAAAAATGAGATTAACTAAATTCCAACTGCATGAGCTAAGTTCTGATCATTTAGGCAGATATCTTTTAGGTGGTTATCGTTTTGAGTATCGTTCCTTAGAACTTGATTTTGTAAATTTTCAGTTAGGGTTTATCTTAAACTAAATCATAATTATCTTAACAGCTTGCTAATTTACTTTTTAAATAAGCCGAGAGGACCTGCTATTTAAACCTGATTTTTAAAACGTTAACCTAGCATATTAAACCCTAAAGGGGCTTTAGTTTCTTTTTACGAAGTGTAGTTTAATTAGGTTGTGTGGGGTTTAGTCTTCCTATCTCAAGTATCAAGCTCGAGGGAGCTTATATAAAGGTAGTAAAAAGCCGACCTCCAAAAAAAATATAAAATTTAGATAGTGGGTAAACTACCTACCTCATGAGAAATTTTGTTTTTGATATTATCATAATCCTTGAAGGAAGGGCGACGGGATGAAGACGGCGAGCAGGCCTTCGAGGGTCATGGGAGGGCCATCCCTGTCAGGGATCGGTCAGCCACGATGACTTGGGATCGTGATAGGTTTTTGGACTGCTCCCCACCCACGAGGGTATGGTTTTTTTATTGTTTTGGCAGGAGGGCAGTATGGTTTGCCTAGGGTTTGGAGCATAGAAGTTTGGTGACTGTTATGGTTTGGGTGAAAATTTTCTGCTGCCATGGAAGATCTGGAGGCCGTTGGTTTTGTTAGTGACAGGTTGGATGGCCGCGATGGATGGGGGGTGCCATGTGGTAGGGTACTAGATGACCTGGTAGATATTCCGGTGCTGGGGACTGAGATTCTTCAGCCGGCGGGGTTGGAGCCGTTAAACTCCTCTACTGACTTTTCTCCGTCCGATTTCTTCACTTCGCCGAAGCAGTTAGCACATGGGATACCGAAGGGCCCTGTGGTGGAATAGCAGTCCGTGGATCTGCTCAAAAATGCGAGCTGGAGGGAAGCCGGGGTTTTTTTCTCAAAGGCCCTAGGGTTTCCAGCTGAAACGGCGCAGGGTGGGTCTGTGGAGGTGGTGGGTTTTGACAGGGTTGCGACGGTAGGAGTGGCTCGACAGGGTCGAGTTGGCAGTGGTTCAAGTGGGTTCTCGTCAGAGGATGAACGAAGGGTTACCCTTGGGGTTGCAGAGCAGAGGGGTTTCAGCTCTCCGGAGTGGGACGGGGGTCGGGGGAAGGATACCGTTGATGTTGCAGTTGGCTCGAAGAAGGGTGGCGGCGGCCCTGTGAAGAAGCGGAGGAAGAGCTGGATCAAGGTTAAAGTGGTTAAGAACTATGCGGTGGGCGAAGACATAGCATGGGGTAATGTATTGCAGATGGCTCAATTTACCCTTGTTGGCAGGGTTATGGGGCACAATTTCTCAAGGAAGACGGTGGCGGACTGGGTTGAGGAAGTTTGGAAGGACCTGGTGGGTCAATTACCAGTGGTGGTGGAGCTGAATAGGGGGTGGTTTGCATTCAAATTCTCCAAAGAGGAGGAGCTGCGACGGGTTTTGAATAGGAACTGGCATCTCAATCACACTCCGGTGTTGTTGAAGCCATGGCACTCTTTGTTCGATGCCAGCCGGGAAAGGGTGGATGTAGTTCCAATTTGGGTCCGCTTGCCAGCCCTTCCACTTCACTTCTGGGACCTGCATCATTTCAAACGGATCGGGGATATATTGGGAACCTTCCTGGAGGCGGATATGTCTTTTTTGGAGACTCTATGTCAAAAGGTTGCACGCATACTGGTTAACATCAATATCAGAGAAGGGCTGGCAGAAGAAATTAAACTTGAATGGGGACCGGAGATCATTACCCAAATTCTGGACTATGAAAATGTACCGTTTAGGTGCCGGTGCTGTCACGCTTATGGACACCCCGTATTCGATTGCAGCCTTCCATTTCGTAATCAGTTGGGGGGGCGGAGAAATCTTACACCTGGAGCTGAGGTGAGCTACACGGAACATGGATCGGGTTCATCTGACTTTGTCCATTCCTCTTCAGATGACCTTGGGAATGCGCCGTCCGGAGATGATCCTTGTCAAGTGTGTCCGGTGGTGGAGCAGACTGCGGCGGAACAGATGGCATTGGTGACTACACATCCGATTGAAGATGAACTTCGGGGACCTGACTTTCCTGGTATCTCCTCTCTCTCTTTACCCCATACTGTCAATTTATTTATGAACCCTGTTACTTTATTGAGGCATGATTGGGTGGAGGGTCTGCGCAACCTTTCTCTCTCGAGCAATTTGGGTCTTGGGGGGTCTCGGTCTGGTTATCACGATGGTGAGAAGGTAGAAACAGTTATGATTACTCCCTCTTTGGAACCGGTTTTGGAACCAGTTACTACTAGTATAGGTGTTGTGGATGATACCCCTCAGGGTTTTTTTGACCCTGATCCCGGAGATGCTCTAGAGGAGGATTACCTCTCTCCCACGGAATCACATGACCCGGGTTATTTCCTACGCTCCTGTATGAAAACCACCTCTGTGGGGCTGGGGAAAGTCATTATTCCTGCACGTAAGGGAAGGGGAAGAAAATCAAATATTCAAAAGGCACAATCCAGGGCAAGGGTTGATCTCCTGGAAGGGAAACAAACTTCAATTTTTAAGGCACTTAGAGCAGGGAATGCCTTGAAGAAAGGGCGTTCATGAAGATTATGTCTTTCAATTGCCGGGGTCTGGCTGGGCCCAACAAGAAATCAGCCTTCAGAAGGGTGCTTACTCTTGAACACCCGGATGTGATCCTGCTACAAGAGACCTTAGGTGTAGGAGATGTTATTAAGAATCTCTTGGAGAGCTGGCTGCCTGGATGGTCCTTTATCACTTTGGATGTAAAGGGACGTTCTGGGGGGCTGGTTGTGGGATGGAGGCAATGTAATTTTAAGCTTGTGAATTCATGGGGAATGGATTCTGTTCTTTGTGTTGATGTTTTGTCGGTTGAACTGGGGATCATTATTAAGGTGATCAATATTTATGGGCCTTATCTGCATCGCATAGAGTTCTGGGACTCTCTGTTTGGAAACCCCCTCTTGAGTAGTGACACACTGATCATCGGGGGGGATCTAAACTTTTCACTGGGTCTGAATGAGGTATGGGGACCACATGCACAAGTGGATTCTTTGGCTGGATACTTTGTTCAGAAGCTAATGTTGAAGGGCTTGATGGATATTGAGCCTCTCAAGTTCAAACTGACATGGCGAAATAAACGCAGTGGGGATGCTAGGGTGGCGAAAAGGATTGATCGTTTTCTGGTGGCTGAACAGTTGGTGGACAGATTCTTTCAAGTTCGACAGTGGGTTGGTACTGGGGGTATCTCTGATCATTTTCCTATCTTTTTTTAGATACAAAAGGGGCCTACAAACCCTCCGAGCCCCTTGAAATTCAATAAATTATGGTTACAAGATGAGACATTTAAAAATCTCTTTCTTACAAACTGGATACATTTTGATAGGGATTTTGATAGAACAGCTGCCTTTCAGTTTGCAGATAATATTAAAAAGATGAAACGACTGGTCAAAGACTGAGCTATAGATAAGAGATGCAGGGAAGATGCAGAATTGAAACAGGTGGAGGATGAGCTACAGCTGATTTATGAGGGTGAAGGGGGAGGACTGATCTCTCAGGATTCCAAGGAGGCTCTAATCCGCTTGGAAGGGCGGCGGAACACTATGTTATGTGAAATGGAGGAGACCTGGCGGCTGAAGAGCAGAGCGATCTGGCTGGAGTGTGGGGATGATAATACCAAGTTTTTTCATGCTTATGCCAGAGGGAGAAAAGCAGCTAATACCATATGGAGTCTGAAGGATGATGATGGTATCACCCATGTCAGTTTTGATGATAAGGCCAGATGTGGGGTAACACATTTTAAGAATTTATTCCGGGCACCAAATCAGGCTACTATTGCTGAGGTGATTAAAGTGGCAGAGATGTTTCCTAGTTTTGTTGATGATGAAGGAAACAGGGAACTGATGAAGGAATTAACGGAGGAGGAGCTTAAAAAGGTACTCATGAGCTTTCAAAAAGACAAGAGCCCTGGCCCTGACGGGTGGACTGTGGATTTCTTCCTGGATCTCTTTGAGATTTTGGGGAATGACCTCATGGCAGTTGTTGAAGATTCCAGAGATACAGGGTTAATTCCGACAAGTTTCAATTCTACTTTTATCGCCCTCATTCCTAAGTCTGATAATGCAATGACCCTAAATGAATTCAGGCCCATCTCACTGTGCAATTGTATCTATAAGATCATCTCAAAAGTCATTGCCAGAAGACTAAAAAGTATCCTCTCACAACATATATCTGCTGAATAGTTTGGGTTTTTGGAGGGTCGACAAATTCATGAGGCTGTTGGAGTGGCTCAGGAAGGGATGCATAGTTTGAAGACCAAGAATCTGAAGGGAGCCATACTTAAAATTGATCTCTCTAAGGCCTATGATAAAGTGAGTTGGATGTATCTTCACCTACTTTTTACACATCTGGGGTTTGGTATTGCTTTTATTAGATGGGTTATGTCATGCATCACTACTGTCTCCTTTTCTGTACTTATCAATGGTGCGGCTTCAAATTTTTTTCACGCTGAAAGGGGACTACGTCAGGGTTGTCCCTTATCCCCGCTGCTCTTTCTGTTGGTTGCTGAAGGACTCAGTAGGGCCATTAGCAGGGCAAAGGCTGAAGGGCAGTTCCAGGGGATTCCGGTGGCTCCAAATCTGTATATTACTCATTTGCTATTCGTGGATGATGTCTTAATCTTCTGTTCTGGAAGCAGAGGGGATACCCGTATTTTAAAGGAGATATTGGAACTATTTTCTAAGGATACTGGTATGGAGATTAATGCTGGGAAGTCCACCTTATCCACACACTTGTTGAGACCGGAAGAGGAGGCAGAACTCACAAGGCTCTTTCCCTTCAATACTGCGGGACTAGAGGATGGTCTGAAATACCTCGGGTTTTCGATAAAAGCTAATTTATATTTGAAGAGGGATTGGGCTTGGTTGATTGGGAAGGTGGAGAAGAGATTGATGGTCTGGAGCCACAGGTGGCTTTCACGAGCTGGTAGACTGGTCCTGGTCAAAGCAGTGCTGGAAGCAATTCCTGTATACTGGATGTCATTAGCTTGGATACCTAAAGGAATTCTTGAAAGCATTAGGAGGATCTGTTTCATATTTCTTTGGAGCGGCAAGAAGGACGTACAGGTCACCCCTTGGGTTAACTGGAAGAGACTCGCAGCCCCAAAGGGCATGGGGGGCTGGGGGATAAAAAACATTTTCTTATTTTCAAAGGCTTTGGCAGCCAAGGGGGGGTGGAGGCTGGTGAAGACTACTAGTCTCTGGACCAGGGTTATCAAGCAGAAATATTTGGCCGATGAAAGCATTGAAGATTGGATTCGGAATCCTAGGAAGTCCCATCAGGGGGGATCGATGATTTGGAAGGCTGTGGTAAAATCTTTTGGCCTGATTGAATCTAAACTAGCATGGAATGTGGGGAATGGTGAAAAGCTGCTGGTAGGAAGGGACCCTTGGATGGGTTGTACACATGAACACATTCTCCCCGGACATGTTATTGAGGCACTTGGCAGAAGAGGGATTTACACACTGAATCAGTTGGCAATTCCGAGACCTGTGGAGTCTTGGAGACAGAGATGGTGTAGAGCAAACACCTTGGGGATTCAGGAATAGGAGTCGGCTTTCTTGGAGGTTTATACCCGACACTTGGAAGTGACAAATGTATTGTTGAGTGATGAGGAGGATTCTCTGGTCTGGGAGGCGGATCCGGAAGGTAAGTACACCCCCAAGGCAGGTTATATTTTATTAATTTCTGAGGAGGAACAGAGGGAGGTAGCCTGGTGGTGGAAGTCCCTCTGGAAGTTAAAATGCCCAGCTAAATCGAAACTTTTCATGTGGTGTGTACTCGAGAACAGAGCACCTACATGGGATATTTTGCAGAAGAGGTCCTTTCATGGGCCAAGCTGGTGTGTGCTATGCAAAAGGGATATCGAAACTGCTACTCACCTGTTCCTTACATGCCCCTTTTCTGTTGCTGTTTGGAAGGAGTGCACTGTTTTGGTGGGGTTTCTTTGTCAATGAGATGGAGAGTCGGTTGGGGCAGCTTAGGATGATTGGTGGAGAAGGAACACAGTTAAGACTTATCAGAACCTACCTATGCTTGTAATCTGGGGGATATGGGTGGCACGAAACAATGCTATCTTCAATGATAAGCCATGCCTTCCTGAGATAACTGCAGCACAATCTATAGGCATCATCAAGTCACTACCTGTGCATATAAGGGCTGACAATCAAAGAAGGAATTTGGAGGTGGAGATTGATCGCTCTCGGCCATGGGCTTTTTTTGATGGGGCCTCACAGCATAATTTGTGTGGGGGCAGCGCGGTTCTTCATCTCTCTGAAACGCATTCATACACTCTTTCAATGGGTTTAGGGGAGGTCCCAAACAACTTTGTTGAACTGCAGAGCTTGAAGCTTTTATTAATATTTGCTCTTGAGAAAGGATGCAATACATTGACTTGCTTCGGGGACTCAATGAATGTTATAAATTGGATCAATCAGATACAAGAATGCAGAAATTTGCGGCTGGTGAATATTCTCACATCCATTAGGATGATCCTTCTGCGGTTTGACAATATATCTTGCCGGCATGTTTACAGGAATAACAACAAAGAAGCGGACACCGCATCCAAGGAGGGGCTCACGAGGGAATATGTAACATGGCATATTAAAGAATTTCTAAATGGCAGAACACAGTCTTATTATCATAGGCCTTTTATAGAGAATCTATGAAATCTAACAGCACACTATCTATGATACAGATTCTGCTTTTTGATACAATGTAAAAGCTTAATAGCATTCTACTGGTTTTTCTTGAGGAGACGGTCCAGAAACACAGACAGAAATCATTTATGAAATATGCCTTACGGGGCTGATCTATTTACCTATACAGCATCATAGTATGTTTTTTAATGTAAACTGAAAGAAGACATAACAGTTCCATCACAGGAATTTATGATCTTGAAGAATTCACTATTTAATGGTGAACCTACAGAATGTAATTTTGATCTCTACAGATGAATGAAATTACGCTTTTTTTTCTTGGAAAAAAAAAAAAAACCTAAACCCTTGATTTACAGTTTTGAATAATTTAGGCATTTTACTCCTTTCAAGACCATCTACGAAGTTACTAAGCAATACAAGCATCAAAATGTCCTTAAGGAAAATACAGTCCTCATTTTATCACAGCCCTTTTGGTAGCTCACACAGCGTTGGATATTTTTCAACCCAACTCTTCAGTTTTTGAACTCATAAAGGTTGCCAAATTACCTAGCTCATGATTAATTATTATTAGTCCTAGTTTTGATGGCGATTTTAATTTCTATCATAGATAAATTGACAAATTAAAATTTTACAGTAGTCTTACAACAAAATACGCATACCCTAACAATGAATCGAATAAGTATAAGTAACAAATCAGCTTTTAAAATGAATAGACAGGAAGGATGGTCTCGGATATTAAAGCCTGTAAAAATGAAGCTTAAAACCTCAAATACATTTATTTAAACCAAGAAGAAATTTTCAGTCATCCTAGCTTACATCTCTGTCATTCGAAACACTCGTTTAACTTTTCTTTCAGATTGACTTTTTTTCTTTAAATGTAAACAAACAGTCAGCATTTTAAACCCTTGAGGATAGTGTTGTGTAAACTCCAGAACCGGAAAAACCACATCGAAACTTCAAAACCAATATTCAAATCTTATGCATTTTCTGGAAAATGGAATCATAGCTTGAATGTTTCGTTGTAAGCTAAACGTATACATACATTCGACACCATTTCAAGTATTTAATACCAAAAACGAAAACCATAATATTTTACATTTGGGTGAAACCCCAAATTGGGTATTTAACTCTTACAAACCGTAAGCATAAACCCTGCTTCACCAAATATCCATTACATCAGGTCAACTCTACACCAAAAATGATGAAGGACCAAAATCTTTTAAATTACATAATTTATCTCCATTTCTGACAGAGGTCAAAGTTCCCAAAGACTCTTGAAAAATCAACTATTTTTCCACCAGGCAGAACTCAACATCATAGCATCCAAGCAGAAGTCCACCAAGGCATCAACGGGAAGGACCGAGACTTACTTGGACAATGGAGTACTGAGATGTCCAATAGTTCTAACTTCCGTCGCTATCACACCAGCTATGTAACATGGAGTCGAAGTCGCTGTCAACATTACAACGATTAGTTGGGTCTTAGAAACTGTAAAATAAAAGATAAACAAACGACTTTAGCTTGGGACTGAAACCTACCTTCGTTAAAATGCATGGTTGACGCCGGTAGATAAGTGAACCAGGCCAGGGTTGCGCCACCTCGCTGAGACCAAAAGGAAACACGGTATTCAAAGTTTAAAGTTTATGCAAAACTATAAGGGCGGCCATGGCAGCCGAGGGAGGAAGATCAGCCTCCTCTCCTCCTCACCTCTCACAGTCTAAATGGCGTTAGAACCCTCGAGAAGGGTTTTGTCTTTACAACCAAGCATGTGATCATGTGACGCTCATTAATGAGCTAGCTGGTTAACGTGAATATCTTTTAGAAAACCCACTTTGTATAGTTCTAACATTCCTTTCGCCATGGTCCAAAAAACTATTTTACCATTACATTAATCTTTCACCTTATAACGTGCTAAATTCATCTTTGGATCAAGATTTTCCTTAGGGTTTGAGTTAGCAAAGTTAACACTCATAAGATGACTTATTTATACAAGTTGTCACTCATGTATTAGAATAGGATCAAATATCTGTAACCTGTGCAAGCTGGGATTTTTACATGCATTAGCTTTATAAGCTAAGTAAGTCTCGAAAACTGCTCGAAGGACCTTGGTGAACTTTAAGAAATTGATCACATTCAGCTAAGTTTGTCATCTTAGAACAAGTACGAAATAACAATAAACACCATTATAAAATGTAAGACATATCAACATATTATCTACAAGCATTGAGTTCACAATCTTGATGGTAAAAGTATAGTTACTCTTTTTAAGTTCAGACAGTTATGGGTCAAAACATTCAACAAGACGAAGCATGAACAAATAGATAAATACATACATATATAGGCCTATGTGTTACATAAAAGAAAGCATCATTATCAAAGAAGTTTATTCAAATTTTTGTCGACTAAATTACCCACAAGGATTCTGTTCACATCGATTTCTCCTTGTTGTTTTATACAGGAAAAAAAAAATTAATTACGATTTTGAGTGTTTTTACATATGGTATCAGAGCTGTGTTACAGCACTTGGCCTGAATCGGCTCAAACACTGTCGTTGTTATGAAAAGATTTTAACTGATGATATTTTTATTTTTTGTATTTATTTCGTACTCTTACTAATTCCAGGATTATAAGACAAACTGTGTTGCCAGGGATAAATGGTAGAATTCAGAATGCCTGAAGAGACACCCCCTCGAGAACCAAAAGGTACTGAAGGAAGCAAACTTTGGATGCAGTTAAATGAATGAATGAATAATGAAGGCTCAAGAAGAATTGAATACTATTTTACTGGCCCAAATACATAGTAATGAGAAGGATAAACATAAAAGCACTAAGGAGGATAAGGCAGCCACACCTCCTAAACCTAAAGGGAGAAAACTGGACTTTTCCAGCCATAGGGCTGAAACGTCCAGTGAGGAATCATTGAAGCAAGAACATCAAGACTTCAGTGAAAGTAGTGACTAGCATAAGAGTAAAAGGAAGTACATACCATATGAAGAAATTTCGGGGGAATTCAAGAAGATCAAACCCCCCATGTTTAATCGTGAAATTGAAAAAGGTGAGGAAGCTGAAGCCTGGTTATCATGCATGAAGAAATATTTTTAGATCTACAACTATTCTGATGAACTTAAGGAAAAAATGGCCATATACAACCTAAGTGGAAAGGTTGATATATGGTGGCAGGACATCAAGAAAGTGAAAGGCATAAAGGAACGGAGGGTAGATTGGAAAATATTTAAAAAGTTATTTAAAGAGAAATATCTTTCAGAACAATTTTATGAAGAAAAGTCAAAGGAATTTTACGAGTTAATATTAGGAGCCATGAGTATGAAGGAACTCTTCGGTAAATTTCTGAGTTTACTCCGTTATGTGTCGTACATAATAGAGGAAAAGCCAAAAATACAACGCTTCCTCATTTTTTTTCCCACTTCGTTCAAAGAACGAATCGAATTTGATAACCTAAAGAAATTGGAGGAAACAATGAGGAAGGCAAACTACTGCTATGAACATAACAAGAACAAAAGAGAAAGTATGCCAAGATGGAATGTAAGGAAACGGGATAACTGCCAGAGGAACAACAATCATAAATTTCACTGAAATACTGGAAGTAATTACAGGGGATATCAGGGTAATAATCACAGAAATTACATACCCCAACCCCCTTCCATAAGAGAAAGAGAACCCTTTAATAAGCATACTGCTCAGAAAGAACCATTAAGGTGTTGGGAATGTGGTGACCCACATTATTTCAAGGACTACCCTAAAAGAAACAAAACTTTTAACAAGGTTCACTCCCTTCGAGAGGCAATCACAGTTGGAGATATGGCGAGGAGCATGCCCAGAATCAACGCTGCACTGGAAAACCGGCAGGCAGATCACCAAGTGTCAATGGTTGAAATCCAAGGTATGATAAAGAATCAACCTGTTTCTATATTAATTGACCCGGGTGCAAGTTTAAGTTATGTAGCACCTAGAATAGTTGAATTATGTAAACTTGTGCCTGAAAAAATCGAAAAATCTTGGCTAGTACAATTAGCCACAGGTACGAAATGCAAGGTTACTAGTCAAGTTAAAGGTTGTGAATTCCTGATGAACGAGTTAAACACAAGTGCAAATCTGAATATTTTACCTTTAGGTTCATATGATTTGTTAATTGGAATGGATTGGTTAGAGGAGCACAAAGTTATATTAAATTGTTTTGATAAAACTTTCACCTGCACAGATAAATTAGGAAATGCAGTTAAAGTGACAGGAATTCCCAGAAAAGACAACTATTTGAAAAATCTCAGCTCTACAGATGAAAAGATCTGTGAGAAAAGGATGTAAGATATTTGTTGTTTACATAATGGATAGTAGGGAATTAGAAAGTAAACTTAATTTAGATGATATAGCAATTTTACAAGAATTTAAAGACATATTTCCAGAAGAAATCCAAGAACTGCCCCCTAAAAGAGACATAGATTTCACTATTGATTTAATACCGGGAGCAGTACCAGCATCCAAGGCTCCATACAGAATGAATGTGATTGAAATTACAGAGTTAAAAACACAGTTACAAGAACTTTTAGAGAAGAAATACGTTAGATCCAGTGTTTCCCCTTGGGGAGCACCAGTTTTATTTGTAAAGAAAAAGGACGGAACCCTAAGGTTATGTATAGATTACAGGCAATTGAATAAAATGACTATAAAGAATCGATACCCCTTACCAAGGATTGACGATTTGTTTGATTAACTCCAAGGGGCGACTGTTTTCTCAAAAATAGATTTAAGATCCGGATACCATCAGGTACAGATCAAGGATGAAGATATTTTCAAAACAGCTTTCATAACTCGTTATGGCCATTACGAATTCGTTTTAATGCCATTTGGCTTAACAAACGCACCTGCAGCCTTCATGAATCTAATGAATAACATTTTTAATGATTACTTGAATAAATTCGTAGTTTGTCTTCATTGACGACATTATGATTTATTCAAAGAACGAACAGGAGCACGAAGAATTTAAGAATAGTATTGAAGGTTTTAAGAGAACAAAAATTGGTTTCTAAGTTCAGTAAGTGCGACTTTTATAAAGATAGAATTCATTATCTAGGACATGTAGTGTCTAAAGATGGAATTTCTGTCGACCCCGATAAAATTAAGGCTATGATGGATGGTCGGTCCTTAAAAATGTAACTGACATAAGGTCTTTTATGGGGATGACGGGCTACTATCGTAAATTCATTGAGGGATTTTCGAAAATAGATTATCCCATAACCTCACTGCAAAAGAAGGGTAAAAGGTTTGACTGGAACGAAAAATGTATGGAAAGCTTTAATAAACTAAAACATCTTTTAACCACTAATTCTATACTAAAAATTGCTGACCCGTCGAAAGATTTCATCGTATGCACTGATGCATGTAACGAAGGGTTAGGCGGGGTTTTAACTCAAGCAAACCATGTCATAGCTTATGAATCCCGAAAATTAAAGGAACATGAGAAAAATTATGTGACGCATGATCTGGAACTTGCTGCAATTATTCATGCCTTAAAAATGTGGCGACACTACTTAATCGGAAGGAAATTTTTACTTATGTTAAATAACGTAAGCTTAAAATACTTGTTTGACCAACAGAATTTAAACGTTAGACAAGCTAGGTGGTTGTCCTTTTTAAGTGAATATGACTTTGAAATCAAACATATAAAGGGTAAAGAAAACAAAGTTGCAGGCGCTTTAAGCCATCATGCAAACTTGTTGTATGCAAGTAGTAATTACGAATCTAATCTGGAAAAACAGATTTTAAATGTGGAAAATTTTGATAAAGGATACCAGATTTTAAAGAAGAAAACTATTGAAAATGAAAGTAATCAGTTAAAGGCTGATTTCCGTATTAATGAAAGAGGATTATTGTTGTTTAAAAGCATACTTTACTTACCAAATTCTGTAGAACTCAAGTTAACTGTTTTAAATGAATTACATAAGCAACCTATTCAGGGCACCTAGGGTATCAAACGATGGTTACCATGATTAGGAAGGACTTCTTTTGACCAAACATGAAGAAGGAAGTAGCAGAATATTTTGCTCGCTGCTTAGAATGCCAGCAAGTCAAGGTTGAACACCAACATCCAGTGGGATTGTTGCAGTCATTACCCGTTCCGAAATGTAAGTGGGAAACGATCAATATGGATTTTATAACTGGCTTACCAAAAAATTTCAGACAGCATGATTCAATCATGGTTGTAGTAGACAAGTTAAGCAAAGTTGCTCACTTTATTCCTGTGAAGTCTACATATAAAGTTGTTAACATTGTAGATATTTTCATGAAGGAGATATTCCGGCTACATGGCATACCAAAGGTGATAGTCTCGGATAGAGACGCAAAATTTACAAGTAATTTTTGGAAGGCTTTGTTTAAAGGTTTGGGAACCCAGTTGAATTTTAGCACTACATACCATCCCCAAACGGATGGGCAAACCGAAAGAGTAAACCAAACCTTGGAGGACATGCTAAGAATGTATGTCATGAACAAACCCAGTAAATGGGAAGATTATTTACATTTAGTCGAATTTTCTTACAATAATAATTTCCAAGTTTCTACAGGTATGAGTCCATTTGAAGTTTTATATGGACGTAGGTGCAACACTCCAATATCTTGGAGCAGCCCAGTAGATAAGTTAATGTTAGGGCCTGAACTTTTAAAATAAATGGAACTAATCGTGCAACAGGTACAACAGAATTTAAAGGCTGCCCAAGACAGGCAGAAAAGTTATGCTGATCTAAAACAAACTCCTAGAGAGTTCCAAGTGGGTGATCATGTATATATAAAGGTAAATCCTAAGAAAAGCTCCTTAAGATTGGGAAATTATTCCAAATTGGCACCCAGGTATTGCAGGCCATTCGAAATTCTGGTACATAATCAATTAAGGTACCACCTTAATTGCATATCAATTAGCATTACCACCTAACATTAAGGTACATAATGTGTTTCATGTTTCTATATTGAAAAGATATGTTCATGATGTCTCATACGTAATTGATTGGAATGTAATCCAAGTGGAACCGGAAGTAGATTTCTAGGTGGGACCGAAACGCATTCTCGACAAGAGAGAAATCACTCTCCGGAACCGTATCATCGGACAAGTCAAGGTGCAATGGGAGCACCTTAGTCCGGAAGAAGCTACTTGGGAACTAGAGAGTGATATGCGGGAGGCATATCCAGACTGGTTCCGAGAAGACCTTATGATGGAATAAAAACAATGTTGTAACACCGAGGACAGTGTTACCTTCTAAGGAGAGGTGTATGTAACACCCCCAAAAATAATAAATATTTTATTATTGCTGCAAGAAAAGAACAATTAAAAACCATTATTATTATTTTATTATTTTTGACTGAAAAGTCAAAAATAGAACAATTGTATTGAGGATATTTTTATTTAATAAAATATAATAAAACAGGAGACAAGAATGGATCTAGCTGTTGAAGAGTGTTTACTGAACTACAAGAGGAAAAGGACAAATGCCTGAGTCTGTTAAAGATGCAGGAGGCATCATCCCTAAAAATTAGGTCACCACTTTTAGTTGAGTGCTAAAGAGCAGGAGGCTCATAAATGACCAAGTCCTAGGCAAATTACTAGAAATAGTAAGTCCATGAGCAGCAGGAGGCTAGCATTGGACAGGGATTTACATTGCAGTGCAAGATATGGAGCATTGAGGAATTTTTGCTCTTGTAGTTCAGCGAACGAGCTCAGGGGTTCTGGCGCTTGACTGCTTCGGGAATTGGTTGAGTGGAACAGGGAAGCCATTCTTGTTTTCCCCAACGTTGGTGTCAGGTTCCTATTCTATATCTTATTTCATAAAGGACCTAATTACGTTGTTTATAGATCTGTAGAACTTTAATATAAACTGAAAGTTAGCTTTATAAATTTACTGGTTTATTATGCATTTTGTAAATTAGAATAATGTTTATTTTCCAAATAATACATGAAAACCATATTTCTGTCTATAAATTAATTAGCGTTGTTTTTCTTATAATTTCATAATATCTAGCATAAACATTTCACTGTAAATGCAGGTGTAGATCCATATTTTTGTTTTGGTAATAGTTTCTTATTCATGTGTATATTTACAGTAAATCTCAAAAATAAGATTAACTAAATTCCAACTGCATGGGCTAAGTTCTGACCATTTAGGCGGATATCTTTTAGGTGGTTATCGTTTTCAATACCGTTCCTTAGAACTTGATTTTGTAAATTTTCAGTTAGGGTTTATCTTAAACTAAATCATAATTATCTTAATAGCTTGCTAATTTATTTTTTAAATAAGCCGAGAGGACCTGTTATTTAAACCTGATTTTTAAAACGTTAACCTAGCATATCAAACCCTAAACCCTTGATTTACAGTTTTGAATAATTTAGGCATTTTACTCCTTTCAAGACCATCCACGAAGTTACTAAGCAATACAAGCATTAAAATGTCCTTAAGGAAAATACAGTCCTCGTTTTATCACAACTCTTTTGGTAGCTCACACAACGTTGGAGGTTTTTCAACCCAACTCTTCAGTTTTTGAACTCATAAAGGTTGCCAAATTACCTAGCTCAGGATTAATTATTGTTAGTCCTAGTTTTGACAACGATTTTAATTCCTATGATAGATAAACTAACAAATTAAAATTTTACAGTAGTCTTACAACAGAATATGCATACCCTAACAATGAATCGAATAAGTATAAGTAACAAATCAGCTTTTAAAACGAATAGACAGGAAGGACGGTCTCGGCTATTAAAGCCTGTAAAAATGAATCTTAAAACCTCAAATACATTTATTTAAACCAAGAAGAAATTTTCAGTCATCCTAGCTTACATCTCTGTCATTCGAAACACTCGTTTAACTTTTCTTTCAAATTGACTTTTTTTCTTTAAATGTAAACAAACAGTCAGCATTCTAAACCCTTGAGGATAGTATCGTGTAAACTCCAAACCGGAAAAACCACATCGAAACTTCAAAACCAATATTCAAATCTTATGCATTTTCTAGAAAATGGAATCATAGCTTGAATGTTTCGTTGTAAGCTAAACGTATACATACATTTGACGCCATTTCAAGTATTTAATACCAAAAACGAAAACCATAATATTTTACATATGGGTGAAACCCCAAATTGGGTATTTAAGCCTTACAAACCGTAAGCATAAACTCTGCCTCACCAAATATCCATTATATCAGGTCAACTCTACACCGAAAAACGATGGAGGACCGAAATCTTTTAAATTACATAATTTATCTCCATTTCTGACAAAGGTCAAAGTTCCCAAAGACTCTTGAAAATTCAACTATTTTTCCACCAGGAAGAACTCAACATCATAGCATCCAAGCAGAAGTCCACCAAGGCATCAACGGGCAAGACCGAGACTTACTTGGACAGTGGAGTACTGAGATGTCCAATAGTTCTAACTTCCGTCGCTATCACACCAACTATGTAACATGGAGTCGGAGTCTCTGTCAACATTACAACGATTCGTTGGGTCTTAGAAACTATAAAATAAAAGATAAACAAATGAATTTAGCTTGGGATTGAAACCTTACCTTCGTTGAAATGCATGGCCGATGCCGATAGATAAGCGAACCAAGCCAGCGTTGCGCCACCTCACCAAGACCAAAAGGAAACACGGTATTCAAAGTTTAAAGTTTATGCAGAACTGCCAGGGCGGCCATGGCAGCCGAGGGAGGAAGCTCGGCCTCCTCTCCTCCTCACCTCTCACAGTCCAAATGGCGTTAGAACCCTCGAGAAGGGTTTTGTCTTTACAACCAAGCGTGTGATCACGTGACGCTCATTAATGAGCCAGCTGGTTAACGTGAATATCTTTTAGAAAACCCACTTTGTATAGTTTTAACATTCCTTTCGCCATGGTCCAAAAAACTATTTTACCATTACATTAATCTTTCACCTTATAACGTGCTAAATTCATCTTTGGATCAAGGTTTTCCTTAGGGATTCAGTTAGCAAAGTTAACACTCATAAGATGACTTATTTATACAAGTTGTCACTCATGGAGTAGAATAGGGTCAAATATCTGTAACATGTGCAAGATAGGATTTTTGCATGCATTAGCTTTATAAGCTAAGTAAGTCTCAAAAACTGCTCGAAGAACCTTGGTGAACTTTAAGAAATTGATCACATTCAGCTAAGTTTGTAATCTTAGAACAAGTACGAAATAACAATAAACACCATTATAAAATGTAAGACATATCAACATACTATCTGCAAGCATTGAGTTCACAATCTTGATGGTAAAAGTATAGTTACTCTTTTTAAGTTCAGACAGTTATGGGTCAAAACATTCAACAAGACGAAGCATGAACAAATAGATAAATACATACATATATAGGCCTATGTGTTACATAAAAGAAAGCATGATTATCAAAGAAGTTTATTCAAAGTTTTGTCGACTAAATTACCCACAAGGATTCTTTTCACATCGATTTCTCCTTTTTGTTTTATACAAAAAAAAAAAAAAAAAATTTGCGATTTTGAGGGTTTTTACATCAAGGGATTCTTTATTTCCTTTTTTCTGACAAATCTACCCCTATCGACCACAATACATTTTCATTGGGAGTTTGATCTAGAGGTTTGGTAGATTTGGTACCTTGGTGAAATCCAAATCATTAACTTTCCACTTTCTTCATTCGTGAAATCCAATGCATTTATCAATGGATTCATTATTTCCTTTTTTCTGACAAATCTACCCCTATCGACCACAATACATTTTCATTGGGAGTTTGATCTAGAGGTTTGGTAGATTTGGTAACTTGGTGAAATCCAAATCATTAACTTTCCACTTTCTTCATTTGTGAAATCCAATGCATTTATCAATGGATTCATTATTTCCTTTTTTCTGACAAATCTACCCCTATCAACCATAATACATTTTCATTGGGAGTTTGATCTAGAGGTTTGGTAGATTTGGTACCTTGGTGAAATCCAAATCATTAACTTTCCACGTTCTTCATTCGTGAAATCCAATGCATTTATCAATGGATTCATTATTTCCTTTTTTTCTGACAAATCTACCCCTATTGACCACAATACATTTTCATTGGGAGTTTGATCTAGAAGTTTGGTAGATTTGGTACCTTGGTGAAATCCAAATCATTAACTTTCCACTTTCTTCACTCGTGAATCCAATGCATTTATCAATGGATTAACACCATTGTCCATGGCCAAATGATTTCTTTCAATGTTCAATTTTGAATCATCTACTCACATTATTAAGATCGTACAAGTGCCTGGTGCACACATTTATTACTAGTGGATTGCATCACATCTCGTAGGGATTTTCATTATCGGTTTCTAACTAGATGGTTTTTTCCCATTTTCAAACTTCAATTCATTATGTTAGGAGAAGAAATGCGCTAATTGATGTCAGTATTCCAATTTTTGCCAAAGACCATGGACATTTGTGCCTCCTTTCAATGAGTATTGGAACCTTGAATTGAAACCATTCTTAATGAGCATTTGAATCCTTTGACACTTCTCTAATTCCTTTTAGTGTTGAGGCCTTATCTTCTTCTATTTGTCTCATTTCCTACAATGACACTATGATCATCTTCTTCTATTTGTCTCATTTCCTACAATGACACTATGATCAATGTTAGAGGATGTCTATTGATAATGCATATTGATATACTTTGTTACTATCTCTTTCTATTTAAAAGATAAAACCATATATATATATATATATGACCTTTCCATTTTATTAATAATCCACTCTTATGTTGTCCTCAACTCACCAAATAAATGATTTAAAAATGTGTTTATATGCAATTTCCTTGCCCTCTATCCAACAATGAATTCCCCAAAAGGTTTCAAAAGTTCATTTTCATATTTTCAAAACAAGCAATGCTCAACGGAGCTCATTCTTTATGAGACATCTATTATTATAGGACTCTCTTGCATATACCAAGTAATCATAGCGTCGCAGTGCATTATTACATGGTCTATTTTGTATGGAAATTCTTAATTATCCCCCAACTTTGAGATTAATGGACATAACAATTGAGAACCATTATCATTTTTTTGGTTAACGAACATAACAATTCCATAGAAAGTATGTGATTAAAGATACTGCATTGGATTCATATCTCAACATGAAATGGTAATCAAAGTTTTGGTCCTATAGCTGGTGAAATGAAGAGCCCGGAAGAAGAAAAGAGTTCACAGACCGAATAGACAAGAGCAATAGGCCATCGAAAGCCTTATTAGCAAGCCGTACATGCAGTGCAGCCACTACAACGTTCCCACCATAAATGTCGTAAGTTTTTCAAATTTACACAAAATTGTTATCCAAATCCACTGCATTAACTGTAAAATTTAAAAAAGTGTGCGAGAGGGAGGTGCTAACCATTAGTGGTTACGGTGTACATGTGCATGCATGAGCGCGCCCTTGCTAATTATGGCAAGATCTTTTCTTTATTTCATTTCAATTGGTTTTCTTATCTTTACAAGGAATGTTCAATTTGCACCTTTGTGTGCATTTGTCAAATTTTGTTTATGGAAGTTTGAAAAGAAGAAACATCATCGAAGACCTTGGATTAGAGAGAGCATTTGAAGAGGAATGAATCCAATAAGTATACTTAAATGTAATTGCTATCTCATTGAATCTATCAAATATATTTATATCCAAGAAGTATACTTAAATGTAATTGCTATCTCATTGAATCTATCAAATATATTTATAAACATTTGCTACTTTGTAATTATATCATTATATGTTTATATCTTAGAATTTGGGGTGGACTACTATTTATGTTTTTTCTAGATTGAATGTTTTTTCTAGATTGAAGGAAGATGGGGTAAGTTTACTGTCAAGATTGATTTTATGGGCATTGTTCAAAATTCTAAATAAACAATTAAAAATATATATATATATATAAGAAATAATTGGTAGCTGATACATATATAACTCTAGCTCGTGCTTGGATAACAAGTAAAGAAGGTAAACTCATTTAACTAAAGAAGGTAACAGGTAGCTGAGACATAGACAACAAGTGATTATAAGTAAGCATGGAGAACAAGTAACAGATAACTTATTTATGGCACTTAACTTGTGACATATCGATATTCACCAACCACAAGTTAAGTAGTTGTACTAATATAAAGAACATGTTTAAATCTATCAAGTATATTTAAAAACCCCCTTGCTTTGCTACTTTGCTACTTTGTAATGTAAAGAACACGTTTAGGTTGGTCTTGTGTGCAAAATTCTTGGATTTATAACCCCTCTTGTTCATCCACTAAAAGTTGGAAAATCCATTCTTGTTCATCCACTAAAAGTTGGAAAATCCACCATAGTGTACAAGTTCCTCTCTTCCCTTCTCTACCAAAGCCGTGTGCAAGATTATTGAAATTATAACTCCTCTTTTCCATCTGCCATCATGGTGTACAAGTTCCTCTCTTCCCTTCTCTACCAAAACCAAAACCGTGTGCAAGATTATTGAAATTATAACTCCTCTTTTCCATCTGCCATCATGGTGTACAAGATCCTCTCTTCCCTTCTCTACCAAAACCGTGTGCAAGATTATTGAAATTATAACTCCTCTTTTTTGTGCAAGATTATTGAAATTATAACTCCTCTTCTCCATCCGCTTATAGTTGGAAGATCCAAGTTATGATGTGCAAGTTGCAGGTTCGTCTCTTCCCTTCTTGCTTAGCTTAATATAATAAAACTTGATTTGTTTATCACCTCCCAATCCCAATCACCACTTGGAATCTAGTATAATACAACCTTATACAAAATTCCTATCACCAATACTACCAATAATATTATAAGAAAAAAGTATAAGATTACATCATCTTAAATCAGATTAAAATAACATCATCTTAAATCAGATTAAAATACAAAAAATAAAAACCAAGGTGAGTCAATTTCTCAATGAATTGAGTCCCCTCTTGAAAGCGGATCATCGTATCAAAGACCATGGAAGAAGATACTGAATTGAGTGCCCTCTTGGAAGCAGATCATCGTATCAAAGACCATGGAAGAAGATATACAAAAGGCTCAACATTGGTGTCAAAGACCATGGAAGAAGATATACAAAAAGCTCAACATTGTGAAGGCCAAAGCCAAGCGAAGGATCAAATAAAATGACAAAAGTATAAAATGGGTGATATGTTACAATTCCGACGAGAAGCATTATGCATCTCACTACGCTAAGTATAATAGGTAAAGATTAGGTTTTGAGCAACCTTCACGACAAACCAGACAACTTGCCCCAAAATTAGGAAACCCTATAAGAAATAGCAAAGGAAAATTCGAAAAACTACAATTTTGGAAAGTGATTATGGAAACAAATTTATAAGAAATAGCAAAGGAAAATTCGAAAAACTACAATTTTGGAAAGTGATTATGGAAACAAATTTTTGTCTGACACTATGTACAAAGATCAAGTTTTCACTGTTTTTACCAATGTTGCATATATCGTCTCGGGGAAAGTATCAGCGAGGGTCTGGATTATAACTTCTTGGTGATATCGGCAGAAAATATCGGAAAATCTCAGAAAATGTCGGAAGACCTCAAAAAAATACAAAAATACTCATTTTTTCAATTTTTAAAACATATAAAGCAACAACAACATCAAATAGACACATTGCTACATAAATATGATGGTACAACAAATAAATAAGATGCATAAGATGTCAAGTGGTCATTTATACTTACTAAACTGAAAATTCTGAAATATGTTCCTGATAATACAAATACTTTGCATTGGAAGAAAGCACAAATGACTTGATACATTCCCCTCCTGATTGGTTGACTGTGAAAATGATAGTGCACTCAGAGATAACAACATGAATGAGGGATACAGGTTTCCCTGCTGCCAACTGAAAGTACCAACTGCATGCTATAAGAAATACACAAGGAAGATGAAATTCATAAGACTTTAATGAAACCCTTTCCATGAATGTAACTTTATTTTAGTGGAGATGACATGATGTAGACAAAGAGGGTGGAGAAAGGACTTAATAGAATCTCTCAATTCAACTTCAAATAATTTATATCATTGTAGAAATTTGCCATCAAATCTGGACTCGCCTCTATAACTGGTCCATTTGGTGTTGTATGGCATAGTGTACATTGATCATGGTTATGGTCAGATAGGACAATGATCTAGGACAAATATTGTAAAGTGTATCGATAATAAGTTCAAATATCCAGACATTAATGCATTGAAAATTTGAAATCCATGACCTCATTTACTCTAGAAATCATCTACTCTAACTTCATAAAAAGCCAACCTACAGACTTAAAACACAATTCCGGGCAATTGTTTTGGCAATTTCGGTCAACAATCCGATATTTTCCAATTTATCGCGATATATTCAATGTATCCCGACACATTGAAAATATCGGAAATCTCACGATATTTAAGATCCGATATATCGGATAGGACTCGACGATATATCCAATATATTCGATATATCGCCGATATGTGCAACACTGGTTTTTACCAACATAGATCATCTTAAACCCAAATCTATCAAGCACCGAGAGAGATCCAATTTCCACCACGAGGAATTGGATCCGATTTTAAGATGGATCTATGTTGGTTTTATGAGTCGACATGTTATTCTTTTGTTCTTTTGTGATTTGAGTTTAGTTACCACGTCGGTGTTACCCACATTACGTGGCAACATCTCTCCATACTAGGTTATAGAGAATACACAAGATACGTGATTATCTAAATGGCACGTAAAAAACAAGTTCAACAACTCCAAATATGTCGATGCTTCTTCCTCTGAATGTGAAGAATTTGATGACTTCCGCATAGCGTTTCACTTCAATACGAAAGATCAAACACCAACCATGAAAATTCCCAAAAAGGAAAGGAAGCCCAAAGGCCTAAAGGTAAGGATAAACTTGGAGCTCTCCAAGTTGCTAAGCAAATTTAAATGATGTATCTCTATTTGTCATCAATGTCAAGCTTCATCGATCTATAACACATGTTGTGGAGTTTAAGGAACAAGCTTCATCAATCTCTATCCAAAATTTAAATGATGTATATCTATTTGTCATCAATGTCAAGCTTCATCGATCTATAACACATGTTGTGGAGCTTAAGGAACAAGCTTCATCGATCTATAACACATGTTGTTGTGGAGCTTAAGGAACAAGCTTCATCAATCTATAACACATGTTGTGGATCTTAAGGAACAAAAACAAGAACATGTTGTGGATCTTGAGGAACAAAAACAAGAACATGTTGTGGATCTTGAGGAACAAAAACAAGAACATGTTGTGGAGCTTTGATGACAAGCTTCATCAATGTATAACACGTTGCGGAACTTGAGGAACAAAAACAAGAACATGAAAGCGAGGCCTCGAAGTGTAAGGAGATATTTGAAATAGAGTCAAAACTCAAGGTTTTAATTGATGCTTGTGTCTCAAGAGTGTAGAAGTAGTTGCTCAAATCAATTATGAAAGGGTTATGAAAGAGAGATTATTATGGTACATGTTTGAAATGCAACTACTAACTTGTGATTTTCCTTTGCGATGAAAGTACTAAATTGTGATTTGGGAAAATGAGTTGCCATGATCATGGAGTATCTAGAGGCAAACAGGGCAATGGATAAGGCATTTTTCATATAGTAAAAATCTTCATATACAAAACCTAGGCCATGACAAATGATGCAAATATGGCTAAAAAGTTAGCAACGAATCTCCGTCTCGTTGAAATCAAACATTCATAGATAACCATTGTTAAACTTAAAGAAGCCTTAAAGGTTAGCAACGAATCTCCGTCTCATTGAAGTCAAACATTCATGGATAACCATTGTTAAACTTAAAGAAGCCTTAAAGGTTAGCAACGAATCTCCGTCTCATTGAAATCAAACATTCATGGAGACCAATTGTTAAACTTGAAGAAGCCTTATTAGTGATCAGCGTGGAAAAGGATAAACTGGGTATCAATCTAGAGAAAATAATTTATGATCATTCTTTCACATTACTTCCCTGAAGGAAAACTTACCCTAGGGAAAACCATTAGTAAGATGATGGAGGACCAAAAGAAGCCATTCCTAAAATACTTCAATACCAAAGGTTAAATAGCAATGATAGGTTTTGTCCAAACAAGCCAATCATTCTAGTTAGCAAGTGATTACTGGTATCGTTGACCCACATGTTCTAGTAGACAAAATCGAGGAAGATGTGGCAAAGATGAGGGCCTAATGCACCGGCACCAGTACCCTATGCCAAGCAAAGATTATAAGATATCAATAAGAACCAGAACCACCCAATGATTGGGAGCAATGCACAGGGAAAGAGTTCCGCAAACATAACTATCAAAAACACAATCGACTATCAAAGGCTCAATTTCAACAAAAAATGACTCACGATATCCTACTACACAGATAGCAATCCCTTCGTCCTTTTCAATATTTTCAAGTCTTCTCTGTGTGATTTGCTTTTTATCCATGTCACGGTTAATAGTCCTAGGATGTCATATAATCATGTCATCTTCAGGCCTGCCCTTCTTAGATTCGATAAACTTGTTTGACTTCCAGAGGCATGTACGACTATACATATTACATTGTTTTGGGACATTAGAGTTAGAACCACCTATGAATTAATACCTTTTTTCTTTTGATGTTGAGAGATATATGCCACATGAATTAATGACAAAACATTGTAGTTCTACCAAATTATTACAAAATTCTATGCATTTTGTCTTCAAAAAGTTTGTGAGAATTTATAAACCGGGGAGTTGAGTTATTCTCTCATGGCCATGTCTTTTAATTTATTTGATCTCCAATGCGATGTCTCAATAATTTTCTCTTTCTGTAGTGCTTTTCTTTGGATTTTGTACTCTGTTTACTGAAATAGAAGTCGTTTTTATACGCTAAGAACCAAGCATTTATTTTTTACCTATAAAAGAACCAGAACATCCTTCGCACCAAAAGTCAGTGGGATGACCTATTACATTGTTTTGTCACTCGAATGGAGGGGAGTCAATTCTTAAATATCTTCTGCCAAATACCTCTATTAACGAAAATTGTAACTCCAATAGGGAGGTGGGGACTAAGTTAACCCTATGGTGATCTTCACGCTGGTTAACCAACCAGGACTGAAAACTAGACAGCAACCAAGAAGAGACAACAAGAGGCTTCTGAAAGGGCCCCATCCAAGAATGCTCCAGTGAAAGAAGCTGGAAATCCCTTGCAGTCCCCTCTGCACAAAACAAAACCAGAGGACTTCTCATTTGCATGTGAGGTAAGGTTTGACGTAGATGTACGTTCTTTGGTGACAATCTCAAGCCCATATTAGGTCTCACAATAGCAGTAGCCATTCCTCATCACAGGTAGCTCTTCACAAACTAAAAATACAACCCAAACATCTCTTTCATTTCAAATAGTAGCAATGGCTTAGAAGACATGGCTGAAGGCTGTGCCACCAGACTTGAGCAGAGCCTTGGGAACTATGCCTACTATTTCCAAGGACATGTTGCCTGGACAACTGACCAGAGCAAAGACACGGGCATAGACCATCCAATTAGTTTGCCTGCAGGCTATAAATGTAGCACTGTCATAATGGAATCTTGCCAGATTAAACAAATATATGATGGACTGTAAGGCTGATCTAGTTATAGTCCCTGATCAATATAAATAATAAAAACAGTATTCTGAACATCTATTTGAGCACACCCAAACAAACAGGCAGCATATCAGCCTGTACCATTAATTGCAATAGGCTCAGTTAGGCACTGTTGTTCCTCAAACAAGCTTTCTAGCTGTTGCCGCACCTTTTTCCCCAAAAGTGCCTGAGTATGAATTCTGACATGAAGGAAGGTGATTCTCTTGGGCTCAATCAACAAAACTCAGCAGTCCGCACACAGAGACAAGGGCAGATGATAACAGGGAAAGACTCCCACGAACAGTGTAGATGCATCGTCCTGTTCCCCAGATCTCCAATCTTCACCCTTAGCGCAGAGGAATGTGCCTGAATTATAACAGATAGAGGTACCCCACGAATGGTCAAGATTCATTGTGCATGTTTCCTTGCCTTAATCTCAACCATTCACAGCAGATACACATGTATGAGAATTAATAAAGGGGGGTAACTGGCAAATGGCCAAGATTCACCATGCATGTCTCCTTGTGTTAATCTCAACCATTCGCAGAAGATACACATGTGTGAATTAATAAAAGGGGTAACCCCGCGAATGGTCAGGATTCAACGTGCATGTCTCCTCGTGTTAATCTCAATCATTCGCGGCAGATGTATGTGTGCAGAAAGTAATCAAGGGTCATACCCTATGAATGGTCAGGATTCAGTCATGTAGCTTTTAGCTTTTAATCAAAGCCGTTCCCCCACTTTAACCTGATCGGGCATATAAATAAAGACCCCCCCCGGGAACGATTCATCTTTTGCATGTGTGAAGAATAAAGATGATTCCCTGGGGATGCACCTCGTCACCACGGTTGGGATCTCTATGACAACTCATTCACCGACGATGCTATACATGGGTAGGCCTGGCCCTACTAGCATTCCAGTAACTAATAGCAGTCTGCCATGTGGCCCTTCAACTCAGATAAACAAAACCCTCCCTTCACATATATGACTCTCGCATAGACAACTCGGATATGCTCCCCCCATGCAAGGTTAATGGTCCTGACCATTACTAGAGTCTCAAGAATATGGGATGGTTATGTCGGAATCCAGCTGCCCACGTCAACCTAAATCTCAAACAAGACTTACCCGCCAATAAGGAAAGAGGTGGGGTAGACATAGTCCAGTCAGCCTCTTGGCAACCAACTAAAATCCGCCACATGGAACAGCCAGCTCAGGACAAAAATGCCGATGCCACCCTGTACTAGCTTTGAATTCCACTTAATAAGCAAGATCCTTGGCCATCAATGAGGATCCCCAACTGTTTAAACACCAGATGTATCAGTTCCTTTGTTTTATTGTGAATTCGAAATCTCAAAGTGAACTCATAGAGCCTCCTACTCACAAAAGAACACATGGAATATTCCAGAGAGACTTCAACTCAATCCAAGACTTCTCTGACCACGCACTCATAGCCTTGGCATCGCTCGCACTAGATTGGGAAGTCGGGACTCGGGTAAGTCCTTTGAAATCCAAAACCACTCAACTCTGATAGAGAAAATTGTCAAAGCTCTCTATCTTCTTCCTCGTTTTATTTCATAATATCTCCTCGTCTATACTCAATTCCCCTGCAATTATGACTAAAGTCGGCAAGGCTTCCTCAGACAGCTACTCATCCCGCTCCATCTGGTCAGATACTAGCGATATCTCCTCCTCCCAAGGTCCCCCTTTCATAGATGAATTCTCTTGAATTTCTAATCCCCCAACCACTAGCTCCACTCCCAAACAACCAATAGGCTCTGCCTACCTCTCCCCAAAGCCACAAAACTCCCTCTGGTGGTCCGGCCTGGCCCAACATTTCATACCCGATACCTTCTCATTCCCCAAATTCGTCGAACTCTGTGCTTAGAACTTCCGCCTTGCTTCATCCATAGCCATGGTCACTAATGGCCAAATGCCATTGATTCATCTAAATCCCAAATCCATTGCCAAAATACTAAGCACCCTACTCGGAAAAGTTCCCCTATCACACGAAGCACAAAGCCAAAGATTTTGAAAGATGACTCATGCCCAAAGGTTCAAAGGCTTTTCAAAGCCTAAAATACAACCAAGATCAAAACGCGGTTAACCCTTGGAAGTTCAAAATTTCTGCCCCCCTGGGCACAGGAAGCTATATCTATCTTCACTCTGATCTTGGGAAGGGATTCAGACCAAGAGATTAATGAGGATATGGAGACGATATTAGACTCCTATAATACTCGCAACACCCCTGAATTTAGATATACAAAGGCCATATCTACCGGAAAGAGAACTCAATTGGTCAACTTTGCCACCACAAGGGTCTTCAGGTACCCTTCATACTTAGTCTACCTATTCATACATCAACAAGAACACCACCTGGAAGCTATATCTATGTTCACTCTAATCCTGGGAAGGGATTCAATCCAAGAGATTGACGACGGGATGGCGACGATATTAGAGTCCTATAATACTCGCAACACCCTTGAATTTAGATATGCAGAGACCATATCTACCGCAATGAGAACTCAATTGGCCAGCTTTGCTACCATAGGGGTCTTCAAGTACCCTTCATACTTAATCTACCTATTCATACATCAATAAGAACACCACTTGGAGGCCTTAGGAATACAGAAAATGGAAGGGAAGAGACCAAACAAAGTTGTTGATTGGATGCCATGGGCGAAGTAAGGAGAACCAAGGGCTTCTTTCATCAGATATGTATTTGAATTTATGTACAGGGCCTTTGCCCTAATTCGGAGAGAAGAGCTCAGAAGGATGCCTACTGATTTCACGCCTTATTTATAGCTGGGGGGAGCTACAAGAAGGGGAGATTGGTTCCTCAGGGTTGATTTCATAGTCATCAAGCTTTATGGGACCAAGTTTGCTCCCCATAGACTGCCTAAGTTGCTCACTCCTCGGGTATTTATACTAGAGTATGTGAGGCAAATGGCTGAAGTTGATGAACTTCATTTCCTAAAAGCAAAGAAGGGTAGGCTGTCATTTCCAATAGCAATGGGAGGATATGCAATTAATGAAAAAAGAGGCATCAAAGAGGCCTTGGAGGTCCTAAAAGAGCTTGACCTACCTCTAGATCAGCCATGGGTATACGACCCCCCTCTGATAATCAGAGAGAAGAAAGGGAGAAAGTTGTCGATTCTCAAGACCAGCAGGCCAAAAATTGAAAAAATGGGAAACAAGGATTCATATGAAGAGGTCGAAGCTATTTTGAAAAGGGAAGTTGAACCTCAGAAAGTAGTGGAACAAGCCCCTCTGGCTCCCACTCCTTAAGTCCCACGGGCCCTCGCATACTACAACCTTTAAAGGCCAGAGGGAGCATTTGTGAATAAGAAAGATATGGCCTTCGGGGCTCCTCCACAAAATAGATATGCTGAAGTTAACCAAGATGGCTTCAACAAGCATAAGAGGGGATCCTGGTGGAGAATGAGAAGGTACTTGCACAAGGAGGACGTACCCTAGCACCTCCCTGAAGATGAAACATTTAGTGCATTATATGATGATGTCCATGCTGATAATGAAGATGAGCCTGCAAGAATGAAGATGGAAGAGATGGGGGAAATAATACCCATGCATGAAATAGTGAAGGAAGCAAAGAAGGGCACCTATGAGCCTCCAGTAGATAAAATACAAGCAGATCCCATACCTTACCCTAAAGTACTCCCCATAATGCAATCAATGGGGTACTCACAAGAGAAGGGGTTACGAAAGGAAGGCCAGAGGATTATAAAGCCCATAATAGTCAAACAGAGGCCTAAGGGACAGGAGTTGGGGGCTGAACTAGGCATGCCTTGAATGGAAAAGGTTGATCTACAGTCTACTTTCACCCCACCAACCCATATTACTCAACAATGGGGGTTAGCAATAGAAGAAAGAACTACTTCAGCACAAACCATAGCATAGGGGTCTTGAGTGCAAGAAGATCTTCCCCCAGGTTTTGAACAGGGAAGCTCCATCCTCATAGTAAGTTATTGAGCAACAGTCCCCAAAAGGGGGAGAGCAGATTATTGAAGAACCGCCATAGGGAGAAGACGGAGTGGTTGGAGGACAACCTCAAGAGGAAGAAGGGAAGATTGAAGAGTGCCCCCAAGAAGGAGAGGAGAGATCCCCCGCACCCCAATTACAAGATATACTCACCGACATAGGGCAAGCTGAAAAATGGAAAGTAGATGGTTGGCTTGTGCAAGAAGAGCCTGCACAGAAGAAAATGAGGCTGGGGTCCCCAAGTCATGAATCAAGGGAAGAAATCATGCAAGAGATCCCACTACTATCCAGGGGGACAGAACACAGAACAAGGATTCTCTGAACCAAGGAGAGCTCAACAAGAGGGAGACTCTCCCCTCCACACCTCTCTTCCTCCCCCTTCTCTTAATTTAACTAACATCTTTGCTTCTACAGCTTTTGAAGGGGCTACTACACCCAGAACCAGCTCTTCTCAAGAAGCTAGGCATCAGATTTCATGGGTCAACGTTATCCAACCATAGGATACA
The DNA here is from genome assembly GCA_027924585.1 of Larix kaempferi. Classification (NCBI taxonomy): domain Eukaryota; kingdom Viridiplantae; phylum Streptophyta; class Pinopsida; order Pinales; family Pinaceae; genus Larix; species Larix kaempferi. The sequence continues at coordinate 1,236,937 of BSBM01000264.1, forward strand.
TGTGATCCACTGGAAATGTTAAGAGAAGAACAGAGAAGAAGAGCTAAATCCCAACAGGACCTGGTGACCATTGACATCATTGAAACTCAGGTACAGGCCAGACTCTTGCCAAAATATGATCCTACCACAGGGAAATTCATCGTAACTACCTTGGAGCCATTGGAACAGAAAAATATAAGGAGATGCAACCTCGGGATTGGAAAACGTTGCAAATAATCTTGGACACTGAAGGTACCGCCCGAGGATGACATCTCTATGGATCAAGGGTCACCCAGCATTGTTTACAGCAAATATCTCAAGGCAGCCTCCTCCAGCAGTAACTACAAGAAACAACTAAATGTCATCACCACCAAAAATCAGTTCCTGAATCCCTGAGTCAAAGCATTGGAGGCTGAAAAGGACAAGTTGCAAGCCAGTTGGTATCAATGGGTAAGAGCATACATGAAACGATGGAGGTTATTAACTTTCTCAAGGAAAAGGATGACAGGATAAAGGCTTTGGAGAATGCTCAGATAGCTCAGGCCATCCCTGTCACTCAAGAAATACTTGACAAGCATCAAAGGCCAACGGACGAAATAGACTATTTGAGAGGGAAGAACTCCTCCCTTTCAATGGATAAGTAAATACTAGAAGAAAGGATTGAAGAGCTCGAAGCCAAACAGAGCAAAACAGGAGACCTGGCCTTGAAATTAGAAGATGCCAATCCACAAATTAGTTCTCTCTTCTCTGAGACATCAGGTCAAGGATGCGCAAAAGGAAAGGACTTTGGCAGCTTCAAGCAGCCAACCTTCATCCTCTGTAGAATCAATATCACTACTAGAACAAACAATTGTCAGAATGGAGAACAAAAGCCAGGAATAGCATCATGCAGGCAGTAACAGCCAAAGAGTTGTTTGAAAAAGGGAAGGAGAAGCTCAAATAGCAAGGATAAAAATTGGACGCAGCAGATAAAAAGGATCATCAATCTTGGAGAAGAGATCGATACATGGAAAGTAAGACATGAAGAGGACTTAGCAGAGGCAAGAATGACCAAAACAATGACCCAGATAAAAGGCTCTATGTGGAGAAATATTGTCAATGATCTCCTATCATTAGAAATCAGCTCCAATTCCACTTGAGTTTGACATTTTGTATAAAGAAGTAATTAAGTACCTGGGAAATCATGAAGGAGAAATATTCAGAAGGTACAAGTCAGTTAAAGTTACCAAGGAGGTGATCAATTCAATCTCTACTGAAAATTTATCACTACTAGGAGTCCCAAACAAGACTTTTAACATTCATGGACATTGAGGCTTGTTTAAACAAGTTCAACATCTATCAGATTACCAAGGGAAGAACTACAAAGTCAGAAAAACTCATACAACCTTTTCTCAGAGATATGAATAGCATGATCACTCATGGTCTACCTTGTCCATGGGACGACAGGTCAAGGCTGCATTCCAAAGATGCATATAAAAAGATATTTGAGGATGCTATTCCCAGGTTGGTAACTATGCCCAGCAAGCAGACCATTCCCACACCCACTGAGATATACAATCAACTGACTCAGTCCATATCCATATGCACATTGTTGAGAAGGATAATTCAGCAAATCGAGGATGTAGACTACACCCCATATACCAAGATAGACAAATATTTTCATATAGTACATGGTGGTAGAATGGTGAATCAATATGGTTTGGCTCGCATCAGCACCTTGGAAGATTATGTCACTAAGAGAAAACAAAACGAGGTGCCTATAGAGGCTGCCCCCTACCTTAAAGACCCACAAACCAAGCTGGGACCTCGCAACCTCCCAGGAAAGAGGGCCCCAAGGGACCTAGAAGATGATGAATCATCATAACATGAGCCAAAGATATTTCAAAAAAATCAAAGGGATAAGAGGTAAAAGTACTAGGAATATGTGGATAGGGACGGCTAACCACTGTTATACATGATCATTGGTGAGTTTGCTTTGTGACAACCTGGAACAGTCAAATTAAGACACCTGGCATTTCTAGCACCACTACCTGAACGACAGGTGACTCATCCTCGAAAGGAATGAGGACATAGAAGGGGGCAGAGACCTCACAAAAAGCATCAGGCAATTTTGTATACCGTCAGGCAACCAAATTTTGGGCTGAGTTTTCAGGACTTGCGGCATCAATCTCACAATTTTGTGTCTCTCTTATTCCTTTTCCCCATTGTAAACATGACCCAAGGGTTGTTCAATGAGAAGATGCACAGTAGACCCACGACTGAGATTAAAGAATCCCTCCTGGTGTTTTTTCATTGTATTAAAGAAATGTCATGAGAATGTTGAATAAAATCAGGACCGATGCATTTTGCCACTAGATTGAAGCAACAACTTGTGTACATGTTATGATAGTTCTTTTATATGAATGCATGGCTGCCGTTATGTTGCATGAATCAGAGGATCTAAGTCTATCATGCCCTTTGATTTTCTGTCTATTGCAAGCATGTTCAGGTTGGAATGAATGATATGCTCTGTCCTTTTCGGTATGCTTGTAATCTTACTCTCCACTTCTAACGATGATGCTGTGATTAAGGTGCCCCGAAAACACTATTCAGTTTGAGTGTGTAGTCTATAGTGTATGATGCCTGTTCCCCTAATTATAATGCTATTTCAAATCCCATTCAGCAGTAGAGGTTAATCCTGTGCACCACTAGCTTCTGCTGCAATAAGGAATCTATGCATGAAGAGGTCATCCTTGAGTGACAGACGAGGATATTTACCTTAGGAGAAATAAGGGTACCCCCCCCTTTGGTTTGAGGACTGGATTGACGACCTAAAGTAGCGCGGGAAGGTGCATTCCGCACAGAATGCCCTGGCATTGTGCTCTTTTCTAACCTATTCCTCTCCACTAGGACATCTAGAGAAATGTTGATGAGGGGTGCACCTTGGGGGAAAACAAGCATAAACAATAATTGACCTTTTCTGCCTGGCAAAAGGTGACATCTTCCCCATAAAATATAGACATTGAGAACATACATAGATTAATGGATGCACAAAACTGCAAAACATTACACATATAGCAATATTTTGACCTAACATACCTGGATCATCAGGATGACTACATAGATGACCATGATATGATAAGTGCATGAAATGTAATAATTGATGGCCCGAATCCAAAAGTATTTTAGCACCACTATATAAAGGAGAAAAGTGAAAGAAAGATCAGTCCTAAACCAAAAGCTTATAACAGAACACAAGCATAGTACTATTAATTGAAGACATTTCACTCGACATTATCAATTTTCAGATAATCAACATTTCTGCTAAATATAAGCAATTGCCATAGAAATTAATGATGTTTCTTCCAGAGAATACATTTTCACCCTGTGTATAATGAGGTGATTTACATATTTGCATTCAGCATGCCTAGTTTTCAACAGCTCGGAAAAGTGTTAAGAGGGACAGGAAAAGATTGATGATGTCCAAATAGAGCACTATGGAAGCCCAGATGTATTCATCATAAGTATAACGTTTTATCAAATTGTCTGTGTCATAAACAATATATGCACTAAATATTATGGAAGCTAGTGCACCATATATTGTCACTGAAATCTTTCCCAATGGGAAAAATGCCTATAAAAACATTCCAATTGCAAGTCAGTAGCAGAAAATAAATAAAAATTTCAAAAATGGACTAGAAAAGATAAAATTGACAGACATACCTGAATGAGACCAAAGAAAATAAGCACTATGATTGCTGCAAACAAAATGGGCCCAAGGAAGCTGAAGTCATGTCCCCTTCTTGCTGCCCAGAATGTGTATGCAGTAAGACTGACAACAACCAGTGCAGTGAGTATTACAGACTCCAAAATTACCTTCCCTGTCAATGCAGAGAGGTGGGTTAGGTCAACAATTAAAGAGCGGATATAGCCGGTAAGAATGAAAACAAATACTTTTATGGCTATGCCATAAGAGAATGATAATGTTTGGTTTGTTTATGGAAAACCAATACCTATGGAGACTGAATTTCTCTGCAAAGAGAAAGGGGGCCTTGATGCCACAGTGGGTTTACAACTTAATCCCTTCTACATAGGATGAAGATATTTAATCTTGGGCAAGTTCACACACAAGTTACCCAGCCCCAGCCCCAACAACTCACCATGATAACCGGGTCCTTTGTTGCCATGTTTTCAATTTTCATTAACGTGTTTTTTCTTTGCTTCCAAGTTTCTTCCTGAAGGAGTGATGGCCCGCCCCTACAGATAAAATGCGTCTCTGCAGATTCGAACCTTGGTGGTAGTTATGAAACACACTTGGTGGTGGTTATGAAACAGCCTTGCTTTACCATCTAAGGAAACCCGGTTGACCTGATTTTTATTTCTGATTTGCCCAAAAGTTTGCATTCAGGGTCCGAGATTGAAAGTTGCCAAAGCAATGATGCTATTTCAATTTCCAAGAAGTTTCTGTTACACTCAATGCAGTCCAGGCAATCTAGATTCTAGACAATAATTGATAGTATTTTGAACATAAAGTTTAAAATATAAACAAGGGAGAGCTGCGTAGAAGCCAGTCCCTGCATTGATTTTAAAGTTCTTTGGAAGGCTAGTCTAGTTGTTTCTGTTTTCCAAGAAGTTAGACGTCATCGCAAATGATGCAGAACATTAAGCTTCGCAACAACCAGTGAGTCAGACACCAGTAATGTTGGAGACTCTCGGGTTTGGTTGTGACGCAATATAATCTATTGTGCTTGTCTAGGATCCAGTGAACTCCACGTGCACAGTTGTTATGCAAGGAATGCATGCACCCGCAGATAAGTATGATGTCTAACATGCAGCAACAGAGGCTCTTTTTATGGGCTTGATTCCATTGTTTGCTGATGTTCGTATCAACCTTACTGCGATGGTGATTAGTTCCAAAAATCTCCACTGTTTTGCTCCATATCAATATAGCTTGTGGGCTGAAATACGTAGGGATATTGATCCTATTCAATTTATAGTAAAATAAGGTATTCTAATTACAACATATCAAAGATTAGTAAAATATATTAATTAAGTTGTTTTTTCTTTCTCAAGAAATTAAACTACTTTCTCCATTCTTTGTTTTGCTTTCCAGATAATAACCCTCTCATTTTTTTTAATATGATAGAGGAAGTTTTAAATAAAATTTATAGATGACAATGCATCTTTCAAATTTATTGATTTTGAATATGAACAAAATCATAAATAAGAAGAAAATGTTACTTCGTGAACATTTATTTTCAGTATTTGTTTTGGTAACGGTGTTTCTTAACTTATTTTACAAGAGCAGATGTTTAAGGAATTTGTGTTCAATACAGTAGGATATCAATTCTATATATGTATCATGGAAATTCATTTTAAAAGTAAATTATGAATCTCATTTATATTATATGCCAACTGAAACATAATTGCAAAAGAAAATAAAGCTGAATAATAATTTTAAAATTTGATAATATAAATTTCTTAAATTGCAAAGTGAAAAATATCATTATCAATTAGTTAGTTAGACTTTAAATTGTTGCTTCAATTAAAATTCATTTTTTAATTGGAAGGGTAGTACCATTATAACTATTATATATTGACAAGGTAACTCAATTCCACCAAAAACAAATACAGTTACAGTAGTGATTATCATTGTCCGAAAATAATTATCATTATCCTAATATAAAGTTTTTTTTAGGTGTATTCAATTTAAAGTCTTCACCCCCACCCATTGTATAATTTTTAGTCAACAACCAGCACTTTGTTCTTTCATCCTTGGAAGGGGAGGTTGGTTCGAAGCACTTGACCCATGCACCATATGTATCTACTCTCAAGGCTTACCCCACCCCACCAGCCTAACGGTTCACTGCATCCCAAATGTACTCCATCCTACGATTCAACCTCACTCAAAGAGAAGGCCAGCCTTGTGCTCTTTATAGCCATGATGGCTGGTAAATTGTAATTGAAGGCAAATTCCTACGATGCAATGTGTTATGCCCCAGATTCTCTACAGTGCACCCTACCAAATGTGCCAAGGAGGGGGGTCCTTTCGCCATTGTAAAATTCCAATTTGGGGCTAAGTTATATATAAGTGTTGATCTATTGGTGTTCCAGACCTCTTGGTAGATCATGGCAGGTCCTCTTGGTCCTCATTTCAAGGTGTACTAGTCTTGTGGCCCTGTTGACTACCCCATTGATGGGTGGTAACTCCTCATCATGTCGAACAGTTATGCCCAAGGTAGGTATCGGTGCACTTTGGAGTGACTCCATTAATACACATTGTTTGAACACACAGTGATACTGAGAGGGGAAGGTGGGGTGAATCAGTATCACACACTTTTGCCAATTTTCACTTCATTAATTATGCACCATTATCAATCATAAATATTCCTCAACATAAAAACACAGTACACAGAATCTTCATATGGAAACTCAATTTATTGAATTGATATAACCATAAAATACAAAGAATTGTAGGAGACACCAATCTCCAATGATGGTGTGAGTACCTGTTACCAACTATTTTGTACAATAGTTGAATTTGTGAGCCGCCAGTTTCATGAACATGTTCAATGTTTATCATCAGTGTTCAGAAGTTCAAAAGTCTTTTTGCAGGGCCTTTTTGCCCCTTTTGTAATAGCTACATGTTCATACCCCCTTGGAGAAATTGTATAAAGTTGGTCTAAGCATGGTCCTTTTATAAAAGAGTTGGATTTCCTTAGGGTTTGCCATCAAGGGGATACTCTAGAGTGTTTTTTCCTTAGGAATTATGCAATGCGCTTCAATGGCATATAATTCCTGAGTTTTTCATGCATACCTCCAAAGTTGGAGTATTGTCCATGGTGGTCGATCTTAGGGAGGTTATTAAAGTCTTCGTGTCTAGGATTTTTTACATGCTAGCCATCTCGATTAAGTTGTATGGACATGCACTAGGTCCCCTAGGAGTTTGAGTCGATTCCGAAGAAAATAATTTTTTCCGTAAATTAGACCATTTTTTAATGGTTTAATTGGAAAATTTCAAAGTGTGATAAAAGTGTCATTTGGAGGCGGATTTTGGCGTGGGCAGGCTTGTTTTGACGTTCAAAACGTCCTCTCTTTACCCTAATGCCCACTTTCTTCAGATTCCGGGCAATTACATCGCCTCCGAGAGCAGTTTTGGCTAAAGATGCATCAAATTAGCATTTCATTGCCAAAGAAACTATGGAAAAGGGTGGTTAATGTTTTATTAAGGAAGGCTACCATCTTTAAAGAATAAAGCACATGTTAAAATGAAGTTTGGATAGCGAATTGTATGGATTCAGGAAAGCGTAGGCCTCTTACTCCACGTCAACAAGCTCACGAGTTGTAAGGGGCGAGGGTTCCAAGGGAATGGGCGTTGGTTCCAATGGGAGAGGGGCGCCCCTCTCATGAGGTAGCAGCCACCTCATACCCCACCAACCCACTCAAGTTCAACGTTCCAATCACCACGATTTAGGAGATGCGCCTCCCTCTCCATGCATTCGCTTTCCTTCCAAGCTCTCGCCCTTTCCTTGTTGTTTATCTATTAAAGCAAGGCTCTTTCCCATCACACCAGGTGGATTGCAAGAGACCTATGCTGAGATTGTAATGCTTTTTTGTTTACATGTTTTTTGGAATAAAAGTGGAAGACATTGGAGGTCCATTGGTGCAAGATTTCATATGGTGAATGCATGTTTGAATCATTGAGGTGATACCCTTCTAATCCATTTCTCTCTTATGCAAGTGTAGTATTGTGATCTAGCTTAGAAGACTATAATTCTAGTACATAGAATAATCACTTGTAGGCTTCAAATTGATTATTTGTGTGAAGTTTTCCAAGATCTTAATGAGCAAATGGTATTAAGTTGTACTTATGTTGATTGAATCTTGGTTTATGTAGCACATTAGTTTTTTTAATCCACTTGCTTTGAGTTGTTGTAGATTTGCGGGATCACCAAGCATGAAGACAAGCTTGAGCTCAATTGCATCTTGTTTGGCTTCATAACAAAATTTTGGATCTAATCTTATTGTATTTGCAGGATCTCCAACTTCTTCTATTGCTCCAAAACTGAGTTAAAGGGCTCTTTCTTTCACCCTCTTAAAATCAAATTATCAAACTCCTTTTTCATTTTTTTTTGTTACAAAAGCGAATTGTCATAAGCTAGAAAGTTTAATTATTTCATGCATTTCGCTCTTCTTGAGGAAAAGTAGGTTCTAGCTTCAAGTTTTTATCTTTCAAACCCTTTCACTCTCTTCCATGCAATAGATCTAGGCTTAAAGTTCTATCTTTCTATTCGCTCTTCCTTGCTTAAGTAGTTCAAAGTTTCAAAGGTTTACATCCCTTATAGATCTACTTAGTATCTAGATCTGATTTTTAAAGCATTATCATTCTATATCTAGGTCGTATTTTATTTGTTGATATACTAACAACACTAATCATTAATCATTCTTGTTCAAAGCTCTGACTTTTCAGGAAAGCTAGGATTCAAAGCCAAAACAAGAGAAGCCCAAAGGCAAAACCAAAGAAGAGCAAAAAAGCAAACCTTAAAAGGCACAAAAAACTCTACTCCTCCCTCTTCTTCATCCCCACTTCTAACCTTGTGCTTTCAAGGAGATAAACACCATTCTTTTGTACAAAAAATATTAATAAAGAGCAAGTGGGATAAAGGCTCCCACACCCTACTTCCCCCATTTGGGGGAAGCTTGTATCGTCTCAAGTACTTTATTTGCTTTATACCTGCAAGTAAAATAGGGCAGTTAGAGTAGTTTCACTTTGATAGGTTGCTAGATCTTAGAATGGGTAGCTTTAGTTTGATTTATTTTCTAGTTTTTATTCATTTTCCATTTTATATAAAATTGTAAAAAGAACCAAAGACTCTTGAATCTCACTGAAAAGTGGATCAAGAGCACTCTTTATCGGAGAGGTTTTCTTGTTTTGCTAGTTAGATTTCCTGCTTTTATATAATGTGCTAAAAAGAAACCAAAATCTCTTGAATATCACTGAAAAGTGGATCAAGAATGCTCTCTGTCGGAGAGTTTACTTTTCTTAGTTGTCTTAGATCTTTTTTCTTTCTTTTAGTTTAGATTTGTGTGGCAAAGTCTCGTGAATCTCGCCATAAGGAGGATCAAGAGCGCTCTCTATGGGAGAGTCTTTGGTTCTTGCTTCATTCACATAATAAAATTGGCAAGAACATTTACTACACTGTGTATGCTCTACCCACTTGTGGGATACCCAGAAGTAGTGTAGATTGCTTGATCCTCCTCACATTTAACTTCACTTCAACCTAATAAAACAAATTCCCGAAGAAACCAACGGAAATCCGGCGTTGATCGCTAACAATGGAAAGTGGGCAAATTCTGCCTCGGGACGCGGGAACCACTAGAACGAGACCTTAAGGGCACAGTTAGGCTACATCCTTGTTGGTGTAGCGTTGAACACTGCTCTAGAGACTCCGGTCAGCCCACATGTCCTTGTATGGAGCCACCTAAATTGTTATCCGGACATATCTTCTGTACCGCAAGGTATATCTTGGAGATCCTCATTCCCATAATAATCAACTTCACCCCAAAATTTACAATAAAATTTACCAAGAAGCATTTGCAAAACCTTCCCAAGCACACCAAAGACATGTTTTAAGCATCCCATTGGCACTGGTCTATTCTTTAAAGCAATTTGTTTATTTTGTGTTGTGATTTATGCAATTACAATATTTATAAATTAAAATGTCGTGGATGTTTCATTTATAAGTTTTCATCATTTATGGTTGTGCATTATCTATTTATTTTGCAAATGCATGCTTGGATTTAATTCATTATTGTAAATCATTAAAAACTCCTAAAAACAACACCCATCCTCATCATACATTCGAACACAAAAACACTTAAGAGCCTTAGAAACTCTTTGTTAGGGTCTACCCCCCTTGGCTTCGTTAGGAGTTTGCCTAAACGGAGAAATCGGGATCAGGTGACAGCACCTGACTCTTTACTTGCCCCCAAGGCCACACATTCCCAAAGCAGCTTCGAAAGATTTATGTTGTTGTGTGCACATCGGCGGGCAACAATACCCACTCACAAATTTAATAGACACCAATCTGATAGGGACACCAATCCCTTGTGCAAGCACCAACTTGCAATCTACAGGAACCAACCTATCCAAGGGACGAGGACACCAATCCTCTTGAGCACCAACTCAAATCAACAAACTCCAACCTATTAAGTGCATGAGGACACCAATCCTCTTGAGCGCCAACTCAATCTTTCCCTGCACCACCCTGCCACCCTAATTCTTTGCTATTCCCGTAGCTTCCACTTCAATCAATTCTGTAGTTTCTATTCCTGTAGTTGTCCCTTTCAGTTCACTTGCAATTTCAAACCCAGTAAAGTACATACTCCACAAGATTCACAAGTCTTTTAGATTCTATAGTGTGCTTCAATTTCAATGCTTCATATCTGCTAAAAATATGCTTCAGATTTCCCTTCAAATCAGTATTTGAACTGTCCTGAAGTCCTTCAATTAAAACTCCAAAGTCTGTTCATATTAGCCCAATAACATTATTTTAACTTTGTCTCACTTAAGATGAACTCCCTGCAATAAACCACAGTCTGCTTCCTTCTATCCTCTTACTGTTGCCTCAGATCTAATTAGAAGTATGTTCAAGATGCTCCTTAAAATAAAATCTGCGGTGTGCCAAAATAGTCTTTTTGAGGTTGTCTTTTCCCCCTTAGAATTCGTCTTCACTGGTCTTCATTCTTTCTAAAGCTTAACTTCTATTACTTCCTTTTTCCTTCGCCGCTATTTCAAATCAATCTTCACAGCCACTCCCAAATAGGGCGAACTCTCTTTCTATTTATACCTATTTTAATGTATGACATTTTTGTCCTCATTATATGGCCGACTAGTCCATTTGGAGGTCAAAGAATAATTAAGGGGCATTTTTACTTTTAAGTATAGGGCCGACTTTACATTGCTATATTGTTGGGACATAAAAAATTCATTTTCCCTTTAATGCAAAAATGCAACCCCACAATATCAAAATGAATCAGTATGTGGGAATTTTATGTCCACTTAGCTTAACCGGGATTTTATGGACATTTTAACATATATTGCAGGCATTTTATCAAGAAATGAGATGTATTCTCCATGGCCTATGGGCATATTCTTTAAGGCTTGTGGGCATTTTTCATATAGCTTGCGGGCATTTTCCTTAAGAACTGGTGGGCATTTTTCATATAGCTTGCGGGCATTTTCCTTAAGAACTGGTAGGCATTTTCAATGATGTTGCTGTTGGCATTTCCCCAATGCCTGTGCGGGCATTTTCTTAAGCCTATTGCGGGCATTTCCTCGCCTGCTGCGGGCATTTTTCCTAGCCTGCTGTAGGCATTTTCCTGGCCTGTCGCGGGCATTTTTCCTGGCCTACTGTGAGCTTTTTCTTGGCCTATTGCGGGCATTTTGTCAAACATCCTACGGGCATTTTCCTTAAGTAGTTGTGGGCATATTGATTCATCTTTCCAAACACTGCTGCGGGCATTTTCTTCAAAGGTTGCGGGCATTCTCTTCAATGGTATGCGGGCATAATGATGCTACTTCCATCATGACACTCTCATGACTGGAAGCATCAGATTGAATCTAATTCTTTCACAGCACTTGCATGCGCCCCATAATCATCTTGTAAACACCTTGACATTAATGACACACTCCTGACAATGTCTTGACATCAGTAACAACATTCCAACAATCTCCGCCTTTGTCATTGATGGCAACACTTCAGTTGTTCCCTCTATATGCATCTTCTATAATTGCTTTTCCTATCAGCTGCTCCCCCTATCTGCATTTCCTCCCCCTTTGACATCAATGACCAAAGGGTTGTTCTCCTTGACTGTGAATGCTTTTTTTGGTAGTCCTTTGGGTTGACTCCCCCTGTCTTCATCATTCTCTGCATTGATCATTTTCGCTATGTTGTTCCCCCTATCTGACTAATGGTCTGCTTTTGGTCTTGTTTTATTATCAATGGCAAAAGATGATGCTTCCTCTTATGTCTACTTTGTCTTTTGCAACTCCCCCTATCTACAATTCTGCTTGTCTTGTAGCTCTCTACATCAACACTCTAAATGCACATTGTTGCTACATTTTATCTTCTGAAAATTGGCAGCTATAGAATCTCCAAAAATCCTTTCATCCTAAACTGTTGATTCAGACATGCTTATGGAACTACAGTACCAGCTGCAGCCATGAAGTCTCCTTCAATCGGCTGGCATAGACCCCCTTCTTCAACTGTTACATTGAATCATGCTTAACAGTATTCAATACTATTCAAAAACGGTCCTCAACAGAATCTAATAAATTTGAAAAAGAAATATGCAGCTGGGTTGTCTTCAATCCTTCAATAAGATGTGCCAAAACAATCACTAACATCTGCTCTCAACTCTTCTTCATCTCCTATCATTGTCATCTATGTAACCAATTTATGATGATGCCACCTCAAACTGCCTGAAGGAGTTTTTATTTGCTGCTGCTAAGACCTGCCTGTTTGCTGACTATAACAACTTTCATTAAAATTTAAAACAATTCAGCCTGTCTTTATCACTACTTGTACAACTGTCCTCAACCTTAATTTTTGTAACTTGAATTTTCCATTTTATGACTGTTATAAGCTGCCTTCATCATTAAGATCTGTTCTCAAACTTAGCCTCAACCAATTTTTTTATTTCTTTGAGAGTGTACCATAAACTGTTTCAATCTCTCTTCCTTAGACTTCATACTAGATTGTCATAGTTGTAGACCTCTGTTGTTATCTTTGTAACAGACATTAATGCTACTTAAGTAGCCCAACAAATCTCTCTCTCGTGACTTGTTTATGCATTCTTCCCTTTGAATTAGTAACTTGTCCTTCATTGGCCCTCCTTGCCTGCTGCTTAGACTCCCCCTCAACATTATCCACGTTACTGGGAGTCTCTATGTCAAATGGTTTAGAAAAGTATATGTTGTTGCTTTGCAACAGGATCATCATCTTTAATGCTCTTACCTTCCTTTTCTAGTTCTAGAGTTATCATTGTTACTCAACTTTACTATTCCTATGGGTATGTCCTTTGAGAATTCTCCATTCTCCTTATCTGCTTGGTTTTCCTTTCTTCTCCAAACTCTTGTGGTTTCTTGTCTAGGGAATCTTGCGATGTCACTTTTACAATTTCTTGCAGACTGTCTATCGTTGTGACATTTGAAGCATTCAACATTGTGTTCCATCATGTTTCTACAATCTCTTGTCATCTGTCCATAATTGTGGCAATTGTAACATACAATGTTCATATCCATCTTGCTTCTACACTCTCTTGCCATGTGTCCATAATTGTGACATTTGTAACATTCAACATTCATGTAGACACTTCCATTTCTTGCTTGAGCACTTCCTCCATAAGTTATGTAATCTATAGCTCTATGTCCATAATTGTTGCAAAAATAACAATAACCAGGAAAGAAAGTTTGATACTTGGGAGCAAATGATTTTCTTTGTGGAGTAGTCCCTTCTGAATTCATTATTTTGCTGATTATGATCTCCTCCTTTGCTGCTTCCTTCATCAAGATTGGAGCTTCTCAAGACATTTGCATAGCTCATAGACTTCTCTTCAACTTTCTTCTGTGGATGCTTGGAATTTTCACCTTCTTGATTGATGCCATAGCCAATACCAGTCTTGTCAAGTGGAGACCTTTGAGAATTGAAGATATTTTCTAACTTCAGACTGTTATTTACTTGCGCTGTGAGGTTATCAATTTCCTTTCTTAGACTAGCATTTTCTTCTTCAATTCTTTCGTAATCCTTTTCTTTGTTCTGTAGCTGGCTTAATATCAGCTCCTCAATTTTCTTCTGTTCTTCTAACTGATGTTTCAGATCAGAGCTTTGTAAGGATTGCTCTTTCAATAGCGTGTTCTTTTCGAACTCCTTTCTTAGAAAGACAATTTCAAACTCTCTTGTTTGACAAAACTCTTTCCTCTATTGAAGTTGACTTGTTAGGTCTTCTCCAAAGTTCTTGGCCTCTACTATTTGACTTTTTAGACCAACAATGGTCTTTTCAACTTCTTCATGGTTCTTATGAACTTCTTCTAGTTGCCTTGTCAACCTTTCTTCAATCTTTCTTATTTCTTCCTTTTGAATCATAGCGCTCTTCAAGTATGTGCTTAGTTGGGTATCCTTTTCTTCTAGATCCCTTCTTAGGGATATAATTTTAGCTTCTTAATTCTTGCAGATTTGACCCTTCTCCTCTAGTTGATTTGTCAAGGCTTGTTGTGTCTCTTCAATTTGTGCTTTCGGGCCAATAATAGTCTTTTCAGTCCCTTCTCTTGAAATCTGATCTTCCTCTTGATACTTCTGCAATTGTTCCCTTAATGATTGGTTTTCTTTTTCAGCTTTCCTTAGTTCACTTAGAGCACTGATGAGTTCTTCAAGATCCACCTCTCCTTCAATTTCAGATTCTTCTTTAACTTCAGAATCATTGCTTTTGCTCTCAATAATTTCATCATATGTTTTATAGAGTCCTTCATTTTCAGATAATTCATCCTTGGCCATGAGTAAGGGATCTTCTATGTTGCTGCCATTTTCATTAGATGAGTTGCTTTCACTTTTTACATCTGATTCTTTAGTGACCTTCTCAACTATGTAGACACTTTGTAATTTATCCTAGAGCTCTTTAGCTGATGCACATTTTCCTATTTTATCTTTCACAGAATCAGCTAATGCGCCCAAGATAGCATCCATTGCCATTGTGTTGCCCTTCTATAACTTTTGGTTGCAGAATGTGGTGGTCTCTTTGGAGTGACGTAACCTGTAAGAACTGAGTTCCAAATATCAAATCCCATTGCGATCAAGAATACTCTCATTCTCATGCTCCAAATGACATAGTTTGTCCCATCAAAGATTGGTGCTCCATTCTTAGCTAACTCTACTTGCTTATCCATGTGTGTTCTCAAGGATCTTCCTTCCAGTGATCAAACTTGTCTGAAGGAACCTGCTCTACTACCAATTGTTGGAACACACAGTGATAATCAGAGGGGGGGTGATTCAGTATCACACACTTTTACCAATTTTCACTTCTTTAATTATGCACCATTATCAATCATAAATATTCATCAACATAAAAACACAGTACACAGAATCTTTATATGGAAAATCAATTTATTGAATTGATAAAATCATAAATTACAATGAATTGTAGGAGACACCAATCTCCAATGATGGTGTGACCACCCACTCACAAATTTAACAGACACCGATCTGATAGGGACACCAATCCCTTGTGCAAGCACCAACTTGCAATCTGCAGGCACTAACCTATCCCAGGGATGAGGACACCAATCCTCTTGAACACCAACTCAAATCAATAGGCTCCAACCTGTTAAGTGGATGAGGACACCAATCCTCTTGAGCACCAACTCGATATTTCCTTGCACCGCCCTGCCACCCTAATTCTCTGCTATTCCTGTAGCTGCCACTCCAATCAATTCTGTAGTTTATATTCCTGTAGTTGTCCCTTTCAGTTCACTTGCAATTTCATAACCCGGTAAAGTACATACTCCACAAGATTTACAAGTCTTTTAGTTTCTATAGTGTGCTTCAATTTCAATGCTTCATATCTACTAAAAATATGCTTCAGATTTTCCCCTCAAATCAGCATTTGAACTGTCCTTAAGCCCTTCAATTAAAACTCCAAAGTCTGTTCATATTAGCCCAATAACATTATTTTAACTCTGTCTCACTTAAGATGAACTCCCTACAATAAACCACAGTCTGCGTCCTTGTATCCTCTTACTGCTGCCTCAAATCTGCTTAGAAGTTTGTTCAAGATGCTCCTTAAAATAAAATCTGAAGTGTGCCAAAATAGTCTTTTCAAGGTTGTCTTTTACCCCCTTAGAATTCGTCTTCACTAGTCTTCATTCTTTCTAATCTTAATTGCTATTACTTCCTTGTTCCTTTGTTGCTATTTCAGATCAATCTTCACAGCCACTCCCAAATAGGGTGAACTCTGTTTCTATTTATACCTTTTTAGATGTATGTTATTTTTGTCCTCATTATAGGGCCGACTGGTCCATTTGGAGGTCAATGAATAATTAAGGGGTGTTTTTACTTTTAGGTATAGGGTCGACTTTACATTGTTATATTGTTGGGCCATAAAAAAATCATTTTCGCTTTAATGCAAAAACACAACCCCACAATATCAAAATCAATCAGTATGTGAGCATTTTATGTCCACTTAGCTTAACCAGAAATTTATGGACATTTTAACATATATTGCGGGCATTTTATCAAGAAATGAGATGTATTCTCCATGGCCTGCAGGCATTCTCCTAGGGCCTGCAGGCATATTCTTTAAGGCCTGCGGGCATTTTTCATAGAACTTGCAGGCATTTTCCTTAAGACCTAGGGAGCATTTTCTAAGGGCTACTGTGCGCATTTTCAATGATGTTGCTGCAGGCATTTCCCCAATACCTATGCGGACATTTTCTTAATGCCTGTTGCAGGCATTTCCTAGCCTGCTGTGGGCATTTTTCCTGGCCTGCTATGGGCATTTTCCTTGCCTGCTACAAGCATTTTTCCTGGCCTGCTATGGGCATTTTCCTTGCCTGCTACAAGCATTTTTCTTGGCCTGCTGCAGCATTTTCTTGGCCTTTTACAGGCATTTTGTCAAACATCCTATGGGCATTTTCCTTAAGTACCTACAGGTATATTGAGTCATCTTGCCAAACCCTGCTGCAGGCATTTTCTTCAAAGGTTTCGGGCATTCTCTTCAATGGTATGCGGGCATAATGATGCTACTGCCATCATGACAATCTCATGACTGGAAGCATGAGATTGAATCTAATTCTTTCACAGCACTTGCAGGCACCCCATAATCATCTTGTAAACACCTTGACATTAATGGCACACTCCTGACAATGTCTTGACATCAATGACAACATTCCAACACACATGGTGTAATGTCCCCATTTTGACCTCCTTTGCATTAAATCGTAAATGATGTAAATATTGTTATTTAATCATGGTGAGGAGCTCAAGGCCAAGGCCCCACCATTGATTTAGCGTTTTATGTATCGGCAATTAAAAAAATAGATACCTATGGTTCTTGTGCTAGATAGGCACAATGTGAATTAAGACATCATGTAAATACGAATTTTAATGAAAAACCCACAACTGGCTATGCAATGCAACAAAGAGATGGGGGGGCATGATTCTACAAGGAATAGGGGGGAAATTATTCAAACCCTTGAGCCAATGGTGTTAATCCATGTGTCAATGAAAAAACCCATAAACCACCAACTACCCATTTTGGGTTATGCACCCAATCATTTAATTCTTCCAGAAATTGGTTGAGGCAGTTAATGCCTTGGGAATGAAGAGGCATGGCAGCCAATTTCGTGCATGGGCAAGCCATCAACCTGGAGAAACGTACTTTTGCTTCTGGGGCAAGAAAACACCCACGAAATGGTGCCCAAAGCCATTCTGAACCCATAGTCTTTCCTCTCTCACGCAGTCTGAACTACTGGGTCTTTCCTTCATCACGTTTTTCACCAATTTCCTGCATTTTCCATAGCTGGGAGCTCGTTTTTGTGTTGCACAGTAGCTGGGAGAAAGGGAGTCACGTTTTGGGGGTTATAGAGGTCGTTTCAGCCCCTGGAATGCATATAAACGTTTTCTGAAAACGAATGGCTCTCCCAAGGTTTATTTCCCATCTACCAGTTCGTTTTGGTTGCCCACGTTTTTCAACACTTGTATTTTTGTTGTTGGGTGCATCCCTGCATTGGTTTGAACTGTGAGCAAGAAATTAGGAGTGGAAGTGGACCTGAATTGGCTTGATAAATCTAGTGAGGGGGATAACCTCTCAAGAAGATCAAAGGGCTGGTTGCTCTTCTATGCACACCTTGAAGAACACTAGAATGGAAGGTATGGCCTGAGGGACTGTGTATTAGTGAAGGGAATACCTCCTTGTGCCAGGTGTGTAGATATTGTGGGGACCAAGCTAGATAGATCTTGCAGAGGGTGCCCATATCTCTATGGATGATCCCACTAGCTTAGCAATTCTTCCTTCCATTGCCTAATAGCCTGATAAACCCAACTGTAGATTGGCTTGGCTGATTTGGTGTATCTTTGGGCTATGTGTGAGTCTGTTGTTCCCTGATTCCTTGTAGAGATCATGCCCAGCTCGGGGGGTGGCAGTGTGTTGAGATATTGATGATCACAATTAGCCTATGGTTGGGTGGAACGTTGCAGTTGCATAGCCAGTTGCTCGAGGCTACTTTGTTATAAGATAAGTACTCTCTTGTGTTAACTTTGCAATTATTTATTTGATGAATATCGTGAATGTATGATGGATGTGTTATTGAAATTACTTCCGCTGTGTTTTCTTATAATTATACATTTCCATATGTCTTTTTATATTATGTGAATGCTTATTTAAAAGTTCATGGGGCCAAATGCCCAGTTTTAGCATCACATTCTCTCTATCATGCTGGTATGATGGGAGGGGACATTACACATGGCTTAGGAACCCCTAGCCACACTCATGATTTCATGCTTTGTAATGGTGATTACGCTTGTAAGGGTTGTCATACCCACTCTAGCACACCTCTATTATACCCGCTTGGACCTCAATTTATTGTATTACCCCCCTTCCTTTGGTCATCTTAGTCAAAAAAATGCAAATCGACCACCACTAAAAGCAAGTTTTGAAGGTCATACCAAGCAAGAAAGAGGGCATTGAAAGCAAAAGACACATTGTTGGGGTTAGATGGGGCATGGCGTCCTCCTTCCAATCTCAACTTTTCACTCTATTGAAGCTAACATCACTTTTATTCATTTATGTTTTATGAGGTTTAATCCCTGGATTGTGGATGACAGACCCTAAAAATGAATTTTAACTCAAAATTAGATAGGTCGGCCTAGAGGAGAGAAAAGTTAGACTTTTCTCCTATAAATATAGCACCCTCCTCTCATTTGAAACCAAGATCATGGGATCAAATATGACTGAAATATTATTTATACTTGGGTACATGAGATCTTAAGTGGTGCGCACCTCTCTTCTTGGCAATTGTAGGTTTTTCAAGGATAAATTTGAATGTTTGAAGGCTTCTTGCAATCTCTCAAGGCTAATTCAAGGAAGTTCGCCTCTCTTGGAGGAGGTATATAGGGTTTGCTCTTCTCTTTTCTCCCATTGATGTAAGATCTTGGCCTCCTGTCTTGCATTGCATAGTGCATCCAAGGTAGGAGTATCTAGTGTTTTATGCATGTTATGTTAGTCTTGATTGATGAGGCATTTCTCTTGAAGAATCCCTCTTGTTTTGGGCCTTGGCATCTTTGTTTGTCCAAATTAGGTCAAGTGCTAACATAACCTAAAGTTTCTTGGCCTTGCCCTAATTCATCAAGCATTAAATTGGCAATTTTTGAGAGGACGTTGACCCTGATTTTTCTCATTTCCCTAGGGATAAGATTAATGTCTATTTTCTTCTTCAAAATTACAAAATTCTAAATCTTATATTTGAAAAAATACAAAAAAAATCAAATATATAGAAAAGCCCTAAAAATCAAATATATAAAAAAGCCCTAAAAATTAAATAATTAAAAAACCAAAAATATTGCATTCTTGAATAATCTAATCTGCTAGATGTTACTCGCCCCCTTGATTTTATGGTCAATCTTGAAGGGCGTAACCTTATTGTGGCTAGTTTGAGAGATTTACGGTTCTTGTACAGAGGGTAGTATATTTTTCAGATATGATATGACAGGTACAGCCATCTAAATTCAACTTTTAATTGCCATAAGAACTGAAGACAAGGTGTACTAACAGCCCTAGTCATTTCGGTCTTCATCTAGTGGTTTGAGTTGACCTTGTTGAGATTTTGGGGGGTTGGTTAGGGCATAATCCAGATCTGGTGCGCCATTTCCAGATTTGATTTACTCATTCGTTGGCTGCCCAAAAGGTATGATTTCTACTCCTCTTTGCTTGGCATACATTCCTAGGTAAGTTGGGCTCGTTTTAAGTGGTTTTGATCTATCTCTCGAGTGTGCTTTGCTCATTGTTCTCTCATAGCAGCAGCAAGCATTTTGTCATATGCTCTAATTGTGTGCATTTATCATTCGAACTCCTATCCTCTTGAAGTACTTGGTAAACATTCTTGTATTCATTGCTTTGACTCCACAAGGCATTGATCTTTGTCAAGAGGTTGCTCGTGAGGTATTCTTGTGTTGTCTTGACTGGTTTTGTACGTCTAGTTCACCTATATTAGGGACTCCCCCTTGGTCTCCAAGAGTTACCCTGAAGCGTAAGGAGTTTTGTTGTGGTAACATAGGGCACAATTCCTCTTATGCTTACCCTCGTAGCACCACAATTGGCTTTCCTCAAGGTGCTAATTTGAGCAGTAACACAATAGAATCATAGATAGCTAGAATTAAAAGATACTGAGTGCTCACAATGCCCTCCTATTCACAAGAGGGTCCCGGAATAGTTATATTCCAAAATTAAACAATGTATATCTAAAATTTCATAAAACGTAGAAATGTTAAAGTAAGGTTTGTAGAATTTTCTGCACTTTTATTGTCTGCTGGTTTGTGTTAACAATTTGTGGTTTTCATTCCCAGTCGGTTATGCATAGACTGGAAACTACTTATAAACTTTTCTGTAACAATCAAACACACAATAAAATGCTACTAACAGGCTGAAAACACATTTAACAATCACACATGAAAAAGACTCAGAGATTTTTGGCCAAATCAAGCCCTGGAAAAACCCCCACGGGGAAAACCAGTTGAGAGAGAGAGAGATTTATTATTTCTTCAGCAGCAAAATACAGAACAGTAATACAGTGAAAATACAACTTATCTTCACCCAGAAAATGCACCCACAGACTGCCTCGAACTGTGTGCAGAAGCAGTCTCGAAATCTGTGCAAAAATCAGTCTTGAATTTAATGCTATACCCTCCTCGAAAACAGTGCAAAATCAACCTCAAAAACTGTGCCCTACTATTCCTCGGTTTATGTGCATAAATCAACCTTGGAATCCGTGTTGAGTAATGAAACTGGTACGGTCTGTACGGACCAACTGTACCAGATTGTTTCTCGAAATTCGTGCAGACTTTAACCTCGATTTTTGTGTCAGTTTACCTCGATAACAGAGCCTAGAATTAATGCCTCGAAATGTGTGCAAGTAATCTCGAAAACAATGCCCAGAAACTCCTCGAACTGCGTGCAGGAAAAGATGATTGCTGTACGGTATCTCTCCTCGGGATTCGTGCTGTAGATAAATGCTTCTATCTAGAAATCTGTGCTGATAACAAATGCCAAGTGCATGCCTTGAAATCTGAGCCAATATTAAATGCTGAACTCGTGCCTGGAAACTCGTGCCAATGGAAATGGCAGTCTCGATTTCTGTGCTGGTGCCCTAGCTCCTCTCACTCGACCTCTCTCTATCTTTCAATCACACAACAAGTGAATAGAAAGAGCCTCCCTCAAGGTTTTTGACTAACCCTAAATGGTTATCTCATCCAACGGTGGACATTGAGTCAATCCAATGGCTAGGATAAGATGAGAGTAAAAATATCACATTATTTAATTCACTTAAATAATATTTACTCACCCACTTTAACTTTAGCAAAAAAGTGACTTTAAAAATATAAAGTCTCATTAATGTGTTTTTAATGTGAGGGTCACTTTTCCCCCTTCTTAGTGACTTAGGCTAAAAATCACTAGGGGAACACTTCCATAGGTACAAAACTAACACTCCCTCTTACCGAGGAAGGTGTTCCACACCACTCCCAACTTATCTCTGAAGAAGACAAACTTCCCCCTCCCCAAAGACTTTGTCAGGACATCTGCAACCTGCTAATCAGTGGATATATACTGTAGCTCAACTGCCCCTCTCTAAACGTAGTCCCGAATGAAGTGGTACCTGATCTCAATGTGCTTCAACCTGTCATGGAAAACCGGATTCTCAGAGAGCTAAATGCAACTCTGATTGTCGCAGTAAATCACCGTAGGTCTCAGCTGCTGATCAAATAAATCTACCAATAACTTACGAAGCCACAGTGCTTCGCAAGTCGCCTGACTGGCTGCCATATACTCAGCCTCAGCAGAACTCAATGCAACAGACTTCTGTTTCCTGCTGAACCACGACACTGCTGCCGAGCCCAAGCTGAAACAGCAACCGGAAGTGCTCTTCCGGTCCCTCACACAACCTGCCCAGTCTGAATTTGTGAACCCAACCAAGCTGACTCCACCCGAACCCCTGTAGTCCAGACCATAATCCACTGTCCCTGCTAGGTATCTCAAGATGTGCTTTCCGGCCGCCCAATGCACACTCCTAGGCTGCACCATGAACTGGCTAAGAGTGTTGACTGCAAAGCACAAGTCTGGCCTGGTGTTGACCAAATACATCAACGATCTAATGAGCTGACGATATAGTGTGGGATCCACCAGCTTACCCTCTGAAGCATGAAGTTGCTTCAAGTTGGTGATCATAGGTGTAGACATAGGCCTGCAGTCGTCCATCCGAAAAGTCTTCAGAATCTCTGCTGCATACTTCCCCTGTCCTAGGAAAATATGTCCTGGCTCCTGCCAAACTTCCATCCCCAAATAGTAATGCATCAGCCCAATGTCAGTCATCTCATACTCAGCAGCAAGATCTCTCTTGCACTGTGCAATAAGACGCTCATCTCCAGTGATAAATAGGTCATCAACATATAGCAGAAGAATGAGTGGATCTCCACCAACCACAATGTAGTATAGGTTGGGATCAGCCTCACTCTTTCGGAATCCCATTGAAGTCAAATATGCATCTATCCTGGAGTACCAAGCTCGAGGAGCTTGCTTCAGACCGTACAAGGCTTTCCTAAGCCTACACACATGAGAATCTCTCCCATGTATCTCGAATCCCTGTGGCTGCTCTAAATACACCTCCTCCTGCAGAAGACCATTGAGAAACGCGGTCTTCACATCCATCTGGTGGATCTTCCAACCCATCTCTGCTGCTATAGATATCACTGCCCTGATAGAGGAATATCGAGCAACTGGGGCAAATGTCTCATCATAGTCAACTCCCTCAACTTGTGAGAACCCCCTAGCCACAAACCGAGCCTTGAATTTTTCCACACTGCCATCTACAGCATGCTTGATCTTGTATAGCCACTTGGAAGTCACAACTGACTTCCCCTCAGGTCTCGACACAATCTCCCAAGCATCGTTCTTCATGATGGAATGGTACTCTTCCATCATGGCATCTATCCATACCTGATGCTGAGAAGCCTCCTCAAATGTAGAAGGCGCAGAGTCACGAAGACTCGCAACAAGGGCCATCGAAGAAGCCTGTACCAACTGAGGTGTGGGAGCTGGTGGCTCCCCCTGCTCCATCTCTCTCGACTTCCTGAAGGCCCTCTCCTCATCAAACTTCACCTCCCGCCTAACTACAACTCTCCTCTGGCCAGGAATGTAAAGTCGATATGCCTTCGAAGTCTCATCGTAACCCACAAAGATACCTCTCTCTGCGGTGGGCTCGAACTTCGTCCTCTTCTCAGAAGAGACGTGAGAGTAAGTCAGAGAGCCAATTATCCGAAAATGGCTCACCTCAGGCTTCTTGCCTCAATACATCTCCTTTGGAGTCATCCTCCCCAAGGCATGATGGGGACTCCTGTTCTGCAGATACACTGCAGTGTTGCAAGCCTCTGCCCATAGAAAGAACGGTAACCCCTGATCATGAAGCATGGCTCTCGCTGCTCCAACGATCGACCTGTTCTTTCTCTCTGCTACTCCATTCTGCTCAGGAGTGTAGGGAACTGTCAACTATCGTTGTATACCCTCCTTCCTGCAGAAAGCATTGAACTCCTTGGAGGTATACTCACCCCCATTATCTGATCTCAACATCCTGATCTTCCTCCCCGTCTGCTTCTCCACGAGGGCTTTGAACCCTTGGAAGACACTCAATACAAGTGGGGACTTCTTGCTCCTCAAGAAGTAGATCCAGGTCTTCCTGGAGTAGTCATCAATGAAGCTAATATAGTACTCATGGCCAGTCAGAGATACTGAGGACATAGGACCGCAAATATCAGAATGAATCAAGTCAAGCACTCCTGCTGCTCTCATGTCACTGTTAGGAAAAGCAGTCTTGGTGTACTTTCCCAAAGCACACCCTCTGCACACATCACTCCCTCTCAAATGTAATGGTCCCCTGACCCACTGCTCTAACAATGGTGTTGTCACCAAGTACCACCTCCACCTCTCTAGCTGTCCGTGATAGCTCGGAGAACAACTCGCGAGTACCTGTCATGTGTCTCGAGGCTCCGTTGTCAATGTACCACGTACCAGTGGTGGATGGACCTGTCTGATGCCCTGTCAACAATGAGTGCTCACTCTCCATGTCCATGTCTGTGCTGGTGGCTAGGGAGACTATCTCTCTCTCACTCTGTCCAGCATATAGGGAAAACTCCCTCTGAAACCTGTCACCAAACTCATCAACCTCTGCTGAGGCTGCTGTCTGTTGTCCCTGTCCCTTCTTCTTCTTCTTGCTTGGACACTGTGATGCATAGTGCCCAAATGCCTGACAACAATAGCACTTGATTTTACTCAAGTCCTTCTTCTATCCACCCTGTGGATGCTGCTGTTGCTACTGCCCCTTGGCCCCATTCTTCTTGGGACCCTTCTTCTTCTTACCCTTGGCTGTCAGTGCCACGTTCTCCTCATCTGCCCCACCACCTGATGAACTGCCCTGTACGAGACCCCTCCTGGTCTCCTCCTGCACAAAGTCATCCCACAGCCTCTCCCAAGATGGTAGGTTCTCTCTACCCACAATGGCCTACACAAATGCACTCCAGGACTTTGAAGCCCCATTCACTGTTGTGCGTACTAGCTCAGTAGGAGATACTACTTCACCAACTGCTGCCAATTCATCCCGAACTGCAGAAATCCTAGTGAGGTAAGCTGTGACTCCCTCTCCTCCATTCATCTTGATACTCTTGAGTTTCTCCTTGAGAACCATCTTCTTGTTCTCATTGGAGCTCTCATACGAGCTGATCAAGGCACTCCACATCTCATGTGCCTTGGTCTTCCCGGAAATGTGAGGGATTATGTGGTCTTTTACTGCATCAAGGATGATCCTCCTAGCCTTACAGTCTTTCTTGTTGAAGGTTGAAAGAGCTGTAGCATCTGAGCCATCTGGAATGGTAATGGGGTTGGTAATGGTGTTCCTCACCACCTCCACCCATAGCTCATTCTCCTCCAAAAGCAACAAAATTCTGGCCTTCCAAGGCACAAAATTTTATGTCCCATTCAACCTATCTTCAATCCTCAAACCTGTAGCCATCTGAAAATCAACCCAATAGAACGCTGCCCACTAACAAAGGATAAAAATACTGAAGTTTCTGAGATCTGGAAATTATGTGTGTCTGCAAACTATCACTGTTTTCTGCCCCCTTTGCTCTGATACCATGTAGAATTTTCTGCACTTTTATTGTCTGCTGGTTTGTATTAACAATTTGTGGTTTTCATTCCCAGTGGGTTATGCATAGACTGGAAACTACTTATAAACTTTTCTGTAACAATCAAACACACAATAAAATGCTACTAACAGGCTAAAAACACATTTAACAATCACACATGAAAAATAGACTCAGAGATTTTTGGCCAAATCGAGCCCTGGAAAAACCCCCACGGGCAAAACCAGTAGAGAGAGAGAGAGAGATTTATTATTTCTTCAGCAGCAAAATACAACTTATCTTCACCCAGAAAATGCACCCACAGACTGCCTCGAACTGTGTGCAGAAGCAGTCTCGAAATCTGTGCAAATATCAGTCTTGAATTTAATGTTGTACCCTCCTCGAAAACAGTGCAAAATCAACCTCAAAAACTGTGCCCTACTGTTCCTCGATTTCTGTGCATAAATCAACCATGGAATCCGTGCTGACTAATGAAACTGGTATGGTCTGTATGGACCCACTGTACCAGACTGTTTCTCGAAATTCGTGCAGACTTTAACCTCGATTTATGTGTCAGTTTACCTCGATAACAAAGCCTGGAATTAATGCCTCGAAATGTGTGCAGGTAATCTCGAAAACAGTGCCCAGAAACTCCTCGAACTGCGTGCAGGAAAAGATGACTACTGTACGGTATTTCTCCTCGGGATTCGTGTTGTAGATAAATGCTTCTATCTAGAAATCCGTGCTGATAACAAATGCCAAGTGCATGCCTCGAAATATGAGCCAATATTAAATGCTGAACTCGTGCCAATGGAAATGGCAGTCTCGATTTTTGTGCTGGTGCCCTAGCTCCTCTCACTCGACCTCTCTCTCTCTTTCAATCACACAACAAGTGAATAGAATGAGCCTCCCTCAAGCTTTTTGACTAACCCTAAATGGTTATCTCATCCAACGGTGGACATTGAGTCAATCCAATGGCTAGGATAAGATGAGAGTAAAAA
The DNA here is from genome assembly GCA_027924585.1 of Larix kaempferi. Lineage (NCBI taxonomy): Eukaryota > Viridiplantae > Streptophyta > Pinopsida > Pinales > Pinaceae > Larix > Larix kaempferi. The sequence goes on from BSBM01000264.1 coordinate 1,263,332, forward strand.
TATCACATTATTTAATTCAATTAAATAATATTTACTCACCCACTTTAACTTTAGCAAAAAAGTGACTTTAAAAATATAAAGTCTCATTAATGTGTTTTTAATGTGAGGGTCACTTTTCCCCCTTCTTAGTGACTTAGGCTAAAAATCACTAGGGGAACACTTCCCTAGGTACAAAACTAACAAGGTTAACAAATAATTAAAGCACTGCCAAGTGCGCATCGAAAAACTCTCCAAGTCATCCATGTGGCAGGCAACATTATCAAAAAAGCACACACGAGAATATGGTGTCTTCCCTAGCTAAGCGGTTCATGGTTTGAAACACGTGGCACTGAAACCTTCATACAGCAGCTTGTTTACCAGTCTAAAATGGAACAGAACAAGACCTGGCCAAAGTTCTGTTGCGGGGTGCTTTTTAGACTCGGTAAACAAGATCTACAGCCACAGGTGTTTGTTGGTGCTGAAACCTTTGTCTTTATAGCTGCTTGTTCCTTCACGAACTCATCCATCATGGACAAAATAGTAAAACCATTACTTCAAAGAGCTACTTCGCTAGGTTGACAAGAGCTTCCAAGTATTCCTTATTTTTCCATTTTCCTAGTCACGAATATAAGATATTCATCTATGATGTACCTGGTCGTGCATGGTAGAGAATAAGAAAAAAAGGTTGGTGTCAATTCAAACAATAAGCGTGTTAGTAGACAACTCCAAATAACTCGGTATTCAAGGACAAGGAACTGCCATATGGGACCATGGCATTCCATTTTTTGTTTTGAGATGCTTTTTCTCAATGCAGGCTATCATGGAATTTATGTAGCCATTATGGCTCATGGGATGGACCCTCCAAGCCAACAACTACTATAGCCATAAAGGCACCCAAAGCATACATAGGCATGGTAAGCATAACCCTTATAACCAAATTATGTTTCTCTATTTTCATCTGATGTACCTAGAGATGTCGATTGCCTTGGTGCTCTAGAACCCTTTTGAGTTGAGTGTGTGTTGTTGCTTTTGTCGATCAACTTGAGACTTATTAAGTTGTTTGCATCATCGAAGGCCACCCTCTTCAGGTTGAGTGTCGGTCCTTTAGTCTCACGGCTTCCTATGTTTAGGCAATGCTTTAACTCTTCTCAACTACGAGATGAAGAATCTAAAGTTCAAGAGCATGTTCTAGCTTCCCTTCATCCAGTTAAAGATCCAAACCAATAGCCACCAACAACATATAGAGATCCAAATCCAGCAATATGTAAAACACCACTTGTTTCAGCAACACTAGCAGTTAAAACTACAGTGGCAGTTCCAGATCCTCTAGCATCATTAACAAAAGCATGAAGCAATATTCTTTATTTTTTTGAGACACAAGAGATGTCAGTCCATCCTCTCTAGAAATAGGGGTAGCACATGTTTGGGGTTATTCGGGCATTAAGTGATATAGCGTAAATGTCCATAATGCCACTTTAGTGAGTATTTTCTATTTGTCGTCATCAAGAGTAATCTCAACTCTCATCATGGCCTAGTCATGCCTCATATGACTAAATTATGGGCCTCTTTCCGCCTTCGAGTTTTTGTAAGGCAAGGTCTAGTCCAGCCTAAATGGACTCACCTTTCACTTCTCAAACTACTCTAGTCTAGCCTAAAAGGGCTCAACCTCTTTCTGCCCCTTCGATTGTTATAGGAGAGGCATGACCTTCCGATAGGTTTGGGGAATTCGTGGCATTCTAACAAGGGTTTGACCCCCGAAAATTAGACCCCCGTGATATCGAGTAAAGTTGTTGTGGTAGAAGAAGAAAGTTTTTTTAGTCCCTTCTATCCTAGATCGACAAAAGGTCATATATTATGTCTCTAAATAACTAGCTTTCAGGAAAACCAAGGACTTTGGGTAAGCCTTTCGTGGGAAGTTGTTAGATTTTCATTATTTAAATCAAGATTATCTAGGATCTTATCTGAGAGAATAACAAGCACAGCATTCAAACACAATAGACAAGAGACACAAAGTTTTTCCTCGGGGAAACCATAAAGGAGAAAACCCCGCAACTTCCTCAAAGATAGAATGAGCAATAATAGAAAACCCCAAGAGTAGAAATGGTCTCCAGCAGCTTCTCTCTTCTCCACTTGTGCAAACTCCTCCTCTCTCTCACTAATGTGAATTGAGTGAGTAAGTGAATGAATAAATAGAGAGGAGCACCCTCTCTATTTATACTTTACTTTCACTTGACTTTAACCCTAACTGGGCCGACTTCTCGTAGGAGATTCTAATAACCCTCTACCACTTAACTCAGGGTCGACTTCTCTAGGAGAGTCTAATAACCCTTCAAGTACAATAATAACTTTCCCGATCGAAGGAATAAACCTCTCCGTCGAAAGTACAATAGTAACGTATGAATACAATATAGAATATACAAGTGAATATATTTCAAAGTTACAAATACATTAACAGCAGTCAACAAAGATCCTAAAGTGGAGGGTCTCGCTACAGGGATTCTCCTTATTGCTCAGGGCTTCATGATACACTACATTTACAACTGAGGCCCCAACTCAAGAAAGACAACCAAGGTATCCTAGTGGTTCAATCGATGGAACTACACTGCTTGTTGTATCTCAAGTGTGGTACCTTATGTTTGAGACCAACTAATTGTCCAGGTTTAGGTTGATCCCTACGAGCAAATACTCATACAGGAACTAATGCTAGAATGCAATGTAATGCAATCAAGTTTCATAGAAAGTGTTACATTGTTCAGAAGTGGCTCGTCTTCACAACATTGGACGCAGATGATGGACATGGAGGTAAATAATGGACATGAACAAAGAGGAATGGGTGAGGCGACTAGAATGGGTGTATGGAAACACTATAATTTGAAATGGATTATGCCAGGATATGAGTTTTTAGAAACCCGAATACCAATTAGGAAAATACTACTACTAGAAGTCGTGGTGTAACGTTGGGGCTTCTATCATATTATGCTCCTTGCAAAAATGTGAAGCAACTTATAAGCTTGATAAGGAAAGGATTGTGTTACTCGCAATGTAGTTCTGTTGATTGAACCACTAGGATACCTCGATTCGCTTTCTTGAGTTGGGGCCCCAGTTGTAAATGTAGTGTATCATGAATCCTTGGGCAATAAGGAGAATCCCTGTACCGAGACCCTTCACTTTAGGATCTTCGTTGACTACCCACAAAAGGCTTACCCCAAGTCCTCGGTTTTCCTTAAAGCTAGTTATTTAGAGATATAATATATGACCTTTTGTCGATCTAGGATAGAAGAGACTAAAAAAAATTCCTTCTTCTACCACAACAACTTTACTCAATATCACGAGGGTCTAATTTTCGGGGGTCAAATCCTTGTTAGAATGCCACAAAATTCCCCAATCCTACCAATAAGGTCATGCTTCGCCTATAACAATAGAAGGGCTAGAAAGAGGCCGAGTCCTTTTAGGCTGGACTAGAACAGTTTGAGTAGTGAGCAAAGGTGAGTCCATTTAGGCTGGACTAGACCTTACTTTACAATAACTCAAAGGCGGAAAGAGGCCCATAATTTAGTCCTCTGAGGCATGACTAGGCCATGATGAGAATTGAGATTACTCTTGATGACAAGAGATAGAAAATCACTCACTAAAGGGGCATTATGGACAGTTAACCTATATCACTTAACGCCCAAATAACCCCAAGCATGTGCAAACCTACCCATCTTTAGCCAGTAGATGAGTTTTTAGAAACCCGAATACCAATTAGGAAAATACTACTACTAGAAGCCGTGGTGTAACGTTGGGGCTTCTATCATATTATGCTCCTTGCAAAAATGTGAAGCAACTTATAAGCATGATAAGGAAAGGATTGTGTTACTCACTTTGTATAGTTATATCTGTTGTAACGAAAGTTACAACATGCCAAAGCCGTAATACCAACTGTCCTCGAACTCCTGCCATTACTCTCACTGGTATCCTCGACCACAACCAAATCTACAGATAAGTTCTCAAAAAATCATTCATGATTCCAAATTTTAGGAGTAATAATTTAGTGTTTTGTATTTGGCGGAATCAATGCATAGCCTACCAGTCAGGCAGCTAATTGTAGCGCTTTTGCATGCTTTTGGCATCGTGGTTGGCTGAAAGGACAGGAGATGGTAAACTTGAAGCTGGTGTCATTGGTGTCTTCTGTTAAGCACGGTGGCAGCTCAAGGTTTGCATGACAAACACATGCACCCTTGCCTCGAGTGCAACAATGTCAGTGCCAGACAACGGATAGTGCACACATCTAAACTAGCCTATCTTAACTTTCCAAAATCTGTTTTATAAAATTTAATTTGCACCCTTGGCAATGTGTACCTCTAAACTAGCCTATTTTAACTTTCTAAAATTTGTTTTATAAAATTTAATTTTTTTGATAAATAACAAAAAAAAGCCCACCACCAAGGCTAATTAAGTCTTGTCATGATGTTTAAACGAATCATGATTTGAAAATATTTAAATTTTAAATTTTAAAAAATAATAATAATTTTCCAAAAATTGAAGTTTATTGGAGATTTATAGAATACTTTGGATAAAAATTGAGAACTAAATCTATCCGATTACAATAGTCCCTGCTTTGCCAGGGACTAATAAGATAAACAAATGAAAAGAAGACAGGTCTCATAGTCACCAACATGACTAAAAGCGTTTCTCCAAAAGTTTTTGTAGTTTTGATTTTAAATCATTCGAATGATTTGCCCCATGAATACGACTAAGGGTTTGTCCGAAATTTTCCCCAATTTTAGTTATGAACTATATAGGGAACTAGAACACCAAGTGACGAACGGCTCCTAGTTCAATTCCCAGGGTCAGTTCAGTACCTTTAGGTGGAAGGAAACTTCACGAAACTGATGAAACCCAGATTTGTCCGTCTGATTCTGATAAAGAATTAGTTCCTTCTATTAATCCCAATATACCGCCGTCTTCAAATTTACAGTGGTACCACCCCAAAGAAGGGAAAAAGGGGAAGAGGACAAAAATGATATGTAGGATTGTAAGTGCAGTTCGCGTAAGTGCCTTTACACCTGCACTTGCTCTTTTGTATTGGTATTGTATTGGTACGCCAGGAGTGCCATAACCACCTTAAGAATGTGAATTTCTTTTTTTTGGGGGGGGACTAGTAGACCCCTAAAAGTCCTACAGCGCATTTTGCCCTTGTTCTGCAGCACATTTCGGGAAGCTAATCCTGACACTACTGCCATCATTTCTTTCAATTAACCAAGATGCCATGGAAAGAATGGTTAAAGCTTACCGCCAGTGAAAGAACAAGTCAATCCAACGGCGAAGCCGATCGTCACCGTAAACAAAGCCAGCAAGACCAAATTGACAGGATGCTTTTGGGAGTAGTAATACAGCGGACATAACACTGCAAGAATCCCGGAATATAAAGTAATCAGTAGCATATCCGGGTCCAAATGCCTTTGAAAAAAAAAACGAAAAGAGAAAACTTAGATAATTTCCATAAATCCGGCTTACAAATAAATGGCAGAATTACGAGAACAATATAGAGCGCAAGTCCAGCTGTTGATGAGACAAAAAAAACCGCCACGGGGCGAACGAAAACGACGATGCTTCCAATGGCAATTGTGAGAATCAATTGCAGGCTTAAGATTGTATATATTTTCCTGATGAAAGCCCATCGAAAAGTATTGTCCTCCAAAGAAATCCCCGGATACAAAGGTGTAGAGCCGCCCTCCAAGTCTACAAACACATCTTTACCTGGTGCCATGGCCTATTATCAATCAAATCGTCAATTTTCTTCACAAACCAACCCAATTTCGATGGTGGGATGAAGAGCTCCGCCTTCCTGAGCCTCGAACGATGATTATTCAAAAACCTCAGCCCCATGCGGACTTCATGCCTGGAACCATGATTTATCAGGTAGGCAAGGTAGAACTATAAAAACGGGATGGTTCCAAGTAGCTCTACCTGTCAAAATCATGGCTAACCATGGTTGAGTTTGCATGGTGCGGAATGTTTCTTAGCTGACACGATAGTCTCGAGTCAGTGATGCGCGTCAAGCAGGGGTTAAATTTGACGGGTACACTTAAAAAAAAATTTACGGTTTTGTTTCTAAAACTGCCGGGCATATAACGTTTAATAAATATTTTTACCCGTCTCTTGAAATTTTATTAGTAATGTAACAATTTAATACAAATCTGATGTCAATTTGATAAAACGCTGCTCTCTATATAACTTTTAATAAATTTGTGTATCTGTCTAGGGGAGGGACACTAATTGTGGTGTGGGGTCCACGAGAACACGTCAATGGATACTCGGCAATCCACGTTCATTGTACGACAGGTGTCCAATGGCTGTCGACGCGTGTCCAGTACATGCAAAGGGAACTTTTTAGGGTTTGCATGGGGTTTAGGGTTTCCATTTTCGCGTTTTGCCCGAGCTGCTCTACCTCCCTGTGTAAAGTTGTGCGGGTCCGGTGTGTGGTCGTTTCGGCACCCCGGTAGTGATCCGTCGGGGTTCCATTGCCCGCGCAGCCCTGCGTCTATGGTTGAACACCTCCGTGCTGTTGACGAAGCTCCGCAGAACCCTTCGACTTGCGCCCTTGTCCCCGTTTTGGTCGACATTCCTCCTCTTCTGGTTCGATTCGCATGGTTTGCAGACTTGTTCGGCTGGTGGCTTCGTTCGGCGGGCGTTCTCCTTGGTGCACCACTCTCCGTGTTGGTGATCCTAAGTGTCTCACTGTTTGCATCCTCCTATGCCGGTTGCGGGGTCGTGAAGGTTAGCGACGGCGGTTTCTTCCTTCGGCAAGCATGCTACAGGTAGGGTTTCCTACCAGCTTCTGAACAGTGTTTATTAACACTCCACATCGCTTCATGGATGTCGTTAACTCTTTGGCTCATTTTCTCGATGGTTGGATGTGTTTGCCTGTCTGTATTGTGTTTGTCCCTCGGCTCTGTATATTCGATGGCCTTCGACTCTGCATCCTGCAATGGATGGGGTTTCCTACCAGCTTCTCCACAGTGTTTTTTTAACACTTCACATCTCGTCGTGGAAGTTTTCGTTAACACTTTGGCTCGGGTAGGGTTGTCTCGGCTTTTCTGTGGTTTCTTGGGTTTGTCTGGCAGTTTGCAAGTGCAATTATGGGTTAGTGTTGATTAGTTTTTCAAACCCTGTCTGGTTACTGTTTTTATACGGTGGTAAAGCCCTGGAAAAATGGAAAATGGCGTGTTGAACTGCCTGTGATTGTGTAATGTGGTTCCGGTTGCTGCTGAACTGAACGCTTTTTTCACACCCCCATTGGGTGTCTCTGGTTCTAAGGAAGTTGCTACGGTTCTGGCTCTGCATGCGTGATTGTAACTTGGGACAGGGTCCGAAAAACTGGTATAAACAGCTTGCATGAATTGGCTTCCACCGGTTTCTCTTTGGGTAATTATACAATTGTATACTTGTTTGTTGTTTAGGGTTGGCCTTGGAGGGTTTCGTATGGGATTCTTTGTTTTTCTGCAGCTTATATTGGGTGTTTTTGGGCATATATTTGGCGTTTTTCAGTTGCAGCTTATATTTGGCGTTTTTGGGCATATGCGGTCAAAATTTTGCAAATGTGGTGGTTGAGGTGTATTTGGGCATATGCGGTCACAATTTTGCAAATGTGGTGGTTGAGGGGTTTTTGGTTTTGGCATGGTATGCACAATTGGGTGGGTGAATGATGTTTGCGTTTGGTTTTGGCAGACAAATATTGGGTGGATAAATGAATTTGATTATGTTAATTTAGGTCATTTTGCAGCATTAGGTTTCTAAATGATGTGGAAATGAAATTTGCATGGCCCCGTGGGATATGAAAATGTTGCCGATATGAAATTTATTGTGAAAGTTTGTTGGTTGAATTCTAGATATGCTTACTATAGATTAGTGGTAACTGGGAGCAATATTGCAATAAGATTTTGAAAAATTTGCAGCGTAGGTTTTAGAACTTGATATTCATCTTTATATTACTATTTGAGGCTGCAAAAGAAGTAAAGGCTGCAATAAGACTTAAGCAACCTTGCATATTTCCCTTGCTTTTGTTGTATTCTTATTTATGAATGAGTTGTTTACATTAAGGTTGATAGTTGGCTACATAATTGCTTGAGACATTTTTTTATTCAAATTTCATTATAAGAGTCACTGTTAATTTATTGGGTACAAGGGTTGAATTGGGCTTCAATTTGCAAAGGTTCCCTTGGAATTAGGACCACCATATATTCAAGAAGGGGTTTTGGCCCAACCATTGGGAATTATGGGAACTGTAGGCAACCACACCCATCTTAGTTGATGTCTTTTATGTGAATTTTATGAAATCCATAGGATATTAAGAAGACAAGAAGAACTAATAGCAAGCAACAACACATCCATTTCTTAGCAACAAGGTAGGCTTATGCTCAAGAGGAAATTCAATGGTTGGTTGGTTGAATGCCGGTTCAATTATGGTTATGCTTGCTGTAATATATAGTGTGATTGTTTGTTGGTTGAATGCTGGTTCAATTATGATTTTGGTTATGTTTCTGATCATTTTGCAGCAGTATGTTTTTGAACTTGATATTCATCTTTATATTATTGTTTGAGGCTGCAAAATAAGTAGATGATGTGGATATTCGGTTTGGCATGGCCCCTCGTGGATATGAAAATGTTGTGGATTTGAAATATAGTGTGAATGTTGGTTGAATGTTGGTTCAATTATGGTTATGCTCACTGTTATATATAGTGTGAATGTTTGTTGGTTGAATGCCGCTTCAATTATGGTTCAATTAAGATTTTGGTTATGTTTCTGGTAATTTTACAGCAGTATGTTTTTGAACTTGATATTACTGTTTGAGGCTGCAAAATAAGTAGATAGTTAAGTGAATATTTATGATTTTTGAGTGACTGTTATGGTTACCTTCCTTGTTATGGTTAACTTCCTTGTTTATGGAAACAAACATAAATAAATAATAACTGCTCATTTATAATAAAACAACTGCACTTTATAGCAATAGTACTGAAATACAAATACAATAACTCTATCTGAAGTAGATGTCGAAACAATGCCTCTGTCTGAAGTAGTTGTCAAAACAATGCCTATGTTTGCAGTAGATGTCAATGACTGGGATCTAGGTTATATCAATCCCTCACCATGCTTGATTGGGACTGCACAAAAAGAAAATGCCTTGATCACAAAATACCATTTGGTTGGTCTATACACCGGATACCCTATTCTTCAAGAGGTTCGTCAGCTCCCACATCATTTCTTGCAGGGTTTCCAGCTTGAGACAAGTAGGGTGACCTTACCGAGCATGTTTGATTAGGAAGGGTGGGGTTGGTGGAAACAGAATGGGGCCAATTTACTCCTTGCAACCAAGGAGGAATTGAATAGCCATAGGCCTGACTTGTGCATGGGACCCCTGGAATATTTGTTGGTGTTGGATAAGCTAACATAGGATGGGACCCTACAATAGTTGGAATAGAGGTGGGGTGTAAACCTGCATGATTATAGCGGGGTATTTGAATGTTAATAAGATCCTGGTAGAATCGTGCACTGCTTGCAAACGCTTCTAATGATCCTTCCATCGTGTTCCTTTCACTAGTTGTTCTTGGAGTATCAACCATCACATTCCTTTCCTCCATTTGTGATGCATTATTTTGGTTCATCTGTTGCACCTTCCTCACTTCCTTTGCTTGCCTTGCCAACTGCTTCTGGTGCGCTTTTTCTTGTCGATTAGCCTCTCTTGCAATCCTTTCCTGTGCCTATTGTCCAGCTGCAATCATCCTTGCTTCATTGTTTTCCTTTGCAAGATCTTTCTTCCTTTCTTTTAATTCCTACAAAGCATGTTTCTTGTGTTCAGATTCAACCAAGAGGCTCATGTACTCTTCTGAAGTGAGCAGTTGTGAACTCTAGCCCAATCGGAGAATGTCTGTCTGTCATTCCCTTCCTTGCGTTGACACTCTCTCCATTGGCAACTTTAGGAATCTGCCAAGCCTTGGTGTGTTCCCTGGCAGTGGTTCTTCAACTATGAGAGGTTCTTCTGTTGCAGTATATTCTTCAGCTGCATCATCGTTGTCTATACTAGGATCTTCTACCAACCCACCATCAACATAAAAATGGACAATCTCATATGGTTGCGAAGGCATGTTCATGCTTTCATCGCTGGTGGAACCACCAATGTGTCTATTCAAGTTCATCATGGCCTCTGCCATCCATGATGGTTGAGATACTTGGGTTGGCACTGTCAATGTGTCATTGTTGCTGCCTGGACTACGACAACCATCGACCACATTTATATTTTCCCCAGAATCCACTTGTGTGCCGGCTGGACCACCTAAACCCATGTTATCTTCTGCGGCATCATCATCGAATTGTGTAGCGCAGACCTGTTCATCATCATCAGAAGCACCAACTCCTTTGCAGTTTCCTTGAGAAAGGGACATGATGTTGTCCACAGCATCTGCCTGTTGCTGGCCATCCAATTGGTCTTCGACATCCTCAATATCTTCGCCAGCTACAACTTCTTAGCCATCCACATCAAATGCTCGGCTACACCCAGTGTCATGCATAAGAGCATCATAATTCAATGGCCAGATACCTGTTCGCCTAAAGCCAACCTTGATATTGGAGGGGGTGAGAACCCTTTTGAAAGCCTTGCTTGCAAGCTCAGCTAACTCAAACCTCTTTACCTCTACCCCTGGGTTTTGAGCCATCCATGCAGCATGTTCCGACCTGAAATAAGCCTTGAAAGGCCCAAACACACTCACATCCAGGGGCTGCAACCTGTGAGTGGTGTGAGCAGGAAGTGTTAACAAGTCAATGCCCAACCTGTTTGCCTCCTTGGTGGTTTGCACAACAATGTGGCTGCCATGCCCATCTAAAACCAACAAGTGTTTGTTTTCAGGCGAGACACCGCCTGGTATGGATGCTACAAAGTGGCAAAGCCAATTCAAGAAAAGTTCTTTAGTCATCCATGCATGGGGATGTGCAGCCATGCACACCCCAGGTTCACAGTTTTGGATATAGTTTTGCAGCCGAGTTTTGCCCTTGAACAAATAAAACCTCGGGATTGCTGAGCCAATTGCATTCACACATGATAGAATGGTTATCCACTCCCTTCTCTTGGGCAGAATCTTCAGCACATTCCTGCTCCCTCTCTTTGCAATGACCCGCATGCCACAATTCCTTCCTGCCTGTAACCCTGTCTCGTCGCAGTTCCAAATATGGTCTGGACTGTAAGAGTGTTTCTCATATGCAAAAGAAAGAGTGTCATAGAACTTGGAAACAACCGTGGGGCGTAGATTCAATGTCCTATCTCTGTCCAATCCCTCTGCAGTTCGTAGCACTAGCTCTAGATGCCTTTTTTTAAACCAGCCCACCAAGACTTACCTGGAAACCCATCTTTGAATGGGTTTGGCCTCCCCTGACAGATTTGAGCAACAGTTGATTTCAGTTGTATCAACTCTAGCCCATGTCCCAATTCGGCCATCTCCTTGCACCACGCCACTACCTCCTCCTCCTCTTGTTCAATCATGACTGTAAGAGGACCTCTACTCTTGGTATGGGTCATGCCATTTATCCAGTAATGGATTGACGTGGGTGCAATCCCATGTTTTTTGGCCGCTGCTCTAACAGAAAACCCCTTGAATTCGACATCGTCAATTGCAACCAGCATGTCTTCTTTGGTCCATCCTCTAATTGCACTGATTTTCTTCGTTGAAATGGCACCTTGCACTGTGGAAGATGGTGGGAGAATGGGCGATGCTGGAATTGTGGGTGGCGATGGCTCTGTCATTGATGGTGGAACCACACCATCTACATCTTCCACAGGACCATTCTCAGAATTTGTTGTAACAATGTTGTCATTTGAAACACAGGCCCTTTCGTCATCCGATGATGTGCATTGTATCTGGGTACCCCGCTTCCTTGTGTTCCTTGTACAACGTGCAATATTGACTCCTGGCATGGCTATGAGAATCTGCAACATCCAGATAATTAACCTGTGAGTATTATAGATCCTTATGCAATGGAATTACAAACAAATCCACAAAATTGCTCATGTTTTAGATTTCAATGCTAAACAAGAATGAAATTCTTTCACTTATCTAGGGATTCCATTTTTTTTAGGGAAGCATGTTTTAAAAGATTGGAGAAATGTGATTGATAAAATCAGAAAAAGATGGAATATTGAGTAACGCAATGGTTGAGTCTGGTATGGAGTTTTGGTGGTTTTAATAATTTCACTGTGTCAATTGCTTAACAATGGAGATTTGAAAATTGAGAAAATGTGGACTTGTTAAAGAGAAGTGAGTAACACTACTATCACACTGTTATCATGTCTGTATGTTGATTGTGGCCATTTTAATGTTTGCTTGGCTGGTATTGAAATGCTCACATGAATATAGCTTCTCCCAGTGTTAAATCACCCCTGCTCTACTTGCCTGAGGCTCTTAATATACTGCCTGTGATCTCATTTTTTAGCTACTAAACTATTCATAGATGTCACTAAACTATTAATTATAAGAAGTTTGATCATCAATTGCTCTGATGCTTTCACTCTTTCCATAGTCTATTTTGGTTTTATTGCACTTATTGCCATGAAACTTGTGTTGACAAAAGCATAGAGATTATGTAAACTATACTGCTTCGAAAGTCAGGATATCAATGGAACTGTACAAAAGCATAAAGATTATGTAAATAATTTTCATATTGTTATGGATATTAAAATTAATTGAAATAGTTTTCAAGATAGTTTTCATATTGTTATGGATATTAAGCAAAGTTGAAAGAAGTGATAACCATTATATACTTGTTGCTTTTATCATTCTCATTTTCCTGCTTGCTTATTTCAATAGATGGTTAGTCGAATACAGCAGGTAGGTTACTGTACATACCTGTGACACAGTGCACACACTGCTGGGCTGTTGATGTATGGCTGACACTATGCACACAACCTTTGGGTTGTTGATGGATGGTTGAGTCCTTGCTGATAAATGCACTGCTTGGCTGATAAATGCACTGCTTGGCTGAGTCCTGGCTGACAAATGCATGCACTGCTTGAAAGCTAGATGAATTGAATGGATGCAAATGGGTTCAATTGTGTGCAAAGAGGTTGGTTTATAGTTTTTTTATGTTGAAAAATATTGCATAGGGGAAATGACATGGATTGCAGAGTTAATTCTGGGAATGGGAGGCTGGGATTGATTTGGCACCGATCCAATGGCTAGAGAATTGTGTTTGCATGATCCATGTGCTCTTTGTTGCTGGCCAACTGCTTTGGTTGAGTTCAATGCTTGATTTGATCTTGGGCAGCGAATTCTGTTTGCTGAGTTTGGGTTTAATGGATGATTTGATTGTTTTATTTGCAGAGTTTAATGCATTTTGCTTTTGGGCATTCGTAGAGGATGGCAGTTCAAATTCTACTTGCTGAGTTAATGGTTTAATGGATGATTTGATTTTTTATTTGCAGAGTTTAATGCATTTTTGCTTTTGGACATTCGTAGAGGTTGGCAGCTCCTTTTGATTTCATGAATTTTAATGGGTGATTTGATTTTTTCAGTGGGTTGGGGCATTTATTGAGGTTGCATGTGTGAGTTGTCGAATAATTCTGTACCAGATGTTGACCCTCCTTTCCACTTGTAGTGTGTAGGTGGTTATGGGTGATGGAACACTGGATCCTGCTGCTTGATTGTTGCTTCTCCAGTTGTGGTTCACGAGGGCTGATGTGATGCCCAGGATGTACTTAGTAGATTGAGTATGAGAGGGTTTTTTGATGTTTAATTTGCAATTAATGGCAAGACAGAGTGGATTCTCAATTGGACTGGATGGTTTTTAATGTTGGTATTAAATGGACTGAATACTGTCAGCTGGGTCCCAATCAGTTTTTACTCCTATTTTGGACTTAATATAATATATATCTGTGCAAAAATATGTTGTTTAATGTTTTTTAATTAACTTTGTCATGTGCAAGAATAGGGTGGTTGATGTGATGGGAACCATGACCACTACTGGTTCCCGCACAACAATAGGAGCCTCTCCCCTATTGAAATTTAATCATAATGTGGCAATTTGATACGAATAGCATTGCGATTTGATAGAGATGTTGAGCAGACGGGTGAAATTGTAGAGAAAAGTAGCACATTCTTGAAATCTCATTCATATTTATATGATTATAAACAATTTATGAAATTTGTCTTCATTATCCCATACATCTAAGCTACTTGCAATGTGATTCACTTAGATTTAATATGGTGTAAATCGCTCATATTTAAAGAAAAATAATATATTTCCAAGATAACAGAGTTAGGCTCGTTTGAAGTGAAATTAGGACCTAGAGGTGTCCTGCAATTACAGTTGAACTACAATTTTGGAACTTGATGGAATAAAATAAACACTATCATCATCATTAACAAGTGCGCTAAGATTTTACAAATGAATCATGTTTCAATAGGTATTTTCTTTAGCATTAAAAGAGATACACAAATAAAATAATTTGGAGGCTTATTCATTTGGCATAAAACCTAAAAAAGAAACCACCCTTTGGAAAGAATAACCCATTTAACATTAAAATGATTCCCAAATGAAATAATTGGGAGCCCCATTCATTTAACATTTGACGAAAAACTTAAAAAGGAAACATGCTTTCAAAGGAATAGCCTATATTTTAGCATTAAAATGATTCACAAAATAATTTGGAGGCTCATTCATTTGGCAGAAAACTTAAAAATGAAACAAGGTTTTCAACGGAATAACCCATGATTTATGTAAGCAACAACAACAATGATATGATAAGGTAACATTATTGATTTAACCCTCGGTGGTAGGAACTCAAGGATCAAAGAAAAATATGAGCACAGTAAATACCTTTCAGGAAGCTTATATCAGTAGAACCATTTATTTATGCCTTCATAAACTATCGTCCAGCCACCCGAGAACCATCTCCATTAGTGGGAAGAATAAAGACGTGGGATTCTGTCAGTCCAGAGGGACATCATTCTATTGACCAAGAAGAAAGAATGCTTGGTCAGTTTTAGGCCGGCTCTGCCTCTAGCCTCCGGCTCCACTCCGCAGCGTGGGGTTTTGTTACTGAATCCATGTTCAAACCAAAACAAATTCTTAGTCTTGACTAGTGACAAGCATGCCCTTTTCTATTAATTCCTTCAAGTCTTTGAACAACATTTTGTTGAAATTGCATGGATGGCTTACGTAGTTCAGAAAGCTTCAGGGGTAGTGCCGACTAAATAAATAAAGGAAAATCGAACCCAAGACTTTGGCTTTTAATGAAACGAACCAAAAGGCATCAACTGCAGTTTATTCTTCTTCTCAGTCTGAAGATGCAGAGCTTTGAAGAAAATGAAACTAAACTAAAGCCTGAAGCGGAGCGACTATCGACGATGTTCTTTATTCTCCTCTTATTGAGTCTGGTGAGCTCTAGTTTCATCTTAGTGAAAGCTTCATTTTAGCGACCTCGATTCGACTGTAGACCTCCGAAAATCCCAGAAAGTGTTCGCCGGAGATTACATTAAGTTATTATATCTGCTAGCCGACGGTCTCTGGCTATTGGCACCCGAGTGAGGATACTGGAAGAGTTTTCATGTACTTCTCTCCAACTTGAACACTAGAATACTCAGTAAGCAAGTGGGAGTTATGGCGATATAGGGCGATCTAATCAAATGGGAAAATTCAATTCAATTAGCATTAATGAAAATCTAACAAGCCACAGAAGATCTGTCAATCAATTAGCATTAATGAAAATCAATCTTTGTAGATCTGTTCGAGCAATAAGTATTAATAAAAATCTAACCAACCGTAGGATATCAGTCAGCATTAATGAAAATCTAACTAATCACGTGAAAATTTTACAGGCAAATTTGAAGTGTACCCGTCAAATTGATAACCTCAGAAATTAATTGAACTTCATTAATGACGTGGTTATTCCATATCCACCTGTATTTTATAAGTAAGTATAAAAACGAGCATACAGACATCAAATTTAACCCTTGGATACATATGTTCACGCTTTTAACATATATTACGATATTACAAAATTTAATAAAAAAAACTCTGTTTAATATGTTTTTCCATTAACATCAACATTTAACTTTATAAATAAAACAAAAATAATCTAATAAAAATGGATATATAAGCTCAACAATATGGACAACAAAACTTTTAAACTAAAAACAAGAATTAATATTGTGAGAAAGCACACCACTAAAATTTTAAACTAAAAACAAGCATTAATATTGTGATTGTTTCTCGCTAGGAGGGCACCATCCATGTGCTCGCATGGCCACAATTTTTCTAGTGGGTTTAAAGAATCCACCTACAATTCTGCAGCAAATGAGAACAAGTACACTGCGGGGCTTAGAGTGACTGTTATGTTTAGGGGTTTGGACCACTTGAATAAAGTTTTAATGCTTTCCTTTTGTAGTAGTTAGGTTTTCAATATAAAATAAATATATATTTTTTGGGAGCAACTTGTTCTTCACAATTATGAACATGTGTCTTTGTGTGATTTGAATCTTAGTTTTATTAATAAAGTTTTTTAAATTTTTTTTAAGAAACCTTATTGAAGTTTCAAAAATAGTCTTGTGGTTAAGAATTCTCAAAATACTTTCGTTTAATTACTCATTTATAAATTATTTAGACTTTCATTATAGCTAAGTGTTTGAAGTTAAGTTAACAAAAATCTTAGCCGAGACGAGTGGCTTCACATGACCTTACATGTCATAAAGAAACCTCTTGGACAAGTCAAAACCAAAGGTGACCTCATCTAAAAAACGTTTCTACTTGCCACATGCCTATCACTTACTATGCAATTCAACTTTGTTAATTTTCTCCGACTAAAACTCATCAAAATAAGCATTTTTATAAAAGTGGATATATAGATAAATGGATAAATATTATTTTACACCAAAATTTAGAAATATTTTTTAAAATATATATAGAAAATAAAAATACATTCTATACCTCAATATCAAATGTGTAATATATTAATGAACTAAACTTTAAAAAAAATAAACCATCAAAATAATAAATATATAATTTCGACCAAATAATAATAAATAATATTATAAACGAGAATAAATTCATTATACTAACTATTAATCCATGATCCCATATTGACTATTAAACCTTGGTGCCATAGTTTGGTATAGAAATAAACAACAAAAATAAAAATAACTCATGCAAATTGATGGGTGTGTAATCTAAAGTTTATTATTGAGTTTTGCGCTTGGTATATCTTTGCGAAATGAATTAATATATACATATATATCTTATTAAATGGATACATTTTACATCTTATTATATCATTGTTTTAGTTAAATATTATTATGATGAGAATTATGAGATGTCTTTTTTTAATTAATATTATGTTTACATTGTTTTAGTTATAGTTATTGCGTGGAGAGGCTTTTATAGCTCAATATGGGAGAGATCTTGTAACGTAACGTAACGTTAGTAAAAAGTAATAGTGATAGTGAATATTATGGTAACGTTAGTAAAAAGTAATAGTGATAGTGAATATTATGGGAGAGATATTGTAAAGTGATGTAACGTTAGTAAAAAGTAATAGTGAGAGTGAATACTATGGGAGAGATCTTTTAACGCGATGTAACGTGATGTAACATTAATAAGGTTAGTAACATGTCGGCCAAAATTGATAGTGAATATTATTGTTACTAACAAAATAATTAAAAAAATTCATGTCTGTTCATAAAATAAAAAATTATGGAAAGTATTTAAAAAAAATCCAGGTTGGTTCATAAAATAAAATATTATGAAAAGTAATTGAAAAATAGATGTTCGTTTATAAAATAAAAACTTAAAACTTAAACCCGGATCTATCAATCAAGAGAGATCAAATTTCTTGAGTTTAAATTTAAAAAAAAAAATACACCTCAAGAAATTAGATCCCTCTCGGTGCTTGATAGATACGGATTTAAGATAGATTTATGCCAGTATGTTATATTTTATAATATTTATTTAATAAAACATTTTAATTATTTAATAAAACATTTTAAATATTACACTGGTTTATTCTCATTTTATATTATATATATATAGTTTTGTTTGCTAATTCTCCTCTTTTCTTTTTTTAAATGATGGTTCAGCATTTGTTAGAGGGCTACATCCATCGGAAGAGAGTCAATACTTGATATTCCAGAGAATCAAGGTATTTTGAATTACAATCATTCGGCTCCAAGGAGCAAGTGTCACCAAGCTAGATTTGAACCCAGGTGGGGAGGAAAACAATATTCCTCCCAACCACCCAATCTACACTCAATTGACATAGCATTCTCCTCTTTTCATTGAAATGGAGCAATTAAAACAATGCATGATATCACACGGAAACCACACGAACCCCATAAGCTTCCCTACCTTGCCCACTATTGTTATTGTTATATATATTATAAGCCTCGACCCTAATTTCTTCCATTCGCAAAGCATTTTAGGCTTCTTCGCGTGCAAATTTACCCAAGCACCTTGGTGTTCCTGATTGATCTCAGGGACACTAAATTGTATGTGTTCTCATTTTTCTTTTGAGTTATTTGATTGCAGGTAGAATACTCTATGTTCATTTTAGTCATTGAGATTTACTTCGATTGTAGAACAATATTTTTTTCTAATCATTTTGTTTTGTGATTTTGAATAGTTGTTCTACTCATTGTGTTGGGACCATCTTCTTGTTGTCGTTGCGGGAGAGAGACAAAAGGCCACGTCTCGCCCAAAGAGCTTCGTTCGTAGAGGGAAGGGAAAGCCTCAAACGACATGAAGTTCTACTAACCCCACACCGAATTTGTGTTAAAGGTATCTATAAACATGGCACAATTAGTCATAAAAGAGACATTGCAAGAAAGGACTTTCAACCATTGAGATTTCAGTTGTTTGTTTAATTAATAATTTATAAAGCATTTGGGAATTCATTATAACTACGTGTTTGAGGTTAGCCTAGCAAGGAGCTTAGCCGAGAAGAGTGGCTTACCACTATTGACCTTACATGTCAAAGGCATGCAGAAAGAAACCTCTCGGATAAGTCAAAAAAAAAAAGTGACCTCATCTTGGAAACACTCTCAGGATGAAACTTTTTGAAAGCATGCAATGGTAGCTTCACTGAAAGAAGTAATTTATAAATTAGTAATTTATTCGGTCTCATCTCCATGCAGTGGTGAAAGAAGTGTTATGATTTCACCCAGTAGCTCCTCTATTCATTCGCACAAAGACTATTAGGTTCGATAACATGGTTCAGGTAGACAAGGTTTAGCTTCACACTATATCTTCCCAATAGGCAAAGAGACTCGTAGCTGGCAGAATTCTTCCTCCGTTTTTGATCGGATACTAGATACCATAATGTAACAAGCGCCTCAGGTATTATGTTACCATCATAGATCCATCTTAACTCAGGCTCAACCAGATCCATCTTAACTCAGGATCCATTATGACCAAGAGTGATCAAATCCCTCAAGGTGCAAACTTATTTTAGTGTGTAAAAGTGGACAAAGCATTTGCACCTCCGGGGATTTGATCCCTCTCTACGTGGCATGGTTGATTCGAAGATAAGATGGATCTATGTTGGTATGTAATTATAATATATTTTACATTTTCACATTATCCTTTAAAATGGTAACCAAACAAAGTAAAAGGAATCTTACGTCTTTTGAATTGAAATATTTTCTTAAAAACCTTATTTAACAAATAACTTAGACCTATGCATATATTTTAATTAACTCTTTTAGTTTTAATTAATTGGAATACATATATTTTTTGTTTTGAAGTTAAGATTCGGGCCCACGTACTAAAATTTTAAAGTGTCGTGTGTCAAGTCTACCTTAAGCACTAAATTACACTTATCCCTCATACTTTGTTGTAGAAAGCCCCTCTTGACAAAAGGGCGAGCCCTACGCTAACTTCACTATTGATTCTTTGGTCACACCGTGCTCTCGAGTCTCAACCATATATAATCTACTAACCAAAACTACATTAGAGACCCAATGCCTAACTTGGAGAAGATAGATTACATACATGCATGTGCATTCTAGCCTTGGTAAAAGTGCCCCCATCTAATCTTGGAAGAACTCCTCTCTCATTTGCTTTTATAAATTTATAAGGCTATGCTGAATAGAAAACAACTCTAATTTTGAATTGTTCTAAATTTTTTTCTAAAATGAACTTTGAACAACACTTTATAAATAAAAAAATGTTAATTAAAGTGAATAACTAGAACAAGAAACAACCTAGGCGAGTATAGTGTGGGCTATGGACTCCCATGCTCTAAATGTGGCCTCACTTGACAACTCGAGGAAGAAGGTCAGGTTACTACTGGATCAACATGGAAATTATACTTTAAAACACATCTCTTGAGCATTTAACAAGAGGGCGAACTGTCTTTCTAAGAAAGAACTTATATTGGATGAAGGAACACTTGTGGTTAAGCACTATCATGAGCTAAGGCCTCCGGAGTGTGCGACTGTTCTATATACTAATGTTGTAATTTCTCTAGTATATTTATGCACTTTTGTTGTTTTTTTGGCTAACTATTTTGTGGAAGGTTAATGTTTTGAATTGTGAATACTTCGATGAACTTTTGGCAGCACCGATACATATCAGTTTTCATTGGAAGGACTAGATGTAATTTTGATACTCAGACATACTGTTTGATGGTTTATTATCCATGGGATAGGTTTTACTGTAAATTTCTTTGATTCACCCTTATGAATAGCAAGAAATTTCTTTTTCATTTGAAAAAAAAAGCCTAAGGAAGTATAGTGAAGGTAAAACCGGATTCCATGAAGAAGGCTTTAGCTAGTATGTTTTATTACTAGCTTTGGTAGATTGGATAGCCTGGATTTAATTTATGAATAGCCAGCATGGAAGATGAGTGAAACCATTTGCCCATCAATGTAGGCCGGAGGAAAAACTATGATCTAATAACTAGTCATGTCATTCTCTCCATAGTGAACTGGAACGAGCAACTGCTCGTATGCGATAATGTGCATATAACGTGGGGATCCTCTGGATGCTGCTTTATTTTTCAAAGTCCCGTGGTATGTTGCTGGATCTATTAGTGGGGCGGGGGCACTTGTGAGCATCAGTGAGAACCATTTCTTCAAAATCTTTATGAAATGTGGAAAGGGATCAAACACTGGTAGTGAATTGTTGCCTCTTTGGATGTTGTTTTATTTTTCAAAGTCCCGTCCCCTTACTTAGGGTACAAGGTGATTCTAAAGTGATCATTAATTGGGTATTGAAGGTTTTGCCCATAAATATGTTGCAGCTATCCCCATGGCTGTTGGAGACCAGCCTCATCGATTGCTTTGAAAATATCTACTTCATTCACATTTTCAGGGAATATAATTGTTAGGCGGATGACTTATCAAAGAGTGCCTGTTGGAGCCTGAAGGCACTATTTTCTCAGAGGAATGGGTCTTGGGATTGGCTTATCTTCCAGAGTTCCTTGGATTATTTTCTGTATTAGTTCTGTTTTCTCTCTATTTTTGTTACACATATCGATATTATTTATTATTTATGTATTATTTATTATTTTGTGGCTGTATATTATAATATTTTGCTGGTTTCTAGTTACGGTGGCTTCCAACAACTTGTTGGATTTTTGTTCGTCTTTCTGGAACTGTTCGATCATGTGCGGATCTCTTTTGGCTTATTCTGGGCGTTGTTTCGACTTCTGGTGGGAGGACAATCCCATGGACTTGACGGATTTGTTTTGTGGGTCTTTTGTCATGTGTTACTGTTACTGTTGTCGTCCACTTTGGTTTTTATCTATTTTGGTCAGGGATCTGTCCCGGTTTTATACTGTGTCCTGGTCGGATGGCACTGTATAGTCTTTTGTCGTTTAGCTTTTTTGGCTCGATATGGCCTGGTACGTTGATATTGTTATTGTGGTTGTTATGAACCATTAAGTGGTTCACTAGGGATGGAATTTGATGGGTAGAATGTTTTTCATGGGTCATTTTCCCTGTTAAATACGATCTATATTTCATTCTAACCATTAGAAAAATGAAAAATGAAGAAAACAATAAAGCTTCTGTATTTAGTGTCAAGACGGATGGGATTTTTACCAAATTCCTACTGTGATCTGGACTGTGTTGTGAACTATATGGGCTATGTAGCCTCAGGGATGTAATTTCTTAAATGCTATTTTAATTTGAACTATATGGGCTATGTAGCCTCAGGGATGTAATTTCTTATATGCTATTTTAATTTAATAGTATGCTATTTTTTCTCTTGAAAGGTGGGGATCCTTTTAAAAATATATATAAAAAATAACTCACAAAGCAGAGTCCCAAAGGTGGGACAAGTTTTGTCAAATTATTTGGCATCATTTTTATCTCTAGTTTAGATTAATAAAAAAATAAGCTAATACAATATAGCTCATCTCTAAGCTAGAGATGCCGACTGAAGTTCTTGCAGACTATTCAAAAGACAAACTAAAGCCATTGTTGTCCACCCTAAGGCTGTTCACCTAAACTATACTAAGGATGAATTACAAAAAGTGACAAAACTGTGGAGCAAGTGGATACAAAAAATATTTCACCAGTCAATCAAACATAGGGAAATATCCCTCTCCAACCAAGATTCCTTGATAAAATTCCTCATAAAGCAGGGAGCCCTCAGGACAAGATAAGGCACTCTTAGAGAGTACAGGCGTGCATCTGCAACAGTATTAAATTTTCTGTGTACATGGTCAACCTAAAACTTAAAAAAAAGGGTAAACAGTCTTTCACTCTCTCAACACCAGTGATTTAAGGAAAGGACCTGGAGCACACTGAAGCCCTTTAAATTTAATGTGTTTCTAGTTGCAGCTTCGACAAGCACCAGGTTGATAGTCTAACTAATGTTTTCAAAATGTAGGCAAATGCAGCTTTCACAGAATATAACTCAACTTTGTTGAAACTTGCCATGAGAAGAAGAGAGCGTTTACAGAGCAGTTGATCCTGACTTAGTTCAAAGGAAATGTTTCTCACAACTTTGCCAATTTAGTCAAAAGTACAATGATAATTCCTTTTGCTTCATTTCTCTCACACTGATTTATGTCCATGATTCACCACTTTCTGTTCACCACTTTCCTTAACGCAAGAATGTTCTTTCCCTCTGCACTAATAAAAAAATAACATGCTCTTTATGTTATAGGTCTGTAGGGACTAAAATAAATTGAACATCTATGCAAGGGGTTATAATTTACTCTGTGAAACCCCAAGGGGTTCCCTCCCGGACACATGTTCTCGTCCTTCAACACTCTTAATTGCACTCACCACCGCAGGGCCTATCTGTTTATTAGGGTTTTTCTTCCTAGCCACCGTTAACACCTCGTATTAGCATAAGCAAGACAAAAAAAAATTGATGATTACCTATATGCATATGGCCTCTCATTTCTACATGTTTCCACTTCGACTGTGTTTCTCACAAGCCACCTTGGCTTACCATCGTATTTGTGTTGTTGTTAGTTCGACAGAAGTTCATTGCTTTCCCTATAAATTCTGTACTTTTGCTCACCGTGAGTTCCTTTTAGATTGCCTTCCATATAAGCAGCGATGGGCCTGGAGGAGTAACGAATGGGCAGTATGTGTTGGGATTTGTGTTGATGCTAGCATAGTTTCCCTCTATGGTTTCATTATTTCCTTGATTGACGCTCACCTACAAGAAAATGAAGCACCCAATAGCATATATGTTGGACCAAACAACCACATAACATAATATGCAGTGGAAGCAATTAAAAACAAGAAAGAAAATAATGGCACACACATTAAATATTTGCAGAGATTTACGTGGTAAAACCCTCGAGAGGGAAACATCCACAGAGCAATGGTATCAATCCTCTTATTATGCAGTAAATGAAGATTACAACAGCTCTCAACTCATAATTCTTCTCTACGAGAATACAAGAAATATATACATTTCTTACACGGTTACTCATAACTGTATAAACTTAATTACTCGGTTAAACAATTACACAGTCACCGAGAGAGCCGGTTGTCACCTGTTTCCAACAATCTATACCTTGACAATAATTTACCTGATACCATTGCTCATTGCTCTATTCATCACCTTTCCTGCAAGCCTAGAGAAGCTAAGCACCACTGTAGCTTCTCTAAAGTAATTGGCTTCGTGAACATGTCTGCACTATTATTTTGAGTGTGGACCTTTTCAAGAACCACTCCACTTCATCAACAACATGTCTAACAAAACGGTATTTTACAGGAATATATTTTGTCTTGTTGTGATAAGCTGGACTTTTAGCCAAAGGAATAGCACTTTGACTATCACATAAATTTTTTATAGTGTTATGAACCTTTCCTAACTCACCCAACAAACCTTTTAACCAGATTGCCTCTTTGCAAGCATGTGAAGCAACTATATATTCTGCCTCTGTAGTGGATAAAGCAACAATATTCTGAAGCTTTGACATCCAACTAATAGCTCCACCTGCAAGAGTAAAAACATAACCTAAAGTGGACCTCCTCTTGTCCAAGTCACCTGCAAAATCAGAATCAAAATAACCACAGACTTCATCACTGCAACCATAAAAAATGTTACAATAGTCGCTTGTGCCTCTGAGATATCGAAGCACCCATTTCACTACTTCCCAATGCTCTTTTCCTGGATTTGCCATGTATCTACGGACAACACCAACTACATGTGAAATATCTGGCCTTGTACTTATCATCGCATACATTAAACTTCCTACTGCATTAGCATATGGTACACGAGACATATACTGCTTTTCTTCACCACTATTAGGACTCAAACCCAAAGAAAGCTTGAAATGAGAAGCTAAAGGGATATTAGCAGGTTTCACCTTATTCATACCGAATCTCTGAAGTATTTTCTCCGCATACTTCTTTTTTGATAACCACAGCTTGCCATTTTTCCTGTCTATGTGTATTTGCATGCCCAAGATCTTATTTGTTTCTCCTTCATATCAAACGTCCTAGCCAACTGAGCCTTTAACCTGTTGATTTCAAACATGCTCTTGCTTGCAACAAGCATATCATCAACATATAATACCAAAATAATGAACATGCCATTTTCCAACTTTTTAAAGTACACACAATGATCATACTCACTCCTGGTAAAATTCTGACTCACCATGAAAGAATCAAACTTCTTGTACCATTTTCTAGGAGACTGCCTCAAGCCATACAATGATTTTCTGACCTTGCAAACAAACCTCTTGTTGCAATTATGAACAAACCCTTCTGGTTGTTCCATGAAAATTTCCTCATCTAAATCTCCATGTAAGAAATTTGTTTTGACATCTAGCTTCTCTAACTCCAAATCATATAAGGCAACTAGTGCTAACAGAATTCTGATAGAAACAAGTTTCACAACTGGTGAAAAACTCTCATGAAACTCAATACCTGCTTTCTGAAGAAACCCTTTTGCAACCAGTCTGGCTTTGTACTTCGGAACAATGTCATCAACTCCTTTCTTCAGTTTTTACACCCATTTGCATCCAACCACTTTCCTACTCTCCGGAAGTTCCACAAGATCCCATGTTTTGTTCTTTGCCAAAGAATCCATTTCTTCTTTCATTGCAAGTTTCCATTTCTCACTGTCAAACACTTCTAATGCTTCCTTATAATTGTCAGGTTCTCCTTCATTAGAAATTAAAGCAACAGATGTGACAAAATCATCATATCTCTTTGGAAAAGTTCTGTCCCGTGGAGATCTTCGTAGAGTTTGATGTGGTATTTCCTTTATTTTTGTTTGCTCATTCTCCTGAGGAGTGTCCTCATGAATATCCTCTTCTTGGACATCCTCATGATTCCCCCTCGTAGATGACTGAGCATCAAATTGAATTTGTTGTAACTGTGGTACATTAGCCTGTTTCAAATAATTACTTACATCTAAATTTGACAAAGAAAGTTCATCAAATATTACATCTTTGTTTATGATGATTTTGTGGACAGTAGGATTCCACAACCCATATCCCTTAACACCACCACCATATCCAACAAAGATCAATTTTCTTGACTTAGGATCTAGTTTGGAACGCTGTTTTTTCAGAATAAGTGCATAGGCTTCACAACCAAATACTCTAAGGTTAGAATAATCACATGGTTGACCTGTCCATACCTCTTCTGGAATTTTGCAGTCAATTGCTGTTGATGGTGATCGATTGACCAGGTAACAAGTTGTAAGCAATGCCTCTCCCCATAATTCCTGCTACAACTTTGCATTACTGATCATACTCCTTGTTCTTTCAAGAAGAGTCATGTTCATGCATTCAACAACACCGTTCTGCCGCAAAGTGTAAACAATAGTCTTATGCCTCTCGATCCCATCCTTCTTGCAATAATTGTCAAACTCATTAGAAGTAAATTTGGTTCCATTATCTGTTCTAAGACATTTAATGAACCTTCCAGTGCTCTTTTCAACCAAATCTCTAAACTGCTTAAATATATCAAAAACATCAGCTTTTCTCTTTAATAAATAGATCCTGACTTTCCTCGAGTAATCATCTATAAAACTGACGAAATATGATGATCCCCCATAAGAAGTTTTAGGAGATGGGCCCCATAGATCATAATGAACATACTCTAGGATACCTTTACTAGTGTGTTTTCCAAATTTAAATTTTTGTCTAGCTTGTTTACCATAAATACAATGCTCACAAAACTTCAAATCTACAGATTTCAAACTAGGAAGCAACTTTTAATCAACAAGTACCTTCATTCCTCTTTCGCTGATATGACCTAACCGCTGATGCCATAAACGAGCGAAGTCTGCTGCTGCACCAACTAATGCTACTGTTGCGTGATCGATTTATGTCCTCCCTTCAAGTTTATATAGGTTCCCGACTTTGTTTGCCTTCATAACAACCAATATGCCTTTCTATATCTTCATAACTCCACCTTGAACTGTAAATTTGTAACCGACATCATCAAGAACTCCCATTGATATCAAGTTCTTCCTTAGTTCAGGTACATGTCTCACATATGTTAGAGTCCTAACAATCCCATCATACATTTTTATTCTGATACTCCCTATCCTAACAATTTTACATGAAACATTATTTCCCATATAAACTACCCCGTCATCTACAGATTGGTATGTGGAATACCAATTTCTATGAAGACACATGTGATGAGATGCTCCAGAGTTAATTAACCAGTCATAATGGTATTGTGAGACAGTAGATGTAGATAATACCTCATCGATCATAACTGAATCATTCTCGGCTATGTTTGCCTCCTTTGTAGAGTCCTCCTCCTTAGAAGCTTGCTTCCATTTCCAGCAATATTTCTTAAGATATCTTGCTTTATTGCAATACCAGCACTTCAATTTACTCTTTTTGTCCTTCGACTTTGACCTTGATGTACCCCTTGAATGTTGTCCTCTTTCACTGGTTCTTCCTCTAGCCACCATTACTTATGATGTCAAGGTTTCAAGATTAGATTTCTTTCAAGTTTCCTCAGAAATTAAGGCTCCCACGACTTCATCGAAGGTAATAGACTTAGTAGAACTAAAATTGATGGAGGTTACAAAATGTGCCCAAGACTCAGGCAGAGAGCAGAATAGTAAAATCGCCTTGTCTTCAGATTTAATAATATCTTCCATACTATCCAACTGACAAATAAGAGTATTGAACGCATTCAAGTGATCATAAATTTTTGTACCTTCTTTCATATGCAAGGTAAATAACTGCCGCTTCAGGAGGATTTTATTTGTCAAGGATTTAGTCATGTATAGACTTTCCAATTTTGTCCAGAGACCTATTGTTGTTATTTCAGACACGATGTTAAATAAAACATCATCAGCCAAGCATAGACGAATAACACTGAGAGCTCTTTCATCCATCTACCCCCAGTCTTCATCTGAAATATCTACGGGTTTCTTTGTCTTCCCTGCCAGTGCCTTCGCCACTCCTTGCTGCACGAGCATATCTCGCATCTTGACCTTCCATAACTCGAAATGATTGCTCCCATTGAACTTCTTAATTTCAAATTTGACACTCTGCGTTTTCGCCATTTTCTCAAGAAACCAAGTCAAAAACTTTATAAGAGAAACCCTTTTCAAAATAGTGGAATAAAGGTTTTAATACTTTATAAAAAAATCCAAACCTTTTAAAATATATATAGTGGATACATAAAAGATTAATGGAAATAATCCCAAGTTAAATGTTAAACAAATACCTGATACCTCCCACTTTCATCCTTTAAAAAATCTTATAAATAAGATATTCCTTTTAACTTCCCTTTTATAATAAAGATCCACTTTTAAATATATATTAAAACAACATATGCCGCATCCAACTTATACTATATCCATTTTAAATCATTAAAGAGATAAACCCAAAAAACATTTACGCCTAGACTTTACCACTTTAAAATGAAATCACCTTTTCGCGCTTCTCGATAATTGAAAGCCACGAAAATTCCCAGGAATTCTAATCATATAAGTGTGCCAATAAATTTTTGCGCCCCACCAAGCTTGGGACCCACGAAAATCTTGAATTTTCGCCCCTTCCTCGGGTAACTTTTGATCCGTAAAATAAATTGGAATTTCTCGCTCTCTTCAGGTGAGGGTGATGATCACTCTCAGCATTCGCGTTCTCTGTGGCTTCCTGCCAAGCTCTGATACCACTTGTTGGACCAAACAACCACATAACATAATATGCAGCGGAAGCAATTAAAAACAAGAAAGCAAATATTGACACACACATAAAATATACACAGAGATTTATGTGGTAAAACCCTCGAGAGGGAAACATCCACGGAGCAATGGTATCGGTCCTCATATTATTCAGTAAATGGAGATTACAATAGCTCTCAACTCATAATTCTTCTCTACGAGAATACAAGAAATATATACATTTCTTACATGGTTACTCATAACTGTATAAGCTTAGTTACTCGGTTAGACAGCTACACAGTCACCGAGAGAGCCGTTTGTCACCCGTTTCCAACAATATATGCTTGTTATGGAGATGCAATTCATGATGTTTGTTTTGGCTACCATTTTTTGTATAGTGGGCATGCTTATTAACTGCAACTTCCAGGGTCTCTACAGTGAGGTTGAGGGATTTCATTTGGGGAAGATCGATTACTCCATGGCTCTTGTATAGGCTGTAGTGGTGTGGAAACTATATTTCATTGGGATTTTCGGTGTGACGTCCATGGCGAGCTCTCTATTGAGTGGTGTGATCATCGTTGTTATGATTTTGGTGACAAAGGTCTTGGATGTGGTTACATTCCATGAGAAATTTAGTGCGGAGAAGGGCATGGAGCTGGTGGCATTGTGGGGATTCGGCTCGTATCTCTACGAGGAATACTATTGCCACTTGAAACTGTGAGGTCCTAATGTCCCCAACCAGAAGGATAATCCAAAAATCCCATGAGAAGTTGCACATGCACACCAGTCCATTAATGATTTGTGAGAATACCAACCCATTCATGATGTTGAAGAATCAACAAGCATAGCCAAATTCAACCAAATTTAGGTAAATAAACTGTAACAATGTATATCTAGATCAACTCCCAATAATGTTAGATTGAATGGGCTTTGTTGCATGCTCCTCATGTGTGAAGGTAAATAATACTAATGCTATGAACATAAAAGTAAATAATTA
Source organism: Larix kaempferi (assembly GCA_027924585.1). Lineage (NCBI taxonomy): Eukaryota > Viridiplantae > Streptophyta > Pinopsida > Pinales > Pinaceae > Larix > Larix kaempferi. The sequence continues at coordinate 1,292,887 of BSBM01000264.1, forward strand.
ATTATACTTAAGAATGAAAGGGCATGACCTTTCATTCACAATGCCCAAGCCTTATTTAATAGGCGGGCTATCAACCATTGTAATCATATAATATATTATTCTATTTATCATTCAATATGAGAGTCATATTCGACTAATAACAATCCAACCGGATACGGTTGCTGCATTTGGTTACCAAAAGCGAATAATTATTCCTTCATACAATCAAGTTACCAAAAGACCTGGTAAATTAAATATGCCATGAATAATGGATATAATAATATTGAATAGATAAAATATACGAGATGATTACAATGGTTGATAGTCCGCCTATTAAATAAGGCTTGGGAATTGTGAATGAAAGGTCATTCCCTTTCATTCTTAAGTATAATTAATTATGTTTATTATTAATTATTTACTTTTATGTTCATAGCATTGCCACTCTCTTAGAAAGGATTTGTCCTCAAAGCCTTATAATGTTGTCGTATCGTTCCTTGTGACGTTGTGGCTGACGAAACATGTTGATACGAACTGCTAAGTGTAGAGCATAACTTCCGATATGTGGATGGGTCAATCCATCCCAAATTGATTTGTTGTTGACTGCTGGGATTCCCTACTGATATGTCGTCAGGAGCTTTGATCACATTAGTACCATTATCTTTCGACATTTCCCACTTTTTAGAATATCGGTTTTTATGGTTGGGGTGTCGATATAGAATTTGCACAATGTCATTTTCTTTTATGAGTGTTGTCTTTTGAGCATTGATCTGAGCTGGAAGTTTTATTTTCGTCTCTTGAGGTTTTAAGGTTTTGTTCTGTATCTTTTCCAACTTGTTTTCTAACTGCCTGTTATCATTTTGAAACTTCTTAATCACTTCTACTTGCGATTTTCTATCATTTTCAGACTTCTTAAGTTGTTCCTTAAGATCTTCATTATGACTTTTGATGCAACTATTTTCTTCTTGCTTCTCTAGAAGTTCCCCTTCAATGTCATCCATAGATTGTTCTATCTTCCGGCTATTTTTCAACTTATTAGTTTTTGTGACTAGTATCTTGTTATGATTTCTTAGTCTGAAAATTTCTTTAGCATTGTTGGATAATGCTTTATTACTCTTTGCGATCTTTGACTTATGTGTCTTTTTAGAGTCGTCATTTTGTTGTTGAAGAATATTTATCTGTTGTCGACATTGGCCGACCTCTGATTCTTGACTTTCTAATTTATGTCGTATCTGCGTTAGTTCTTCATCTTTGTCGCTAACGATTTTGTTCAAGCGTATTATTTCTGCTTCGTAATTGTTTATTTCCTTCTTTATATCTTGATTTCCTAACCTCTGATTGAATTCATTTTCGGCTTTTAATTCGTCAATTTGCGCATACAATTTTTCTATACGCCTTCCCTGGTCAGAGATTTTTATTTCATTGCATCTTTCTTGTAATTCAATTCTTATTTCTGAACTGTTATTTATGTCACGCAATTCTTCATTGTCTTTCCGATAACATTTTAACTTGGCTTCTAATTTCTCTATTTGTAGTCGCAAACCTTCCATGGCCTCTGACTTCTTCGGCGTTAGATGGTCTTCTTTTGACTTTGACCTCTATGACGATAGATAACCGTGACTTCTTTTTGACGAATGAGTCTTCCTTTGACTTCGTTTTTTTCCTTGTCTTCTATTCTTCTGATTTGTTCTTTTGGGGAAAGAACAAAAATCTTTTTTTGACTTGGTCTTCTTCTTTTTCTTAAGATCCTTTCTTAGTAATATGGATAATAATAATTTATTAAAATTTAATAATATTATTATGGAAATATTGTATAGTATCCTAAATATATATATATATATATATGTTTTTTTTTTTAATGGACTATGGTTTTGACTATAATAATATATATTATTATAAAAAAAATGGAATTGAAATGATTTACGGTTTTAACCCTAAATGCGTGGAGCAAGGGATATGGCGTTGGGGTAATGGAGGAAATGGCGGATTGAAAGACGCGTGATAGAGGATGGGGTGGTGTGCATGTGGATGTGGATGTGGACGTGGAGGCTGGAGGCCGGTGTGGGCGCTACGAGAGAGGAGGCGTTGGGGAGTAGAGCCTATAGAGTGTGGAGGTGCTTGTGTATGCAGGTGTGGGAGGCTGGACACGCGATGGAATGTAGCAGGCATGGACGTTGGGAGATGGAAGTGGAGGGATGTGGTGGCAGCGATTGGAGTAGCATCCAAAGCGAATGCAGCAAGACGCAGGTGGAAAGGAGTGGGAGCAGGTGGGTGCAGGTGGGAGTAACGCAACGGGGAAGGTGCAGGCTGAAGGGATGGAGGTTCAAGTGGACGGGGGTTAATTAATGGTGTAGCGTGGATTTTTGGAGAAGTGGACGAAGGTATGAAGGAGGATGGGGGAGGACGGAAGGGAGTAGAGGCACATACAACAAAGGAAGGGAGGCACGATGGTGGGAGATGGCATGAAGGAAGAGGAGGATGGAGTTGGCTTGACGGAGAGAGCGTGTGGGCGGGAGCGATGCAGAGATGAATGTAGGCTGGAATGGCGACGAACAGGGGAAATGAACCTGGACAGGTGATAGCGGCAATGGAGTTGGGCAGCGTGGAGGATCAAGCCGACAATTGATGCAGTGGGAGATAGTGTGAAGTGGGAAAACGGAGTGGGGCTGGTGCGTGCGAGGAAAACGGAGGAGGTGGGCATGGGCTTGGAAAAATGCGCAAGAGGAAATGGGAACCAAGGGAGTAGGAAGGAACGCAGGAGTGAGCGTAGGGGGTAGAGCAGTGTGGAGGTAGACGGGAGGGAAAAGGGGAGGAGGAGTGTAGGGTGTAGCAACGATGGGCAGAAAGAGGTAAGTGGATGACACGGTGGGGGTTGGGGGGATGGCGATAGGTGTAGGATGGTGGTTGCGACGGGGTGAATGGTGGAGGATAGTGGAGTGGAGCAGGAACAGATGGAGTCACCGTGGTTGGAGTAGCAGCTGACTTTTTTTTTCCTTTTTTTTTCTTAATAAATTCAGAATGTTGGATCAAAGATCCTTTTAAATCAGAGAAACTTTGAATACTCAGACAAGGTCTGTAATTTAGCCAAAAGTCGAAGTAGAGATGCCCAAGAAGGGGCTCTGATACCAAATGAAGTGAATAATTATTCCTTCATACAATCAAGTTACCAAAAGATCTGGTAAATTAAATATGCCATGAATAATGGATATAATAATATTGAATAGATAAACGATATGAGATGATTACAATGGTTGATAGCCTGCCTATTAAATAAGGCTTGGGCATTGTGAATGAAAGGTCATGCCTTTTCATTCTTAAGTATAATTAATTATGTTTATTATTAATTATTTACTTTTATGTTCATAGCAACTAAGTTCTAATGTTGTGTGGATGCATGCAGGTTACCAAGTGGAGCTTAGTGACAGTTGACCCTGACTGCATCAGCTGCGATGACATGACTGCAATTTTTTGATACAGAGCCTCTCCCAACCACCATTTACAAGAAAAAATATTTATCTCTAACAAATAATAAAAAAAAAGCCCACCACCAGGGTCTAATTTAGTCAAATCACTCAAATCAAAGCCAAAGCCAGTAAGCCAATCAAAATTTTCATTTATATAATTACAAAATTAAAAAAATAAAAAATAAATTCAAATAATATATGTATTTAAAAAAACTTAGTATAGTGTTTGAAAAATAACTAAGTAATAGATAAAAAAATTCCTTGTCGATTGTTACATTAGCCCATACTTTGGCCGGGACTAATAAAACAATAAGTAGTAACACGAATGGACTATATCCATGACCATCTGGATTAGTATTTAGAATTTATGTATGAGATTAAAAGGTTAGTGTTTATGAATATGTTAATATTTTTTTTTAATAATTTAGTGATGATGAGATGGGATATTGAGCATCTACTGGATATTAGTGATTGGTTAAAATCGTTTTTTGGTCTTCAAGTATGATATAAAACTATCTTTAATTAGCTAAAAGGTCATCTTTATTGAATGTAAGAAATTAAGATAACAATCCAAGATCCAGATTCATCTAGCAAGGAAAGAAGTACAACCCCTAATGGGACACCAACTAGTTATTTTAGGTGGCTAGGTTTTGTCTAAACATGATTTGTTGTACATTGGGACCTTGAGATTGTATGAATAGAGATGTTGTTGGTAGCCTTAAATATTGTAGGTTTTTCCTACTTAAAATAAAATTATGTTTTTATTTTCTTTCTTTGTAATTTTGACGAGTTTTTTTAGTGAATTTATTTTTAGATAGTCAAGGAAAATGTCAAGGGCGAAATTTTTCCCATGAGCTAATTTTGCATGTTTTTTTCCAAAATAGATTAGCTAATTTCCATTTTTTCTTAACCCAATTTGCCCAAATTCCATAGAATAAATTTTTTTACACCATAAATGGTTAAAAATGTCTCAAAACAATATAATTTTTTTAGAAATTTGAATATCTTTACAAAAATATCACCAAGCATTTCATAGTTGACATTTTGAGAATTAGTAAAATTCGCCAAGGTTTCTACACTTTAAAATAAATAAAGTATCATATAATACAATTTAGAGAGTTTCGAATTATTTATGCCATTTGTATTGAGATATATTTATGTCGTAAAATCAATTCCAAGATGCATAAAGGTTAGCCGGTGTATTTGACTTAGTAATGAGCATTTTATTAGGAAAATATGTGAAAGAGATTTTGTTTAGTATTGCCAGTGAAAGATTTTTTTTTTTTTTCAAAACGGGGAGCAAAAATCCAAGTGGCAAGTGTACACACACCACAACCAATCAATCATTCATATTAGTATAACACACCACTCGCTTGTCATTTCCCCGAATGGAATCAACTATTAGCTTTCAAAGTTACTTTGGAAGTATTTACACCATGCTTGGGGGTGCTTCATGTGATGTGGGGTGCATGGTGTATGGATGGCCTTCTGATGTACCATGATGGACATACACATGTGGAGTTGACTTCCTTTTTGAGTGCTATACCATGTATGGATGTTTGTATGGAATTATTCTGAGCATTGGAGACTTTGACAACTAGGGACTTCTTCGTGATGGCCTCTTGGAGGTTGATTTGCTTGTTAGGAGGATGCCTCATTTTGGATGTGGAGCATTGAGCATTTTGTAGGGGGCATTGATCTCCTGATGACATGGGCACACTTGGTTGCTTGCATGGAGGATTGCACTTGACTTGAGGATGCTTGGGTTGAGGGAGTGATCATGTAGGTGTGGTGAACCTAGAGGAGCACATTGCTTTGGAGGAGCATTGGAGCTTTGGACACTTATGGAGGGGGGGGGTGTTGGACACATCTTGTGGTGTTCATGCCTTTCAACCTTGCTGGTTGAGAATATCCCCTTGGAGTTTGAGATATGTCCTTTTAAAGTGTAGTGCTTCACATGTGTGGACCTACTTGTTAGAGATAAGTTGTTTGTAAAGGTTTAGACCCACTTTATATTGTTGGTCTCCCTTACCTCTCATATAAATAGAGGAAGGAAATAATCCTTTCACTCACTATTCATTTATCATGTTGCATTAGAGATGTAAGGAGAGTAGTGCAATAATCTCTCTCTCTCTCTCTCTCTCTCTCTCCATTGTATCATCTCTCTTTCACTTGAACTCCAGTGTCCTTGGAGAAGTTCAAGGTTCTTCTAAAGTTTGGGTTTCACAATAAGGAGGAAAATAAGCTAAGGTTTACCCTAGAGGAGATTGGTTGAGGAGGAGGAGGAGAGAATGAGACATCTTGGACACTTGTGGGAGACAATTGTTGAATCCAAGGAGAACTTGATTGTGTTATTACTTGCGTGTTGGAGATATTTGGAGGTAGTTAGGGTTTTCTTGGCTTTCCCTAGCTAGGGTTTTAGAGAGTATGAAGAGTTGTATCAACTTGTGATAAACTGAGTATGTAGATGTACTTCATTTATTATATATATATAAGTAGTTTTCAACTATCTAAAAAAGTGTAATTGCATATTTAAATTTCAGTTTTCATTGTCTTCTTGATTGAGTAACTTATAGCAGTTGGTGTTCATGCTTATTTAACTAAACATATGGTGGAAAGTGTTAAGTGATTTAAAATACATCTTGAAGATAAGAGAGCAATTTATTTGTGTAACTTTGTTGTGATTAAAGTGATTTTAGATCTAGCTTATGATTTGAAAAATGTGCCTCGAGGGCTAAAACTTTTGGCATATATCTGGTATATTTTCTCATGGGTTGTCTACCGTATTAGGTTGAAGTGATATGAAATATTGTTCATTGTTTGTTGTTGTAAATTAATATTTCAAATTAACCCTAAGGCTAAAGTTCATATGGACTAGATTCGAGAAACCTCCTTGTGAGAAGAAATTTTTAAATTTGCAATAGAAGTCATAGAACATAAATTTCGACATGGTCGCAAAGCTATCTTGTTCAAATTGCATTTTTGGTGAAGAGGGATTTGATATTTCAATTGTATTATACTTGGAAGTGGTGCTTATCCTTGTTGAGGTTGTTGGGTGTGAAACCCTATGACACTTGGGAGAAGCACTTGAACCCTTGAAGGGATGATCTGCTCATTTCTTGTTGATTTTTGCTTTGAGGTGGGCTTCATATTTGCAAGATGGAAACTCTCAATCTTCAAGAGTGTGATAGATTGGATGGTGCTTCCAACTTCATGCCTTAAAAGATTAGGCTATAAATTCCTGTTGGCTTAAACTGACCCAGAGGTTTTCAATTAGACCCAGGTTCTTTGCGGTTCTTCCTTTGATCAACAAAACCCCTTCGCACCGGCCCTTTCGGCAACAACCTGCGAGCAGGTTGAGGTCTCACCCGAGGTGTATCTTTATGGGGTACTGCGGAATCAGGTTTCCACAGTAAATGATGAGTTGTTTATCTGAACAAGCTGCGCAACGCAGGACAGAAGGAGTGCGCTGCGGGGCAAAGTGATGCGGTGTGCAGCAGGATCTATGCTGCGAGCAATACTGTGCAGTGGAGGAAACACTGCGGGCTGCACCAAGTGTTTCTTACTACTGCGAATCTTCTACTGGAACTGCGAATCACCCACAATTATCTTCTACTTGGAAAATTTGGGAAATGTTAAGGCACTGAAATGAATATCACTCATCCATTCATTCAGGCACTTACTGGCTATCTTTCTAGCATTCGTCAAGAACTTAGATTATTACAATCATGAACTGAAATGATAAACATGATTAACTGTGCTACGTCCCTTCACTGTGTTTAAGAAAGTAATTATACTTAAATGACTGATTCACAACCTTAACATAGAATTGAAGTGTTCACCGTTCATCTGCTTCCGCGGAACCTAGCATATCATTCCCAACTTCTCCTATTGGTAAATGCATATCAAAGTTCTCATATTACAACATGCAAGGAAACATTCAAGCATTCATTATATAGAAAATACAGACAGTCATTCATTCACAAACATCATCACATAACACAGGATTTAACGTGGTTCACTTCCCCGGATGGAAAGCTACGTCCACAAGAACAGTTGGTAATATATTTCTTTCAATCAGGGATGGGGCAACTGTTCTTAGTCTGCGCACTCAGCTGCAGACTCTCCTTCTCTCGTCTAGGTCTCTGCGCACACAGCTGCAGAGCCTTTACAATATTCTTAGCTCAGAGAGATTTTACAATACAAAAAGATTATCTTCTTAAGTTCTCAGCAACTACAAAAGAATAACAATCCTAAAAGAGAGCAACACCGAGAACCCCCATCCCATACAAAATGTCTTCTTAAATAGATCATGCAAGAAGGTCATGTCTGTACAATGCTGAAGACCTAAAACCCAAAACCCTAAGGGTTTCCAAAATTGTGCCAGTCTTCCAAACTGGCTTGCTGGCTCCTGGTAGCGTCTGTTTGATCATGGCGGATCTCCACGTCCTCATTTTGTCGTTATCGGCCTTCCTGTCGCACACGTGCCTACAGGATGCTTCTGCCGAACCGTTTCTCTCTAACGGTTTTACCTTCTACGTGTGCCAAACGTCGCTTTCCTTAACAACCCACGCGTGGCCGCCTTCTTGTTTTGCCTACGTCCACCGCTCGGCAATCCTGCAGTATCTTTCCAAAAATGGCTGCTACCGGTTGGGTCGGTAACTACACTTGATACTTGTCCAGCACACTGCTTTGTTGGCTCCACGTGGCCTCCTAACTCCGTAGCACTGCTTCTGTGCAGTACTGGTCTTCGCATCACAGCCAAAACTTCGACGCTGCGCACAACTCCGCAGTTTCATCAAAAGTTGGATGTTGCGCGCAACTTCGCAGCATCCTCAATACTTAGCCAAAATTGTGTTTCTGAGCTGCGCTCAGCTCAGCTTTCCCTGCTTGCCTCAAAAAGGTGCTTCCAAAACTTCATCTCAACCTAGGGCCAACATGCCCCTAACACTTACATGTGGCTCGTTCCCGAGCCACTGATTGTTTCAGCTGTCTCACTCTGAGCCACGATCGGTGGGACGAAATTGGCCGCGAACTCATCATATGCACCACACAATTGGACCACTGCTTCTCTTGTATCCTCCTCAACCTGTTTAATTGTCTCAAGCAGTGTTGGAGTTATTTATTGTCCAATTTGATCTTGTACCTGCTCCTGGTTATCGCGCAGTTCTACTAACTTATCTTCAATCTGCTGCGATACCGCCATGGCATTCTCCAGGAGCTGCTACGACTGATTATCCATCTCAGTCTCTTTTTGACGTAGTTCCTGTACTTCTTTCTTTAAGCTTGATATATCCTTGTATCTTGGCAGCCTTTCTCTGGGTGGCAGATATTTCACCTCTGCGTTCAACTTGTCCAGCGCGGTCTATTTTTCTTGTACCGCGGTCTTGACCTGCAGCAACCCTTGATCCTCTTCAAGGGTCGCGATTACCTGCGAAACCTTATCCAGGAGAGATTGGCACTTAGGCATCTCACTTGTGATGCTTTCCGAGGCGGCGCTCACTGCTTGCTCTCTGACCTGCTGTTCAGTTAATGGCACTTGCTTGTTCAACTTATATCTCAATGTGGCAATATCAACCTCATAATAAATCTCTTTGTCCTGCATCTCTGTCTGCAAGGACCTCACCTTATCTCCAATCCTCAAAACTGTGTTTGCAGGATCATCCTGGATTTCTATGCCTTTGATATCCTTCGCCACATTGGATATGGTGGTCTCCAAATTCTGTCGACGGTCCTGCTCGTTGCGTAGCTGTACTTCTACCTTCTGCTGAATTTGTTTGGTTGCTGCGGTGAGTTCTGCTTGTAACTTCATTGCTTCAACCGTCCGTTCATGCATTTCCTCCACTATCTGAGTGTGGATGAAATGCAATCCTAGTAACGGGATTTTGGCTAAGTCGAGCTCTACCCTCTTGACTCCCTTTGTGTCTAAGGCCACTTGCTCTGCTATTGGCAACACAACAGCCAATGGGTCCACATGGACAATTCTGGTCTTTGATGACAACATTATTGCTAGCTGCTGGCTTCCTTGCTGTGAGGTTCCTACTGACCTCCTTTCAACCCCTGCTTCCTGCGGCACAATAAGGCTTCTATGGACATCGTCCATTTTCTTCATTAGGCCTTGCATTGCGAGCCTCGTCTAGTGTAGGTCATTGTGGATGACCTTGTCCTTCTTTTCTTTAGCCACCATAAGCTCCTTCATCTGCTATGAGATTGTTTCAGCTATCATCTCGTAGTCATCATCATTGAGGATTGGCTCCAATTGAATCTTTGTAGCCTTCACCTTTTTCCTCAATCTTGGCTTCTCCGAAGTCTCAGCTTCTTTTCTCTTCCTTGTTTCTTCAATGATTGGGCATGAGAGCGGAATCGGCTCATCTTCTGCTGAATTTGTCTCCATGTCCGTGACCTCTACGCAGAACTTTGTTGGCCAATCTTTCACGAGGTCCCAATATCCTGCTCGTACATGATGTACTTTCCTGGGAACCACTCTGGTTTCCTCGTTTGTGCTTTCGGAGATATGAATATACATTTCATATCTGTGTCAAAGTCGATGATACAGATATACTTCGCTGTGACCTGCTTTGTGATACAGGGTGTCTTCATGATTGCGTCGCGCAGCTGGATATAGTATTGGAAAAATACTTCTGCTGTTGCGTGCTGGTACTCTACATTTGTGTTTTCCTAGAGGTTGACGAACTTAAACCCTCTAGGATCCTTGCTATACATAACGATGCCTGCATAATATCGCGGCTCCTTTCATCCGCACAAAGCAATGAGGACGATGAGCCAGGTGAAATGGAACTGGTCGCCATTCACTTGGGCGTCGTTAAGCTCTTTAAGGAACTCATTCAACATAAACTGGCACCAATTGAAGCTATGGCCTTCAGACGCTGCGGCACCAAGGAGTATTGCGCCCGCAGGCACCTTCGAAGGTCTAACTGTTTTGAGCATCTTGCCTACGAGCAACTGCGTTACGAATCTTGTTGCTTGGTCCTCTATGTCTTCTGTCGGGAATCCTCTTTTGGCCTTCACCATCGAGTGGGTCTTCTTCATCTTCTCAACAGCCTCTTTTTCTTTGCTCTTCCCCTAGAAGAATTGCTTCGGATCCTTACCGCGCTTGCTTATCCCGGTGATGCGGTGGATCAAATCAATGTTAATGTCAATGTTTCTGTCCAACCATAGATAACCTTGATGGATTCACGCCATGAGTGTGCGAACCATGATATTCAATTATGGGGAACAGTCAAAATGTGGCAATCTCAGCAAGTTTAGTAGCCCTGACTGAACGACAGGTGCTAACCAACTATCAGCTACCAAGTTCAGAGTTCCCTTGGCGTCCTTTTTCCAGCACATATACTGGTCTGGTTGAAAATCCAGGTATTTGGGAACATCTGGCTCGTCTTTCTTCATTCCCAAGAGGTCATAATCCTCCCATTTACAATCTGCTATCTTTCCCAGCAGATTCTTACCAACGTTTACATGCTTTGACATAGGCGACAGCGGGATGTCATATCTCGCATTCTTGAGCAGTTTAAACACAGGGGCATTCAATGCCCGCGGAGAGATATATTCAGGTGTCATCTTCAAAGGTTCTGTCTGAAAGGCTGGTGCTTTCTATGCCGAGGATCCCAATTTTATGATATTGGATCACGGTGCAGTTACAAATTTTCCCTTATCTTTTGGTTTTTCTTGCATCGTGGGATTAATTCTTGGTGATCTACGGGATCCTTCACCTTGTTCTACGACGACCTTCTTAACTGGGGTTTTCATTAACTGTTGAATTCCTCCTTGCTGAAAGATCCTCAATGCTTCTTCAAGGGTGAGTTCTTCTTCTCTAAAGGAAGGTTCGGACATTCATAAATGAGGTAGCGGCTAAGGCAGACAGAATACAGATGGCTACTAGCTCAGAGAGGTTAATCGCAAGAAAATTCTAAGTGCTTGGTAATGCCCGCGAGTCTCCCAACGGTGTTATTTATAGGTGTAGCAGACCCTCTCCTGCACCCTTCAACAACTAGATAAGCATTTAATGTGGTGTCCGTTGGTGAATTTGAGCGGATCCTTCGGTCTTTTCTGTCGTTAGCGTGCTCAGAATGGCTATCTTTGCTTTAAATGCTGAAGCGGTTGCTGCAACGGTCATCTAACGGCTATTTTCTGAAAATCCATGCAACGGCTATTTTTCTCTGGGTGCTACGCCGAACTGCACGGCAAGCCATCTGCAACCCTACGCGGCTACTTTGCAGTGCCAAAAATTTCCAACTGCGCGGCTACTTCGCAGTGCCAAAAATTTCCAACTGCGTGGCTTTTTTTTTTTTCTTCTTCCGCGCAGCTTCAACAGTGCTGCGCGGTACATAGATCACTCTTCTTATCATACCTTCTTCCTTTTATCATACATGTACAGACTCCTTTGCATTTCTAGTGTCCACTTTCAACTGTACTTGACACTTAGAATTTCCTTCCTTTGTTCGTTATCCAGGGTTCTGCGAAGCAGTGCTATCATGGTATAGCTTTAGCATGCTTCCATTTATCAGAGTTGGCAAGGTATCACCAGCTAAATTTGCTAACTGGAATGCACCAGTGTTAGTAACATGTATCACAGTATATGGTCCAAGCCAATGCATCTTAAATTTACCAAGGAATTTCATGAATTTGCTATCATACAGGAGGACTAGGTCACCTACCTGAAAACACTTGTTCTTTATATGGCGATCATGCCATGCTTTCTCGCGGTCCTTCTGAGCTTGTTGGTGGAAGCCTGCGATGAAGCGATCTTCCTCCAAGCCCAATAAGTGTAGTAATCTTTCTTCTAGAGCTTCACAGTCTACCGTCCCTATAAATGCAACGATTCTCAAACTAGGGACAATATATTCCATAGGTATTATAGCCTCCTGCCCATAAACCAACCGAAAGGGTGTCTGTCCTGTCAATTTCTTGCATGTTATCCTGTATGCCCATAGCACAGATGAGACGTGCAGGTCCCAATCGTCTCTATTTACATTGCACACCTTAGTGAGTGCATTCTCCAATATTTTATTGATAGCCTCTACAGTACCATTCGCCTATGGATGATATGGAGTACTGCGTTGATGACGAATGTGGAATTCCTCTGTAAGCACCTCAATCGTCTTGTTCAGAAAGTGAGTACCTTGGTCACTCATCAAAATCTTCGGACAGCCAAATCTGGTGAGTATTTCTTCAAAAATAAACTGCACAGTAGTACTGGCACTACAATCCTTAATTGGTTTTGCTTCTGCCCATCTGGTGAGGTAATCTGTAGCAGTAATAATATACCTTGCACCCGTTCTTTTTCCTGGTGGGTTTATAGGACCCACAAAGTCTATTGCCCATTTTTCAAATGGCTGCAGTGTTAACTGTGGATTCAATGGCATCTCATCTCGGTGTGATGGTTTTCCTGTCCTCTGATAGACATCACAATTCCTGCAATGTTCTTTGGCATCTTTATGGATCGTAGGCCACCATAGCCCTACGCGCAATATCTTCTGCGCAGTAGCCCTTCCTGCATAGTGACCTCCTGCGATTCTTGAGTTTGCGTCGGCTAGAATAAATGGCTTCTCATGATCGAGTACGCACCTGTGCAGGACTTCATCCGGCCCAAGTTTGTATAACTGTCCTACAATTATAGTGAAGTCTGCGACGTGCACCACTAACTATTTTTTCTGTTGGACCGAGAATTCCTGGGGTGCCAGCCCTGTGGTTAGGAAGTCAATGATGTCCTTGTAATAATCATCGGAAACCTATATACTAAATAACTACGCATCAGGAAGATTGTCTTCAATATTCGTCGGCTCCTCTCCTGACTCGATCCTTGACAGATGATCAGGTCCCAAGTTCAGTCTACCTGGCTTGACAATAATTTCAAAGTCATATTCCTGGACATCGGCATATGCTTCCCCCTAAAACTGGCTTGTTGACCAAATATTTCAACGCAAAATGGTCAGTAAACATAAGGAAGTGCGATCCCAGCAAGTAGTGTCTAAATTTCTGTAGAGCATATACCATCGCAAGGCCTTCCCTCTCAGTAGTAGTATAGTTCTTCTCTGCTGTTGAAAGCTTTCTGCTAGAAAATGTAATAGGGTGGTCAATACCTCCGTCTCCTGGCTGAGCTAACATGATCCCCAGGGAAATACATGATGCGTCAACATGGACATGGAATGGCTTTGTCCAGTCTGGAAAGACTAGAATCGGCGCAGTGACCATCTTTTCTTTTAATGTGTCAAAACCCTGTTCGCATTCTGCGTTCCAAATGAACAGTGTGTCTTTCTTCAACAACTTTTCCATTGCTGCGGTTATCTCTGCATAACCCTTTATAAATTTCATGTAATATCCAGTATGGCCTAATGTAGATCGCAACATCTTGACTGAATTTGGTGTTGGTAAGTTTGCAATAACTGTAATCTTCGCAGGGTCTACCATCAATCCTTGCTTACATACAATGTGGCCAAGTAAAATTCCATAAGGCACACAGAAAATACACTTTTTCAAATTCAAGGATATTTGATGCTGTCGACACTTCTCGAGCATCATGCGGAGATTCACGCAATGATTTTTCAATAGACCAAATACATTCCAATCATCAAAATACGCTTCTAAAAACTTGTGCATAAAATCTTTAAATGCTGCGACGACGACTCTAGAGAATATGGCAGGTGCGTTCTTTAGCCCAAAAGGCAGGACGATGTACTGGAATGACCCCCATTCTGTAGAAAATGTCGTCTTATGCCTATCCGCAGGATCAATCCCGATCTGATGATAACCAGAGAAACCATCAGTGAAAGAATATGCCTCATTTCCTCCAACGTTATCAAGCACTTCATCGGTGAATGGAGTAGGAAATGGGTCGTGCATGGAAGCATCGTTCAGCTTTCTGAGATCCACACAAATCCTGATTTTGCCTTTTGCTTTCTTGTCTTGAAAAACCATGGGGCTAATCCATTCGGATTCTTTGACTGGTTCAATGATTCCTGCTTCTAGCATCTTATCTAGCTCTGCGCGGAGTTTTTCCTTATAGCGTGGATTCAATTTGTATGGCCTCTGCTTGACAGGCTTAGCACCTGGCTTTAAAGGTATTTTCATAACCCCTAGGTCTCCCAAAATTCCTTTCATTTCTGTAAATTTTGTTGGAAATAGTTCTTGATACTCATGTAAGGTATCTGCGATCTCTGCAATAGTCTGATCGTACCAATAATCTCCTATTGATGTGAACTTCGGCTCTTTGTCTGTTCCAATGTTCACTTTTTGTGTTTTTACTGGTCCAGTCATATCTGGGATTTCCAACGGAGGTCCTTCTACCTCACGTGCGCCTTCTGATTCTGGTATATCTATGTTGCGCGGGTCGTCCTCATCGTCTTCATTTGTATCATTGGTATCTTCAGCTAAGTTGTAACACTCGATCAGGTGCTCTTCATGTTCCTTCCATTCTATGTAGGTGCGCAGGAACGCACTTTGTCCCAAAAAACTCCTGCAATGTTATGTTTTGATCAGGACAGTCGTCCTGGAATATGCGCTTCTTGATTAGCTGTAATGCTTCATGGATTAATGGATTCTCGTCTTCAAAGCTGAAGTCCTTCCAAAAGTTCACAGCGAGAAGCTCCCAGTCAGTGAGTTCACTGCGCAACTCCAGGTCGAGGTACCATTTCTCTGGGATACCCGTGTCCAATGTATGTACAAATAAATGTACCCATTCTATAAGTGGTCTTTCCACCCATGCCTTTGAACAGATTTCAATGTGCTGACTAGGGTCTGTTTGTCCATTATACTTTTCAAAGGGTAAAGTAACCTTTTCGGCGAATCAGATCTGCATCTTAGTTCTGCATTGATCCCAAGTGGTCAATGTTTTCTTATGTGCATTCCACCATCTGGCAGGTGTATCATGCAATGCTATATCTAAAGCTGGTAGTCTATGCTCATCCGGTATAGCTGCATTATATTCCCTTATGAAACTATAAACATTAGCAGAACCATCATATGTGGGAATAGGACTTACCTCTTTTCCGATCCAGCGCAATGATTTTGTAACCTGCGCACATCTTCTTGCTGATACTTCAGGCATTCAGCTTTGCCAATTCTCCAGTCCTGTATCCGATTCAGAGATACAAGAAGTGTCACATCGCCAGCTGAGCGTACCGTCCGCAATAGGATTGATGTAGTCTTCCTTGTTCGCAGTCAGCTGGTATAGTCGGTCTAAATCTTGAGCTTGGGATTCCTCCTGAATTGACTCACTATATCTATCACCATCTTTAGGATCCAATGGTGCGATGACCCTAAGATGCTTCCCTTCAAAGATCATCTTCTTTGTCTTCAAGTTTATGATAGCCAAGTTATCCATAGCCCAATCAATTCTCAATATTGTTGGAAAAGGTTGACTATCATCCATAATTTCAATAACCTCAAAGTCTACATGACTCTGTACTCCGTCAATGTCAACTACTACATTAGCTAAGCGGCCAAAAGGTATGACCTTCTCCTGATTAGCCATTCGTAACTGGATAGGTGACCAGAGCAACTTTGGTCGACCCATCTGCTGCCATGTCTGCTTACTCAAGACATTCACTTCTGATCCTAGATCAAGGACGACTTCATCCATTTCAAAATCTTCTATCTACGCAGTAAGCCTCATCTCTCGTCCTGTTCTTTTGTGCTTCCTTATATGATGTACAACGCTATCTGGAGTATCTGTTACAATCTGAGGTTCATACTGGCTGATAAGCTTCTGGAGCTCTACAATGGCTTTTTTGCTTTTTAGTAACTTCATGTAGCTTCACAAGAACTGCGCAACAGAAGTACGGACAACTGTCGCAGTACTTGTTTTGTCATACGGAGCCGACATGTCTTCAACATGCGGTGTTTCACTGTGCAGCGGGATCCTTGATGACTTATTTGCTGGTTCTCTAAAGGTATCCTGCGCGTCAATGAAGACCTCCTTGTTCTTTTGTAGGTTAAGAGGGGGTATTTTTCCTGGAGCTTTCCTTATCCATAATTTTTCAAGGGGATCCTTATTCGTATGTGCCTCCCCTGATGTTGAAGCTTCCGCTCCTTTGTCGCGGCCTGTCCCAGTGCCACTGCGTGTGACCACATTAATGCTTCGATCCACTGGTCTATTCTCTATTGCAATCCAATGGACGTTTGGATTCGGAGCCTCTGTTCGTATTCTCTTCTGCATTTCCACCTCTAATACTGGGCAGTCTTCAATGACATGCTCAAATGATTTACAATAGTTTCACGTAGTACATGGGTTGACAGAATCTCTAGACACGTGCCCGGGTTGGCCACAGTTATAAAAAATGACTTGGCCATGACCTCTTTCTTGTGCCGGACCAGCATTTCTTCCTTTGCCGCGGTATCCACCACCACGACCTCTGTATCCTCCTTGGTCATATTGTGCATTTTCTTGCTTTGGCTGGGTATCTTCTTGTACATGGTACAAGCCAGCGCCTCGCATTGAGTCCATATCCCTTTTTCTTTCATTCATTAATTCATATGCGCGACAGTTGGATTCATCATGTCCAACCGATTTACAGAAATTGCAGTATAAATTCTTAGGAGTTTTCACATATTTCTGGATTAAGTAACAGTCTTTCGGTCTGTGTCCTGTGGTTCTACAAATTTCACACCATGGGGCCTGATTCTTATTTGGCGCACCATTGTTAATATAGTCACGGAATAGAGGGCAATGCTCGTGGTCATGACCTTCTCCTTTACAACTTGTACACCAGACCTCCTGTCTAGGTTCATATCTTTGTTCTTTACCATTTTTCATACTTTGCAGTTCAAGTGTTAGGGTGGTCAGCTGGTTCTGGATCTGAGACATCCCAGAACTAGTATCACCAATCGGTGAAGCTTCCAGCTTCATTGCAATTTCCAAGGCCTCTGCCTGGGATAGAACCTTCTGCTGCATCAATGGTAATCTGATATGAGGTAACAACGCAACAATGAACCATTCTTTATGCTGTTCTGGTGGTATAACAAAACTTACTTGGTTTAGTAAGGTCTTAAATTTCTGATCAAATTCCTAGACCGTTTCAGTTGGTCTCTGCTTTATTTCCTTCAGCTCAGTTATACACTGAGACTCAGACTTAGGTTTCTTGAACTCTGCCACCAGAGCGACTTTAATTTCTGCGAGGGTTCTCGACTGTACGGTAGAGTATTTCATAAACTAATGTAGCGCTCTATCCCTGAAAGTGGTGATGAGCCGTGCTTGTTTCACGGCATCGTCTTGGATTTGTCTTACACTCCATACGGCTTCACAAAGGAACCAATGTTGATCAGGGTCTTCTAGGCCAGTTCCTCTAAATATTGGCAGTTTCATATCAGTGTTTGCCAATGTGCTACTAGGTGGTGGAGCGCCGGGATTAGTGTGCAGTTGCTGTAAAGGGATCTGCACAGTAAATACAAATGGGACTATTGGGAGAGATGGACTAGGATGATTCTTCTGCTGGGTGGGCTCTGTGGCAGGTGGGTTCTGCGATAAGGGTGGCGCGGTTTGTGCAGCCGACGGATTCTCAGGGGTAAATGGTTGTGCAACTTCGCTATCAAGATCGCAGGGGATCTCAGTATCTATATGAAGTTTAGGGCCTTCTGGATTCTTATTAATTTTATATCTCTTACCACTTCTAAGAGTATGTGGCTCTTCGTCAGAATCAATATATGTACTGTTTATCATGAAAAAATTCAAGCATATTACTGCATTCTTAGAACACCTTTCTCAGCTAACAACATCTTAATGTATAGACTGAGATTGTTCAGAAACTTACCGTGGAATCCTCCAAAAAAATTTGCTTCTACTTGGCTGTAGGATTTGAGTGTGTCTACAGCAAATTCTGTTACAAATCCTTCTAGCATATGATCAACCCAATAATCAACTGCGCATGACAACGGGCTGTCTAACGCTTTAAGCTGCGCCGTGAGCTCAGGAGTCCATTCCGTAGGAACTCCTCCTTGGAAACAGTTTTTCTTCGCTGCGAGCCGCGAGATCCATGCATGCAGCTCGTTTGGAAACGATGCCCAAAAGATCTTGTGAATGTCATCCAATAGATATCTATCCGACCACTGTGTGTCGCTTAGACATGGATGTCTATTTTCTTGTCTGTTAAAATTGCTTATGGTATTATCCCACCAAGCTTGGATTTCTGTCTTTTCAGGATGCCAATAGTCAGATCCTTCAGGGAACTGATATTCTTCTTCACACATCATGATTGCAACTCAACAGAACCATTTCAACTCATCATGGATTCTAGAGCAGCAACGAAACCATTTCAACTCATCATGGATTCTAGCGTGGCAACAGAACCATTTCAACTCATCAGGGATTCCAGCACGGCAACAGAACCATTTGTTGGCTTAAACTGACCCAAAGGTTTCCAATTAGATCCAGGTTCTTTGCAGTTCTTCCTTTGACCAACGAAACCCCTTAGCACCGGCCCTTTCGGCAACAACCTGCGAGCAAGTTGAGGTCTCACCCGAGGTGTATCTTTATGGGGTACTGCGGAATCAGGTTTCCATAGTAAATGATGAGTTGTTTATCTGAACAAGCTGCGCAACACAGGACAGAAGGAGTGCGCTGCGGGGCAAAGTGATGCGATGCACAGCAGGATCTAAACTGCGAGCTGTACTGTGCGGTGGAGGCAACACTGCGGGCCGCACCAAGGGTTTCTTACTGCTGTGAATCTTCTAATGGAACTACGAATCACCCACAATTATCTTCTACTTGGAAAATCTGGAAAACGTTAAGGCACTGAAATGAATATCACTCATCCATTCATTCAGGCACTTATTGGCTATCTTTCTAGCATTCGTCAAGAACTTAGATTATTACAATCATGAACTGAAATGATAAACATGATTAACTGTGCTGCGTCCCTTCACTGTGTTTAAGAAAGTAATTATACTTAAATGACTGATTCATAGCCTTAACATAGAATTGAAGTGTTCACCGTTCATCTACTTCCGCGGAACTTAGCATATCATTCCCAACTTCTCCTATTGGTAAATGCATATCAAAGTTCTCATATTACAGCATGTAAGGAAACATTCAAGCATTCATTATATAGAAAATACAGACAGTCATTCATTCACAAACATCATCACATAACACAGGATTTAACGTGGTTCACTTCCCCGGATGGAAAGCTACGTCCACAAGAACGGTTGGTAATATATTTCTTTCAATCAGGGATGGGGCAACTGTTCTTAGTCTGCTCACTCAGCTGCAGACTCTCCTTCTCTCGGCTAGGTCTTTGCGCACACAGCTGCAGAGCCTTTACAATATTCTTAGCTCAGAGAGATTTTACAATACAAAAAGATTATCTTCTTAAGTTCTCAGCAACTACAAAAGAATAACAATCCTAAAAGAGAGCAACACCGAGAACCCCCATCCCATACAAAATGTATTCTTAAATAGATCATGCATGAAGGTCATGTCTGTACAATAATGAAGACCTAAAACCCAAAACCCTAAGGGTTTCCAAAACTGTGCCAGTCTTCCAAACTGGCTTGCTGGCTCCTGGTAGCGTCTGTTTGATCACAACGGATCTCCACGTCCTCATTCTGTCGCTATCGGCCTTCCTATCGCACGCGTGCCTACAAGCTGCTTCTGTCGAACCGTTTCTCTCTAACGGTTTTACCTTCTACGCGTGCCAAACGTCGCTTTCCTTAACAACCCATGCGTGGCCGCCTTCCTGTTTTTCCTATGTCCGCCGCTCGGCAATCCTGCAGTATCTTTCCAAAAATGGATGCTATCGGTTGGGCCGGTAACTACACTTGATACTTATCCAGCACACCGCTTTGCTGGCTCCATGTGTCCTCCTAACTCCGCAGTACTGCTTCTGCGCAGTACTGGTCTTCGCATCACAGCCAAAACTTCGACGCTGCACGCAACTCCGCAGTTTCATAAAAGTTGGATGCTGCGCTCAACTTCGCAGCATCCTCAATACTTAGCCAAAATTGTGTTTCTGAGCTGCGCTCAGCTCAACTTTCCCTGCTTGCCTAAAAAAGGTGCTTCCAAAACTTCATCTCAACCTGGGCCCAACAATGCTTATGGAGGAAGTTGAAATTTGGCAGCATGTTGAGAAAGTGATAGCTTTCCCTACTGATTAGATAAAGTTGGACACCCATAACAAAAAGGAGAGCAAGGAAAAGTGAATCATTCTTGATTTTGGTGAAGGATCACTTCATCCCTCACATTCTAGAATAAAAGATTGGTAGGAACTTGTTTGATACTTTAGTTGGTTGATTTCAAAGCACTTATGTATCTTGATAGATGTTCTTGAGGAACAAGTTTTTTGTGGTCCATGAGAATAACACAAACATTAATGTACCGGTGAGCTACCTTACCAAGGTCATAAAGTTGAAGGATCAACTACTTTCCATAGGGAAAAATGTGGAAGAGAATTATTTGGTGTCCATTGCTTTGAATGGACTTTATCCATCTTGGATGGTATTTGTCCAAGGTGTTTGTGCTTGTGAGAACTTTCTAGATCTTGTAAATCATTGGGATAACCTTGTGTTGGAAGAGATCATGTTCGAGACTTGTTTAGTGCATCAAAAGGAAGTTGAAGAAAGAGTATTTGTTAGGAGGATAAAGAAGTGAAGTACAAAAGGAAACAAGAAAGGTAAGAAAGAAGATTCAAATTCAAAAAAGAAATACTTGAGTAAGGTGAAATGTTTTAGGTGTCACCATATACAACATTATGCTAGCCAATGTCCAAATAAGAAGAAGGGGAAGGCCAAACATGTTGCATCCAGTGTCATAGTAGCAGTGGATGAGAGATCATCCTAGTTCGAGACTAACTTCTCCATGATGTCTTGTTTATCTTCTAACATTATTTCCAGTGTTGGATGGTGTGTGGAGAGTGGGGCATTTAGACATATGACTTATGACAAGAAACTCTTCAATAAGCCTTAAGAGTAAGAGGGAGGTATATGTGTGCAATTGAGTGATGATTCTACATATCCCATGAAAGTATTGATCTCCATTTCCTTTTAGATGCCATCAGGTGATGTTCTTGAGTTGAACAATGTTTTGTTCATTCTTGATTTGAAGAAAAATCTTCTTTCAATTTCAAGTTTGGTAGATTATCAAAGTAGAGTTGCATTTGAGAGACAACAATGCACTATCATTTCTTATAGTGTAGCTATTTTGAGGAGTTTAAAGCTAGAGGTGCATGTGTGTTGGTGGCCTTTATAGGATTCTTGTTAATCCTATGGTACTTATACATTCCAATGGGAAGTTGGATGAGCCTTTTAGATTTGACAAGACCTATGAAAAGAAGAAATGGTGGAGAGGCATGCTAAAGGAGTATAAATCCATTCTATAAAATGATGTTTGTGATATTGTACCAAGACCCATAGGGAGATTAGTGATTGATTATACATGATTGTACAAGATCAAACATGCAACAGATGGAAACACTAAAAAATACAAGGCAAAATTTGTGACAAGGGGAGTACATCTACTACATTTGGGTTCGAAATTCAATGTTTAAAATGTCAATTAATTTTGAATATGAATTTGTTTCTTGTTGACTTAACATCAAGCATGTAATTTTGAACAAGTGTCAAATCATTGTTGAAAATGTGACGAGACATTGTTTGATGATTGGACTCCAAATAATTATTACACTTCACTTTTGAGATTCTACAACAACATCCAATGACTTGTTACTAACCTCTTAAAATCTAGGTGACAAAAGAGCCTTTAAAAATATTTTTCTCATGGTGTCACTTAAGATATGTACTATTGACATCTATGTTATGGATTTAAGTTCAACAAAGATGTCGCTTAAGTGACGCCCCATTGATGAGGGTTTTCTCATGACATTGCTTAAGTAATGCCAAACCAACATATGCACTATGCTACCAATGTTGGTTCAACGTTAGAGACATCTCTTAAGCGATGTCCCATTGATGATATCCTAGTATCATGATAGGATTTTGACATTTGAAACGTTGCTTAAGTGATGTTAGGTTTTCTTCAAAAAAAAACAAAAAAATGTAGAAGGTGTGATACTGGGTTAGGGTGGGCTAGTAGGTTACGAGGACCCATGAGACCGTATTAGTGCATAAGGTGTTATGGTAATGATGAAAATCCATAGATAAAATATTTGTTCAATGCCCCTACTCAAAACAACTATGGAAATGGATACAACAAGGAATGCAAAGTGGCATACTGATGAAGGAGGATATAGGAATGCTTCTATACACATGGCCAAAGATAAGTTCAAATATAGAGTGAGATTGAGGATGTGGGCAATTTTTCCTCAATTGGTAACATGGAACCTTTAGATAAAGCATAATAGTAGTTTTTTCAAGATACTCAAAATTCCATAAAACATGTTTAAGAGAATATAGAGAATAAGTTCATGATTGAGATAATATTAAGATAATGGACTTAAAATATGTAGAATACTCTAGACAAAAAATATGAAATGTGGGGATCCATATCATTAACTTATCTTAGTCTAACCATAACACTACATTTAAAGGGTTCAACCAAACTAAATGGAAAGTACCATTTCCATTGCATCGTAAACTAAATTAAGAAGGAGATTAGAAAGGAAATCAATGTAAAGAAGGCAACAAAGGGATTATTCACAACAAATCAAGGAACCCAATTGGATATTATGCCCAAAACATAGGAGACTATTAACACCAATACATAAGTAATGGTTTTAAGCAAAGGATTGACCCTTGATAATATGATAGGAATACAATATCTAGTTGTTGGAGGAGACTTTCAAAAAAACCATTGAGAAAGTGAGTAGACTTCAATCTAATGCAAATATAGACATACACCTAACAAACTAGAAGTAAATATTCAAAAACTAAAATATATATTCAAATATTCAAATCCTTCCTAAATACACTGCATGAAAACATAAAGGAATATGATAGCCAACATACTAGACAACATAGAAGAAGAAATAGATTTGGTACAAGAACTAGTATCTCTGAAGAATAATCCTCATAGCATACGTTAATTACCTAGAGAAGTGGAACTATGAATTTGGATGGAACAATTATTTGAAAATATAACAAGGGGAGGTACAATAACTATATGAATAGCTATGAAAAAGTAAATAATAATGATAACAAGAGAAAAAGATATCATATGTGTCCATAATAAGTTTAGTAGCAGGTGAGTGAGATGTACCAATGATTCTTTGTAGTGTACATTTTTCATTACAAGAAGACCATCAAAATAACCGATCTTATTTTTTAGTTTAAAGGGAAAGAGTGCATAAATGAAATCATCTTCAAGAATAAGAGATAAGCCATGCAGGCTTTTATGCAAATATAATTTCTAGATGTTACACTTTGTTATTTTATCTTTAAGTGTTTGCTTAGTTCAATAGTAATTCTAAGCATATAAACCATATAATCAACAAGAGATTAGATAAGCTTGGACGGTTAATTATGGTTTTTAATTTGTGTGGTTTATTTACAATGTCTACATTTACGTCCATATGGACATTAACGAGTTTTTATTATATTTTCTCCATGCAAGTAATATAAAGGGTTTATGTTATTTGCAAAAATATATTCAATTGGTAAAATTTTATAATTATATATCTTTCACCCCAAGATGATATTCCATGCTAAGAGAGATTTTAGCATGCTCATTTTTAAGTCTTTCGTTCATTGCATGGAGTAATTCCTTACAATTTAGTAGGATCGTGTGCATCTTAAGGTTCAAGATATGATTTTTATTGACAACTAACATATCTCATCTATGTTATGTCCATTGTTGTTGAATTCAACTAGTCAACCGACTAGAAAAACCAAGTTAAGTATACATATTTTAATACTCAACTTTGACTACATCTTGTCCATTTAACTAAAAACACAAAACCTAAATTTTGTAGAGCATTGTTTTTTAACATATTAAAATGTCAAAAGGAAAAAAATCATAAGATTTAATAGGTGAAGATGGGAATGGTGCACTTATTCCCATTGTTGGAGTTTTGGGTTCCTTGCATTATAAGTAAGAAATCAATTGCCAACTTTTTTACCTTTTTTTGAAACATCCTACATTTTGATGGGATCGTGAAACAAGAGTTGGACATATATTGTATTTCTTTGCTTATTATCTGTTGAATTCAACTTGACTGAATAAACTATGTGTGTGAATTTATGAACCTACTTACATGCATCCGTTATGTTTTAAGTTATCATTTACCTTATTAATGTGGACAATTAGGTGATTTTCCTTTAGTATGTACAATTTAATAAATGATAAGGTACATGGATACCAATGTACATTATGATGAAATGAACGAATGAATTCCATGCAGATGATAGATATGTTAACTTGTTTATATTAATTGATGGTTGATACATTGGTGATTGACATGGAACCAAAGAAATAATATCTATGATATAATGTTTTGGATAAGACTAACCCACAAATTAGAGGGGCTAGAAGCGATAGCCAAATGCTTGTTATGATGTGTGGTCTAGTGCAGGTGTATGTAGAAAACCATGTTGCCCAAACTGGTCATTCGATGACGCAACTCTAAGAACCACAATAGCATCCCAATGTGATTACTGATAGGGTGTTGACCCTAGTTCCAGTAGGAGGGGTGGATGTATTTCCCATCGTGTATCCTCTGAAACTTGGAGTCATGCGAGGGTTGTGTGAGTCACGCTTCTCAAGTGGTGTGATGATGACTACTAGTTGCATTTTGGGAAGTTATGTCGATTTCATTGAGGTTCCCACTTAAGGGTTATATTTAGGATTAGGTCAATACAATTGACACTGTAGGATATTCTAGTAGAGGAATGGATAGGAAGAGGAAATTGGAAGTAGGTTAGGGAGGAAGGCTGATTAGATTATTAATGTTTTGGGTTGGGATTGGAGACACCAATTTAGTTGTAATTGGTTCCTTTCACTTGTAAATCTTAGGTTAATTAATTAAGGTAAATCTAAATATAATGATGTTTAGTGTTGATGTGTTATGACTTAGTTAATAATGTTTTTTGATGTTGTGGGTATTGGATTGTTATCTTGCATGTGTGGTTACCTTGTCTTGTATGCGTGGTCATTGTTGTCTTGTTAGTTAGGGAATATACATTAGAAGTGATGATGGTTTCCTATAGTATGTGTACAAGCTATGTGTATATTGGCCCCGCACGCACACTTTACACACATACGCTAGTATTAGTTATGATGCAAATATATATATATATATATATATATATATATATATATATATATATATATATATATATATATATATATATGATTGTCTGTGTAATAATGTATGGTGGTTGATGGGTGTAATATTATTAAGATATAATATTATTTATAGAATTAACTTGTTATTATGTAAATTTGTTTTGCAATGATTAATTCCTTAGTATTAGGTTCATTTACATTAGCTTGCATTAATCACATTTCATTGTAATTTCATTAATTGTATTAATTTCCATCCATTTTAATTCTCATTAGTAAATACATTTAACTAAATGATCTCAATACATTTGTTAAAATTTTGATTTGTATGCATAAACTATTTAATTAAATTGTCATGTTATTGATGGGTCAATTCATGCTTACAAAACAAATGGAGAGGTGAAAGATAATGAACTGTCAAACAATAATACATAGACATATAAAAATGTTTAACGTTTCAAAAACTAGGTCGAGTTATGTTTGAGACCTGCCTTGTAGGGGGTGGTTATCAGATCCATAAAGAGGTAGGTAATTGGTATGTTTCATGATGGGACCTTCCTAGACCCTTCAAAAGTGGGGGGAAAGAACGCAGTGGAAGGGGGAAGATAAAAAGGAAATTTTGGAGTATGTGAATGTAAATTTTCAGGACCCAGTTGACTACTTTCCTAAGTTTCTCTGGATTAAATAAATTAGGTATGATCTTATTTAACAACATAAATATAAATTTATGAACATGCAAAAATAACACATATGGTTAGAAAATAAACAACAGAAGCATAAACATGATACAAAATAATTATGTCCTTCAAATAAACTTATCATTTAATACTCAAAATTTACAAGGACACCTCAACGTTGGTTTATAGATTGCTAAAAAGAAACGGTATGCCTCAAAGAAATATGAACAATTGTTGTACCCTGTACGACACTGTACAATAGTATCCTATCAATATTTCACTTTGTTGGTTGATCCTCTTCCTGTTATCTGTTTTCTCTCCCCCTTGGCTTCACTTGTGTGTGTTCCTCACACAACTTCCTTGGTGTGTTCTCTACTCAACTTCTCCTCCCATGTTTTCCTCAATTCTATCAACTGACTTCCTTTAATATTCTAGCAACCAACTCCTTAATTTTAGCAACCAACCTTCATGATTCTAGAAACCAATCTCAACTAATCTCCTTAATCCTAGCAACCACCTTATCTCAACAATGAGGTGTATGGATAAGCTTATATCAAATCTAACTCACTAATATTCTAGAATATCTAGAATATTTTGTTTAGATTTCTATGACTATGAGATCAAAGGAAATTAGACATTCACTTTTATTTATAAGTGAAATTTCAATATAATATTATTTCCCACTTTTACTAAGTGGTCACTAAGAAGTTTTCTTGAATTACTTCTTGCATGTCCACACCTAACCTATGCAAGAAGCTCCTTCTTGAGCTACATTTTTCAACACTGCCTCTTAGCGAGGAAGGAATTTTGCACCAATCCAAGTTTGTCTCTGAATAATTCAAACTTTCCTTTTGATAAAGGCTTGGTCATAGTGTCAACTACCTGCTGATATGTGGGTATATACTAAAGCTTTATTGCTCTCTTCTGAATCTTGTCTTGTATGAAGTGGTATTTGATCTGTATGTGCTTGTATCGATCATGAAATATTGGATTCTTAGAGAGTTTCATACAACTCTGATTGTCATAGTAGTTCATCGTGGGATCCAAATCTCGATTAAACAATCTTGCAAGTAACTTGTGAATCCAAATCGCCTCACAACCCATTGTACTAGCTGTCATATACTCTGCCTATGTTGAGCTGAGTGCCATGGAAGTCTGCTTCCATCTAAACCAGGATATCATTGTTGATCCCAAGTTGAAGCAACACCCTAAGGTGCTTTTCCTATCTAATGCGCTGCCTTCCAAATCTAAGCATGTATACCCTTGCATATTCACTTCACCATCTACAAGATATATCAGTCCATATTCCATTGTTCCACTCAAGTATCTGAGCACATGTTTTTCTACTACCCAATGCTCCTGCCTCGGCTTCACCATGAATTGGATCAAGGTGCTCACTACAAAACATATATTTCACCTAGTGTTGATGAGATACATCAAAGAACCTATCAACTGCCTGTACAACATGGGATACACCATATATCAATCTGAAGTAGTGACCTTCTTTAGATTAGTGATCATAGGTGTGGCCATGGGCCTACAGTTCTCCATCCGAAATCTCTTCATGATCTCAACTACATACTTACCCTTCCTAAAGGGAATCTTCTTTGGTTTCTACAAACCTCCAAACCCAAGAAGTAATGCATCATGCTGATGTAATTCATCTCGAATGTAGCTTCCATATCTGCTTTGCACCCTGCAATGAGATTCTTTGCACTTGTAAGAAACAAGTCATCTACATACAACACCAAAATTAGCAGATCATCCTCAATAAATATGAAATATAAGTTTGGATATGCTTTAATTTTGGTGAAACCCATGCTCTACAAGTATCCATTGGTCATAGTACCATTCTATTTGTGCCTACTTAAGTCCATACAAGGCTTTCTTAAGCTTGCAAACACGGGACTCCTTCCCATTCACCTTAAAGCCCTGAGGTTGCTCGATGTACACTTCCTCCTCAATTATCCCATTGAGGAACGTTGTATTTACATCCACATGATGTATCCTCCATCCCATAATGGAGACTAAATACATCACTACTCTAATGCAAGTGTACCGGGCGGCTGGAGAAAACATGTCCCCGTAATCCACACCCTCTTTCTAGGAGAACCCTCTTACCACACACCTTGCTTTAGACTTCTCTATGATTTGATATTCCACATGCTTGATCTTGTAGATACATATGGAAGTCACCAATAAATTCCCCTCTGGTATAGGAACATTGTACCAAACATCATTATTCATGATGGAGGTGTACTCCTCCACCATGGCATCCCTCCAAACCTGTTGGTCAGTTGCCTCCTGAAAAACTAGAAGGCTTGAAATCTATGATGTTGCTCATCAATGCCATGTAGTTCCAAATTTTTTCCAGAGGTATGATCTCCTTGAATGCACTCCTAGGATCCTCTACATACTCTTGAGAATCCCTCAATGTCTGTGTGAACCATTGAAGTCTCCTAACATAACTAGTAGGAGTTGGTGGCTCCTCCTCTACATCTTAAGGAGGAATTTCTTCTAGGTCCTAGATTTTTTTCTTGATATTAAAGGTGACCAAGAGGGAGATGGAACAAAGGATATTTGGGTTATCCCATCTAGACAAGGAGGGGGTTTGAGTATTCACGCCCTCCCTTGAAGCTTCATTAACCGATTTATTGAATTTTTGTGCCTAAATGACTCCATATTCCCAAGCAATAATCTTTACAAGGCACTAGTCTAGGGTTTCAATTTCTTTTGTTTTTGTCTAGTTAAATTTTCTCCATGAATTATTATTTTGACATCCTCTTGATTTTATAGGTGCTTGAGCCAATTTTGGGGAAGGAAGCTTCAAAAGAGGGAATTTTTTTGCTTGTTGGAATTATATTCAAACCTTAAATATATATTATTTTCCCTCTCTAAAACCAACACATTTTAATAAGCTTCTAGTTAATCTTAGATCCAAGTGTCTTTTAAATTTTACAAGTGTATATTTCATTGAAGATCTAATCCTTTTATGATGGTTTCAATTACTACATTTTAGTGTTGTGGTTTTTCATTTGTCAATTATAATCTTGCGTGAAGGTGAGCCCTTCACATGCTCACTATGATTGGAAGTTTCACAACATTAAACCTTGCTCTAAAATCTTGTCCAACAATTCGTTGCTATGACTTCTTACTAATTTGTATCTCCAAGTTAGATGCCATACTTCATCAATTCAAGTTCCTCATTGGGAACTTTGACAACATTAAATTGATCTAAGGATTGGAGGTTCTTATTGAATCATAACATAACCATTGTTTTATACTAGAATCCTACTAGCTAGCCAGATTTGTGTTTAACATCTACACTTATACCTTGGATATTTTGCTTGGTACTAAAAATTTCATCAAAGTTAATTCGGCCCTCTTACTAATCAATTCGACCCTCTCCAAATGTCACTTTGGTTACACCGAATTTGTAGAATGTTCAGTTGATTTATTGGTGTATGCAATCATTTATCTATTGGAGATTCAACTTGCATTTTGTCATTATTCATGTCCTTTAGTTTGGATAAATTTTGAGTCCACAACATAACTATCTTTGGTCCACTTATGTTCATACTTAATGATTTTTAAGCTCATCAAACAGTTTTTTAATACACAAATATCTTGCAATCAAAATTGGATCAAGTTTGATGACTGTCTATTGATATATTTGCCACCTCGTGCACACAATAGTATCATTTTGGATCATTTAAACATATTATGACTCCTTGCTAATCCATTGCTACTAAAGATCTGATTTAGGGGGCATTGAAGACACCTAAACAATACCATATTGAGCACTCATTTACTATTGAGTTGCTTATTTTAGGGGTCGACTAATCTTGCATTTCTCTTTCTCTAGAACAATCATATTTGGAAACCTTTTGCTACTATCTTTAATCTATAGTTCAAGATAAGATATGATTGGTATTGATAAATGTTTCCTATCACTTGTCACGTCCCCTCTCATCGAACTACTGCGGTGGAGAGAACATGATGCTAAGGCTGGGCATCTAGCCCCATGATCATTAAATTAAAATTCATTGAATATAAAAAGACATATGCAGATGTATAAATGTAAATAACATAGAGGAAGTAAATTCAACTACATATCTAGCATGCATTCAACATTTTCATGATCGTCATTATATAAAGACATTGCAGAATTAACACAAGATAATACTTATCTTGAAGCGAAGTAGTCTCGAGCAACTGGCTATGCAATTGCAACGTTCCACCCAACCATAGGCCAGTTGTGCTTATAAATCTCACAACACAGCTGTCCCCCCGAGCTGGGCATGATTTATACAAGGAAAAAGGGAACAACAGACTCACACATAACCAAATATACATAAAAATCAGCCAATCCAATCCAAAGTTGGGATTATCAGGCTTCTAAGGCAATGGAAGGGAATGAATCGCTAAGCTAGTGAGCTCAGCCACAGAGCTATGGATACCTCTACAAGATCTATCTAGCTTGGTACCCACAATGCCTAAACACCCAACCCAAGGAAGTATTCCCTTCACTACTACATAGTCCCTCGGGCCATACCTTCCATTCTAGTGTTGTTCAAGGTGTGCATAGAAGAGCAACCAACCCTTTTGATCTTCTTGAGAGGTTACCTCCTCACTAGGTTTATCAAGCCAATTCTGGTCCTCTTCCACTCCTAAATTCTTGCCCACAAGTTCAAACCAAAATAGGGGTGCACACAACAGCAAAATCACAAGTGCTGGGTATGAAGAAAAACGTGGGCAACCAAAATCGAAATGGTAGATGGGGAATCAACCCTGGGCATTCAAGGGGCAGAAATGACCTCTATAAACCCCCAAATTGTGACTCCCTTCCTCCCAGCCACTGTGCAATACAAAAACGAGTTCCCAACTATGAAAAATGCAGGAAAATGATGGAAAACGTGAAGGAGAAAGCCCGAGCTAGCTCAGACTACATGAGGGAGAAAAGACCATGGTTGGAAATGGCTTGGGCACAATTTCGTGGGTGTTTTCTTGCCCAAGAAACCAAAATATGATTTTCTAAATTGATGGATTTCCCATACACAAAATTGGCTTCCATACCTCCCCATTCCCAAGGTATTAACTACCTCAACCAACTCTTGGAAGAATTAAATGATTGGGTGCACAAGTCAAAATGGGTAGTTGAAGGTTTATGGGTTCATTTATTGACATTTGGATTAACACCATAGGCTCAAGGGTTTGAATAATTTCCCTCCCTATTCCTTGTAGAATCATGCCCCCATCTCTTGTTGCATTGCATAGCTAGTTGTGGGTATTTCATTAAAATTCATATTTACATGATGTCTTTATCTCTATTGTGCGTGGCTAGCACCAGAACCATATGCATCGATTTTTAATTGCCGATACATAAAACACTAAATCGATGGCGGGGCCTTGGCTGTGAGCTCCTCACCATGATTTAATAATGATATTTACTTCATTTACAATTTTAATGCAATAGGGTCAAAATCGGGATATTACATTACTTCCTATATGAAATCACTATGACTTAAATCGAATATAATCTTTCCCTTATACTACAACAAGCATATCTCATATCTGATCTCTATGTAGTAGTCCTACATTTGTTTATATTTACCATTATTTGGGCTTCATTTCAAGTGGCATTATATTGAAGCACTTGTTTACTGATGAGTTTCTTTTCTTGAGGCCTCATTTACTTTCTCTTAACTATTACTTTGGGAAACTCATCATTGCTGCCCTTACCTTATAGTTTTAAGGCAGATCTGATTGATGCCCTTTATGGCTCTATACTGAGTATAATTGTTGTCCTACACTGCTGCAAATCTATCTCATAAAGGGGTAGATTTGATTTGACTGTTCCATTGGTGTTTGAATGCATTACTGAGTCTCTTATCATTAGTAAGCTATAACTATACAATATTTGGTATTGTTTTGTGGATATAATAACCTTTGTTTACTTGCTAAGGTCACCGATCTTCTTACTATTGTTATAATGTGTGGTATCTCTACTCTATGGCATCATTGGTATTTGGTTGAAGAAGTTGCTTGATGAATTCATGGTCATAACCTTAATTGTATGGTATACTATTGATTAATCACTTGATTTCTAAGTAAGAACTAAGGATTGGATAATAAGAAGTTGTTGCTGGTAATCTTTTGAATAACACATATTTCCATTTGCAAGTGATTGATGTTATCTAGATATTCAAATTAACAATATTAACATGATTTTGGATTTAGATTGAAGTTATGAGCATCGCTCATATTGACACAATCATTGGTCATTGGATGATATAGATGATTTTATAGTATATGGTTATCAAACTTGTTTCACTAAGGAATCTATTGCAAGAGATTGGCATTATAAATATATTGTAAATGCTAGTCTTTTCTCTTGTTTATGAATGGTGTTAACTTGTTGAAATGACTAGAACCAAGAGATCATTGCCATTGTTATCTCTAAGAATACTTGAACATAGTAAAGTGTATATTTCAAGAAGCTAGATTTCAATTTGTTATTGGATATTTGTGAGAATTTCTATAACATTGATATTATCTTTTCATGCTACAATTATCATTTTAATGGTGAATGTTGAATGATGCATTATTAATTTTTATAACATATATATATCATAATGTGCTCATTGGGCTCAAATTTACAATTGGGTTTTGGGAGTAGAAGATGTGCTCCAACATCTATAAAGATATTTAGGAGTTTTCATTGGGAAAGTAAAACTGCAATCTAGGGGAACTCTACTAGTACAATGACCAGTGTTGGGACATGTTTCCTTGCATCTAGGTTAGGTGCAAGATGTTGGGCATACCCTCTGATTCCAATCTAGTACCCCTAGTCGATTAATATTGCATTAGATAGCACTGAGCACAAACTTGGACCCCACCTACCTTGCATATATCTGAGACTCTATAGGAATCATGATACCTTGGATGAATCTATGGATGAAATAAATAAATTTGAGTCCCATCCTTTTGAAACTAATATTGATCTCTCTCATAAATTAGGGAATGTGGGTGGTATCAACAACTCTTGATCTCTCTCATAAATTAGGGAATGTGGGTGGTATCAACAACTCTAATGATTTCCAAACACAAAAACCTTCATCTCATGAAAATTTTGGGTCAACAACTTTTAATGACATGGGGCAAGCTACATTTCTTCATGTCAAGTCCCCTCCCATCAGACCAAGCAAGGGAGAGAACATGACACTAAATCTGAGCATCTAGCCCCATATCCATTAAGTAAAACTCATTGATAATAAAAGACATATACATATGCATATTGTAATTAAACACAACATAATTAAAATCATCTACATATCTAACATACATTCAACCATTTTCATGACAGACATTAAATAAATACATTGCAGAATTTAACACATGAGAGTACTTATCTTAAAACAAAGTAGTCCCGAGCAACCATATATGCAACTGCAACGTTCCACCCAACCATAGGCCAGTTGTGCTTATCAATCTTTTGATACAACTGCCACCCCCGAGCTGGGCATGATTTCTACTAGGAAAAGGGAACAACAGACTCACACATAACCAAATATACACCAAAATCAGCCAAGCCAATCGATAGTTGGGTTTATCAGGCTGCTAGGCAATGGAAAGGAAGAATTGCTAAGCTAGTGAGCTCAACCACAGAGCTATGGATGCCCTCTACAAGATCTATCTAGCTTGGTCCCCACAATACCTACACACCTGGAACAAGGAAGTATTCCCTTCACTACTGCACAATCCCTCAGGCCATACCTCCCATTCTAGTGTTCTTATAGGTATGCATAGAAGAGTAACCAGCCCTTTTGATCTTCTTGAGAGGTTACCTTCCTCACTAGGTTTATCAAGCTAATTATGGTCCACTCCCACTCCAAATTTCTTGCTCACAGGTTCAAACCAAAACAGAGATGCACATAACAAAAAAGGTACAAGTGTTGGGCATGAAGAAAACATTTTTACAGTGAGATGCCCAAAATGGGGTTTCTACCAGTTTCAGAAAAACGTGGGCAGCCAAAAATGAAAAGCTAAATGAGGAAACAACCTTGGGAAGCCAAATTAGTTTTCAGAAAAACGTCCATGGACATTCCAAGGCAAAAACGACCTCCATGACAGCCCCAAATTGTGGTCCTCCTCTTCCAGCCACTGTGTAACACAAAAACGAGCTCCCAGCCATGGAAAAATGCAAGAAAATGATGAAAAACGTGATGGGGAAAGCCCAGCTAGTTCAGAGTGCGTGTGAGAGCAAAGGCCATGGGTGAAAGATGGTTTTGGGCACCATTTCGTGGGTGTTTTCTTGCCCAAGAAGCAAAAATATGATTTCCCAGGTTGATGGCTTGCCCATGCATGAAATTGGCTGCCATACCTCTTCAATCCCAAGGCATTAACTACCTCAACTTTAAAACTCTTGGAAGAATTAAATGATTGGGTGCATAAGTCAAAATGGGTAGTTGGGGTTCATTCATTGACATTTGGCTTACACCATTAGCTCAAAGTTTTTGAATAATTTTCCTCCCTATTCCTTGTGAAATCATGCCCCCATCTCTTTGTTGCATTGCATAGCTAGTTGTGGGTATTTCATTAAAATTCGTATTTACATGATGTCTTAATTGACATTGTGCCTGTCTAGCACAAGAACCATAGGCATCTATTTTTAATTTCCAATACATAAAACACTAAATCGATGGCGGGGCCTTGGCCTTGAGCTCCTCACCATGATTTAATAACGATATTTACATCATTTACAATTTTAATGCAATAGGGTCAAAATCGGGATATTACACTTCACTCCACCCTCACATCCCCATCTTTTCCTTTGGAATCTCATATCTCATCTTCATTTCCAAATCATGATTCTATGATCCAACCTCTAAATGGAGAAATAATTGAAATATAATAAATATTTTGTGAAATGTCACATGACCCTACTCCATTATTTTCCATGCATTATGATTTAATTAATGATTTTGGTAATCCATTAACCTTTGGATTGAAGAAACTTTCCTAGTTGAATCTCAACCTTGGTATCATTTCATTCTTCAAGAGCCTAACCTCTTTTCAATGTTCAAGCAAGGAAACCTATCTTTCATTCACTTGATATCCTTGACTTGGTTTATCATCAAAGAGGCAAGAGGGATTGACCAATTCAACAAACGGTTACATTGAATTTTTGGCTACGCATAGCCTCTACATCTATCAGTTAGATTAGGAGTCGATAGGATGGATAAATTCATTATTGCACATCCTAGACTTGGAATTTTTTTCTTAGATGTAGAAAATTTTGAGCATTTATTTCCTTTCCTACAATTTATTTTCAGGTCTAGTATAATTTTGTTGTTGATGAATCTAATGAGTGGTCTATAAGGTCTATAAGAAAGGTATAAATAACTTTGTAGGTACTTCTTTCACTAATGTTGTACCAAAGAAGCTAGATGTTGTGCCACACTTTGTGTGGAACCCCTTTTTCCTGACAATTGTTTTCTTTTCAAGCATGAATGCTATCCAGAATTGTTGAGGCCTATCTTTGTTGCTCGTAGGCCTCCCCTTTTAGAGAATAGATGATGTGTGATGATAATAATATGTCAAAATTTTGATGCTATGTCAATTCCAAGTTATGATGATGATGATGTAATGATGTACTATATATTTATATGGTTTGGTTGATGTATTGGTCATCTGATGAGTATAGCTCGAAGTATCACACTTTCAAGTTGAAGAGGGCAGTATATCCTTGTATTACTTATGTACCATTGAACATCGATACTATTTAGGTGTCTTGCAAGGACTTGTACCCTAGGCTTCTCTAGGTCCATATTTTGGCCATCCATCCATTTGTGTCACTCCATTAAATTTGGTATGCATCCTTGGTCTAATGTTGATGAAATTGAGTTGTTGATCTCCCCTCTATGACCCCTTCATCGCAAAGGTGTTCCAGTTCTCTCTAGATTCTCAGGAAATGTTGTGTTGTAGTTGGCTTGTGACGGTTCATGAAGCTTATTGTAGACCCATGGGATGGATTACTTATCGAGTGAAGAGAGTTTCCATGGATAAATTATCCTCCTAGATGGTTGGCATGAAATTCCTTCTCCTCCTATTCCCAAAAAACAAATGAGGGCATGTAAAAAAACTCCAAGTCAAAGACTCCATATACCTACAAAGTCAAAGTCAAAGATGAAGAACAAGCTAAATAAATAAAATCAAGGAAAATGAAGAAGCAAGCATAACATCTTGTTAATGAAGAAGGCCTCCAAAATAAAAATCATATGCCAAGGTCTCTAGAAATAAAGAAGTACAATATTGAATAGTCGAAGAATTAAAATGAAGGCTTGTCCTGGAAGACCAAATCCAAGAAGGAGCTAGAATAAAGTCAAAGTCAAAGGGGAGGAATTCTAATTGCTAGTGGTTAGGTGGAGGATTATATCATTACAAAATCACCCATTTTTGATACATTTCATTGATGTTTATCTAAGTGATGGAGAGCACAAAGATCCCTCTATTCCCAAATCTTGAGTCAACCTAGTCTCCTTAGACCATTAATAGCTCCACTAATCTAAACATGGTTGTCCATCTAACTCACCCAATTAAATAACATTGTCCTTGCAAGTACTTGAATATTGTTTTATGATTTGGTTAATTTGTAAAGCTAGTTTCTCAAAAACTTGTTTGAAGATACTTGTGGTGTAGGCATATCATCATGTACACGTGACTAACTATATGATGAGTAAACTATGATGGTTAATTATGTTTGATATGTATATGTTCACATGGAAACCCTTTTTTGTTGGTCCATTACATACATTTATTCACTCTATTACATCATCTTTCAGAATGCCATGAAAGAATTGCAAAGATTTTTGCAATTTTCAGTGTTTCAAAGCACGTGTGTCATCCCAATAGGGGTTGTAAAGTGGGTTTTCCATATACTAGCATAGATCCAAATCCTAGGCTCTATCAAGCGCCAAGAGGGATCAAATCTCCCGAGGTACAAACCTCTCCTTGAATAGCTCCTTGAGTGCAATACCTGAGCCACCTAATCCTAAGCTCTAAAGTCTCTAGTTTAAGTCTCATATTTAATTTTTACTTTGTATTATTCTTTTTTGTTTATGGCTGACATAATATTTATTACTTTTTACTTTGTATTATTCTTTTTTTGTTTACTTTGTATTATTTTGTTACTTGACAAACACTCGACAAACACTCTACTAACAAGATCTCCCCCATACTGGGCTGTAGAGTGCCTCTTGGCGCAATGAAAATATACAAGGAATATTTATGATTTAAAAGCATATTTGGACACCCATTTGGCCATTTACCAAGGCAAGTGAAGTCATAATGGTCACTACTGCCTTAGATCAAGGACTTCTAAAAAGGTGGTGGGCTTCTACCAAGTGTAGCAGGTGATGATTTTCATGGATGTGCATGGGAAGTTTATAATGAAAGTTTTGAATATATGAAGGTATAATTGAACACCCAATTGGATCTTCTACACCCTCCAACCTTTGCATGTCAGTTACCACATACAGTTTGGCCAGATATTACAAGGGGTCCTCTAAAGTGTTAGTAAATAGGTTGGAAATGAAATGAATGTGGATAGTAGTAAAATATACACTATCTTAACAATATTTTGGGATTCTGCAAGGGCATACTACTCATATAAACCATCACCTATCCTAACGTTGTTCATTTGGTCAATTTTCCATCATGCAAGGGTTTTAGAGTGGAAAATCAAACTTAATATGGATTAATTAAGTGCATAGCTAAGGTTTTTCATTAAAAAAAATCCTAAGTTGTGTCTAATAATTCATTTGAAGGCTAAAAAGTGCACTTGACAGCCTAAATTCAAGTTGACATTGCACTTTCTATCTTTTGTGAATTTATTAAGCCTAAGTGGCCTAGGATGTCTTACTCAAAAAGGGGCGTTGGCACACGTGTGGAGGATAAATTTGATGAGTTGGAATATTGGAACATAAGTTAAGGAATCTTTAGATCTTAAAAAAATAAATTTCAATTTAAGATTAAGTCACATCCATTGATTTTTGCTCCTAGAGTATTGGGATTCCCTCCTTGGTCCAAATCCTATGGCTTGGACCAAATTGGTTTGATGGTTGTTAGAGTCAAAGCAAGGAATGAGGAAACAACCCATGGCATTTTTTCCCTTGTTTTTGGAATTACAAATGGTATTTGGAATTTTTAATATTTTCTCCAACATGCAAGGGAGGCTCCTTCAGTAAGACAACAAATTCATCAAGCAAGGTCAAATCACTTCCTTGGATCCGAGAAACAAGCTTTGGTATTTTCTAGTGCTTTCTAGCCCGCCCTTGGTATTTCAAGGATGTATTATGGAGACCCATGGAATTGAAAATATTTTATTATTTTTGACACTTAATCCAAGGGATCACCCTCAAACCCTAGGACGACTTGACTATTTTGGAAATTTTATATTATATGAGGAGTGGTTCTAAACCATTGATATAAAAACCACCCTCCTTGGGATGATAATCACCCAATTAGTCATTGTAACAAATTGTGTAGCCCTAAATTTATTTTCCACAAGGAAAATTCTAGTCTATATAAAGAGGGCCATTTTCACTGGCAAAGGCATAATTTTTGGCTATGCAATAAAATTTCTGAAATTTGTCTCTTGTCTCTTATTCTTGTAATTTTTAATGTGCAAGCATATGGTGATGGGATGGTGACATTTAATGGATGGACTTTACTAATATGAGGTAATCTAATTTGATGTTGTTTAATCATGGTAAATACCTAGGTGATTGCTTCAACCTTGCCTAGTTTATTCATTATTTCTCTCTTATTTCATTTGTTTGTTGCAACCGCACTTGTTTAAGTTAGGATATTGATCACCATGGTTTTCACTAACAATATATTGAGTTTCTTATAGGGTCTAGAATATTTTTTTGATGTTACAGGTGACGAAGAGTGAGTTGGAGCAAAGGATATTTGGGTTATCTCATCAAGACAAGGAGGGGGGTTCAGTATCCATGCCCTCCCTTGAAGTTTCATCAACCAATTTATTGGACTTTTGTGCTTAAATGAATGCATATTCCTAAGCAATAATATTTACAAGGCACTAGTCTAGGGTTTCAATTTCTTTTATTTTTGTCTAGTTTAAATTTTCTCTGTCAATTATTATTCTGACTTTGTCTTGATTTTGTAGGTGCTTGGGTCAATTCTGGGTCAGTCCTAATCTTGTGTGAAGATGACCCCTTCACATGCTCACTATGAACGGAATTTTCACAATTCCCTAAACCTTGGTCCTAAATTTTGTTCAACAATCCATTGCTAGGCCTACTTACTAATTTGGATCTCCAAGTTGGTTACCATACTTCATCAATTCGGCTTTCTCATTGGGTACTTTAACAACAGTAACTTGATCTAAGGATTGGAGGTTCTTTTTTCATTAGAACATAACATTGTTTGATACTACAATCCTACTAGCAAGAAATATCTAAGTTTGATATGTACACTTACACCTTGAATTTTTTTCTTCGTACTCGAACTTTCATCAAAGTGATTTCGACCCTCATACTAATCAATTCAACCCTCTCCAAATGGCACTTTGGTAACAACAAATTTGTATAAGGTTGGGTTGATTTATTGGAATATACAATCATTTATCTGTTGGAGATTACACTAGCATTTTGCTGATATTCATGTCCTTTAGTTAGGATAAATTATAAGTCTACAACATAACTATCTTGTGGTCCACTTATGTTCATACTTAACATTTTTTAATCTCATCAAGCAGTTTGCTAATGCCCAAATATCTTGCAATCGGATTGGATCAAGTTTGAGGTCTATCTATTGATATATTTGTCACCTTATGCACCCAATAGTATCATTTTGGATCGTCTAAACATATTATGACTCCTTCCTAATCCATTGCTACTCAAGACCTTATTTAGAGGGCATTGCAAACACCTAAACAATACCATATTGAGCACTCATTTACTGTTGATTTGCTTATTTTAGGGGTCGATAATCTTGCATTTCTCTTGCTCTACAACAATAAAGTTTGGAATCCTCTCGCTATTGTCTTTAATCTATAGTTCAAGAGAAAATATGATTGGCATTGATTATTGTTTCCTATTGTTGTGTAGGAAAAATACCTTATAGTGAGGAGAAGACACTACCAACTTGGGTGGGGTGACAGGTAAATACATTCATTGTCTTGCATTAGTTACTACAAATGGAAAGAGATCGAGATATCGAAAGAAGTACCTTTTATCGACGACTGGTCCTAGCTTTCACTTGATCCTTCGCTATGATGAACCTGCAATACAAAGTAAACCTTCCTCAGCGTATCTTGACTGTAATAAATATGATGAAATCAGAAACAACTTAACATCAAATACAATTAGATATTAAACCAAATGAACATTCAATCCAATAGACATTCAATTTGGGACAGGAAGTGTATTTTCACCTTTTATTGTCAAAGAAATGTAGAAAAGTACATATATACTTGATCTGTCCAGACACTTTTGCAACCGAGTCCTGGGCTCCTGCTCTTCACAATGACTTGGGAATTTCTCCAACGTAACAGCAGTTAAAGCATTTATTCTAGGTCCCTCTCTCATGGATCCTCCTTGTATTTATGGGACAAGGCAGGCAGTTGAATTCAAGAGGTGGTTGAATTGGGAGGTTGGGGAAGTTGCAGAACCAACTTCAACTAATCCCACTTCGTAATCTTAATATATTTTTTCATTTCATCTTGAGATGTGTGCAGGTTTCATACAACTAGTGTAGCGCACGGTAAGCAACTTTTACTCTTTACAACAAGCATTTGCAACATTTTAAAGGTGTGCGCTGGTTGTCTTTGAGAAGAGTAGCGTTTAGAACGCTGGTTCACTGTGCCAATAGTAGCGCACAAGTCATGAAAACTATAGAAAAAATAAGTTTTTCAGCTGAAGAGTGTGATTTGAGAAATACTTCATCTAGGGTCAATCTAGCTCTTCCATCCATAGTGTCATTTTGTGTGATCGAGAGAGCAATGTGATCACAGATGGAGAAGTGCAGATTTGAACTATAACAGATACCCCCTAATGTGTGAGGTCAGAGGTAAACGATGGCCGAAATACATTATAATTCCAAGTCAGAGGAGGAGCAAGAAACCGCAGAACCAAGTCACAAAAGTACCCGAAACAACGATCAAGGTCAGCGAGCAATTACAATCTTGACATCATATAGATGTGTAACAAGATACAACATGATCTCCGATACATAACTAGGAGATGTATACGGCCACTGAAATACAAGCGTGGATCCATGTCAAAATGAGAGATCATAGCCATAACAACAAACTGGATCTATGTCTCATGAAGAGCCAAAATGAGTGAGGCTCAGTCTTGCGCAACTTGGGTGATAACATAAATATGGTGATGCTATCAGAGTCCCAAGGTCTTCATCCAAACAACCCAAGGTACAAACCCTAACTATGTGAATAGATGAGCTGAAGTCGAACATGGGGGGTAATGTTTGATTACCAGTCATTGTTGTATACCGTTAACAAACGCTAGGACTTCCATCGATAATGATAATGGGGTCCAAGGTACCTAGTACATTCCAACAAATGTGAATAAGTGGACTTGAATTTGAACACCTGAGGAACCTGTCGAATAAGAGACATTGATGTATTCCCATTATTCAACAACGAGGGAAACTGCCACTGATGACTGCAATCCCCAAGGTACTAATCGAAACTCTAAACTTCGTTCCCAGAGCAAAATGAGTTGAAGTCGATGGGAAGAAGTCCGTTGGAAGGGAGGCCTTAATGCATCCTCCATCATACAACACGAGGAACACTCAAAGGTATGAGCAGATTTGGAGTAGGACAAGTAACAAGATGAAACAAACTGACACTAGGATGGCCGACACACGAAGTCAAGGTAAACTGCAGAATGGACGACATAGGCTGTATCCTTGAACAGTGAGCACGACACAAAGTGACTTAGGCAGTTTTCAACATGAGGGGGAAATGATATAAGCTTGTAATGTAGGAGACATTAACAGACCCTCCATATGATTGGAAGAATAACCAACCGGGGGAGTAAAAAATCGGAGATCAGGTTCACCCTAAGGTCAAAAACTAATACCCAACTGAAATGAAAGACTCAAATAGGTGCTATGTTCAAGGACATGACTGACTTAACTTCCTTTGAAACTGAAAAGATGTGATATACCCTTCTTCATCCCTTATTCTTTTTAGTAAAAGAATGTCCTTCTTGTTGTTTTAATGAGTCCAAGAAAGAAAACTCAATAATCCCAACCATGTAAAAGTTTAACGAGCCCATGGGACGAAGACTCAGGACCTTCTTCATTGTTTACAGAGTTTGAAGAAGAGATAGAAGAATACTCTACAATACTGATCTCTGGATTTTAATATCAAGCTGAGATCTGTTCTTGCTCCCCAGTGTTTTCAATTTTAAGGAGTCTAAAAAACTTAAACAATAACTCCATACACCTACCTGTGGATTTTAATATTGAGCCCGGATTGGTATATGCTCGCAGGTGTTTTTTTGTTTATAGAGTCTAAAAAACTTAAACAATCCTCTATATACCCTCTCATGGATTTCACATCGAGCCTGAGTAGGTGAGTGCTCGCTTGGTGTTTTCATGTTTCGAGAGCCTGAAAACCCTAAAGAAGGCTCCAAAAGTCCTTTTTCGTACAGTTAGTCTCCTCCCCCGAAAAAGTCTAAAAACGATGAGAGAAGAACTCTTCTAGCCATGGATGACTAGAGTATTCCTTTTTCGTAAGTAATCTGCAAAAGGGTTAAACTTATACTTAAGTGGATGGACCTTCAATTCCTTTAACGAGCTTGAAGAGAACAAGTATGCTCGGAAATCTTGTTTAGTTTTTTAAATAGTCAAAAGAAGAGCTTAAAACGACTTAAAAGACAACTTCTAGGATCATAAGTTCATGAACTTCCAGAGAATAGAATCTCAACAACCCAGTTAGTAACGATTGACAAATTTTCTAAATTACATAATACGAAACAATATGGTACATATATTGGTCCGTCAATAAAGAAGAATAAGTCATATCCAGTTTAATACTTTGAACTTATAGTGAAAATTTGAAATACATAGTTTAATTTAATTCACCAAATTTTTTAAATATTAGTGATTAAATAGAACATTTTAGAGATAAAATGAAACTATACACTTTTGAAAAAAGTGGGTAAAAATCAAAATCAATTTTTATAAATAGTTTCAAATTTTATAAATCAAATATCACAATTGGAGTTTTTAGGGAACATTGGAGCAAAACCTTGATCTTACTCCGTTCACTGCGATCAAATTGGACCACCAATCGATCTGTAAGGTATTTCCTCCCATACTTGCAATTTCATATAATTTTTGTAAATTTTCATGGTCAAATCCATTTTTTAGCACTGTTTGAAACACGTTTCCATGTGTGCGTTGCTGTGTTTGAGTAAAACTAGCGCATTCTACACAAATGCGCTATTTTACTTCAAATACAACAACGTTCGAGCGTGACTGTGTCTGAAAACAGTAGCGCACATCGCTGAAAGTAGGGTAAAAAATCAACATGACCAACACTTGACTGTTTGCTTGGCAGGATGGTTCTCATATGGCGTGAAAGGGAGCATGAGGAGATGGATCGAGAAGCATTACAAGATCCAATGACTCTCCATGTGGTTCGAAGATGTGGATTGTTGAAATTTTATAGAACGGTCAACAT
This sequence comes from Larix kaempferi, assembly GCA_027924585.1. Lineage (NCBI taxonomy): Eukaryota > Viridiplantae > Streptophyta > Pinopsida > Pinales > Pinaceae > Larix > Larix kaempferi. Next base: position 1,336,927 of record BSBM01000264.1, read on the forward strand.
GCGGGCACAAATCCACTTGCTTGAGAGGCTTGTCCAATACTGGGATGCCAGTGCATTGGTGTTCGATATCCAAGGAGAAATACTGGAACTCTCCATAGATGACATCTATTTTATCACAGGTCTCTCTTGGAGGGGAGACTTGGTGAACTTGAAAGGGTCCTTACACAATGTGGGTGCCTTGTCCGTGCAAGAGTATGTTAGTGCCTACTGCCTACTGGGAACTGAGAAGTCCGGTAGTCAGATTCTTATCTCGACTATTGCAAGCTTCCCCCTCAAAGTCATTGTGAGTATTCTTAACCGGATGGGAGGGAGTGCTAGGCAACATCTTGCTTCGAGACATTACATGCATATATGTACTGAATGCTTGTAAGGCAAAGTATATGACTGGTGTTCAAGTCTTTTGGCGAACATGAAGCTTCAACTCTTGGGATGTAAGACTGGGAGGATGAAGAATTTTGGGTACGGAAGCATACTTTGCACCTTTTTCTTTGAAAGGGTGCCTGCTATCAGTCTGGGCATGACCTTGCCCCCAGTCAACCCTCGTGAGCCAATGCTGGTTCGTTGGGGTGAGATCTTCCTCCGCCAGGGTGGCGGCGAGAGCAACTTCTGTTATCATGAGGATGATTTCTGGGGTTGGTGGGAACAACATGTGCCATCTCTTGAGCAGTTTCCATATGCGGGCATATACTTCTGCCATGATCCTAAGCCGATCCTTCCTCCAGGAGCAGCCTGGGGAGATATAGGTATGTTTATGCTTTTGAAAAATGATTTAACTTTTACATTATATATATATATATATATATGATTTTTATGATGAGTTTGAAGTACTTAAAAAAATGTCATATGCAGATGTTGGACCAGTATGTCCTGAGGGACACCCCCGTACTTTCATGAGACCAGTGATAGTGGGTGCAGTTGATGCCATGTTGGGAAACATAGAGGGGAAGATGAGTCGGTTGACTCATGACATTCCGACTTACAGGATCGAGCGGATGCCGCTCGACATGCAAGAGAATGTGGTTGGTGTGCCCCCAGCCTGGATTAGGCTATTGCGGAAAGTAGCTAGGCTGGTCATTTGCTATCGAGAGGCAGCAGAGGCAGATGAGGTCCCTCCTTCTCCACAGGAGAAGGATATTCTATGTATATATTTGAGGCCATCGAGCCCAATTTTGTATATTATGACATGACTCTGTGACAGGCTTATGACCCAAACTCATATTATTTTTTGATACGGACTATATATATACAATATCGGTTATTTACATGTGTGTTATTGTCTTTTATGCATGAATTATTATGTGTGTGTATGATGCAAATGCCAATCTAAAACTTAGTTTGCAAATGAATCAACTAATGTATTCAAGTTCCTTGGAATATGTTGATATGTGATATAATCAAACTGTCTCTCAAGTAGCTTAACGCACAAAAACGGACGTAGCAAGGTAGGATCTCTAATCTGATAAACACCCATTAATTGAAAAACAACTAACTGCGAGTCGAGCCGTACCTCCAAATGTGAAATGCCATGGAATAGAGCATCTCGGAGTATCTCTATGACTTCACTGTATTCAACCACATTGTTCGTTGTGGGACCTAAACAAGCCCCTCCCGAAGAAAGCAGTTGTCCAGTTGGTGAGTAAATAACCCAAGCAGCTGCGGCCAACTGACGAGTGTGGCAACTAGCACCATTAGCAAACCCTATGAAGTGTTTAGTCGACATCTGAAACACAAAGCAATAGATGCATAAGACATAAATACAACCGTAAACAAAGCTAACTCTACAAAATGTACATCTATAATACATGAAAAAGCACATATGCCTAAGCGTAGTACTTCTTCAGGTAGAGCCCATTTCTAGGCTTTGACAACTTATTACCTTCATAGTCTGTTAACTCGTATGCACCTTTCTTCAGTACCTTAGAAACTATGTAGGGACCGAGGCACATGGACTTAAACTTGCCAGCCCCCAAAGGTTCCTTGTCCCGATCCTAGAGCAGAACAAGGTCTCCTTCGAGAAACACGCTAGGTATGACAGACTTATCATACTGTCCCTTGAATCGGTTCTTATGCGCTTCGTTTGTTGTGAGCGCATCACGACGCTACTCATCCAGATTTTCTAAATGTAACAAACGTTCTTCCAAGACTAAAGTGTCCGGTAGTAGTTGTACAATTAAGTTCAATGAAGGAATCTCACACTCAACCAGAATGAATGCCTCTATCCCATGTACCAGTTGGAAGGAGAGAAACCGGTAGCAGTCTTTACATTTCCTCGGTAGGCCCAACGAGCAGGATACATCATAATGTGCCAGTTAGTTCTACTGGCATTAACAGTCTTTTGTAAGATGGTATTCAAAGTTTTATTGATTGCTTCGACCTGACCATTCGCCTGCGGGTAAAATGAAGACAGATGCTCTTGTCAAAAACCTAACATGGTGTACAGATCGGTCATCATGTTGTTCTGAAAATGACGACTGTGATCAGTCACGATCTCTTTGGGTATACCAAATCTTGCAATGATCTGGTTGAAAATGAAATAAGCAGCCGTTTCTCCATCTACCTTAACAGTAGGCATTGCTTCGGCCCACTTGGTGAAGTAGTTGATGGCAACAATTATATGATGATGGCCTCCAACCGAAACTGGATTACAATTCATAAAATCAACCCCCCATTTGGTGAAGGGGCCTGCTATTATTACAGGATGGAGAGGAGATGGGTGTGCTCGCATCTTCTTGGTGAAAAATTGACATCGTTGGTAGCGTTTCACTGGGCCAAAAATAATCGGCACATAGTATTTTCTGGGTTGTTGCCAACCCAGAAAGATGACCCCCACAAGCTCCATTGTGGGCATCATTCAACATTGATTCTGCTTCCTACAGGGTCAAACAATGGCGTAATATGGAATCTACCCCACGTCTGTACAAAGTGTCAGAAATGATGAGGTAGTTCTTCGCATGACTCTTAAGTTTGCGTCGTTCATCCTTGGAGAAAGTGGTGGGACACCTCAAAGTCTGGAGATATAATAGGATATCCCCATACCATGGGTCAGAGGAAGCAATGAGGAAGATATGTTCATCCGGGAATGATGATTCTTCCTCAACGTGTACTATGTCACTAGGAAAATCTGAAATCAGTTTGGAAAACACTAGTGATTTCTTTGACTTAGCGGACTGAAAAACCAAGTCAAATTCTTGCAAGATGACAATCCATTTGTTAAATTTCCTACCGATTATTCGTCAAGTGAGAACATATTGGAAAGGATTGACCTCTACAACCACAGTGGTGGTACGCAATAATATGTAGTGACCTAGCCTCTGAACCGCATAGACAACAACTAATGCCAACTTCTCTACGCGAGAATACTTGATCTCACGAGCTATTAGGGCATGCGACAGATAATAAATGGCATGCTATTGGAGCATGCCATTCTCCTGAACCAGTACTATGCCTATTGTGTATACTGATGCAGCCAGATACAAGAGGAAATCCTTCGTGTAGTCTAGCGGGCTTAACAAGGGGACTGATAGTAATTCTTTTTTCAAGGCCTCAAATGATGCTTGAGTAGCCTCATCCCACAAAAAGTAGGTGTCTTGTTTAAGCAGTCTCATGAAACCTTTTGTAATTTTTGCATAGTTAATGATAAATCATCTCAAGAAGTTGGACATGCCCTACAGCCTTTGAAGTTGTCTCAGGGTTTGAGGAGGAGGAAGATTTATAATCACCTCAACTTTCAATGGATCCACCATTATACCACGACTGAATACTATGAAACCCAATAGTCGTCCAGATTCAACGCAGAATACACATTTGTTGGGATTCAATCGAATCTTATAGTATCTGCACCTTTCAAACACGAGTCTTAAATGATCAGGATGCTCCCGTCTCTTCCGAGATCGCGTTGGGGATCATCAAGGTAGGGTTCTACCATGTGCTTGATGTCATGAAAAGTAAAATTCATTGCTCAATGGAAGGTGGCTCCAGCATTTTTCAAACCGAAAGGCATCTTCCGATAGGCAAAGGTCCCCCAAGGACAAATAAAAGTTGTCTTGTGTTGGTCTTCAGGTTTGATATGTATTTGATTATATCCTGAAAACCCGTCCATGAATGAGAACATCTCATGGCACTCACACACATCAATGATCTGATCTATGAATGGTGTGGGGTAATTGTCTTTTGGAGAAGCTTTATTTAGGTCCCGGAAGTAAGTGCAGACTCTAATGGTACCTTGCTTCTTGTCTATCGGAATAGGATTTGAAACCCATTCTGTCATAGCTATCGGATAGATAAATACAGCTTTGAGCAACCTTTCTACTTCCGCCTTGATGGCAACAGCTTTTCGAGGGTTAACTGGATGGAGATTCTGTCTCACAGGTTTAGCGTTGGGATACGTTGTGATGACATGCTCAACAATGTCGGGGTCAATGCCTGACATCTCCTCGTATGACCAGGCAAAGACGTCGCGAAATTATTTAAAGAGATTGGTATACAAAATGATCTCCTCGAGAGAACAGTCTGCTCCAATGAAAATATTTTCCATGACCCCAGGTTTGATGGAAATGTTGATCAGAATGGTTCTCAATATATTTTCCATATTCCCTTTGGCATAAACAACTTTCAAAGTAGAAGGGATAGAGGACAAATCAACATTCCCACCGGGTCTCATCGAAAACTCACCTCTCTCAATCCTGTCTAGGTCAGGAAGAAAATAAGACCTATGGTGCATATGTTCCCAAGGATGGTCCAGGCCAATCATTGCTTCCAAGATCACCTCATTAGAGGGAAAAACAATGTCTAGACAGTCAAAAGAGTGGATAGAGTCCACTGACCATGCATGAGCATAGTCCATATCTGACTCAGCAGAGACCAACGGAGTCACGATATGTTCTGTTGCAACATGTTGTGAATCTAAGTAAGCCACCTCTGCAATAGATAACGACACAACTAGTTCTGATTCAGTTGGGAGAATCCATGGATTTGTCGTTGGACTGACCGTGAAAATCTCAGACGAAGAACATTTTTCAGAACCAATAAAATGAACAAGAGAAGGTAGGTCAAAAGTGCCTATTAATGACCCATAGAGCCCCACTCCTAAACTTTCAGTAACTGGGTGTGAGTGATCAACCAACGAGATTGTTGAATCCGATGAAGTCTGGTTGGTCTTCGGGGAAAACGAAAGTTGATCTACTATGACGATCTTGCCTTCATGAGGGAACATTATTATCCGGAAAATAGCTGACGACATTGCCTACATGGAATATGTCTAGCTCCTACCCAACAACAAGTTATAATCGAGCGGAGCATCTAGAACTTCAACCTCTACAGATACTAGTTTTCCTGCAAGTTCAACATCAAATGATGGTAAGACTCCGTGTGGACGGAAAGATATTCCATCAAAGGTAGTAAGTACCGTGTTCGAGGGGGCTAACTGAGGTTCGCCTAAATCCTTCCAGCAAGAAATGGACATTACGCACGTAGATGCACTCTCATCTACAACAACTCGGTAAATGGTCTTGGGACCATTGATGACCTCTATTTGGAGAGCGACGTGGCATGGCAACCGGAACTTGATATTTTTCATATCAAAACGAGCAAGTATGTTGGATGAATCCACACTCCCGATTGCTGCGAGAAGTGCACTGCGTTGCAATGGACATCTTTGCAGTACCTCTAAAGTGGACATGGAACAGGGGTTTTGGGATAAATCCTCCACAACATTGTAGTTGGAGGAATCCCTCGCGTTGGGATTGTGCACAGCCCGTTTGAAGACACCTTTTCGAATCTTTGGCAGCAGATCCACTGGTCTCTCGATGTGGAGAGGGGTAGATGACTCAGGAACATCCTTCTGCTGCGGGTCCGGGGTATAATTTCTAGCTCGAGTTTGCAAAAGAGCATCTGAATTAACCATATTAATGAATGATTGATTAGATGAGGTGGCACGAGTGGTGCCCCCAGCACCGACCCTGCCAAAAGCTGAACTCTGTCTGTGAGGGAAAGGGTCTTTTAAGACAATTGGTTTCTTTTCACGGATAATATTCCAGGCTTCTTCCATTAGAGGGAATTGATGGTTAAGGTGGTCCTCTTGGAATAGCTTGCAAGGGAACTTCACTTTCCTTTTTTCCTTTTTACCCTCCTCGACATTTTGTGTGTTCTTGGGATTTTGTTGGTTTCCCTCCCCTTTCTTGCCCTTGTTGGGTCCAGGAAATGCCCCTTTTTGGCCATCCCCATTACATCATTTTTCCTTGATTACATCCTATTTTCACAAGCCATACCTATGCCTTTTCTCCAGATCAACCAATAATATTGACAGGCATAATTTGTTATTGCTTTATTTGTTTTATGCCTAATATTGTTAAGATTCTGGATCCTAGTCCTTGATTTATGATAATCTGTGTGATTTCATTTAGTCAATATCTAAAGCATAGGTGTATCATCCAAATGGCGCCAGCCATTACTCTTCAAAGCCCGATTCCTCATACTCCAAGGGACAACGCATTCCTCCATGAGAATTTGTAACAGGCCTCCACTGAAACAGAACCCAGCTGCAACAGATAGGTCGCATTCTAGTTTTCCAATTCCGTTGATCCATTTATTATTTGAGTAACAGCTCCTTCATGAGTAACAACCTTATTTAATACGGTTGTAATAGTTAGCTGTAACTCTGCAGCATGAAGATCAGACATCTTCATTGCTGCATGATTTTAGTGGATCGTGATCTGTACTTTCAATGTATAAATATGAGAAGGCTCTTGTAGCCTGGGTTGGACAATTACCATTTTGCATAAGCTGTAACAGAGCACTGAGACTGTCAATTTCCATCATTAATATAAGAGCAAATTTCTTCATTTCCGTGTCTTAATTTGTTGTGATTCTCAATGTCTCTGTTAGAAGGCCAGGGCCCGCCTTCTCACAGAGATAGCCGGCTTAAGTAGGTAGGTTAATTTTGCTTTCTTTCTGTTGTGTGGTGTGGAATCATTGTAGATGTTACTGTTAGCTGCACTAGAGGTTAGCATTCCTTTTGGTAGTTCACGATTGCATCTTGAATAGCTATAACAAAGTGGTGTGACAGTTGACCGTGTAGGTTAGTTCAGTTTAATGCATGTTTGTTCGAATCAGCTGTAACAGCCAAGCGCAATTCCAATAACTTTCAGTGGTTTATGCTTTCTAGGATTTCCAGTAATTGTCAGTTAGAGTTCAAGCTTATGTTTAGATTCTGGTTGTTGTTGTATCTTCAATTGGTTTATTAGAATAGGCATATTGTGATTGAGTAACAGTAGCTACTAGATGGATCATTTTGGTAAAGATTGAATATTGTAGTTAGATAATTATAAGATTTAACTTCTTGCAAAAGTAATCTAGTTTATTTTCATTCTTAATTTTATAACTGTTAGGTTGATTTCTGTAGGAAGGTAACTGCAATTGAATTCCTAGATGTATGAGTTAGATTAGTTTTCTTTATGGAATGAGTTTAACTGAACAGACTGGTAGGATCATTATCTTCATTTAGTTAATCAACTGCTTGACATGTTTATGCATAGACTGTGCTTGTTGCCATTGAAATAAAAGACCTCCCTGGGTTTGACAATTTATATTGAGCGTCCTGTGTGTTAGTTTTAATTAATTGACATATAGGGTGACCAACATTTTGGCGCCGTTGCCGGGGATGGTAATAGATAGACAGAGTTAGTAGTTGGTTTCATTTGATTTCATTTTGGTTTAATAATTTACAGCATGCATGAATACAAGAAAAACAAACCGGGAACCCCCTTTGAATACTAACATTGCAGGTGGAAAAGGTCGAGGTTGTAATGCAGGTCAGGGAAGACATACATACATTGATGAAATAATTGCTAGAGCTGATTCTTCCACTAGACCACCGCGGACATCTACAACCAGGGGAAATTATGTTCCTCCCAATATTGAGAATTCAACATCAACAATGGAGGATACAATGGGGCCTTCAACTCCTGTTGCAGAAAATAAACCTCCTGAAGATAAGGGAAGTGCTGTGGGTGCACCAGATAGAGAGGAGATCTATCATATCAATGGAACCAGATTTACTAAAGAAGTGTGGTTGGAGACTTGCCGAGTAGCAGAGGAAGAGAGGAGGCGAGAAGAAGAGAGGATAAGAGAAGAAGAAGCCAAAGCAGAGGAAGAACGCATAAAGGAAGCTGTTCAATTTTGGACTAGAACCATGGCTGGTAGAGAACAGGAAGGGGAGAACGGACATGGGGAGAACCGGGAAGAAGAAGGGGAAAATAATCATCCTGGTAATACTGTGGCTACATTAGAATTCCCTATCCTCCAGACACCTGGAGCAACTCCCATGAAAAATATCTCACCATCAGTTCTCCCGAATTTTCATGGTAAGTCTTCTGAGGATCCTAATGAGTTTCTATTTGAGTTCGATATCCTCTATTGTAGTTATGATTACACCTCTAGTGCTCAAAATCTCAAGTTATTCCCATCCACCTTGAAAGTAAATGCTCTGCGCTGGTTCATGAGTTTGGGTCGTGAGACCATTACTACTTGGGACCAAATGAAAAACACCTTCCTTTCCAAGTACCAGGAATATTGTAGAACTAGTGATAGAAAGGAGGAGTTGTTTAAAATGGTTCAGAAGGATGAAGAAAGCTTGGAATACTTTGTGGAAAGATTGTTGTACAATTTACAAAGATCTGGTCACGCTGAGATTGGAAATGATGTGCTCAAGATCATTTTACTACGAGGAATTAGAAAAGAACGCATTGATATGTTGAATTTTTTGGGAAAAGGGGACATCTCGAAGGAACCTTTCGAGAAGATTGTTGAATTATGTCGAAGGTACTCAAGGGGATCCTCTAGAACCAACAAACGAGACAAAGATCGAGACCAGGATGTCTTCACTAGGACTCAGAAGTCAGCTAGTGGAGGGGCCACTCGAGCAGAAATAGGCAACTTATTGGAGAATTTTAAAACAAACATGATGAGCTCCATTTCCTCAGAGTTAGATGTCATGAGAGAAAAGCAGAAGCAATTAGTAGAAGACCTTACACTTGGTGTATTCTGTCCTAGATGTAGGAAAAAGCACTCATTGAAAGAATGCCCGCTGGACAAGGCAGAGATATGTAGGATATGTGAAACCTATTATCACTGAGGATGTTTCATCCCCAGTGATTGAAACTGGAGTGAATCAGCACTATGAGAATATGGTTAATTCAGCAAGCCCCATCATTGAGGATGCTGATACTCCTACCGAAATAGTAGTTGAAACTCAGAGAGTAACACACGATGTATCACAGCCTACACAGTTGATGAGATAACCGCCATACCCCGAACGATTATCCCTGCAGAAAATAGTGGAACAACCTCGATTCGATCTCTTGGGAGAATTGAAAAATTTGTATGTTAAAATTCCACTGTTACAGGCCCTCCATGATGTGCCCATTTATGCTAAGACTGTTAGAGATTTATGTGTCAAGAAACCAGGAAGAAGACCCAGGGACCCCCCCATTGTCCATGTATTGGGAAAACTTTCCCAATTAATAATGGGGAAGGCCCTTGTGGCAAAATACGATGACCTTGGAAACCCGACTGTTACAGTTATCATTGGGAACACACAAATCCCCAATGTCTTGGTAGATTTAGGCACAACTATTAATGTTATGACCATAGATACTGCGAAGAAATTGGGACTCACTAACCTTCAGCCGACCCCTACTGTTTTGGAACTTGCTGACAGATCAACGATCAAGCCTGAGGGGATCCTAGATGACCTCGTGATCTCAGTTGATTCGTGGGAATACCTTGCGGATTTCTTGGTGTTACAGCCGAAATCCTAGTTGGGGGGACACCCACTGATCTTGGGAAGACCGTGGTTGGCCACAACAGATGCCTATATTAGTTGTCGGTTAGGATCTATGACCATTTCAGACGGGATTGAGATCAAGAGCCTAACTTTGTACCCTCCAGCTCGACCAAGCACATAAGTTGAAACTCCATTGTGGGCAGATTTGGAGGAGGAAGAAGGTGTGCAACCCTTATTAACAATAGGGAGAGACTTAACATTTAAAGATGAAACAGAGGATGATGCCATTAATAGTTTCATCAGTGAGCCCACTTCAGTCAATAAAAATGTCGATCAAATCTTGGACAGTACTTTAGCTGCAACAAAACAAGAAAATCTTACAGAAGAAATTCTAGTCAGTGATGCCAGTATAATTGCAGTACTTAAAAATTCGAAGAGTGTTCCAGTAGAAATCGGGCCAGGGAAAACATTGAATATCAACCCAAATCTTGTGCCTAACGAGCTGGAACAACTAGTCACTCTGCTGAAACAACATAGGGGAGCTTTCGTTTGGGAGTACACAGACATGAAAGGGATTCCTTCCAATCTGTGCACCCATCACATTTATATTAAGAGTGACTCCAGGCCTGTGTGTCAACCACAACAAAGGATGAACCTGAACCTAAGAGACATAGTGAAAGAGGAGATCCAAAAACTTTTGGAAGCAGGATTTATATACCCGATTTCAAACAGTGAGTGGGTTTCTCCACTTGTGATTGTGCGAAAGAAGAATGGGAAATGGAGGGTCTGTGTGGATTACAGAGAATTGAATAAGGCAACACAGAAGGACCACTTCCCCTTACCTTTCATCGATCAGGTCCTTGATACCTTGTCTGGGAAAAAGTATTTTTCCTTTCTGGATGGCTTTAGTGGCTACAACCAAATCCAGACCAGGACAAAACCACTTTCACTTGTCCTTGGGGAACTTTTGCATACCGAGTACTTCCTTTTGGGTCGTGCAACGCGCCAACCACATTTCAGAGAGAAGTGATTGGAATCTTTTCGGAAATGGTAAATGATTGCATGGAAATTTTTATGGATGAATTTACTCCATATGGTGATAGTTATGAAGAAGCACTGAAAAATTTAGAAAAGGTCTTGAAACGCTGTGAACAAAGCCATCTCTCTTTAAGCACTGAAAAGTGCCATATGATGATGAGTGAGGGCATAGTGCTGGGGCACTTCATCTCTTCTGAGGGTATCCAAGTAGATCCATCCAAAATCAAGGTAATTGAAAATATACCAACTCTTGGAACAAAGAAGGATGTACGTAGCTTCTTGGGGCATGCTGGCTATTACAGAAGGTTCATAGAATTTTTTTCCAAACTAGCTTCTCCTTTGTTCACTCTGTTGATGAAGGATGCACAGTTTGTTTGGAATGATGCATGCCAAACATCGTTTACAGAGCTAAAGAAAAGGATATCTACAACACCCATCTTACGAGGGTCCAACTGGGCTCTGCCTTTTCAAATTTCTTCAGATGCTTCAGAACTTCCATTGGAGCAGTTTTGGGACAACAGGAAGGTAATGCAGCTTATGCAATTTATTACATCAGTAAGAACTTATCTCCTGTTGAACTAAACTATACTGTCACAGAAAAGGAATTCCTTTCCATTGTTTATGCCATCTACAAATTTAGACATTATATTACTGGATATTATACTTTTGTGCACACTGATCATTCCGCTATCAATTATTTAATGAATAAACCAATCATGAATGCTAGAGTTACTAGATGGCTGTTACTGTTAGAGGAGCTTGATATCACAATTATTGATAGACTAGGGAAGGAAAATGTTGTTGCATATTTTTTTATCTCGACTTACTAATAGTGATGACAATTTACCAGTCGAAGATTCCTTCCCTGATGAACATTTGTTTGCAGTATCAGCTCATTCCCCATGGTATGCAGATACTGCTAAATTTTTGGCTGCAGGTAAGCTCCCACCACATCTGTCGAAGAGAGAAAAAAAGAAGATCATACAACAGAGTGCTAGGTACTGCTGGATTGATGGCCATCTTTTCTACACAGGGCTTGATTTAGATATCAGAAGATGTGTTATAGAAGATAAGATTTTAGCATTCTTAAATCTTGCCACAATGAGCCCTGTGGGGGGCATTTTGCTGACAAAAGGACAGGTCATAAAGTTTTGAGAATGGGCTATTTCTGGCCCACATTGTTTAGGGATGCAAAGAAGTATGTTTAGGCATGTGATAGCTTCCAAAGGATGGGCCAACCCAACATATTTGATGAAATTCCTTTGCAGCCACAGCTTGTGGTTGAACCATTTGATAGGTGGGCTCTATATTTTGTAGGGCCTATCAACCCTCCCTCAAAATAGAAAGTTCACATCTTGGTTTGCACAGATTACATGACCAAATGGGTAGAAGCCATAGCCTTGGTTAAGGCCAATGATCAGGCTGTGATTGATTTCCTATATGAATAAATTTTTACTCGGTTCAGAGTACCTAAGGAGATCGTTACAAACGGTGGACCAAAGTTTGTGTCTCACAAGCTGGAAGCACTGTTAGAGAAATTCCATATTCAGCACAGAATAAAATTGCCATATCATCCACAAGCCAATGGACAAGTGGAGAGTACAAACAAGGTCATCGAGGTTATTTTGACAAAAACAGTGAAGAGCCATTGTAAAGATTGGGCTGAAAGACTTCCAGAGGCACTATGGGCCTATCGTACTACATGGCGTAACACCACTGGTTTTTCCCCATATGAGTTAGTGTATGGTAAGAATGTTGTTTTTCCAATTGAATTTGAAATCAGGACTTTGAAAACAGCTGTGGAAGCAAACCTTAATTTATCAGAGGCACAAAGGGACCGACTGAATCAGGTCAATGAGTTGGATGAGAAGCGCACAATTGTAGTAGATCCTACAGCTCTAATCCAACAACAATGCTCTAAGTGGCATGATCGATTTATAAAGAAGAAAGTCTTCCAAGAAGGAGACTGGGCTTTGTTGTATGATTCACGATTTAAGAGGGACTTTAAAGGCAATTTGCGTACCTGTTGGTTGGGCCCCTATCAGATAGATCGGGTATTTGATAACGGAACAGTTCGGTTGATCACCATTGATGAAAACAAAACACCATTATTCGCAAATGGTCATCGACTGCGACTGTATCACAAGCCGATCTCAAGGGAAGTTTTTGTTTCACGTGTTTTAGATGATCCAGATTATCAGTTAACGTCGGGATAAGGATTTTTCTCAACCCCTGTCAATTTTTAAGAACTGCAATATCCACATGATTTGTACATAAATAATTTTTTTTTTCATTCTGTATTTTATCTATTTTTCATTTTGCATTTGATTGGGTTTGTTTTGAAGAATTCTGTGCAGGAATTAATTGGAGGGACAACAGTCGTGATTGGGCCAGACGATTGCAGGCACCTTGCATTTTTCCTGATCTAATAAAGCTCTTTTTAAGAAGATGGATGATTTGTTAGCCTTTAGCAGCCAGCTGAAAATTTTCCTGTTACTTCATTATTGCGCAGCTGCGACTCCCTACCTTGCTCATTCTTCCTATTTCAGCAGCTGCGACTCTGCTATTTTTTACTATTCCGCCAAATCTGGCAGCTGCGACTCCTCTATTTTCCACTTCATTTTTGCTCTTGCGACTCCGCTATTCTTTACCATTCCGCCAAATCCAGCAGCTGCGACTCCGCTATTTCCACTTCATTTTCGCTCTCTGCTAGCAGCTACGACTCCACTATTTTCATTTCCATTTCGCTCTTTCCGTACAGCTGCAACTCCTCTATTCTTGCTTATTTCACTAAATCTAGCAGGTGTGACTCCGCTACTTTCATTTCCATTTCGCTCTTTCCGTACAGCTGCGACTCCGCCATTCTTACCTATTTCGCTAAATCTAGCAGTTGTGATTCCGCTACTTTCATTTCCATTTCGCTCTTTCCGTACAGCTGTGACTCTACCATTTTCATTTCCATTTTGCTTTTCCCGTACAGTGGTGACCCCGCCAGTCTTCCTGCTCTCCGAATGATGATGCCAATAATGACTCAATTGGGCGTCAGTTTAGTTGCTTGCTCTACAATATCCAATCACAGTTCGCCATGAAGGAATCTATTGGGACGTCTTGGGTGTCTGCCAGCTCGGGTGGAGGTGACCACATCACTTCGACACATGCACATTTACACTCGTGATGACGAAGGCCGGCTGTAATGATTAATTCACGGCTGAATGCATAAATGAAAAGGTACGGATCGAACCTTTTACATGATTTGGCAGGAAATTAAATACGGTAATAATGATTATGCACTGTCTTAGCCCTCGATTAGCGAACCCATACCATTTAACCACCAGGGAATATGTCAGAATCACGTTTGTATTTATTTCCCGGCACCTTACCCGAGTTATACCAAAATACTCCAATTATGCCAACTTTCCATAACTGTCTCATCTTACCTGGACTTCACACCTGTGCCGACTTTCCTAAAATACCCTATTTTCGAACTCCAACTATCCCTTGCATGTTCGTATGCTGCAACTCCCACGTCTAGACTGGTAATTGTTGTATTCGTTCTGAATTTTGAGGGGAGATTGATATGGGTAACCCAGTCCAGCATGAACCTGTGAATACGAAAGCCTTGCGCGCCAATGCAGAATTTCTTAACATTTTCATAGCAGCAGGTTGGATGGAATACTTTGAACGGTTTCCACACAGAAACCGCATTACAATTCACCCTTAACCTGACTGATACTCACTCTGAGGTCAAGGGACTGCGCGTGGATGTTACAGAAGAGATCATAGCAGAAGTTACTAGCTTACCCCAGGTTGGGAAGAAGTCATTTGGACAGAAGGCACATAATGCAAATGCTGTGAGAGAATTTTTGGCAGTCAGATAGCATGTTAGTCCAAAGCGCCATGGGTTGGCACTGGCATCTTTACCACGACCCTGGAATCAAGTGACAATATTCGTGAAGAGATACATCTCTTGTGAGGGTAGGTACCAAATTTTTTCCTTCTCTAAACTTCCCTTACTGTCTCATTTACGCCATGGCAATTTGGTAAATATACCATTTTATCTTCTTAAATCCCTACAAACCATGGCTGGATATGCAAAAACTGTCCAACACCCAGTTTCCTCCCTTACTAATCATGGCCTAATTAAATTATTAGTCTTGAGAGCCATTGCAAATCGTAATTTAACCCAGGAGTAATTTCTTGCTGGAGATGGGCCAATCATAGAACCTGTATTAGAAATGGAGGGTGTTGGTGAAGGTAATGAGGACCGGCGTTCCTAAAATCCAGTTGGGGGGGAGGTTGGAGCATTAGGGAACCAGATTGAGGACGAAGAGGAGGTAAATATGGGAGAAGCAACACCAGTAGAAAACCCTGTTGCTGAGGAAATTGTGATGGAAGCCATGGCGCAGGAGGCAGTGACATCAGAAGCTGTAACTGCAGAAGCAGATACTCAGGTGGAAGAAGCTGAAACTGGAGCAGCTATTAAAGCTGCGATAGTAGAAGCTGCAACTACAGAAGTAGGAATTCAAAAGGAAGGATATCAGGCAAGAACAACAGGAGAAGGGATTGTGGAAATTTTGGAGGTTGTGTCCTCTCCTGAGATAAGAGGGACCATTATTGAAGAAGAGAAGACCAAAGAAAAGACCCCTGTGTCAAATAAATGAAGAGGAAGGTCAGGGAACAAGGGTCAGGCATCCACTATAGAAAAGAAAATAAAAACCAGAGCTGTCTTAGCATCAGTTGCAGTAAGCAGTGAAGAACACCTAGTGGGAATGGTGAGGAAAAGAAGGACTCGATCGACTGTAGCAGCAGAAGCAGCTGCAACAGTAATAGCAGCAGAGGCAACAAAAGAAGCAGAGGCAATGGATGCAATTTGGGTTAATCATGAATCACCCTTAGCAAAGACAGTAGGGGCAATCAAAGCAAATATCGAGTCACCTATGGCAGAAATAGCACCTGTAATAGGGGTAGATATAGAAATTCCCATTTTGAACCCCAAGTCATCTGCTGTTATGCAGGAAACTTCCATAGAAGAACCTCAAATCGAAAATCTCCTGCATGAAAATGAATATTTAAAGGAGGAGGTGCAGACATTGTGAAATGAGTTGGAAAGATGGAAGGGAGTAGTTGGAAAACAAGCAGAGAAGAATTTGAACACATTATTAGATGCTGCAAACTTATTAGAAAATTTATCTCTTGCATTAGAAAATGAGAAGCAAGGAGAGACTGTTTTCCCAGAGTGTGGAGACATACTCTTTGCAGCAAGACATAGAGTTATTGTGTTGGGAGTTGTATCACAAAAGCATGCACAGATAGAGCAGGAGGAAGAAAAAATGCCAGAAATAGAATTGATGGGGGAAAATGAGCCAAAAATTGAAGAGATTCCTGATTCGAATCTAGGAGATGAAATAGTGAAGTCCCAGCCATCAGGGGATACTGAACTTCTTCAGGACTAGTCTCATCAGTCAGAGGGATTTGATATAACCCAGAAACAATCTCAGCAGTTCAAAGAACTTGAAGGACAGGGGGCTGTTACACAAGAACCAACACCCTTGAAAATATATAGTGAGGCTGCAACTCAGACAACAACATTTGACATCAAGGATCAAGAAGAGAACACTGTTACACAAGAACCAGTGTTTTCAAAATCATTTGCTAAAGTTGCAACACAAACTGAGATGGCTGAGGTTGAAATGGAAAGAAAGGATGCTGTCACACAAGAACCAACAGTCTTAAGAACATTTGCTAAGACTGTAACACAAACTGAGAGGGATAAGGTTGAAATGGAAAGAAAGGATGCTGTTACATAAGAACCAACATCCCCAAAATCAATGGCTGAGACTGCATTATAGGCATAGACCACTGCAACACCAATGGAGGATGAAACTGTTACACTACCAAAGAAAAACGAGGAAGTCATTTATCTGGACTCTGATGATGAAAAGGATGTGGAGAACAGAATATTTCAACGGCTAGAGAAAAAGATTCTCTAGCTAAATCTCGAGTTGGATAAATGGCACACATATATTGATCAGTTCAGGACAGGTATGATTTCTCTCCAAGAACATAGAAATGTCATTAGGGAGTTGAGAGAAAGTGGGTTGAGGAGTTATTCTTCCAGAAACTACGGTGGAGAAACTTCAAGAAAAATTGGAAGGATTGAAGACACTTAAGTCCCTGCAACAAGAAAAAGAAACAATGTATACTCTTTCCCTAGAATTATTGAGTTGTAGGGCTCCATCCCCCTCTTACCCTGTCTTTCTCCATGAGTAGACAACTTTATTTCATTTAAGGGCTCTGAAGGAAGGGAGATCATGTGATTTGGCAATAGCTACCCAGTTTTTAGAAACTTTTCTGAAAAGTGATTTTGAGGATCAACATTTGTTATGTGAATTGTATTTACATGATAGGGCTTGTTATATTGACTTTCCATCCAATCCATTGCCTTGTTTGGGGGATGTTCAACTGAGGGCATTTGCCTCTTTTGTCACTAACCATGTAAAATGGCGAGATGATTTCCAAACCATCCTCAAGAATGAGGAGAATTCTACTCTCTGTATTAGGGGTGAACCTCAGGATCCAAAAGAACTCATAAAAAACCATGCTGGATCTCTCAGGGTTCCTACAATTTCCCAATACTTTGAAATTTTGTGAGATAAAATCTTCACCACATGTGTCCCGATGATTCTTAATATGAAGCAGAGTGCTCTGGAAGGCAGTGAATACAGATGGTTATATTCTTCTTCATCTCTAAAGGAAGGGGACCACTACTGCTTTGAGAATTTTAGGCAAGCCTTGACAAGAGTTCCTATATATGTGTAGTGTATGGAAAAATGTGGACCTTGGTGGATTGGATTAAGATTCAAATTCCCTCTCATATGGCTGCCTGTGAGTCCCTACAGAAATAGCTATGCTTTGACTGAAGAAGAAGAGAATCTGTGTTGGGAGAAATGGACAACCTGCTATGGGTTTGTGCCTCGAGGGGAAACACCATAATTTTCCTACAATCTCACAAATCTTCACAGGTTCAACTCAGACTCAGATTCAAACTAGTGGAGGTTGTTGCATAAGGACATGCAATCGAATAGTTGGGGGGAGATGTTGGGTCCAGGAAATGCTCCTTTTTGGCCATCCTCATTACATCATTTTCCCTGATTACATCCTATTTTCATAAGCCATACCTATGCCTTTTCTCCAGATCAGTCAATAATATTGACAGGTATAATTTGTTATTGATTTATTTGTTTTATGCCTAATATTGTTAAGATTTTGGATCCTAGTCCTTGATTTATGCTAATCTATGTGATTTCATTTAGTCAAGATATAAAGCGCAGGTGTATCAGCCAAATGATGCCAGCTGTTACTCTTCAAATCCCGATTCCTCATACTCCAAGGGACATCGAATTCCTCCACGAGAATCTGTAACAGGCCTCCACTGAAACAGAACCCAGCTGCAACAGACAGGCCGCATTCTAGTTTTCCAATTCCGTTGATCCATTAATTACTGGAGTAACAACTCCTTCATGAGTAACAACCTTATTTAATACGGTTGTAACAGTTAACTGTAACTCTGTAGCATGAAGATCAGAGATCTTCGTTGCTGCATGATTTTAGTGGATCGTGATCTGTACTTTCAATGTATAAATATGAGAAGGCTCTTGTAGCCTGGGGTTGGACAATTACCATTTTGCATAAGCTGTAACAGAGCACTAAGACTGTCAATTTACATCATTAATATAAGAGCAGATTTCTTCATTTATGTGTCTTAATTTAATTTGATTCTCGGCGTCTTTGTTAGAAGGCCAGGGCTCGCCTTCTCACAGAGATAGCCGGCTTAAGTAGGTAGGCTAATTTAGCTTTCTTTTTGTTGTGTGGTGTGGAATCATTGTAGATGTTACTGTTAGCTGCAACAGAGGTTAGCATTCCTTTTGGCAGTTCACGATTGCATCTTGAATAGCTATAACAGAGTGGTGTGACAGTCGACTGTGTAGGTTAGTTCAGTTTAATGCATGTGTGTTTGAATCAGCTGTAACAACCAAGCTCAATTCCAATATCTTTCAGTTGTTTATGCTTTCTAGGATTTCCAGTAATTATCAGTTAGAGTTCAAGCTTATGTTTAGATTCTGGTTGCTGTTGTATCTTCAATTGGTTTATTAGAATAGGCAGATTGTGATTGAGTAATAGTAGCTACTAGATGGATAATTTTGGTAAAGATTGAATATTGTAGTTTGATAATTATAGGATTTAACTTCTTGCAAAAGTAATCTAGTTTATTTTCATTCTTAATTTTATAATTGCTATGTTGATTTCTGTAGGAAGGTAACTGCAATTGAATTCCTAGATGTATGAGTTAGATTAGTTTTCTTTATGGAATGAGTTTGGCTGAATAGACTAATAGGATCATTATATTCATTTAGTTAATCAACTGCTTGACATGTTTATGCATAGATTGTGCTTATTGCCATTGAAATAAAAGACCTGCCTGGGTTTGACAATTTATATTGAGCATCCTGTGTGTTAGTTTTAATTAATTGACATATAGGGTGACCAACAACCCTTTCTTTTGTTGTTGGGATGCCAAGGGCCCTTTTGGTTTGTCTTCACTTGTTGTACAGATTCTGTTGTTGAACGGGAGGATGCAACCGAAGTTGCTTCTGCAGCAGACTGTTTGACTGACAAGGCATGAACCTGCTTTGTTAGAGCATCAAACGCTGCAGACTCTACTGAACCCACAATGCCATCAGCATGTGGTCTAGGTTTAGGTTTTCCTAAGTCTATGTTAGACCTCGACGCATCAGGAATAATCTCGTATAAGAGCCCAGACTGAGCATATACCAAGTCAAGCTGCTGGGTTGTCAAGATGGCTTCCTCTTCGGAGGACACCCCTGAAGTTGTAACTTCCTTAGAAATATAAGGAAGGAGTGATTTAAGATACTACTCTAATAAAAATACTAGAGGGATGTCGGATTTAATGAGTCTCTTTCTCCTTCGCCACTCCTGAATGTGATCAGATAAATGAGTGGCTTTGTTATGTCGAAAGGTCGATAGAAGGTCTGTGCTGTCATCATACTGGACACGAAGTTGAAAGTGCTTCAAAAAAATAGTAGCTGGATCCCAAAATGTGCCATAAGCAGTTGCAGGTAGTTCAATATACCATTTGGCTACGACACTTGTCAAGGTTCTTTAAAAGAGCCTCAACCTGATGGAGTCATCATTCAGGGAATTCGAGGAGCACCAGAGATGAAACGTCGTGACATGTTTACTGGGGTCCTCACCATTCTTACCTTCAAACTTCGGGATGTCTGAGGGAAAATTAGCGGGAACAGGTGGCCATGCAGGATCATGGTGCGCGGGGTCGTTTGTGAGTTTCGAGAGATTTGGCAAATTCAAAGTTGTCAGAAATGGTAAACGCGGTCGTGCCGATGGAATTTGATAGACAGGAACCTGGTATTGGGGACCTCCCATTACCTGGTCCGTGTACTTTTGGTTGGGGTTTCCGCCATCCATCGGTTGTGAAGTGAATGCATTAAAATTGCTCCACCCAAAAGAAAGCGGATGACTTCCCGGGGAAGTGGTCCATTGCGGCTGGGTGTTAAACCCACCGTATTGTGGATTGATAATATTACCCCCTCCTCCAGTATACAAAGTGAAATGGATACCCCCTGTAGGTATATTTAATGGATTAACATTGTAACCTGCATATGGGTTAAAGCCAGGCATAATAGTAACAGACGGTGCCGTCATCGTACCCAGAATAGGTACAGATGAAAAAGGGATCGATCCTACAACGAAAGTGGAAGCAATAGTTTGAGTTACACCCTGGAACTGTTGTGTAACAAGAGGCTGAGTGAAATTGACTGCAGGTATCCCTGTTAAAGGGACATTATTTGGTCCAAAAGTAGGGGTAGAAACGTAGGCAGATGTCGAAGCTTGTGAGCTTGGCATGCCTAGATTAACAACATTAAAACTAAAGGACGGAGTCAAACCAGAAGCAGTCTGTGATGAACTCAATGTTGTAGTGTTTTTGAAAGAAGGATTGACAATCCTCGTAGCCATAGAACTTGTGGGAGTTTGAGGAACTCCTTGCTCATCTCCAGGGTAAGTCATGGTGTAACCAGGTGTAAACAAGTACGCACTGTACTCAGGTTGTCCTAGAAATCCTACAGGTACCAGTAGTGGATCATTGAGTCAGTAAGAGGAGGGTTAAAAGGAGTGCTAAACTCTCTATAAGTTAAGTCCTCAACCTCAATAGTATCAAAGACCTGTTGATCCTGGGCTCTGGGATGTGGTTCTCCAGGTACTTCTGTTTTGCTTGTCAGTTCAAATGAACCACGGGAATCTGTCCTTTGGCGTTGTGGTGGTGGTGGAGACTCCATAGTGAGTGGGGGAAGGTTTTGCAACCTACGAGACCTACGAAGATGTTGGTCCTCCACAACTATAAAAATCAAACTAAGTACAAAACCTAGTGGCCACTACGACTAAGGAGAAAACAACATACCACTAATTTTTTTTCTAAGTGATCAAACCACGCAATACAAGGAAAATACTGTCAGAAGCAAGTCTGGGATGATGAGGTCCTAGAACAGACTAATAGAGTATCGACAGTCAGTTACGTGGGGTCCAATGGAGGTCCTCTAGGTGCAAGCGTTTGAATCACCAAACCGCCCTCCTGGGATTACTGCCAAAGGGTTACCTTCCATGTCTGTCCGAGGTGAAGTGGAAATATCCTTCCACTCTACCTGTGTAGATCCCTAGGGTTATGATACTAAGGATACCACCAATACAAAAAAACTTGGGGGAACAGTCGTCATCCTAGTCGAAACACATGGGCAAGGTAGCAAAGCCCGAAATCCAAAAGCACTTTAAAAAGCACTAATGGACGCCCGTACGCGAGTCAACTCTGGTTTATGGTTGAGAGGAAAGTGAGGGGGTATCCTAAAAAATTCCAATCGCCCATGGCTTCGTGCTTAACTATGGTTTGAGTAGAGCGTTCCCAGGAGAATTTGATAGAGGTGAATTTACCTAACAGATAGTTGTACTACAATTGTTGAGTAATGAAGCCGATTTCAGGTGGTTTAAGGTGATTTAAACCTGAAACCCTCGCCTAAGCTAATTGATGATGTGTATACCTAAAAAGAAAAATGTTGCTAGTTAATTTTATTATTTCGTTTTAAGGGCTACTTTTTACTCAAAAAGGGTAGTGTAGTGTGTGGAATGGTTTCGACAAAAAGCAAAGTGCGTGTAATGTAAATGCTTTTAAATTCACAAAAGACTCTTTTCTTTTTCGTTTATATTCTTTCAAAACTGAAAAATAGGCAATCCTAAATCAAATTTCTTTTTAATTTTCGTTTAATTTTTCGAAGAAAATGGACTATGCTACTTCCAAAACAATGATAAATCTCACTACTGAGCTACCAAAATCAATTTTTTGTCTTTTCTAATATTTGTAAAAGAAAAAGAACTTGAAAAGGATCAAGCGAGACCTAACACAAAGTGTGAGTAAGGAAAGATAACCTAATGGCTCAAAACGATCAAATCAAAAGACTTGAGAAAGGCTCCACCTACCGAGTTGTTTCAAAGGAAAAAACTCTAGGCTTGGAACAAAGTGTAAAAGAAGCAAGGAAAAGAGATTCCCGTAGCGGAAAAAAAGACCTAAAAGGCTGCTCCTAAGCACCAAAACCTAAAAAAACACTTGCCAAACAAAGGAGTAGGTAAGCAAACCAAAAAGTAACCCTACCAACACATGGACTCAAAAGAAAAACTAACTAGAAAGATTTAACTCACTCAGACAGGTCTGAATAGATATTCAGAAGGTATCTAGACCAAACAACCTTTCAAAGCCACACTAAGAACTCAAACTGAGATCAAACCCTAATAAAAGGAAAAGGCACAGTAAAAATGCGCTGCTGTTGCCACTGACAACAAGCGTTCAGAATGCAGGTCTGTATGACTGCAACCAACCTCTAGGGAAAAAAATGCATAGGTATGTCTAGCAGAGAGTAGCGCACAACCTTGAACAGGGTTTAAAAATAGTAAAGACACCTTAAACAAGTACTCAAGCAAGTAAATAAAAACTAAAGGACTTCAGAGAGGCAAACAAGACGCAAAAGAGACATACAAGTCTCAGGAGTCAGTTAGAGAAGCAAGGCAAAAAGCTAGAAGATAACCTAAACACCTGGAAATCAAACCCTAATAGAGGATTGGAACCTACAAGAAAAATGCACTATTGTGTAGTATAGCAACCAGCTCATGCCAGGAAAGATGCGCTGTCTGCAAGACAAAGCAGTGTTCATGACAGAAAATGCGCTACTGTAGGCATAGTAAACCACCACACAGGGACTTAAAGCAAACAAAAAACTTTGCTAAAGTAGAATGAGATGAATAAAGATAGAAAGAACAATAAAAAATGACTTATAAGGCCTCTCAGAGAACAAAAAGACTGAAATAAACTGGAAGAAAAACCTAACAAGGTCTCCTAGAGCAGAAAAAAACCGGTTACTCCCTAGTGGAGTCGCCAGTCTGTTGTGCAGGAAAAATACCTTATAGTGAGGAGAAGACACTACCAACTTGGGTGGGGTGATAGGTAAATACATTCATTGTCTTGCATTAGTTACTACAAATGGAAAGAGATCGAGATATCAAAAGAAGTACCTTTTATCGACGGCTGGTCCTAGCTTTCGCTTGATCCTTCTCTATGATGAACCTGCAACACAAAGTAAACCTTCCTCAGCGTATCTTGACTGTAATAAATATGATGAAATCAGAAACAACTTAACATCAAATACAATAAGATATTAAACCAAATGAATATTCAATCCAATAGACATTCAATTTGGGACGGGAAGGGTATTTCCACCTTTTATTGTCAAAGAAATGTAGAAAAGTACAGATATACCTGATCTGTCCAGACACTTCTACAACCGAGTCCTGCGCTCCCGCTCTTCACAATGACTTGGGAATTCCTCCAACGTAGCAGCAGTTAAAGCATTTCTTATAGATCCCTCTCTCATGGATCCTCCTTGTATTTATGGGACAAGGTAGGCAGTTGAATTCGAGAGGTGGTTGAATTGGGAGGTTGGGGAAGTTGAAAAACCAACTTCAACTAATCCCAATTCGCAATCTTAATATATTTTTTTATTTCATCTTAATATGTGCACAGGTTTCATACAACCAGAGTAGCGCACAGTAAGCAACTTTTACTCTTTACAACAAGCGTTTGCAACATTTTAAATGTGTGCGTTGGTTGTCTTTGAGCAGAGTAGCATTTAGAACGTTGGTTCATTGTGCCAATAGTAGCTCACAAGTCATGAAAACTATAGAAAAAATAATTTTTTCAGTTGAAGAGTGTGATCTCAGCAATACTTCATCTAGGGTCAATCTAGCTCTTCCATCCATAGTGTCATTTTGTGTGATCGACAGAGCAATGTGATCACGGACAGAGAAGTGTAGATTTGACCTATAACACCTATCACTTCCTATATGACATCACTGTGGCTTAAAATCAAATATAATATTTTCCTTATACTACTACAAGCATATCTCATATCTGATCTCTATGTAATAGTTCTCCATTTGTTTATATTTCTCATCATTTGGGATTCATTCCAAGTGACATTATATTGAATCACTTGTTTAATGTTGAGTTGCTTCTCTTGAGGCCTGATTTACTCTCTTAACTATCACATTGGGAAACTCATCATTGATGCCCTTACCTTACTATTTTAAAGCATATATGATTGGTTCCTTTTATGGCTCTATCTTGAGTATAATCGTTGTCCTACACTACTACAAATCTATCTCATAAAGGGGCAAATTCAATTTCATTGGGTGACTGTTCCATTGGTGTTTAAATGCATTACTTTGTTATCATTGGTAAGCTATAACTATACAATATTTGGGACTATTTTGTGGATATAATAACCTTCGTTTACTTGCTAAGGTCACTGATCTTCTTACTGTTGTTATAGCATTTGGTATCTCTTCGCTATGGCCTCATTGGTATTTGGTTGAAGAAGTTGCTTAATGAACTCATAGTAATAACCTTAATTGGATGGTATACTATTGATTAGTGATTTGAATGCTAAGTATGAAAGTAAGGATTGGATTCTAAGAAGTTATTACTAGTGATCTTTTGAATAACACATATTTCGATTTGCAAGTGGTTGATGTTATCTAGATATTCATGTTAACAATACATGTAACATGATTTTTTGGATTTAGATTGAAGTTATGAGCATCGCTCATATTGATAGGATCATTGGTCATTGGATGATTCTATAATATATGGTTATCTAACTTGTTTCAATAAGGAATCTATTGCAAGAGATTGGAATTATAAAGTTATTGCAAATTGTTGGTCTTTGCTCTTGTTTATGAATGGTGATAACTTGTTGAAATGACTAGAACGTAGAGATCATTGCCATTGTTATCGCTAAGAATGCTTGAACATAGTAAAGTGGATATTCAAGAAGCTAGATTTCAATTTGTTATTGAATATTTGTAAGAATTGCTATAACATTGATATTATCTTTTCATGCTACAATTGTCATTTTAATGCTATACATGGTGAATGTTGAATGATACATTGTTAAGTTTCATAATGGATATATATCATATTGTGCTCAAATCGACAAATGGGTTTTGGGAGTAGAAGACATGTTCCAACATATATAAAGATATTCAACAGATGTCGTTAGGAAAGTAAAACTGTGGTCTAAGGGAACTCTACTAGTACAATGACCAGTGTTGAGGCACGTCTCCTTGCATCCCTATTAGGTGCAAGATGTTGGGAATCCCCTCTGACTCCTATCTAGTACCCCTAGTCGAGTAGTATTGCATTAGATAGAATTAAGCACATACTTGGACCCCACATACCTTGAGTATATCCAAGACTCCATAGGAATCCTGAAAGCAACCTCTTGGTAGTCTAATCACTAAGTGCACCAAACACAACATTTGGGAATATTACTCTTTACGCATCTGAGGGCTCGGGTTGTGTGGCTAGGGTTACGGTTGAGCCTCCATGGTTAGTGCTCTAAAAGATTGGGCTAAGCATAATTGTTAGACTATGCAAGTGATTAGAAGGGATATATCGGTTAGATAATCCAAATTGACTATAATCCTTGCTTTTGGGTTTATGTACCTTTTAGAGTTCATTTGTCTATTTTATTTTGCAAAAACTTTTATTGTATCATTTATTTATATAGAATTGATCATTGTAATACTAAATTGTGTCTTTTACATTTCATTGAATATCTTAAGTAGGTACATTGAAATATAAAATATATAGCTAGGTTGGTATTTGGGGCTAAATAAGTCATCTTTCAGCTTTAGAAAAATCTTGGCTAGGTGTTGACGAGTCAAAATGACCCAGGGTCAATTGTATGGGTTATTCCCAGTAAGAAGTCCCAATTAGTCCTAAGCCTGTTTGGAGTAGGGAACCCTTCCAGATTCTAGCATGGCAACCATTCCTTATGGGATTCCACCAATTATGGCATGATCCACCATTTAGGGTCTTATAATAAGGGATGAAATGCAAGCTAATCTAACCTAAATGAAATTCCTAACTAAACAAACCTATCCCAAATGAGAGTGAGTAGCAAAATAAAAAATGATCATTCACATTCAGATAGTTGTTTTAAGAAGCAGATAAACAATCGACAAAATGAAAGCATAAATATAAGAAAAGCCTTGCTAATTATGTATTTCTGATTCCACTACCCACAGGAAGTGAAAGAACAAGAACAACATATGAAATAAGCAATAGAGAGATGTATGAATAATCCATTTAGAAATTTGAAACAATCTTACTCCATATCCGCATGTGAAAGAACATGAAACAGTTCAAGATATTCCTCCACATAACTGTTACACCAAAATGTCGTCACCCTTGTGCAAGTGTCGTCATCCTGACCTAGTGTCGTCACCATGACCATTGCAAGTATCGTTATTATGACCAAGTGTTGTCATCATGACCGTTGTGATAATGTCGTCATCTTGACCATTGTGTAAACTCTTTTCTATTTTACCTAAACCCATTTTAGAGTAAAAACACATCCCTGAAGTTTCCCATGATTGGAGGGATTAATGAACCTACTTTTCAAGGTCGTCGCAGTCTTCCCTTGTGCAACATGCGATGTAAGAGGTTGTCCTAATGCAACCTACGACGATGTCAATTATTTGGATAAAAGAGTATATTCAATCCCATTCTCAAAGATGAGTGATGTGGAGGCCTATCCCTAGGCTCTAGGTGAGGTGGCATTTCGGTTCCTAACCTAATGGGAATATCCCTTAACCATCTCCCCCTAATCCTCAACCTACCCTATCTCTTTAGCCCTATATAAACACCCACTCTCTCCATGAGAGGGGGGAAGGTCTATGGTACCCTTATGCTGGTAGAACCCATATTGGTGATTGAGAA
The DNA here is from genome assembly GCA_027924585.1 of Larix kaempferi. Taxonomy (NCBI): domain Eukaryota; kingdom Viridiplantae; phylum Streptophyta; class Pinopsida; order Pinales; family Pinaceae; genus Larix; species Larix kaempferi. The sequence goes on from BSBM01000264.1 coordinate 1,364,163, forward strand.
GCTTGTACCACCTTGGAGGCTTGGCTTGGACATGTTGGATGGAGGATGCGATGTTGAGGCTTTGGTTGTAGCTTCATCATTTCTATGTATTCCCACATTTATACAGTTAATATAATCTCTTTCCATAAACTGTTGTCCCATTGATGATGATGTTTAGAGTTTTCTTCCTTAACTGTTAACTTAGATCAATCATATGAAATGTATGCTTTCACTGTTTGCTCATATCTATATGTTCAACAGGGTCTTGCAGCTTGAGATCTGACGACACTGGAGCATTGGATCAACAAAGAGCGAAGGGATCTGCAATATGAGGTAAGCTATCTATCTACTAGTTTGCACTTCTATTGATCTAGGAAAGTAGATCTATAGTCCGTTTGATTTCTTCTGGACTTACATTAAGCTAGGGATATCACGCCTTAGATCCGTCTTTGGTAGATTTTCCGTTAACAAATCTGGCGACCATACTGGGGAAGAACATTGTTGTTTTCAATCTGAATGTTAGTTTCAGTTGATTGCTTTTCCAAGCCATATCTTTGGCCATTTGCTTCTTAAGCCCTTTCACCATCAGATCTTCGCTTTGAAGAGTCTGATTGCCTTCATTTGAGTTTGTACTTCTCATTGGCAGACCTTTTTACGCTCATTATCTGGAGAATTGGTTCATTTTTGGACTTAGATCTCGCCTGTCGCACCTGGTCAGTGTACCCAGAGCGACACTGTGTTGTTTTTGATCTCTGTTCTTTGCCTGTTAGTCTGTCGTCGCAGCCCTTCCATTGGTATACTGCGACGTCGCACTATGCACAAGCACAAAGTTCTTCGATCTGCCAAAAGTTGCCATACAGGCATCCCTTCTCCATTTCTGATTTGAGTTTTGGTTTGTGTACAGACTCCTCTGCACTATACCTTCCAGGCAGAGACCCTTTTGTCCAACAGTGTTTTGTTTAGCTTATTTGTATTGGTTTTTGGGTCTTTTTGAGATTTGGATTCATGTTTGGCCCTTTGAGTAACAACTAGTGTTTTGCTTGCATTTTTAAGCGAAATGGGTTCTATTTTTAAGCGAAATGGGTTCTATGGGGGGGCCATGAATCGTGCATTCTTCAGTCGTTTTGACCCATCTCAAGGTTTTGAGATCATTTTTTTGGTTTGGTGTGATTGACTTGTTTTAAGGACTTGAAGAGTGTGGGATATCCATGTCTTTTTGAGCCTCTTTTTCTTGGGTTATGCATCTTTTTTCCTTTACATGCTGAGCTATTCAATTTTTTTTGGGGAAAGATTGTTTCCTTGTCTCCACTTTAGTTCAAAGAGAAGCTTTATTTTGTCTTTCTTTTGCTATATTCACAAATTTGGAAAACGTAAATATTATTCTTACTTTATTTTTGATCGTTTGATATTCTTGGTCTTACCATCATAAGAAGAAGAAAGGCTTGTTTCAGATTTGTATGCATTTGAGTTAGATAAGATTGTTAAGTGCTTACCTTTGTCTTGCATTTGATTGGAAACGTTTATGGAATCTTTCTTTCCATAGCTTAGATGTGTCTTTTTCAAGTGTAAAAAGATAGGAAATGAGTTATAATTATTGCATTTGGTAGATTTTGAGCCTCTTTTGAGTGCCTTTGAGTTGTTTGGGTGCTTGCCATTTTTCTTTGGGAATTTCTGAAAGATTAGAGTGCTGTAGATATCTTCTCACTTTCTGTATAATAGATATGAAAAGCGTTTAGTTATCAAATTCCATTTTTGGTACATGCATTTGAAAATTGAAAAGTGATTCATCATTTTGTCTTATACATTGTTAAGATTAGTTGCATCTTTTATTTTCTTTGCGCTTTTTAGCTGATTATTGCAGAAAGTTAGAATTATTGCACTCTAGGAAGGAATTCTTCTTTTCGCTACTACTTAAGTACTTTTGGTTTGAAAGAAAGAAAAATCTCTCCCTACCTTAAGTAGTTTTCATTGAAAAGGAAAGGAAAATGTGCATTATCATGTAGTTGAGGATTGCATTATGTTTACATTTATGTACTCACATCATGCATCCACCTAACCGTACAAGATAAAATTAACGCTAGATTAGGTTAAAATCATTTAGTAACTGTGTGTAAGTTAGAGACGTGTTCCGGTGTCGTTAAGCGCGGCGGCTGTCGTTATTTTCCAGCACTGTAGTCCGGGGGTATTGTAGTCTTCCACGTACATCGGTATATCGAGCTTCTTCACGTACCCACCAAGTACCATAATCCATACTTGGCGTATATCGAAGGGTGTATCATGTACTCGACACGTATATCGGAAGGTCTCATGCCAACGACCGTGCATTAGACAGCACCACTACGGATTTGAGCTCCCACGTACCTTGCGTATATCGGGAGACACCCATAGGAAACTTGAAACTAACCGAGTTAACCATTTGGCCGTCTTAGCAAAGCAATACACCGAGAACAACACTCGGGGAGATTAGCACGCACGTCCTATCCAGGTAGTCGGGTTTGCAGGCAAGGGTACGGTCCCAATCCTCCTTGTCACGTCATATTTTTGGACCCTGCAGTATATAGCGGTTTGCGATGCCTTGATAATCCCGTGAGGTTCCAGAATTTGAATCCACTCCTATTCACACAGTTTGCTTGTTGCTTTTAGACTTGAGTAGTGTTTGATTTGTGTGGTACTTTAGAGACTCTTAGGAAGCTTAGATATGGAAGACTCTTCCAGGACTACCAACCAAGAGGCCTCTTTCTAGGGTATGCCATTTGTTATTCCCCCTTGTGGAACTGTTGGTCCTCTCTTTATGGCTACGTTGAGTCTTCCTGGATTGACGATAGGATTACCAGTATGGTTATTCTCCAATCCAGTTACACCAACTACACCAATTACGTCAAACCTAGGTCTGTCACCACATGAGCATCGATCTCATGGCGACCCTTCTCCTTCTCCATCGAAAGTTGGATCGGCTTCCATATCTTCCTCTTCCCCTACTGAAAACTCTGATGTTAGTAAGAAGGTGGGTGTGAAGAAGAAGAAAGAGAAGATTAAGTAGAAGAAGGTTAAGAAAGAGACCAGACATCAACCATCTGCCTCTGATGGCACTCATTCTATGAGAACACCTCGTAAGCCAAAGTTCCCTTGCAAACTTTGCAAGGGTGATCACCTTCTCAAGAATTGTCCTGGTCTTTCCCGTGTGTCAGAAGTGTGGTCTAAAAACCCCAAACCGCTTGTATCGTCAACCTCTGACCATCATGTTGATGACACTCCCTCAACTAGTGACCCATTTTTGAAGGGTCGGAAGGGTAGAGCTGCAGAACCTTGTTGGATATGCAAGGGTATGCACCGTACTTTACTTTGTCCAAGCATGGATGAAGCTTCACGGTGGTTGGAAGATATTACTAGTTCTCAATAGGTGCTTCCAAGAAGCGATAGTAAGTTGTCCCTCGACCCCCCGCTGGTTGACCAAGTGGTCAATTCAGTTTCATCTGTAATTGATCCCACTCTTCCTTCAGAGAGTGAAGTGATAGAGTAGATCTCATCTCCACTCGATCCCGCTCTTTCATTGGAGAAAGTCCAGACTGAAGCAGTCACCATGACACAATATTCATCTCATTCTTATCTTCCAAGTGAGAGTGAATTGGAAACTGCTGATGTTTTCCTAGTCAGTTCAGAATGTCCTAGGCAAGGGGAGACCCTGTCCATTCCTGCAGGACCCCCCCCAAGTACTGAGGTTATTTCATTTGATTGGAATAGTCTAACAGAATCTCATCTTCCTTCGAGTGTTCCTTTTCAAATATCTGTAGGAGTTTCTGATAAAGAAATATTTCGTACGATAGTTGATGAGGGAGCTTCTATTAGTATTTTATCCTCAACTGCTTGGCAAGATATAGGTTTCCCTCGGCTTGTGCCAGTCACTGACCAGATTTTGGATTTTAATAAAAGGCCTACCAGACCTTTAGGGATTCTCCCGCAGTTACCTGTCACGTTGAGAGGTAAAACTATTTATGTTGATGTCATGGTTGTCCAATGTCCTTTAGATTTCAATCTAATCCTTGGATGTGATTATGTCTATGCTATGAAAGTCGTCATGTCCACACTGTTTCGAGTGATGTATTTTCCCTATGATGGGAGGATTGTGACCATTGATAAGCTTTCCTACGTGACACGCACTCATCATATGACTCCTAGTCATCAGACTTCCTTGAATGTTCCACATGTTTTAGTGGTTTCTTCCCCCTAAGGATGGGGAGTACGAGCACGGTTTATGTTATGTTTCAAGCTCGTTAAAAAATGAAACCAACCTTCAAGTAAAGTTTCTCTTTGATTTCAAGCTTGCATAAAAATGAAACCATTTCACGTGAGCATAGTTCTCGTTCTATGTCAAGCTCGTTAAAAAATGAAATAGGTTCCTACGAGCATGGTTTATGTTATGTTTCAAGCTCGTTAAAAAATGAAACTGAACACTCTAGCATAGTTTCCCTTTGGTTTCAAGCTTGCATAAAAATGAAACCATCCACTAGAGCATAGTTTTATTCCATTTCAAGCTCCTTAAAAAATAAGATGGCCCCCCTCAAGCATAGTTATTGTCTATTTCAAGCTTGTGTAAAAATGAAATAGATCTCCCTCCCTTCAGTTCGAGTCTCTTGTTAGAGTTAGAACTTGAACCTTCATTTCCTCTGATTCTTGTTTCCCCCCCTTGGTGAACATTTTCATATTAGTAGCTAGGTTAGTAGTTGGGTTAACAAGCATCATTTTTAGACAAAATGAAGCTTGGGGGGCATGTCACATGTCGTACCATCAGCAATCATGTTGAAGGAACACCACCATGTTAAACCGCTAGCAATCATGCTGGGGGCATTTACCAACCTCTGGGCATCATGTTGGGAAGGAACCCGTCAATGGGCCTTAACCTATGAGCATAGTTCCCTTTTTGTGTCAAGATCTTTAAAAAATGAAACAAGTCTTTTGAGCATAGTTCTATTCCTGTGTCAAGCTCGTTAAAAAATGAAACATATCCTTTCCCTTTGAGTCGAGTCTCCTCGTAGACTTAGTACCTGAACCTTCTTTTCACCCACCGATGCCTTAGGCGAATGAAATGAAGCTTGGGGGCATGTCTTCAACCTCTAGAAGTTACGTTGAAGTCAAATCGATTGCCTCTCCACACCACGTTGGAGCTAAGTCACTTACTTCTAGCAATCATGCCGGGGGCACACACCAACCTCTGGATGCCATGTTGGGAAAAAGTCCACCATTGGGAACATTTTCGAGCATACTTTCCTTTTTTAGGTTTCGAGCTCATTAAACCATGAAAATTATCCTGAGCATAGTTCATTTTCTGTTACAAGCTCGTTAAAAAATGAAGCAGACATCATGAGCATTCTTCCAACCTATCTTCGAGCTCGTTAAAAACAGTAAGATGGTGTTGAGCTTACTTTTTCACTTTTTTCGTGCTTTGGTTGAAACATGAAAAGTGGTTTGAGCTTAGTTTTTACTTTTTCGTGCTCTGGTTCAAACATGAAAAAGATTCCAAGTGCTTTTGATACCATTCTTATGCTTGTTAAAAATTTAAGTTAAAAAGGTGTGTCTAACGAGTATAGGTTTATCACTTTATCCGGCCTCACTAGACTATTTACGGAAAAGGAACTGTGCCGAGTTTACTTTTCCTTTGTCGTACTCGGTTATCAACCATGACAAATTTGTTCATGGAGTCCTTTCAAGCTCTTTTCAGACTCCCTAAATAGGAAAAGATTGCCAAGCGAACTTGATGCTTTCACGCTTGTAAAAGCATTTGAATGATCGTCTTTCTGGTGATAATTTACCCCTTTTTCGGACCAAGAAGCACTATTTACGAAAAAGGAATACTCCAACCAACCATGGCTAGAAAAGTCCTCTCTCGCGTTGTTTTACCCTTTTTTGGGCAATGAGGCTAATTTCACGAAAAAATGACGTTTTGTTGTCTCCTTTAGTTCTTTTCAGACTCTCTAAACATGAAATGATGCCGAGTTTTCCTTCTTTGGACTCGTTAAATTTTAAAAATTGAAGGGCCCATTATGGGACAAACCCCTCCTTTCCTAGGTTCGTGAAACATTTGGGATTGGACTCATCTATGAGATGAGCTATACCGAGCATTTGGTTACCCTCATCAAGCTCGTAAAAAACACATCAGGCACTCATCAATCATGATGGGGAAAAAGGAAATATTTTGTGTTACATCTTAATTACAGCAGCACATAATCACTCTTGAACATGGCACTCGTTTGCATTTGCATTCAGTACTTGGATAATCTGTTTGTCCTCGAGTCTTGTCAATTTCATGAGTCACGTCGCTCCTTTGGATCAGCCAAAGAATGCTTCCACCATCAGTTGCATTAGGGGTTGGTATCATTCTCGTCATGTCAATACTGCCAAGTCATGCCATGCCCATGTTTAAGAGACATTTGTTACTAATCTTCTGCAGTCTGTATACCTTCGATCATGTTGGTCTACCTTGAGTCAGTCTTGCACATTACTCTACCGTCCGATCTACACCAAACGTCTGTTATCGAGTTTCATGTCGATGATGGGGGATTCATAATGGCCCTCCTTCGATGAGTTCATCCTCGTCGACTTCAAATCATCATCCGAGGATTGAATCTAGAAACCAACCAAGTACCTTGGCCCTGCATGCCTCAATGGCAGGTTACCTCGATTTCAATATGAGTTCACCTCATTGACTCTTGATTGAAAGATTCCATTAGGCATTCGACTTCAGCTCATTAATTCACGCTTGATGGTATGTACTGTGATACCTTGGGGATCATTGACATTAATGGTGATTTCCCTCGTACTTGTTAACGGTATACATTAATGACCGGTAATCAAATGGTTTCTACCATGTTCGACTCCAAAACATTTGTAATCACATGGATAGATTCATAGCATTGCGGGTTCAGCTTGAAGACCCTGGGGAGTCATGTTTTACCCAGGTTGCAATGGATATTGTTTAAGACACACGGATCCACTTTTGTATTGGTCGTGGCTATGTTGTCAGTTCAGAGTTACATGGATCCACTTTTGTATTGGTCGTGGCTGTGTTATCAGCTCATCATGGATCTACGCTTGTGTCTAGTAGCCATGATTGTGTTCAGTCAATCTTTACTATCATGGATCTGCAATGTATTGGTCGACAACCATGTTTTGTGTTATATGAGACTTGTGGATCTCAGGTCATTTCTGCAGCAACTCCTTCCAACCAGCAAGTCCTTGCCATTTTTCTTATTACAAAGCATTTCACCTGTCTCATTCCATTAGCTTCATGCTTTGGGGGGCATTCTGTTACACCAAAATGTCGTCACCCTTGTGCAAGTGTCACAAGTGTTGCAAGTGTCGTCATCCTGACCTAGTGTCGTCACCATGACCGTTGCAAGTACCGTTATTATGACCAAGTGTTGTCATCATGACTGTTGTGATAATGTCGTCATCTTGACCATTGTGTAAATTCTTTGATATTTTACCTAAACCCATTTTAGAGTAAAAACACATCCCTAAAGTTTCCCATGATTGGAGGGCTTAACTGACCTACTTTTCAAGGTCGTCGCAGTCTGCCCTTGTGCAACATGCGACGTCACAGGTTGTCCTAATGCAACCTGCGACGATGTCAGTTATTTGGATAAAAGAGTATCTTTGAGCCCATTCTCGAAGATGAGTGATGTGGAGGCCTATCCCTAGGCTCTAGGTGAGGTGGCATTTCGGTTCCTAACGTAATGGGAAGATCCCTTAACCATCTCCCCCTAATCCTCAACCTACCCTATCTCCTTAGCCCTATATAAACACCCACTCTCTCCATGAGAGGGGGGAAGGTCTATGGTACCCTTATGCTGGTAGAACCCATATTGGTGATTGGGAAGCTTGTACCACCTTGGAGGCTTGGCTTGGACATGTTGGATGGAGGATGCGACGTTGAGGCTTTGGTTGTAGCTTCATCCTTTCTATGTATTCCCACTTTTATACAATTAATATAATCTCTTTCCATAAACTGTTGTCCCATTGATGGTGATGTTTAGAGTTTTCTTCCTTAATTGTTAACTTAGATCAATCATATGAAATGTATGCTTTCACTGTTTGCTCGTATCTATATGGTCAACAGGGTCTTGCAGCTTAATATCTGACGATGTTGGAGCATTGGATCAACAAAGAGCGAAGGGATCTGCAATCTGAGGTAAGCTATTTATCTACTAGTTTGCACTTCTATTGATCTAGGAAAGTAGATCTATATTCTGTTTGATTTGTTCTAGACTTACATTAAGCTAGGGAGATCACGCCTTAGATCTGTCTTTGGTAGATTGCCCGTTAACAATAACATTGGTATTCTTGTGCAAAATCTAGTCCAAGGCATCTCTTATTTCTTAGTTCAACAATAATACATTGGAAAAGTTTAAGATAAAAAATCCCCTTCTCATCAAATTAGATTACAATATATAGGCCAAGGCTAAGCGACCCTTGGCCTTCCATATTCCCTTGAGACATTTTGGAATTCTTTCAATAAATTTATTACAACAATTGATTTAATTTAACCCTGAGTGACCTTTGGGATTCCACTGATTTGTCTTTTAGTGATTTTGTCTTCATATGGCAATGTTGACTTTATTGGTTTCTTAGTGTGGAGTTTTCTTCCACATGTATGAATGATAAGCTCCCAATACATGAAATGTGATATGGTGAAATGACCATTTGAGGCTGCCATTTCCATTCCTTGATTTAACTTTTCCTTAGTCATTCTTCGGTCTTCTCGAATGTGGTGCAGTACTTCATGTTGTAGTTCTTCCTTCAACTCCATTCATGAAGTTTGGTGTGATTTTTCGATCTTGATGTAGCACGATTTCATCAAATGTGGAGTGTCATCGTCAATGATAACAACATATGTTTCCTCTCACTTGACCTATGGCCATTTCTTTCCAATGATGAAAAAGTTTATATACATCTCGTTTTTTCTTCACGACACGGTTTATGTCCTGTCCACAACTTATATTGGTCATCATGGCATTAAAACAAATTCTATTGTCGAGCCATCTGAAATGTCTTTTAGAGATGCCATTTCGTGTTCTGCTCACTCGTTGGCCATTACAGGTGCATGTGCATGTATGCGATCACATAAGTTGGAATCATGCTTGTCTCATAAAAATTTACACTATCTAAAATCTTATTAATATTATATTTTTATTAAAACATAATTAATTAAAATAAAACAAAGTCACAAAAAAATATAATTAAATTAAATTAAAACCGAAAAAAAGGATAAAATAAAATAAAATAAAATATAACAAAATTAATATAACCTAATCCTAACTACCCCTAACCTAACTCACATTCTAAACTGTGCATTAAACTAAGATACACTCTTTATTCTACCCCTCTTATCCACGTTTGGTCTCCACTCAAAATATGAAATGTAAAAGGGATCCCAAAACCTAAATCATACACCCTATTCGAAACCCATTCATTTCTCTGTTTTATTAAAGAACTCCACTTTATTTATAAGTGCATGTATGATTTTGGATTTGAACATGGCCCATTTAAAGCATTGCATAATCTCCTTTTCGAAAGGGTTATCGACGTGGAGACTTGAAAGGGTGTTGGAGACATAAGGGCCTCTCTGCACCCATGCGTGACCTCATTGGTGCCCCTAGTTAGGTTTTGAAGGGCCTTCGATTTATATATATAAGTGCATCCTTTTAACTTTATATTATGCTCCTGCATACTAGGGGAGGAGTGTGGAAGACATGAATATACACTTATCGGTCTTGTATCGCTTTCCCAATAAGGTTTGGGTATGGAAGAGGTTTTGTGTGCATGCATATGGATTTCAAAATCGAGGCTTCCTTGGAGATTATGCTTGTGCTCCAAAAGGGGGCTCTCGTTACATGTGAGTGTTCATGAATAAAACATTACATATAATGTTTATCAAGTTTAAATGGAGGTGGCACTCCATTTATCATCAAGAAGAAAGGGAAGTATTTTAAATACATTTTAAAATATCATCTTTACGGTATAGAAACACGTTAAGCATTGTATTTTCTTTTATTAAATCACTCCCCCGTACACAATACATAACCGAATGCCTTTTAACTTAGAATTTTTTTTTTTTGTGTTATAAAAAGCTTCACACGAGCGGTGCTATGTTGGTGATTAGAGCATTGAGATAACACTGATTTAGTGAGGTTAGCAACCACAACACCACAATTGGTTTCCTCTCGGGGAAGAGAAGGGTAATTTTTTTTTTTTCATACTTTCCACGAGGGTTTGGAGAAAATGGAGGAGGAGGTTTGGAAATTGTCGAAAGTGGTGGAAGATGTGTGTGTTGGAGTGTTTTTTTGGTGAATTTCGGCTAGGATAAGGAAATTTTCTGCAATAACTTGGAGTCCCGTCAATCTCCTTGGTCGACTTAGTACCAACCACGAGAAAAAAGTGGGAATTTTTTTTGTTTTTTACTGCAGTTTTTTTTCTTCGCTTTGGCTAGGTTTTTACCTTTTATCCCTGTTTACATAGTCTTCTTTTTTGTCTCTTTCTGGTTTTACTATTTTCTCTAGGTTTTTTCGATTATGTCTAAGTTGGGTTGTTTCTGTCCCTTCATCAAAAGCTTTTCTAGAGGCGTTTGGCAGTTCTGACAATTTTGTCGGAGGTTCATTGGATGGACATTTGGGGGTTCTCTCAAAACCCTCTTCGTGTCCTGTCCATACAAACCCAAAAGTAATGGTGGAGGTTGTAAAAGTAAAAAACCCTACAATTGTCGAAGTCGAGGTTGCTTCTTTTCCTTCTCGGGCCGACCCCTCTCCGCTGAATCTAATTCCTTTTGATGGTAACACTCGGGAGAAACTGTTAGAACAAGGTTTTGATGGTTATAGGGGTGTACGAACTAGTAAAGCGGCTAGAAGAAGGCGAAAGGTTAAACAGGTGAAAGCAAGGCAAAACAGATCTGTGTGCACTCTTGGAAGGGATGTAACTTTCGACATGGTGTTAGGGCTCACTAAAAGAACTCTCTTGGGTCATTTCGAGTATGTTAAAATGTCCAGGCCTGATATTATCCAGTGGATGTTGTCTTGCTGGAAACCCCTCATAAATTATACGCCTAAAGTAAATGTTCTTGTTAATGGGTGGTTCAGTTTTCAATTTTTGACAGAGGATAGCCTTAAAAAACTTGTTGAACGTTACTGGGTTATTGGAGAAGGCTCTTTGGTTTTTTATTGGTGGCATGTGGGATTCAACCCTTGGAAGAAAAAAATAACAAAAAGACACATGTGGGTCTTGTTACCAGGGTTTCCATTGCAATGTTGGTCTTTCGGGGGTTTTATGTCAGTAGCTAACTCCATTGGTAAGTTTATTTTGGTGGAGGACTCGATCCTTTTAGCTGGTGATAGGAGGTTACCAAGAGATCTAGTTGAAATGGATATGACAGAAGGGTTGCCTACTGAAATTGAAGTGGTATGGAACATAGGCTCTTTCATTCAGAGAGTCAATTATTGGAAGGTTGCTTTTCGGTGTTTCTCTTGTCATCAGGTGGGACATACTAGGGATCGGTGTCCGTGAAGGGATCTCTTTCCTGAAGACCTCTCAGATGCTTCTTCCTCTTTAGGAAACTCAATAACTTCAAACACCTGTTTGCAACAAGACATTCCTCTCAATAGATCTTCTGCTTTGGAGGCCCTGGGTAAGTTAAAATATTCTCTCTCCATTATTTAAAAGTTTTTGTCTCCTTCTGAGTTGGAGAATTTTTTCTTATCTACTGTAATTGGAAACCCTACTTTGGATTCTCCTTCTCCTGCTCAAAATCTTCCTACTTTAGCTAATGATGTTAAATTTTTTGAAGATTTGGGGGGTTAGGATCTTGGGGGTTTAAGTCCGGTGGCTAGGGAACCTGTTGTTCCTTTTCCTTCTTTTGTTACTTCTCCCCTTTGCCAAAAAAGTCCAGGGGTTTTAATTGATGAGTCTGTCCCGCAAGTGGTGCTTTCTCCACATACTCCTTCCTCTGTTACCCTTTCCAATCAGTGCCAAAAATAGGTTGTGGATACTGTGTCAAAAGTGCTTATCCCAAATTTTTCGAGTATGCCAGTTGATGATTCAACTCTTTGTATCTCTTCCATAAGGTCTCAAAATGTCACGATTAGAAAGAAAAGGGGGAAAAAGTGGATCAAGTTTCTTCTTCTGCTGATAAATTCATAAACCCAAATTTTTTTGATATCACTCCTATTTCTGCTTCTCTTACAACCGATTCTTCCTCTAGGGTCCTTAGATTCTTTATGCCCCTCCAGGAGGTTCCCAAATGATTGTAATGACTTTTAATATCAAGGGTTTCAACAGTTCTCCTAAAAAACCTACCTTAAGGAGGATAGTTAAAAATGTTAATCCTGATTTAATCTTAGTTCAAGAAACTATGATTTCAAGTGATTCAGCTTGTGAGAATTTTCTCAAAATATTCCCCGCTTGGAATGTTTGTGGTTTAAATGCGGGTGGTTTGTCTGGAGGTTTACTTGTTGCCTGGAATTCGACAAAATATTTCTTCAAGCCATATAATACAGTTGCTGGAATATTACTTGAAGGAAGGTTTTTAGGGTTAAATGGAATAATTAAAATTCTAAATTTCTATGGTCCTTATAATCGACAGGAATAGTTCTGGGACAAAGTGGTGCAGTCAGGAACTCTTAATGATCCTAATCTAATTCTTGCAGGTGACTTAAATTTTACCTTATCTACCAATGAGGTTTGGGGTTACTTTCAGATCCCCTCTCCAGCTATTTTCGGAAGAATTTTGATGAGGAAAAGCTGATAGATATCATGCCAAGTGTTTTTGTTCCTACTTGGTTCAACAGACGTTTTGGTAATGCAGGTCTGGCTAAAAGATTGGATAGGTTCTTTATGTCAGAAGGGTTATGCCATGACTGCTTTAGGTACAAATCTTGGTCTATTTCATCGCGTATCTCGGATTATAAACCTTTGTTTCTTCAATTAGATTTTGAGAAGAGGGATCTTCATTATCCTTTGAAATTTAATCATATATGGCTGCAAGAGGAGGTTTTTTGTAATATGATCATTGAAAAGTGGAAGGAGTATTCTTCAAAAAAATTTCCCTCTGCCTCACAAGATTTTCTTTACAAAACGAACAAGTTAAAATTTGATGTCTTAAATTGGGAAAAATAAAAAAAGAAGCAGAATGAAGCTGCTCTAATCAAAATCAAATGTGAGTTAAGCAGTCTGTCTGAAATGTTGGATATTGATATTTTTTTGAAGAGAGGAGAAATATAATTTATGAATTGAATTCATCCAGGCAGAAAAATTTGTTGCAAGATAAAGAGACCTGGCATTTAAAAAGTCGTGCTATGTGGATTCAGAGTGGTGACAAAAATACGAAATTATTTCAGAATTTCGCAAATCAAAGAAGGATTATAAATAACATTTGGTATCTTGAGGATCAAAGTGGAAACAAATTGAATGATCAAGTCTCTGTTAAGAATAGTGTCGTCTCCCTTTTCAAAGAGATTTATGCGCAAGATAGATCACTAAATATCTCTAGTCAATTAGAGGTGTTAAAGCTCTTTCCCAGAATGTTCTTTGATGAAGATGTTTCTCCGATTGGAAGGCCAATTACTGAGGAGGAAATTCAATTTGTTCTTGATATTTTTGCAAGGGAAAAGAGCCCTGGCCATGATGGTTGGCCTACTTAATTTTTTCTTCATTTATTTCATTTGCTGAGTGGTGATCTGGTGGAGATTGTAGAGGAATCTAGACGGATGGAATTTATACCTGAAGGATTGAATGCTACTTATATTGCATTAATCCCTAAGAAAGATAAGCCTATTTCCTTCAACAATTATAGGCCGATATCCTTATGTAATTTGGCTTATAAGATGATTGCTAAAGTTATTGCAAACATGTTAAAACCTTATTTGTAGAAATGTTTATCTCAAGAACACTTCAGTTTCCTCTCCAACAGACAGATTCTGGATGCTATAGGTGTTTCCCAAGATTGTTTACATAGTATCAAAATATGAAAAAAAATCAAGCTTTCATATTTAAAATGGATTTAATAAAGGCTTATGATCGAGTTGATTGGTCTTACCTCTGGTTAATCTTGTTGCAAATTGGTCTTCCGCTCGAGATTACCGATTGGGTGATGGCCTGTATTACCAGTGCAAATTTTTCTATTCTCATAAATGGTCATCCTACTTCAGCTTTGAAAGGTTTCAGGGGACTCAGACAAGGTTGTCCCTTGTCTCCCCTCCTATTTTTATTAGTAATAGAAGGCCTCAGTCTGTTGATTCATGTTGAAAAAAGGGAAGGTAATATATAGGGTTTAAGGGTGGCTTCTTTGGTTCAGATTACGCACCCACTGTTTGTAGACGATGTTTTACTCTTTGGTAGAGGAACTACTCAAGAATGGTGACAGTATATGATGTTGATCAATATATTCTGCAATGCTTTTGGTATGGCGGTAAGTGCTTAAAATTCCTCTTTTCTCTACAATGTCATCGATCCAATAGTCGAACAACAAATGTGTGAACATATATTTTTCGTTCTACCTTATCAGATGCATAAGCTAGATGAGGGTTTTAAATATCTTGGTTTTTTTTAAAAGCCAAATGGGTATAAGAAGTCAGATTGGACGTGGTTAGTAGGGAGGATTGAAAGAAAATTAAATAATTGGGCGTTCCAGTATCTTTCTCTTGGAGGTAGGTTGGTGTTAGCCAAATCCGTTTTACAAGGTATTTTGGTCTATTGGTATTCTTTAGCTATGGTTCCAAATTCTATTTTGGAGATGCTGAGGAAAAGAATGTTTCAATTTTTATGGTCAGGGAACTTAAATGACTCAATATTTCATCTTTTGTCTTGGCACAATATTGCTCTGCCTAAAAAGTTAGGTGGTTGGGGGATCAAGCATATTTTATGGTTCAGTGATGCACTTCGAGCAAAAAATTTATGGCAAGGTTTATTTGGGTTGTCTCTATGGTCACTGGTCTTAATAAGGAAATACATTCATTTGGCTATTCTTGCAGATTGGATTAGGAGGCCTAACCTTGAAAGGAATTCCTCTGTTATCTGGAAAGGTATTTTTCTAAGTCTGAATACAATCAAACAAAGATTAAGTTGCGATCCTGGGTGGGGAGTTCAGATATTCATAGGAATAGATCCTATTTTTGGTTTGGGTAATAATTTTGGCCTTTCACGGGATCTGATTCTAAAACTTCATGAACAAAATATATTTGTTCTTTCTCAGGCAAAAAAGGATTCGAATGATGGAAATTCGACTGCATTGGGGCTCAACGCTTCACATTTGGGCCTGTCATACAATTTAGGGGTTGAATGGGATACCTATATCTTAAACTTATTGTCTGCAGGTATAATCCTTTCAAACAAACAGGACCGGTTAGTATGGGATTGGTCCGTATCAGATGGTTCCATAACTGCAAGGTTCCAGTTAAATATAATTAAAGGTCTTTATTCGAAAGGATTTTTTTCAAATATTTGGAGGTGGAAGGTTCCATTTAAATTAATATGTTTTCTTTGGTTATATTTGGGAAACCGGGAGCTCACCTGGGATAATCTTTTAAAAAGAGGCATGAAGGGCCCGGGGTTTTGTTCCCTCTGTAGGGTGGATTCTGAAACAGCAAGTCACCTGTTTGTAAGTTGTTCTTTTAACTCTGAAGTTTGGGCCCTTAGTATTCATGCTCTTTCTTTAAAACATAGTTGTTCCTCAAACACATTGCTTGAAAGTATTCAGATTTGGTTGAATAATAATAGAAGATATAAGGAACTTTTTTTTTTTATCTCATGGGAAATTTGGAAGAGAAGAAATAGACAGATTTTTGAAGGCATTTATACTCTTCCATCTCAAGTCCGCGTTCGTGCTTTAAGCCACTTCTTTGAATATTGTAGACCTATTGTTCTTCCAAAAAAGAGGATTATCAAAAGTCCATGTTTGGATATGTCCTTTTCAGTAGGTTTTTTTGATGTTGCTTACAAGAATGGTTTGGGAGGTGCATGCATTATTTTACAAATTAAACCCGGTTATATTTGCAAACTTAAGATGTCAACAGGTACAGGTTCAAACAATAAAGCATAAATTATGGCTTGTTGGGGGATCTTATGGTATGCAAAAGAGTGGGGTATTCGGAATCTGCAGGTTACAAGAGATTCAAAGTTTATTATCGATTGGGAAAACGGTTCTCATTTTCTCTCAGCTCTCGATTTAGATGTGTGGAAATGCAAAATACTTGATTTAAAGAAGTTTTTCTCAAATATATCCTTTTTCCATATCTACAAAGAATTCAACTTAGCGGCAGACAAATTATCAAAATAGGCAATGCGTATTTTGATGGTAGACTTTTTTTCAAAGAGTTAGTGGATGAATTTTGTATTGAGAAAGGTTCTTTCTCTTTTATCTAGTTCGCTTATCTCGTTCTTGAAAAAGAATTTTGGGGTTAGTCTTTATTTTGAGATATCTTAGTTTTTTGGGAGGCAATACAATGTCAAGTTTTTTTTGTTAGAAGAATTTTGTATGTAAGCCCAATTATCCTCTTTCTGGATAGCTATTTCCAAAGATAGGGGTTTTGAAAGTTTTACAGTATGATGTAACTTTGATTCATAATGAATATCAAGTTAATTTTTTTTTGCTTGAAAAACAAAACACTGATTTAAGAATTAGTGGTGACAAATGCTAAACTCACTATTGATTACACAATGTAACTAAAATTTCCTTTGATTGGTGATATAGGTT
Source organism: Larix kaempferi (assembly GCA_027924585.1). Taxonomy (NCBI): domain Eukaryota; kingdom Viridiplantae; phylum Streptophyta; class Pinopsida; order Pinales; family Pinaceae; genus Larix; species Larix kaempferi. The sequence goes on from BSBM01000264.1 coordinate 1,380,874, forward strand.
TAGTTGCATGAATTTGCTTCCTCGATGTGTGAGCTAGAGGTGTGAAAAAATATCAGAGGTATAGGTAACCACAACATAGTAATCTTTCTTCATGATGGGGCTAGCTCCCTTAGCAATACACATGGATGCTTATGTTTGTTGGGAAATTGTTGGAGGTGTTTTCGCACCTTCTGGGATTGGATTTGGATTCCGTGAGTTGCATTGGATTCACAACAACACGCTAGTCAAGGGTGTCCAAGTTCGTCATCAAAATTTTCACTTTCACTGACTCCCAAAATTACGTGCAAAAGCAATTTTTTAATGAAAGTTGAGGGCTCATTCTTGTAGTAATTGACTTGCTCAAAATTAATTCCGTCAGCTTTCTCACTATCTAGTTATATAATATTTTAGTCTATTAGTAGGGATTAACACCAACCATCACCGATTAAAATATTTTAATTTTCGAACTAGGCCAATTGATCACCTAGTGCGCATCATGCTTGACAGTTGTCGAAAGATCGAATTGCTCTCGGAATTGACTCTAAATCAACCAATGAATAATAAGAATCATAAAAAATGGTTCGAGCTGAGAGGGAGTATTAATACGAGGTAAACCACTTATGACATGAGATACACAGAGGAAGATTATGGTTCATGAGACCTGCCAATCACAACTCGAATGAGGTTGTAGCTTGCATAGATTTATTGATGCAAGGCTTTGACAATGAGTGAAACAACATTTTGAAAGATGTGATGTATACAAGGGGGAAATTGTCAGGTAGTCACATAGATAGGGGTAGAGCGGCTTATCCTAGCTTGTATATTTCCATGCAGTGTTCAAACTTGGAAGGCGAGGTCGCAAGCAAAGATTGGGAGATGATGATTGGGAACTACATATAGGAGACTTGGGAGCACCATAGAGGATCAAGAAACTGAAACTTCAGCCAGTAGAATAAAAGAAAGCTACCAATAGAGGGTAAAAAAACTAGATCCAATAGTTCGGATTAGTCATTCAAGAATGACAGTGATAATTGACAAAAATCATCGTGAAATTATCAACAGACATTCTAGCAATCAGACTTCATTCCGCTAAGTCATTATTCATAAATCAATTCAGGCCACACTTAAGAAACCAAAATTTAGCACGGGGTTCATGGATTTTCTATTCCAAAATAAATAAAGTAGGGGGGATGTTGTGGCCACAAAAATTGGCAAACCACTAGAAGAACCAATTATCTCTACCTTAGATCACTCAGATACTTACATTCATCAAAGTCTTAAAGATGATCTCTTCGGATTGACATAATAGTTCTTGTATTCATGGGTACCACTTCAACATATATTCAAATTCTCAATAAGATATGAATCAATGAAAGCAGACCTATGATAATCTTATGTTTGTTCTCTAGGAGCGAGAGTATGTATTTTATTTACCCAACTTAAGTCCAAAATGTGCTTTGCATTGGTCATAACACCACAAACTAGAAACCATAAGTTATATGAGTGCTTAAATTTTGGTCCTCATATCTTATACCACATGCATGGTTTTGCTTCGTGCAAGTGTCTATACTCTCGACATAGTTGCCTCTTAAATGTTTTTTTACGTCTGAATGCTCTTGTCCCAATTTACTCCTTTGGTTTTTATATGTAGATGCATATTTATTTTTGATCTCTTAGATATTTTTTTTCTTTTTTAGTGAGTATATTGGAGAAATATTTAGTAAGCCCCATAAGGGCACAAGATAAAATTTAGAGTCATTTTGATTTGCTATGCACTTTCATCGCTCTTATTCTATCCATGGGTTAACCACTTGAAAACATCATAGGATTTAGCCAATTAAGTGCGTAAAGTGGGCGGAGCTTGCTAGAGAATAACTGAAAGACACCTAGAGACCTACTAACTATTGTTCTCGTATAATCTCTTTCAAGGCTCTTAGCGTTTCACCATGACAAGGGTCCTACTATGGGATTCCATATAACTTGTAAGAATGCTCAGATGAATTGCTTGGGTGTTAGTCAAATATGATTCATGTCTTCCCAATGGAGCCACTATGCATACCCTACCCCTTGACAACCCCAATAGGTTAAGTCATGGGTTTCGAAAAACCCTTCATGTTATTTGATGCCAAAGGTTTTGACTTATAGTATGAGCTGCAAAGATTGATCAAAACATGAAGAAGAAAGAGGGTATGTACAATCAAAGAAATCCATCAAGACTGATCACACCACAAGGAAGAAAATTAGAAATCAATTAAAGCTATTGGTTACAGATAAGAAAAATCAAAAGTAGACCAACAACTTCAGCTTAAATCTCAGTTGAAAGTAGAAATTGTATAAATTCAATCATTTCAAATTTTCTTTCAAACCATGAATCACAAGAAAAAGGACCGAGAACAAGCTGAAAAAATCGAAGCATCAAATCCAACCCTAAACAACATTGAACATTGTAAGAGCATTGTGTTAGGGGTAAATATTGGGAAACATGCCAAGCCAAATTACAAGCATTACTCCCTCTGGCATTGTATTTCCCAAGTTTATCCATGATTTCAATGTTACTCCCAAATCATTTGCTACTTATACTCCTTATTTTTGCAAAGTCACCCTACATATAGTTGATTCTCCAAGTTTCTCAAGTGTCCTCAGTCATCTCCCAAATCGACATCCTAATAATGCTAGGATGAGGGTTGTTTCAAGGAGGAAGGTAATCAATCTCACCTAGAGGGATCAAGGTTGGACTAGCTGCAAGGGTGAATGAAGGACATGGTACGCCATGGTACTCTTAGGGGATTAGAAGGGGTCTCAACAATGCATATTTCATAGCATATTCTAAGAATGTGCATAGGGGATCAAGGGTGCTTGAGGGACATGCTTTTCTATTAGATTTCCATTTGTTCCATTGCAAGATCAGATTTATAAAAATTTGTCAAAACAAGAATGATACAATTTAAAAATTACCCAAACAACAAAATAATTGAACATAAATTATTAGGGCTAAGTTATTTTTTAGATCATGAAATACTTCTTTGTGAATCTGAGAGATGTATTTCCTTAGTTTTTAGTCAGCTGGTGAGTACCATTCTAACAAATATCTACCAAGACAGGTGTAATGAATAAGGTTCATGCTAGTGTGAGAGAAAATAAAATCACAAATAAAATCCCATTGTTCTTACCTTTTGTTGATGAGCATTGATAATAAATTTCCACTACAAATTTACAATGTCAGTCAATCAAACATTCTAAACTAGATTATTTATTTCATGTTTCAAGAAAAATGCATTTCAAATGGTAAGCACTAAATATGGGAAATGGCATTCATCCTTTCTTTTCGTATGGCAGAAGATATCTACAAGAAAAAATGGGGTGGAAGTCATGAAGATATGACCTTAATACATAATTTCTCTCCCAACCTAGAAGTAAGCTAAGCATGGATACTTCAACCCTAATCATGCATCTTTACCAATTCAGAAATAATAAGGCTTTATTCAATTTCTCTGCTCCGGATATGATTCTTTGTATCATTGTTTTGCTGACGTAATCTCTTTTCCTTCATTGCAACTCAACTTTTTTCTATGACCTTTGCATGATCAAGCTTTCCAGTCAGTGATGCATGGGGTATCAAATCTTATAACTACTCTCATCCATGTGCATGATAAATTCATGCCATTATGTGGTTATGAATAGAAACTCCAATGAAACCATGCCAAGCGCCATTAACCTTTTAAAAATTCATCACAACAATGTCATGGCCCTTTATTTGGTGCTTCAATGGTCACTTGTTGGCACTTTAACCTACGGTAACACAATTGTTCTATTCTTCCATTGTTTCCTTTAAACCTCTTATATTGCATCCAAATGTCGCTATGTTATACATCCTTTCTTACATTCTCAACTCTTCTCTGTGATTGCGACGCTTCTTTATTTGGAATGCAAGCAAAGCTCTTTCTTTCTCTACACAACATTGGTAGGAATCATGCTTGGGCTATGCAATGTCGATGTTATTTCCACTTGATTCATATGTGCAATGTTTTGGCGCATTCACTAGTTTTCTTGTGCATGTTTGAAGGGATATAAACTTTTCTTGCACAACGGTCAACAAATTTCTCCCTTTGTCACCTTTATTGTTTCATACTTAATTAGAATCAGATAAAGCCTTTTCTCAAATTGATATCACTTGCAGATTGAGACTTTCTTTAACTTAGTGCTATAGCATCTTTTGTCACACTTGTCCCATAGATGCTATGATGGCCTATCTTATCCAAGTACCTCTTTTGCAGACTCCCTTGATCCTTAATCAACTATGAATAACAATTATTCTTGAGAAAAACTCTTAAAAAAAATGTTTTCCAAGATGTACGTGACCTATGTGTGTATAGTCTGCGTTCATGCAACCTACCTTTAGCTAGCCCGTGTACATGCCTATTCAAGGGTAAAAAATAAAATAAAGTTACTTTATGGGAAATATTATAGTTTTGGCCATTCCCAACTATTCCAATCCTGTAAGTAACCACTCATAACCTCCTTAACTACCTCCCCATCACTATAAAGGAGGCATAGGAGAAGGAATTTGGGGACCGAAGCATTTTGAGATTACCCTCATGATGTTGGATTATATTTAGAATTAAAATCCCTATTGTCCCTAGTCTGCAAAAGCCCCATTCCCTTATTTGAAACCTAGTTTTTCAACCATTGTTGAGGGTCTCTATTGTGCCAAATAATTGAAGTGATTCTTTTGGGCATATCTCCTGCAGTGAACTGAAAAAGGCCTGGGTGGAAGGACCCTAATATCAGTTTCATAACCGTGTTGCAACAAGGTTTAGGTGATATATTTCTGTAACTTGTTGTTCAATTTATAAAAGAAATCATTTTCCATCCAAATTTGAGTATTTTACTTTCCGTTTTTAAATTCTTGAATGTGGATGAGTTATTCAATAATTTGTTTATAAAACTATATTTTTGTAGTAGTAACTACTTTCTTGTCAATCTTTGCTCATTTTCAGGTTTAGTCTTGAAGTGTTGGTGAGAATATCAGAGCAACAAATAACCAAAGGGATCTACATCAAATGATAGGATTTTGGGTGAGTTATTATTCTAAAACCCTCTCTGTGCTTTCCAAGAACGTTTGCTCGCAAAGTGTTTGAATTTATTTTGTCTAAATACTTTGAGTTTCTTTTGGATATTGCTATGTGGTGGTTTCCCAAAGACTACTAGGGTAGGTTTAATTTCTCGAAACAGAATTGGCGACTCCACTGGAGTGTTTTTCCATTTTGGGTAGTTAGGGTTTTTTTATTTGTTGTGTAACTATTTTTGCTTTTTTTTAACCTTTTGTATTTTTCTTATCTCAGCTCGTTAGTTTGTCATCTTAGAACCCTCATGAGAAGAAGTCTTGGTGTTGGGGCACCAAAATTCTTATATTTTGCCTTTTCCTTTGCATATACACGGGTAATAGTATCCACAGTCACGTACCTTTCCTGTAGGTTGTTGTTTTCTACAAAAAATATTGTATCTGCCCATGTACTAACCTATGCACTGGATATTTGCGTCCATGTGACCTACCTGTGTCTAGCCCGCATACATCCCTATTTTTGTTCCTTTTTCAATTTCTTTTTCCCTGAACTAGAAATGTGGGTTGCTGTTTGTCTAAGTTGACTGTAAGGGTATGAAGTTTGCTATTATTTTCAGGTTTCAACACTTTTTTTTACAAATAGAAAACAAAAATAAGTCTTTTCATTTTTAGGATTTTATTCCCATTTTCTGTTTTTGGGATGAGTTTGTAAAGTTTTTAGCGGTCCAGATTCTTGCAAAAATACTTATATTCATACCTGTACTTTTATGTTGATATCATCACAAAAATTCGATAAAAGTTTCCTGCTTTGTAAGTTTTATTGTTGATTGTTTTGCATTTGAAAAAGGTCTTTTTTTTAATTCTTTTATTTGCATTTTGGTGCATTAAATGAGGTGAAACTTTTATAAGTTGTTTGATACTTATTCTTTTTTCTGCAATAATTAAACAAAAAAGTTTGGTTTTTTTAGAAAGGAAATGTTTGTTTTCTTTGAAAAAAATTTCCACTCTTTGAAAAATAAAAAAAACTGTTATTTTTGAATTTTCAAAAAGAAAAAGAAAAGTTTTTTTTTTCTTTTAAATTGTGCGTTAGTTTTTAGTTTTAAGAAAAGAAAAAGAAAACATAATTGTTTTTTAGTTTTGTTTGGTTTGGGTTGTTTCTTCTCTTTTATTTTTGTAAGTAAGTATCCACGGGGTTTTGAACTTGTGACCTTCCATTTACAACTTATCAACTCAATTACTCATTATCAATTTGTCTACCCCCCATGGGCTAGGTTGTTTCTTTTAGTTTTGAAAAGACAAAAGGTTGCTTTTATTTGTCTTTTTCAAAGTAGTTTTATTAAAAGAATGAAAATTAAAAAGGAAAATTTTCTTTTTTGGAAAAAGTTTTGTGCTTTAAATAAATGTTTTATAGTGTTTTTTTCTTCTTCAGTTAAAGGTCATTTTTCTTTCTACGCTTCTATATCTTTAAAAGTGTCTTTTATTTTTTGTAAGTGTTGGAACATCACTAGTTTCACTTTCGTTCCTCTGAGTAAAGAACAACCACTTAAAAATAATGCTTAATTTAAAATCAATAAGAATTTTTATCTTTTGGTAGGGTTCACCAATTTAGATTAAGTTATAGGATGTTGGGATAGGTTGTAAGCTAACAACCCAAGGTAATTATAAATTTTTAAACTTAGTGGTCTCTTTAGAAGGATAGGAAGAAATCCAACACCACAAGGGTGTGGCTGGGAAGCTCCACTAACACCAGAGTTAAGCACGAGGTCATGTGAGGTTGAGTGTGGAATATCAATCACTTCGTTGGTCCATGAGGATTCAAAATCTTCCCTCAGTTACATTTGAACCTCCACCACGTACACAAAGGAACATAACAAACACAACAGTCTCTTTTGAGCCTACAAGTTCCATCAATCTACTCAATGAACCACAACCTACAAGAAATTACACTTCTGTACCACACACCAAAGTTGAAGATTTGAACGCTGAAGGTTTGGTAAGACCCTTTAACTCCCATTTAAATATACCTAGCGATTTAGTATTAGTGCAGATTCCAAGTGTTTCTGAGCATACAATAATTGCTTATCAGATTAACAGAGGTTTAGTCATGTATGATCTAGGGGGAAGTTAAGGAGAGGCTCATTCACCCACATCATTTATTGTCCCAGGAGTATTTTCTCCTCCTCTTGTCAGTACCCAATTGTTAAATGCAACCATAGCTAGTTCAACTCTTATGGTTATTGTTGGCACTACAGGTTTAGTGGTTACTCAATCTTTAAGTGTCACTTTTTCATCTCCTTTTGGATCTAGTGCCATTACATCTAGTATGTCGACATTGGGGATGCCTAATTTCCCAAATAATTCTTATTTTCGAATCCTATTGTTGGTTTTAGTGGTTCTTCTATACCATTCCAAGGTTTCCCCTTGCACGGAGCTCATATTCCCCCATCCTTTCCCTATTTTGGGACTAGACCAATCCAGTCTATTGGGCATGTTTCAGGTGTGAATCCTTTTATAGGTTTTAATACTCAGATGGGTTGTTTCCAATCATCCTCGATACCTGATAGGTCTACCCATTTTTTATTGTTTAATGGAAGAGGTAGCAACTTTATACCATCAACTAGGATTCCAGATGAGGGGAATTTTTCATACGCCCAACCCAATTGGACTCAGGGTATTCCTACTGGGGGAAACCCTATGCATAGTCATTGGAATCCTTTTATGGGAGAGAAAGTGTTGCACAAACATTGATAGGGGGAAAACCCTATCCATCCTTTGCAAATTTTGGGGGAGGAAACTTCCCACCCCAAGGTTCCTACCCCACTTCTTTTTCCAGGAAACCTAGACTCCCTTATCTAACAACTTAAAAATTTCCATATCTATTGAAACTAATGAATGATTAAGTGTGTCACGATTTGAACTAGCCTCTAGTCCCAACCAAGTTACCATCATACATCCCAAAGTTTGAATACAAAATTAGTGAGGATCCAAGAGATCATGTTACCACTTTCCATCTTTGGTGTTCTTCGAATTTGTTGAACGGCGATTCTATTTGGCTAAGGATGTTTCAATGCACACTCACTAGAGTTTATGTGAAATGGTATATTGAATTTCCTGGTTCATCATTATGTTTCTTTCATGATCTTGCAACAATAATTTTTGAGCCATTTTCCGCTTCTCATCCGGCATGATGCCAGTACTGACATATTGTCTCAGTTCAAACAAAACAAAGCTACCCACATCTTAGGTCATATACAAGAGTGTCATAGATGGAAGAGGATAATCAAGGCTAACATCCCCCCAAGTTTCTGTTATAATGGTTTCTTAAGTCCTTGCTTCCATATATCTCCAAGGATGTTTCCACCTCAGGGGTAACCACCGAAGAAGAAGCCATATTTAAGGCCCAATAGTTAGATCTGATTTACTCTTAGTCTAGGATCCTTTACGAGATTATTCTAGATGCACCGAGGTCTAGTATAGACCCATCCAAACCAAAACCTGGACCACATGCTGATAGCATTGTTGGTTTAGTCCGTTACAATGTTGTTGAAGCTGTTAATAACCAAATGAAAAGTTTATCAAATCAATCTTCACTAGCTAGTGCAGATCCTGTTGCCCCGTTGTTATAACATGATTTGCTAGATATTTGCAACATGCCTTTTGTTAGCTGATTTACATTATTACAAACTCCCTTATCCCATTATGGTTCAATCCCTAGTATCCCTTCTAAGTCAAACCTTCAAAACGCTCCAAATTTCTACAAGGACGTGACCTATGCATGGCTAGCCCATGTCCACACGAGTTTCTAGTGTCTATCCTGCATTCCCCCTGTTTTGAAGGTAAACAAATAAAAATAAATTTTGGGAAACATGAAAAGAGTTTCATGGTAATTCAACTATCATTTTCCCATAAATAACTAATGGAACTTCCTTAACCGCTTCCCCAAAAGTATTAAAGAGGCAAGTGGAAACAAAATAGAAAAGAGAAGAAAGAAAAAGAACCCTTATGCTACTCTTTTGCATATTGAATCCATAAACCCTATTTTCCCAGGTCTGCAATTAAACCCCCATATCTAGAAATCTGCATTTCCAACATTCTCCATTTCTTTCTTGCCAAGAAAATATCAAATTATTTTCTTTGTGGCCCGAGATGGAGGAACTCAACATCTAGTTTTAGAACAGTGCCGCGACTGAGAGCAGGTGAAATCTATCTTGTATCTTCTTGTTATTTTGTATAAAGAATTCTCTTTCTTGACTTGAGAGCAAGTGAAATCTAGCAATGTGTTAATTTCTTGTTTTTTTAATTATCTTGTAAATTCAACACATTCATTTGCAATTGAATCATTATATTTGCAGTTGTCTACTTGTATCTTTGTGCTTGTTTGCGATTGCAGATCATTAAAGATAAATTAGGAGCAAAGTTGAGAAGAGGGATCTTCTACAAACGTTGGACCCGAGGTAGGAAATCTTTCCTTGTTTTTGTTTTCTATCTTGAATTGTAAATTGATTTAGATTGCATTTATTGGTAGGATTGTTTGAATGGTTTATGGGCACCGCTCTGTGGTAACTCAACCCAAAAGGTTAATAGGAATTAATTTCCTGAAACATAACTGACCACTCCGCTAGGGATTATCTCCATTTTGGGTTGTTAGGGTTTTTTTGTGTGTTTTTTTTTTTAATTTGGTTTTTGTTTGATTCAGTCTGTTTTTTGAAGATATCCTTTGTTAACTTAGTAACTACTCATTTTAGAACCCTTATAGAAAGGAATTTTATCTGTCTGGGTTGTTATTTTATTTTTTTATTTTTTCACTTTTCCCGTGTATGTACGTGAGCTGTTGTGAGCAAAGACGTGTTCTGGGCTTGCACTTTTCTCTATTTTTGAAAAAATATTATCTTTTCCCAGGAACATGACCTGGATACTAGATAGTCGCGTACACTTGAGCTACTAGTGCATAGCCCGCATCTGTCAAATTTACCTTTTTTCTGTTTTATGTTCACAGAGATGGGAATGTGGGTTGCTGATTTATCTAAAGTGACTGTGAAAAGTTAAGTCTCGGTTGATTAGTTCAGGAATTGACTTCTTTCAAAGAATGAATTTTTTTTTCTTCAAGGCCAATTTGAGTTTTTTGGATTTTTTCCTATTATTCTTCATCCACGGTTCTTGTTTCTCTCAGTTTTTCTTACTGGCTGTTTGTTCCAAGTTTTTAAAAAACTCAGATTTGTTCTTTGTTCTTTTTCTTTTAGAAGAAATAAAATTATTTTTTTCCCTTTCACACCTTGTCAATAAATTTTTTGTTCTTTCTTTTTTGCTTTGGGTGCATTGAAAAACTTGAAAGAAAAAAAATGATTTTCATTTTTTTTTAGTCATTTACAAAACAAAACAAAAAAATGTACAAGTTTTAGATTCCTTTATTTGCATACATTAAAAATAAAAAAAAGTTACAAGTTTTAAAAAAATTTCTTTTCATAAAATGAAAAAAAAGAACCATATTAGTGGGGTTTAGTATTTTCATTTAGTTTTGGAAAAGAAAAAGTTGTGCTTTTTATTTTGTTTGTTTACAAAAGAGAAAGGAAAAGATGCAAAAGGTAGGAGAGTTATATATACTTATTTTTCATGTGAATATTTCAGTACTACTTTGCTTTCTATGAGCAATTTTGATCTTAAAGTTTATTTACTTTAAGGGGCAGAATACTAGAAGTTTTATATCTGCATCCCTTGAGTAAGAAAGCCATTTTAAAATAAATGTTTAATTAAAATTAATAAGAAATTTATTCTTTTATGGGGTTCGCCAATCGAGTATAAGCGTAGGATCTTGGACCATGGCAGCTACAAACTATCCAATATCATTCATATTTTTAAACATAGTGGGTCTTTTCAAGAGGATATGGAAAATCCAATTTTGAAAGTAGTGTGGCTGGGAATCTCTACTCAAACCAGAGTTAAGCATGAGGTTGGGTGATGTTAGGTTTCAGAGAGATCCCTTCAATTCCTAATCAAGCGTCCACCCAGGATTGTATGTATACGGGGACTCTCTTCAGTACCTTAGTATTGTTGAAGTTTCAGACTTGGCTACACTTCCCATATGTATGATTCGAACCTGTGACTGTCCCCTCAGACGTTGTGAATAGATTGGTATCCATATTATCTTGTCCTAGGATCATACACAAGTGCTAGTAGAGGATTTTCTGTGAATACCTTTGGCAGACTTTGTGATTGGAGCATTAGTACCCTTGGAGGATGTTTTCTAGATTTATCTAGTAAAACACTTACACCAAGAAGGGAAACACTCTCGGACTTAGTAACTTCTTTCAAACATTGTTGTTTTAGTGGTGGGACTTAATCAACCCATACTAAAACCTTGGAAGGCTTATCTGTTTTCCTAATTGATATCCTTAGGAATTTTTATAGTGGCATGTTGTTTGCTCTCTGTGTTTAGTTGGCCTTAGGATTTTTTGTGTCTAAACATTTTTAAGGTTGGAAGATCAGACACTTCGTCAATCAAGGAGGATTCAAGATCTTCCTCCGGTAACAGTGGAGCCTCCACCGCCTCCTTAGAGGCAACGCATAAACACAAGTGGCTCTTTTGATCCAACTGGATTAATTGATATTCCCGGGGATCCTAAACTTATCAGGAACAACACTCCTTCATCACACACTACTATTGGTGAATATCTACAAACCAAAGGTTTTGTTAGACCTTTTAACTCACCTTTAACTAGACCCAAGGATCTATTTCAAGTGCATGTTCATTCTTTTGCTGAAACCAGTTTGAGTACTTATAGAATCTCTAGCGGTTTAATAACGGATGACCTAGGAGAGGGATCAGGGAACTACATACCCCTACATATACCCTACATATACCATAGTATCAAGAGTATTCTCTCCTCCTCATATTAGTGCTCAGATATCCAACAAAATTCAGGATACTACTACCCCAGTTTTGAATTTTAATGTTGGTTCTATACCTTTAGGGTCCTCAGTTACTCAAGTTCTGAGTACTTCATTTTCAATACCCTTTGGGTTCAATGCATTCATATTTGGAATGCCTATGAAAGTGATACCAAGTGTTCCTCTTACATCTACTCCTATGTCCCGGAACTTTGTTTTTGGTCCTAACAATTCCACACTATCTTTTCAAGGTTTTCCTTGAGGTGGAGGACACATTCCCCCATCCTACCCTTTTGTAGGATCCATGCCTTTCCAATCCACTAGACCTGTTTTGGGTTCAAACCCATTTACAAGATTCAATTTTGAGTCAGGTCGTTTTCAATCATCTGCTATACCTACTAGGAGTAACCCTTTTTTCACTATTTAGTGGAGGAGGTAGTACTTCCATGCCTTCAAATGGTATTTCAACTAGGGGCAATTTTTCCCAGTCTCAGTGGAATTTAACAGAAGGTATGGGGGGGGGTACATCCTTTACAACTTGGTTGGAAACCTTTTCAAAACATGATCACTTCATAGGTTATGGATTGGGGCAATCCCAACTAGCCTTTTGGGAACTTCATTAGGGGGTATTTTCCTCATCAAACTCCCCAAACCAATCCTTTTTCGACACAACCTAGACTACCTTTTCTAGAAATTTGTTGGATTTGTCAAAACTAATGAATGACCCTATGCACTATGATCCATCTTGGCCTCTTGTTCCCACTAAGCTTGCTTCGGACATTCCAAAATTCGAAGGAAAAAATGGTGAGGATACAAGGGACCATGTTACAAATTCCTACTTATGGTGTTCTTCCAAGTTCGCTAAATGATGATTTGATCAGGTTAAGTTTATTCCAAAGAACCCTTACGGGGGTGGAAACAAAATGGTATATTAATCTGCCATCATCATCTTACTATCATTTCAATGATTTGCGACAGTCTTTTTGAATCACTTTCAACTTCCTGTCCAATACGATTCTGATACAGATTTATTGACTACCTTTAGGTAGACCAAAGCCACTCATTATTTAGATTATATCCAAGAGTGGTGAAGGCAGAAGACGATGATCAAAGCCACTATACCTCCTGAATTTGTATTGGAGTGGTTTTTAAAGTTACTCTTACATTATATCTCTAACATTTTTCTACTTCAGGGGTTACAACTGAGGAGGAATCCATTTTCAAAGCCCAACAATTAGATTTGATATACTCTCAATATGGGATTTTGTACGAAATTATTCCTGACACTCAAGTACTGATCTTGCTAGGCACAAATTAGGACCACATGCTGATGGCATTGTTGGTTCAATTGAAAATCCTACTGTAGAACCAATTTCCAAGCATATCAAAACAATATCTATTAAACACTCCGCAACAAAAGAAACTCAGGTTGTTAGTCCCCCTTCTCAAACATCGTCTGTACACAATTTGCAATCAAATCCAAAAGGTCCTCATCAACCTAGAGAAAAGAAAAATAATAACAAGGGAAAGAAAGGGGAGGGAAATCAAAATCATCCCAAACCTAATGATAATGTTGAGGGGGGTAAGAAAGAACATAGAAAATTCAAGTTCCCTTGCAAAATTTGCAAATGAGACCATCTTACGCATCAATTCCCCTTAATCTATCAAGAATAGAAGCTTTTGCAGCAACAACAACCTACTGTGTTGAGAGATCCCTTTCCAAAAGGAAAAAAACATGACTTATGGAAACTTCGATTCTATTGGGGGCACCCAAATTTCCTCATCATCTGATCAATATTACATCAATATGATATGTTCGAACACTCTGTTACAAACTAGAGAAAAAAATTATGGCCAATAACCATCACAAAAGGAGAAAGAGTATCCTGATACATAGAACTCTCATCATATTGAGAAACATGCAGACTCTATGCCAAAGATACTGAAAGGTGTCTATAAAATAGCTTCGCACAATCCTAATGCTAGAGCTGCTGTCAACTACTCTATTGTTGAAGATTTTTCCCAAAAAACTTGTGTGATTCCTACTCTAGAAGTGTTACAAAGTTGCCCACTACAATGTAATGCACTTTTGGATGTTATAGGAAACATTGACTCCACAAACGATTTAGTGGCGAAGTTCAATATGACTGATTTCAAACCTTGTTTATCGTACCATGTTGCTTTCCAAATTGACCTAGTACATGGTTCTAAGACTATTGGAGGAATTGTACTTGATGAAGGTGCGTCTACATGCGTTATGGCCATTTCTTGTTGGAGAGCTTTAGGATCCCCAAAGTTATTTCCTTCTACGACTTTACTTACTACATTTGATGGAAGGTCATTCTAGCCTCATGGAATCCTCCCTTCTTTCAATGTTGAGTTAGAAGGACAAACAATTTGAGTATAAGTTGAAGTTGTAGATGCTCCCCTGGATTACAATTTGTTGTTAGGGAGGAGTTGGACATATGCTATGAAAGCTATTCCATCGTCTGTATTTTGGGTTTTATTATTTCCTCTTGAAGGAAATATTGTCAAGATTGACCAATTATCCTATACCCGAAATAGTATTGTAATTTATACAGGTTCTAATATTCCATGGATTGATCGAACTCATCCAACAACTGAGAGTTTAGGTGCAGGAATGTATCCATCACTTATGGGCACATTCAATCTTCCCGATCCTGTTAATTATACTGGTTCGACTAGTGTTAGGGATGTTGATATTATATCCAAGGATTCCTTATAAGAAATACCTGACAGAAATGATACTTGGATCCTACATACTCCATCTAAGTTAGAAGAAGATCCCCAACACCGTCAAACAATAGTTCCCTTATTCGGGGCTGATATAGCTTACCAAGCAATTCAAAGTTCTGCCACAGTTTAGATTACAACTCCCCGAATATCAAAGGTGTTGGATCCTGATTACAAGACTGCATGGGCTATGGATTACTCTCATTCTCTTGAATCTTTAGATATGGTTTTGCCTATGGATGAGGCCATTCTGGAAGCTATGGTAGGATATGCATCACCGTTCCTACTTTATTCAAGCTTTAGATAGAATTGAAAATGATGAATTCCATGTGAGATTACCCTATAATATGGATTGGCCCATAAATACTTTAGCTAAGAAGGAAATATTTGCTAAAAGAAATATGACAACATAGCTAAAAATATACCAATCAATATTTCTAAAGATCCTATTGTTGCTAAAAACATTTTTATTGGGGAAAATTGCTCAGAGGAAGAAGTTCTTATTTATAACGAGTTGTTAAAAGAGTTTCATGACATTTTTTCTTGGTCATATGAGGAGATGCTAGGAATCGACCCATCCATTGTTGAACATGAGATCAAAACATATCCAAATGTTAAACTTGTTCGACAAAAACTATGTCCTATCAACCCTAGGAAGGAAATGCATGTTAAAGCCGAGGTTGAAAAAAATTTAAAAGATGGATTCATCTATCCTATCGCTATGATAGAATGGGTATCCAACCCAGTTCCAATAGATAAAAAGAAGGTACCATTAGAGTTTGTACTAATTTTCGTGACTTGAATAAATCATGTCCTAACTTGACAATTTCCCTACACCATTCATTGATCATATTATCCAGGAATGTGCGGGGAGTGAAATATTTTCCTTTATGGATGGATTTTCAGGCTATAACTAGATCTAGACCAAACCCGAGGATCAACATAAAATTGTATTCATTTTTCCTTGGGGTACCTTCGCTTATATGAAATTCCTTTTGGCTTAAAAAAAGTTGAAGCTACATTTCAGCGCGCTATGAGTTTTGATTTCCATGACATCAAACACATTGCAGAACCATATCTTGATGATCTACCTGCTCGTTCTCAAAAGAGACACGTCGACCATCTTAATCACTTGCACCTTGTTTTTGAAAGATGTAGAAATTATAAGATTCGTTTGAATCCAAATAAATGCATATTTTGCATCGAATCTGGATGGTTACTAGGTTTCATTGTGTCCAACAAAGGAATTATGGTCGATCCATTGAAAGTTGAGGCCATTGTAAATTTTCCTCCTCCTCGTACCATTTGTCAGCTTCAAAGTATATAGGGGAAAGTTAACTTTCTCATACATTTTATTGTAAACTATGCCAAAATAGAAAACAAATTCATGTGTTTGCTTAAGAAATACATTTCATTTATATGGGACAACGCTACCCAAAATTGTTTTGAAGCCCTTAAAAGGCATTATTGACAACTCCTTTACTTAGCCCGCAAGATTACACAAGAGATTTTCTTTTGTATCTGGTTTCCTTCGAATCCACGGTTGTTATAGTATTAGTTCAGGAAGATG
Source organism: Larix kaempferi (assembly GCA_027924585.1). Taxonomy (NCBI): domain Eukaryota; kingdom Viridiplantae; phylum Streptophyta; class Pinopsida; order Pinales; family Pinaceae; genus Larix; species Larix kaempferi. The sequence continues at coordinate 1,397,124 of BSBM01000264.1, forward strand.
ATCAGCTCCAAGAGCATGCTATCTATTATCTTAGTCATGTGTTACTAGGTCTTGATATCCAATACTCTCGTGTAGAGAAATTGGCTTTAGCAGCTGTTTGTGTTGTTCAAAGACTCCGTCATTATATTTTATTGTGAACAACCAACGTAGTTGCAGATGTTAACCCTTTCCAGTTTGTTTTGACTCGACGAATAATCGAGGGCAAATGAAGTAAATGGATTGTCATACTGCAAGAGTTTGATTTGGATTTTCAATATGCAAAATCGAAAAAATCTTTGGTTTTCGCTGAACTCATTTCAGAGTTCCCAAATGAAGCAAATCTCGCTATCAAAGAAGACTCTTTCCCTGATGAGCACATTTTCTTTATTTCTTCATCTAACCCTTGGTATGGAGACATTTTGATATATCTCCAGACTTTGAAGTGCCCCTCCACTTTTTCAAGGGATGATCGACGACGTTTACACCATAATGCAAAGAATTATCTCATCATCGATGACACTTTGTACCGTAGAGGCGTTGATTCCATTTTGTGTTGTTGCTTGACCCACGAGGAAGCAGAGGATGTTTTGAATGATGCCTACACCAGAGCATGTTGGGGGCATTTATATGGGTTGGAAACAACCCAAACAAATTTATGCACTGGTTTTTGTGGCCTACAATCTTTAAAGATTGTGTTGAAGTAGTCAAACGTTTTCATCCATGCCAACTATTTACCAAGAAGATGTGGTCACACCTAGCTCCACGTTTTCATGTTGTTAGTGTAGGTCCCTTCACTAAGTGGGGGATTGATTTCATGACATGCAACGCATTTTCAGCTGGGGGGCACAAACACATCATAGTTGTTATCGAATACTTCACTCAGTGGGTAGAGGCTATGCCTACAATGAAAAATGATGGGGAAACTGCAGTTTATTTTGTTTTAAATCAGATTATATCATGGTTTGGTACCCCAAAATAGATTGTCACTGATCATGGCAGCCATTTCCATAACTACAATATGGATGAATTAACAACTATGTTGGTTTTTAAACAAGAGCATTCATCTCCTTTTTATCCAAAAGTGAATGGTTAGGTTGAAGCAGTCAATAAAACACTCAACACCATTCTCCAATGCATTGTTAATGCTAGAAAGTCTATCTGGCACATTATATTGTATCCTACTCTATGGGCTTATCAAACTACGATTAAAACTACCACATGGTTCTCCCCTTTCCAACTTGTTCATGGAGTGGAAGCAGTAACTCTGATTGAATCCGAAATCTCTTTTTTTAAAGTTAGTTATACAACTCTTACTTGAGAATTCCGCTTTGGAAGAACAGTTGATTCACATGGAACATCTAGATAAAAAATGTCGAGATGCCACCACGGCAAATGAGGCACACAAAAAGAGGGTCAAAGGTCAATATGATAAATCTATTTGACCTCAAGTCTTTTCTGAAGGTGACCTTGTTTTGGTCTATGATCAAGACAAAGAAACTTTAGGGGCAGGGAAATTTAACCATGTGGCTTGGCCCATATATTGTAACACGTGTCTTAGAAAAATGATATTACAAGTTAGTTGATTATGAAGGGAACAAGTTGTCAAATCCTAGAAATGGGCTCTATATGAAGAAGTATTATGCTTAGTTCATATGCTTTTTCTTGTACATAGTTGTATAGTTGTATAGTTTTCATTGGCATAATTTTTATGTAATTTTGTTGTTGTTTTTTTAGATGTGAACTAGAATATTTCTATGATTTGTCAATGGATCTAGTTGCATAACTTGAGCTCTCGTCGTAGCTGCGTGGGTGATTTATTCTGCCATAGGTCAGTGTTGGCCGGATTTTTTGTCATGTGGCCAACACGGAGAGATAATCCACACATATCACTTAACACAACTTTCTGAGTGTTTGAAGTAGCTATCTCTCGCGGGAACAAAAGGCCCCGCTGCCTATATGAGTTTGCTCCCAATAAGAGAGTCTCACAATTTGTTGATTTGAATTCCTAAAATGCAATTAAAATCTCAAAGATGTAATCTAACTAAAGATGTTTGTCTCGATTTGCAACTAGTTGTTGATCAACTTAACAGTGAGTATAGAATCTGCGATCCTCTTACTTCATCAGTTTTTACTCATTCAGTTACTTGCGTGACATTTTATTTCTATTACTTATAATCATATCCCAAGAAATCAGAATGTAATATCGATGCATATTCTAGCTATGTTTTAGATTGGCATTTGTATAATTTGTAAACACTTAAAATCAACATGTAAATAACAAACATAACACAATGTAAATATGCTGAAATAAAATTCTGTCGATAGATATATATAAAAGTCTCAAAAATATAAATTTTTTATACATCCCAAGATGTGGATCCAAAACATGTCCAAAAATAGGGCACTTGTTGGGAGCCAAAAAGGACCTTTTTGCTTACTTTTCCTATGATACTTTCACCCTGTTTTTCTTTATTAATATAGCCACGGTTGTTATATTCCTTTAAGAAAAACATGATCTTGAGCATGTATAACTCATTATTACTTTGTTACATTAATGCTTACAGTCTACCCGTGTTTATGGATTTTGTTTCCTAATTCAGTTAACTCATGATGTATTAATGAAAGCAATCGAGACCACAAGGAATTCGGGTGTATTAGCCTGCTGATACACATAGATGGAAGAGTACGTGGCAAGAAGTTCAACCTTCTCAGGACTCCAGCTCGAGTCGTTGCAAGAGGCAACTTAAATTACTCATCGACATGGCTGGCTAAAACTCATTTGGTGTTGGATCAGTTCAATCTGTTGAGATCAAATGTGTTTATGAAATGATTTCTATTTTGTAATAATGTATGTAACTGTTTCCTTTTTCAATATTGATTCGACAGCTTGAGGATATTCAATCCCCATGGTTGTCCGAATTTGAAGGATCTGAACTATTTCATCTTGGTATTTAGAAGAGGACTGGGTTGTTCACGAGGGGTTTAAGCTTATTTTGAAAGGAAAACTGTAACAGGAGTGGAAGTATGTTGTATATGAATTTACTTTATTAATGAAATTGGCAGTAATTCCCTGATCTTCTTATTATTGGTTCCTTGTAGTGTGTAGAGGCATCTCTGTTAGGAGGCAAGAGCCCACCTTCTCTCAGAGTTTCCCAATTACCTAGTTATTTAATTACTTTAATTTTCCTTGGTGTGGTATTGTAATTAAATTTAATTTCAAGTTGCTGAAACAGTGTGGTTACTGAGGGTATAATTATTTATTTACAACCTTTATCATTCTGCTAAAACAATTGATCAAATATAAGTGCGGCTCGTTGAAACAGTCGACTATATAGTGTGTGATTTCCCTTTTTAAAGTGTGTTATTGGATCGTATAATTATTGCTATTACAGTTGTGCTATGTCACTGAATTTCATTGTTGTTTGTTTCCTTTCATGAACTGTTGAAACTGGTAGAACAACGTGTGGCTTTGTTTGAGCAAGAGAATTGATTCTTACGATTGAATGCTACAATTGTAGAACATATTCTTCTATTTCTTGCAATAGTAATTTAGGATTTAACTTCTTGCAAAAGTAAATTAGCCATTTTATTCCTAAGTAGTCATTTTCAGGATTGATGTAATTTGAAGGGTGATTTTATGATGATGAATTCCTTTGATTCTTGAAGATTGAATTAGCATTTGAAGTTGGATTGATCAATGATCAGAGTGCATACTTAGTAAATAGGTTTCAAATGTATTTCTTGAATGAATTGGGTGACTTATAGTTGATTAATAAATTACTGAGTGTTTATGCATATATTTTGCTTGATTGCCTTTCAAATAACCAGACTTCCTTGGGTTGACAATTTATATTGAGCAGTTTGTTTGTGAATTAATTAAGCAATTTAAGTGACCAACATTTTGGCGCCGTTGCTAGGGAAGGAAATTGGTAGACATAGATTGTAGCTGATTAAGTTTGTTTCCTTTAGATATCTTGTTTTTGTGGTTACATGGCAATAAGGCACAATGAAGAGTTCTACATCCTTCAATATATCGAACGATATCTCACCAAAAAACAAGGTACGCTATGTAAGTTTGCATGAAAAGAAAAGGAAAAGAAAGTGAAACCCCCCAAAACACTAACCCCACAGGTGGAAGAGGTCGTGGCGCTAAATCAGGTCTAGGAAGGGAAACATTCATTGATGAGCTAATCGCTAGGGCTGATTCTTCTACTAGAGCTTTATTCCAACGATCATCTTCAGGAAGGGGAAGCTCTATTCTCCCCGGGATTGAATCATCAGTATCAACCGTGGAGAAGGAAACAAGATTTCCATACCCTACTATTACTTCTAATAAGAGACCCTCTAAAGATAGGAAGTGTTGTGGGTGCAAGGAAACTAGAGGAGATCTATTGAATTAACGGGAAGGAAGTGAATAAAGAGGAGTGGTTGAAGTAACGAAAAGAATTGGAAGAACAAAGAAGGAGAGAAGAGCAGAAGAACGAGGAACATATGAACAACGAATGGAATAGAAAACGTAAGGGGCACCCTGATGATCATGAAGAGGAGATAGGGGACAATGGTAATAATCAATATGAAGAAAAAATTTCTACACTTGAATTCCCCATTCGACAGACGCCCTGGGTGGCTCCCATGAAGAATATTTCACCTTCGGCATTACCAAACTTTCAAGGGTTGGTCTACTGAAGATCCAGATGATTTTCTCTTTGAATTTGGCATTCTCTGTCGAAGCTATGATTATACCACCAGTGAACAAAAGTTAAAATTGTTTCCTGCTACCTTAAAGGGAAATGCCCTACATTGGTTTATGAGTTTGGGTGGTGAGACTGTTGCAACATGGGACCAAATGAAATGAGTATTCCTTGCTAAATATCAGGATTATTGCAGAACCAAGGATAGGAGAGAGGAATTGTTCAAAATGGTTCAGAAAGAGGATGAAATTTTGGAGGATTTTGTAGAAAGACTTTTATATAATTTACAGATATCTGGTCATTCTGATATTGGAAAGGATGTTCTTAAAATCATTCTATTGCGAGGAATCATAGAGGATTATCTAGATATGCTTAATTTGATAGGAAAGGGGGACATCTCCAAGGGAATCTTTTGATCATATTGTGGATCTGTGTCAAAGATACTCTAGAGGATCTTCTATAACTAACACAAGAGATCGAGATGTCTTTACAAGGGCATAAAGAAATATGTAACCTTCTTGAAAATTTTAAGACTGATATGATGAGTTCTATTTCCTCACAATTGGATGTTTTGAAGGCAAAGCAGAAATAGGTTGAGGTAGAGTTGGAATTGGACATATTTTGCACTAGATGCAGGAAGAAGAACCCATTAAGGGAATGCCCACTTGATAAGGTAGAGGTATGTGGTATATGTGATTTGGATCACAATAATAAGGATTTTCCCTCACTTCCAAAAGTTAAATCAGTCCTTTAGGAATCACGCGCAGATGTAGAACAAGCCTACATTTCACAAAAGAAGTCATTGCAAAATCGTGCTCCAGGTATGAATCCAGACCCTACTACATATTTTAATTCTTGGAATAACATGAACAATCAATTTACTCCACAATATTCTTATCCCAATACTCAATGGAATCAATCTACTCAAACTACAATGCAATATCCTACCCCATGGATGTCATGGCCACCACAACCAAATCAACCGACCCCTTGGCCTCCAGGTTAGGGAAATCCTTATCCAGGGAACCAATTCCCTCACACACAGTATCCGCAACGACAGTTGCAACTCCCTCCTAATTTTGCACCAATTAACGCACCACTACGACGTCAACTGCCTGCTCAACCTAATCTTAACCCCAACAATAAGGAAATGCAACAAATTGAAACATCAAACATGCCAGCATACTCTATCACCCCTATTCCATGTAATGAATTACATTTGAGATCTGGGAGAGTAGTAGAACTCATTGTCATTAAGGATGTTCCATCCCCTGTGGCTGAGAAACAAACGAATCAACAGGTTGAGAGCTCAATCAATGCAACAATTCCCATTATTGAGGATGTTGAAACACATGCTGAAACTACTCTACAAATTTCAAGGAATCCACCATATCTCGAGCGATTAGCCTTACAAAAAGCAGTAGAGAAACCCTGCTTTGATCTTCTAGGGGAATTGAAAAACCTTTATGTTAAAATCCCATTATTGCAAGCCCTGCATGATGTTCCTATCTATGCTAAAACAGTTAGGAACTTATGTGTAAAGAAACCTGATAGGAAGCCTAAGGATCCTCTTACAGTCCATGTGGTCGGGAATCTATCTGAATTGATGATGGGAAAGGCTCCCTTGGCCAAGCATGATGATCCGGGAAACCCTACTGTTACGGTGCATATTGGGTATAATGAAATCCCTAATGTTTTAGTTTATTTGGGTGCAATAATAAATGTGATGACTATTGAAACTGTAAAAAGGATAGGACTCACTAACCTCAGACCAACCCCCACTGCATTAGAATTGGATGATAGATCCACGATTCGACCTAAGGGAATCCTGGATGAACTAGTAATCTCTGTTGATTCGTGGGAATACCCTACATATTTCCTTGTGCTACATCCCAAGTCTCAGTTTGGGGACATCCACTGATTCTAGGAAGGCCCTAGTTGGCTTCAACAGATGCTTATATCAGCCGTAGATTATGATCTATGACAACATTTGATGGAACTGACATCAAAATATTGAACCTATATCCTCCAGCTAAACTAAGTTTAGATGTTGAAATTCCATTATGGGTGGAACTGGAAGAAGAAGAAAGCACTCATCCTCTTCTTACCATAGGGAAGGCCTTGAATTTTAAAAATGAAACTGAGGATGATACCATCAACAGTTTCATTAGTGAATAAATGACTGTTACCAAAAACACATATCAGATCCTGGATAGTTCCATGAGTGAACTTGATCAAGAAGAATTTAATGATGATGTCTTGGATGAAACAATTCCCATAGTCAAAAATTCAAAGAGCGTTCCAATTGAAATTGAACCAGGAAGAACTTTGAATGTTAACCCCAATCTAGCACCTCATGAGCTGGAGTGTTTGATCGCAATGCTGAAACAACATAAATGAGCTTTTGCATGGGAGTAAACAGACACGAGAGGTATTCCCTCTGGGTTGTGTACTTACCATATTTACATTAAAAGTGGTTGTTGACCTATATGTCAGCCTTAGCGCAAAATGAATCCTAATTTGAGGGACATTGTGAAAGAAGAAATTCAGAGACTTTTAAATGCAGGATTTATTTATCCTATTTCAGACAGTGAATGGTTTTCTCCATTAGTAATTGTTCCTAAGAAGAATGGTAAATGGCGCATATCTGTGGATTATCGAGATCTTAATAAAGCTACACAAAAAGACCATTCCCTTTTCCATTTATTGATCAGGTTCTGGATACCCTGTCTACTAAAAAATTCTTTTCTTTTTTAGATGGATTTAGTGGGTATAATCAGATTCAAATTGCCCCCGAAGCCCAAGACAAAACTACTTTCACATGTCCCTGGGGTACCTTTGCGTATAGGGTACTTCATTTTGGATTATGTAACGCATCGGCTACATTTCAACGAGCTGTGATACGGTACTTCCTTTTGGATTATGCAATGCACCGGCTACATTTCAACGAGCTGTGATTGAATTTTTTTTGATATGGTTAATGATTGTATGGAAATATTCATGGATGATTTTACCCCGCATGGTGACAACTTTGATGAGGCTTTGGAAAAATTGGAAAAGGTTTTAAAACGTTGTGAATAGACTCACCTTTCTCTCAGCACTGAAAAATGTCATACGATCATGAGTGAAGGTATAGTCCTTTGAAATTTTATATCTGCTGCAGGGATACAAGCGGATCCTGACAGAATAAAGGCAATTTTGAACATCCCTACTCCTGGAACGCAAAGAGAGGTACATATTTTTCTTGGACATGCTGGTTATTATAGACGTTTTATTGAAAAAATTTCTAACCTAACATCTCCTTTATTTTCCTTACTAATGAATGATGCATAATTCATATGGATAGATAGATGTCAGATAGTCTTTGCAGAATTGAAGAAAATATTATCTACATCACCTATTCTGCATGGGCCTAATTGGGCCTTACCTTTCCACATTTCCTCTGATGCTTCATACATTTCTATTGGGGCTATGCCGAGACAACAAGAAGATCATGCTCTGTATGCCATCTATTATATCAACAAGAATATGGCTCCTGCTGAACTCAACTACACGGTGACTGAAAAGGAATTTCTTGTTGTCATTTATGCCATCAATAAATTCTGGCATTATATTACAGGGCACCCTACTTTTGTGCATACTGATCACTCGACTATTAGATATTTAATGAATAATCCTGTCACTAATGCTTGAGTGAATATATGGTTGTTGTTATTGCAAGAATTTGATATCACCATCATTAATAGACCAGGAAAAGAGAATGTTGTTGCCGATTTCCTTTCTTGACTAACCAATAATGTTGATAATTCACCAGTTGAGGATTTTTTCCTAATGAACATCTCTTTGCAGTATCACTTCACTCACCTTGGTATGCAGACATTGCTAATTTCCTTGCTGTAGGGAAGCTTCCTTTGCATTTATCAAAAAGGGAAAGAAGAAGGATTGTACAACATAGTGCTATAACTGCTTGATAGAAGGATACCGCTTCTACATAGGGATAGACTTGGAAATTAGACAATGTGTAAGGGAAGATGAAATCCATAGTATCTTGAAGGCTTGTCATGACGAACCTTGTGGGGGGCACTTTACTGATAAAAGGAATGGGCACAAGGTATTAAGAATGGGTTACTTTTGGCCAACCCTGTTTTAGGATGCAAGGAAGTATGTGCAAGTTTGTGATAGCTGCCAAAGGATGGGTCATCCCAATAGGTTGGATGAAATGCCATTACAACCACAATTAGTGGTTGAACCTTTTGATAGATGGGCCATGTATTTTGTAGGACCCATCAACCCTCCTTCAAGACAAAAAATTTATATTTTGGTTTGTATAGATTACATGAATAAATGGGTGGAAGCAAAGGCCTTAGTGAGAGCTATTGATCAAGCTGTTGTAGATTTCTTATTTGAAGAAATATTTATTTGCTTTGGGGTTCCTAAGGAGGTAGTTACAGATGGAGGACCACAGTTTTTGTTCTCAAAAAATTGAAGCTCTTCTGGAGAAATATCATATCCAACATCGAATAACGTACCATATCATCCACAGGCCAATGGCCAAGTGGAAAGTACCAATAAAGTTATTGAAGCTATTCTTACAAATAATGTGAAGGGTCATCATAGAGCTTGGTATGAAATACTTCCTAAAGAATTATGGGCATATCGAACTATGTGGCGTAGCACCAAAGGGTTCTCTCCTTATGAGCTAGTGTATGGGAAAAAAGATGTATTCCCTGTTGAATTCGAGATTAAAACCTTGAGGACCGCTTTGGAAGCAAATCTAGACTTGAAAGACGCCCAAAAGGATCGACTGAATCAATTAAATGATCTTGATGATAAGCGTGCATCTGCTGTACATCAGACTTTAGTAATTCAACAACAACGTTCTAGGTGGAACAACCGGTTTATTAAGAAGATGATGTTTCAGGAAAGATATTAGGATTTGCTATATGATTCACGATTCAAGAAGGAATTCAAAGGGAAATTTCGCACCAGGTGGTTGGGACCATACCGAGTGGACACAGTATTTGATAATGGAACCATTCGATTGACCACAATTGATGAACAATAGAGACCGCTATTTTCCAATGGTCATTGACTACGACTCTATTATAAGCCGCTCTCAAAAGATGAATTTGCTTATCTCATTGCTTCTGATATGAACTGTCAATTGGTAGATGAACATGATTCCCCTCCTATTTCCTCAACTCTTAATATTTTGTGCATTTTCCACAAAAAATGTACATAAATAAACTTGTTTGATTTCATTCTTTTTGGGTTTGATTTTATTTTTTTCGTTAGATTTCCTGATGATTTTTGTTAGTTTAGTTTGATTGGTTTGTTTACAGGAACTGCGTGCAGGGATATATGTGAAAGGCCTGACTAACAATCATATTGGACCAATCGATTGCAGGAACCATAGGGGGTCCTTTCCAATTTCTGAACATCCCTTTACAAAGATTTGTGATTTTTTTTTTTTATTTCTTTCAAGGCCATTGAACTTCATCCGGATGTTGTTGAAATTTTGTTTTCGGATGAAACTCCACCAATTTCTCCACTTTTTTTAAAACACCGCTATTTATTTGGCTGAAAATTCGCCAATTTATCCACTTTTTGCTGAAACTCCACCATTTCTTCGGCTGAAACACTGCCAATTTCTCCGTTGAAACTTTTCCAATTTGTCTGCTATTTGCTGAAACTCCGCCAATCTTCCCAATTTTCAGCTTGTACCATTCATGAAATTCACCTGCTTTCCTCGTGACCAATCAAAATATGTTTGCAATATTATTTGAAGGAAGTTCTGATGGTTGGAAGCAATATTACTTTGCCAATTCAGTAATCAATACCATTTATGCTACATTTTTCCAAGAAGAATGCCGAAAATATGCCAAATGTTTCACTCGATGATATAGTTAATTCTTTCCTGGACACACTCAATTTTCTTTTTGGTCGAGGGCTTGCACGTTTCATGAAGCCACGTGATGAAGGAACCTTCATTAGAGCAATTTGACAGCAAAGGTGGGCCACTTAGGATTGCTGAAAATATGTCATGGCAAGTGCGAAGGTACAGATCCTAACCATGGGTATGACTAGGCATGAATTGACAGGTAATTATGATTATACCACCCTCGCTCATCCTTGTCAGTAATTTTTAGTCAAATATTTTATTCACCCGTACTTATTAACCGACGTCATCTTACCCAATCCATGCAATGTATTTCCCACGAGCCTATTCCATAATTATACAACCTTTCTAAAAATAGCCGACAGACTTTCCCATGGTACATTGTTGTTTCTACATGTTGCAACTCCGGTATCCGAATTTGGAAAAAAATCGCCTACACAACTGATATTGCTGAAGAATAACATCAAGGGAGGCTTTGCAGTTCTCCATGAACTGGAGATAATGGATGACTTGGCCAGAACAGAGAGGTTTTCGGAATTTTTGACGAAGTGGGATGGACAACTTATTTTGAGAGGTTGAATGGGTTCGATGAGGATACTGCATTATAGTTCGCACATAATTTGATGGAAGATAATTAAGATGTTGGAGGATTAAGAATTGAAGTCTCTGAACAACTTATAGAAGACGTGACGGGTTTTCCTGGGCCGAGAGGATATGGTTTGGCTGAAAGGTGCCTGTTCCAAATGCAAAATAAGAATTTCTTGCAGCAGGAGAGAATGTTCGACTGAGGGGATGAGGGACATCATTGGAATCATTTCCTCGCCCTTGGGATCAAGTTGTAATATTCATGAAAAATTACATCACCTGTGAAGATAGGTACCGACTTGTTTATACTTATGAATTTGTTTTACTGTCTCATTTGCGTCATGGCACATTAATCAATATACCCTATTACCTTTTGAGGTCTCTGCAAAATAAGGCACATTATGTGAGAAGATATCGCTCTCCCCAATATTTTGTTACCAGCCACGACCTTATTAAATTAATAATATTAAGGGCACTAGAGAAGATACATCAATCATGGATGCAATTCGTCGCTTGAGCAGTAGTAAACCCTTTGGCTGTGGACAAAAGTGACAGTGAAATTGAAGAGGAGGATGAGCGAATCTTGTCAGATGGAGAAAGGGATGATAGGGAATAAGGAGGAGTATGTTAAATTTTGAGCATTAATTCACAATACTCTTGGATCTTTATTGAGAGAATGACATATACAGTATATCAATGCATAACAATCACAATAAGCATGACAAGCATCACAAGAATCAAAAGCATTAGAGACAAGAGACACAGAGTTTCCGTGGGGAAAACCCTAAGGTGAAAAACCCCACAATTTCCTTAGATATAGAGAGAACAATGGCTCAACCAAAGTACAACCAAAATACACTTGAGATAGTCTCCTAGTAGCAGATGATCCTTGATCCGGAAACAATATCTTTGCTACTCTATGACGTTAACATGAATTGCATAAAGAGCATGAATGAAGCTCACAAATCCATAAGAAGAGAACCAAACAACATAGACAATACACACATAAAGACAACAAGTTGATAACGGAGTTCGTCCAGGATGGACTACGTCTCCGGGCCTGCTTCTCAATAGGAGGGCCGATCTATAATCTCAGCATAAAGGAAAAATGCATGGCAATAATACAATGATACCTTGGCAACAATGGCCAGGAAGAGAACCGCTGCCCAAAACACAACAAGACTGCTTCCAGCAACTCCGAAGCCTGAAGACGGTGTAAAACGAGTATAAACACTCGTACCTTCCTCCTGCAGAGCTACACAATCTCCCTTCTCTCCTTTAGCTACAAAGTCTCTACTCCAAAGCATGAGTGGGAAATGGAAAATGAATGGGTTTATATAGGTTGGCTTTCCCTTCTTCACATGACTCTCATGGATTCCTTTGGTTGCAACTAATTTGCCTATCTTGGCCTTGGTTACAACTTCCCTAAGTTGGTTTCCATGTGGTTGGGATTTTAAGAACATAAACCAAAAATATGGTTCATGCCCACATGTCCATGGGTTTTCACATTTAGTTACTTCCCCATAATGACATTTACAAAATCCAACAATAATCCATTACATACCAAAATCCTTCTTTTAAATAGCATGTTGGTTTTTTTCAACCATAAACCAACTTGTTACAACTTCTTTACAAATATGGCATGTTTGTTTTTGGTTACAACCATGCATTAACTTCATAACAACTCAAGGAATAAAATAAATGAGTAATATGTGAGTAATTTTTCCACTCACTTCAAATATTAATCATTTTACAATTTCTCATGAGTAAATGCATGAATTTCCTAAAACTCATTTCAAGCACAAATGCATGCATGCTAGTCATCATGCCACTTCATCATGCCATGTCACCATGCCACATCATCATGCCATGTCATCATGCCACATCATCATGCCACATCATCATGCCATGTCAGAATGCCACATCATCATGACACATTATCATGCCATGTCATCATGCCACATCAGCATGCCATGTCATCATACCGCATCATCATGCCATTTAGCATGCCATGTCATCATGCCACATGTCACCTTGTGATTGGTCTGTACTGTATGGATGCCATGTGTCATCCTCTGAGTGGTGCCACATCATCATGTTTGTACAGTACGGATGCCACGTGTCACCTTGTCAATGGTGCCACGTGGCACCTCTTTTGCCAAATTTGCCTGTTGACCTTATGGAACAGAACGCGATAACTTTCTCATACGGAGTCCGTTTGAGGTGAAACGAACGCCGTTGGAATCATCTCGACGAGCCCTTCGATATAGTGCTAGTTTTGCTGAGATTGGAGGACTTCAAAATTTTTCCTTCTTAGATCCTCCTGGATCATTCCTCCCCACTGAGAAGCTTTTGGCCTCCAAAAGCCTTTACTAATCAACAGATAGGTGAGGGAATTGCTCCCTCACTTTCTCCTTCTCAATCCACTTGGCTTTGCTTGGATGAGTGCCTCTGATGCCCACTCGAAGATAATCAACATCACCTCTGTGAGAAGTCCTTGTCCTTCTGTCCAAGATGACATCTTTCGTTAGCTCGTCCATGTACTCAGGAGCAAATTCATCAACTGATGGCAATGAGACATTCTCCCTTTCATCCATGATCATGGGAGGCTCATAGAGTTTCAAGTTCTCCACATTCACCACTGAGTAAATCTGCATGTATGGCGGTAGCTCTAAGCGAAAAGCATTCGTCCCAATCTTCTCCAAGATGGTGAAGGGACCATATCTAATGGGATTGAGCTTCTTGCCTTCTCCTTTCATCCTCTCCTTGCTGATGTGAAGCCACACTTGATCTCTGACCTGAAACTGATGATCAACTCTATGCTTGTCATGGCGAGCCTTGTACTGGGCTTGACTCTTCTCCAACTGCTCTTGCACTGCTTGATGTACCTGTTGAACTCTATGAATGAACCTGCGGGCTTTGTCTTCATCCTTGGAAGCGCTTGAATCAACCTCTCTCCCATAAGTCAAGTCCAATGGATTCTTTGGAAAGTACCCAAAGCATGTCTCAAATGGCGAGCTCTGAGTGGAAGAATGCATAGCCCTGTTGTAGGCATGCTGCACATACTGGATCTGTTCATCCCATAACTTAGGATGCTTGTTGCAATAGCCTCGAAGCAAATGGACAACTGTCCTGTTGACTACCTCTGTCTGTCCATCAGTCTGTGGATGGAAAGCGGTGCTCCTCTTCAGCTTGGTGTCCATCATACACCATAACTTTGTCCAAAACTCTCCAAGGAATCGGGAGTCCCGATCCGAGATAATGGACGTAGGAAGTCCAAAGTGAACCCATACATGCTGAAAGAAAAGAGAAGCAGCCTGCTCTGCAGTGATCTGCTTTTTACATGGCATAAGAATACACATCTTGCTAAACCTATCCACGACCACATACAAGTAGTCATGACCCCTCCTAGACATAGGAAAACCCCCCACAAAATCCATGGAAATGCTTTCCCAAGGATGGGAAGGAACAGGAAGTGGTGAGTACAGCCCCAATTTTCTATTAGTGGGCTTACAAGTAGAGCACATCACACACCCCTTTACATATTTTGTTACAATTTCTTTCATGCGAGGCCAATACACAAGTCTTTGCAAATGAGCGAAAGTCTTACCTACCCCAAAATGCCTTGATACAAGAGAAGTATGAGCTTCTCGTATTACATGGACTCTTTCACTGATAGGAACACATAACTTGCCCAAATGATAGAGCAACTTTCTCTGCAAATAGTAGTCTTCCACCTGTGTGCCATTGGTTAGCTTCTCATAAACCTCCTTGAAATCATCATCAATAGCATACTGCTCAATATAACTTTCATGGGATAAAGAAGCATTTTTCAAGACAATAGATGCAACAATAGAAGGTCTAGAAAGCATATCTGCCACTTTATTACTAGTACCCTTCTTGTACTTGATAACTGCGGACAACCTGTACATGCCCACATTAGGAAGAGGGGCATCCTGCTGGAGATGAATATCATGTTGAATCTCCCTTTTGGGAGGCAAACCTGTAGGTTCCTGAAATATTTCATCATAGTTAGCCACAATATCAATCATAGCCTTCTTATGAGAAGGATCACAACCTTTGAAAGCATCGGATGCTTTGGCATCTTTTGCTCTCACAACCATGAGCATGTATCTCTTATTAGTGTTGATGAGTCTCTTCATCTGTCCTGCACTAACAAGAGTGGTGTTAGCCTTCATACTGTGAGATCTCACAATGTACTCCACCCCATTTTTGGTGATATGGTACTTGTTCTCATGACGAAAGAATACTGCTTGTCGATCATACAAGTATGGGCTTCCCAATACGATACCGCAGATGTCAAGAGGAACAACATCTAAGTCCACCTCATCAATCAATTTTGAAGCAATAGCAAACCTTAACCTGCATTGCTTAGTCACCTGCAACTTAGCATTATCACATACCCATCCAAGAGGATAAGGATTGGGGTGAGGTTTAGTCTGTATGCCCAACTTCTTAACAACTGATTCTGAGATCAAATTTACTTGAGAACCCGGATCAAATAATGTTTCAATCTTTGTATGCTTAGACACAACTCTGATGTGAAACAACTCACTTCTTCTTTTATCATTTTCTTTAGAAACATGAGTAGAACTTGAACCAGTATGAGGAGTTTTGTTACCTTGCATTCCCACGGCTGTAATCCTGGTTTCATCACCTGAGTCGGAACCCAAATCTTGTTGCGCTGTCGCAACGGTCTTTTTCTTCTTTTTGCCTCCAAAATGCTTTGGCCTCTGTTCAGGATGCAACTTCCAACAACTTTCTTCATCATGCCCATCAGTGTCACAATGGTTGCAATGGAGCTTTCCTCCTTCCTTCTTGGCAGTAGCTGTCTTCTTGCTCTTGTCTTTTTCCTTGATCTTGTGGTTGTTGTTGTGCTTGAAAGGCTTCTTCTGATGGTCTTCTTGCAAATGATTCCCCCTGCTCTCAAGATGAGTAGCCTGAACACTTGCTTCATCCACACTAGTAGGATTCAACAATAGCAAAGTATGGCGTAGATAATGATGAAGAGCACCAATGTACTTCAAAAGAGTGTCAGGAGAATCTAAAGCAATATTCAATTCTAAAGCTTTCTTTCTAAATTCTTCAGTAAAAATCTGAACACTCTGACCCTTGCCTTGTCTAAAACTTTGCCAATCCATCATTGCCTTCTGAACATAACCCAACGGATAAAATTGCTTACGTAAAGCAGAAATAAAAGCAGACCACGATGAGAGAATATTACGCATTTGTTTGCTACCTTGCTGAAGCTTGCTTTCCCACCATACAAGTGCGGTGCCTGTCAGCCGAAGTGAAGCCAACTGAATCTTCACATCTTCTTCTTCGATCTGCTGGACTCGGCAATAGACCTCAATTTGCCTTATCCAATTGTTTAACTTCTCTGCATTCGCTTCCCCATTGAACATGGGCAAATCAAACTTCACATCGAGCTTCAATAAGGGCTTCTTTTGAGGCTCTTTGTGAGGAACCTTGGAATGTTGAGAATGAGATGAGGAAGAAGCACTTGAACTTGTGCTTGAAGCTGAAGGTGAAGAGGGAGGCTCAGGAGGCTCTTCGCCACCTTCCCCTTGGTTAACTGAAGCGTTGCCTTCGTCCTTCACTTCTTTGTCTTCCTTCTTTATTTCACTGCCTTTTCTTTCTTTTGCCATGCGTGCTTCATAGTCTGCAAACAACTTGTCTACCTTGTCGGCCATCATGTAGAAGACCTTGTGAAAGTTTGCCTCCATCTCAGTGCGGGCATCATTAGCTTCCATCTTCTTCCTTCGGTGTGCACGTCCGATCTCGAAATTGTAAGGCTCTAATGTACCCTCACCAGCTTGCAGTTTAGCCCTCGTGAGCATCCACACTCACAATCCAACGTCAAATAGACCTGCTCTGATACCACATGATCCGGAAACAAGATCTTTGCTACTCTATGATGTTAACATGAATTGCATAAAGAGCATGAATGAAGCTCACAAATCCATAAGAAGAGAACCAAACAGCATAGACAATACACACATAAAGACAACAAGTTGATAACGGAGTTCGTTCAGGATGGACTACGTCTCTGGGCCTGCTTCTCAATAGGAGGGCCGATCTATAATCTCAGCATAAAGGCAAAATGCATGGCAATAATACAATGATACCTTGGCGACAATGGCCAGGAAGAGAACCGCTGCCCAAAACACAACAAGACTGCTTCCAGCAACTCCGAAGCCTGAAGACGGTGTAAAACGAGTATAAACACTCGTACCTTCCTCCTGCAGAGCTACACAATCTCCCTTCTCTCCTTTAGCTACAAAGTCTCTACTCCAAAGCATGAGTGGGAAATGGCAAATGAATGGGTTTATATAGGTTGGCTTTCCCTTCTTCACATGACTCTCATGGATTCCTTTGGTTGCAACTAATTTGCCTATCTTGGCCTTGGTTACAACTTCCCTAAGTTGGTTTCCATGTGGTTGGGCTTTTAAGAACATAAACCAAAAATATGGTTCATGCCCACATGTCCATGGGTTTTCACATTTAGTTACTTCCCCATAATGACATTTACAAAATCCAACAATAATCCATTACATACCAAAATCCTTCTTTTAAATAGCATGTTGGTTTTTTTCAACCATAAACCAACTTGTTACAACTTCTTTACAAATATGGCATGTTTGTTTTTGGTTACAACCATGCATTAACTTCATAACAACTCAAGGAATAAAATAAATGAGTAATATGTGAGTAATTTTTCCACTCACTTCAAATATTAATCATTTTACAATTTCTCATGAGTAAATGCATGAATTTCCTAAAACTCATTTCAAGCACAAATGCATGCATGCTAGTCATCATGCCACTTCATCATGCCATGTCACCATGCCACATCATCATGCCATGTCATCATGCCACATCAGCATGCCATGTCATCATGCCACATCATCATGCCATGTCAGAATTCCACATCATCATGACACATTATCATGCCATGTCATCATGCCACATCAGCATGCCATGTCATCATACCGCATCATCATGCCATTTAGCATGCCATGTCATCATGCCACATGTCACCTTGTGATTGGTCTGTACTGTATGGATGCCATGTGTCATCCTCTGAGTGGTGCCACATCATCATGTTTGTACAATATGGATGCCACGTGTCACCTTGTCAATGGTGCCCCGTGGCACCTCTTTTTGCCAAATTTGCCTGTTGACCTTATGGAACAGAACGCGATAACTTTCTCATACGGAGTCCGTTTGAGGTGAAACGAACGCCGTTGGAATCGTCTCGACGAGCCCTTCGATATAGTGCTAGTTTTGCTGAGATTGGAGGACTTCAAAATTTTTCCTTCTTAGATCCTCCTGGATCAATCCTCCTCCTGACTAGTGCGCCACTTTCTGAGTGAGAGAAGTGTGACTTTCCAAATGATCAAAATATAGATCTCCCGATCTCTATTTATACTAACCTGTTTTCCCAGTGACATTATGGGGACGACTTGTCTAGCTAGGTACATCCACAATATAATATATATTTCAGGGCCGACCCCACACATGGTGGTCTAATAACCCATCGGCAAGTACACACACTTGCGACATTTGTCAATCCACATGACGACACTTCCTTATAGAGGAATAACACATCTCTAATAAGGGTACAATAAATATATATGAAATACATAGATGAAATACATTCCGAAGTTACATATACATCAACACTCCCTCTTAACTAGGAAGGTATTTCTCGACACATATATGTTAGACAAGTCTTCTTCTCGGGATCATCGTCATCGATGCATCGTCATCATCATCGTCACTGTTGCTGCTATCTCAACCAATATCTGACTCTACTCGTCATAGGAAGTTCTATAGAGCCAGTCCTTTTTCATACTGGATGTAGGCCCACCACCTGCAGGTCTTCATCATCACTGGCCATACTGTGGAAATCTCAGGAATTATTACGTGGGTCACAAAACCTTAAAAGAGTCTCTTGACTAGCAAGAACCCTAAAGAGCATATGAGGCCTTTTTCATCCTGTCAAGATCTCCAGGACTTATTACATGTGACCCCACCACAAAATCTCGAAAGAGAATCCCAGGATTGATTACGAGCACAAGGCTCAACCTATCGGATCTCCCAGGGCACAAATTACATGTGGTCACCACAAGACCTCGAAAGAGCATCCCAGGACTGATTACGAGCACAAGGCTCAACCTATCAGATATCCCAGGGCACAAATTACATGTGTTCTTGGAAAAACCTTGAAAGAGCATCCCAAGACTGATTACGAGCACACGACTCAACCTATCGGATCTCCTAGGGCACAAATTACATGCCATATGACAAAACCTCGAAAGAGCATCTGCCAGATATCCCAGGGCACAGATTACATGCCATAGGCAAAACCTCGAAAGAATATATGCAGATATCCCAGGGCACAAATTATATGTCCTCCCAAGAAAAACCTCGAAAGAGCATTTGCCAGATATCCTAGGGTACAAATTACATGCCATAGGCAAAACCTCGAAAGACTATATGCAAATCTCCTAGGGCACAAATTACATGCTTATCTGCACAACCTGTTCCACGGCCACAGAGTATCATCCTGATACTCACCATACATCATCCTGATGTACACATGATCATCCTGATCATCATCACTGCAACATCCTACTGCATGTCATCTAGAGCAACATCCTGAAGCTCGTCATCCATGATCATCCTGATCATACAATGCATCTACCTGATGCATACCAAATATCTACCTGATACATATCATCATACATGATCCACCTGATCATACAGTGTATCCACCTGATACAAATACAAATACATGATACATATCAACATACATGATCTACCTGATCATACAATGTATCCACCTGATACATATACAGATACATGGTCCAAGCATCCAACATGATGCATATACAAAATACATACACATGATCCAACCGATCATATCCAACATCCAACATGATGCGTACATACATATAAATGATCCAACTGATCATATCCAGCATCCAACATGATGCATACATACATATATAAATGATCCAACTGATCATACAAAGCAGAAACCAGAACATCATCCTGATGCTCATCATCCAGCGCTTACATCCACAACCATGTGAAGGATTCTCCTTCCAACATGCTTGGAATGGCTTCAGCAAATGTGTCCATCACTTCTTCCTCGAAGTGTCATCAATCTGAAGAACACTAAGCCTCTCCCCGAAGTACTCGAACTTCACCCTGGCTAGTGGCTTTGTCAGCACATCCGCAATCTACTTGTCCGTTGCAACGTACAGGAGCTTCACAACTCCTCTCTACACCATATCCCTGATATAGTGATATTTGATCTCTATGTGTTTCGACCTGTCATGAAACACTGGGTTCTCAGATAGCTTCACACAACTCTGGTTATCACAAAAGATACCAGTAGAATCCAACGAGAGATTAAATAACTCATATAGTAGCTTCTGTAGCCATACTGCCTCACAACTAGTTGAACAGGCTGCAACATACTCTGCCTTAGCTGTACTCAGTGCTACGCAGGACTGCTTCCTGCTAAACCAAGAGATCACACCTGATCCCATACTGAAGCAGCACCCAGATGTTCTCTTCCTATCTGCAGCACTGCCAGCCCAATCTGAATCAACATAACCTTGTAGGTTAAAATTTTGATTCGCTTCATACTTGATCCCATAATCCACTGTACCCTTCAGATACCTCAGAACATGCTTTATAGCAACCAGGTGAACACTCCTCGGATCCGTCAGAAACTGGCTTAATGTGTTCACGACAAAGAAAATATCTGGTCTCGTGTTTGTTAGGTACATCAAGGACCCAATCATCTGACGATACATATAGACATCAACTGGCTCAGATGAAGCATCACATAGAAGCTTCAAATTTGATGCCATAGGTGTGGCCATGGCCTTGCAATCCATCATCCTGAATCTCTTCAGGATATCTACTGTGTACTTCCCTTGACCAAGGAAGATCCCACCTGCACTCTGCCACACCTCCATACCTAGGAAATAATGCATCATTCCCAAATATTTCATATCGAACTCAACAACAAGCTTCCTCTTAGTATCTGCAATCAATCTGTCATCTCCTGTTACAAATAAGTCATCCACATACAGGAGTAGAATCACAGGATTCCCTTCCTCAACCTTGTAGTAAAGTTTGGAATCCACTTTACTCTTGGTAAAGACCAAACTAGATAGGAAATTGTCCATCCTACCATACCAAGTTCTGGGAGCTTGCTTCAAGCCATACAAGTCTTTCTTCAATCTACACACATATGAATCCCTGTCATGTATTTCGAAACCGAGTGGCTGCTCCACATATACTTCCTCTTCAACTACACCATTCAAGAAAGCAGTCTTGACATCCATCTGGTGTATTTTCCATTTCATTGCTGCAGCTAGAGCAAGTACTGTTCTGATGGAAGTATACCTGGCTATAGGTGCAAAGGTTTCTTCATAATCTATTCCCTCTTTCTGAGAGAAGCCACGAGCTACGAATATTGATTTGTATTTCTCTACACTGCCATCTGTAGCATGCTTGATTTTGTAGATCCATTTGGAAGTCACACCAAACTTATCTTTAGGTCTTGGGACAACATCCCAAACATCATTCTTCATTATTGATTGGTATTCCTCAACCATGGCATCCTTCCATTCTTTCTTTTTTGCCGCTTCTTCATAACTGGAAGGTTCTTTGTTCATAATGTCACAGAGTAAAGCAACGCAGCTAGTATGTGATCTGGTTCTCTTCTTTGCTCTGTGTTGTTCTTCTGGAATGCCAAATATTTCTACATCTTGAATGAGCTCTCTAGCCCATGCAGGTTTCCTCTTGTGAGAGTTATCCTCATGGGGTGGATCTATAGGTTCTTGCGGATCTTCAAACTCACGAACAACTTCTGGAACTACTTCAGTCATGGTGGTGTCTTTAAATCTAGTTTCCTTAGGGTCTTCATAAACTTCGATAGGTGCCTTCCTTGATTTGATGAATGCTGAGTTTTCATCAAATGTTACATCCCTGCTAACATCAATCTTCTTTAACCCTGGAAAGTATATTCTGTAAGCCTTCGAGCTTTCACTGTAACCCACAAAGATACCCTTCTTTCCTAAAGGATCTAGTTTGGTCCTCTTTTCCTTTGGGACATGTGTGTATATCGGACAACCGAATATTCTGAGATGGATGACTTCAGGTTTCTTACCAGAAAAGACCTCTTTTGGTGTTTTGTTGTCCAATATCTTGTGGGATGTTTTGTTCTGCACATATACAGCTGTTCTAGCTTCTTCTGCCCATAGATGCATAGGTAGATCCTGGTCATGTAGCATTGCCCTTGCTGCTTCCATGATTGTTCTGTTCTTCCTTTCTGCAACTCCATTTTGTTGAGGATTATAAGGAGTAGTCAACTCCCTCTTAATCCCTGGATCACTGCAAAGCTTCTTGAAGTCACCTAAGGTGAATTCTCCACCATTGTCGGATCTGAATGTTTTGATCTTCTTGTCAGTTTGATTCTCCATCAAGTTTTTGAATTCCTTGAACTTATCAAACACCTCATCTTTGTTATTCAAGAAGTATACCCAAGTCTTCCTGGAGAATTCATTAATAAAGGAGACATAGTAAACATACCCACTCAGAGAACTGGATGACATAGGACCACATACATCTGAGTGGATGATTTCTAGGATGTCTTTTGCCTTGCTTTCATTACTTGGGAAAGCCTTCTTAATGTTCTTACCTTTTGCACATCCTTTGCAAACACCTTCATGTTTGGTCTTGATCTTAGGAAGACCCTCTACAGCCTTGCTTGCAATTGGAAGTGCCCTATAGTGCATATGAGCAAGTCTTCTATGCCAAAGTTCACTTGGCTCCATGGATTCATGTACCATGGCATGTTCAGGTTGTCCCTTCAATTTATACAAACCTCCCTCTTGCTCTCCAATCACTATTGCATCATCTATGGTCTTTCCCTTTGGCCACATTAGGACTTGGCCATCCATAAATGCAACCCTCATACCTTTTGCATCCAATGCAAAGATGGAGAGTAAGTTCTTCTTGAGCCCATGTACATAAAGGACTTCTTTCATCTTCAAAGATTTTCCAGAATCTAGGTTGTAGGAGGCTTCACCACTTCCTTTGATTGGGTTTTGATAATCATCCCCAAGTTTCACTTTATGGGGTGATTCATGTTCAAACAGATTTACAAAAGATTCTTTAAACCCAGTCATGTGTTTGGAATCCCCACTGTCAATCAACCAATCATTACAACCATGGGAGATAGTACCTGTGAGAGCGGAAATTAAAACATACTCTTCTTCACTTGATGAGTCATCATCACTATCACTTTCTTCCCTAGCCTTCTTCTTTGGGGGTTCATCATCTTTGGCAGCATGAGCATGATATCTTCTTTTGTTATTCTTCTTCTTCTTGTTGAAGTTGTTGTTGTCTTTCTTCTTCTTGGGACAATCTGAAGCAAAGTGTCCCTTCTCATTGCAATTGAAGCATCTGAGATCTTTCTTATCTTTATGATAATGGTGGTGTGAGAATTTCTTGTTATGAGATGATTCCTTCTTGGAATTGCCTTTCCTGGCATGTGCTGTGAGAGCTTGATCTTCATTTTCCATCTTTTCTTCTCGGGCCACAAGCCTAGCTTCTTCTTGAGAGCATTCTTCCCGCAATCCGTTGAAGGAGATCAACTTCTTCCTTGCACAAATTCCTTGAATAAAGGAATCCCATGACCTAGGTAGGCCATTTAGAGTGGTGATCACCACTTCACCATTCTCCACCATTTCATACACTGCTTCTAGTTGTTCCTTGATCTGGGAAACCCTTAAAAAATAAGATTGAATGGTTTCTCCATTCTGAAACTTTACTCCTTTCAATTGGTTCTGTAGGGTCATCTTCCGATTTATGTTCTTCCCTTCAAATAGCTTGGTCAAAGAGTCAACAATATCCTTGGGTGTCTTTAGGGAAGACACATGGGGTATGCGATGGTCTTTGATAGAATAAAAAATGATTCTCTTTGCCTTGACCAAGTTTGTCTTATGAAATACCTTAGCCTCTTCATCCTCTGGGATAGGGATGTCTTCTTTTACATATGAGTCCAACTCATTCTCTTCTAGGATTAACCCAATCCTATACTTCCAAGCTCGGAAGTTATCAGCTCCTTCAAGCTTATCCTCAAGCTTGGTGTGGTGAGACATCTTAAAGAGTACTTCAAATGGAAATAGAAAAGATTTAGTTCTTACCACTTGAAATGCTGAAAACTGGATCTGGTCCCGGATTAGGGTTTGTCGAAAAAACCCTAAAAATTCAAAATGTGAATTTCAACATTCTCAAAGGATAGACAAATGCGCCTTGATGAGATGATCAACCTGGTGTATTCAGAATTTGAGATCAGCAAAGCTTTACCCTTTAGATTTTCCTTTTTGTCCTCCCGGGTTCATTGGGGAGAGCCCTGAATTAGGGTTTGAGTTTCCCAGAGATCTACCCAGCCAAAAATCTCGATCCAAAGCTCTAAACTTTGATTTTTGCAAGGTTCTTCCAGCTATGTCTTCAGATTTCAGAAATTCCTATTTTTTTGGGAAACCCTAATTTTTAGGGCCAAATCTGAAAATGCTCAGAATTTAATTCTGATTGGATAGATATATTCTTCTTGATGAGTAGAGTCAATCTACTATACTGCTTTTCCAAAATCTGTGGAGAGAAACCCAATAAACAAGAAACTCATGTTTTCGTCACTACAAAATGTCTTCTTCTCAGGTTAGCTCTGATACCATGTTAAATTTTGAGAATTAATTCACAATACTCTTGGATCTTTACTGAGAGAATAACATATACAGTATATCAATGCATAACAATCACAATAAGCATGACAAGCATCACAAGAATCAAAAGCATGAGAGACAAGAGACACAAAGTTTCTGTGGGGAAAACCCTAAGGTGAAAAACCCCACAACTTCCTCAGAGATAGAGAGAGCAATGGTTCAACCAAAGTACAACCAAAATACACTTGAGATAGTCTCCTAGTAGCAGATGATCCTCCTCCTCACTAGTGCGCCACTTTCTGAGTGAGACAAGTGTGACTTTCCGAATGATCAAAATAGAGATCTCCCGATCTCTATTTATACTAACCTGTTTGCCCAGTGACCTTATGGGGCCGACTTGTCTAGCTAGGTACATCCACAATATAATATATATTTTAGGGCTGACCCCACACATGGTGGTCTAATAACCCATTGGCAAGTACACACACTTGTGACACTTGTCAATCCACATGACGACACTTCCTTATAGAGGAATAACACATCTCTAATAAGGGTACAATAAATATATATGAAATACATAGATGAAATACATTCTGAAGTTACATATACATCAACAGAGTAGAGATTGATCAAGATGTGAATATGGTGGAAGCTGTGACTGTGGAGGGTTCTCAAAATATAAACCCTTAGGAGCCGATTGGAAGCCCATTTTGACAGACCGACAGTCAAGGGACAATTCCTGAAACTTTTCAAGGAATTGATGAAGAATGCAATATAGAGAAACCTTCTAAAGAACTCGGGGCTCATGTTGATGAGGGTTTGACTATCATAAATGATGAATTGAGAAAAATCCCAGAAAGTACTCATGAAACCAATAAAGAACATGGCTTGGAAGGACTTTCGATAGAATTTAGTGAAAAAGGAACGATGGAGGGGATTGAGAGTCTGACATAAGTGACTCAAGAGGCTGGACCTTCTGATAAACATGAAGAAATCAGAGGATTAAAAGGAGAATAATCACAAAAGGATGACCCCCCTCCTCATATTCCAGAAGAGGTCGAAATACTCATGGAGGGATTCACTTCCCTTGTGCCACATGGAAATAAGAAGAGATCATGTAACCAAGTCCAATCACCCCATCCATCAAAACGAATGAGAACCCGAACTTCTGTTGTAGCAGAAGCAATACAAGTGCACAAGGTAGATATGGAAATTCCAATTTTAAAACCTCAGACACCCCCTATAACATATTAACCAGAGGCTATAGACATACAACAGGGGGATGCTCCTGCAACATAAGAACCAGGAAGCATATCAATTCCAATCCCAAGGTCTGCCGATCCGCAAGAACCTGCTGCAGGAGATGGTCAAGTTCAATTGGAGACACTGCTTCTAGAAAATGACCTGCTGAAACAGGAGGAGAAGATACACAGAGAGGAATTGCAAGTATTAAAGGAGAGGCTAAAGCGTAAGGTAGATCATAAATTGAGTATTATGGCTGAAGTTGTTGATCATATAGGAAGCCTACCCTCTATTTTATAATATTTTAATCATGAGGAGTACATGTGCCCAAAATACAAAGATATTTTCAAAAAGGCAGGGTATAGGGTTACTCTCATGGAACCCTTAGCATGGAGACTCATGAAGTTGAAACAAGAAAGGGCTGAAACAATACAAGCAGACACTGCCAATGACCCACAAGAATCAATCGTGGGTGATATTCATAATCATAACATGGAAACAACTCCTTTAACCATTAACGAACAAGAACTAGCGGGTAAGGTGCTTGAGGATATTATTATGCGGCAAGTGTTGACACCTGACCTGAGAACACAAGAATCAAGGGAAGAGTTGCCTCAACAGATAAGGGTCACTGAAACACATGAACGAGTGACCCAGGAAAGAGATACTATAACACAAGAACCCGTAACTCAAGATAATTCCACCATACAACAAGAATAAAAAACACAAAAAGAGAAAGAAGCCACTATGACACAAGAACCAAAGGCACCAAAAGAATTCCTTGTGATTCCAGAACTGGTGGCACAGAAAGAAGCTATTGAAACAAAAAGTTTAGTTGTTGTAACAAAAGAACCAGTAACTCAGGATCAAACTCTATCCATGGAGGTCGATGATGATACAAAGGTTCAGGAGCCCCCAGAGATTATTGAATTGGACGAAGAAGATGAAAAGGCCCAGGTGGTAGCAGAAGACATTTATTTGCTGAAAGCTTAGATAAATAAATGGAAATATCATGTTACCCTGTATGGAGATGGGATGATTCCTCTGATTACACATAGGAAAGTCATTAAGGAACCCAAAGAAAAATGGGATAAAAAATTGACTTTTCAAAGGTTTCGCTGGGAAAAATTGCAAGAGGAGTTGAAGGAACTGAAGAAGTTTAAAGTCATGGAGAAAGAAAAGGAGAAAATGTATGCATTAGTCCAGGAGCTACTAAGTTGAAGGGGACCATCACCTTATTATTTAGTTTTCCTATATGAGCAATTTACCCTTTTTAAGCTGAAGGATCTTAAGGAAGGGAGGCCCCATCAGTTGGTTACAACTCCTCAATTCTTGGACAGTCTTGCTCATAGTGACTTTTCTGTACAAAATCCATTATGTGAATTGTATTTACATGAGTTAGCCTACTTCATGAAAATTCAGTTTAATCATGTACCTTTCATAGGGGATGTACACCTAAGGGAATTTAATTCCTTTGTCACTAACCCGATGAATTGGTGGAATGCCTATCAGACCATTCAAAGAAATGAGGATAGTTCTACTCTATGTATTTGAGGTGAACCACAATCCCCTACTGCTATTATTGATGGACATAAAGAATTTGTCTCTTCTCCACGAAAGACTAACCAGATGGAAGTACTTCAGAAGGAGGTTATAGATACATGTGTAAGGATCATATTACAACAACAACCTTATGCATTAGAAGGCAGTAAGTCTAAACGAGAAGCTTCTTCTAAGCCTATGAGAACAAGGGATCCTTATTTTTTTTTAAATTTCAATTATGCCTTATCTCGAGTTCTTGAGTATGTCAAGTTCATTCATACCTGTGGACCAAAGTAGATGGGATTGAGATTTAGATTCCCACTTATTTGGGTGCCTGAAAAGAAGTACAAGAGCATATATAAGTTGACTAAAAATGCAGAGAAGAAGTGTTGGGAAGAACTAGGTGCTTGCAAGGGATACATGAACAAGGGAGATAATCATGAATCTTCCTTCAATCTCACCAACTTTCATAGAAGAAGTTTTGATCAAGATACAGATTCAGATTCACTGGAAGCTATTGCATGAGGACATGCAACTGTACAGTTGGGGGGAGATGTTGGGTTCCAAAAATGACCCTTTTTGCTTACTTTTCTTATGAAAATTTTACCCTGTTTTTCTTTATTAATATAGCAACAGTTGTTATCTTCCTTAAATAAAAGCATGATCTTGAGCAGGTATAACTCAATATTACTTTGTTACATTAATGCTTATAGTCTACTTGTGTTTATGGATTTTGTTTCCTAATTAAGTTAACTCATGATGGATTAATGAAAGCAATCGAGACCAAGAGGAATTTAGGTGTATTAGCCCGTTGATACAAATAGATGGAAGAGTACGTGGCAAGCAGTTCCACCTTCTCAGGACTCCAGCTTGGGTCGTTTCAAGAGGTAGCTTAAATTACTCATCTACATGGCTGGCTGAAACTCTTTTGGTGCTGGATCAGTTCAATCTATTGATATCAGATATGTTTATGAAACAATTTCTATTTTGTAATAATGTATGTAACTGTTTCCTTTTCCAATATTGATTCGATAGCCCGAGGATCTTTGATCCTCATGGATTTCCAAATTTGAAGGATCTGAACTGTTTCATATTGGTATTTAGAAGAGGATTGGGTTGTTCACGGGGGGTTTAAGCTTATTTTGAAAGGAAAACTGTAACAGGAGTGGAAGTACATTGGATATGACTTTACTTTATTAATGAAATTGACAATAATTCCCTGATCTTCTGAGTATTGGTTCCTTGTAGTGTGTAGAGGCATCTTTGGTAGGAGGCAAGGGCCCACATTCTCTCAGAGTTGCCCAATTATCTATTTATTTAATTACTTTAATTTTCCTTGGCGTGGGATTGCAATTAAATTTAATTTCAAGTTGCTGAAACAATGTGATTACTTAGGGTGTGATTATTTATTTACATCTTTTATCATTCTGCTAAAACAATTGATCAAATAGAAGTGTGGCTTGCTAAAAGAGTCGACTGTATAGTGTGTGATTTCCCTTTTTAAAGTGTGTTATTGGATTGTATAATTAGTTATGTTACACCTTTGATCTATCAATGAATTTCATTGTTGTTTGTTTCCTTTCATGAACTGCTGAAACTGGTAGAATAATGTGTGGCTTTGTTTGAGCAAGAGAATTGATTCTTACGATTGAATGTTGCAATTGTAGAACATATTCTTCTATTTCTTGCAATTGTAATTTAGGATTTAACTTCTTCCAAAAGTAAATTAGCCATTTTATTCCTAAGTAGTCATTTTCAGGATTGATGTAATTTGAAGGGTGATTTTATGATGATGAATTCCTTTGATTCTTGAAGAATGAATTAGCATTTGAATTTGGATTGATCAGTGAGCAGAGAGCATACTTAGTAAGTAGGTTGCAAAGGTATTTCTTGAATGAATTGGGTGACTTATAGTTGATTAATCAGTTACTGAGTGTTTATGCATATATTTTGCTTAATTTCCTTTGAAATAAGCAGTCTTCCTTGGGTTGAAAATTTATATTGAGCACATTGTTTGTGAATTAATTAAGCAATTAAAGTGACCAACAACACTCCAGCCCTCATAGATATGAAACTGACACTAATCCTATGGGTCATTTAAAACATGACCCCTATAAAAGTACATGACCATAGTATCTACTTTATGGAAGTATCGAACCCAGGCTCCTAGTATTCCCACCAACTGTCACTGTAATCCCTTAGGCATATCTAGTATCCTGGCGATATGGACACCAATATTCAATTTGCTCAAGTTCTACCAAATATTTTCTAAAGTAGTGTGGCATCAACTCCCTCCCCTTCTCGCAACCTCTGACAGTAACAAGGAAACCCAACTGGACATCCAAGTGCTATGTCTGAAAAGGGATTTCAAGATGTGTTAGTATCCATGAAAAAACATGTTTTTGTTTTCAACTTATTAACAAAAAAACATAAAAATGAAATAAAGTACGAAATGTAAAAAATGAGACTTACGAATCGCACCAAGTGCGTCCCCTCAGGGGACTACCATATCTGGATCATGACTGAAATCTTTGCCATGATAGGGATAATCATCAATGGCCACAATATACTGCTTCCACCATGCAAAGTAGTCATCATCAAATGGCGTAGCTACCTGTCCGCACCCAATTCATAGCACAAGACCCACCCATCTAATCATGGCAGCCTCCTTGAGGCCATGTGCATACACCAACAATCGTGGACTGAGTGTTGAAAACCTATCAAAAAAGAAACTACAGAGGATACTACCAAAACCAAAGTTCCACATCCTCCCTTGTCTAACCGCAAATAGTTAGGATTTTAGACATCCCAATAAGCATGTGCACCAATCAAATACTGTGGGTTCCATGCATCTCATTGTATAGAACATTTGGACCTTGGATGCTAGGCATGAAGCTGTTGATCCTTGGACTCGAGAAATATTAAGTAGGATAATTTTCATCCATAAGCTTTCTATGTCTTGAATCCATATTTGTGAGCCGCTAGTTGTGCATCTGACACACAATATATGGCCATGTACTTATCATTGAACATCCCACCCACACTTCGAGGTTTGAAAATTGGTACGTCACCTCGACGGGATAACCTGGTGAGGAAATAGATATCATCTACCCTCTATCTTTATAGTTTAGCCATCCAACATGTATCAATCAACATCCATATCCCAATATCCTTGATAAGCATTTCAAGCAATCTTTGTTGAGCCCGAATATTGGGTGCTTCCAAAAAATTCTTTAACCTGCATTGGAAAAGAGCTTTGAGGGCCTCATCATCCTCTAGGAATTGGTCTTATAGGGCCTCATGCTCCCTTTCCCTCCATTCAAGCAGCATTCTGCCCAAAAATTACAAATTTTTAGCCATTTTTCTCAAGAACTTTAGTTGCACACATAGATGCTAGATGCAAAAGCCCTAGTCGTGCTGGATGCGACTCGTACTTCTGTAGCCTACTTCTGTGGCTGATATCAATTAGGGCCTCCTCAAAGAGCTAAAAATTTGGGGAAAAATGCATAAAAAACACATAAATTGAAAGAGGGAGGTTTAAGATCCTACCTGGCATTGGCGGTTCATTGAATGGTGGATCATATCTCCCGTAATTAGTTGTTGAAGATCAATGTATTTTTGCTCAATTTCACCAAGTTTTCCAAGTTTTACAAATGAAATGGTAAAAATTATTTTTACCCTATTTTTATTACTTTTTACTACCCATTTTCAATAGTTTTATTTTTATTTGCATAAAAGGAACTAATTATTGGTGTTTAAGGGCTATTTTTGGTACATTATTTTAACCATGGGACCATATTTTCGACGGTGGTGGTAATTCTCACAGGTATTGTGTTTCTTAACTAGCATATAAGGTAGGATTCCCATCATTTTTGCATGTTTCATCCTTCCCTAAGTTTTGAAATACCCTAGGTTACTTCTGTAAAATTGCAACGATTAACCTTCTTTTGAATAGTATATGTTGTAATATTGCATTTAGAGCCTACATGTCCCATGAGCATCCTAGGTTTGATCCTATCTGCCATCAATGGTCATGCTTCTTTAATTTTTAGGATCTGGGAGTCCCACTGTAGTATTTCTTGAATTTTCCTTGGAACTGCATTTATTCTTTCTCATCTTTTGTTAGCCATCTCCTGTAGCAGGACTCCCGTTATGGAGTTTTTTTTAATATGCTTTTTTACTCTGTAAATATAAAAAGATTGCCAAGTGATTTTGTGTCTTTTATACTTGTTAAAAGGACTTGAAAGAATGTCCATCTAGTATAATTTTAACCCTTTTATGGACCAAATGGACTATTTACGAAAAAGGAATACTCTAGTCAATTTTGGCTATAAGAGTTCTCCCTTGTACACTTTTATGATTTTTTGGGAATCATAGACTAAAGTTATGAAAAAGACCACTTTAAAGTCTTCTTTAAGTTTTCAGACTCTCTAAATTTAAAAACTCCAACGATCACTAACTATTCTAGAGTCGATAAAATCCACGATTTGATACTGTTCAAGTTGTAATTTCATATGCATTTATCCTTCTTGCACTTATGATCTTGATGCCGACTTCCATGCTTTTAGCTTGTTAAATGAGCCTGCATCTCGTGTGTCATTTTCGTTAATATTCACACCATTTTTTTCCTGTGCAATCTGAACACCACTTTTACCAAGAAGAAACATACGTTGAGTGTCGCTATCCTGCTCATGTTCCTTGCATTATGCATAGTTTGTTCCATGCACTTGGAACTAGTTTGCTTGTCCTGAAACTCGTTTCTTCCATTGTACTATAACATTCTTTTAGTCTTTTTTCTTTTCTTTTCAGGATTTAATAATATTAAAAAAGGAAAAGAAAATTAAATATTCCAAAAAGACAGATGGGAAAGAGTTATGTTCTTATTTATGTCTGGCAGCAACTTGTGTTTCCGTTGAACAAAGCACACCATTTTGAGTCATTATCTCTATAGTTTGGGTTATAGTATGTATTTAGGAAGCTGAGCTCATTTAATTTTATCTCCACTAACTGGTTAGTCTTCTAGTCATTATGGAGTAGTCTTTGATGTCTCAGACATCATTGACTTATATCGTGTCCATTCTTGAGTTAATGATTCCTTAGTCACTTATGTTGTTGTGCTTATGTTCAAGGATATTTTTCACCTAAGTCAGCCAATCCTTAGAACTCTTGAATTCTTTGTGTCGGCCTTTCCATGTCAAGTATGTCTCAGAATCATCAGTTGTTCCACCAAATCATTGGCCTCCTACTACTATCTCGTGTTGGATGATGAGGGATACCTTAATTCCCTCCTTCCAACAGTTCACATCTCATCGAATCCAAAACATTTATTCTAGGATTGTGATCCATAGTTCTTTTAGTACCTTGGATCTTGCAATCATTAGTGGAAATTTTCCTCTCTAACAACTGTGGGAATACATCAATGTACCATGATTGCTAGAGTCTACAAATGTTCGACATCAATACATATATTCACATTTGTTAGATTGTACTAGGTACCTTGACACTCATTATCATTATCAATGATTTGGATCGCGTGTGTTAATGGTATACACCAATGAATGGTAATGACTTGGTACCTTACTATGTTCGACTCCAAGATAGTTATTCACATAGTTTCGACTTGTACCAGTTACGGTTGGTTTGAAGACTTCGAGTCCATATATAGCATCACATCATTATTCTATGACTTGAGTTGCATTGGATTTACACTTATTTAAATTTTGGCATTGATTCTTATGCATATTTCTCTATTCAATCATATTTCTAGATATCTTCATTTGATGTTGAGACACAGATCCACCTTGTATTAAATGTGGCTGATTTTTCATTTTAGACATAGATCCACTTTGTATCTGCGTGGTTATGTTCTACTTTTTGACATGAATCCACCTTGTATCCTCATGGACATGATGACTGCATCTATATTTTTTCGGATTCGCTATGTACTTGATTTTGGCGACCATGTTTTTCGTCATTTTTGATGATGGGTATGCCCGCCTCAAAAAGAGAGTTCTAACTTGTTCCACTGTTGTTTCACTGCCTATGGCTGGTTGTTGATTAATTCTACCAGGTCCACCATGCACATAGTCTCCATATTTATAATGTATTTCAGCCATCAATTGCCCTTATGAACTCACACATTAGGGGCCATCTGTTATAGCACAATTCGCCACATATATGCAACATGCCTTTGTTAGTTAATTTACATCATTGTAGACTCTCTTATCATGTTATGGTTCAATCCCCATTATCCCTTCTTAGTCAAACCTTAAAAAAACTCCAAATTTCTACAGGTACGTTACCTATGCATGGCTAGACCGCGTCCAAGCGTTTTTCTAGTGTCTAGACCATGTGCCCCCTATTTTGAAGGTAAAAAATAAAAAAAACAATTTTTGGGAAACGTGAAAACAATTTCATGATTATTCAACCTTCCTTTTCCCATAAATAACTAATGGAACTTCCCTTACTGCCTCCCCAAAAGTATAAAAGAGGAAAGAGGAAGAAAAAGAGAAGACAGAAGAAATAAAAAACACCCTTATGCTTATCTTTTGCATATTGAATCCATAAACCCTATTTTCCTAGGTCTGCAATTAAACCACCATATTTGGAAATCTGCATGTCCAACATTCTCCATTTCTTTCTTTCCAAGAAACTGTTAATTTTTTTTATTTGGGCACGCCTTTGGAGTATTGAAGAGGTGCGTATGTGTGTGTCTCGGGATGGAGGAACTCAACATCTAGTTTCAGAATAGTGTCGCAGCCGAGAGAAGGTGAAATATATGTTGTATCTTGTTGTTATTTTGTATAAAGAATTCTCTTTCATGTCCAGTAATGTGTTAATTTCTTGTTGTTTTTATCATATTGTAAATTCAGCATATTCATTTGCAATTGAATCATTATATTTGCAATTGTCTACTTGTATCTTTGTGCTTGTTTGTGATTGTAGATCATTAAAGATAAATTAGGAGCAAAGTTGAGAATAGGGATCTTCTAAAAACGTTGGACCCGAGGTAGGAAATATTTCCTTGTTTTTGTTTTCTAGCTTGAAGCGATATTGATTTAGATTGCATTTATTGGTAAGATTGTTTGAATTGTTTATGGGAACCGCTTTGTGGTAACTTAACCCAAAAGGTTACTAGTGACTAGATTAATAGGGAAACCCATCCACGATTTATTATTACAAGTGAAGTGTTACTGTGAAATTACTACGGAGTCAGGGGGATACTCTAAGTAGAATTTACATATCACCCTGTTGGACAACTGGTACTGTTGCTCAGTATTCACTTGGAGGATAAATCCAAGCTAGGCCAAACTTTAGAGTAGTTTATTTATTTTATGCATTTCACTTTCATTGCAATCTCCAAACAAGCCCACTTCTAATCAATTCATTTTATAGTTAAAACTGACCAAGAGACATTTTCTAAACATCTTCCTTTACAACACTTTTCACCTACCCGACATTGGTCTACCTGCAACAATCATTTTTGTTTAAGTGAATTTACAGGTTGGATGGGTCGATATTCTTTTATAAGCTTTTAAATTTATTTAAATCATCTTTGCAATTCTTGTTTCAGTAATTTATTGAAACCCCTAGAATAACATTCACATTCATAGGTTAGCTTAAAATCCTTAGTTATTTTCATAGGGACCACCCCCCTTGGATTCACTAGGATTTGTCCTAGATGAAGGATTCAAGAATCAAGTGACATCTCTTGACTCAAAAATTTCACCCAAGGTCGCACCCAGTGGCTTGAAAATTTTTGCCACGTTAACTCTGAGGTGTGTATCAAGTGACAACAGAGAGAAAAGGAGATAAGTGGTGAGTAAAACATATACAAAAGTGGTGAGTACTTTTCATCTTGGCTCACCATCCATATATATACAAGTTACAATAAGTTATTTAGTTATAATTCTCTAACTGCATGGTCTGTCGGCCTAACTAACTCGACCATTTGATCCGACTAGTCAATCAGGAGGACCTACATGGCTAGCCGACTAGGCTCCTCCAACATATCCCCCACCTCAAAACGTTTCTTCATCTTGAAGAGAACTGGGGGATGTAGGATGTACAAAATTTTACAAAATGATGTAAAGAGAAAAAGTATGATTATGGAAGTTGTAGTTATGGTGCTTTCCCTGGTGGTACACGATATTCACATGCTTGGATGATGGCTAGGGAAGACAAGGTAAGTCATTCCTAGAAGAGGTCCCAGTCTTTGAGAACAAATCTTCTTTCTGCAGTGGTGGTCATAAGCTAGGATAACCACAACAAATTTATTTTCATTAGTTCTTGAACTATTTTATAGAATTGCAGTCTGAAGTTGTTGTGCTAGAGTTGGGAAGCTCTCATGTAGTGGTATATTCTATAAGTTAGTTGGATAACTTATTATTGCACTCTTTTTGCCTCATTCAACCACTAGTATTTTCTTTTTCCAGTTCATCTTGCTTTCTTTGTTCCAACACCAGCTAATCTTGCACTATTTTAGTTGTCGCAGGGTTTGCTGAAATTTGTGCTTTATATAACTCCAAGAGAATGGTTTAACTTGTATGAAGTTCTATGTAAATCTTGCCATATTGGGTGTACTAGTTGTTCAATAATAAGGATGCTTTAGTTCCCTTCCCTTCAATTTCTTGGAGCTTCTTATAAATTTTTCAAAAATATGAAACCGATTGAATATGACAAGAATAGTCTCATCTTATTGGAGCTTTATGACCCATTCTTGATATTTCTCTAAAATTGTGTCGACTAGGTGCTGCAGTTTTTCCAAGGGATTATTTGATTGGAGCTCAAAAAGTGGTACCATGACCTGTTATGCTTTTGTAGAGCAAAATTTCCAAGTGTTTTGCTTCTTATCATTCATTACTCTCAATATTTTGCTTTCTTGTGATGATATTTTTGTTCTTTCCTTTAAGGAAAATTTAGTGATATCCTCCAACTCTTGGTCAGAAGATTTTGCTAGAGAAAATACTTCCTTCGAATAGGGAAAGCCTAATACATTGTGTACTAGCAGCTTGATTTGGGTAGGAGTCTTCGACTTCTTCTTGGATCTTTTCTTTCCATTCTTTTTCTTGTCATCTTGTGGAGCTATAGGTGCCTGTTTTGGAGCCTTTGTGGTTGTTGAATTCATCGATGCAACTTATACAGTTATAACAATACTAGTCGATGCTGATATATTTGAAGTGACTGAGGTCATCAAAGAAGAGGGAGGTAAGGATATCAACAGAATAGCTTCAGTCGTGTCATAAGAAGTCAGTGTAGACAAGGTTGGAAAATGTGACTTAAGAGGCGACTGTACACGAGGAGTTTATGCAGAAGTTTCTTGGGATGCTTCCTTAGGAGTTTCATCAAAGGTTTCTTGGAGGGTTCTCTAGATAGACGAAGTCGGGGTAGGGAGAGCAATGGTTGGAATGGTTAAGGTGGTGATGATGGTCAATTTGGCGGTGGTTAGTATGGAAAATGAAACAATTGGGGGAATTTTGTTTGATGAGGGGCTCTTGTGATACTTTCCATCCCTTAACCTCCATACTTGTTTGATGAGGGGCTCTTCGTCATATTCGTCGATTGTTTCTATGGTCGGCTCCCCAGTCGCTTCTCTAGCAGGATGATTGATCTATCCAATGACTAGTACTATAGCAAGTGGATTTCCAGGTTTGTCATCTGGCCTAAAAGCAGTGATATAAAGAATTACTTCTTTTTTTTCTTCAATCTCCCAGCCAGTTAGTGGTTCATGTAGTTTCCATTCGAAATAGTACTCTCGTAATTTGGACTATGGTGCTTGCTTTCCTGTCCAAATCAGTAAATATTTCATGGATATTGGGGTAGTATTCAAGTCCCTGCCTATACCATACCTTATTATGGTCAAGTCCTAGCCTATTGTGTGCTTCTTGAGGAAGACTTCAACGAACCTACTGTAGCACTTGCCACTAACCACTCATGGTCTTAATGACTTGGAACCAATTTTCCAAGTATACTCTGGACCTGTTGGCTTGTACATTGTTCTTGGCATGAAAAACTTTGAAGTTATTCATCAATAGGAGTGTTCTGATGGTGAATGTTGCCTCTCCAACTGGTGTAAAGTTCTCCATTTCTATCTATATAAGGAGCGATGGGAAGTGTATTGCTTGATCCAATTCCTGGAACTTTATACAGTTGGATTTTACAATCTAGGAGACATGCTCAGCCCAGTTGAATACCTTGTCCTTGTAAATGATATGTATTACAACCTTGAGCATATCTAACTTTAGGTCAAAGGGCCGACCTAAGCTTGTTAGGCATGGGGATACTATGATAGCTACCCATTTGACATATTCATAATGGATCTTTCTAATGATGAGCCCTCAGGAATTTTTCCCTATTCTATTCCTGTGAAACTTTTAACCAATTTGTTCAACCCAAAAGCAATTGGTATTGGGGGTCCTTTGCTGGAAAGCCCTGTAATTCAATTGATTAAAGAATTTGTGATGGCAATGGGATTTTCAATCTAGATTTTTCCATCATGAAAGTGACTCACGAGGAATTTCGTTATCTGGTCTTTCAAATTGACAAGGGGGCTCATAAGCAAAGTTCCTAGGTAAGCCTTAATTTTGGCGACGGATAGTTTTTTATATGCTTCTCTCCAATGATTCCCTTTGATTTCCCATTCTTTGAATTCAGTGTATTATTTCTTGATATAGTGTAGCCGCACCTGCAAAGGGGTCATGGTGGCTACTTCTTGTGATTCACAGTCTTTTTCTTTTGCTTCCTTGGCTCGAGCAGTTGCAAGATTTTTCCTAGGGTCCATGGATACTTTTTGTTATTCATAAGTGGGTTTCACCGGGTTGAGGTTATGAATCAACTGGTTGTAGGTAGATAGTTATGGAAAGAGATATGCTAGTTTAGGACTGGGGCTTTTCCGTTCAATTTCTGTGCAAAAATGGAGCCATGAATCCTCTAGTTCCATTGTATTTATAGGTGTAGGATTCATGATGTAGGATTCATGATGCATTCCAATGGGTTAGGGTGACTACATTAATAGTGATTTTGACACTTGATGTACATTCTACATGCTTGAAGTAGCTTCCACAAAAAGTTTCAATCTTACTCTAGTTGGCTCACTCATTGGTTGGCACTACTCTCGATTGTGGTTTTGTTGGTTCACAGACTCTCGCATGTCGTTGTAATTGTTTGGTCATAGGGTTATTGATTTCCCAAGTCTGGTCATTTATTTTATCTAGTGTGGTTTAGGCATTCGACTTTGATTATGTTTCCTTTGTCTATCGGTCTTGGGTGAATGTCTACTACTCATCGACCACATTTCCTTAATCTCTTCCTCTTCTACCCAATCCACCATCATTCACAAGTGTTTTTTTTATTCGCAAGTTTTCTAGCCAACGTATCATGTTTAAGTTTCCTACTTATATATTTGTTAGGTTAGTTATGTAATGGTTTTTTAGTTAGATTAGTTAATTAATACTAATTCTAAGCAAACCTAGTAGGCATGTCGGTCAACTAGTGGTGATATGGACACTAGTCGACGACATGCCTCTTGTTAAAGTCGGTAACATTTTATTCAGAATCCATTCACGACGTTTTTGAATACCCGACCTTGTAGAGTCTTTAGATGAACTGACACATTGTAGTTTAGTTCATTCGACATAGGGGCCTAACCATGCAATTTCCAACTTTTTGGGTTTTCCTTTTATCCGATTATTTTATAAGAGCACTAGGTCACCAATAGAAATATCTTTGCATCGAATATTTCTATCATGCCAAGTTTTTTGTTGTTGCTTTTGTACTTCTTGATGGTGTATTGCAAGCATATGTTGTTCTTCAAGTTTTCTTAATTCGAACATCCTATTGTTCACAGCTTGTACATCGTCTCGGTGTAATACTTGGGAAATTTCTGGTGGTTGTTATTTAAAGTGAAAAGGAACAACAACCTGTTGTCCATATACCTTTTTAAATGGCATTGGTCCTGTCAATATTTTATATGTTGTACGGTATGAACAAAGATCATTGGCATTTTGTCATCCTAGTCTTCTTTATCAATGTTGCAGATTTTAGTTAATCCTTTAGTCATCGTTTTAGTGAAGGAATCAACCCCGCCATTTGACTGTGGATGATATGATGAACTCTTGTGGTGGTCAATCATAAATTCCTTAATTGTCTTGTTGATAAAGTGTGTTCCTTAATCACTGATAAAGATAATCCGACATTCAAATCTTGTGATAAATTTTTCGTAGACAAACTTTGATGCAACCTCGCTTGTATAGGATTCAACTGGTTCTGCTTCTTCCCAC
The DNA here is from genome assembly GCA_027924585.1 of Larix kaempferi. Lineage (NCBI taxonomy): Eukaryota > Viridiplantae > Streptophyta > Pinopsida > Pinales > Pinaceae > Larix > Larix kaempferi. The sequence goes on from BSBM01000264.1 coordinate 1,437,118, forward strand.
TTAGTTACATACTCAACTACATAGATAATGTAATGTGCTCCTATCCCACAACCCCGAGTCAGGAATTGACCAATGAAGTCGATGACCCATATTTCAAATGTGAGACTAAGATTATTGAAATGAGCAACATTTCATGTCTTCTGAAAGGTTGACCCATTCACTGATATTTTTCACATTTACTAACATATGTTTTGCAGTCTTTAATTATAGTTAGCCACCACAGTTCTGGTTATAAAATATTTCTTGCAATCGTGTCAGCATGGAAATGTCGTCCTGTGATTCCCAACTATGCTTCTTTTATGATATCTTGTTACTCATGCTCAAGTGTACACTGACGGAGTATGTTTTCAAGTCCAATCTTGTATAGGTACCCATTGATTAGTGTATATGGTGTTTCTTTCATTGTTATAATATTTCTCTTTTTCTCAAAATTTCCTTCTGGGGCATGTCCCTCGTGTAAAAAATATACAATGTTTTCCAGCTCTGCCAGTGCAGCCTCAACTTTGAATAAATGGGCATTGGGAATTTTGTCATCTATACCAAGTGGATCTTCACCAGAATCTATTCATGACAAATGGTCATGTCTGACATTTGTATTTCCTGGCCGGGAAAGTATCTCAAATTCAAATTCTTGGAATAGTAGGATCCATTTGCAAATTCGACTGTGATGCAGTGGTTTATTAACCAAATACTTTAATGCTTGATGATATGTAAAGAATATGAACAAGTTAGCCAACATATAATGTCTGTATTTTTGGAGGGAAAATATAATTCCCAGCCCTTCACGTTCCATTGTTGAGTAATTTTTTTTCTGCTTTGTTCAATTTTTGAGTGGTGTACACATTTGGATATTCCATTATGTTGTCTCTAGGTTGTGTGATTATTGCTCCGACTGCAACACCCAACGCATCAATGTGCACATGAATTGTTTTTGACCAATCTAGAAATCTCAAAATTGGTGCTTCCACTAATTTTCTTTTAAGGAACTCAAAATATTCTTTGCATTCTGTTGTCCAATGAAATTCAACATTTAATCTTAGTAGCTCTTCCAATGGTAAAGTCATATTAGAGTAATGCCTAATTATTTTTCTATAATAAACTGTATGTCTCAGCAATATCCTAATCTGCTTGGGGTTGACTAGGGGCTTTAAGTCAAGGATGAATTTGATTTTTGCTAGATAAACTTTTATGCCTTCTTTGCAGACAACATGGCCCAATAATACTCCAATTGGTGTGGCAAAAATGCATTTCTTGATACTAAGTGAAAACTGAATTTTTCTACACCTTTCTAACATCATTCGGAGCCACTGCGCATGGTCACTAAGAATTGAGTAGATTGTCTAGTCGTCAAAATAAATAGCCATTGTTTTATAGATAAATTCTGGGAATGCTTTGATAACAATCCTAGGGAATACAACATGTGCCTTCTTTAATCCAAATGGCATGACCTTGTAGGAAAATGATCTGAATTCATAGGGAAATGTGGTCTTATGCTGGTCTTCTTTGGCTATGGGAACTTGATTATACCCATAGAATCCGTCGGTGAAAGATTAACACTCATGCCTAGTGACTTCATTGATGATCTCATCAAAAAACGATGTTAGAAATGGGTCGATCAAGGTTACTTTACTCAGCCCTTTGAAGTCAACACAAATCCTCATAAGTTTTGGGTCATGCTTCTTTGGTTGTATGACCATCAGACTAGCCCACTCCAATTGATCAACATGATATAGTATTCTTGCAGCTATCATGCTTTTGATCTCCTTTTTAACAATATCCTTGTATTTATGGGATATCTTATATGGTCGTTTCTTCATAGGTTTGGTGTCATGCATGATTTCAATTTTCATTTATCCCATCTCTTGGTCCAAACCTTTCAAGTATTTATAGTCATGAGAAAAAATGTCTTGATATTGTTTCAACAAGTTCTTTATTTCAACGGTCTACTGATCCAACCAATAGTTTCCAATCTTAGCCATCTTAGGTTTTCCATCGGTTGAAATGTAAACTTCTTTTGTTTTAATTTTTGCATCCATCTAATTTGGTGCTTTGGATTCATCGATTTTCCATTCTCCTTCTTTAAATATCGTGAAATACGGGGGGAAACATTTGTGTTCTCCTCAATTTTCTCTTTGGTGTTGATTTTTAAGTCTGTCTTGACTAGATGATTCATGTAGGGATGGTCTCTTTTCCAACAAAAGATTTTTGCGACGGTGTTTTCATTTTCTGTATTTAGGTGGTTCAGTCATGGAGTCGATTGCTTCTTGGTTGTCATGATTATGTTACACTTTGTACTAGGTCAATCGGTTTGTTGGTTTGCACTGATTGGTCTTTCCAACTATGTGATGAATTGCTCTATCTCTTGAACAACTTCTTTAAAGCATGCTTCAACATGAGAGAATGATATATATTTGATAAAATTTTATTTGAGGGTTTTCCAACTAAAGGTTTACCCTATTTCTTTTTCCATCTTATAAAATTTATTAGGGAGATCGTCTAGCGTGCTTGGAAATAATTGAGGCCAGATTCGTTCATCTCTGTATCCCAGTCTTTTCCATTTTTTTGACATTTTTCAATATGTTCCTCAGGGTCTAAAACTTGGACAAATTTTCGGATCTAGGTTTCGGCTGTTAATTTATTCTCTCCAAATATTTCAATAAAATATGTAGATGTTATCATACATGTCTGCATGCATGGCTAATGTGTGTCCCACCATTGAGCCGCTTGGCCTGTAAAAGTTTCTACTAAAATTTGCAGTCGAACTTGCTCACTGATGTTTTTGGATACTGCTTCAACATGCAGTGTCGGTGATTCTCGTTCTTTATAGTGCATTGGAGGAAGCTTGCTCGAATCGATTTTTGTCGGTACTAACGTTAGATAATCCCTAGTTTTCTTCTCAAATATTTTTGGTATGATATATATTGCATAGCACTTTTGTGTCATCCGTCGAGGAATAGCTTCAATCGACCAACAATATCTTGCATGTGCCTCATAGTTTTCTATTTTCCAGTCATAAAGTTATGAGTCTGATATTTTCCCAACCAACATGGATGAACACAAATGAACGTCTCCATATTTATTTGGTTCTACTGAATCTTCATTGTTTTCCATTACTTCCGGTACAATCTTCTTATATCTCCATCATTATCATTAGGCTATTCCCAAGGTTTTTCGTGAGATGGGTAAATTGACACGATAACTTTCTTACCATCTCCCTTTAATTTTATTCTATATTTTTCAAGAGATATTGAAGCTTTCATTTTTCATCCCCACGAGCGACGAACCAATGCTGAGAAGGATTTTTCTCCTTCCTTTGGATCAATTATTTTTAACTCAATTTGCATTTCTATGCCCACGATACCAGTGTTAAAAATTTTCCATACTCTGCTATGTTCTATTAGGCCTTGGTCAGCAAGCTTAAGGTACATCCTTGACTCCGACAAGTGAGGTCGACTGAGACATTCCCACATTGTTCTAGTCATTATGTTTGTTTGCGATCCAAACTCAAGGAAAACCTACAATATGTGGTATCCATCGACATCTAAGTCAACCAGAGGGTCAATATGCATCTTTTCTTTTTTATTTAACCTGCATAAATTTTTAGGTATATTTTCATTACTTGTGCCAATCCTTATTATATACATTAAATCAATCAGTCTTGCGACATATTCCTCTTTTGTAAGCAATTGCAACAATTCATTCAAATTTTTATTTTTGGATTCTTGCATATCTTCTTCTTTTGATAACTCTTCAAAAATTCTTGAAGCATTATTAAAAATGTCTTTATGTTGATGACGGCGGGGGAAGTTATTTTCTTTGTTCTGCAACTTCTTAATTTGTGTATCATCGTCGCGAATTTTTGTGCCTTACCTTGTAACGATTTATAATTTTTTATGATTCAATACTTCATTCTTTGGTACACTAGATAAGAGATTGACATTTTTTTATTGTGAAGTTTTTTCTAACATAATGGGGCACTCTTCTAAATTGTGCTCCCCCACCCCACATTTTGTACACAATTTGAGTTCCATTATTTTCTTCCAGGGACAGTCGTGACTCAAGTATTATTCACTGTAGAAGACAAAGCAATGCGACTTTCCTCGATCCGTTGGGTGGTTTAATCGATTGTTGTTGTATCTTCCTCGACCGTTGTATCCACCTCATCATTTGTTTCCATTATTACACTAGTCATTGTTGTGGAAGTCTCGACCTTTTTTATTATTGTGGTCGATTGTCTGTGCTTGGTAATCTGTATGATATTTTTCCTTTGTCTTCAAAATTTTGATACATTTTTCGTTCGTGTGATGCGTTGTCTTGGATATGATGCACCACTTCGGTCTTATGTTGTCATCATTATAAGTAGATTCTACCATCGAATAGGGTTCAAATCTTTCACATGTCACAGAAGTAGCTTGTTTGGGTCGTGCCAAAGTTCTTTGGTCTTCTCTCTTATCGAAATGGTCAAGAGTCATCTATGAATTGTCTTCTTTCCTCTTGATATGCATTTTTTTCATCATGATATATTTTCCACTCATTGTAGCGACAATTGTGTCTAGTATGGCCTTCCAACGAACATGTGGTACACCATAATTCGTTATGTATCATGGTAAGGTGCTGAAGTGATCTTTGTATTGTTTCTATTTTTTATTCCAATTGTCTATCAATGGGTCCAGTTGAGCAATCTGCATTTGAATTGACTCTTAAATAATTCTTTAATACATCACCATATGTCATGTATTCATGCAAAAACAATGACATTTTGATTCGTGGATGCATACCTACAACTAAAAATTGGATGACAACGGCTTGATCCATTTTGGATGGAATTTGACTTAGGAGATCTTTGAATCTTCTATTATACTCTTGTACTATTTCTCTTGGTCTTTGAGTGATTTATTTTAATTTGTGCCCAGATAAATGTTTGGTGTCATCTGCCTTGAAAATTTCTAAGAAATTATCCTTAATTCGTTGTTTTGTTTTGGCCCCATCCTCAATAAAATTCATGTACCATGTAAGTGATCTATTTCGAAGGCCACCTGAAACTAAGCAAATTGCCAATTTTTGTCATCAATTAAGTTATCTATCCAAAGAGCTTCACATACAAACCAATGTTTCTTAGGATCCCCATCCCATTCATATATAGGAGTATTCAGTGGAATTCGATAAGTCATTTTAGCATAACTGAAATTTCTGCGTTGTCTTTGAATACTTACTAGAGTGATTGATCGACTGACTGACTTACTGTTTCACAATCATGTTAATTGCTGACTTATTGTCGATGAGAGGTGTACCAATATAGGCGTACTTCTTCTACAGGATCCTCATCACTAGATCAGGTATCCAATTGGTTTCTTCAATCAATAATGTTGCTGGCATGGGGGGTACCTCCATATGATTTGAATAGAATAAATTAAAAGAGTGTCTTCCAAACTCAGGCATGAAGGTAATCAAATTACCATGGTGTGGTCAGTAGATCAACGGTTGGTCCATGATTCGTCCACATTGGTCTAGTCGACTATGATATGTTGTTGTCTCTTGGTCCAAGTCCTAGGTCTCGCTTGACAATTTGTCTAATAGTCAGTCCAATTGTCATTATCATCTGTACAAAATCGATGGGGGTCGAGAAATTATGAATTGCAATATACAAGGACTACAGGGTCAACACCATCGCATGCAACAAATCTACCAGTGTCGACACCTCACCCTCTCTCTCATCTGGTCGAATTTCCCTTGAATCAGGTTGGTATTTTGGTTGCACGATCATGATTGTGACGAATTCTATCCTATAACTAGGGTTGAGGTCACCGACATACTGGGGTTTCTAAGAAGGATATCTAGGTTTTTGTAGAGATCAAACAAGTGCTTATATTCAAACAAAATCTATACTAGGAGTTTAAAAGATGAAAGGATGTACCTTGCTTATGTCGATTAATCCAAGCTTTTGTTGCTCCTTAGCTTTGCTCTAGATATTTAACTTCTTGATCTAAGCACCTGCAAAACATAACAACACCTTCCTCAAAATATTTTGACTGTAAAATAATTAAAATATTGAGAACAAAATAAAAAATATAATGAAATGAATCTATTCTTAACATAAGATATTAATCATTCTAATAATCAAATCATAAACTCGGAAATATGGAAGCAAAGGATTTCAATTTTTTATTGATAAAAGTAAACAAGTACAAAATTTCCAAATACTGCTCCAACACCTGACAAAACTTCAAATCTGGATTTCCCTACTTTTCTTCTCCAACACACCAAATCAATCTCTAGGTCTACCGAATGTATGATAGCATTACACAGAGTTGATAAGATGGATATGGCACTATTCTTCCAACATAACTTTTATTTTGGGAAAAAAATTCCTCCTCAAGGCCTTACCCTCATGTTTTTATACTAAGTGTGGGTAGATAGGCTTGAGTAAGGAGAAGTTGCAACCGGTGGGGTAGTTACAAAAACCACTCCAATTGCCCCATTTTCGAATTTTATTTTATTTTTTTGGATTTTTTGGGGAAAATGATGGTGAGCAAAAGGGAAATGTGTGATTTACATGCAGTTCATACAAAGGAAGAATGCATTTTCAACATTTTGTCGAACACTCTAGTGGAAAACAAACCACCAATGTGTAACACGTAGTTTGCATGGCCACCAACACCATTTTTATTTTAACACTGAGTTGCAAAATTTATCTGTGTTGGAGAATTAGTGGATGATCAAGGTCAACACATATAATACCAAATATAGGATATTCAATCCATGTTGTCCTTTTGTGTGATCAACAATTGTAATGTCATCATAGATGGAGAAGTTCCTATTTGGGATATAACAGATGTCCCCTAATGTATAAGGTCAGAGGGGAATATGATGGCTGAAATACATTATAAAAATATTGGGGTGTGAAGTCGAGAAACTTAGATAATCCAAGAATCTCAGTCTCGACGAAGTCCCTGAAATAGTAAAAGGATGTCAGACAATCTTAACCGCAAGTTAATGTTCAAGATGTTAGAACATGATATACCGAAAGATACAATGTATATCCAATAAATATGTATGTCTGATAGAAATATCATGGCCACGAGATACAAAGTGGATCCATGAGAAATTAATGGATCATGGACACAACATGAAAAAGTAGATCCATGTCCAATAAATGATCATAACCACATGAATACAAAGTGGATCTATGTATCATAAGGGGAAAAATGATGTATGACTCAATCTTGCACAACTCGGGCTATAATAAAATATGATGATGTTACTATAGGACCAAGGTCATCAATCCAAACCTCCTAGAGGTATGAGTCATAACCGTGTGAATAAATGAACTGATGTCGAACATGGAGGAAATCGTTTGATTAACGACCAATAATGTAAACCATTAACAAACGTGAGGAAAACCCCAATAATGAAAATGGGCCCCAAGGTACCTAGCACATTCTAACAGGTGTGAATTGATGTTCTTGAAGTCGAACACTTGAATAATCCATCAAGTAAGATACATTGATGTATTCCCATAACTTGATAGCGAGGGAAATTGCCACTAATGAGTGCAATCCCCAAGGTACTACCAAAACTCTAAACTTCGTTCCCAAAGAAAAATGATTTGAAGTCGATATGAAGAAGTTTGTTGGAAGGGAGGCCTTAAGACATCCACCATAATCCAACACGGGGAATAATCAAGGGATGATTTAATTTGGAGCAACATTGAGTACATGATGAAACATACTGACACTAGGGAATGGTCGACATATGAATTCAAGGTCACTGCAGAATGGTTGACACTGGTAATATCCTTGAACAATAAGCATGACACAGTAGTGACTTAGGTAGATTTTGATATAAAATGGACTGAAAAAGTAAATCTATGATGTAGGAGACACCAATAGAGTCTCCATATGATTGGGAGAGTAACCAATCGGGGGAGTAACAACTCTGAGATCAGGTTTATCTTAAGGCCAAAACGAGAACATAACTTGTTTGATAGACTCGAAATAGATGCTTTGTTCAAGGAAATATTTAACTTGCCGTCGTTATGTTAAAATACATTGAGATCCTTCCCTTCCTTTTCTCCTTTTAAGTACCTTTTTATTTTTCAATGAGCTTGAAATGATACAAGTATGCTCGATAATATCTTCTTCGTATGATTTACGAGTCCAAAAAATTAAAATCGACATTTTCTCCCTTGTTTAACGAGCTTGAAGAAAATATAGAAAGATGCTCGATAAGATACCGATCCATGGATTTTATATCAAGATCAAATATGTTCATGCTCGCCAATGTTTTCAATTTTAAAGAGTCTGAAAAAATTAAACAAAAACTCTATATACCATCTCATGGATTTTATATCGATCCCTAGTTGGTAAGTGTTGGCTGGTGTTTTCATAATTATAGAGTTTGAAAAACTTAAACAAGAACTCTATAGTATACTTTTTCATAAGTTTAGTCTTCACCGTCCGTAAAAGTGTAAAATGATACAATGAAAGAACTCTTCTAGCTACAATGAGCTAGAGTATTCCTTTTTTTGTAAGTAATCCAAATGATCCAAAAAGGGGTAAAACGTATATCTTATGGATGTACGTTCAAATATTTTAATGAGTTGGAAGTGAACAAGTTGACTCAGCCATATTTTCAGTTTTTCAAGAGTCTAAAAAGAGCTTAAAGAGTACTTTGTAAGAGTGGTAGCCTTTTAGGGGTGGACATAAAGATAAAAAAGAGAATGTGAGGTTTCTTCTCGTTTAGTTATGTCAAACTATCAAGGCTCCCTAATCTATCCCAACGCAACATGGGCACCAAAATGGCAGAAATGGTGCTAACTAGAGTGACCCATGTGAGGTAGGATCTATCACAAAAGAACAACGACGAAACTACAGAATAAGAAGGCTAATGTCGTAGTCCACGAAAAAGGTCCTAAAGTGTTACATATGGTAAGTTCAAAATATAGAATGCAGGATGGATATTCCCTAACCTATATGCTAGATAGGATTAAAAACCTTTTAATTTGGACTATTTATGGACAAAACAGCTTAGTTCCTTCATAACTAGCTTAACAATGTCAATACTAACACAAAAGGGGTTAGTAATAATAAATATGACTTTAAACAAAATGTCAAACTATATAAAAGTGTGTAATAAAAAATATATATTTTTACGACAAATAGGAGAAATAGTGAAAAGCATTTTATTTGCAATTTTACCACTTGTGAAGAGCCAAAATCGCTAGAAGTTTGTCTGAATGTTGTGGCCAACCCGGTGGAATATTTTGCATCTGTCTGTTCTAGGTAACTCTTCTCATCCTCATCATCATTTTCAATGGTTTAATTTTAATTTTTAGGTAAAACAAATTTTGTTTTAAATTCAATTTACAATTTCAACTACGCACAGGCTAGTGAGAAACTATCGGGCTACGATTTTGATCCAAACATGCAAATGTGCTTTGGATCACTAGTGTGTAGCATGCAACTGTCTTTTGGTTGACCTGCGTGTAACACAGTTTAAATTTTAAATTTGAACATTGAGGTACTAAAACTTAAAATATTTTAGGTAGGGCACTTGTTTGGCATGAGAGGGAGCACGAGGATATTGATCGGGATGCAATGGGTGACCCATTGATCTTAACGCTTTGTGCCAACATGGCTTGTTTAAATTCTTTCAAATGGCCAATATGAGGGCACAAAGTCCATTACTCCACACTCTAATTTGATATTGGGACCTGGATCAAGGTGTGTTCAAACTTTAAGGGGAAGTTCTTGATATTACTGCAGATGATATCTATTTCATTACTGGTTTATCTCGACGAGGAGGAGCAGTGAACTTGAAAAATACCTTCCGAGGAATAGGGGCCCTATTGGTTCAAGACTATGTCAATTCTCACTGCACGTCGGGGACTCAAAAGGGCAGAAGTCATATTCATATTGCTAACATCTCAAGCTTCCCTTTAAAATTCATAGTGACTATAATCACTTGAGTAGTGGGAACTGCAACATTGCATTTGGTTGCTCGAAACCATATGCAAATTGGAGTGGAGTGTCTCCGAGGTACTTTATTTGAATGGTGTATCGGAGTGTTGGTGAACATGAAACACCAATTGACTAAATGCAAAGAAGGGAGGATGAAAAACATTGCATATGGTAGTATTCTTGTCTCCTTCTTTGATCGAGTACCAGGCATGAGTTTGAAGGTCACACTTCCACCTTTAGACCATCACAAACCCTGATTAGTTCATTGGAGCGAGCCATTTATGAGACATGGAGGTGGCTCATCCACTACTACTTTTGATGATGACTTCCACTCTTGGTGGAGCCAACAGATTTCGGATATAGAGGAGTTCCCCTATGCGGGATTAGAATTTCGTGATGATCCAGACCTCCTACTTCCTCTTGCTGAAGCGTGGGGAAATATTGGTAAGTTTGATTTTTGTTATATTTCAGTTTTTTGTTTCTTGTTTTGGAATATTGAAAATAAAAAATCATTTTTATGGTGTGGGTACTAATATAAAAACATGATGCAGATATTCGACCAGTAAGGCCTGCCGGTCATCCTAGAGTGTTGGTACGAGAGACACAGCTTGCAGAGGGAGTAGAAACTGTACTTTCTATTGTGGAGAGTCATATCATTAGTTTGACTGCAGGTGTTTCACCTCTATGGATATAGAAAATACCGATGCAGATGAAACACTAGGGGGTAGGGGTGCCCCCACTATGAATTAGGCTACTACAAAAAGTGGCCACATGTGTGGTTTTCCGGGAGGTGGAACGTACTCGAGGAGGGGAGGATTCTAACTGATCATGGTCTCTTAGGGGACATATTTTTGTATTTAGTGATTTATTTTCATAATGTACTGATAAATTCCCCTTTTTTGAAGTATGAATCACACGAGAGTAGTGTTGAAATCACCATTTTGGAGTTAGACCCACTTTTTTGTACTTTTATCTACTTTTATATATATACTTGGATGACAGATTTATCGGGATTATTTACAGTGTGGACAATGTTAATGTTTTGTGCTTTATGAATTTTTATGGATTATGATACAAATGTCTGTTGAGAATATAATTAGCTAGTTGATCAGTTAAATCATTGTGTGTTCTGGGAATGTTTACATATGTAATGAAATCAAATTGTTTTTCCAACAATTGAATTCTTAAAAAATTACATAAAAATATAGGACACTGGACACAATACAAACCATTTAAATGAGATATAACCAATTGCGAGTCTAGATATACATTTATATGGGTAATACCTCGAATGGCGGCTTTCGACATCAACTCAATCACAACACTATATTTAGAAATATTATTAGTAGCCGGACAAAGAGACACGCCTCTAGAACTCACTATTTGGCCTACTAGATAAAAAATAACCCAAGTTGCGGAAGCAACATTCCGGGTGTGCAAGCAAGCGCCATCTGCATGTTGAAGAATGTAACTTCGAAATATATTCTTATTTGTATTATTTGTATTGTACTTCCTTCGGGAAATATTTACGTTGTATTTATTCATGTAAGAGTCATTGAAAGAATCAATGTAAACACTACTAGTTGCGTCAGCCTAGAAGAATCCAGAAAAGCATGAAAATAATATTTTATTGTATCCTAGACAAGTTAGCACTGTTTGAGAGTTCAAGTTGGCCCCATTAGGGAAAAATATCAATCTTATGATTAGTATAAATAGGAGTGTCACCCTACTCATTTGGTCACCTCATTCACTCACTCAAGTCCGCATGAGTAGATGATAAAAGTAGAATCTCTTGAGAGAGAAGAGTAGCTTCTTTGGAGACATCTTATTATTGGGTTATTGTACATGATTGACATTGTACTTTTTGACAAATCTATACGGAAGAGGTTTTGCTAAGTTTTCTGCCCCACGAGGGTTTCCCAGGATAAATTGTTGTGTACTATTGTTTATGTTGTGCTTGTATTTCTTTCAGTGATCCTTTTACTTTATTGCATTTAAAATTCTAACATGGTTTCAAAGCTATCCTGAAAGAAAACCTTGTGTAGCAGCAACTATCGGAAGTGAAAACTAGGGTTTCATATTTCGAAGGATTTTCACCATAGTTTGGATTGAAAAGGAGGTCAAAGCAACTCGCCCTAGGAGGGTGCATTTTTTCCTATGGAGGCAGAATTCATATTGGATAATTTTCATTTTTGGCCCTCCCACTACTGCTCAGGAAAACTAGGGAATCAAATTTTTGGCAGATATGTCCACGGAATTGGAAGAAAAGGACCTTTGCTCAACTCGCCTTAGGGAGGTGCACCTTTCTCTCCATTCACTTTTTTAAGATTCCAAAGTTGAAAAATTAGGGTTTCTCTAACAAACCCTAGGCCATCTAGAAGTCATATCTCGGAAGACATTGAAGCATCTCAATTGGTAATTCCTACTATGTTTATTTCCATTTGTGGTTCTCATTTTATCAAGATGACAAACAATACCAAGCTTGAGGATAAGCTTGAAGGAGAAGATAACTTCAGTGCTTCGAAGTATAGAGTGTTGCTCATTCTAGAAGCTAATGAGTTGGACAACTATGTCAAAGAAGAAGTTGCAGAGCCAAAGGGAGATGGACGAAAATTTAAGCACAAGAAGAAATTGGTTAAGGCCAAGAGGATCATTGCTGAATCCATCAAGGATCACTTGATCCACCACATCTCATCTCTGTAAACTCCTAAAGAGATGTTTGATGCACTTAAGAGATTATTCAAATGGAAGAACATTAAAATAAAGATGACCTTGAGAACTCAACTCAAGGGTGTGAGAACAACTAGAAGCAATTGGAGATCATGTTGAAAATGCAGAATTAGTAATGACTACTTTGAATGGTATCCCAAGATCATGGGGATCATTTATTCAAGGAATATGTTCTAGAAGAAATCTCATTAGATTCAGTGCACTTTAGGAAACTTGTACTCAAGAAGAATCCAGAATTGAAGCAAGAGAAGAGAAGATGGGTGAAGATGATAACCAAGCCTTGGAATCTCATGCAAAGAGGATCAAGAAAGAATATCACTCTCACAAGCCTAGAAGATCCCACTAGAATCAAAGAAATCCCAAAGACTATTCAAACTTCAAATGTTACAATTATGATGAAATGGGACACATTGCAGGAAACTTCCCCAAGAATAAAAAGAAAGGAAACAAGAAGAGGCATCATGCACATGCTGCAGAAGATGACGAACCAGTGAAGAAGAAAGCAAGGGAAGATTCTTCAAGTGATGAAGAGTATGTCCTGATTTTAGCACTCACAGGTACTGTTACTCATGGAAGCAATGATTGGCTTGTTGATAGTGGTGCTTCCAAGCATATGACAGTTTTCAAGAACTCTCTTAACAACTTGACAGGAAAGGACTCACCTCAAAAGTTGAAACTTGGAGATGATACCAGTATCCCATAAAAGGGGTAGGAGAAGCATCCTACAAACTAGAATCAGGAAATCCTATCAAGATGAAGGATGTCCTTTATGTTCCAGGACAAAAGAAGAATCTACTTTCCATATAATCCTTAGATGAGAAGGGATTCTGAGTTGCATTTGTTGATGGCCAATTACTCATGTGGCCTAAAGGTAAAACCTTTGATGATGTAGTAGTAATTGGAGAACACAAGAGAGGCTTCTGAAAGGTCAACTAGAACAAGCATTGGTTCATGAAACTATGGAAACAAGTGAACTATGGCACAAAAGGTTTGCACATATAAACTACAAGGCATTACCAATCGTGAGCAAAATGGTGACTGGTCTACCCGAGATCCAGACAAAACATGAAGGCATATGCAAAGGATGTGAAAAAGGGACGAATGTGAAGAGAAAATTTCCTAGTAGTGATAGAAAAGAAAAGGAGATATTGGAGACAATACACTCGGACGTATGTGGACCCATGTCTTCCAACTCACTAAGCGGGTATGCATATTATGTATCTTTTATTGATGATTATTCTCGCAAAACCTGGATTTATTTTTTGAAAACTAAAGATGAAGTATTTAGAAAATTCAAAGAATTCAAAGCCCTTGTAGAAAAACCATACTAAAAAGAAGATAAATACCTTAATATCAAATCATGGTGGTGAATTTACTTTGGGATATTTCAAAAAATTATGTAAAGAATAGGGGATTAAGAGGGAGATGAGCACTCCCTACAATCCACAACAAAATGGTGTTGCAGAAAGAAAGAATAGGACAATAATGGAAGTAGTGAAGGCATGATCCATGATCAGGACCTTCTGATGCACTTATGGGCAAAAACAACAAGATCAATAGTCTATGTACATAACATAACTCCACATCATGTACTTGAGAACAAGACACCTAAAGAGATGTTTACATGAGAGAAACCAGAAGTCAACCACCTCAGAATATTTGGTTGTCCTGTATACATACATGTTCCAAAGGAGAAAAGAACCAAGTTGGAGCCTTAAGGAAATAATGTTATCTTCTGCAGATACAGTGACATATCAAAGGCTTATAGAATCTATATTCTAGGTTTCAAGAATATGGAGACCAACAAAGATGTTACCTTTGATGAAGATACAAATTTCACCAAATAGAGGCAGATTCACTCCGATGAAGCACATGAAGACGAACCTGAAGCTCCCAAAGTTAGAGATACAATTATGGAAGAGATGATTCCAGAAGAACCTGAAGACCATGATATGACAGAGCCACAGAGACCTGTAGATCCACCCCGAGAGGTGAACACTCACAAGAGAAGACCAGTGTGGGCATGAGAGGATATTCAAGATGCAGAGAAGTATGGTGCTTCAGATGGGACTTCCATAGAAAGTAAGAGACCTCGACCATATTCCAACTATGTAGCCTTGCTATGCTATGTGATATTATTGATGTAGAATCTTCCAGTTATGAAGAGGCAACTGAAAAGAAAGTATGGAAGTATGACATGGTCGAAGAGTATCAGTTGATCATGAAGAATGATGTATGGGATGTGGTTTTGACACCATAAGGGAAGTCAATAGTGTCTTCCAAATGGATCTATAAGATAAAGCATGCAACAGACGAAAGTTCCAAGAAATACAAGGCAAGATTTATGGCTCGTGGATTCTCCCAGAAAGAAGGCATAGAATATCCTTTGGCAAGATACACTTCGATCAGATCTATACTTTCTATATCCGCGGTAATGAAGTGGAAGGCACATCATATGGATGTGAAGACTACCTTCCTAAATATTGTAGTAGAGGAGGAAGTGTACGTGGAGCAGCCACTAGGATTTGAGACACATTATAGGAAGACTCGTGTGTAAATTGAAGAAGGCCTTGTACCGTTTGAAACGGGCACCCACAACATGGTACGACAGGATTGATGGGTTTCTGACAAGCTTTGGATTTACCAAGAGTAAAGCGGATTGCAACCTTTACTTCAAGGTTGAGGACGAGAAATTAGTGATACTAATCTTGTATGTAGATGATTTGTTCATGATAGGTGATGAGAAGCTCATAGCAGAAATGAAGAGGAAACTTGCCGTGGAATTTGCGATGAAAGACCTGGGTATGATGCACTACTTATTTTATCTTGAGGTGTGGTATAATATAGAGGAAAGGTTCATTATTCAAGGAAAATATGCGGTAGATATCTTGAAGAGACTTTGGATGATGGATTGCAAGGTCATAGCCACACCAATGGCATCGAGTATGAAGTTCATGTGTGATACTTCTTCAGAATTAGTGGATGCCACGATATATAGACAAATGATTGGTTCCTTGATGTACTTATTGAACACGAGGCCGAATTTATGATTTGCGGTGAACAAACTGAGTTAGTACATGGTAGAGCCGAGACATGTTCACCTGATTGCGGAAAAGCATGTGTTGAGGTACCCAAGGGGTATGATTGATTATGGCCTCAAGTATGCATCATATCAAAATATTAACCTACAGGGTTATGTTAATGCAAGTTGGGTCGGTAGTGTCATATACCGGAAGAGCACATTAGGGTGATGCTTCAGTTTGGGATTAGGTATGATCTCATGGTTCAGTAGGAATCATATGAGTGTGTCACTCAGTACAACCAAAGCAGAATACATGGAATATTGTTTGGCAAGTTGTGAGGTAGTGTGGCTTTGGAAGTTGCTTACATGATTGTTTGATCTCAAGTTAGAGGCGACTTGTATCTTTTGTGACAACCAGAGTTATGTGAAGTTGTCTAAGAACCCGATGTCTCATGACAAGTCGAAGCACATCGAGATCAAGTATCACTATATCTGTGATATGGTGCAGAGAAGAGCAGTGAGGCTCCAATATGTAGTGACAAAGGAGCAAATAGGTGATGTGTTGACCAAACCTCTGTCAAGAGAGAAGTTTGAGTACTTCAGGGACAAGCTTGGGGTGGTCCAAATTGAGGTTCCTTGAAAGATGGAGGAATGATTAACATAGCATGTGTGAGATGCAGGTAGTCACGTAGTGATGTAATTGAGCTCCTAGGTGTGTCTCCATTTGAGTTGATGTTGTAGTGGGTAGTCAGTTCGGTGATGTAATTGAGTCTCCTAGACTACACTCACAAGGATGTAGTGGGTAGTCACTTCGGTGACGTAATTGAGTCTCCCGGACTAAAATTATGAGGATGCAGTAGGTAGTCACATTAGTGACATAATTGAGTCTCCTGACTGTTGTGCTATGTTGGAAAACACACATGTGCGGAGACGCAGGTTTCAGACCTAGTTTTTTCTCCACATGAGGTGATGTGGTAGAAGGTAGTCGTTGGTTGTGTGACGTAATTATGTCTCCTAGGATACACTCACAGAGTTGTGTTGTCCCTATGATGAGATGTGGCGTGGTAGTGGGCAGTCACTGTGTGTGACTTAACCGAGTCTCCTAGGCTACACTCACGCAATGATCTGGACATGTGGTGAGGTAATGTAGGTGGTCGATGTGTGCGATGTAAGGTACGCTCCTGGGATGGACCCACCAGATGGATTTCTCATTGAAAAAATGTAGTGATGTATAGATTCGAGAGATGTCAGAAGTGAATGGTCAGAGTACAGAGTTACATTAGCTGGATGATGATAGTGACAGGAATAGAATAATACCTTCCTTGTTAAGAGGGAGTGTTGACTCGAATGTAACTTCATAAGATATTCTCATGTGTATTATGTGTATTGTACTTCCTTCGGGAATTATTTATGTTGTATGTATTCATGTAAGAGTCATTGAAGAATCAATGTAAACCCTACTAGTTGTGTCGGCCTAGAAGAATCCAGACAAAGCATGAAAATAATATTTTATTGTATCCTAGACAAGTGTTAGAACATTATTACACCTCAAGACCTTAGTCATACATTAATTTGTTGATTAAATGGTCCAAAATAAGGTTAATGATTTCAATCCAAGGTTGCTATAAGTTAGTTGGGGAAATTATGACACAATCCACCACTTATGGGCCAAAATATAGTCAAACTAGCTGTAAGGTGCCCTATTTATGGCCACCTCCAACATTTATTACCACTAATTGAGAAAATGTGTCCTGATTCCCCTGTTTTATGGAATTGTCTTTGACGTGAGGTGCCCATGCATTGTATGCGGACATTTTGGCCCCTTCTTGGTTGTTTTGGCCTATCCTTGGCCACCTACACTCCACCAAATCCTAACCACCACATGTGTGACCATCATTGATGCCTTCCCATGCCTAAAAAACATTCAGATTGACAATTCGTAGCTATTTGAGGTGATTTGGGGGCCTATTGGTCAACCTAGGGGGGATTGAGGTCCAATGTAAGCTAGCCACTTGTAGCTTCCTCCAAAGGAAAACAAATTCTTCCAAATTCTATATAAATGTATTCACACTTCATTTTTGGGTTGGAAAGTTATAATAAACCTTCTATTTGATCATTTGTGATTGGTTTTTTATCATTGTGTGTCCATAATTATTTTTGGCACTATTTGTCTACATACTTAGCCAAATCTCTTGATTGTGAGGTAATATTTAGCTAGTTTATCTTGGTGTGAGTTATATTTCACAAGGTATCAGAGCTATTGGAGCTTCTAGTCAAACCAGTCTTCTTCAGAAGTGCACCAGAAGCAGTGGAGCAACCACATAAGTCCTCGGGGCCATTTCCTTGAAGCCATTGGATCAATCATTTGGAGTCTACCCAGGGTGTGATGTGCTCCAAAATGTGCCTTTTGTCAATGTAGGGTTCGAATTACCTAGTTAGGATCCCCTCCTGAGTTTTGAGAGTTTGCATTGCAGGTTCAAAGTGTTCTTTGTCACCACGTGTGCAAGGTACAAAATGGAGCGTTCTCATGTCTTTCTCACTCCATTCAAATTCTTTGAATGGAAGACCGAAATGATAATCCAGCTGAGATCTAAGTGTCTCTTTAGAGTTACCATGGGGACTGAAGCTGGGCCAAACTCTGTAGTAAAGAATTCAGAGTTCTTCAATAGAATGGATGAAGCTTTTGGCATGCTTTGTCTCAGTATTTCAAGAGACATCTTGTTTCACATTGACAGTCTCACTACTCCAAATGAAGTATGGCTCAATCTTGAGTCATTGTTTGGGAATACTGATGAAATGAGGGGCCACCAACTTGAGAATGAGTTGATCTCACTGAGCCCAAGAAGTTTTGATACCATCCAAGACTTCTTCACCAAGTTCAAATCCTTGGTCTTGCAGCTCAAGCAATGTGGCAATAAGAAGAAGGATGAACAATTGGTTTTGTCCATCATTTTGAGGTTGGGTCTTGAGTACTATTTGTTTGTTTCTACATTTCACTCTACCAAGCTTACTGTTCGCAATTGGAAGATTCCATATTTGGAATGTTTCATGGATATGATTACACAAGAACAAGATAAATTGGTCCTCGTGGGTTCCATCAAGCAAAAGGATCAAGTTCTTGCAGCTGGGGATTCAAAGAAAGCAAGAGGAAATCAAAATCCCAAGGTTTCAAAGCAGCAAGAGAAGAAGAAAGAGAAGGAGAAGCCAAGATCCTTTGATGGGGGTTCGAATCCTGTCAAGGACAAAGGAAATAAGAAAGAAAAGACCAAATGCACTTACTGTCAAAAGGGTTGGCACCTTGAAAGTGAATGCATGAAGAATACCATTGATATGATGACCCATCTCCTCCAGAAGAATAACATTCCTCTTCCAGAAAGTTTAAATAAGAAGGAGGGTGTTTCTGAAGACAAGGAGAGGTGCCATGCATTGATGGCTAGTACCTCAGAATATTCCTCTTTCAACATAGATTCAGGTGCCTCAAGGCACATGGCTTCTGCAAGAGATTCTTTCTCTACTCTTTCACCTTACAGCAGTCCTTGCATTCTCATGGGTGATGATTCAGAGATCCCATCGAGAGGCATTGGAAAGATCAATATAGAAAATGGGTACTTCAGTAATGTACTATATTTGCCTGATATTGAAGGAAATATTCTCTCTGTTTACCAAATGACCCACACTGGTTTGTCCAAGAGAGTGATTTTCACTCAAGATGATGTGGAAATTTCTGAAGTTTCTATAGGAAAAGTGGTAGCAGTTGGTGTTGCAGATCATGAGTCAAGAATATACAAGTTCTCTCACTTTCTTGAGTACTCCTCTCCAAATGCACTTTTGTCACATGATAATGAAGTCAGAAAAATTTGGAATGGCAGCTTTGGACACCTCAATTACATATATATTAAATCATTGAGCAAAGAATACATGGTTGAAGGACTTCCAACCATCAAATTTTCCAAAGTCACTTGCAAAGGGTGTATTGTTGGGAAGCATGCAGAGCACAAGTATGAGAAGGGAAATGCAAGGAGAGATGATCATCCTCTTGGTTTGGTCCATTCATATGTGATATGAACTCTTACTACAACCTTCTATGGAAACTCAAAGTAGGTCCTAACATTTATTGATGATTTCTCAAGATATTGTTGGGTGTTCTTTCTCAAGCAAAAATATGAAGTCTTCCAATCATTCAAAGTTTTCAAAGCTTCAGTGAAGAAATTCAATGGGAGTAAGATAAAGGTATTAAGGAATGATAATGGAAGGGAATATGTGAATAAGGACCTGCATCAGCTATGTGAATAATATGGCATTCAAATTCAACATTCTGTTCCTTACACACCCCGACAGAATGGTGTAGCGGAGTGCAAGAATAGAGCATTGAAGGAGATGGCTACCTGTATGATGGAGGCTAAGTCATTGAATCCTAAACTATGGGCTGAAGCCATTAATTGTGCTGCATATGTTCAGAACAGATAACCACACAAATATTTGGAAGGCATGAATCCATTTGAGGCTTGGATGGGACACAAGCCTGATGTGTCTCATTTCAGGGTGTTTGGCTCAAGAGCATGGGATAGAATACCTCCAGAGAAGAGAAAGACATTGAAGCCCCAAAGCAAGGAGTCCATGATGGTTGGATATGCATAATATTCAAAGGGATAAAATATATTTGATCCCTAATATAATAAAAATTTCATTGAGAGGAGTGTTCAATTCGAAGAAGAAGCCATGCATGCAGCAGAACAAGGAGAAGGGGAATGCTCAAACCCCTTGCTTGAAGAGGATGTAAGTGATGATTATTTCTCTGATATTTCTGATTCTGATATTTAGAATGAATATGATGACATGATTTCATATAATGGCCCTCCTACAAGGCCGAAGTGGGCTGAGAAAACAATACAAGCAGTTGGTGAACTTGCAGGTGATCCTCAAGAACCTAGGAAGACTAGATCACAGTTTCACAATGCATTGTCTTCTTGTGATCCAGATATTCATGGTAGGTGTTTTATTATGGTGGGATCTGATCCAAAGTCATATGAATAAGCATCAAAATATACAAGATGGAAAACAACCATGCAAGAAGAGATGAACTCTCTCCATGACAATGAAACTTGGGATTTGGTCCCTCTTCCTTCCAAGAGGAAACTGGTGCAATGCAAGTGGGTGTATAGGAACAAAATGGCCTCTGATGGTTCTGATATGAAGTATAAGGAAATATTGGTGGATAAGGATTCTCTAAATTCCAAGGAGTGGACTACACAGATACATTCACACCTGCGGCAAAGATGGACTCAATCATGTTAGTTTTGGCCATTGCAGCTTCCAAGCGATGGGAGGTTCATCACATGGATATGAAGAGTGCATTTCTTCATGGGGATATTGATGAGGAGATATATATGCAGTATCCTGAAGGATTCATTCATGATCTTTGAGTTGTGTGCAGGTTGAAGAAGTCCCTCTATGGTCTCAAGCAAGCTCCTAGAGCTTGGTATACCAAGATGGACAATTTTCCGCTATCACAAAGGTCTGAGAGATGTAAATCTGATCCAAATGTTTACAAGAAACATGTTAGTGATCTGATTTTGATTATTGTACTATATGTTGATGATCTATTGATCACTATTAGTTGCATCAAAGAACTAGGCTCAGTTAAGTTTGCATTGCACAATGCATTTTCCATGTCAAATGTAGGATTGTTGAAACAATTTCTTGGTTTGGAGATTGATCAATCTGTTGATGGGATCATTGTTTCACAATCAAGATATGCTTAATATATGCTACATAAGTTCAAAATGGCTTAATTTAAGGCTCCAAATCTCCATTCCTTTCAGGAGTTAATCTCAATGATTGGGGTTCCTCACCATTGGTTGACAGTTCACTGTATAGACAACTAGTTGGGAGCTTGTTGTATCTCACACACTATTGACTAGATTTGGATTGTGTTGTAGGAGCTGTTGCAAGACACATGAAAGAACCTCATGAGATCCATTGGAAGTATTCCAAAATAATCTTGCATTATGTACAAGGTACCAAGCAGTTTGGGATACACTATGCATCTAGTTCATCACTTGAACTAGTTGGTTTTACTGATTCTGCTTGGGATGGAGATAGTACTGATTGAAAGTCTACTTCTGGTTATGTGTTTATGCTTTCACATAATCCCATTTTCTGGTATAGCAAGAAGCATCACACCATCTCCTTATCTTCAGCTAAGGTCAAATACAGGGGAGTAGTGAATGCAACTACACAATGTGTGTGGTTGCAAGGCATTCTTGGAGAGTTTGAATTTGCATTTGATTCACCCATAGTATTTTGGTGTGATAATCAAAGTAAAATCAAGATCTCCAGTGATCCAGTACAAAGGAAGAGGACCAAGCACATAGAGATTCACATGCACTACATTCGAGGCTTGGTGCATGACCAGATTATTGCCTTGCAGTATTTCCCATCCGCTGAGCAAACTGCTGATATATTCACCAAGAGTTTCACTGAGAAGAACTTCACTTACCTTAGATCACTCCTTGGGGTGATTTATGCATGGTGAATATTGGTACATTTTCCAAATTTTTTTCATGTCCATTTTAGAGGGGAGGTTTGATTTCCCATGTGGTTTTCCTCCTTACCTTGGTTATATGGACTAATAAAATTGTTGATGTAATAGGTAACTTGAGCCTTAGTTTCCAAGGCCGCATTTTTGTTTACTAGCTACATAAGTCTAGCTTATCGAGGGGTTTTAGAACATTATTACACCTTAGTACCTTATCCATACATTAATTTGATGATTAACTGGTCCAAAATAAGGTTAATGATGTCAATCCAAGGTTGTTAGAAGTTAGTTGTGGAAATTATGAGACAATCCACCACTTCTGGGACAAAATATAGTCAAACTAGCTGTTAGGCACCGTATTTATGGCCACCTCCAGCATTTATTGCCACTACTTGAGAAAGGGCACCTTGATTCCCCTGTTTTATGGAACTTTCTTTGACTTGAGGCGCCCATGCATTGTATGTGGACATTTTGGCCCCTTCTTTGTTGTTTTGGCTTATCCTTGACCACCTACACTCCACCAAATCCTAACCACCACATGTGTGACCATCATTTATGCCTTCCCATGCCTACCCAACATTCAGATTGACAATTCGTAGCTATTTGAGGTGATTTGGGAGCCTATTGGTCAACTTAGGGGGGATTGAGGTCCAATGTAAGATAACCACTTGCAGTTGCCTCGAAAGGCAAACAATATCTTCCAAATGCTATATAAATGCATTCACAACTCATTTATGGGTTGAGGAGTTATAATAAACCTGATATTTGATCATTTGTGACTGTTTTTTGATCATTTGTGTGTACATAATTCTTTTTTGCACTATTTGTTTGCATACTTAAGCCAAATTTCTTGATTGTGAGGTAATATTTACCTAGTTGATCCCGTTGTGAGTTAGATTTCAAAACAAGTCGGCCCTGTTTGAGAGTTCAAGTCAGCCCTATTAGGGAAAATTTTCAGTCTTATGATTAGTATAAATAGGAGGGTCCCTCCTCATTTGGTCACCTCATTCACTCACTCAAGTTCACATGATTAGAGGAGAAAAGACGAATCTCTTGAGGGAGAAGAGTAGTTGCTTTGGATACATCTTATTCTTGGGTTATTGTGCGGGATTGGCATTGTACTTTCTGACGAATCTATATTGAAGAAGTTTTGCTGGGTTTTCTTCCCCGTGAGGGTTTCCCAGGATAAATTGTTGTGTACTATTGTTTATGACATGCTTGTCATTATTTTAGTGATCCTTTTACTTTATTGCATTTAAAATTCTAACACTGCATAGACCGAAAACATTTTCATATGTGCAAGCATCTATTGTGTACTCACAAAGTGTAATCAGGTAACAATTGATATAAGCCGATCATAAAAGTAGAGAAACTATAGTACATTAATTACAAGAGAGGTTTTCCTAGACGCAAGGTCTAGGCGAAATATCTCTTAAGATAGAGTCCATTTCCAGACCCTAAAATGTTTCCATCAAAATATTCTAGCTCGTAGGCCCCCTTTTCGAGGAATTTCTGAATAATGTATGGACCAATCCACATAGAAGTTAACCTCCCAACCCCTAGTTCATTGTGTTTCTAGTCATAGAATAGCATAAGATCTCCTTCAAAGAATATCCATGGATAGACTGACTTATCATACTAGTATTTAACACAGTTTTTATTTGCTTCAATGGTCGTAATATCATCCTTCCTGTGTTTGTCTAATTATTCCATATATAATAGACGATTCTCAAGTTGATTGGTATCCGGTAGGAATTCTACAACTAGTTTCAATGATGGAATTTTGCACTCGATAGGTAATACAACCTATACTCCGTGAACAAGTTGGAAATGACTGAATCCTGTGCCATTATTGATGGAGGTTTGATATTCCTAGAGAGTAGGATAAAGCATAATATTCCAGTTGGACTAATTCTTATTCACCATCCTCTGCAACATGGTTTTTAAAGACTTGTTAATAGCTTCTACTTTCCTATTGGATTGAGGATAATATGGTGAGGAGAAGTCTTGGAAAAATCCAAGTTTCTCCGACATCTTTGTCATCATTTTTTTTTGGAAATAAGAGCCGTTATCAATCACAATCTCCATAGGGATACCAAAACGAGTGATTATCTGATGAAATAAAATGTGTGAAGCAATTTCCCCGTTTCAATGGAAAGTAGGCATGGCTTCATCCCATTTGGTGAAGTAGTCTATAGCTACAATAATATATTTGTGACCACCAGCTGATGTTGGGTTACATGTCATGAAATCAATCCCCCACTTGGTGAAGGGATCAACAATGATAACTAGAAAAAGAGGAGTAGGATGAGTGACGAGTCCATGATATAGGTACTCCATAGACTTATTTATGCCACACATAAGCAAAGAAATGATCAGAAATCACCTCTTTCTGTAGGGAAGAATGCACTTTGGTTGATAATTAAACGAAGTAATTTAGTAATCATCTTTTCTTATGTTTTAGCATATTTTATTTAAAACTAATCATGTGAACAAACCATGTGTGGACATAGCATAGGAATGACAGGGATAGTGGCAGTGCCGAGCTCTAGATTGAAGACCACGAGGATCACTAGAGACGCAACACTCTTGTTTCCCCTGATTTGTAGGGTATAATCCCCTAAATTTTGGTTCATGGTTTCCAATGCAAAACTAGGGTAGAATATGTAATAAATAGAGACACCTGAGTAGCTGGAGGTCTGTGACATATTTTGGAAAAAACAATCTTTTAGCATTTTCACAGTTTAGACATTTAGTTTTACAGTTTTAACCAGCCATGATGGGATTTATGAATTTATAATGAAGCTCTAGCGTTTTTCTAATTTTGTGAGTTTATAAGTTTCATTTCCTCCTGTGATACATGTTGGGGAGTCCCCCCTCAATACGTAGCTCAGGAGTTCTGCATTTTGTTTCAGGTACTTTTCATGCATTCGGTTATTTATTTCTAGTATAATTGCGTGTGGATTAATTTCATCATTTCATTCAAACATTAGATTTTGGTTTCAGCATGAGCGTTTTCCTTCTATAGTTCTTTAGTATTGCGTCTGTAGTTCCGAAACACACTGTCCGTAGTCCTATAGCTACCATCTGCATGGGCAACTTTTCGATCTTCATTTCCTTTTTTTATACAACATTTTCAGATAAGATCAGATATATATTGTTTTACTTTGAAGATGACGATTTGTGATTACAGTTAAATGGATCTTTGCTCCCTTCAGATTAAATTTATGTTTCTTAGGTTAACCTTTTACATGCTTTCATTTCCTACTTTAATAAAATAGGATTTACATGCTTTCATTTCCTGCTTTAATAAAATATGATCTACACGCTTTCATTTCCTGCTTTAATAAAATAGGATTTAAATTCTTTCATTAATAAAATAGGATTTACATGTCTTCATTTCCTGCTTTTATAGAATACTACATCCAACTTTCTTAGGTCATTTCATGCTTTCCAGTTTCCATAGAAAAATAATTCCTGCTTTCTTAGAGTATCCTTTAGAATACATATGACACTTAGAACGACGAAGATTATCTCATAGTGCACATACAGTGCTGAGTACCTCTCAAGTTTGTACGCTCCCTGGTCGATAGTTAAAGTATACTTCTGGTATATATACCTCAACAAGGTACACATTCCTGGAGTTCACCAATGAGCACACATTTTTTTTGTAAATTCCTAACAAGGATGACACTTCTTCACAACTTCTATGCAATCTTTAAAAATAGAGGGCCAGAAGTATCCTGCGTGCATAATATTTTGATTTGTAGTGAGCTCGAATAAATGACCGCCACATGGTCCACTAATTAAAAACATTTTCATCATCCTTGTGAACTAAGCAATGTTTAAGGACGGTTCTATTCCTCAATGATATAATGTATCACCAATGATGACATAATGTCTTGATTGGTGGCATATTTTGCATCTTTTCTTATGGGTGGACTAAGGTGGGACCCTCTAGGTTTGTGATAAATCAAAATATCACCATACCAGTGGTATTATGAGCTGATGAGGAATATATGTTCATTGGTTAAGATGCATCTTCCATTGATCTCTCATATGCTCTAGGAAACTCTGACATCAATTCAGCGAAAGCTAAAGATTTATATGATTTAGTAGAAGAAAATCCTAAATCAAACTCCTAGAGGATGACAATCCATCGATTATACTTGCCACTGATTATTCATCGAGACAGGATGTGTTGGAAATAATTGACATCAGCTTTAACAGTTGTCCACCTAAGCATAATATAGTGTTTGAGTCGTTGTACTACATGAATTTTAGCAAGGGAAAGTTTCTTAACATGTGAGTACCTTAGTTTGGGGTTACCAAGATTTTTGCTTAGATTATAAATAATATGTTCCTGATAGGAATCGTATTCTTTTACCAAGACCATACCAACTGTGGATTCTGATGCTGCTATATACAAAAGCAAATCTATGTTGAAATCCGAAGAACTCAATAATGGGGCAGGCACTAAGGCCCTTTTCAATGCGTCAAATGACCTTTGAGCATAATCATCCCAGATGAATGGGACCCTCTTCCTTAGTAAGCACATGAAACCTTTGGTAAATTCAGCATAGTTAGTGACGAATCTACGCAAGAAATTGGATTTCCCTTGAAGGCACTGCAATTGATTCAAATTTTGCAGGGAGGGAAACTATACCATTGCATCTACCTTGAAAAGATATACAATTATACCGTCTTTAGACACGATAAAACCTAGAAATTGACCCGATTCAACACATAAGATACATTTATGAGGATTTAGTCAAATCCTGTAATACCAACACATATCAAAGACTACCCGCAAATGTTTAGGGCGATCTACGCTCTTCCTTGATTTGGTAGTCAAATCATTAGGATAAGCTTCTACTATCTTCTTTATGTCATGAAAATCATAAGAGATATCTCTTTGGAAGGTTTCTCCAACATTATTTAAACTAAACAACATCTTCTTATAACCGAATGTCCCCCAAGAGAATATAAAAGAAATTTATGTTGATCTTTAGGATGAATTTGGATTTGAATGTACCTTGATAAACCATCCATAAATGAGAAAATGTCATTTCCCGCACATTCATCGATTATCTAGTCAATGAATGGGGTGGGGAAGTTATCTTTAGGTAAAGCTAAGTTGAGATCTTCAAAATCAATACAAACATGAATGTTGCCTTTTTTTTATCGACAGGTACCAGATTGGATACCCATTCGATTAATGGAACAAGATAGATGAAGTTAGCTCGAGGCAACTTTTCAACCTCTTCTTTGACAACAATGACCTTCCTAGGGTTGACTGGTCTGATATTTTACCGAACAGGTTTGGCATTAGGATAGGTTTTAATCTCACATTTGACAATGGATGGGTCAATTCCTGGCATTTCTTCATAAGACCAGGTGAAAACATCTCTATATTTTTTGAATAACACTGTGTACATTTGAATTTCATCGAGTGAAAAATCAGCACTAGTAAAGACATTTTCTACTACACCTAGGGTCTTGGAAATGTCTATGGGGATGGTTTTAGAAATATTTTCCATATTTCCCTTAGCATATACTTGCAAATTTAAGAGAGGGCTCCCATAACATTCCATTACACCTGGTTTTATGGCTCCATTCATGTCAATTCTAAGTTCACTTTCAACTAGAAGAAAAGATGCACGTTGATGCATGTCTCTCCATGGCCTATCCCCTAATGACATAGCCTTGAGAATTGATTTATCAGATGGAAAGACAGTGTCTAAGGGGTCATGACATGGCAGAGAATTTACGGCCCAAATGGGCATAAAATACTAGTCATTTGATTCTAAAACCCAATGTAAACCAACATAGTATGCTTCATTAGAAACAATGGCTTGGTAAGCTACTTCAACAATAGACAAAGCCTGAATAGTCCGACTACACCCAACTTATACAGTTGGCAGTTTCCAAGGGTAATTAAAATATGAAGTTTTAAAATGAGAGACCTTAGCCTTGGAAATCATGGCAACCGTGGATATTGTCTCTATTAGGGATGCATTTCCATGCAAGTCGGGTGGTGGGAGATTGAAAGTTCCCATCAATGTAGGGTACATTCCCACGCCAACATTCTCGCAATCCTTTGTGGAATGGGTGATCAGGGGGGTGTTGGAACCATTATTGTAATACCCCTGGATGAGACCCTTGAACTGATCATATGTATGATGTAAATATTGATACGAAAATGCCTATATGGAATAACAAATGTATATTTTCTAATTATTAATATTGAAATCCACAACTGGATATGATGAGGTGTAACGCTGAAGAGATCAGAGACTTGTGTATTCAA
Organism: Larix kaempferi; assembly: GCA_027924585.1. Lineage (NCBI taxonomy): Eukaryota > Viridiplantae > Streptophyta > Pinopsida > Pinales > Pinaceae > Larix > Larix kaempferi. The sequence goes on from BSBM01000264.1 coordinate 1,465,677, forward strand.
CGGAGACAGTAAGGGGGTTAAAAGTGGCCTAGGAGGAAACTATGACATGACCCTTAGATACCTTTTAGAACCTTAAAATATCCCTAGAAGTTTATCCTAAGTCATGGTTAAATATTGATCCAATTTTATTGACTTAAATAATAATTATTAAAATAATAATTATGATTTAAGTTGGATTTTGGGGAAATTATGTGTTTACATAAAATAAGGAAACGTGGATGAGGGATTCCACGTGGTTCTAGTTTTTCATGCATAAACCTATGCATACAAATGAAAATGGGGATTATTTATTCATTCTTTTATTTTGGAAGAAGGAGGGGTGTGTGTGCAGGCACATGGAAGGTCTGAGCAAATAGAGAAGAAATGAGAATTGCCAAGTGATAATTCTTGTTGTAGAATGAATATGTGATTGACTACTGGGTTTTGGTCAATGAAATGGTGAATTATGCATGAAACATTCTGGTGGAATTCCTGTGTACTGGTTAAGCAGTGATGGGTTTTCATTGTGGTGCGATTGGAAGGAAGCCAGAATGGGAATTGTGTGGTTTGGCATGGAATTGGTTGTAGCTTATTTTCCTGGATGCCTGTAAACCTGTGTTAAATCCCTGTGAATTGGGAGGATTTCCGAGTGATAATTCTTGTTATGAAATGAAATTTGGATTAAGAGAAGGGTTTCCTGGTGAATTCACAAGTCCCAACTCGGGGGTGGTGTTCTGTTGAGAGATGAATGAACATAATTACCTATGGTTGGGTGGAGCGTGCCTCATACACATCCAGTTTCCCATTTCCATTATTTTGCAGATAAGTTTTAATTTCTAGAAATAATGTTTTAATTCCTCAATTTAGTTTAATTGCTGAATGTTAAATAAAATTACACCTTTTAAATTCATGAGTTGTTTGTTTGAATTCCTGTACATGGAATTGACACAAGTTTATTTCTACAATTATTTGCTTCCTGGTTAAGTTTATGGGTTTGAATAAATGAAGGAATTTATGCATGGCTTGGTTGAATTGCTAATTATGGAATGAATGTAAGATTAGCTTTGTGAATTTCCGCATTAATTGACCTAAATGGTTCCCTGATCTAAAGTTAATCTCTTCATGAAATTTAATTATTTCATAGAATATGGGCATGGGCCTAGCTTACTTAATAGATAAATCACAATGCATAGGAAGTATTACAAATTTCTTATTTTATGTTAGCATTGGTTGGTAAAAACATTTTTACTATGTCTTACCTTGAATGGTTTTTGCATAACCACATGCTAGAATGAGTGGTAATTGCTTTGAAATGCACAAAATTATCCTTAGTTTGCTTAATTGGTAATTGTAAACAATTTACATATGTTAAGGGTTGTTATTTAAGTTTATCTTTGAATGATATCTTGTATTTAGAAACCACGGGATGATTTGCATACCATGGATTAAATTAGTAAGGATTTGGTTATTACATTACATATTACATGGCAGTTATTATGTTGGAATATTAATTTTACTGCGTAGTTAATTTGTTGGAATATTGTAATATATACTTTGGATAATTGGTATTTGCTATCCTACATTATTTATGCATGTAAACCTACATTTTGTTGGAATATTACATTTATTGCGTAGTTAATATGTTGGAATATGGTAAACCTACTGCGCAATTATTATGTTGGAATATTAACTTTGCTGCATAGTTATTCTACTGGAATATAACTTTACTGCATAGTTAATATGTTAGAGTATTGCATTCTATACTTTGGATAAATTGGTATTTTCTATTCTACTTATTTTATGCATGTAAAATATTGCACTATATAATTTGGATATTTTGGCAATTGATATCCTATTTAATTATGTATGTAATCTTAGGTATATTAACCTTCTTGTCGTAGTTAATTTTATTGAAATATTGCTACTGTGTAGTATTTTTAATTAAATATGTTGGATTGATGATTTCTTTATATTGGAATATTGGCACCATAGTGAGTGATTCCTAGATAGTTTTTAATACACAGTTTTTAATATAATTTTTTTACTGCACAGTTCTCAGTTCTCAATAAAATGTTGGCTGCGTGCTTCTTGGGAATGAATTTATAAATAATTTGGAAATGTTACCTTCCAAGCGTTTTGTTTTAGTTTGGTGTAATGCAAATTATTAGGAAATATATTATGGGTATTAAATATGGTACCAATTTATATGGGACAAATGTGTGACACATGCAAATATTTATGCTTCCATAATTATAAGATCATTATGTGCATGTGTTTTTTATTACTTGTCCTATAGATTAATCTATGCTTCCGCTAAAATACTTTTATATGTTATGCATTTTTCATGCATGGTTGTGCATTTGCTAGAAGAATGCATATAAGCATTAGCGACATGTGGCTATTATACATATATGTTTTATAAAAAAAAAATTTATTGTGTCTTAAGTCTAGTGTGTTGAAGGGTGCGTTACAAATTGGTATTAGAGCTAAGGTTTCGACACTTAGCCTCTAGGAATTGTATGAAGTGCTTGAATGCAGTTAATTTTTTTTCTCTTTGAACATTGCATTCATATGTTTGGGTTTCTCTTTGTATGGCTTACTGAATGCTATGTTGAATGCATACTGATGTATGTCTATTTGAAAATGTGTTCTTGTCATGTTGAGTTTTGGTGACTGTTGTGGCTTGTGTGTGGCCTATGTTTTAGTCTTTGATGACAATATGTGACTTGTATTTGGCTTATGTTGGAGTTCTTAGTGACTACTTAAAGCTTATGCTTGGTTTGTGTTTAAGTCCAATGGTAGAAGGCCATATTGGACAACTAGATAAATCCTTTGATGGACCTATACCCGAGTCCATTTTTGCAAGAATTGGAATGTTGTTATTTAATGGAAATTAGTGTAATTGCAGAATTATATATTTGAATGCAATATTAAATGTACAAGAGTAAGTGTTTGAATTCTGTTGGATGTTTTTTTTTATAAGATTGGTGCACTCACATGTTTCAGTGCATATCTGAATGCTTGAATTATTGTTCGTCGTGCTTGTGTGAGTTGTAAATGAATTGCTAATACTTTTATACTTATGCTAACTTATGAAAAGTTAAAGATAAGAATATGTTGCTAACTAAGATAAGTTGTTAGCTGATTATAAACTGTTAAATGCTTGTTAACTGAAGTTATTTGATATGATTTATTTGTATGTATCTAATGTTATTACTTGTAAGTGATGCAGAGAATGAAATTAAAAAACTAAACCTTTGGATGCAGAGAAAGAGATTGCAATATTAGTGTTCTCTGGGGTCATCCAAGAGGTTCTTCATCATGTTTGATTGAAGAATGTGGCACAAATAAGGAAACTAAAAAATTTCTCAAGCCTTGAGGAAGAAGATATATATGCAAGTTTGTGCTTGCATATTGAAGAAGATAAGTGAAGAAATGAGCAAAGCTAAAGAAGAAGAAGACTATGCAAGCCAATGATGAGTTTCCTTTGGCCGATTGCATTGATGATATGATTCCTTTGATTAAAACTATGCAAAGATGAGGATGGGTTTTCCTCAGCCGATTGTATTGAGGATGTGTTTTCCTCTAATTAAAAGTTATGCAAAGTTGAGGATGGCTTTTCCTCAGCCGATTGCATTGAGGATGTGACTTCTTTGAAAGATATAAATACTAAGCAAGTCGAGCACATGCATTTCAAAGAGAAAGAGACCAAGGAGCAGTGAAGCCATAGTTGTGGAGCTCCATATTGGGAAAAGACTAAGAGGGGGAACTCTTACTCTTCTCTTTTTATTTATGCTTTTTTCTTTTTAGAAAGATAAAGTTGTTAAAATGTATGTTATAGCTGAAAATTTGTTGTGTTTATTTTTGTTAAGAAATAAGCAATGAATGTTGAAATAGTTAAATTTCTGAAAAATAAATGAAGATGAATGTAATCATCTATGTGCATATGTCGAGTTAAAAATGAAATGCATGAAAGCACTGTGAGCAAAGAAAGATATAGTTGATCTTTCATAAAAAGGATGGCATAATTGTATTACTATACTGGCTTAATGACATTATGGTAATTGAATGCAGAGGAAAGTATTCATTTGAAAGTTGCTATTGCTATTATAAAGCTAAAGAAGGCTAAAGAAAATCACACAAATTGAAGATAGCAGATTATCATAATTTTATCTGTGTTTTTCAAGAAATGTTTCGAATCGGCTACATATTCCAAAAGGTCCCAATCAAAGATAGAAAGAATGATGGTATCTAAAAGAAAGAATTGATGATGTGATTAGTCCACCTGTTGAGCTGGAAGGTCCAAGCCAACCTGAACAGCATGGAGAGGTCCGATCAACCTGACCCAAGTTTCAAACATCATCTCAAAATACATAGTGCGGGAGGAGCACTTGTAGCATTTTGAAAAACAAATTCTTGTGTTTTGGACAAAGGAACACCGAGGACAGTCTTGAATTTAAGGGGGAGGGGAATGTAATACCCCTGGATGAGACCCCTAAATTGATCATATGTATAATGTAAATATTGATATGAAAATTACTGTATGGCAAAACAAATGTATATTTTGTAATTATTAATATTAAAATCCACAACTGGATGTGATGAGGCAAAACGTTGAAGAGATCAACGACTCATGTATTCACTGGAGATAGTAAGGGGCTAAAAGTGGACTAGGAGGAAACTATGCCATGATCGTTAGATACCTTTTAGAACCTTAAAATATCCCTAAAAGTTTATCTCAAGTCATGGTTAAATATTGATCCCATTTTATTAACTTAAATAATTATTATTAAAATAATAATAATTATTATAATAATAATAATTATTAAAATAATAATAATTATTTAAGTGGGATTTTGGGGAAATTATGTATTTACATAAAATAAGGAAATGTGGATGACGGATTCCACGTGGTTCTAGTTTTGTATGCAAATGTAAATGGGGATTAATTATTCATTCTTTCATCTTGGAAGGAGGGGGGTGTGCGCAGGCACATGGAAGGTCTGAGCAAACAGAGAAGAAGTGAGAATTGTCGAGTGATAATTCTTTTTGTGGAATGAATATATGATTGAAGGTTGGGTTGTGGTCAATGAAATAGTGATTTATGCATGAACCATTCTGGTGGAATTCTTGTGTATTGGTTAAGCAGTGATGGGTTGCTACAACCGTATCCGGTTGGATAGTTATGAAGGGAATCCGTCTTTCATATTTGAGATAAAATGATAATATTATATTGATAGGTGATGATTATACAATGAAGTGGCTCGCTTAAATATAGCTTGGGCTTAACTTGAGGAGTCGTAACTTCTCAATAATACCTATTTATTATTAGTAACTATTACTAATTATTACGTGTATTTATTATTTAATATTCATTACATTGCCACCCCCTTTAAAGGGAGCTTTGTCCTCAAAGCTGTATTTGCAGTCATTGTCTTTTATTCTTGGTTTGTGTTGATGCTGGATTTGAGTTAAGTGATCTGGACTGGTCCCTTTATCTTGATGATGGACTGGGTCTTTGTTGTGTTGTGATTCTTTCTGCTTAGGTGGAGAAACTCTCGGTCTCGGTCCATTCAGTCGGTACTTATTTCCTTTCCATTCAAATTCCATGTGTTGCTCTTGCAGGTTGGTAGAGTAAGTCCCCAACGATGCTAACCAGTCAGCGCCTAATACCATGTCCACTTCTTTGAGAGGTAAGGCAACACAATTGAGTTGTAGGTGTAATTTTTGTATATACAATGATACCTTATGACATTTTCCTACTTCTTCTATGTCTTGATTAGCGATGGTTGAGGCTTTAAGCCCTTTTGTGGGGAACACAAAAAGATTTAGTTCCTTTTCCTTATTGATGTCAATCAAATTATGGGTACTTCCAGAATCGACCAAAATTGTGACATCCCTATCTTTAATTTTCCCATTAAGTTATAGTCTTTTTGGTCCTGAATTCCTAGATTCTGTTACTCGGAATATGAATTGTTCTGTTTTAAGGATGTCATGATTTCTCAATTGAGGTGGCAGATATTTTCCTGCGAGTGCTTGGATTTCCTTTTGTTGGGTGTAATCTTTCTTTGGTGTCTCTACCTTTTCTTTCTTACAGACTTGTTGAGTACATGTAACCGTCACAACTGATGCTTCAGATGAGCTTGTGTTTGTATCCGAATCAGCTGTATCTGCCTCTCTTGATACCTGTACTTGCTTCCCATTAATGATTTTGCAATGTATTGTGTGATTGGTCTTACATATATGTCTTGGGAACCAATATTCTCCACAACGACGACAAGTATTCTTCTTGTTTTTCCTGTCACTGTCGGTGCGACTGCTCGATGTTTTTGAGCTTTTTCCAACTTCATAGTCATATGACTGATATTTGTTACATTGATGACCATATGACCAAGTATCTTCGCAATACCTTCACTGGGTCTCTTGCGGTCACAAATATCCCTTGTTAGGGTTCCCTTGTCTTGATTGTTTGAATTTTTCTTCAATAAGTTTTGCTTTGCGTCTAGCCTTATCCAAATTGGACACATTATGTAATTCTAATTCGTCTCTTATGTATTGTTTAAGACCAGAGATATATGTTTGGAGTCACTGACCCTCTGTTAATTCTGGTACGCGTGTCGCTAACGCTTCCCATGCATAGGTGTATTCTTCCACGTTGCCTTCCTGCTGTAGCCTAGTTAGTTGGGCAAAAAACTTTCTCTGTCACATCTTCGAATCTTTCAAAGAAATAATTTTTTAATTTGTCCCAATTGTAGGCACATATTGTTGTTGTTTTCTTCCACCACATGTACCAATTGTATGCCCATCCTTCGAGCTGCATGGAGGCGTATTTAATTTTCTCGTCATTTGATAAGATTTTGTGAATGTAGAAGAATTCTTCCGCTTTGTTGATCCATGCCATGCTCTGTTTTGATTCTCCATCGAACTTGGGTAACTCCAATTTAGGTTTCATTGAGTATCATCTCATCGATTGCATCATGGCCCAATATGGTTTATGATGATTGTAGTTTTTATGGTTTTCTGGGATCTCCACTTTTGGGGGATTTGACTAATGATCATTGGTATCGGTTGTATCGTGACATGAGTGGTCTCCCTTTGGCGACTTGCTATGTCTAGCGTCATCTCTATCCTTAAAAAACTGCTTGATATTTTCTAGTCCTGCATCGAAGTATGATTTCATTTCCTCTCGTGCCTTCCTCATTTCCCATGAGACTAATCCGACAACTTCGTATTGCACCTTGCGCGAAAAATCTTCTTTTTCTTCTTGAAACTCTTTTTCAAGTTTGTCCATTCTAGAGTTTAGACCTTCGAGGATTTTTAAATCTCTAATTTGGTCTTTTTCTAATTTTTCCAGTCGATCTTTTATCTTTGCCATGGTTCTCGATCTGGTGTGGGGGGTGAATATGGGGGTGTTATTTTGGTTTATGGGGTGAGAGAAAAGACAATTTATGCCTCTAGAAGAATGATGAAAATCACTATAGTAATGATACTTACTATAATTAATAAGTATACTTTAAAAACAATAAATATAATATTATTATATTTAAATATTTTTATTATAAAGTTTAGAAATAAAATTGAAAAAAAAATATATTATAAAATAAAATATTTTTTTTAATTTTTTTTTTTTTTACAGATTAGGGTTTTCGTGGAGGAGACTACGTGGGCGTTTGGAAGTGGAGGGTGGGAGGATGGATGACGAAGGGAGTCAAGCTGGTGGCGGAGGGGCTGATAGGAAAGGAAGATAGGCATTGGAAGGGAATGGGAAGGCGGAATGGTGGAGCTGAGGGAGACGTGGAGCGTTGGAAGGTGATGCAGTAGGGAGGGTGGCGCACAGGAGGAGTGGCTGCTGAAGGGGGAGGCGACTTAAGCATGGGTGCGGGTGTGGAGCTGGAGAGGAGTGCGAGCAAGTGGTGGGTTTGGATGGTGTGGCATAAGGGTGTTGCAAGAAGGGGAGCAGAGGGGCAGCAGGAACGGGCAAGGGTGCAGGACGACGAGGGTTGGGGCAGCGTTGATGTGAGGGGGTGCCGAGAGAAGGGAGGAGGAAGGAGTGAGCAGGAGTGAGGGTCGTGGATGGTGGAGAGGTGTGGCAGTGCACGTGGGGAGGAGCTGGTAGTGGTTGGCGTTCGTGGAAGGACGTGAAGGGAAATGAGTAGGGAGTGGCTGCAAAAGCAATAGTGAGGAGAGATGGGAGTTGGTATCTGCGGGGGAAGTGGAATGAGTGGAGTGCAGGAGTTGGAGCGTGGAGTGCAAGAGTGGAGCCGAACGCGGCTCTGATACCAAATGCAGCAACCATATCCAGTTGGACTGTTTAATAGTCGAATCCGACTCTCATATTGAATGAATAAATAAGAATAATATATTAGATGATGATGATAAATTACAATAAGATCGCCTTTTATAGGGCTTGATCAGCTTAGTGAAAGGTTACGCCCTTTCTCTAGTAACCTAATAAAAATAATAATATTAAATAAATATTCACAGCATGGGTTTTCACTATGGTGTGATTGGAAGGAATCCAGAATGGGAATTGTGTGGTTTGGCATGGAATTGGATGTAGCTTATTTTCCTGGATGCCTGTAATCCTGTGTTAAATACCCGTGAATTGGGAGGATTTTCGAGTGATAATTCCTCTCATGAAATGAAATTCAGGTTAAGGGAAGAGTCTCCTGGTGAATTCACAAGTCCCAGCTTGGGAGTGGTGTTCTGTTGAGACATGAATGAACATAATTACCTATGGTTGGGTTGAGCATGCCTCACACATAGCCAATTTCCCATTTCCAGTATTTTGCAGATAAGTTTTAATTTATGGAAATAATGATTTAATTCCTCAATTTAGTCTAATTGTTGAATGTTAAAGAAAATTACACCTTTGAAATTCATGAGTTGTTTGATTGAATTCCTGTACATGGAATTGACACAAGTTTATTTATGCAATTATTTTCTTTCTGGTTAAGTTTATGGGTTTGAATAAATGAAGGAATTTACGCATGGCTTGGTTGAATTCCCAATTATGGAATGAGTGTAAGATTAGTTATGCAATATGCTTGATAGTAATGTATAAATTACATAAATAGAACCAAAATTTTATGAATGCTCATTCTTTAATAAAGTTGAAATGTGAAAAATTAAATTTCCACATTAATTGACCTAAATGGTTATGTGTTCTAATTTATTTGGGAATAGGTTATGTATGGCTGGAAATGCATTTCCAGGTTTAGCTTACAATTTTTTTGTAATAATCTCTTCATGACATTTAATTATTTTATAGAATATGGGCACGGACCTATCTTGCTTAATAGATAAATCACAACGCATAGGAAGTATTCCAAATTTCTTATTTTATGTTAGCTTTGGTTGGTAAAAACATTTTTACTATGTCTTACCTTGAATGGTTTTTGCATTTGAAAACTATGGGCTCGAAATTATAAACCACATGCTAGAATGAGTGGTAATTGATTTGAAATGCATAAAATTATCGTTATTTTGCTTAATTGGCAATTGTAAATAATTTCTGTAACGCCCCCTTCCATCATCAAATGCAAGGAGGGGAAACGTTAATCAACACACAGGCTTATGGCAGGCTTAGCCCCAAATAATTTAACTCATAACGCATGCAATTTAAAACTTATGGATGCAGACATAAACTCAATAACTACACAGCGGAAACTAAACATTACATGTGCATACAACTTCTTCATGCGTTCAGCATACACATATCAACCATGTAGCAGTCATTAATTTCATCAATCATGGACAATTTATCACACTGCATAAAACATGATGCGTTTCATTTCATTAACCATGAATGCATTGCAAAACACATACTGTATATAAATTAAATCACAGATTACTCATCTTGAATTGTAACGGTCCAAACGACTGGCTATGGAAGAGCGACGTTCCTCCCAACCATAGACCTCTGTCCAGCTTGTGTTCTTTTAGCTGAGAGGTCACCCCCGAGCTGGGCTGTGTATCCACTAAGGAGGATTAGCTGGGTTCACTCATAGCCATGGCTTCAGTCAAGCATCCAAGCAGATAGAGGAGGGTAATGCTAAGCCAGTGAGCTCAACCACAGAGCTACAGGCATCTCAAGTGGGCTCAACAGTCAGGCACCCACATTACCTACCACATCCAACACAAGGAAGATCCCCTTTCTCTGCTGCACAGTCCCTCAGGAAAACTCTTCCCTCCAGTGCTCTTCAGGATGGGCATAGAAAGGTCCAGCTGCTGATCCTTGAGATCCTAGCCTTCACTGGGTTTATCAAGCACACCCAACCTCTGCATAGTCAATCCCAACTTGATTTCTCACCATTCTGCTCACCAATTACTCAAATCCGTCACTCGTTTTCTGAGCTGCAAAAACTGGGTTTTCCCATTGATTTCGGGGTAGCTAATGCTCCCAAATTCGCCCCAAGGTTCATGCTAATGGATTCCCCATTGGATTTCCTTGTCCCATGCCAAATCTGGACGTTTTTGGTCTTTCAAAAACTGGGTTCTCTCAAGGTCGCGATTTCTGGTTTTTCCTCACTGCTGGCACTCGTTTTTGGATGGGAATGATGCTAGATAGTTTCACAATGGACTGGGGTGAGAATGAAGCAACCTCCCATGAGGTTGAGTGACTTCTTGCCCAAGAAATCAGAGCCCATGCCCACCCATACGAATTTCAGGGCTGCCCATGCCCCATTGAAGCCATGGGCTGAAATCTCAACCACCTTCTTACAGCAGGCATTAATGTCACCTAGGGAAGTCAATGGGTTCTCATAATGACAAATGGCAGCCTAGGGTTTAATCCCATAGCCCCCTCACCACTCCCTAGTGGATACACGTGGCCCCTTCTCATTCGTTGCCTCCATAGCCATTTTTTGGTATTTTATTTCAATATTAAACATTTACATCAATTTACAATATCCCATGGCTTAATAGCACGTGGGTAACAAAATATCAAGCGTGTCTAATTTAAATAAAATCCGAGCATAAACTAGCGGGGCCTTGGCCTTGAGCTCCACGCTAGGGAAACATACATCGCGTATTTACAATATTTACATTAGAGCCAATATTTCCTAAGGGTCAAAATTGGGGTATTACAATTTCCATATGTTAAGGGTTTTTATTTAAGTTTAGCATTGAATGGTATCTTGTATTTAGAAACCATAGGCTGATTTGCATACCATGGATTAAATTAGTAAGGAATTGGTTATTACATTACATACTTTAACTAAACTGGTAATTGTTATCTTAAGTAATTCATGCATTTAACCTTATGCATAGTTAATATGTTGAATTACTTGTGCAATTAATATGTTGGAATATCCTTTTTAATTTATGCTTTTAATCTTGCACAGTTATTATGTTGGAATATTAATTTTACTGCGTAGATGTTGGAATATTAACTTTACCGCGTAGTTATTTTGTTAGAATATTATTGAAATATTGTTTTTTTTTTGTTGACAGAAACATAGTGGTAGGATATATTAATACCGGTAATCAGCTACTGAAAGCTTAATACATAGACAACACAGTTACATAGAAGCAAAGGGACTTCGGCAAAACGAGGCAGGGGAGCCACAGCCTCCCAACGACTTGAAACAATTATTTAAATAGTACTGTGGAGATTGGAAGCCAGAGCGAGGAAGAAAGAGGCTTTCAGCGCTGGTTCATTTTTCTAGTTTGGACTTCATCTTGGCAACTTCAGTTTCCAGGGCGGTGATTCTGTTGCCAAAGTCTCCATGAGTATTAGCCGCGTCCTTGAAGCCTGTACGCGTTTCTTCCTTGAAATTCTTCATTTTACCGGTGAGATCAGCACGCAGTTGCCTCAGATCCTTGTTCAGAAGATCCCAGGAGTGTTCTCCAGCTTTGGAGGCCGCTTCCAGCTTCTTGTCTTGATCATCCAGCTTGGCTCTGAGTCGGCCCATAGCAGCTTCCAGCAAACTAATTCTTTCCTCTGCTGATACTCCTGAGCTAGAGGAACCTTCAGACACCATTCTAAGGATCTGACCTTGGATCAGAGACGAGCACGATCAAGCAGCGCTGGAGGGGCCGCGTGAGACTGGAAGAGCTTGATCACAGTGTTGTGTGGAACTGAAGTCGCAGAGCAGCTGAGAAAGGATATGGGATAATGGAGAAGGAGCAGCTTCTTTATTAACTTGCGAGGAGTCTCCCAAAGGACGAGAAGACCTGACGAACTGCAAGTTTGCAGGGAATCTCTGCCATGCTTAAGGAGGGAGAAAACGTGGGTTGAGCAGGTCCAATGAGGAAGCTGTGAGAAGATCCTGGATCCCCAACAGCTAAGGAATGTCACATCTTTGAAAAACACCATCAATACATAAGATGCTTTGGTCCAGCGCAGCTCCACTATTAGCTTCTTTATCTGCTTGCATATTCAGCACACGGAGCACATGGAAATATCTGATGTTTTGGAAGTATTTGCTCAGATGAAGGATTTTTTGAAAGATATGGCGAAGTTTTATATTCGATGGGCTCTTCTTGGTTATGAGGGCGTTGATAAGAATCCTGGAGTCCCCAAAGACTAAGATTTTGCCAATTCCTTTAGCCCGCGCTATTTTTAAACCTTGCCATAAACCACAAAATTCAGCAATATTATTAGATTCTATTCCAAGCCCCCAGGCATATTTGATGAGCGTGTTCCCATTGGCTAAACTGATTACTCCACTGGCACCTGCTGAGCCTGGGTTTCCCTTCGAAGCACCGTCGAAGAAGAGGCAAGGTTCATTCAAGGATGACATCCAGCGCCTGAAATCAGCTTCCTCAAGTCTAATTTCCCACTGCTCTGTCTGAGGAATATGGCGAGTGGTACGAGGCTGGAGATTGGGAGTTAACGAGCTTAACCAGTGTAACTCATCTTGCAGAAGCTAGGTGGAGTTTTTTAAGGATAGGTTACTTTCCAGAGCTTCCCCTAGAATGGCTCTAGCCTGCACTGCAATTTTTTGGGGAGGAGAGTCTTGATTCCGAAAAATTCTCTTGTTTCTCTCGAGCCAAAGCTTCCAGCAAATGGCTTTTGGGAGCCATTCCCAGGCACTTTGAAGCAGAGTCTTTTTGGTCAGCCTGAAAGGAGATAGGGATATCCAAGAAGAGAAGAGATCTTGAACAGAATGGGGCAGGTTAGTGGCATGGTTTAGGTTCAAAGCTTGGAGCCAAACTTCTTTGGCGAAAGGACAGTCTAGCATTATGTGATCCACAGTTTCTTCATGGAGTTTACAGAGAGGGCATCGGGAGGGTCCTTCCATGCCTCTTTTCTTAAGGTTATCTCCTGTGAGGATACTTTTGTGGGCTAAAGACCAGGAGAAGATATCAATTTTCGGGATGAAATGTTTGGCCCAAATAAACTTCCAGATAGAAGGATTGGGAGCTGCAAAAGGGATGGCTCGTATATCCTTGTATCCTTCTGAGGTTGTGTAACTTCCAGAAATCCCCCAACCTCTTCTATCTTTGGAATCTTTTTTGAAGGGGGATTTACCTTGGAGGAGGACAATCAAGGCTTCCGCTTCAGAGTTCAGTTCGGGAGGGAAGAGGCCTAGATCCCAACCTGTCCAGTAATTTCCTTCCCAAGCAGAAAGATCCCCTAGCATGGTGACACCCTTGTCCAGAAGCCATCTTTGGATGTTGCTAACTTTCATGTTTGTACCAATGGGGGAATCCCCTAGAATGGAGTCTTCCCAAACGTTGATTGAATTCCCATTTCCAGGGATCCAGTAAAGATTGTTTTTGAAGGGGTTAAAAGCTTTAATGCATAATTTGTAGATTGGGGATCCCTTCCTAAGTGGGGGCTGCAAGTCCAGACACCTTTTCCTAGGTCCTGGGAAGTATTTTTTGTGGAGTACTTCTTTGCTCCAGCTTTTTTTCCATGAGATCAACTGCCAAAGCAACTTGGCTCCCAAAGCTAGGTTTTGGATAGGTAAACTTCTCACATGGAGACCACCTTCATCACGAGGTTTTCTAATCTTATCCCAGCTGACCAGATGGATTTTTTTTCATTCCCTTTACTTCCTTCCCAAATGAATTTTCTGAGCAGCCCTTCAATCTTGTTAACTATTGAGCTTGGAGCAAGTAAAATAGAGGACTGGTAAAGAGGCATGCTATTGAGAACAAATTTTATGAGAATAGTTTTACCTGCTAGATTGAGCCAGCTGGCCCCCCAATTTTGGATTTTGCTTTTGAGCTTGTCAACAATAGGTTCCCAGTCTGCTGATTTGATTTTGTTTGTACAGATGGGTATGCCAAGATATGTGAAGTTGTTCCAGTCTTTGGTTCCTTCCATCCCCAACGTTCTGGTGATGTTCCTTAGTTCCCTGGCTATACAATTCCAACTGAAGATTTTGCTTTTTTGGAAGTTTATTTTGCTTCCGGAAATATTTTTGTATAACTCCAACTCTTTTTTGAATTGTTCAGCAGAGTGGACAGAGGCTCCTCCTAGCAGCAGAGTATCATCAATGAACTAGGCGTGGTTAATGTCCCTGACATTGTTCACAATTTTAAGCCCTGGAAGCATGTGGATTTCCTGACTGAGGTTAAGTTGAAAGCTGAGCATAGAAGCCTGGATGGCATAGAGAAGAGGAGATAGCGGGCAGCCCTGCCTTAACCCTTTAGAGGCTTTGAAGAAGCTAGTGGGTCTTCCGTTTACTAGAGGGGCTATCCAAGGGTCACCTACACAGCCTTTGACCCAGCTTATAAAGTTGAGGGAGAAGCCAAATTTTTCCATTACTGCAAACAGGAACTCATGTCTAACACAATCAAAGGCGTTGGCTAAGTCGAGTTTGATGACCATACCTTTTTCCTTACGGTGGAATCTAGAGTGGATTTCTTCTTGGACAAGAATGATGTTGTCGAGGATTTTCCTTCCTTTGATGAATCCTCCTTGATTTTCCGGGATGATCTGAGGGAGCATTATTTTCAGTCTGGAGGCAATGATCTTAGTTATGAGCTTGTAACCAGTGTTGCACAGCGAGATGGGCCTGAACCGATTGAAGGTAGTGGCTCCTTTTTCTTTTGGAATTAGGGCCAGGAATGAAGAGTTAGTTCTGCCTCCCAATTTGCTGGTTTTCTGTGAGTACCGAATCATTTTTAGGAGATCATACTTTATTATTGCCCAACAACAGGTGAAGAATCTAGTTGTGAAGCTGTTCGGGCCAGGTGCGCTATCTGGTTTCATAATAGAGAGAGCTTTTTTAACCTCGTCCATGGTGATAGGCGCAGTAAGAAAATTATTATCCTCCAAATTGATGAGCTGAGGAATGAGATCAAAGGGGTGGGAGGAGACGTCAATTGGGTCCTCAATGGGGGCGTTGAAGAGATCTGAGAAAGTTTCCACAACTGCTTTCTTTATGCCTTCAGCGTCTTGGATCAGTTCTCCTTCGAACTGTATTTCCGAAACAACTTTGTAGTTCTTACGTGCCTCTGCTTGCTTATGAAAATATTTCGTATTTTTGTCTCCACTCAATAGCCAGAGGTTACGTGATTTTTGACGCTGGTACTCTTTTTCAATTCTGCAGGCGGAGAAGAAGTTTTTTTGCAGGGTCTCTTCCTTAATGAGGAGATGACCAGTCGCAGGAGAGGAATCCATGCTGGTTTGGTGCGATTCCAGCTCAGCTTGGGCGAGTTCTCTGATAGAAACCGAAGAGGGGATGCGTTTGGACCAGGATTTAAGGGAGAATTTGAGTCTTTTTAATTTGGATTCCCAGACGAAGGAAGGCGAGCCAGAAAGGTGGGCATTCCAGGAGTCAGCTACAGTTTGCAGAAAATCATCATGGTGAATCCAAAGTGGGCTGAAACGGAAAGGGATCGGATCGAGTTTTTGGTCAGGAGCAAGCTCAAGAAGGATACGCTTATGATCGGAAGTGCAGTGAGGGAGGATTTTGGAGGAGGCTAACAGGCCCAATGCGAGAAAGGAGGAGTGGACCAGGAAGCGGTCTAGCCGGGCTGCAACATGGCCAGGACCAATTCTTTTGTTTGTCCAAGTAAATTTACCTTTGACAGGCTTGATGTCAATCAGATCCCATCCAGAAATGATGTCTTCAACCCATTCCCTTGAAGGATCTCTGACCGGATTGCCTCCTTTCTTTTCATTAGCTGCCAGAGTTACATTCAGGTCTCCAGCTACAATAATATTTTCTCTATTCTGCAACTGAAGAAAGGATTCTAGAGTATTCCAGCACTCTTTTTTTTCTGCATGCGAAACAAGAACATAGAGATTGAAAAGGCTTACCTTTCGTCCAGATTGCTTGTGGTTGATTTTGGTGAAAACCCAGTGCATTGTTCGTTCTTCAGCTTCAATGTCATACAGGGAGGGGTCCCAGAAGGTGGCTATTCCTCCGGAAGCGCCTCTGGAGTTGTTGCCAATACCTGTACCTTTTTTCCAGAATTTTTTCCCGATTTGGAGGATAGCAAGCTCCTCCATTTTAGTTTCCTGGACTAGCAGAATCTCTGGCTTATGGATTTGGATTAGATCTCTCATTGCATCTTCCTTCAGGGTAGAGCCTAGACCTCTGCAATTCCAGGAAATGTATTTCATTAAGAATTATGGGAGATGGGGTTGGCCTCTTTGGAGGCCTGAATTGTACCTTTTTTTGATCGAGTGCTCATGATCCCTTTTAGAGTTTTTTGAGAGCCTTCAAGGACTACAAGATGGGTTGCTTCTTCTCTTTGTTTCTTTTTGGATTTTCTCCCTCTTGGAATTTTGATAGGAATAGAGTACAGACTGCTTGAGGAGGCGCCTTCATCATTTTCTTCACCTGGATCTGAATCTAGCAGCAGTAGATCTTCATTTAGTTATTTGGGGGAGCCTGGGTTATCAGCCACCACTAGTGGTTGGGTTATTTCCCCAGGCTCCAGCTGATCAGCGTTCTGGCCTCTAGTCTCTTTTCTATTGGGCTGCTTGGACGTTTGGGGTTCATCGCTTGCTGTGCTTTGATTCTTCCCATTTGGATTGGGATCCTAGTGCTCTTTAGGGTTTGGAATCACGATTGGGTCTTCTTTTGAGGCTTCCTGGGATGACTTATTTGTGCTTGGAGGCTAGGTTTGCATGTCCATTGTGGTCCTTTTTTCCGGGTTCTTGGTATTTGTCTTTCCTTTCTTGACTTTTTGCCATCCTTCTCCTTCTTCCGAGCTCTGATTTTTTCGGGTAGTTTCTTTGAAAGTGACCATGTTCGTGACATTGGCGGCATTTGAATGGCAGTTGTTCGTAGTCAAGCTTTTGGTAGTATAGCCAATCTCCAACTTTGAGTTTAATAGCTTCAGGAAGGCCTGCTTCTAGGTCAACCTCGACACATATTCGGGCACATGAGTATTGGCCCTTGTTATTAGCTTTGTCAATGTATTTTCCTAGAGCGTTTCCAATTTTTTCCAGGGTTGGAGTGTTCCAGCAGTGGACTGGGAGATTGGGGAACCTTACCCATACTGGAACTTCCTTCGGCACATCTACTTTTGCATTGAAATCTAGATTCCATCTATTGAGGTACAGTCCTTGAGGTCCCATGAAATATGGACCATTTCTGAAGATCAGGTCTCGGTCTTCTTTGGATATAAACTCAAAAATGAAGAAGCCTCACCCTACGGAGTAGCATGTAACACTATTCTTGAGCTGGGGCCTCTAGTTCCGTTGGATCCAGTCGTCTGTGGTTTTGGTTGAAGGCAAAATCCCCATGAACTGGCCAACCAATCCCCGTTCAGACAATGCCAGAGCGACCTTGATGGGGATTTCGCATGGCAGATCTATTTCAGGAATTGAATCGAGCTTTTTAATGAATTTCGGGATAGCATGGGTTACAGGCTTGGATCCATTGGGACGGAGAATCTGATTGAAAGCATCTGTAGCTGAAGAAGAGGAAGTGGGAGGGGGAAGCCCTCCCTCAGGCGCAGGCATGAGCGCTTGAGCGAATCAACCAGAGCAGCGACAGCTAGGCGGCTAGGGCGCGGCTCCAGCAGCGATCTTTCATATTATTGAAATATTGTTACTGTGTAGTATTTTTAATTAAATATGTTGGATTGATGATTTCCTTATATTGGCTTCAGTGTATGCTTCTTAGGAATGAATTTATAAATTAAAATTTGGAAATGTTACCTTCCAAGCCTTGGTTTTGTTTTGGTTTGGTTTAATGCAAATTATTAGGAAATATATTATGGATATTAAATATGGTACCAATTTATATGGTACCAATTTATATGGGACAAATGTGACACATGCAAATATTTATGCTTCCACAATTATAAGATCATTATGTGCATGTGTTTTTAATTACTTGTCTTATAGCTTAATCTATGCTTCTGCTAAAATGCTTTTATATGTTGTGCATTTTTCATGCATGGCTGTGCATTGGATAGAAGAATGCATATAAGCTTTATGCATGTGGCTATTATGCATATATGTTTTATAATAAACAACTATTATTGTGTCTTAAGTCTAGTGTGCTGAAGGGTGCATTACAATTATGGTGGTTGTAACCACTGGTACTGTTATCACACAAATGTAGCTGTAAACTAAGGGATCCTATTCAAAATGGTAGAGGAGGGAACCTAGACTGATGACACTTGCAAGAGCCTCGTTCACCACTAGATAAAGATTTTGTTACACCGAACGGGAACTTGTCACTTTAGATCAAGTCAGAGAAAGATCAAGGGGGAGACCCTAGCCAGCTTGTGAGGGCTAGTGAACCCACTCAATGCACTCTAAGATAATGTGAAATGAGAATAAGAGTGAGATCAGGAGTACGTAGATCTAGATATAGGAAAGATAAGTGGATTTAGGAGTTAGGTATTGGTTGAGGAGAATTAGGAGAAGAATGATTTCTCAACTGAAGAGAAAAGTACCATTATTGAGGTTAAACAAGTAGATCTAGATAGTCTAGTGCCGATCTAAAAGACCCAAATGAGATCCACCTAGGGTTTAGGAAAATAAAAGTGAGGTGGGCCCACTTGGTGACATTTAAGAATGAAAGGGAACTAATTTGGTGGCTAGATGATAGATTTGGAGGTTTGAAGCCAAACTAGCAGTACCCAACTGACAGATCTGGAAAAAGACTAGAAAACCAAGGAGTGTGACCTCACCTAGAGATGACCAGTGCTTGGACCTGAGGGTAATTGGAGTCATATTTTCACCAAACTTGGTATCTGAGGTTTTATAATGATTTTAGACTTGGGTTTCAGTTATTAAGCCCGAATAATTGCCAGATCTATCAGATCTACAAAACAAGGGTTTTAAACTTGTAAATTTAAATGACAATTGGATAGAAGTAATGGAAATCGATACGCAACTTGTAGATATTACCTCAAATTCTTGTGGCCACCAAGTACATTGATGATCCTAACAATTGGTTACAATTCCAAGCAAGATACAACATGTTCCAAGCAAGTGCGTGTGGGTTCAAGGAGGAGATGTGCCCTCTCTACCTGCAAAAGTCAAGCAACCAGAGTTAGATTTGTTTTACAAATAGAAAGAAACCATGCAATACATCTAAAAAAAATAACTCAATGTAAAAATTCACAATTGGTTACTCCATGAAAGATGAAGAGATCTTCCCAAGCAAATGGATGGAGAAACCCTCACAATCCTCTCCTAAGCAAATCACACCCCTACAACAAAGATCAATTCGGCCTACACTATAAAAGATATGAAATCATGTTGTTAGTTTTTCAGAATTTACTTCAATCTGATATAGGATCTTAATTGAGAGAACAACATGTACAACATATCTACAACATATCAATCATGGACACAATAATGCAAGCACACAAGAGACACAAAGTTTACTTGGGGAAAACCATAAAGGTGAAAAACCCCAATAACTTCCTCAGAGATAGATAGAGCAATGGTACAACCCAATCATAAGAGATAGACATCTCCTAGTAGCAGCTTCTCCTCCTCCACAAGTGCGCCACTCTCCAAATAGTGTGTGTGAGAAATAGAATAATGAAATAGAGTGCCTCTCGCACTCTATTTATACTTGACTTGACTTGCCTAATAACCTTTACTAGGTCGGCCTCAACTTAACCACATAACACAATGCTGACTGGGCCGACACCCAATAGGGTGGTCTAATAACCCTTTGACCCACATGGCCAACCCCCAATAGGGTGGTATAATAACCCTTTGACCCACATGACTTATACAGGGCCAACCCCAACAAGGTGGTCTAACAACCCATCAAGTATAAGTTACGACACTTACAATATAAATGACGACACTTCTGTATAGAGGAATAATAACATCTCTATAGGAATACAATATACATATATGTGAAATACATTCCGAAGTTACATATACATCAACACATGCTAGATATAATTAGATGTCCAAAAGAGAGGCATTCCAATCATGTACAAGAACATTCATCAAATCACAAGAATTAGACCTGCAAAATAATATTTTTATTCCAATATTCCAGAGCCAAAAGTTCTCTTACAAATGGTGAGAGTGGATATAAATAGCTTCTCACAATCCAAAACCCTAAAATATCAATAGTATGGAGGGATATGATCAAAATATACAATGATAAGATCAATGAATAAGATGATCCAGCATATAATACATGGATCACTCATAATAAAGGGGGGCACACTCCCTCAATGACGCCCTAGGGGGGATGTAGGACATAAGATGTCACTAGGGACATAACATAACACATGGTGGGGGCTAGGAGGAATAAACATATCCACTATAAAACCCACTAATACATCATAACAACATAACATGACATAAAGTGTCAAAAGACACTATGAAGTGTGCCCCAATAATACAATATAAAACCCCCAACTGATGACTACGAGGACATGTGGACCCCACTGATGATCAAGGCCATACCGAAAGGTGTAGAAATCATCAACATGAAGTATCATACCAATATCATGCCATTTCCTCACCCCATTGATCCAAATCGATTTCCTTTGTTAGCCATTTCTTCATTATTTACTGTTGGAAAACCACCTCTAAAAGATAAAAATGCATGTAACTTGCCGCCATGTGCTCTGGGCACCAAAATGACTACACCAAAATGTTTGCGAATAGGGGAATATGGTAATAATGACTGGCTAGACCCCATATCCCCTCGGGATCTCCCTAGGAGAAAATAAATAATCTCTGAAACTGTTGTACAAGCTATTTTTACATGACAAATTGTTGTAAAGTGATAATGTGACAATATAATCACATGTAAGTGCCTAGAAATAATAACTGAGTGTGAAAATGAACTCAAAATTCCCAAAACCATTAGGAATGAGTACTCATACACCATGTTCCCATCAAGAGAATCATCTGTAAGCTCATCCATGCCGAGAATAATAAAATAATGGCATGTAATGGCTAATAATAATAAAAATAATACAAACCATTATCTGAAATCACTATCTGAAGCATGAAACCATCTAATGGGAACCAAGGGGCCATGAATAATCAATATCAAACACTGTCAGCCAAACTCATCCCGGATCCTATGGTTGACTTGGTCAAACTGGGTTGACCAAGTCAAGAATGATCAAAATAGTGATCTAAACCATAAATAGCTGATGCTGCAAGTACAAATGGATGAGATATGTTCCTTTAATTATATTGGTAGTAATACCAAAGTATATAATGATGTTTAATTGGCACTAACATGTAGATATAATAGCAATAATAAGTCTAGATCAAAGTTACCAACTACTAAAAGTAAGAACCTCAAGTGTATACTCCTTTATAGACTTGGCCAATTTGTTAGTTATGGGTGAATGTGGAAATAACAAGGCTAGTATAAGGGGAATGAATTGAAAAACTCAACACTGTAACCTCTCAGATAAGGGAATAAGGGAATACCACCTACATGTATGTTGGATAGAGAAACAAAAAGGGGATGGCGGTGTCTCACAAATCGGTAGAGTGATGAGATTGCTTCCAGTAGACTCTAAACAAGAAACCTTTATAGAAAATTTGATTTATTGCCAGCTTTTTTCACTTTGTGATTTAGCATTTAATTCAATTTAAATATTTTCACTAGCCAACCTCCAAAGGCAGGTGCCCTAAGTATCCTTTTGGGCCTCGAATATGACTCAGTATGACCGCCATTTCCCGCCACTGTCCATAGGTACGATGGAGTGACTACCCTGTTTCCTTGTAGAGGCAAATAGCCTTGCATCATACAAGGATTCTTGCTCATCCTCTGGCCACTGAATAGCTAATATAGATATATATGTAGTAGTGTTTAAAAACACTATTTTTGCTGACTTGGCATCCTTTTAGATATAACATTTAAGTTTTGATGCTTTAGTGTTTAGAAACACTGTTGGTAGGCATACTTGGTTTTGAGGACTAAAGGAGAAAAATATCTGTGACTAGAATCACACATTCCAGAGTCGAGACACAAAGTAAACATGGAATCTATCCAACAAAGAGTTCTAGGTGGGGAAGCCCTCGAGATCACTATTTAAGGTGTAAGTTAGGATGAAATCAATACTGGAACATAACAGATGGATGGGGAAGTGGTTGATGATGCCATGACTAGAAAAATCCCTACCTAGGGAATGACCAAGTCCATACTTATAAGAAAAAGGACATGACCAATGAGTATACACAAGAATATACTACTCATAGTAACTTAAACACCTCTACTCTAAACAACACAGTAAGAACTATATAGAATATCGCCAATAAACAGCCATCATATACCTAGTCAAAAATACCAAGATAAAGAAAATGGAACATCATCAATCCAAATGCACAAACCATATACTTGCTGGATCATATACCTGAATCTCTTATCTGGACATCTGAATCATACTGAAACAGTACTATTGAATAAATCATGGGCATTGTCATCAATCTGCTCTGAATGAAGAATGGCTAACTTAGTCATCGAACTGGGGTCATGAGGATCAGTCCTGACATGAGACTGTGAAATGTATAGGCTTTGGGTCCACTGAACATGAGATAATCATCATAATGATGCTCATCATCTGCTGATATTGTGCAAAACATGCAAAGGACTAGCTCGGAAAAATACTCAGAACTGGTCTGCAATCATGGTATCCCGGCTACTATGGATGTGAAAAGAGGTACAAAATGACAACTGATCAATGGTTACAATATTCCCATTATGTGTAAAATTAATGACTCAGAATATTGAAGAAACTACTACCGCCATTGCTTGGGTCCAAATTCTCCTTAACAACAAATTATAATCTAGTGGAGAGTCAACCACTTCTACTTCTACAATAATTGTTTTTCCCCTAGCTTTACTAGGAGGGTTGTTTCTATTCTTCGAGGTCTAAATAAGTGGCCATCAAAATCCTTTAACATTGTGACAGTAGATACTCCCTCGAGTGATCCTATGGTCTTTCAGTATGATAGTGACATCAGGAAAGTGGAGGCACCCTAATCAATGACCATGTAGTGTATAGTAGAGTTTCCATAAATCACTTGGATCTGAAAAGCTGCATGATGGGGAAATCAAGGCTTCCAATTCTCATAATAAAAAGCCATAATCTGGCTATCTGAGGAATCAAACAAACCTAAGGTTGAAAGCAGGTTCCTACGTTGAGTTGGAAAGCTCTACAAGACCTCTAAAGCAGACATTGCAAAAGGAGCATGTGTCAGATATTCCACTATGCTATAGTTTTGGGCAGCACATGCATTAGGGTTATATGTGTCCTCTTTCAAAACACCTTTTAGTATTTTGGGAATAATGTCCTTTGTTTGTTTTTCTATGTACAATGGAGGTACTATTTCAGTTTCGACGGTTTCTTTATCCTTAGGTCCAGATGTAGATGTATCATAAGATCGATTTCTAGTCTGAAGATGAATATCTTGTTCACACATTAATACCTGGCTATGACCAAAATTTCCCCCTTGTGGGGAGGCACTTGATTTCCCCCTTGTGACCTAGGGTTAGATTGGGTCATAGAAATCATCTGTTGCTGCGGCTGACGAAATGGGTTTGTCAGGACAGTAGGTTGATTGGAACCTTCTTGTTGAGCTAATAGCTTCTGGGCCATTTCCATATTGGGGCATTTGTAAGTTAGGTGATCTTACTTGCATAGTAAGCAGGGAAACTTCCCTTTTCCTTTCTCTTTCTTAGCCCCACCAACATTATTGTTTTGGTTTTTATTGTTGTTGTTGTTCGTGCTATTATTACCCTTATTCCAAGCTTTCTTATTCTTTTTATTTTTCCCTACAGGATGATGGTTTCTGTTATGTAGAATTTTGTCCTACGGATAAGCCAAAACTCTCTTAACTTTAAAGCAGACTTTAAGCTAACTCTAAAGCAAGAAACAAGTCAAAACAAATGCTACCTTGAAATTCCTGAATTAACTTTTACAGCAAGATTAAATGTATTTAGATACGATGAGAGATGAGACACACCTTTCAACTGACATTTGTCCCGCTTCTAGCTCTTGATCCAAAGCTCCGATGTAGAACCTGTTAAGATCACTCAAAGAACAAACATGCAAACTTCCAAATACCTTGAATGTAAAGGTTAGATTCAAATCCAGATTAGATACATTTCATGCTAAGAACTTATACTAAAACACATGAAATGGGAAAGACAAGACAAGTTATCTTATTACAACTTGAAGAATGCTTACATAGGTTGCTTGATGTCCAAGCCAATCCTTCAGCTCCAAGTGCCTTCTCCTCTAGCTATCTCCACAATGCTGCAAGATCATAAGTTTGGTACTTCAAGAGTCCTCCTTTTCCCCATGGAATGCCCCTCTTTTATAGTGTATGGTAGGGTGAACCAACAAGAGAGATGGGTGGATCTAGGGAGAGATAAGTGGATCAGGGTTTCTAAACACAGAAAGTTAGTTAGGATCGAATCAGGGACCCCAATCTTCCATTATCTTCGAAAATCCAAAATCCCACAAGCCATGGAAAAAAGGCTAATAAAAGAGTACCGCGCCCTGCAGTATTAGCACAACGCAGTACTACCGCATTCTGTGGAAACATCATAGCGCGGTAGTGTGGAGTACCGCGCTCGGATAAATGAGCAAGGCGCGGTAGTGTAAGTAAATAAAGTCAAATAAAGTCTCAGCTGGGTCAGAACTTGTCAGGGTAGATTTACCTTCAAGGTTCATTCATCTTCTGGGTGGTTCAAACAGCAGGGGAAGTGTCGTCAACTCTGCTTGTGGTGGAGATGCGACACTGTGGAATATAGAGGTATAACAGATGCCCCCTAAAGTGTGAGGTCAGAAGGGATTGATGGCCAAAAGAATTTACGAATATAATGTGCAGAGATAGCATTGAGGAGAGCGACAAGGAGCTGAAACAGAAACAAAGTGTTAGATATACCACCGAGGCGGGCATCCCCATGCTCGGAAACAAATGACTCAAAGCATGGATGCCGACCAATACATTGCAGATCCATGAGTACAGAGATGATATAGACTGTGGACAGACCATGGCTACTATGAACAAGCGTAGATCCATGAGACAATAATGACACAGCCACGACCAATACAATAAGTGGATCTGTGTGACAATACAAAGGACATCTCCATCGCAACCTGGACGCAATCAAGATACAGTGGTATGCCCAGGGTCTTCTACCCGATCGCAAAAGATACGAATCTAACCATGTGATTACAAGGTGTTGAAGTCGAATATGGTAGAAACCATTTGATTACCGGTCAATGGTGTGGACCGTTAACAAATGCGAGGGAGATCACCAATGATGACGATGATTCCCAAGGTATCACCAGTACATCTCAACGAAATGCGAATGAATGAGTTGATGTCGAGCATCCGAGAGATTTCTTGATCAGAAGTCAATGATGTGAACCTACTGTCAAACACGAGGAAACCTGCCATTGAGGCATGCAGGTACCAAGGTACTAATGGTTGATTCCTTAGTCTAATTCCCGGATAGTGATTTGGTGTCGACAGGAATAGACTCGTCGAAGGTGGGCCATGATGTTTCCCATATCATCGACATGAAATCGGCACGAATGATAAGATGATGAATCAATGGAGTATGTACTGACACAGCGGAGGCTTGACACAATGAAGGACTCAAAACAATGCAACCCTCTGAACATATAACGGCATGTAATAGGACTTGGCAGCAGGGATTATTGACAAATAGAGGATAGATACCGGGTGAGTAGGCTCGTGGCCAGGGAGACGACTCATGATGATGACCATAACTAAGTGAAGAATGGATACCCAAATATAGACAAGAGACGGACACATGGCATGTTCAAAGGTAACGACTGACAAGCTGCCATAAATAAACTTGACTTATCCCCCCATATTTCCCCGACATGATAGACGAGTACCTCTTTCTTGTTTTGCGAGCTTGAAGAGGAGAACAGATGCTCGGTATAGCTCATCTCATGGATGAGTCCAATCTCACATGTTTTATGAACCTGAGAAAGGAGGGGTTCGTCCCAAAGTGGGTCCTTCGATGTTAACATTTTAACGAGTCCAAGGAAGGAAAACTCGGTAGTTTTTCATATTTAGAGAGCCTAAAAAACTTAAAGGAAGCTCCATAATATACTTTTTCGTAAAATTTACTCCCTCGATCCCGAAAAAGTGTAAAACAATTCCCGAGAGAACTCTCCCAGCCGAGATTGACTGAGGTATACCTTTCTCGTAAATAGTCTAGACAGGCCGAAAAAGGGATAACCTATCACCGAATAGACGACCTTTCAAATACTTTTACAAGTGTGAAAGAGTCAAGATCACTTGGCAATCTTTTCAATTTTAAGGAGTCTGAAAAGAGCTTAACTATGGACTCCTATGGTCTTTTTCGTAATTTTTGATTATTCTGGTCCGAAAAAAGAATAAAAGACAACCAGGATAATACTTTCCTCATCGTTTAACGAGCATGAGTAAAGCTGACCGTACTCGACACCATTTACTTGAGTTTGACAAGCACGACACGGATGTAAAAGCGCTTGGAATCTTTTTCAAGTTTTAAATCCAGAGCACGAAAAAGATAAAGTAGGCTCAAAAATGAAGGTCAGATTATGAATAAACACCAGTGTGAATGTATCGCGTTTTTACCGAGGACCCTGTCAATAAATGCTCAAAAAATGGACATTAGCAATGTGAACAAGGTTTTATTTTAACCATTTAAAATAACAATTAAAAATATGTGAAAATGCTATATAAGAAATAGTTAAAAATATAAATTACTATTCATTTGTGTTTTTTACCCAAAGGAGAGATTTTCACCTATTGAGGAGCAATATTTCAAGGATCCACATAGGGAGTTCTAGGACACCATTTCGACAGCCGTCTGCGCCAGGTAAGAGTTCTTGAGCCCCTCTTTCATTTTATGTAAGAAATTTTTGATTTTACCAGAAAAATTTGATTTTTGGGCAAGCCCTTTTGGGCAAAAATCGCCCTTCACAGTACCGCGTGGGGGCTCTATCGAAAAACGTGGTACTATCTGACAGTACCGCGCTGGAGCTCCAAACAGAGGCGCGGTAGTGTAGAGTGCCGCGCGGTAGAATGTCTCTCAGGCGCGGTAAAGGCGAATTTTTAGTTCAAGAAATCAAATTTTCTCCAAATTTCTGCTGGAACTAAGTTGCTAAATAGTTACTAATTATTTTCCTTGACCTTTTGCAGGGATTTGCAACCTACTTGAAGCAAAATGGTAAGCTGGAAAGAAAGAGAGCACGAAGTGGATGATTTTGCAGCTGAAAATGACTTACCAACCGTGACCGCATTGCGAGAATGTGGTTTGTTAAAGTTCTTTAAAACCAAAGGGATTCGTTAGCAACCCAAGCTTCTCACTCATCTTATCCAATTGTGGGATCCTGATATTTGAGCTTTCCGAGTGGGAGAGCATGTCCTCTAAATTCAAGTTGAGGATATTTATTTCCTTACGGGCCTCTCGAAAAGAGGGACCCGGGTGAACTTTACCGGATACTCAGCCTCAGAATCAAGTACAGATGACTTGATTGCTCGGTATTGCCATCAGGGTTCAAGCAAGAAAAGTGGGAAGGTGGCCATAAAGGAGGTCATAGAACTTCCTGTAAAAACTGTACTATTCACTATCACGCGTGCAGCAGGAAGCGTGAGTCCACATCAGGCATCTCGCACACAAGTGAACCTCGCAGCAGAGTGTATGGGAGGGACAGTATTTAACTGGTGTGAGGCAGTGTTGTCCAATCTGAAAGAACAAGTGCACAAGTGTAGGGTTGGAAAGAACTCCCAGTTCGGCTATGGGAGCATCCTGGTCACTTTCTTTCTGGCAAGGGTGCCACTGTTACGCCCGCATATATCTAGGCCCCCCTGTCCACCTACTGAGCCATGGATGGCTCGATGGAGCGATTATGCTGGACGTCTCGGGGGACCCCAGCGCTTAGCCTTCGGTGAGGATTTCTTTTCCTGGCTCGAGGAGCAGATAGTTATGATTGATGACTATCCCTACTCCGGGGTAGATTTTCGTGAGGACATCGACTTGGCACTACCAGAGGATGATGATTGGGATAACTCTGGTATGACCTTCATGGATATGTATTTTTTCCTTTTTGAGTATTTAATTTTTATTACTTTTTTAGAATGTGTAAAAGATGTCTAATGTATGTTCGCATGCATGTTGCAGACCGTGGACCACAGAGACCAGCTGGGTACTCGCCACTACGTCGTGTTGGTGTTGACCGTCAAGCCGTTCTTGGTGAGGAGGAGGATGAAGACAAGGCAGGAGGTGTTCAGGACATTGAGAGGAACTTGCAGGGATTGACTCATGGTATCCCTGCTATGAGGATGGATGACGTCCCTTACCACCTCCAGCGGCATACTGCAGGTGTGCCTGGTCGTATCAGTCGACTTCTTCGCAAGGTGGTTCGAGCTGTAGTATGTTACCATTAGCAGCGAGAGGAGTCTGATGAGGGACATGATAGGTCTCCTAGATCTCCATAGATGGTCTTTTGATCTTTTTGCGGCATGTACACGATATGTAGGCTATGAGAGCCAAATTTTGTATATATGGGATTTGGTCCCAAATTTTGTCTTTGACACAAACTTTATGTATTTTGGGAAAAACACTTTTATGTACAGTGATATGGACCTATTTATGATCTAAATATTTACAATGACTTGTGCATTTTATTTTTTATGATGTGTTTATGTGTGGGCAAGATGCCAATCCAAAATGTAATTAGCCAATGAATCAGCTATATAATTGAATTCTCTCGGTATGTGATGATATGTAATAAAATTAAATGATCGTTCCAAGAGTCGTACTCTCCGAAATAAATGAAGTAGCGTAGGATCGCGAACTGTGTAAACACGGTTTAGATGAGAAACCATGAGTTGGGAGTCTAAAAAGAATGATAAGGAGTGAATCCCGAGTGAAGCAACCTCTTTCAAGAGACCAATCACTGCATGGTACTCTGCGATATTATTGGTTGCAGGACCTAAACAATTGGCTCCTGAAGAAATCAACTCGCCAGTGGGGGAATAGATTACCCATGCTGCGGAAGCGAGATTCCGGGTATGTCGGCTTGCATCGTCGGCGAATCCAAAGTAGGCAGACATCTGCGCATAAAGTCACGAGTCAAAGTAAGAGTGGATACATGAGGTCCACGCGCACACCAAAAAGAAATCAAAAGCAAACTAAGTACATTATGTACAACAAGTAACCCGCGTAGGGTAACCTCATGCGTAGAAACGTTTGAGGTATAGCCCGTTGCGGGGTCGTGCCAATGGCGTACCATCACAATCGATTAGTTCATAGGCTCCTTTTTCTAAGACACGTTTTACAATGAAGGGGCCGTACCACATAGATTCAAGTTTACCTTTTCCAAGCTTATCATGCATCTGATCATATATAAGTACGAGGTCACCCTCATTGAAGATCCGAGGTTGAACGGATTTGTCATATTGAGCTTTGACGCGTTTTTTGTGAGCTTCATTAGCCAAAGCGGCATCGCGGCGGGTTTCATCTAGCTTAGCTAGGTATAGAAACCGTTCCTCTTCGGAAGTAGTGTGTGGAAGTAGCTCTATGGCTATCTTGAGTGATGGAATTTCACATTCAATCGGCAGAATGGCTTCTAGGCCATACACCAGTTGGAATGGTGTAAACCCAGTAGCATTTTTCATTGAGGTTCGGTATGCCCACAGTGCCGAGAACAGAGCTGAGTGCCAGTTAGATTTCTGGGTACCCACAATGCGCTGAATCATTCGTTTCAGGACTTTGTTAATGGCTTCAACTTGGCCATTAGCTTGTGGGTAATACGGGGTTGAGTTTTCATGGCGAAAACCCAGTTTGGCACTTAGTTCTTCGATCATATGGTTCCTGAAATGGGAACCGTGATCGGTCACAATAGATTGTGGGACACCGAATCTAGCTATAATATGATTGAATATGAACTGCGCTGCTGTTTTGCCGTCTTCAGCATACGTAGGCATCGCTTCAGCCCATTTTGTAAAATAGTCGACAGCTACTATGACATAGGTATGCCCCCCGGATGAAGTGGGCTTACAGTGCATGAAATCGATGCCCCATTTGGAAAAGGGGCCGATGGCAATGACAGGATGGAGTGGAGCAGGATGCGAGCGTGTTTTTCTATGAAAGAGTTGACATGGAGGACACTTCTTGACTGTTTCAATGCAGTCTTTGAAAATTGAGGGCCAGAAGTATCCTGCTCGCAGTATTTTCTGGGCCGTAGCCATCCCAGAGAGATGACCACCACATGCTCCAGCGTGGCATTCATTGAGAAGGCGTTCCGCTTCATCTAAGGTCAAACATCGTCGAAGGACGGTGTCGACACCACGCCGATATAGAGTATTGTTAACTATGAGGTAGTATTTTGCGTGATGTCGGATGCGTCGCCGTTCGTCGTGAGTGAGGTTGGGACGGAAGCATTGGGTTTGGAGATATAAAAGAATATCCCCGTACCATGGATCAAACATGCTAATGAGGAACAATGATTCATCAGGAAGATAATCAATGGGCTCGGGCTGCTCAGTAGCATGGGGCAAATTACAAATTAACTCTGCGAAGACCAAAGACTTCTTGGACTTAGCCTTGACAAACTCCAAGTCAAACTCTTGAAGGATGACAATCCAACGAGAGTATTTGCCCCCAAGCACCTGACGTGTGAGGATGTAATACATTGGGTTGAAGTCGGCTGTAACAGTGGTCCGACGGAGTAAAATGTAATGACGGAATCTCTAGACAGCAAATACTGTTGCCAGAGCCAGTTTTTCAACATGTGAATAGCGGGTTTTGGAGTCAAGAAGACTCTTACTGAGATAGTATACCACATGTTCTAAGCCGTTTTGGTCTTCCTGGACCAGCACCATACCAAAGGTGGAAATCGAGGCTGCGAGATAAAGAATGTAGTCCCGTGTGTAATCGGGGGGTTGAATCACAGGATCTTTGGTTAAGGCTGCCTTTAGATTGTCAAAGGAGCGTTGGGCTTCGTCATGCCAAATAAAGGGAACATTCTTCTTGAGAAGCCGCATGTAGCCTTTTGTTATCTCGGACAGATTGCAGATAAAACGGCGTAGAAAGTTTGCATGCCCTTGCAAACATTGAAGTTATGGAATATTGGTGGGTGAAGGCAGGGCTACGATAGCTGCTACCTTTGCGGGATCTAAACGTATCCCATCTTTGGAGACTATGAAACCCAACAGTTTCCCAGCTTCCACACAAAAGACGCACTTATGCGGGTTCAAACGTATATTGTAGCGACGACACCTTTCGAAAATGGCGCTTAAGTGGTCTGGATGGTCTTCCCGAGTTCGAGAGTGAGCGGGAAGGTCATCCAGATATGGTTCTACAATATGTTTGATGTCATGAAATGCGTATGACATCGCTCGTTGGAAAGTTGCCCCGGCATTTTTCAGGCCAAAAGGTAACTTTCGATATGCAAAGATCCCCCAAGGGCAGATAAAGGCCGTTTTGTGCTGGTCGGCTGGGAGGATATCGATCTGATTGTAGCTAGAGAAGCCATCCATAAATGAAAAGATGACACTCCCGGCACAGTTATCGATTATCTGGTCGATAAACGAAGTTGGGTAGTTGTCCTTTGGACAAGCCTTGTTCAAATCACGGTAATCAACACAGACCCTAATCGTTCCCTGTTTCTTGGCTACGGGAACGATGTTGGATACCCATTCTATCAATGGGACAGGATAGATAAAACCAGCATGCAAAAGTTTTTCAACTTCTGCTTTAATGGCGGTTGCCTTACGAGGATGGACGGGTCGAAGCTTTTGCCGAACAGGTCGGGCGCCAGGGAAAGTTGGGATTTCGTGGACCACGATCGAGGGGTCTATCCCTGGCATTTCTTCATAACTCCAAGCGAAAACATCGCGGAAATTTTTGAAGTAGGCACTATAGAACTCCGTTTCGAGGGGAGTACATGTTTTGCCGATGTGTACATTTTCCACGATACCAGGCTTCACTGAAATATCGATGGGAGTGGTTGCCATAAGATTGGCCAAGTTTCCTTCTGAAAATACCTCATCGAGGGAAGTGGGGAACTTGGTTTGAACCATCCCAAGTGAAGTGTTGGGTTTTGTATCAGGTTCAAGTGGCTGAATAGTGGGGAATGAAGATCGATGATGAAAATCTCCCCATGGTGGCTCATCACCGCACATAACCTCCATAATTGATTCGTCGGTGGGAAAAATCAAATTGAGAGGATCGAAAAGTGGTGGGTATGGATGAGTTTCAGCCGAGAGCTGTGCCACGATGTGATCAATAGAACAGTCGACCCAATCGGTGGCTGATTGGATCGCGCTGTATGCTGCGAGGTTTCTGTTCAGGGGCATAGAGTTGCCGTAGTCTTCAATCTGAGAGGGACTCAGAATCACCCATGAATCATTGGATGGGGTGATACTCGATGAAATCATGCTAATTGGTTGAACATGGGTTCCCAGCTCTGGAAAAACTCCAATGAGGGATGAATCCTTCATGAGACCAATACCTACGTCTTGGAACCGGTACCGTGGTTGATCCAATAACGGGACGGTGTTGGCGGAGTTTGGATGGGAGTCTGGAATACAGTAATCCAATTGATCAATAGTGACAATTTTCCCTTCATGAGGAAATTGCACAATCCGGAATACTGTAGATGCTATGGTAGTCATGGCATAAAACCAGTTCCGTCCAAGGAGGAGATTGTAGTCCAATGGTGGCATCTACGACTTCAACGTGTACGGATACTGTTTTTCCCCCCAGTTCAACACCAATTGAGGGAATGAGTCCATAAGGTTGAAAACCATGTCCATCAAACGCCCTGAGAGTAGTAGGAGAAGTGGTGACCTCGGGTGAGCCTAGGGCTCTCCAACAGTTCAAAGACATGATCGACGTGGAAGCACCTTCATCTAATACAGTGCGATGAATGGTATTTCCATGGATTTTTGTATGTACCTGGAAGGGCTAACTGATGAGAAAGCCTAGGTTTGGTGTGCTCCAAGTTAAACATGATGGAGTTTGAAGTATCTGGGTCCATTGCCCCCAGTGCTGAAAGTAGGGTTCTACGCTGCGTGGGGCAGTGTTGGAGAACCACGAGAGTTGACATGGCGCAAGGTGCTTGAGCCAAATCCTCAACAATGTTGTAGTTTTGGGCAGCTCGCGCATTCGGATTAAATGTCGCCTTTCGTATGGTGCCCTTGGGTGGGTGTAGCACTGTGTCCATCAGCGGTCTCTCGATATGGAGATGACCGTTAGGGGGGGGAATAGGAATCGGATCTTCAACGAGAGATTTGCCTTTGGCTATCTCCGATTGTTTGTTTGAACTTGGAGGGTTATCATACGTCTTTGAATGAGTGGTGATATGAACCTCTTCGTTACTAGTCATCGGGATTTCGCGGTTTGTGGACGTCTCTCCGCGGGGTGGGATTGGTCGGGTTGCCCCCTTGTGGGGATTCTTGGGCAACCATTTGCTGTTGTTGTTGGGGGAAAGGGTCAGTTAACACTGTCGGGTGAGAGGATCCTTTAATGAACTTGTTGACCCTCGTCCTTGTAGGGACAGTCATGCGTATAATGATCATCTTGACAAATCAAGCAGGGAAACTTAGCTTTCCGACGTGGTTTCTGGTCATTCTGGGTAGGTTGTGGCTTGGGGTTCTCCTGCTGGTTTTTCTTGGGTTTACCACGATTGTTTTTCTTCTTTCCCCCGGATGGTTGTGACGTAGATTGGACTGCGTTCACTTCGGAGGAAACAGCAGGAGAAGTAGTTGTTTTTGAAACAGCCTGGGTAAAAGCGGGGGAAGCAGAAAGCTTGTTGTCCCGTCGAGTTGGTAGCAGGCTGGGTCTTAACTGAACCGACAATACCATCAATGGGGGGTTCAGTGGTAGGTTTCGTTGGATCAGTGTGAATGCGGGAGGCATGTGGAAGAAGTTCATGTAAAGTACCGGATTGAGTGTATACCAAATCCATGTACTGGGCTGCCGAGATGGCTTGTTCTTCTGTGACTAGTCCGCGCATAGCGATATCTCTGGCTATGGGAGGCAAAAAGGATTTTGTAAACCAATCAACAAGTAGTTGATCCGGAATAGGTGCCTTTATTAGCCTACGGTGTTGTCGCCACTCATGGATGTGATTCGAAATGTGTGTAGAAGTGGTTTGACGCAATGAAGTTAACAGTTCTGTTTCCAGTCTCATACCGGATGGGGAGCTGGAAATGAGTCAGAAACTGCATAGCCAAAGTGTTGAAATCACGAAAAGAGTGTTGTGGCAGCTCGATGTACCATTTTGCTGCCGTTTCAGTGAGCGTACGTTGGAAGAGCTGAAGTCGGATGGAATCATCCATCAAGGAGTTGGATGAACACCAAAGATGGAAGGTCATCACGTGGTTCTTGGGGTCTTCCCCGGGCTTAGCATCGAACTTGGGAATGTCTGATGGTAGTTTGGCTGGAATAGGTGTCCAATGAGGTTCATGCCATATAGGATCGTTGATAAGCCTTGAAAAATCAGGTAAGTCAAGTGTGGCCAAAAAGGGAAGTTGACGGTTGGTCTGCGGGTATGAGTAATAACCATGTGGTGTTAGAGAACCCTGGAGGGCCCTGCATAGCATACTGCTGTGTGTTATACCCATATGTGTTTCCCGCGGGATATTGCTGGAAGTTCTGCGGATAGTAATCCATCTGGTTAACTGGTTGATTGTAGGCAACCGGTTGGTAAGTGTTCTGCTGAGTGGGTATGGTACCCTGAGGTTGTTGATACTCAGGAGTGGTTGCTGTTCCTTGTTGGAGAAAAGTTCCTTGGAATTGTTGTGTTCCAGGGATGTTACCACTATACTGTGTAAGTGGGGGGTTTCCCATAGCAGGGTTGGGGGGGTGGCTGCGACGGTGGTGTCCATGGAAGGCTCGTTCCTGCTTGAGGAGCGAGTGGGAATTGAAGTGATGGGTTCCACGGAGTTGTAGCAGCTGAAGGGTAAGGGAAGCCAGAATTCAAGTTGGAGGAAATTTGAGATTTCCCCCCAGCTTGGTTCCAGTTTCCATAAAGTGAGTACCCCCCACTCTGTGGGATTTGAGGATCCCAAGAAGGAAGCATGCCTGACAAGGAAGATTGAGAATGAGGTCCGGTTGGAATACCGGAATAAGGTTTCCCACTGCCAAGTATGCCGTACATACCGTACTGAGCAGATGCTGCTGGTTGGGATGGTTGTTGGATAAAACCAATAGGTTGTCCACCAGCGGATGGGTTGGATGGCCCTATGAGAGGAGGCTGTTGAGTAGGAATGGGGTTCCCACCAAAAGGTTGTCCTCCAACTGGTTGGGTTGATGACCCTATGGGGGGAGGTTGTTGACCAACAATGGGGTTCCCAACAAAAGGTTGCCCCCCAGCTGGTGGGGTTGATGGCCCACCAGGGAGGGCTTGTATGTTGGAGTTAGGGGCCATTGCAGTCGGTTGTCCACCTCCTGAAATAGTGTAAATGGTGGCCGAAGGTGATCCTTCGGTCGAAATGGAAGATCCAGCAGTGTGACTAGGTGTTCTTCCGTCGCTAGCCAAATATGATAGCGTGGATTGGCCAACAGCGCCAAAAGTACCGATTTGTGGAGGGGGGTCGTCTGTATCTGACAGGTGAGGACGGAGAAAAAAATGGGTTATCCCTCATAGAATGAGCACCAAACATAGGTGATGATAGCAAATGTGGGGAATTTAGCCCAGGGGTATTGGCGTCGTCCATAACGTGTTCAATGATAGGAGGACCGTCGAGAACTGGGTCCGAGTTCATATCCTGAAAAATATTTTGGGGGTCCGACGGGAACCTAGGTATAGTAAAGTCCGAAGGTCCTGAGCCGTCTGCAAAGGAGTGATGAAACTCTATGCTAGACGGGATATTGGGAACCCTATAGTCAGAAGGACGAGAAACGGGGGGGTATCTAGATGTTGTTGAAAGCATTTGCTCTGTGCTGCGTCTAAATTGTGTCGATGCTAACGGAGAGTTCGCTAGGCTAACCATACTAGACTGAATGGAAGCCATGATTTCATGTCCCGGTGGGAGGTTGGGTAGATCTAAGGTACGAGGTACGTTGCTAGAAGAACTTGTCTCCTGAGGATGAACACTGGGTGATGTAGTAATAATAGGCGGAAGTTCCACCTGGGAAGTGATGAAGCCATAATCAGGTTCAAAAGGTGTGTCAGGGAGTCGAGTATCTTCAACGATTTCAACGTATCCGCCTGGGACTGAAATCAAACCGGGTATGTCCTGGTCGGACCCTTCTGTGGTACCAACAGATCCGTCTGTATCATCGTGAAAAGTGTCTGATGGACGGGAAGTGTTGACATCGGGTAGAAGGATGACCTCTGGTCTAGTACTTTGGGTTGTACTAGGTTCAGTTGTTGTAACTGTGTCCACTGTAACAGATAAATCTGGAATGACAGTGGGTGAGGGTGACAGTGGAAGTCTCGGACATGCTAGTGTTTGCAGAAGCTGCAATAGATTCTGAGACTGTGCTGTGTGTGGCAGTTACGGGCGGAGCTGAAGATGTTGTACGTATCGGCGGTGGAATGTTGCCTCGACCAACACCACGGCCAGGAGGAGCAGGAATGCGTGATGCAGGTGGACCAGAAGTCCGTGGCGGTGGTGGTGGTGGAGGGCTTAGGCCCTGTGTTCTTCGTGATCTTCGTGGTTGTTCTGACATGATGACAGGAAAATGAAAATCGGGGGGCAGTGTTGTGAACAAAGAACTCAAAAACTCTAATGCAGCCGAGTGTGCAGAAGAGGAGCTAGAAAAAGCAAGGCTCACAGGCCAAAAAAGTAAGCTCTAAAATCTATACTGAGACCGCTGTCTCAATAAGCGAGCTGATGCAAAAAAATGGCCAGAATGCCAACAAGCAGTCCCTACAAAGAAAATGACCCTCTATGAAGATGAGACACCAAGCAAAATCCTAACTAAGAGCTGGAGACCTCAAGAAGCTGTATCCTTCGCAAGGTGATGAAATCCAAGTCGAACAATACAACATGAGAGATCGATATAAGAAGGATATCCCTCTACCGAAAGGGATCCTGGGTAAAAGAGCCCTAGTAGAATAGATATTAAGCTACCTCGTTCATGACACGTCGGAAAAGGTTTTGGGCACTTCAGCCTTCCGAAGAAGACAGCGATCGATGTTGACTTAGGGCTAAGTGGAGTGCGGTATTCCACAGAGTCCGTCCGGTTCTCAATCTCACGGCCGTTTAACCCCTGAAAGTTAAAAACAGTCAGGAGGCCCCTCCACAAACTAGCTGTGACCATGTCAATAAGTACTAGAGGATTTTAGTTCCCTAAAGACAACGACTATGTCTCAGATGAAAATGACAAGGGGGAATTGTTTTGATGCCTATCCCCGATGTCCTACCTAACTACCAAATTCTTTTGATTTCCTCAAGTGAGGTTAAAGTTGGTTTAATTAGGGGGATTAATTTTAGTGGCTATCTTACTCAATCAGGTAGTGGACGTGGAACTTGATGGTGTTATGATGACTCAAACCATGCAAATGAGAATGAATAAAAAATAAGCCTTTGTCTTCGATGAAATTTAGCTAAGGGAAAGATAGAGTTTCTTCGATCAAATATGCATGAAAATTTTCACAAGCAATCAAAGTAAAAGATTTTGTTTTTCTTTTTGTAAACAAGCCAAACTGAAATAAACACTCCTTTTAATGTACTGATCCTACAATCTACAATGCTTCAACTATGAGAATTTTTTTTTTTTTGTGGCAAAATCAATGGTCCATTTCCTAATGCAAAATGATGCTAGTAGACTTTTTCAAATTAAACAACAAAATTGCTCTCAACTGATAATATTTTAATTACTGAAAATGATAATAATAATATGATTGTAAAAGCTACAGGATTCAGTAACAGAGAACAGTGGTGTTGAGTTGGTTGTGGTGAAAAAATCAAGTCAATGCAATCAAACTGGAAAAATGATCAATATGTCAAAAATGCGACTAATTCAATCAACAATCAAGCTCACAAACTGGGAAATAATCAGGTCATACCTATTGTAAAATAATCAGGATGTTGACAGGCAACAACAAAGACTACCTAAGGCAGAGAGAGACTAAGGAAACCAAGCAAATATTAAAAATTTAAAAATTTGCAGACACTACCGCGGGTCAGGGTCTGACTAGAGCGCGGCACTGTAACAGTACCGCTCTGGTACGAATGCAGAGAACGCGGTACTACCGCGCTGGAGGCAGTTCAGAGGGAACGATAATGTGGCAAGGTAAGGAAAAAAGCGCAACTTGAGAAAATAAAATGAATTTTTCAGGGTTGTTGCTAACCCAGGGGACTCAATGATCAAACAGGGAGAAAAATATAGCGAGGAGGGGTGAATAAAGGTCAAAAAAGACCAAGATTCAAACTGGTTTGAAGTGCAATAAAAACTCACAATCAAAAGATAAATGACAGTGAACTGAATCAATCAAGCAGTAATCAAAACCAGTGGAGTCGCCATTCTTGTTATGTAGAATTTTGTCCTACGGATAAGCCAAAACTCTCTTAACTTTAAAGCAGACTTTAAACTAACTCTAAAGCAAGAAACAAGTCAAAACAAATGCTACCTTGAAATTCCTGAATTAACTTTTATAGCAAGATTAAATGTATTTAGATACGATGAGAGATGAGACACACCTTTCAACTGACGTTTGTCCCGCTTCTAGCTCTTGATCCAAAGCTCCGATGTAGAACCTGTTAAGATCACTCAAAGAACAAACATGCAAACTTCCAAATACCTTGAATGTAAAGGTTAGATTCAAATCCAGATTAGATACATTTCATGCTAAGAACTTATACTAAAACACATGAAATGGGAAAGACAAGACAGGTTATCTTATTACAACTTGAAGAATGCTTACATAGGTTGCTTGATGTCCAAGCCAATCCTTCAGCTCCAAGTGCCTTCTCCTCTAGCTATCTCCACAATGTTGCAAGATCATAAGGTTGGTACTTCAAGAGTCCTCCTTTTCCCCATGGAATGCCCCTCTTTTATAGTGTATGGTAGGGTGAACCAACAAGAGAGATGGGTGGATCTAGGGAGAGATAAGTGGATCAGGGTTTCTAAACACAGAAAGTTAGTTAGGATCGAATTAGGGACCCCAATCTTCCATTATCTTCGAAAATCCAAAATCCCACAAGCCATGGAAAAAAGGATAATAAAAGAGTACCACGCCCTGTAGTCTTAGCACAACGTGGTACTACCGCGTTCTGTGGAAACATCATAGCGCGGTAGTGTGGAGTACCACGCTCGGATAAATGAGCAAGGCGCGGTAGTGTAAGTAAATAAAGTCAAATAAAGTCTCAGCTGGGTCAGAACTTGTCAGGGTAGATTTACCTTCAAGGTTCATTCA
Source organism: Larix kaempferi (assembly GCA_027924585.1). NCBI lineage: Eukaryota > Viridiplantae > Streptophyta > Pinopsida > Pinales > Pinaceae > Larix > Larix kaempferi. The sequence goes on from BSBM01000264.1 coordinate 1,505,385, forward strand.
TCTTCTGGGTGGTTCAAATAGTAGGGGAAGTGTCGTCAACTCTGCTTGTGGTGGAGATGCGACACTGTGGAATATAGAGGTATAACAGTTTCCTTTAGGGTAGGTTGTATGAACTTTCAGAACATCTATGGTAGGGTGGGATTAGGGTTCTATGTATTGTTTGAAGCAGTCGATGGTGAATTTTGACTTACTAGGTTTGTACCAATCATGCCATCAACATGTGGTCGAAGCACCATATTGGTTGGATCTACTTCTTCTCTGGGAGAATTGGGCGATATTTCATACAACATCCTAGACTGAGAGTAAACTAAGTCTAGTTGTTGGGATTTAATAATAGTATGCCCTTCATTTTGAACCCCTGAGAGGGATACATGTTTCAGAATACATGGTTGCAAAGACTTAATGAACCAATCGATTAAGAAATCGTTCGGAATCTGAGCTTTAATTAGGCTCCTGATCCTCTGCCATTCAGGAATGTGGTCGAATATATGAGTGGACTTGTCTTGTCGAAAGGAGGTTAAGAGTTTAGTACCCATTTCATAACTAACTTGTAGCTGAAAATGGTTTAAAAAGGTAATTACAACAGACTTAAAAGATTGGAAAGAAGCACGTGAAAATTCGATGTACCACTTTGCTCCCATACCCGTTAAATTCCTTTGAAAGAGTCTTAGTCATATAGAATCATGCATTAGAGAGTTGGATGAACACCATAGATTAAAATTCATCACATGGTTTGGAGGATCTTCTTTAGGTTTTCCTTCAAATTTAGGGATGTCTGAAGGTAACGTTTTAGGGAGTGGCGACCATCTAGGGTCATGTAGAACTGGATCATTGGACAACTTAGTTAAATCTGATAGATTTAAAGTAGCCATAAAAGGAAACTTTGTTTGGGCCATGGTATTCCAAGATCCAGGAGCATTAGCTTCCCATTTATTCGTGTTAACCTTGGTGAAAAATGGATTGAAGTGACCAATATTACTGCTAAATTGAGGTTGTGAAAGGGGTTGGGTAAATCCTCTTGAAGTGCCCCCATACCTCTCATATGTTGGCTGCCAATTATAGAATTGAGTGCAGGATTAACCATATTTGGCCCACCTGTCCCAGAAAAGGGGATATTTCCAAATGGAGGATTCTTCCCCCAAGGAAATCCGACATTATTTCCCCCTTGTCCAAACATGATACCATAAAGAATGGTTGATGAAAATGGGTTATTAATTCCTATGCTTCCCACTGCTTGAGAAGGAAAACTAATATGAGGCATGATGGAACCACTAACAACTCCTGAAATAGGGGTGAGGTTAGAGTTGGACAAGTGTCCACAAAAAGGTACCGACGGACCACTACCTGAAACAGTGGTGTATGTCGATGCAGGAGGCATGGAGGCAGGTATAGATTGGAATCCCGTGAAGTTCAATCCAAAATAAAAATGGTTTGTACTTTGAAAACCATGAGAGGGTCCTCCCGTTAAAGCCATTGATGATGTTGGACTCCAACCATAACCTATAGCTGAAAATGCATTTGCATCAAATCCTCATATAGAATAAATATTAATTGGGGAAGTTACCTCCCCAATACCTGACACTTCACCAGTGTTTTCCATGTCATCCCACTAGAATGATGGATCCCTTAGCCCAAAAGTATAAAAATAAATTCCTTGGCTAGAGTTTGGGTCTTGTAGAGGTTTAAACAGTCCTAAAGGATTCATGAAATCCTCAATAGAGGGAAATTATATGTTCTCTTCGAGCTGAGAAGAAACTACCAAAGAATATTTATTCAACTCTTATTCCACATTACTAAAGTGTCCTTCCTTTGATGAGGATTCAGATTCTATAGAACTTGAGTTACTTTCTTTATTTTATTGTTCATTGTTTTGACCTAGGTTTTATTCCTCTACCCGTTGAGGGGGTGGATTATTATAATCCAGTCTTCACCTGGGCTCAAGGACCTCTCTATGCACAGGTACCTCTCTCTGTTCAAGAGAGCATCATTAAATTATTTAGGACCTGTGCAGAGGTTGATCAGTCATGGTGGCTCACACAAGACACAAAGGAGAAGTCTAAAAAAATATAAAACAACAAAAAACACTCACTAAAACGTTCCTAAAAATATTACAACAAGCAAAAAACTCTCACAATGAAAATTACTTGGCTTCAAGCACTATTTAATGAAGAGCTAGATATGGGATCTTCCGAAGATCAGCCTATGATGATCAGGGCCCAAGTCCAACCAACGAAGATAGAAAACATTTACATTGACCTTTCAATCACCAAAGGTGCAAGTATTAGCCTTCCGCCAACAACCTCCCAAGGAGTTGAAGATTCAATGTCTGTCCCAAGTCCCAAAATATATTCCCTTGTGGAAACCTAGGAAAAGCAAATAAGGTTACCACTTCGCGCTCGATATTCGGGTGGAATGTTCATTGGATGGAACTTCTATGAATGGGCATGGAATGTAGGCCTTGTATAACAAGTCCTAGACCCGAACTTGTCAATGAGTAGTGGCGTCACCCCGAGGACTATTCCACACCTGATCAATTCCTGACACTATAACCCCTTCAGTCAAGAAACAGGGGTATTATGCATAATTGAAAGAAGTTTACCTACCGCTTGACATCGGTGTTAGTGGTTCTTTTCAGACAAGTATCTTACTGTACTAATGGGTTTAAAACTCTTTAATAGTTTCCTAGTTTCCAATTTTATGTTATTATGCAGAAGTTAACTTTCAACTCCCTATCTCCAAAATCCTAGCCTAGACTATTAGGTCGCATTTTCAAAACTTAAAAAAGAAGAAGAATACCAATGCACCTTCACTCCTCAAAGGTGCATTGGTATTCTTCTTCGTGTAGTTCAGAAGGACCTTCCTCGAAAGGTGTACAATTTCACTCCTTTTTAACTGTAATATGGAGCACCCCCTACTATGCACTTTTCAAATTTCCAATGTTTGTTACATGAAATTCAAGCTTTTAAATGCAAAATGCAAGCCTAAATGCAAATTTCAAAAGATGTACAATGCAAAATTTTGGTCTTTTATGCAAAATGAAAACTATGCCTCATATGCAAAATGCAAGTTTGTCTTACGAAATAAGCACAGGACTAGAATGTAAATGCAAGTTCAATTCCTCTTAAACAGTTACAAACTTGAAAGTTGTGACTACAAAACAATTCTAGTTCTATGATATGAGTCAAATTTCAAATTCTATATGCATATATGCTTCAAAGGCAAAAATACAAACCAAATATTTTGTTTTTGATATATTAAATGCAAATATATTCTCAAAATGAAATTCAATGCACTCTACAAAGCAAACATTATGATTTTGTTTTTGTTTCTCAACATGGAAAATGCAATATCCTATAAGCTCGCAAAGCAATGACAAATTCAACTTTGTCAAAGATTCAACTATTTTTGTTTGTTTTTGGAATGAGACACAAAAACACACTCTCGATCAAGTACACAAGCAAACCAAAGTAGCAGACTCTTGACAACCCTATCACACACAAGTGAAAGAAGCCTTAAACTCAATATCTTTCAGTCATACAATAAGCCAATCACGAGAAAATATATGAGGAAAATCTCAAGCACAACTAGACAAACATACCTAATCGGTTTCTAGGTTTGGTTAGACTTGATTCTTGCAGCCAACCAATGCAATTAGGGATTGGAAACAACCCCAATATGGCCTTGAGATTTCACTTTAAGGAGGAATCAAAAGCACTAGGTTTGGAAGGATGAAAAGCACTCTTAATAATGCAAGACTATCTTCAAAACTTTTTCATTAACAACTTGAAAGCACAAACTAAAAAGAGAGTGCAAACTAACCATAGTACCTATTAAAGTTCTGTGTGATGCATAAACAATTTGAGACTTCAAAAGGAGATTGACTAGAAAATGAAAATCATTGACACCAAATAGCATTTAAAAGATACTCTCCACTCAACAAACACTAACAAACTAATTGAGCAAGCAAAGGAAATGAGAAGACACTACCTCTGATAGGTATTAACAAACAAAGTTTTGAAAAATAAAACACACAAGCAGTGAAAATAATAAAGGTCACAAACACCACTCAAAATTCCCAAAACCCATGCAAGTGAAAATATTCAACTGCAAATGACTCAAACAAGTGGAGAAACAGTCTCTACAAGTTCAAGACAATGTATCAACAACCAAAAACTCTTCATGCCTTCCAAAACAATGATGGAATCAACAAGGGCATAAATATTCTCAAACAAGCTTTTATCGAACAAAGTCTTGTAAACAAGTCAAACGGGGCTACATGAAGCACAAAACCCGTAAAGCATCTCAATAAGACTCAGAGAATCCATCCAAATCAAGAGCAATTCAATAAAATCCAAATATTAAGCAAGTTTGTAAGACAACTTCCACCTATAGGAGAACACACAATTGTTTATTATGCAAATAGTGTGTAACACACACCTATGTAGACTACCACGAGCGATTTTGTAGGGTAATCGCAACAATAAGTGTTGCCAAGAGCGTTTTTGTCTTGAAAAGTTCAAAAAATAAAAATGGCCAACTAGTAAACTAAAGTATGGGATTACACTAAGGGTGTAGGACCAAATTAGACTTGAACACATACACAAATCAATCAAAAAGACTAGAAGAACAAGATAGGAAACCCAAAAGCAAATAGGATTCTCCCTAATGGAGTCATTAATTTTGTTGTGAGGAATTCTATCATATGACTGGGGTTGAGGTCACCAACATACTAGGGTTGTTAAGGATATCTAGGGTTTTTCATAATCAAACACGTGCTTATATTCAAACAAAATCTATACTAGGAGTTTAAAAGATGAAAGGATGCACCTTGCTTATGTCGGTTGATCCAAGATTGTTTTTCTCCTTAGATTTACTCTAGATGTTTAAATTCTTGATCTAAGCACCTACAAAACATAACAACACCTTCCTCAAAATATTTTGACTATAAAATAATTAAAAGATTCAGAACAAAATAAAAAGTATAATGAAATGAATATATTCTCAACATAAGATATTAATCATTCTAATAACCAAATCATAAACTCAGAAATATGGAAGGAAAGGATGCCAATTATTTATTTATAACAGTAAACAAGTATAAAATTACCAAATACTACTCTGACACCTCACGAAACCTCAAATATGGATTTCCTTGCTTCTCTTTTCCAACACAGCAAATCAATACCTAGGTCTACCAAGGGTATGATAGCATATACACAGGGCTAATGAGATGGAGATGGCACTATTCTTCCAACATAACTTTGCTTGTGGGAAAAAATTTCCTCCTCATGGCCTTACCCTCATGTTTTTATACTAAGTGTGGGTAGGATTGAGTAAGGAGAAGTTGTAACCGGTGGGGTAGTTACCAAAACCACTCCAACTGCCCCATTTTCGAATTTTATTTTATTTTTTGGGGTAAACACTGGTGAGAAAAGGGAAATGTGCGATTTACATGTAGTTCATACAAAGGCATAATTCATTTTCAACATTTTGTTGAACACGCTAGCGGAAAACATGCCACCAACGTGTAACACACCGTTTGTATGACCACCAACAACATGTTTATGTTAACATTAAGTTGCACAATTTATTTGTGTTGGATAATTAGTGGATGATCAAGGTCAAAACATCTAATACCAAATCTAGGCACTTCAATCCATGTTGTCCTTTTGTGTGATCAACAACTGTATTGTCATCACCTATTGAGAAGTGTCAATTTGGGCTATAACAATCATCTCATCTGGTTTTTTCATAATTCTTCTATTACGTAGTGGGATTGCAATGTTCCTTAAATTCTATTATCGCTTGAACCTCTTCTCTCTTTCTATTTTCTGAATATCTATTATTTGCTTATGAATGGTTGGACATTTATTTCGTCGAGGCAGACTTAGCTTCTTACTAGGATTCATTCTCCAATTTCCTTGTCTACTAGAATCATTCTTCTATTCAATGCACATGGTTGGTGACACCCCCAATGCTGACCCAACTATTATTGATCAACGTGAGCGGGCTCAAGAATGGATTTCATTTACTAAGAAAGTATTCCCACTCTCGTTCGTTAATGTAGTGCTCCCAATATTTCTACTTTTTCTTCCAGTTTGATGAAGCAGGAAGGCCCAACGGAGGTTGTGGCTCGATGATGTGAGCAACTCCTTTTTCAATTAAGAATTTATATAACAAAGTCAGTATTGTACAGAAAAATCCGTCGTGAAAGTCATTATAAAATATGCTTCAAATTTCATCAATTGAAGTTCTCTCTTCCATAGCTTGTTCTTTGCAGAAGTCTTCGCATATCTTCTTAAGCCACTCATATAGATTTTTTCTTCCTCCATTATTAAGCTTGTGCATTCATAATCTTTCATTTCGGGTGTCTATCTTTCTCATGAATGATGTCGAGGAATTTCTTTACCTCATGAGGGATAGCTTCTATAAACCATTCATGGTAATTAGTGAAGACTTTTTCTCTAGCCTATGCAAGTGATAACTTGTTCCTTCTAGCATAGTTCTGTATATAATTTGCAATTTTTCGGTTCCACCACTCTCTAATTTCTCCCTCACTGACCATTTATATATATATGATCATTTTGTGTCCCAAATCAGTATTACCAGAAACATACCCAATGTTGTAATCTACATGATTATAGAGAGTTACAGTAGTACATCATTCACATAATATATAAAGATACATTGCATTCATGATCATACATACATAATGAGAGAAAAGGAGATAAAGTAACTAAGACTAAAAGAACAAGAGTCTTTTTCTATTAGAACAAGAAAAACATATACAAAAGTGGTGAGTACTCTTCATCTTTTCTCACCAGCCTTATATATACAAGTTACAATTAGTTATTCAGTTATAATTCTCTAACCGCATGGTCGATCAGCCTAACTGAACCGATCGTCTGATCCGACTAGTCGGCTGGGAGGACCTAGTCAGCTCGTTGACTAGGCTTCTCCAACAGGTGTGCAAAGATATATTCATGTAAGGATTTGGCAATCAGTGAAATAATATTTCGAATGATGTGATGGATACAGGAGGGAAATCGTTAGGTCACAACATATATAGGGTAGAGCTACTTATCCTGGATTTTTTGTTTCCATGCAGTGTTCAAACTTGTCAAGCAAGGTCGTAAGAAAATATTGGGAGATGATTATTAGGAACTACACATAGGAGACACGGGAGCACAATACATGATCAAGAAACTGACACTTCAACCAGTCAAATCAAAGCAATCTATTAGTACCGGGTAAAACATTAACTAAATCCAATAATTTGGATTACTCATTCAATAATGATGGTGACAATTTACAAAAATCACCGTGAAGGTATCAACAGACATTCCAGCAATTAGACCTCATTCAACTTAGTCATTATTCACAAATCAATTCAAGTCACCCTCAAGAAACCAAAATTTAGCATGGGGGGGTCCCAGCTTTTCTATTCTAAAATAAAAAAGTAGGGCGGATGTTGTGGACACAACACTAGAGTCTCTCCCTTGGTTAGTCTAGGATTCTTTACGATTGGGGATGGGAAACCTAAAATAGGATTCCCTTCCAATAGTAACATGGTGGGTTGGGAATCCATAGTTGTGTTGGTTTAGCAACCGATTCGCTTGCTAATATCAAGTATTCTAGGTTGTGCATTAACATTTTTGGAGTCAATGCCAAGAAAGGAAATCCTACTTGGTTATCCTTCAATGAAATATATTTTGGTGAATAAAATCTCTTTACTTGACGACTCCACATAGCAACTTCGTTGAGGAGAGAACTCATAAATGTGACTCCATTGGGAAGTGAACACCAAAGCATAAATATTTCTTCTTGTCTTGTTTTGAATATGAAGAATGCCTCTTTCTCACAAAGAATGGGAGGAACATTTTGGTCCTTTAGAATCTACATATATTCCAAAATCTCCTCATTTCATGTTCGAATTATGGAAAAATAATGCTCCTAGATTTTATGGGAATTGTGGTTTTGAACCTTCATCCTTTGTTAACAACTTTCTTGACTTCATTGTAAACCACAACCTAGTTCATCAAGATGAAGTCATGCAGATGTTTTCACTTTCAATTAGAAAGCATGCTAAGGGGTGGTTTTCTAGTTTTTCTCTAAGGAGAATACCTCATTTTGTGCTTTGTTGGTGTCTTTTCAAGAATCTAGGACCGATGTAGATGATCAATGAGAAGGCTTAAATGATGCATCCATTTGGGATCGTATCTGTCAAATAAAGAAAAATACAATTGATAACTTAACATGACAATATTAACTCAACCCTTTTGAGACCCTCCTTGACGAGTTCAATTCTCATTAAGGGTCATTGTTATCTTTAATGAAAATTGCTAGGGAGAAGTACATCATCCTAAAGAAAATTGTCATTTTCCTAGATCTTATGAATGAATTGACCAATTATCAATCTAAATTTAAAAATACTTGTAATACCCTAGTTTGACCCCACAATGTAAATTTGTAAATATTGATGTAAAATACTAAAAGCCAAGACTATGTAAATATGTTTTTGATATTAATATAAGAATCTCTAATGGAAGCATGGGAAGAAGGACGAAGAAGAGATGGAGTGCTAAGAATCCACAAGTGGGAAAGTGATAGTGGGAATCAATTTATATCTTTAGCCTTAGCCATTTAAACAAAGTTCCTAAACCTTGAATAGGATCCATACTTAATTAAAAAAAGAGAATTGTTTTAATTATCCTAAGAAAGGGATTAAGAGGGGGAAAAGTGGTTCCATGTGGGGGGCACATGGCAATATGGTCCATTCCTATAAAGAGGATTTTTCAAGCTAGAGAGGGGTTCAGTTCCTCATTATTCCTTCACCATTTTAAATTTCACTCTTCTACCACCACCTCTGAAATCCATAGCCAGATACTGTAACCGAGAATGAAGATACCACTACTAAACATGAATTATGCATGGAATTAACCCGGGTAAGATAGTGTGAGAGAAACCTAGCCTGAATCTTGTGTTTTGGAGTCCCAATTCAGAGAGTTTCTATATGGCCTATGTTGGAGCACTAGAAGGGAACTAGAGGCTTCCCGAGGGACTGTTAACTCAAGGAAGAGAGATTTTTCCTGGCATTGTGCAGGTTGATGGGGAAGGATAATTGAGGATTGGGATAGTTATGGAGGGATTTTAGGTACCAGTGGGTTGCATGAGTGATTAAGCTGAGTAATTGGGTTTGAGAGAGATATTTTCCCTCGTGGATTGTTAGCCCCAACTCGGGGGTGGCCTGTCAAAGTGATACTTGGCTTGGTAGATCCTATGGTTGGGAGGAATGTCCTTCACGTGCACCTAATTGGATAATTTGATTTAATAGATAAGTATCTATGTGACTATGAATGCCATGGTTTAATTATGTGTTCAATGCTATTTAAATATTGTTTATAAATGTTGGACTTGAATGTGTGTTCATGTTTGTGTTTCCTGTAAATTATAATTCATGCATAGATTAATTTCGACCACCATTTCATTTTGATCTCTGTTGTTAAAAATGAATTAAATTGGATAAAAATGAAATTGAATATGAATGTTTAAACTTGGACATGGGCATTAAATGCCCTGTGGTATCCATGGAAAAATGAGGCTATTGGTTACATTACAAATTGGTATCATAGCCCAGGTTTGCAGCACTAGGACTGCATGGGCCGAATTTGAATTGTACATGAAGAATAACAACTTGCATAGGAATTGTATGATGAAAATTAAATGGACAAAGTATTGGGAAAACATTGTATAATCCCTCAATTGTTGAAATTCAGAGCGGTAATCAACATATATATGATTGAATTATGGTCTGGGTTAGATGTGGAGAGGAGCTAGAGTAAAAACTTAAAGGTTTGAGTTGGTTCTGTGTAAAGTGGGAAAAAATTACAGTTTGCAAGGTAACTGTATGACAAAACATCATTAATATATTTGGGTAAAGATTCAAACCCGTGCCAAATATTTCAATATTTGTTAATTGACATGAAATTTTCCATCACTAGGGAAGAGGCCATAATAATTCTCTACCGACCAAGTGTAAAATTTATGTTTTACATGTGTAAGTTATGGGTGGACATCTGTTGACAGAAGAATGCCAGTTGGAGCCTGCTTAAACCATAGGTAAGAAATTTAAAAAATTAACCGTTTATATAAACCTTGGAAATATTTGATGCAAGACCCACAATGGCCACGTGGACCAGCCACTTGTAACAAGTGTGATGTGGAGGTGTGATGTGGGTCCAAGGTAATGTGGAGCTTCCATTGGGATGGATGCAGTGGACCAGCCACATCGACAATGTCCTAAAATTTAGCCCAACAAGTTTTGAAATCTTAGCACTGAGAGCTAGCCTATCGGATCACGCGACCTAGAGCTAAGAACCAAAGACTAAGGACCAAGGGCTAGGAAAAAAGGGCAAAGTATGATCAAAGGATAATATTTGGGCGTCCAAGATCAACGGTTGTGGGGAATAGTGCACCCACAACATGCACGTTCGTTAAAAAAGGAACGCAGACGCATTGGAGAAAAAACCGCCCAATCCATGCATTATTTTATGATTCATAATGCCTCCAAAAACTCTTTTTTGTAAAACCACCTACCTCACAAGCATTAACTCCATTGTTAGGGGAAAACCACTTATGCAAATCTACTCCAGGATAAAGGCGACGTGATGAATGGGAAGATATGGGTGTGACATGGTTACACTCCAAGTTGACATGAGGGAGAGACTGACACAGTAGAAGCCACATAAAAAAAAAACCATTTTAGCACCATAATTATACAGTAATTGACGAGAAAATAACAGTGATTTCGACATTCAATCTCAGGTGCCAAAAATCGAAAATATAGTGGAACTTATGCGCCAGATTGCATGAAATCAGAAGATTTGAAAAAAATGAGGGCACTTCCCTTGAATCTCCCTATAGCAGTGCAGGGAGGCCACAAGGAGAAAATCCCCCTCAACCCCCATCTTTCTTTTTCTAAATCAACAAAATTAATTCCTGAATTTGAGGGTGGCTACAAAAACAGTAAAAATTTGGAAGAATTGTGGATTGCAAATAACTGTAATTTGCAACCCCAATATCATAACAAAACATAAATTCATAAATAGATTTTACAAATCCTTTTATGAAATGAGAAGAAAATGGCATGTAGGCCTTATTTGACAAAACCGTCAAATGAATTTTTTTCTTTTTTCTTTTCAGAGTTTAAAATATATGAATATATATAGATACATGTATACATATATATGTATATATATATACATATATACAGATGTACATATGTATATATGTATATACATATATAAATATGTACATCCTTATATATGTATATATATACATATACATATATATATATATATGTATATAGATATATATCTATATATATCTATATATATGTGTGTGTGTGTATATGTATATACATATACACACACACACACACATATATATATATGTGTGTGTGTGTGTGTGTGTGTATGTACACACACACACACACACACACACACACACACACAGAGAGAGAGATTCATATATTAAAAAAAAAAAAAAAATCATATATATATGGAATTTTTGTTGAATTTTTAGAATTAAGTTTTGTCTAACAAATGTAAGAGCATGAACACATTGCAGATACAGTTTTTGAACTAAATAGACTCCCAGGACAAGTTTTTAGAGAAATATAGAACATTGAAATGGATGAAGGGGAGCTTCCATACAACCATGGAGAATATGCCAAGGGTTAATATATTTGTGTGGGAAACACATAGATAGAAACAAATGGGAATAGATAAGATACAAATACACAAGAATTTGTGGAAACCATGAGAAGTTTGAGGGTGGAGGTGCAGAGTTATAGGGCAGACAATGAGAGGCTGTTGAGGGATCAAGAAAAACAAAATGAGTTAAACACTCAACTGGTGCAGAGTCTGAATATGCTACAGATGCAAATGAAAATGGGATAAACTTGAATTGAGGAGGAAGAAGGAAGAAGAGACTCAAGGAAGAGATCACATAAGAAATCTAAACACTCTAAAGTGCTGTTAAGAGTCATAAGAAGCACCACTCACCACACTATGTAGGCAGAAATTCATATATATCTGAGAGTTCTAGCAGTAACCTAGAAATGTCTCCAATTAAGCATCATAAAAGAAGGCATTAGAAATATGATATACAAGGAGAACTTAGAAAAATTAAGCCACCCACATTTGATGGTGAAATCAAGAAGGGAGAATATGTTGAAGCTTGGTTGTTGGGAATGAGGAGGTATCTTCAGCTGCATAATTAATCCTCTAACATGGAAGCTATGATTTCCAATTATAACTTACAGGGAAAAGCTTCTATTTGGTGGGACCAATTGGTTCAAGTTAAGCATATCATTGAAAAGAGGATTTCATGGAGGTAGTTCAAGAAGTATTTTAAAAAAAAATATTTATCAGAATATTATTATGATAAGAAGATGGAAGAGTTATTTGAACTCAAGATGTGAAACATGAGCATGGATGAGTATGAAAATAAGTTTCTAGAATTGCTGAGATATGTTGGATTTATGGAGGAGAAAGTAAAAATACAAAGGTTTTTAAGTGGTTTGCCTTCATTTTACAAGGATAAAATTCAATATGTTGAAATCAAGACTCTTGAAGAAGCAATTCGGAAGTCCAAGCACATGTATGATAAGAATAAAGGAAAGGTAAATTTCCAGAAATCTTGGAGAGATAAGATGAAGGATAAGCAAGATGAAAGGAAGAAAGGATTTAAACCATTTTTCTTCAAGAATTAGCAGAATTCATATCAGCAAAGCAATCCATATCAGAATGGGCTAATGATGACAGAATCTATTGGAAAAGGAACCAGGTATCCAATCAAATGTTGGGGATGTGAAGGAAACCACATGCATAGATATTTCCCACAAAGAGGAGATATAATGAGAAATGTGTACAATTTACAGGAAGCAAGTAAAATGAAGGATATAGGAATGAACATTCCCAAGATATATGCAGCGTTGGACAACAGACAGCCAGATCATTAGTCCAACATGATTGAAGTTGGAGGTAAACTTTCCAATCAACCTATTGTTATTCTTACTGATCTAGGAGCAAGTCGTAGTTATATTGCTCCTACTTTAGTTGACAAATTTCAGCTAAAGAGAAGTAAGCATGATAGAACATGGATGGTTCAATTGGATATTGAAACAAAAAGAAAAATTAATGAAGAGTTTTCCATTGGATATGAATGAACCGAGCACTTTTGCAGATTAGAACATGATACCACTTGGTTCATATGATGTATTGATTTGCATGGACTAACTATATGCACACCATGTGATTTTAGATTGTCATAACAAGTCATTTGTTTTTCTTGATGGTGAAGGGCATCAAAAACAAGTGAAAGGGATTCCAAGGCCTATTTCCATAAGAGAGATTTCAGCTTTGCAATTAAAAATGTGCTTCAGAAAAATATGTCAGTTATATGCAACTCATGTGCAAGAACCAGGAAAGTGTAAAAGCCCAAATTTAGAGGATTTCCCAATATTTAAATATTTTGTAGATGTGTTTGAAGAAATACCATTATTGCCACCGAAAAGAGATATTGATTTCTCTATTGATTTAATGCCTGGAGCTTCCCCAGTTTCTAAAATTCCATCATGATGAGTACACTTGACTTAAAAGAACTATAGATGCAATTGGAAGAATTGTTGAAGAAATGGTATCTACACCCAATTGTGTCACCTTGGGGAGCATTGGTGCTATTTGTAAAGAAAAAGGATGGAACTTTGATGTTGTGTATTGAATTCAGACATTTGAACAAGGTTATTGTAAGGAATAAATATCCACTTTCTATAATTGATGACTTATTTGATGAACTCATAGGAGCAAATGTTTTCTCAAAGATAGATTTGAGATCTGGATATCATCAGGTGAGGATAAAAGATGAAGACATTAGCAAGACATCCTTCAGGACCAGATATGGTCATTATGAGTTTGTGGTGGTGCCATTTGGGTTAACAAATGCACCGGCTACATTTATGTGCTTAATGAATGGAATATTCAGAAATTATTTGGATAAGTTTGTCATTGTATTTATGGATGACATTCTTATTTATTCCAAATTAGAAGAAGAGCATGAGGAGCACTTGAGATTGGTATTGCAAGTGTTAAGAGAACATCATCTCTAAGCCAAATGAGTAAATGTTCTTTCTATCAGAGGAACATCCATTACTTGGGACATATCATCTTTGAAGAAGGAATAGCAGTTGATCCATAGAAGATATAAGCTATTATGGGATGAGCTACACCCAGGAATGTATCAGAAGTAAGGTCATTCATGGGATTACTTGGATACTACAGAATATTTATAGAAGAATTCTCCAAAGTGGCATATCCAATTACTTCATTGCAAAATAAAGCAATTAAGTTTCAATGGACACCACGGTGTGAAGAAAGTTTCCAACAATTAAAGAGATTACTCATTAGTAGACCAATCCTTAAGATTGTTGATCTAAATGAAGATTTTGTAGTATGTACAGATGCTTTTCAAGAAGGAATTGGTTGAGTTATTATGTAAAATGGACATGTGATTTTTTATGATTCAAGAAAACTTAAAGAGCATGAGAAAAAGTATCTCACACGACTTGGAACTTGTTGCTATTGTGCATGCATTAAAAATGTGGAGACATTATCTTATGGGTAGGAAATTTAAGTTGAGAATAGATCATAGTGGGATGAAATATTTATTTGAGAAGCAAAATCTAAATGTAAGATGGATGGAATTTATGTTTGAGTTTGATTTTGATATCAAACATATTAAGGTCAAGGAGAACACGGTTGTTGATGCACTCAATAAAAGATTTCATGCTATGCATGTTTTAACCATTAGTATGTGCAAATCATATTTAAAAACCATAATTCTTGAAGCTGCCATATCAAATGGGCATTATCTTCAAGTAAAGAAAGAACTACAAGAGGAAAATATATAACATAAATATAAAGGTTACAGGTTAGAATACAATGGAATTCTTACATTCAAAACTAGAATTTATGTTCCTAATTCAGCAGAATTAAGGAAATTGGTAATGAATGAGATGCATAATGTACCATATGCAGGGCATATGAGATACCAAAATACAATTGCAACAGTAAGAAGTCAATAATTTTTTCCAGGAATGAAGAAATATATTGTCGATTATATAGCACGATGCATTGAATGTCAAAAAGTAAAGGTTGAGCATAGACATCCAAAGGGATTGCATCAACCATTGCCAATACTTGAATGGAAATGGGATGTGGTGACCATTAATTTTATCACTAAATTTCCCAGGAAAAGAAAGAAACATGATTCCATCATGGTGGTGGTGGATAAATTAACCAAAGTTACTCACATTATACCAATCAAGTCAACTCATAAGGAAGCTAATATATGTAATGCCCGCCTCAGTAGTTTAACTGATTAGACTAAAGAGGGTGTTAGTTTTGAAATGAACCGTCTAAGTAAAACATGAACCATTTGAATTTACTTTGAGAATGCTTTAAAATGAAAATGAATAATTTGTATGCTCGACTGACTAAGATACTAGAATGCATGATGTAAATATTTTATATAGTGCAGCGCTACTAATGTGCGCTTGAGTGTGTGCAGTGGTAGATAAGACGATATACCGACTGGCCCACAATGGAAATTTAGGGGTCGTAAGAACGGAAAGAACACATAGGGGTACGATGACTGACTATCGACCCTGGATTAGCAATCCACGCACGGGTGAAGCTGTTTTAGCTCACCCAGGGAAGTGTATGCCGTACGGGAAAGGCCATAATGATTTGGTCGCGTACAATGAGTTGAGGGGCACGCAATAAGGAGAGACTTATCCCTCAACATCCCTTTGCCTCCAAGGAGCGTAGTTGAGAGATCGCGGTAACGATTCCCGGTCGCTACGCAGTACTCCCCATAAGAAGGAAGAAATGAAACTGTCAGAAGGGCCCGCCGAAGAGGTACCTAGACAAGAACGAGAGGAAGAAAATTAATCAATGGTATAAATGAAAATTTCACATAAGATTTAAGAAATATTTTATTTCATTTTGTTCTATTTTATTAATTTGAATAATTATGCTGATTGAAAAAGATTAATAATAAGAGAATTATTTTTTATTCAAAATTTTTAATTTAATAGATTTTATTATATTGAATTATCCTATACAAATTCTATTCTTGATTTCATTAATTAAATTTCTTATTTTAATTAATTTTATTATATTGAAAAGGGGTTAAAAGATTGACTTTATTTATATTAAATTTGATTAATTTTATTATTAAGAAAAAATATTATTTATTCAAAAGATTTTAGAGATTTTATTATTTTAAATCATTCTATTAAAGATTCTATTTAATTGACTTCATTATTTTGAGAAAGAATTAAAATAGGTCATTAATAAAATAATTTTTTTCTTTTATTATTATTCAAGATTTTTACTTTAATTAATTTTATTATTCATTTAAATTATTTTATAAAGAGGAAATTTAAAATAGATTATACTTTTATTAAAATGAATCATCTTTTAATTCAATCTTAATATTAGGAAAAGAAAGAAAAGTAGAAAGCAATAAGTCTAACTAAAAGATTGTTAAGTAAACTAAATGAGAACCAAAAGAGAAATAGAACTCTTCTACACCTTGTCACGTACCCACCTATCTATCCAATTCGTGGGAGGGAACATGATGGCAAAACCTGGGGCTTTTACATAAACTCAGTCCATACATTAGATTTTAAAGCAAAGAAATACATGTGTGTAGATGTAAATCAATTAAACATGTACAACGGAATGAAAGCCTCATCCACACACATTACATGATGCCATTCATTTTAACACAACCAACAAATTAATACATTTGCAAAAGTAATTACATAAGAAAATACTCATCTTGATGTAATGCTATCCCAACAACTAGCTATGTCGCTACAACGTTCCTCCCAACTGTAGGTCTCTACACAACCTGTATTATTTCAGCACTCAAAGACCACCCCCGAGCTGGGCATGATATCTACAAGGAAAAGGGAACCCTCAAGCACAGCACAACCCAAAGCAATGGATACCCAACTCAACCCCAGAATTCTCTTGAACACAAAACTCAGATATGGGCTTGGAAACACACTTTCAACAATGGGACATAGAAGCTAGATGGACATGGGTTTTCCCAAAAATGTAGGTACACCAAAAACGGATTTGTGGGAAGAGGGAATCCCAGGGAAGAAAACCGATTTCTTCCACATATGTATGAGCATTCAGTGGGCCAAATGGCCTCAATAAAACTCCCAAATCGTTTTACTCTTTTCTCCCCTGTTAGACGCAACAAAAACGCCCTTTCTAGTTAGGAAAATGAAGGTAAACACTGTAAAACTAGTGAGGAAAATGCCCAAGTAGCTCCAAACTAGTGAGAGGGAAAAGTTGGTTGATGGGTAATGGATTAGAGAGCAATTCATGGCTCTTTTCTTGCCCAATAAGCCAAACACGAATTTCCATGCAGGGTGGCTTTCCCATACCCAAATTTGGACAACCATACCTCCCATTCCCCAAGGCATTAACTACATCAACAAACTCTTGGGAAAAATCAATGATTGGGTACAAAAGTCAACATGGGTAGTTGAGGGTTTGATTGGTTCTCTCATTGACACTTGGCTTGGATTGATTGGCTCCAAAGGTTTGAATGTTTTCCCTCCCAATTCCTTGTAAACATCATCCCCTAATCTCTTGTTGCATTGCATAGCTAGTTGTGGGCATTTATATTAAAATGCATATTTACAATTCCCATGGTTCACTAGCACATGGGTAACATAATATCAAATACTTGCCTCTTCTAGATCGAGTGCTCACTAGCGGGGCCTTGGCCTTGAGATCCACGCTAGGAATCATACATAATATGCATACAGTATTTACATTATAGCCCAAAATATTATAAGGGTCAAAATGGGCGACGTGACACACCTAACTCCCACTGATCTAGGGATTTAGGTGCACATTAAAGACATTAAGAAGACACATGTGTTTGAGAATATTGGAAATTAAAATATTAAATTAAATTAAATATGTGCATGGATAGACACATGGCACACAGGATTTTGCTATATAATGAGGGAGGAGAAGGAGAGAAAGACATCTCTTGCTCCCTAATGCTAGATGGTCATCATAATCTCAGATTATGTTATGATCCTTGGAGTTGGGATTAGCCGGAACGGGGATTGGGAGATCCTTTCGGGAGGCTAGTTTGTGTGTTCTTGCGACCCCATTTGCTTGCGGGTTCGGGGTGAAGAAGAATAACCCCGATACGGTAGGGAGGTCAACCGAGGGGTCACTCAGTACTTTGTCAGGAAATTTGATTGGATCGTGCGGGAACCACTTCGAGGACTCTATCGATTCGTTGGACAAACCGTCAAAAATAGGTTTGAAGTATTTAGTTTATTTATTTTGCTAATTCTTGTGGTGGAATGAATAAATCTGGGTATATAGTTTTATTTATTTGACATTCATGTACTGCAATAGATAGAACTAGATCTGTGGCCTCTATATCTTCTTCTAAAATATCGTACTGGAAGTTCTATAATTAATTATATTTATATTTTCAAATTTCGTGGAAGTCATTTTGGGGAACCCGAAATGGGGGTCCCTACAATATAGCATAAATTTATAGGAAAAAAATTGCCAGGTTACATGGGATACCAAAGGCCATAGTTTCAGACAAAGACCCAAAGTTTACTTCAAACTTTTAGAAGGGATTATTCAAAGGATTTGGAACAAATATGAATTTAAGCACAATATATCATCCACGGATAGATGGGAAGATTGAGAGAGTCAATCAAGTTATTGAGGACATGTTAAGAATGTATGTGATGGATCAACCATCAAAATGGAAAGACAACCTATATTTGGTAGAATTTGCATACAATAATGGATATCATGCTTCTTTGAAGATGAGTCCATTTGAAGCCTTGTATGGAAGAAGGTGTAATACTCGAATTAGTTGGGACAATCTAGTTGACAAAGTAATAATTGGGCCAAAACTACTCAAAGAAATGGAAGAGCGGATGGTAAAAATCAAGCAGAATTTGAAAGTGGCACATGACAGATAAAAGAATTATGCAGACAAAGAAAGAACATTAAAATAATTTAAAGTGGGGGATCATGTGTATTTGAAAGTCAGTCCAAAGAAGAGTTTCCTAAAATTGGGAATTTGTCCAAAGCTTGCAGCCCTATTTTGTGGGCCATTTGAGATTTTGGATAGGATAGGACCTGTAGCTTATGCATTAGCATTTCCTGCAACAAGGCATCAGTATTAGGTTCCCCTTTGTGGTGGGTGAGTGCTCCAAGCGATCCTACAAGTGGTTATTAGTGGAAATAGATAAACAAAAGAAATGAAAATGAAATAAAACAAAGAAAAAGAGGGCTAGAGATGCAAACCTCAACAACCAATGGATGCCAAAACACTTTGTATTGCCCAATGGTTAAGCATGTACAACACCTAGGATATGTGAGCTCCAATGGAAGAAAAAAATCCCCCTTAGGGAGGTATATTTAGTCCACACTAGATGATAAGTGGCTTGAAGAAAAAATGAGAAAATATTGCCCCTTAAAGGAAGGTGGAAAAGGAGCTTGGTAAATGTTAAACAAGAGGAAAGAGGTGAGCTATAAGGGAGCTAAAGCACAATTCCAACAACATAACCTTTCTCTTGGTTTCTCCTTCTTAAATGCATGCCCATGGATTATTTTTATAGGCCGGGAGGTGGCCAAGAAACAACTAGATCCAAGTATGAACCCATTAACTCAATGATTTGGCCCCAAATTACACAAAGGGGGGCCATTCAATGAACCCAAGTACATGGGGAGGCCAAATTCGAATTATTGGAGGTAATGGGGCTTTGATGAGCCTTCAATGTTCCATGGTTGTTTTGATCCCACCGTTTATGTCAGTTGTGTGGATATTGAAGGATTATCCACGTTGGTCACACAACTGCAATTCTAATCATATGCGCAGTAGCGCGAGTTAACAGACATGTACCCACACGGTTGTAGTTTTTTACTATTCTTGGGAATTTTTGGACTCATGTTGCTTCTTGGATCTGATGAGGACGCCCTCGGTGGGATGCATGCTATATGATGATGATGCTTTACAGTGCAAATTGCGAAAATGTCGCATGTGTGTGAGATTTGCACATTAACAGATGCCCCTTGATGTATGAGGTTTGGAGGGTACTATAGAGTCAATAATGCATCATCATTTCTTATGTGTTCTCTCTATTGTTCTGAAATATGCAAAGCGTGTGTGGACGAATAGGGTCCTCCCATTGGGGGAATATTGTTGGTGAAGTTGTAATAATTAATAGTGTTTTATACAAATGAGGAAGGCATACCCATGCTCGTGAAATTATGCCACAAGTGGCTACAAAAAGAAGAGACCGAGGGGGTCATCTCAAGATACTACTATCACATGGATGAAGGAAGATTCACTCCATGCAATAGAAACTGAACCTAGGAAATCTATTACAAGTGTTGAAGAAGTGGCACCACTGATAATCATGATGAGCCCACAGGGGCGGGGGACCTCAATGAATTGCTACTAACATGATTTATAAATGTTAACACTGCTACCTTCGAACCGTATGACACTCCCTGATGTGATAGATGTGTTGGCGTCGAGCATAGGAGAGACCACTATCTTAGGGAGCACTAACAGTTCTCCCTACATAGTTCGAGGCAATCCCTTATAGTGATTGAAAGGGATCCCAAGGTACGACTGCAACTCTCGGAATGTATTGACATGGCGCTAATGCGAGCTGAAGTACATGATAAGACGAGGGTCTTCTACTGAGAACTAAGATAATTTTGTAAACAATTGTTGGAATAACAGACCTGACACAACATTGGCTGGTAAGCTTGAGGTTCATGAATTCCTTTGATCGATGTCAACTTGGGGGGGGTATTGATCGACAACATTCTCCAAAATAGCGGAACAGAGTGTGACGGAGGGATTAAAACTGCAGATGAATGGTTTTGTTATGGACATGACACCGCGGATAATGGCGACTGAAAAAAACGTATAATGTTAGGGATAGGGTGACTCAATGACATCGATCAAAGGCGACTAGGGGTTGCTGTCAAAAAGAATAGTGATGTTCCCACAGTTTTGAGTGGATTGGTGAACGCTTTGTATATAAAGAATAATTGGTGGGGTCCCCACAGTTTTTGGGGTGTTGGGGGACCAATTTGATGATGGGTGGAATTCCCAAAACTTTGAGTGGGTAGGGGAACATTTTCCATGATGATGTGAGGGTTATTTTGCAAACGTGAAGATGGGTGCCCTATGAATCAATGGCATGCATGCTTTTCCTACGGGAATAACTGGATAGAATTGGTTGCATTGGTGGGTGGGGTCCCCACTGGTGTCTTAGTGGGAATATGGTATGGAGAAGATTGAAAAGGGTAGAGTTCTCATGGAGGTATGAGTGGTCGACTGTGGTTCTTGATCGTAACATGTGCAGAGAGATTTGATGGCACTGACTGTTGAAGGTGGGGGATCAAATGTGAGGCCATAAAATGATGAACTATGGGTTGATCGTTTCAAATTTGATCAAATTTCTTGGGCTTGTAGGGGGTTCGACATCATGGGTGTCAAGTGATGACTGACATGAAATGGTGCATACACCCATGGGGGGAGAATGCTACCTGCAACAGTGATATTGATAGCATATCATTACCAAGGATGTGGACCCTATGGTTATCAGTGGGAATGTCTGGTAAATGCAATGCAAATAGAGGGAAGGTGTTTCCCATATGCTAATTTCAAGATGATACCTTTGATAGAATCCCGACATCGTCACTGAGGGATGGAATGTTGTTCTTATAATGGAAAAACAAGATGTAATACCCTGATTTTGACCCCATTGCATTAAACATGTAAATGATGTAATATCGTTATAAAATCAATGTGAGGAGCTCAAAGACAAGGCCCCAACATCAATTTATTGTTCTTGTATCGACAATTAAAAATCAATGCATGTGGATCACGTTCTAACCTGGCACAATGGAAATTATAAATATGGTGTAAATGAATTTTAATAAAAATACCTACAACTAGCTATGTAGGGCAACAAGAGTATGGGGGCATGATTTTGACAAGGAATAAGGAGGGAAATATTCAAACCCTTGAAGCCAATAATGTTAAGCCAAGTTTCAATGAGAGAACCCATGAACCATTAACTACCCATGTCGACTTATGCACCCAAACATTTATTCTTCCAAGAGGTGGTTGAATTAGTTATTGTTATTGGAAATGGAGAGTATGGCTGTCCAAATTTCGTGTAGGGGAAAGCCATCATTTTGGGAAAACGTTTTTCAATTCCTAGGCAAGAAAAGACCCATGAATTTGCTTCCCAATCCATTATTCATGAATGAGTTTTTCTCTCTCACGCATTTTTTGCTTGCTGGGCGTTTTCCTCCCCGAAATTACTGAGTTTTCCTCCATTTTCTAGTTGGGAATTCCGTTTTTGGTATTTTAGAATGGTGGGGAACAAGGGAAATCATGTTGGGGGTCTATGGGATCCGTTTTTTCTATCTGATTGCTAGTGTACCTGTTGTATTTCGATTTGTAACTCCCAATTATTGTTTTCCCCTCTCAAAAAATTGTTTTTAGTGTGCCACAATTTGGAAAACTCATGGAAATCATGTTTTGTGAATCCAACGGTTAAAACGTTTTTCCATACCCAACATTTGTGCCTTGTTGTGTGTGTGGAGAGAGATTGTTTTGGATTGGGTATATGTATCCCTTTTTTTGGCTTGAACTTGTGTGTAAGAAACCAAGAGTAGATAAGGATTTCGAATTGGCTTGATAAACCTAGTGAAAGGTGTAAGCTCACCGAAGATGATAGGGATTTGGCTACTTTTCTATGCACACCTTGAAGAGCACTAGAAGGGAAGGTATGGTCTGAAGGACTGTGGAGCAGTGAAGGGGATACTTCCTTGTGTTGGGTGTGTAGGTATTGTGGGTTCCAAGCTAGCTAAATATTGTAGAGGTACTGATAGCTTTGTGGTTGATCTCAATCACTTAGAAATTCCTTCATTTCACAACCTTGATAGCTTGATAAACCTAGGTGTGGAATGGCTTGGTTGAGTTGTGGTATATACTTGGCTATGTGTGAGTTGTTGTTCCCTTTTCCTTGTGGAAATAACGCCCAGCTTAGGGGTGGCAGCTGTGTTGAGAGATTGATGAGCACATTAGGCCTATGGTTGAGTGGAATGTTGCACTTGCATAGCCAGTTGCTTGGGACAACGACATTTCAAGATAAGTATTCTCTAGTATTTAATTATGCAATGTTTTAATTTGATGGCTGTGAGAATTCAACTTGTGTATCAATGCTGTGTGTGTGTGTGGATGGATCTTACTTCCATTGTTTATTTGTATTATGCATCTACACACGTACTTTATTTGTTATGAATTTGTAAAATGATAATGGGGCAAGTTTTGAAAGCTTGGATTTAGTTCATGTTCCATCCCTTATGTTGGATTTATGGAAGGGGGCGTGACACAAGAGGTATCTTGCATGTCTTGGTCGTAATCCTGCACATACCCAAGTGTAGTAAAGAACATGACAAAGGAATTGATGATGAAAAATAGGAAACCAAAACATAGCGCACCCGAGGGGGTGCTTCTTCGTCAGTGGTAGAAGCATTTAAGGTAAAACTTGATGACAAGGCTGTTGAGGGTAAAAATAGGTTATGGATGGAACTTCCCAATGTGGTGGGAAAGCAGTATCATTGTGTAGGTCTCGGCATGCTAATCATGGTGGTGTAGATGATTCATCGAACTGAGATACGATTTGGCCATGGTGAAGGGTGGAAGTTTGGATTAGTTTTTATTAAATGGGGGTGGGGCCCACTTTTGAAAATCATTTGTAGCGTTTGAGTTACATGTTCCAAAGAGATATTTCAGTAGTTATGGGAGATTTATACAACCATTTGCTGAGTGACAAGAGCCACATGTAATCTTTAAATTTATCTTTTTCATTTCCATCCGAATAGATTTAGGGCTTAGGGGACCCAATGCTCATATGGCTAGTTTTTAGCCATAAAAATCGATCGAGTGAGTTTTTGGGATTTTCTCATGCGAGGGCATAACAAAAAGGGAGTATCTCTCATTGTTATAGTGTGCGATAGTGGGGGGAAAACACACAACGCACGGGATTTGTGTGCTTCAGCCGTGCTAAAGATCAGCATGACTGTGTAAGCAAAAGTTGTGCTGGAGCGCGACCGAACTGTACAAATTTCACGTTAGTATCAGTGTGAGTGTACTTGAGACAGTCGCGCTGGAGCGTGACCGAAGAAAACATATCCTGCACGGGAAAATAGATAACAGTCACATGTCGCAACACTTTGACCACTATAAGGGTGTGCTAAGCACGGGTTTTACATAGAAAACCCGCATGTGATAGGTCATTTGGACTCGTTCTAGTTTTTTGTCTTTTGAGATGACCAGATAGATCCTAATGATTGACCTTGTGAGCATCTAGGTGGAGATGGCCTATGTGGAGTGGTGAGAGCACAATTATGAGGAGTTTGATGAGGTGGTGACAGGGGATATCATAGCCACCTAGATGCTAACTGATGCAAGGCTCCTGAAGTTTTTCAGGTGCCCTTTCCTGAGGTCATCAGAGCACATGCTATGGGTGCTGATCAAGATGTGGGATCTTGACCAGTCAGTATTTCATGTAGGGGGGATAACCTAAGAATTTTTTCTCAAGACATATATTTTTTGACCAGGTTGAGTCATCGTGGGGTGCGGGAGCTGATTCATCTGGATCTAGGGGGGGTCGTATGATCCAAGAGTTGATTTATCAGTACTGTGTCGGTGATCTAACCGCTCTGGACTATGGGAAGATATTGGTTAGGCACCTGATCAATCTACCAGTGAGGGAAATAGCTATTGCTGTGTTGCAGGTGTTGGGGGTGTCATCCTTGCATAGGGTTATAGGCATCCAGTTACTTCTTGTGGAGAGGATCATAGTCGGCCACTAGGTGGCTTGAGGTCCTATGCTCCGGGAGAGTATGATGGATCAGTTGTCCAATCTGCGCAGGGGTGGTAGGAGGATGAGATTTTTCTATGGGAGCATTTTGTGCTCCTATTTATTGGAGAGGTACCCCACGCCGAGGCCGATGGTTGTGGTTCCTCGTAGGGGAAACGAGAGCCCCACGTGGATTTATGGGGGGAGGTGATGCCTCGCCTTGGTGGAAGCGAGGTAGGAGTATAATAGACACTACATTTTATGCAGGTTTGGTTACAACATATTGGTTTGATGGAGTGATACCCGTGGAGAGGTATGGACTTCATCGAAGATCTAGGCTTACCACAACTGGTTCATGGCTGGGATATTCGGATACGCATGATGTTTTGTCATTATATATATTTCTGTACATTATTTATGATTATGCACATACTTGATGACATATGCATTTATGGGGTTTATTTGATTGGTGATGTAGATGTTGGACCAGTGCCTCCTGCTCACAGGGTTCATCATTGTCATGCTGTGAGGGGGGTGCGGAACCTGCAAGACCTATCAGGGAGGTCAGAGGGGCTGGTGTGGGTGGTATAGCTGCTGGTGGGGTTGATACGATTGGGGGAGCGATCGGTGAGGGGGATTCAGAACCCTCCTTGGTAGCGTTGGAGAGGAGACTCAATGATATGAACATGGATATTGATGAGCACGGAGTCACCAAGCTAGATGATGAGGAGCTGGCGCGAACGTTGCAGCTCCCAGTGGACTATGGACCCAACTAGCGTTAGGTGATGCGAAGAATGGTAGTGGAATATCATGTGTCCCGAGAATCCTAGGGAGGAAAATGACATAGGTGGATATCGCAGTCGGCACAAGGACCAGATCCAGAGGTAGAGAGGGGTGAGTCCGCACGACCTTTAGCTATTCTGGGGCCTCATGACCCACTCGTTGGAGGAGTAGCCTAAGTGCTAGGATCAATATATTTTTTGTATTTTGGTAGGTCTAAGGGCCCTTTGATGTATATGTATTTTGATGGAGCCTATGGGACATGGGTTTATGATGTATCCCCCATAAGGCTCATGTTTCCTTTTGTATATGCCCCTGGAGGGCCATATTTTGTACATGACACATATATTTTTTGACTGTATATATATATATATATATATTAGAGATAGGTTTTTACACATGATATAGATGTTTGGTCGAGAGGTCATCTGCATAAAGAAAATATGGACTTATTCTCAATCAAAAGGGATAAAAAATAATATATAAAATGCTAGGTTGTGTGAGCTAAACAATGTAAAAAAGGGAAACAAAATTGGTTTTACCCTTCCTTGTGGTGGTGGCCATTAAATGTTGGAACTTAGGGTGGTACCGGGGTGGTATCATACTCATTGGTGAGTATCTAACATTTTCAAGGGATCCCCAAGTGTTTTCTAAAAACCTGGCAATGCTTGTGGAGGATCCAATTCTTCCTCGGAAGAAGAGGAATCGTCAGTAGTTAGTAGACCGGCCAAAGAAGATATGGTATTGATGGTATCCAGTAAAGGGGAAACGACTTCCTAAGTGGGTAAGTCTTGTGGGACTCTGCTAAATCCAGTAAGTTGATCTTGGAGTCTCATGAATTCAAGACAAGCTTCTCATTCGGCGCATAAAATGGGACATTGGAACGAAAAGTGTGAAGTATTGTCGCAGGATCAGCAGGGGCATGGCACTCATGCACGAAGAGGTGTTTGTGCCGCTAGGGAATTGACTTAATCCAAAATGGTTGTGATGTCCTTGGAAGGGATCATGTGTGTATGATGCCCATAGGAGGAGCATCCATTATGTGGTGTTGTCATTGTAAGATATGCATGTTGGGAGTTTTGCAGCGTCATAGGCTCCACAATGGGAACCACTGTAAGAGAAGGTTTTGAGGGAGGAGAAACTAGTGTTGTCACTGATGCAGTGACCACATTGATGGAATATGTTTCTTGGGTTTGTAGAAAATAGTTCTCAACTATTATTTGAGCGAGGAAAATGGTCACTGAAGCATCTCAAAATCAAGGGAGATCGATACAATGGTGTGTGTAATGCCCAAACTATTAACAAATCGAACATGTGTGATTCATACGCAATGTTTTGGACTTAGGTGTGGGTGATGATGACGTGTTCCCTTCTACTGTCGGTGGAGCGTGGGTCACACTGAACGGGGTATTGAGAAATTTCCTGATATTTGGAAAGGTGGGGCACAGGTTGGTCGCATGGCCTTATTTCCAACAATGAACTCATGGTGGAGTGACTTTGTGTGTGGGAGTATTGGCCATTACTAGGGATTTTAACCATAGTTGGTTGATGCCCCTTGTTTCAGGCTTAGAGACTCCCAATGCCTCGTGTCCAGGTTTAGGTAGGAGGGGGCCTTTCTAATTAGGTTGTTTCATGCCCCCATTAGTGGTCTTAGTGGCGACTAGTTGTGGTTTAGTTGTGGATGTAGTAGGTTTGACTAGAGGTACATATGGTGCAACTGTCCTAGTAGGCATAAAACCCGAAATAGGGACACACTCATAGTGGGATACTGGTTTAGAAGCCATTTCTGGGTAGGGTGGTGTAAGGTACATTACCAAAATACCCAAAGTAAGTCCAGGTAGATTCAATTGAGCCATAGATGGCATCCCTTGCATGCCTATGGGGGTGTACAAGAAAGGGATTTGGAAGATCGGAGGTACTAATGGACTCAACATTTGTTCAACGCCATGGCTCAGCAGTAGTGTTGATGATAGTGTTGAGGAGCAGGTGGGCCCATTTTCAATGGTGAAAATTATGCATAGTAGCCCATCGGTGGATGTGGGGATCTTAGGTGGTGGACCAGAGTACACCCCTAGAAATTTATAATCCTTGTACGTGCCAGGGGAAATATCAACATAGGGTGGTGGATTTGTTCCAGTGACAGTGGGTAGGATATTGTCAGGGTTTCTAGTGGCATTGGGATCATAGTAATTGAGTTGGTCGAGGGTGACAAACTTCCCATTTAAGGGAAACATCATGATACAAAAGACCGAGGAGGTGACCTCCTTCATGGAGTACATATAACTACGCCTCAAGAGGATGTTGTAGTCAAGTTGAGCATCAACTACCTTGATATCGATCATGACCATATTGCCCCCTAACTCTATGGGGACATTTTGGTACAATCCTATGGGTTGGGATGGACTCATATCATATGCGTGAAGAGCGATATACGAGGGAACCAAATCGGGTGATCCCAATCTTTTCCAAACATTAAAGAACATGACGCAAGTGGATACACCTTCATCGATGATACATCGATGAATCATCATGTTTTTTACCGTGACATGGACTTGAAATGTGACTGAAGAGGGTAGTCGTAGGTCACCTTTGTCGAGATCAAAGGTCATGAGGCACGAGTCGAAAGGGTCGAAGGCATTGAGTACATTGAGTAATGCCTTTTGTTGGGTTGGGCATGACTGTAGCACCTCTAATGTGGAAATTGTGGTAGGCGACTGAGCCAAGTCATCCACAATACTATAATTTCGGGTGGTTTTCATATGGGGGTTATTAGGTGTGCACCAAAGTGGATCTTTAGGGACATGTGGGATATACTCAATATTTGGGAATGGTATTTGCAAAGGCCCCCCCGAGGGGATACGAACATATTACACTTGGGTCCAACATCAGGCCTATCATAACCTTTGGCTTGAGTTTAAAGCTTAACGTCCAGCATGTAGATATTTTGGAAGGATCCATCACCAAAGGGGCGGGGATCCTGTTGTTGTAAGAAAATGGTTTGGGGTTGGGGATGATTGGGGGCATGAGGAGGATTTATAATTATTTTCTTCTTGGCTTCCACCAACTATTGGAAGTCAAGGATAAGAGGGCAGTGTTGGGTGTAATGACCATATTCTTTGCAAATGGAGCAAGAGTAACTAGCCCTAAGGTTGGTGGTCTTCCCTTGTCTAGGGGGTTGTTTTTCCCCACATTATGGTTACCCTGGTTCTAGGTTCACTGGGGAGGAGTATTTCCCCCTTGCCTCTGCTATTGGTTTTGTTTGTTCTTTCCTTTATTCTTCCCATGATTTTGAGGGATATGGGGATTTGTAGTGTTCAACTGCTCAAACTATTGAGCTTGTTGCATGAAAGAAGGTTGAACAAGGTTGACCCCCATGTGAGGTGTGGGGGTTTTACTAGTTGGGCATGGGAACGGGTAGTAAGGGTTATACCCTAGCTGGGGCATAAATACATTTTGCGCTCCATTAGATGTTGACATAGGAAAGACTTGTGCCATTTGCGGTGTAGGGACCATTACTGCTAAGATAACATTCAGATAAGTAGGACTATATTTTCAATATTGTAGCTGACCAACTCAGGGGTCATGTCCCAAATTTGTAATTGGGTCACAATGGCCTAATCACATTAGCCATATTCATTAGAGTTTGTAAAATTGATGTTAAGGGTCAAATAATTGCCAAGGAGGAAAATTACTAGTTTCCTAGGTTTGGGGTGGAAGCTTTGGGATTTGGAATAAGGGGGATAATAAATGATGTTTAGACATTGGAAGGGTTCAAGTATTTAATAAATAGAGTGAATAAATAAATTCAAGAGAAATCCTAGGTGACAAATGGTTTTGGAGACATATGGAGGATGTGGGACCCACACTAGCTTGATTTTTCATAATACATGGTATATCTCTTTTGCAAATTCGAATTAATGGGAATGTGAACACTCTTGGGTGAGTTGGTAAGTCATAACACATGTCATTGATCATATTAGGTCGAATTGGGAAGTATTGGTAACCTCCATGGAAGATAAAGAGTCAAAGTGGAAGTTTGTGGACACTTGGGCTAGATTCCCTAGCCCCTATGACACCAATGATGGAGCATCTATGACAACTATGACAAATTGTAGACCTGACCTCTGACATATGACCACTATGACATGTAAGCCCCAAAAATAGGCTCAAGGAAGTCGAATTTGGGAGTTGGAGAAGCCAAAGAGACCCAAAATCGAATTTGGGAGAAGATGGAAGGTTGGAACTAGGAGACAAGTGGCAAATGTGGAATATTTCCTAAATGGAAATCTATTGAATCTATTGAGAGGATTTCGACCCTTAGAAGGATAATGTTGGTTATAAAATGTAGAAATGAAGTATGAGAATGGATTTTGATCATTTGTAGAATTTGCAATTGCATTTGTGAAGAGGGAGAGCTAGTGGATGACTAGTTTCTTGCCTTAGCCAATTTCGAGGGTGAAAGATTCCCATCCAAGTTGGCAATTGGAAAGGCCATTCAGAACTTTCATTTGGAGCTTTAATGGAGTCTTTATTTGCAGGTGTAAGCTACAGGGCAGCTCATGGTTTCTTCTATTGCAGCTCGCTCCTTCAACCATTTCCAGTTTTGATGGCATATTCTTGATCCTTGAGGGAGGGCGTTTTTGGTGAGCTATTGTACTCTTTGGGGGAGATTCTAATGCCCCATTTATTTTGTAATATGAAGTAAATACTCTGTTATTCATCTCCAAAAAGTTTCAGGTCGAAATTCCAAGTAGAAATGTATAAATCTCATTTTTAATGGAAGAACGATGCCATTTCCCCACTACCTTGTTGTGAACCAATGTATTGATGATGATTTCGAATGAATGGATGATTCTCTGGTATATTTGTGATCAATATACTGCCATGGATGTCTTCTACAAGTTTCATGTACTTTACTTGAGCATTTGAAGCATTTTTACTCCGTTTAGTTGTATTGGGAGGTGAAATAGTGCCATTTCCCCAAGGGTCGAATTGGGGATTTTTGCAGTTGAATGGGAGAGGGTGAGAACAGTTGTAATAAACCATTAATGGTGCATATGAGACCTTAATAACATACTTAACACATTACATACCTCTGTTCATAAATTTGAGTGGGTTTGGAGGCATTTGGGAAGCCATTTTCAGTACTTACCTCAGGGGGATTTGAACCCCAAATTACTAGTAAAATTGCATACTTGGTACAGAATCTTGAGAGAATTTGCAGAGGTCTCTTGGTGGCCATATTTTATCCCTGAACATCATATTCAATTCCTAATATCATTCATAAACCTTCCTTGAATATTTGAAGGCATTTGGAGTCAATTTAAGACCTAGAGACCAATACTAGTCAAAGGGAAATCACTAGTAAAGTTACCTACATTGACCAGAATTGAAAGAGTATTTGCAGAAGTGTTTTAAAGGTACAAAGGCATCCCTGAAACGCATATTTATGTTATAATATCATTAATATACCTTCTCATAAGATTTGGGATCATTTGGGGCAAATTTGGGACCTAGAGATCGAAACTAGTCCAAGGTCGAACCAAGGAAAAAAGTGAAAAATTGCAATTTTAATAAAATTCCTAACAAGGGACATTACAGTGGTATCAGAGCATGGTCCTTGCACCTGTGTATTAGGTACATACATTCAAGAATAATTGGCAGCCATGTCTTACTATTATGATGAATCATATGAGTACAATTCTTATGAGGAATATGCAGATGCTTATGAGCAATATGAAGCAGAATGTGAATGGTATGAGGAAGAGGTGCCATCATGCAACACTTCTTACAATTTCAAGAGAAATGAAGATTATTCTTATGAATTTAAATCTGATGAATATGAGTGTGTCACACCAACCAAGGATAATTCTATGAGTGAGTTCCAAAGATGGAGAGCAAAATATAAAACCTTGCCCCAACAATATCAAAAATATCAAGAATATCTTGCTTTTAGCAAAAATACACAAAATGCCATGTCTTTTGAGTACTATGCTGAACATGTTTTTGAAAATAGGCCCAAAAATGAAGATGTGGAGTTAGTGAAGAAAGGTTTATGCCCTTCTTGTAAAAACCCTTGGAGCGAGTATCATATATGTGTGCATGAAATGATGTCCTCCTTGAGGAGAGCTTTTGAGATTTATTCAAGAAGAGATTCCAAATATATTGATCCTAAGGAAAACAAGGGGCAAAATGCATCAGCTTGCTTTAAGGAGCAAAAGGAAGAGACATCACAAGAGCATGAAGAAGATTCTATTGAAAATATGGAAGATCATTTCGAGACACCTTCTAGCTTAGACATGAACCAAAGAGCATCTACTGATGGATGCTTAAACTATGAAGGAGTACCTACTGATGGGTACTCACACCTCTATGTTGGTGACATAGAGATCACTTTTGAAAGTGTTTCTACAAGTACAAGTTTCATTAAGCATGATAATGAAGACCTTGTAGCGGTTGAAGAAGAACCAAGATCAACTTCCCCATCACCACTTGAGCTTCATGAAGTTGGTCCAAGCAAAATTGAAGAAGATGAGGAGGTTCATTTGCAAGAGCCTCATTTTCTTGAAGGGTCCTTAAAGATGAATAAAAATAATATCCAAGAGTCCCTCAGCATTCTCCATGACACTCAAGCATTGGTGTCAAATTCTTGTTGGAGAGCTACTTCATTGGAGGAAACATCCTTCCTTGAAGACATGGAGAAGATTCAAAGAGCAATGTGCCACATCAAAGGTAATTTCATGTCTTTACTTTTTGATAGAAACCATTTGTTTGAGCTTAATGAATTGTTACATGATGCATACTTGAAGAATAATGAGGATATTCATAAGCTCACAATTCAAAATGAGCAACTTCTTGAAAAGTTGCAAGATACTTGTTTTTCCTCCTATGTTTCAGATTGTCAAATGGTAGATTGTTTGGAGGATTCTCATGACATGGTGGATCATGAGAAATGTGAAAATTTGAATGTTCTTGATGTGTTTGAAGATGAACTTGAAGAGATCCAAACACTTGATGTGGTGGAAGAGGAATTTGAATTGCCTCTTGATGAAGGTTATGCAATTTTTAAAGAAGAGCATGATTCCTCTACATTGGAACCAAACTATGACAAAGAGTTCACACTTTTGAAGGAGCTGCATGATACTACCCACATGGATCCTTCCCATGATGAAACTCCTGAACTTTTTGATCATTTGGGTGAGTTAGTACATTCTCCTACATCCTACAATTCCATGTTTTGCAGTATTAGTCTCAATGAAGTATGGGTGAAAGGGTTCTTTTTGATGGTGCCACATGAGGAGTATGGAACTCCTAGATTTAACCTTTATGATGACATGGTTGGAGCACATTCTTATTCACATTTGCAGCAGCATAATTTGTCACTTTATGATGATTCACATCTACATGGATGCACCTATGATATGGATTTGAGTCACTTGAATACTCATGGTTTTTCTTGCTCAACACTGGGTTCATTTGATGTTAGAGGAACTTCATCCAACACTTGGATGAATAGATTTATGATGGGAGAACATTTTTGTTGGCAGCCACATACTTTGTTACATATTTATGATTCTCACATTCATGGATGTATGGGTGAGACTTCTTTGAGTCATTTGAAGTCTCCTTGTTTTTTCTGCTCATTATTTGGTTCAGATTCTAGTGGAGATTCTTCATTCACTTCTTGGATGAAAGAATACATGGCTGAATATTTTGATGCATATCACATCCTTTTGGAGCAGCATTATAGGACATGGGATCCTCACCTATGTCATTGGAGCAGATTTGATTGGTCACTTGAAGCTTGTATGCACTTGGAAAATGGTGGTCTACTTGCTTGGAGGTATAAGCACTTTCATGACTCTTTGATGAAGCATATCCTAGATGTACATTTTCATTATGTTGTTATGTACTTTGATGATATATATTTGTTACTCATGATGTTTGGAAGAATGCATACAAGAAAATGGGATCCAGGAATCCTATTATCTAATGGTGTAGGTTGGAGAGCACTCTTAATTGTTGGGGTGCAATACAAGCAATGGGACCCTGGAATAATTTTTGTCTCATTGGTTTCATTTTTTTGGGGGAAGCAAGCAGTATGGGAGATGGATTCCCCACTTAATAAAGTGATTTTAATCAGAGTAGTGCAGCAGAAAGCATGGTGGTTCCTCTCTAAAATATTCATCTAAACTCAAAGACTCAAGGTTTGGCAATTCAATGGCAACTTCAAAGAATTATACAGAAAGCAGGTTCTTCAACACCCATGTTTGAAATTGCTTGAGGACAAGCAATATTGGGAAGGGAGGATTTTTCATGTCCCAAATTTGTAATTGGGTCACAATGGCCTAATCACATTAGCCATATTCATTAGAGTTTGTAAAATTGATGTTAAGGGTCAAATAATTGCCAAGGAGGAAAATTACTAGTTTCCTAGGTTTGGGGTGGAAGCTTTGGGATTTGGAATAAGGGGGATAATAAATGATGTTTAGACATTGTAAGGGTTCAAGTATTTAATAAATAGAGTGAATAAATAAATTCAAGAGAAATCCTAGGTGACAAATGGTTTTGGAGACATATGGAGGATGTGGGACCCACACTAGCTTGATTTTTCATAATACATGGTATATCTCTTTTGCAAATTCGAATTAATGGGAATGTGAACACTCTTGGGTGAGTTGGTAAGTCATAACACATGTCATTGAGCATATTAGGTCGAATTGGGAAGGATTGGTAACCTCCATGGAAGATAAAGAGTCAAAGTGGAAGTTTGTGGACACTTGGGCTAGATTCCCTAGCCCCTATGACACCAATGATGGAGCATCTATGACAACTATGACAAATTGTAGACCTGACCTCTGAAATATGACCACTATGACATGTCAGCCCCAAAAATAGGCTCAAGGAAGTCGAATTTTGGAGTTGGAGAAGCCAAAGAGACCCAAAATCGAATTTGGGAGAAGATGGAAGGTTGGAACTAGGAGACAAGTGGCAAATGTGGAATATTTCCTAAATGGAAATCTATTGAATCTATTGAGAGGATTTCGACCCTTAGAAGGATAATGTTGTTTATAAAATGTAGAAATGAAGTATGAGAATGGATTTTGATCATTTGTAGAATTTGCAATTGCATTTGTGAAGAGGGAGAGCTAGTGGATGACTAGTTTCTTGCCTTAGCCAATTTCGAGGGTGAAAGATTCCCATCCAAGTTGGCAATTGGAAAGGCCATTCAGACCTTTCATTTGGAGCTTTAATGGAGTCTTTATTTGCAGGTGTAAGCTACAGGTAAGCTCATGGTTTCTTCTATTGCAGCTCGCTCCTTCAACCATTTCCAGTTTTGATGGCATATTCTTGATCCTTGAGGGAGGGCGTTTTTGGTGAGCTATTGTACTCTTTGGGGGAGATTATAATGCCCCATTTATTTTGTAATATGAATTAAATACTCTGTTATTCATCTCCAAAAAGTTTCAGGTCGAAATTCCAAGTAGAAATGTATAAATCTCATTTTTAATGGAAGAACGATGCCATTTCCCCACTACCTTGTTGTGAACCAATGTATTGATGATGATTTCGAATGAATGGATGATTCTCTGATATATTTGTGATCAATATACTGCCATGGATGTCTTCTACAAGTTTCATGTACTGTACTTGAGCATTTGAAGCATTTTTACTCCGTTTAGTTGTATTGGGAGGTGAAATAGTGCCATTTCCCCAAGGGTCGAATTGGGGATTTTTGCAGTTGAATGGGAGAGGGTGAGAACAGTTGTAATAAACCATTAATGGTGCATATGAGACCTTAATAACATACTTAACACATTACATACCTCTGTTCATAAATTTGAGTGGGTTTGGAGGCATTTGGGAAGCCATTTTCAGTACTTACCTCAGGGGGATTTGAACCCCAAATTACTAGTAAAATTGCATACTTGGTCCATAATCTTGAGAGAATTTGCAGAGGTCTCTTGGTGGCCATATTTTATCCCTGAACATCATATTCAATTCCTAATATCATTCATAAACCTTCCTTGAATATTTGAAGGCATTTGGAGTCAATTTAAGACCTAGAGACCAATACTAGTCAAAGGGAAATCACTAGTAAAGTTACCTACATTGACCAGAATTGAAAGAGTATTTGCAGAAGTGTTTTAAAGGTACAAAGGCATCCCTGAAACGCATATTTATGTTATAATATCATTCATATACCTTCTCAGAAGATTTGGGATCATTTGGGGCAAATTTGGGACTTAGAGATCGAAACTAGTCCAAGGTCGAACCAAGGAAAAAAGTGAAAAATTGCAATTTTAATAAAATTCCTAACAAGGGACATTACAGGGTTGGTACAGGAGGAAGGGGTACTGAAACAAGTGGCATGGGTGGGTACTGCGGATCCATATTGAATGGTGTGGGAGTAGGAGGAGGAACCTTTCCTTGGTGGTAAATGGACCCAATAATCCCATCCCCCGAGTGTGACGAACCCCCCAAGGCTAGGATCCAAAGACTGATGATGAGGGGCATCAAGGAGGATAGTGTAAAGGTATCTAGATTGTGCATATATAAGATCGAAATGATATGATTCTAGAATGGCCTATTCCTTACTTTGTGGTATGGAGGTGGCAACAACTTTGGCAATGAATGGTTGGAGTGATTTGATGAACCAATCCAACAAGAATGGTGGCTATATTTCAATCTTACACAATGTTCGGTGTCTACGCCACACATGGATATGGTCTGCGATGTGTGTAGATGTGTTTTTTCAAAACTCAGTGAGTATTTCGAGACCAAGGTCATGGAGAATCTGAAGCTGGAAGTATGTGATAAATGAGGTGGCCAATGTTGCAAAGAGATACCATTTGGTTGTCGTTTTGGTGAGGGTGCACTGAAAGAGGCGAAGGCTCACTGAATCTTCCACTATGTTGTTGGAGGAACACCATAGGTGGAAGGACATGAGATGGTTAGTGGGATCATCCCCTTGCTTCCCTTCAAATTTAGGAATGTCAAAGGGAAGTTTATCTAGCATAGTTGGCCATGTTGGGTCATGTGTAATAGGTTCATTGAATAGTTTGGCCAAATCTGGGAGATTTAGAATAACCATGAAAGCTAGGGTAGGATTCGGTCCTACCATTATGTGTTGTGTGTGGCTTCCATGAGGTGGGGACCGAGGTGGTATTGAAAATAACTAATGACCTCTTAGGAGAGAGGAGGGATCAAAGTGGGCCAAAGGATCACCGATAGGAGAAGCCAAAGGAGAGCCTCTTCTGAGAGGAGGGGAGGAAAATGTATCTATATTCTTTATGAGGGGATAAAATGAAGGGAACCTCTTCCGGTGGTGGATGAGGTATACAGATTAACACCCCCCCTAAGAGGAGAAAATGAACTAAGAAAAGAGCGACCATGCCCTAATGATCCTATCAATGTGGCTTGGAAGAGGCCCCAACTAAAGTATCTTCCATGTAAACCACAGGGAGAAGTTGTAAAAAAAACCCTCGAGAGAGGGGATAGGCCTTGGAGTCTTCGGGACTACTTTGTGGGGTTGCTTTGTTCCTCAATGGTGAACACTTAGTGTCAAGTGAGAGTGATGGTGGAGTTTAAACACAATTGAACAAATGAAAATATGCCAACCACAACAGATGCAATATGGTGCAACATGTGAATGATATGTGTAAAGTTGGTTTAGTGCAAGAGTTCCCACATGTAGGTTATTTTTAATTACGAGTTAGTGAACTTGTATTTAGAAATAAAATAAGTGTAAATTACCTACAAATACCTAATGTCCTTCCTCTCAAATGTAACTAGGCCTTCCAAAAGCACAAATGATGGTGATAATGGGATCCACGCACCAATTGACTAGTGAAGGTAACAAAGATCCATTTCTATGGCGATGGGGTCAATGTTACAATCAAGAAGACTTGGTAACTTACCTCTCAATGACAACAGCTGACTTCATGAGTAAACTGCACCCATAATTTATCCTTGATGATGTCCTAAGTTTGGCCACTAAGATACCTTGCATCAAGTGTGGATCAATGGTTTATCCTGCACAGTATAGTGTTGTATCCCTACAACAAGCTGAGTGAATCGAATGGGAGAGCAGGGAAACTATACATCGGATTTCACCTCCTTGGTCACGGAGCACTTGTGATCCAGGTTTTCTTTTAACACTTGCTTATAGCAGGATTTTGATAGTACCCTATAAATCAACAATGCTCTGTTTCAAAATATTGCTAATGAAACTAGATTGGTGGGCATTAATGGATGCCTATCCCAATAAATCATACCTAATTAAAATATTGTTTCGTGACCTCCTATGGAGGATTTAGGTGGTTGGAAATTTACAAAGTTGATTTAAGAGTCTAGTTTTGATTAAGGTGTGTAAGGGAGGTATTTCACAA
Organism: Larix kaempferi; assembly: GCA_027924585.1. Classification (NCBI taxonomy): domain Eukaryota; kingdom Viridiplantae; phylum Streptophyta; class Pinopsida; order Pinales; family Pinaceae; genus Larix; species Larix kaempferi. The sequence continues at coordinate 1,543,590 of BSBM01000264.1, forward strand.
TTCTCTTCCTTTCTGATTCACCAAGCTCACAAGAAGTGCGAGGTGAAGAGCATACTTGAAGTGAAAAAGTTTTTAGGTCCCTTAGTGTGTGCTAGTGGTGCTAACACATGTGAGGTAAGCAAATTGATTGTTACAAATTAACTAGAAGAGTGTAAAGTAAATGCCAATGGAGATCAATTTTAACTCTAAAAGATGTTAATGGTGCTTTGCAAACAAAGTGCTAATGAAGTAAAAGTGTGCAATGGAGGTATTTCACACTTCTCGCCCCTTTCCGATTCACCAAGATCACAAGAAGTACGCGGTTAAGAGCATACTTGGGGATATAAGAGTCTTTAGGTCCTTGCTTGTGTGCAAAAAGTGGATTTTACACTACTATTGATCCTAAAACATGCCAATTAAACAAAAACACAAGATGTCTTGAATGCTAGTGACAACAATGATTCCCCTTGAAAGCCTCAAGGTTGGTTACCTAAGCAAGTTTCAAGAGAGAAGAACTCTTTACTCCCTAATCTTAGTCTAAGTGATCTAATTACTATAGAACATGTAAACTATTGCAAGTTAAATAGTTCTATTTCATTAGTGAGCAGTAATTGGGATGCAAAATTGTGAAAAACAAGTGTATAGAAAATAAATAGCGGATCCGCGCGGGAGAAAGACTCACTGGCAGGTGATAACCCGGTGGAAAGACTCATTGGCATGTGGTAATATGGTTACAATGCAAAACATTTGCGCGGGTCAGTTGCACGGAAATCCGTGCGGGGAAATATCTATTAATATGCGGGGCAATGCGGCTATCTAGGAATCATCCACGTGGCTAGTGCACCCGAGATATCGAGATCCGCGCGTATGTTGAAACATAAATTATGTCCAAAAGGAGGCCTATTTTTTGGAGTGAAGGGTATGGACCTCTTCTCCTGCACAACACAAGATACCAGAAATTAGCCACTCAACAAACAACAACCTAGTTTAAGAGAAATGAACTAAAATAAGTGGAGTCTCCATAAATACTGTTCTGGAAAAATTTGCACAAGAGTGAACCCTTCCCACTTGGTGAGGTGCAAGGCCTTGTAGGATCCAAAAAGGACTCAGTATTAGGTGCCCCTTTGTGGTGGGTGAGTTCTCCAAGTGAACCAACAAGTGGTTGTTAGTGGAAATAGATAAACAAATAAAATAAAAATGAAATAAAACAAAGAATAAGAGGGGTAGAGATGCAAACTTCAACAACCAATGTATGTCAAACTACTTTGTATTTCCCAATGGTCAAGCATGTACAACACCTTGGATATGTGAACTCCAATGGAGGAAAATAATCCCCCTTAGGGAGGTATATTCAGTCCACACTAGATGCTAGGTGGCTTGAAGAACAAATGAGAAAAATATTTCCCCTTGAAGGAAGGTGGAAAAGGAGCTTGGTAAATGCTAAACAAGAGGGAAGAGGTGTGTGGTAAAGGAGCTCATGCACAATCCAAGCAAAATAACATTTCTCTTGGTATCTCCTTCTTAGATGCATGCCCATGGCTTATTTTTATAGGCTAAGAGGTGGCCAAGAAACAACTAGATCCAAGTGTGAAACCATTAACTCCATGATTTGGCCCCAAAATACCTAAAGGGGGGCCATTCAATGAACTTGAGTACATGGGGAGGGAAAATTCGAATTCTTGGAGGTAATGGGGCTTTCATGAGCCTTCAATTCGCCATGGGTTGTTGCGGTCTCACTGTTTCTATCATTCGCTTGGATATCGAAGGATTATCTATGTTAGTTGCGCGTTGCAGTTCTGATAATACGCACGGTAGCGCGAGTTAATAGACATGTCCCCGCATGGTTGTAGTTTTTTACTGTTCTTGGGCATTTTTGGAATCATGTTGCTTCTTGGATATGATGAGGATGCCTTCGGTGGACCACATGCTATATGTTGATGATGCTTTACCATGCAAATTGCGTAAATGTTGCATGTATGCAATATTTGTGCTTTAACAGACCCCACAATGTAAAATTGTAAATATTGATGTAAAAGGCTAAAATCCAAGACTACATAAATATGTTTTTGATATTAATAAAAAAAATCTAATGGCTACATGAGAACAAGGACGGAGACGATATGGGAGGATGTGAATCCATAAGTGGGAAAGTGATAGTGGGATTCAATTTATATCCTTAGTCTTATCCATTTAAACAAAGTTCCTAAACCTTGAGTAGGATCCATGCTTAGTTAAAAAAAGAGCATTGTTTTAATTATCCTAAGAAAGGGATTAATAGGGGGAAAAGTGGTTCCATGTGGGGGGGGCACATGGCAGTATGATCCATGCTTATAAAGGGGAGTTTTCAAGTTAGAGAGGGGTTCGATTCATCATTATTCGTTCACCATTTTGAATTTCACTTTTCTACCACCACCTCTAAAAGCCATAGCCAAATACTATAACAGAGAATGAAGATACGACTGTTAAACATGAATTATGCATACAATAACCTGGGTAGGATGGTGTGAGATAAACCTGGCTTGTAGCTTGTGCCATGGATTCCCAATTCAGATACTTCTTGTCCGGCCTGTGCTAGAGCGCTAGAAGGGAACTTGAGGCTACTCGAGGGACTATTAACTCATAGAATGGATCTTGTTCCTGGCGTTGTGCATGTTAACGGGGAAGGAGAATTGAGGATTGAGACAACTGTGGAAGGTGTTTAGGTACCAGTGGTTTGCATGAGTGATTCGGCCGAGTAATTGGGTTTGAGAGAGAGCTTTTCCCTTGTGTATTGATAGCCCCAGCTCGGGGGTGGCCTATCAAAGTGAGACTTGGCTGGACAAATCCTATGGCTGGGAGGAACGTCATTCACATGCAGCCAATTGGATCATTTGATTTAATAGATAAGTATCTATGTGACTATGAATACCATGGTTTAATTATGTGTTCAATGCTATTTAAATATTGTTTATAAATGTTGGAATTACATGTGTGTTCATGTTTGTGTTTCCTGTAAATTATAATAGATGCATGGATTAATTTGGGCCACCATTTCATTTTAATATCCACTGTTAAAAATGAAATTGAATATGAATTTTTAAATTTAGACATGGGTATTGAGTGCTCCATGTCTCCATGGGAAAATGAGTCTGCTGGGTACATTACAATACTAATCCATCCATAGATGTCCTTGATGATGAATACTTGGAAGATCCATCCATGATTCAAGAATCCCATCAGTTAGATATGAATTCATCTGAAGCAATTTTCCAAGTCCCCTTGAGTGAACTAATGAATAAACCTTCAATAAACTAGGAGATCACAACATATCTTAGAAACATTTCTTTCAAATCTCAAACAGAACTTGAAAGGGATCTAAAAAAGATTGTTTTAAGTGATTTGTCTTCATATTATTCAAAAGGTACAAATGATAACATGGACACAACTTATGGTTCGGAGGACCAAGAAATTCATGACCAATCTATAACTAAAAATCATAGCCCATATTTAGTTGTTCTTGGTGATGAATCCTTGGATCCATTCTTTGAGGAGAAATCACATAATGATAATATGATTGAGAGTCATCATGATCAAGAACAATTCTCATCTTGATATTCATGTCTAATTTCTTATGGGGAGTTCTTAGGGAATTCTAATCCGATTCACATAATGTTGAGAATGTTATTTATTCAACTCTTTATCTAGATACCTTGGATGAATTTATGGATGAAAGAAATCAATCTGAGTCCCATTCTTTTGAAACTAATATTTATATCTCTCACAACTGCGGGTGATATCAAGAACTCTAATGATTTCCAAACACAAAACCCTTCATCTCATGAAAATTTGGGGTCAAAAAATTTAAATGACATGGGACAAGCTTCATTTCTTCACTCCACACTCCCATCCCCATATTTTACTTTGGAATATCATATCTCATATTCATTTCCAAATCGTGATTCTATGATTCATCCTCTCAATGGAGAAATCATTAAAATCCAAGATTTAATTGATGGTTTAAAATGCATTATGATTTAATTAATGGTTTTGGTATTACCATTAACCTTTGGATTGAAGAAGCTTGCCTAGTTGAATCTCAACCTTGGTATGATTTCATTCTTTAAGAGGCTAACCTATTTTCAATGTTCAAGCAAGGAAACCTATCTCTCATTCACTTGATATCCTTGACTTGGTTTATCATCAAAGAAGAGGCAAGATGGATTGACCAATTCATCAAATGGTTACATTATATTTTTTACTTCACCTAGCCTCTACCTCTATTGGTTAGTACAGGAGTAGGTAGGACGAATAAATTCATTTCCGAACATCCTAGACTTAGAATTGTTTTCTTAGACATGGAACAATTTAGCATTTATTTCCTTTCCTACAATTTATTTTCATGTCTAGTATAATTTCCTTTTTGATGAATATAATGAGTGGTTTGTAAGATAGGTATAAATGGTTTTGTAGCTACTTCATTCTCTAATGGTGTACCATAGATTCTGATGTTATCAAGCACTCTCTCCCTTAGATCACTTATTCCCCATGAAGCTAGATAGTGTGCCACACTGTGTGGGGCACCTTGTTTTCCAGACAATTTTTTGTTTTTCAAGCATGATGCTAGCCAGAATGGTTGAGGCCTATCTTTGTTTCTCTTAGGAACCCCATTTAGAGAATAGATGATGTGTGATGATCAGAATATGCCACTATTGTGATGCTATGTCAATGCCAAATTATGAAGATGACGTAATGATGTACTAGATATTTATATTGTTTAGTTAATGCATTAATCGTCTGATGAGTATATCTAGAAGTATCACACTCTCAAGTTGATGAGGGTAGTATATCCTCTTTTTACTTATGTACCGTTGAACCTAGATATTGTTTAGGTGTCTTGCAAGGACTTGCACCAAGGCTTATCTAGGTCCATATTTCAACTATACATCCATCTGTGTCACTCCATTAAATTTGGTATGCATCCTTGGTCTAAGGTTGATGAAATTGAGCTCTTGAACTCCCCTATGTGACCCCTACATCACGAAGGCCTCCTACTTATCCCTAGTGTCTCCGGTAATGTTGTGTTGTAGATGTCTTGTGACGGTTCATGAAGCTTACTTGTAGACCCATGGGGTGTACTGCTTATCAAGTGAAGATAGATTCCATGGATAAATGATCCTCCTAGACTGTTGGCATGAAAGTCCTTCTCCTACTATGCCCAGAAAATAAAAGAGGGCATGTAAAAAAGCTCCAAGTCAAAGACTCCTTGTACTTACAAAGTCAAATTCAAAGATGAAGACCAAGTTAAATAAAGAAAATCAAGGAAAATGAATAAGAAAGCATAAAATATTCTCAATGAAGAAGACCTCCAATTTTTTTTATTATCATCCAAGGTCTAAAAAAATAAAGAAGTACAAGATTGAAGAGTCAAAGAAATCAAATGAAGGTTTTTCCTAGAAGACCAAGTCCAAGAAGGAGATAGAATAAAGTCAAATTCAAATGGGGGGGAGTCTGATTGCTAGTGGTTAGATGGAGGATTATGTCACTACACAATCACCCATTTGTGAGAGATTTCGTTAATAATTTCCTAAGTGATGGATATCACAAAGATCCCTTTATTCCCAAATCTTAAGTCAACCTAGTCTCCTTAGACCATCAATAAATCCACTTGTATAACCATGGTGGTCCATCTAACTCACCCCATTGAAGAACCTTTTCCTAGCAAGTACTTGAATATTTTTTTAGGATCTGGTTAATTTGTAAATCTAGTTTCTCAAAAACCTGTTTGAAGATACTTATAGTGTACGTATATCATCATGTACACATGACTAGTTATATGGTGAGTCAACTATGATGATTAATTATGCTTGATATGTATATGTTCACATGAAAACCCTTTTGTGTTGGTCCATTACATACATTTATTCACTCTAGTACATCACCTTTCAGATTATCATGACATAATTCCCAAGATATTTGTAGTTTCTCTGCATTTCAGAGCATGCGTGTCAACCCACTAGGGGTTATAAAGTGCGTTTTCCATATTTGAATATATACAAGGTATATTTATGATGTAAAAAAATATTTTGATACCCATTTTTCCATTTACCAAGGAAAGTGAAGTTCGAATGGTCACTACTGCCTCAAATCAAGGACTTCCAAAAAGGTAGTGGGATTCTCCCAATGTAGCAAGTGATGATTTTCATGGATGTGCATGGGAAGGTTATAATGAAAATTATGAATATATAATGGTATATTGAGCACCCAATTGACTCTTATACACCCTCCAACCTTTGCATGCCAGTTCCTATATATAGTTTGGCCAGATATTACAAGGGATCCTCTGTAGTTTTAGTAAATAAGATGGAAATGAAATGAACATGCATGGTAGTAAATTAGCCACTATCTTGACAATGTTTTGGTTCTTTTAGGATTCTAGGATGCCATACTATTGAGATCAACCCTCACCTATCCCAACGTTGTTCATTTGGTTAGTTTTCCAACATGCGAGGGTGTTACAATGGAAAATTAGGCTTAATATGGATTAATTAAGTGTTGCAGCTAAGATTTTTTATTAAAAAATTTCATAAGTTGTGTCTAATAATTCATTGGAAGGCTAAAGTGCACTTGGAAGTCTAATTTCAAGTTGACGTTTCACTTTTTAATTTTTTGAATTTATTAAGCCTAAGTAGCCTAGGAATTCTTGCTCAAAAGGGGACTTGGAACACATGTGGAGGATAAATTTGATGAGTTGACATCTTGGCACATGCGTTAAGGCATCTTTAGCTCTTCAAAAAAACAAATGTCAACTTATGTATTGCTCAAAAGGGGTCTTGGAACACATGTGGAGGATAAATTTGATGAGTTGGCATCTTGGCACATGAGTTAAGGCACCTTGAGCTCTTAAAAACACAAATGTTGATTGAATTTTGCCATGTCCCAAATTTGGAATTGGGTCACAATGGCCTAATCACATTAGCCATATTCATTAGAGTTTGTAAAATTGATGTTAAGGGTCAAATAATTGCCAAGGAGGAAAATTACTAGTTTCCTAGGTTTGGGGTGGAAGCTTTGGGATTTGGAATAAGGGGGATAATAAATTATGTTTAGACATTAGAAGGGTTCAAGTATTTAATAAATAGAGTGAATAAATAAATTCAAGAGAAATCCTAGGTGAGAAATGGTTTTGGAGACATATGGAGGATGTGGGACCCATAGTAGCTTGAGTTTTCATAATACATGGTATCTCTCTTTTGCAAATTCGAATTAATGGGAATGTGAACACTCTTGGGTGAGTTGGTAAGTTATAACACATGTCATTGAGAATATTAGGTCGAATTGGGAAGGATTGGTAACCTCCATGGAAGATAAAGAGTCAAAGTGGAAGTTGTGGACACTTGGGCTAGATTCCCTAGCCCCTATGACACCAATGATGGAGCATCTATGAAAACTATGACAAATTGCAGACCTGACCTCTGAAATCTGACCACTATGACATGTCATCCCCGAAAATAGGCTCAAGGAAGGCGAATTTGGGAGTTGGAGAAGCCAAAGAGACTCAAAATCAAATTTGGGAGAAGATGGAAGGTTGGAACTAGGAGACAAATGGCAAATGTGGAATATTTCCTAAATGGAAATCTATTGAATCTATTGAGAGGATTTCGACCCTTAGAAGGATAATGTTGGTTATAAAATGTAGAAATGAAGTATAAGAATAGATTTTGATCATTTGTAGAATTTGCAATTGCATTTGTGAAGAGGGAGAGCTAGTGGATGACTAGTTGCTTGCCTTAGCCAATTTCGAGGGTGAAATATTCCCATCCAAGTTGGTAATTGGAAAGGCCATTCAGACATTTCATTTGGAGCTTTAATGGAGTCTTTATTTGCAGGTGTAAGCTACAGGGCATCTCATGGTTTCTTCTATTGCAACTCACTCCTTCAACCATTTCCAGTTTTGATGACATATTCTTGATCCTTGAGGGAGGACGTTTTTGGTGAGCCATTGTACTCTTTGGGGGAGATTCTAATGCCCCATTTACTTTTTAATATGAATTAAATACTCTTTTATTCATCTCCAGAAAGTTTCAGGTCGAAATTCCAAGTAGAAATGTATAAATCTCAATTTTAATGAAAGAACAGTGCCATTTCCCCACTACCTTGTTGTGAATCAATGTAATGCTGATGATTTAGAATGAATGGATGATTCTCTGATATATTTGTGATAAATATAATGCCATGGATTTCTTATACAAGTTTCATGTACTGTACTTGAGCATTTGAAGCATTTTTACTCAGTTTAGTTGTATTGGGAGGTGAAATAGTGCCCTTTCCCCAAGGGTCGAATTGGGGATTTTTGCAGTTGAATGGGAGAGGGTGAGAATAGTTGTAATAAACCATTAATGGTTAATATGAGACATTAATAACATACTTAAAACATTACATACCTTTTTTCATAAATTTGAGTGGCTTTGGAGGCATTTGGGAAGCCATTTTCAGTACTTACCCCAAGGGGATTTGAACCCCAAATTACTAGTAAAATTTGCATACTTGGTCCAGAATCTTAAGAGAGTTTTCAGAGGTCTTTTGGTGGCCATATTTCATCCCTAAAAATAAAATTCAAGTAATAATATAATTCATACACTTTCCTTGAAGATTTGAAGGGATTTTGAGTCAATTTGTGACCTAGAGACCAATACTAGTCAAAGGGAAATCACTAGTAAAGTTACCAGAATTGAAAGAGGATTTGCAGAAGTATTTTAAAGGTCTAAAGACATCCCTGAAACACATATTTATGTTATAATATCATTCATATACCTTCTCAGAACATTTGGGATCATTTGGAGCAAATTTGGGACCTAGAGATCAAAATTAGTCAAAGGTCTAACTAGGGAAAAAAGTGGAAAATTGCAATTTTAATGAAATTCCTAATAAGGGACATTACAGTGGTATCAGAGCATGATCTTGGCACCTTATGTGGTCTAATATTCATGAGGACAAGAATTCAGGTACCACCATTAGATATTGAAACCAAAAGTATTTTTGTTGAAGAGGAAAACAAAAAAAAAGTAGGAGAAGAAGAGCAAATTTTTTGAGGAAACTATGACTAGGGATGAAAATGGAGCCTCATATGATGGTGAGAAGCATATAAAAATCATGAAAAAAATATTTGAAGATTTGACCAAGCAACTTAAGGAAGGATTCGAATTTTTTTCTATCGAACTTGTGGAAAAAATTATTGATTTTAAGAAAACCAAGGGGCAAAATGCATCAGCTTGCTTGAAGGAGCAAAAGGAAGAGACATCACAAGATCATGAAGAAGATTCTTTTGAAAATATGGAAGATCATTTCGAGACACCTTCTAGATTAGACATGAACCAAAGAGCATCTACTGATGGATGCTTAAACTATGAAGGAGTGCCTACTGATGGGTGCTCACACCTCTATGTTGGTGACATAGAGATCACTTTTGAAAGTGTTGCTGCAAGCCCAAGTTCCATTAAGCATGATAATGAAGACCTTGCAGCAGTTGAAGAAGAACCAAGATCAACTTCCCCATCACCACTTGAGCTTCATGAAGTTCGTCCAAGAAAAAATGAAGAAGATGAGGAGGTTCATTTGCAAGAGCCTCATTTTCTTGAAGGGTCCTTAAAGATGAATGAAAAGAAGATCCAAGAGTCGCTCAACATTCTCCATGAAACTCAAGCATTGGTGTCAAATTCTTGTTGGAGAGCTACTTCATTGGAGGAAACATCCTTCCTTGAAGACATGGAGAAGATTCAAAGAGCAATGTGCCACATCAAAGGTAATTTCATGTCTTTGCTTTTTGATAGAAACCATTTGTTTGAGCTTAATGAATTGTTACATGATGCATACTTGAATAATAATGAGGATAATAATAAGCTCACAATTCAAAATAAGCAACTTCTTGAAAAGTTGCAAGATACTTGTTTTTCCTCCTATGTTTCAGATTGTCAAATGGTAGATTGTTTGGAGGATTCTGATGACATGGTGGATCATGAAAAATGTGGAAATTTGAATGTTCTTGATGTGTTTGAAGATGAACTTGAAGAGATCCAAACACTTGATGTGGTGGAAGAGGAACTTGAATTGTCTCTTGATGAAGGTTATGCAATTTTTAAAGAAGAGCATGATTCCTCTACATTGAAACCAAACTATGACAAAGAGTTCATACTTTTGAAGGAGCTGCATGATACTACCCCTATGGATCCTTCCCATGATGAAACTTCTGCACTTTTTTATCATTTGGGTGAGTTATTTCATTCTCCTACATCCTACAATTCCATGTTTTGTAGCATTAGTCTCAATGAATTATGGGTGAAAGGGTTCTTTTTTATGGTGCCACATGAGGAGTATGGAACTCCTAGATTTAACTTTTATGATGACATGGTTGGAGCACATTCTTATTCACATTTGCAGCAGCATCATTTGTCACTTTATGATGATTCACATCTACATGGATGCACCTATGATATGGATTTGAGTAACTTGAAGACTCATGGTTTTTCTTGCTCAACACTAGGTTCATTTGATGTTAGAGGAACTTCATCCAACACTCGGGTGAATAGATTTATGATGGGAGAACATTTTTGTTGGAAGCCACATACTTTGTTACATCTTTATTATTCTCACATTCATGGATGTATGGGTGAGACTTCTTTGAGTCATTTGAAGTCTCCTTGTTTTTTCTGCTCATTATTTGGTTCAGATTTTAGTGGAGATTCTTCATTCACTTCTTGGATGAAAGAGTACATGGTTGAATATTTTGATGCATATCAAATCCTTTTGGAGTAGCATTATAGGACATGGGATCCTCACCTATGTCATTGGAGCAAATTTGATTGGTCACTTGAAGCTTGTATGCACTTGGAAAATGGTGGTATACTTGCTTGGAGGTATAAGCACTTTCATGATTCTTTGATGAAGCACCTCCTTGATGTACATTTTCATTATGTAGTTATGTACTTTGATGATATATATTTTGTACTCATGATGCTTGGAAGAATTCATACAAGAAAATGGGATCCAGGAATCATCTTATCTGATGGTATGGGTTGGAGAGCACTCTTCATTGTTGGGGTGCAATACAAGAAATGGGACCCTGGAATAATTTTTATCTCATTGGTTTCAAATTTTTTGGGGAAACAAGCAGTACAGGAGATGGATTTCCCACTTAATAAAGTGTTTTTTTATCAGAGTAGTACAGCAGCAAGCATGGTGGTTCCTCTCTAAAATCTTCATGGAAACTCAAAGACTCAAGGTTGGGCAATTCAATGGCAATTTCAAAGAATTATACACAAAGCAGGTTCTTCAACACCCATGTTTGAAATTGCTTGAGGACAAGCAATATTGGGAAGGGAGGATTTGTCATGTCCCAAATTTGGAATTGGGTCACAATGGCCTAATCACATTAGCCATATTCATTAGAGTTTGTAAAATTGATGTTAAGGGTCAAATAATTGCCAAGGAGGAAAATTACTAGTTTCCTAGGTTTGGGGTGGAAGCTTTGGGATTTGGAATAAGGGGGATAATAAATTATGTTTAGACATTAGAAGGGTTCAAGTATTTAATAAATAGAGTGAATAAATAAATTCAAGAGAAATCCTAGGTGAGAAATGGTTTTGGAGACATATGGAGGATGTGGGACCCACAATAGCTTGATTTTTCATAATACATGGTATCTCTCTTTTGCAAATTCGAATTAATGGGAATGTGAACACTCTTGGGTGAGTTGGTAAGTTATAACACATGTCATTGAGCATCTTAGGTCGAATTGGGAAGGATTGGTAACCTCCATGGAAGATAAAGAGTCAAAGTGGAAGTTGTGGACACTTGGGCTAGATTCCCTAGCCCCTATGACACCAATGATGGAGCATCTATGAAAACTATGACAAATTGAAGACCTAACCTCTGACATATGACCACTATGACATGTCAGCCCCGAAAATAGTCTCAAGGAAGGCGAATTTGGGAGTTGGAGAAGCCAAAGAGACTCAAAATCAAATTTGGGAGAAGATGGAAGGTTGGAACTAGGAGACAAATGGCAAATGTGGAATATTTCCTAAATGGAAATCTATTGAATCTATTGAGAGGATTTCGACCCTTAGAAGGCTAATGTTGGTTATAAAATGTAGAAATGAAGTATAAGAATAGATTTTGATCATTTGTAGAATTTGCGATTGCATTTGTGAAGAGGGAGAGCTAGTGGATGACTAGTTGCTTGCCTTAGCCAATTTCGAGGGTGAAAGATTCCCATCCAAGTTGGTAATTGGAAAAGCCATTTAGACCTTTCATTTGGAGCTTTAATGGAGTATTTATTTGCAGGTGTAAGTTACAGGGCATCTCATGGTTTATTCTATTTCAACTCACTCCTTCAACCATTTCCAGTTTTGATGGCATATTCTTGATCCTTGAGGGAGGGCGTTTTTGGTGAACCATTGTACTCTTTGGGGGAGCTTCTAATGCCCCATTTATTTTGTAATATAAAGTAAATACTCTGTTATTCATCTACAGAAATTTTCAGGTCTAAATTCCAAGTAGAAATGTATAAATCTCAATTTTAATGAAAGAACAGTGCCATTTCCCCACTACCTTGTTGTGAATCAATGTAATGCTGATGATTTCGAATGAATGGATGATTATCTGATATATTTGTGATAAATATACTACCATGGATGTCTTCTATAAGTTTCATGTCCTGTACTTGAGCATTTGAAGCATTTTTACTCAGTTTAGTTGTATTGGGAGGTGAAATAGTGCCATTTCCCCAAGGGTCGAATTGGGGATTTTTGCAGTTGAATGGGAGAGGGTGAGAATAGTTGTAATAAACCATTAATGGTGCATATTAGACCTTAATAAAATTATTAACACATTACATACCTTTGTTCATAAATTTGAGTGGCTTTGGAGGCATTTGGGAAGCCATTTTCAGTACTTACCCTAGGGGGATTTGAACCCCAAATTACTAGTAAAATTGCATACTTGGTCCAGAATCTTAAGATAGTTTTCAGAGGTCTTTTGGTGGCCATATGTCATCCCTAAAAATAATATTCAAGTAATAATATCATTCATACACCTTCCTTGAATATTTGAAGGGATTTTGAGTCAATTTGTGACCTAGAGACCAATACTGGTCAAAGGGAAATCACTAGTAAAGTTACCTACATTGACCATAATTGAAAGAAAATTTGCAGAATTATTTTAAAGGTCCAAAGACATCCCTAAAACACATATTTATGTTCTAATATCATTCATATACCTTCTCAGAATATCTGGGATCATTTGGAGCAAATTTGGGACCTAGAGATCAAAACTAGTCAAAGGTCTAACTAGGGAAAAAAGTGGAAAATTGCAATTTTAATGAAATTCCTAATAAGGGACATTACAAATTTTAAGTCACATCCGTTGATTTTTTCTCTTAGAGGCTTCAGACACCCTCCTTGGGGCAAATCCTATGGCTTGGACCAAATTCGTTTGATGGTTGTTAGAGCCAAAGCAAGGAGTGGGGAAACAACCCATGGTTCTTTTCCCCTTGTTTTTGGAAGGCTCCATGGTATTTGGAATTTTAAATTTTTTCTCCCACAAGCAAGGAGGGTGCCTTTACCAAGCCAATGAATTCATTAAGCAAGGTCAAATCACTTCCTTGGATCCGAGAAACAACCTTTGGTATTTTCTAGTGGTTTCTAGTGGTTTCTAGCATGCCCTTCATATTTGAAGGATGTATTATGGAGACCCATGGTATTGCAAATATTTTAGTATTTTTGACACTTAATCCAAGGGGGAACCCTTAAACACTAGGGAAACTTTGTTTTTTAGGCAATTTTTTATTTTATGAAGAGTGGTCCTAGACCATTGATCTAAAAACCACCCTTCTCGGGATGATCATTGCCCAATTACTCATTGTAACAACTCGTTTAGCCCTAGATTTATTCTCCGCAAGGAAAATCGACTCCTCTAGTCTATATAAAGAGGGCCATTTTCACTTGCAAAGGGAGAATTTTTTGCTATGCAATAAAAATTTTGAAATTTGTCTCTTGTCTCTTGTTCTTGTAATTTTTATTATGCAAGCATATGGTGATTGGATGTCGATGTTTACTATACGGACTTCACTAATATGAGGTAATCTAATTTGACGTTGTTTAATCATGGTAAAGAGCTAGTTGATTTCTACAACCTTGCCTAGTTTGTTCATTATTTCTCTCTTATTTCATTTGTTTGTTGCAACCACATTTTTTTAAGTTAAGGTCTTGATCACCATGGTTTTCACTAACAATCTCTTGAGTTTCTTGTAGGGTTTAGACTATTTTCTTGATGTTACAGGTGACCAAGAGGGATTTGGAGCAAAGGATATTTTGGTTATTTCATCTAGACAAGGAGGGGGTTTGAGTATACATTCCCTCCCTGCAAGCTTCATCAACCAATTTATTGGATTTTTGTGCTCAAATGAATCCATATGCCCAAGCAATAATCTTTACAAGGCACTAGTCTAAGGTTTCAATTTTTTTTTTTGTCTAGTTTAAATTTTCTCCATCAGTTATTATTTTGACTTTCTCTTGATTTTGTAGATGCTTGGGTCAATTTTAGAGAAGAAAGCTTCAAAAAAAGGAAATGTTTTGCTTGTTGGAATTATCTTCAAAACCTAATATATTATTTTCCCTCTCTAAAACCAACACATTTAGTAAGATTCTAGTTAATATTAGATCCAAGTGTTTTTTGAATTTTACTAGTGTATATTTAATTGAAGATCTAACCCTTGTATGTTGGTTCCAGTTACTACATTCGAGTTTTTTGGTTTTGCATTTGTCAACCCTAATCTTGTGTGAAGGTAACCCCTTAACATGCTCTCTATGATTCAAATTTTCGCAACACTAATACTTGCTCCTAATTCTTGTTCATCAATCTATTGCTAGGCCTTCTTACTAATTCAGCTCTCCAAGTTAGTTGTCATACTTCATCAATTCGGCTTGCTCATTGGGAAATTTGAAAACAGTAATTTGATCTAAGGATTGGAGGTTCTTTTTTTATCATATTGAATTTGACATCTACACTTATTCCTTGGATATTTTGCTTGGTACTCAAACTTTCATCAAATTGAATTGGACCCTCTTAATAATCAATTCTTCCCTCTCCAAATGGCACTTTGGCACGGGGGGTTCACTTAGTGAACTTGTTACATAGCACGATTGTTCACATGATATTAAATAATACCCCTAATTTCACTAAATATTGGAAAATGCATCCTAAAATTGTATTGTTGAACCCCCCTTCCAATATTCCTTTCCAATTAAGAAAACCCCTAGTTTCACTAGATATTGTAGGTATCCATTTTTAACACCCCCTTTATATCATATTATCAAGTTGCAACAAAAAGGATCCCTAACACATCTTAGTATAAGCAAACAAGATGCTAAATACAATAATAGTATAATGCTAATAACGATCCCACTAGGATTGCGGGGTTGACTGATCAATTTGTAGCATTGGATAGTGGAACACCCGAAGAAATAGTACTAGGGAATCCAAAATGCGTAAAATGCAAGCTAGTCAAGAGATCAACATAACAAAGAATGTAAAATAGTTATAGTCCAACTGTTAGTGCAATGCTTAGAAAATATGAGAATTGCAGATGTTTCACACTACAACCTACAAATATACCAATTTTATATCATGTAAATATGAATATAGCCATAGAGAACTCACATTTTCTATAAGCTTAATAAATTAAACTCCATCAAAATTCAAAATTGAAACCCTTTTGTGATGGATGCCCCTACCTTCCTATAAAAACAAACATCATTGATGTTTGAACCCAAATGAACATAGAAAAATTCCTTTTACTTTTCAATAACACCATATGATCATGTGCAGAGCTTGGATTTGGGTCATTCACAAGATCCAATGAATTGCCTCCACTTACTCTACATTTATTCTTGCAATCAAGCGAATTAACAAAATTAGTTACCTTTTCTTGGGTTGTACCTAGTTTTTTTAATCTTTAAAGGATAGGGAAATATCTTCATTGTTAGGTTTCAACCATGCAATTGTTATAAAGATATATAGATGGTGAAACTTATATGATAACATTTCATGGTAATGATAACACATAGGGTAGGTAAATAAGGATTTATATTTTCACCTATGTGAATCGTGTTAATTCCAATACAATATTAAGATAGATGCCTTGCATATGAGAATTGAAATTACAATTATGACTGTGCCAAATATAACTCAATCTAACAAGTATTCCTAACTAGCAATGTGAAAATATTAAAGAAGAATACAAAAAGTTGAAAGAAATAATTAGTTAAGAAACATTGATCTAACTTTTCTTGGTTCCAGTGAGCTAAGAATGATTGATCTCACTTTTCTTGGTTTTCGCGGAGCAAGGTTTAATTGAATATCACTGCCCACCTAAACCCTACCCTAAAAAATGAAGAGTTAAATATTTTACTTGAATGCCTACAAAAATACAATACAATTGTTCAAGTTTGGAACTCTCGATTAACTACATCTCTTAACTTAAAGATGAAAAACAATATAACATCAATTCAAACCAAGCCTAAATAATCTATTAAATGGGGATTGCTCAAGGCCAATAATCCAAAGAGACTTCTATCGATATTATCATTGGTACACTATTACCATATTTATGCAAAACTTAGGATCATAAGCAATATCAAATAAAAATGGAAGGCACTTAAGGTTTAGGTGGGTATGAATTGAGCCCGTGATTTGGAGGTATGAATTCATCCCACGATTTGGAGGTTATTCCTTAGCACACCCAAATAAAATAACCCCCAATTTTTATATTACTATGTGAAATTAAAAACCCCCCTTGACCCCTTAATACAAGGCAATATATTTTCTAGGTTTTTAAGAGTATTCAACCCCCCAATATGAATGGATGTGATATGATATTGCATCACTAGTGAACCCCCCGTGCACTTTGGTAACAACAAATTTGTATAAGGTTCGATTTATTTGTTGGCATATACAATCATCTATCTATTGGATATTACACTAACATTTTGATGTTATTCATGTCTTGTAGTTTGGATAAATTCTAGGTCTGCAACATAACTATATTGCGATCCACTTAAGTTCATACTTAATGATTTTTAAGCTCATCAAATAGTTTTCTAATACTCAAATATATTGCAATCAGATTGGATCAAGTTTCAAGACTATATATTAATATATTTCTCACCTTCTGCACACAGTAGTATCATTTTGCATCATTTAGACATATTATTACTTCTTTCTAATCCATTGCTAATCAATATCTGACTTAGAGGGCATTGCAGACACCTAAACAATACCATATTGCGCACTCGTTTACTGCTAAGTTGATTAATTTAGGGATCGGTAATCTTGCATTTCTCTTGCTCTACAACAATCACATATGGAATCCTCCCATTGTTGCATTTAATATATAGTTCAAGAGCATATTTGATTGGTATTGATTACTATTTCCTATCACTTACCATATGACATCATTGTGACTTAAAATCGAATATAATATTTTCCTTATACTACTACAAGCATATCTCATATCTGATCTCTATGTAATAGTCCTACATTTGTTTATATTTCTCATTATTTGCACTTCATTCCACGTGACATTATATTGAACCACTTTTTTACTGTTGAGTTGCTTCTCTTGAGGCTTGATTTACTTTCTCTTAACTATCACATTGGGAAACTCATCATTGCTTCCCTTACCTTATAGTTTTAAAGAAGATCAAATTGGTGCCTTTTATGGCTCTATCTTGAGTATAATCATTTTCCTACAATGTTGCAAATCTCTCTCATAAAGGGGCAAATTTTATTTCATTGGGTGATTGTTCCATTGGTGTTTGAATGCATTAGTCTTTTATCATCAGTAAGCTATAACTATACAATATTTGGGACTATTTTTTGGATATAATAACCTTTGTTTACCTGCTAAGGTCACTGATCTTCTTTCTATCATTATAACGCGTGGTATCTATGCTATGTGGACTCATTGGTATTTGTTTGAAGAATTTGCTTGATGAACTCATGGTCATAACCTTAAGTGGATGGTATACTATTGATTAATCATTTGAATGCTAAGTAAGAACATAAGGATTGGATACTAAGAAGTTATTGGTATTGATATTTTGAATAACATTTATTTCCATTTGCAAGTGATTGATGTTATCTAGATGTTCACATTAACAATATAGGTAACATGATTTTGGATTTAGATTGAAGTTATGATCATCACTCATATTGAGAGGATCATTGGTCATTGGATGATTTTATAATATTTGGTTATCTAACTTGTTTCACTAAGGAATCTATTGCAAGAGATTGGCATTATAAATTTAATGAAAATTGTTGGTCTTTTCTATTGTTTATGAATGATGTTAACTTGCTGAAATGACGTGAACCTAGAGATCATTGCCATAGTTATCACTAAGAATACTTGAACATAGTAAAGTGGATATTTCGAGAAGCTAGATTTCAATTTGTTATTGGATATTTGTGAGCATTGATATAACATTGATATTTTCATTCTACAATTGTAATTTTAATGCTATACATGGTGAATGTTGAATGATACATTGTTAAGTTTCATAAAGGATATATATTATATTGTGTTCATTGGACTCAAATCAATAATTGGGTTTTGGGAGTAGAAGACGTGTTCTTACGCCTATATAGATATTCAGGAGTTGTCGTTAGGAAGGAAAAACTACGATCTAGGGAAACTCTACTAGTATAGTGACCAATATTTGCACACTTCTCCTTGAATACTCATTAGGTACAAGATGTTGGACATCCCCTCTTACTCAAGTATAGTACCCCTAGTTAAGTAATACTACATTAGATAGAATTGAGCACGAACTTGGACCCCACATACCTTGTGTATATCAGGGACTCTATAGGAATCCTGAAACCAACCTCTTGGTCGTCTAATTGCTATAGTGCATTGAACACAGTATTCGGGAATATTATTCTTACGGTGGTAGGAAATCTGTGGTAGGGTTTTTGTTTCTCAACAAGTTTCGAACCTACAAGCAGGTTCATCCTCAAGAGAGACTCATTGAGGCTCGCACTTCTTATTTTTGTTTCTAAAAGATTATTCTTCACGCATATGACATGTCGGGTGGTGTGACCAGGGGTATGGTCGAGAAACCCTGGTTAGTGATCTAAAAGATTGTGCTAAGCATCATTGTTGGACTCCACAGGTGGTTATAAGAGATATAGCGGATAAATAATCCCAATTGACTATAAGCCTTGGTTTTGGGTTTATCTACCTTTTAAGGTTCGTTTGTCTATTTTATTTTGCAAGTACCTTTATTGTATCATTTATTTATATAGGATTGATCATTGTAATACTAAATTGTGTCTCTTATATTTCATTGAATATCTTAGGAAGGCACATTGAAACATAAAAAATATAGCTAGGTTGATATTTGGGGCTAGATAGGACATCTTTCAACCTTAGAAAAAGCTTGGCTAGGGTCTCCCCCTTGGTCAGTCTAGGATCATTTATTGTTGGTCCTGGGAAACCTAAAAGAAGATTCCCTTCCATTAGTGGCATGTTGGGTTGGGAAAATATATTTGTGTCAATTTAGCATCCAATTCACTTGCCAACATTGGGTTTGTTAGATTGTGCATTAACAGGTCACATTGAAGACAAGTGTTGGAAGCTACATCCAAAATTAAACCCAAAAAATTGCAAGAAGGATGCCAAAAAGAAAAAACATTCTAGCCATGGATTTAGGAAACCAAGTAGGGAGTGGCTTAGATGTAGATGAGAATATTGTTGGCACTATAGTGTAGAAGGAGGTGAATCTGAGTAGCCTCCATCCCAAGGAAGAGAGGGAGATGAAAATAATCTTCCACATCAATATTTAGGTCAAAAAGGCCAAGGTGGATGCTCTATTTGATTCCCGTTCACGGGCCAATCTCATATAAGAATAATTGGTAAGTAAGTATGGATTGGAATTTCATGATCATTTTAGCCCCTACCCATTGGGATGGGTAAATAAGGATGCTGAACTTAGGGTCACAAAAAAGTGCAAAATTAAATTTTCTACAAGTGCAGATCATATTGATAAAGTAGAGATATATATAGTACCAATTACTATTTGTGGTGTAGTGGTTGAAATCCCCTACATGTATATGAGGGATGCAATATTTACAAGGAGAAAAAACCAATGCCTCTTGGTCAAGGATGGGAAATATTTCATCATCAATGGTCACAAAGGTAAATCAAAGATCTATTTGGTAAGTGCCAACCAAGATAAGAAGTTGATTAGTTCAAGAAGAAAGTTTGTTTTTCTTTTCTTAATACATAATCAACAAAAAGGTGAATTGGTATAAGTCATCTCTAGAGGGATGTACTAGAGAGAATAAACACTAGTTGGAGAATATTTTGCAGGAATATATAGAAGTATTCCAAGATCATAAAGGGATACTTCCTAAGAGCTAAGTGGAGCACGAGATACAACTATTACTTGATTCTTCATTTCCAAACATTAGATTTTATAGATAGTCCATTTTGGAGGCAAAAGAACTAAAGAAGTTGTTGTAGCATCTGCTAGAGAGGAGAGTAATCTAACCAAGCCTCTAACCTTATGGGTCACCTATCATCATAGTACTCAAGTATGGGACTTGGAGGATGTGTATTTACTACAGAGCTCTAAATAATATCAACCTCAAGAATCAATAGTCTCTTCCCAGGATCAATACTTTGCTAGATCAGTTGCAACATGCTAAGTACTTCACCAAGTTGGATCTCAAATTAGGATACCATGAGATATGAGTGAAGAAAGAAGACACTTGGAAGACCTCCTTCAAGACTAGTCAAGTTCAATATGAATGGTTATTAATGCCTTTTGGTTTGTGTAATGCACCAGCTACTTATATGTGTTTGATGAGTGATGTATTGCATCCTTTTATAGATTCATTTGTCATAATTGTTTTAGATGATATATTGGCTAATAGTGCTACCTGGGAAGAGCATATTGCACATCTAAATTAGGTGTTATATACTTTGAAAAAAAATCAATTAATGAAAAACCTTGAGAAATGTGAATTTTCTTAGCACGCTTTGGTGTATTTGGGGTATGTGATTGATGGAGGAGAACTTAAGATTGATCCTGCAAAGATGGATTCCATCACCAAGAGGCCAAATCTTACAAATATCATTGAAGTTAGGATATTTTTAGGTCAAAAAAACACCTTTGGAAGTTCATAGCTTCCTTTTCAATTGTGGCTACACCTCTCAATGCAATAATAGCCTACAACAAGGGTTTCCAATATTAAAATCTTTTTTTTCATTGTTAAAATATAGCCCACAATTTATTTAGCAAAAAAAAGTTCAATATAGATTAGCCAATTCGTATCTACTAAGCAATTTGGGATTAACCCGCTCAAAAATCGAATTGTAGTCCACCAAAATGGCATTCGCCCCCGATTTCGAGGAAGGGTGGTTGCTTGGGGCAATTTCGCCCTCGATTTTCATCCCTGGTGGTTTCTTGGGGCATTTTCGCCCCCGATTTTCATCCATGGTGGTTTCTTGGGGCAATTTCGCCCTTTCTAGTTTCAAGAATGGTGGTTGCTGGGAGAATTTCGCCCATATTGGAGTTGAATTCATGGTTTGAGATGGTTTTACAGTTAGCTTCGTGGTTTGAGAGGGTTTGACAGTTAGCTTTGCCCCTGCAAATTCATTTGAAGCTGGTTCTAACCCCGCTCGGTTGAGGGTTGCACACATTACTCATAGTCTGGTGTTGTTCATCTTATTATACTTTTTTTTTCTGGGTTTTTATAAACAAAGATTCCAGTGCACACCAGAGCTGAGAGAACGGGTCACGGGCTGTGGATGGGTCATGGCAGTCACTAGAGGACGGGGGACGGGTCAGAGTAGCTCCTCAACCTTTGTCAAAACCTATTTTTGATGTATCTTCGATGACTATGAGAACTAATCACAATATAGAGCTCTGGTTTGGCCTAGGCAACTGATCTAGGGGGATGCGGTTGTTTGCACAGTATATATCATCACTGAATGCCCACTGGTGATGTTAAAGGTATGACTCTGCATCAAAAAAGGTTTTAAAACAAACCCTATATTTAACATTTTAGAATTTTTGGATCTCATTTATGGGCCTCTGCTCCTAATGAAAGGTGGATCATATCAGCATCTTAAAAATCTTACTCCACTTTGGTTGGTTATAGTGAAGCTTTCATGGATACAGCCTCTATGATCCCATGACTCTGTGTTAAATGAAGCCCAATATTTTTTTATTTTATTTTTATTTTACTGCTCAATTATGTTATTACTGGATGCCAAAACTGTAAGATAGTACTTGTGCTGAAATCCAATATATTGCATCAACACATTGAGTATGGCCATTCCCTTACAATTATCCTTTTTAATCAACAACTCAAAGAATTCACCTACATAATAGTCTATAGATAGGTTAACTCTAGGTGTGGCATTTTTTTTAATAAAGCTTCCCATCTTTTTTATCTTGTTGTAATTGTCTAGGTCCATTCTTTCAATCGAGATCCTTAGCAGGTCCGTGCTCAACTGGAGTTGAGCCTGTGCAGTCGCAATGTGCCTTATCCAGTTAAGCTCGGGACAACACTATGTTTATATTGAGCAACAATATTCCACTTTAAAGGATAATATTGACTCACAATCAACTGTAATAGAATCCTCATCTATTGGGTGAATAGATAAGTGCCACGTGCATCACCATGCATCTGTCATTTTGGGTTTCTTTCTAGTTCATAGTTTCTCTCCATATTCTGGTTCCCTATCACTTCCCACACCTTTCTTTCCATACAAAATGACACACATTCTTGGTTCACCATTACTTCACCCTACGCCCATTTTATCAACGACACTATGAAAAATTCAGCATGTGCACAAATAATCCTGTTCCTGGTTTGCCATCACTTCACGTAATGTCTTCCAGAAAAAAAATAGCTTCTATGCTCAGGGTTTGGTTATCAATTTAGAGTTTATTGGTGCTATTGTCTTCTTTGTTTAGAGTTTTATTTCTATGTTCACCATTTACTTGCTATTTTGGAGTTTTGACCCACTTCTTTATGCTTATACAACCTTGCACCCTTGATATCCTGCCAATTTATCCCATTAATCTCTCACTTAACTATCATATCAGACATTCATGGATGCTATTGGACATATTGTCAATGCAACACCCTTCCCTAGTATGTAATTGCATGGATAAATCTATCAATACAAAGAGTCATTTCCCATGGGATCTCTTGGTTTTGTCTCAATTCATTGCTTGTCGCTCTCCTCTATTATATTTTTGGATATTTAATCACCTATAGAAGATAAATCCTACATGTGTCTCTGCATTATTACTTCTCCCATAACAAAGAAACTCCTTATCTGAAATTCCCCTTCTCTTTATCTTTATTTTGATGGTTTCAACTTCAAGGTTGAAGGAGTGTGGCCATGTTTATAAAATAACAGAGGTTGGAAATCAAGAGAGATATTTTTAATCAAGTGATATTGGATATGTGCTTTCGGTATTTTCCTATTCATTAGACTTTTGTCAGTTTCTATGGTGCATTGTCCATTCTAATGGTTCACATCTCTCTATTAGTTGGGCTTGTGCTTGCATCGACAAGAGATTCTTGACATTTTCCCTTAAAGCTTTGTGCTCCTTTCTACACTCATCCTTTGCCTTTAGGCATCCAGTCTTAGC
Source organism: Larix kaempferi (assembly GCA_027924585.1). Classification (NCBI taxonomy): domain Eukaryota; kingdom Viridiplantae; phylum Streptophyta; class Pinopsida; order Pinales; family Pinaceae; genus Larix; species Larix kaempferi. The sequence continues at coordinate 1,567,280 of BSBM01000264.1, forward strand.
CTTTTGAAAGGGAATTTCCATACCTCCTACATAAACTTGTATATCTCAGAACACTCCTCTCATTATCTCCCTCAATTCATTTTTTAATTTGCTCTATCTTCATCTGCTTTGGCCATTCTCTCACCCAGACTTGCTATCTTCTTATGCATTTCCTTGTATTCAGTTGCATTGAGGTAAACATCTCAGTGGCCTTGATAATCTTTTGTGTCTTTCCATTCTAATGGTTCACATCTCTCTATTACAGATTGCTCCCCTAATCTCTGTTTAATAGTCCAATGCTTTCCTCTTTGTTGAAACTTCCAATGATCCTCGAACCCCTTCTGCCTTGACCCTTCAAGGCTAAGCAGGGATGCTTTGGCATAGAAATCCCAGTGACAGCCTTCATGGGAAGCCTTTTTTTTGGAATCCTCCTGCTGCTCAACCATTGTTGTGGAATCGAGAGTGACAGACAAAAAGCACATCAGGAGAAACCTGCAAATTTAGATGGGCAAGATGACAAATGTCTCCATTTAAAGTTGGATGTACCTATGAGTCAAAAGAATGCAGTAAATGCAGGTTGCTGGTGTCCCATCGATTCTTTAATGATTTCCCCCAACATGACAATAGATAGATTCCTAAGATTGCCAACACCTTATAACAAAAAAAAAATCCAAGTGTCTGTCATCCCAACGTTGTTTTTTATTTCCTTTTCAATTATTTTTGTCAATTCTTCCTTCCACCCTGACACCTCACTTATTTGCGGAGTCTCTTCATTGTCGAGGAATGTTTCCAACTTTCCAGTGCAAGGTTTTAGCTTACCATATAGCTTTCCTGAATGGTGCAAGGACATAATGTGCCCATAGCTATATGATGACTGTAGTGGAATCATATCACATGCTAGCTATCTCATTGTATGGAATGACTTATGACCACGTGATGCTAACATCTAGAGGAATGTTTCTAGTGCATGGTTTGAGCTGATTATTTAGTTTCCCCTAATGGTGGGATGACCATTGACTGTGTAGGAAATGCATGGGCTGGTCATCACATTCCCATAGTTGACTAAGTAGGCATGCATTTGCAGGCTAACTACCATAGTTATTATATATTTCGTTGTGCTTGTATTTTGGGGGTAGACAATTGAGCTATAACATTAGACCTGTGCTCAGCCACATTTCCATGTTTATTGTCTGGTCTTCAATCAAGCTTGGATGTTCAGTACCTACAAAACTGTACAGAAAGAAAGCAACCAATATCTCATGGAATATGGAAGAGGCTTCTTCATAGATTCATGAGTCCTATGATTCACAGGAAAATAATCAAGCATTTCATAACAGTGACACAAAATATTTGTCAAAAAGGTCTGTCCATGTAGGTTCAGCCACCTTAAAAGTTAAAACCATTTAGTCTGGATTATATGTTATCTGGTAGATTTGAACATGACCAATGAAGATTGACTTCTGTTTCATTCTTCCATTTTAGATGTTATGTACTTATGAATTCTGTCTTTCTTAGTTAGGGGACCCAAGATTATTTTGTAAGTGTACATTGGCCTTAGGTAAATAATCTTTTGGAATAATTATTTTAATGCTTCAAAAAAGTATTTTCCCCTCAAAGAACTGAGTGTATTTAAGCCATACTTGTTAAGCAAAGAATACAAAGAATTGTTTACAAAGAAATAAGGTTAAGTTCATATAGTAAATCATTAAATCCAAGAAACAATCTTGGTAAAAGTCTAACATGAATTTCTTAAGTTTACTTGGCACCCACATTTTTTTAAATAAACATACAAAACTGACAAGATGACAAGAGTTTTAGATCCCCTAAAATACTAGTCTGATACTATGCAGGAAATCAAATGCCTGTAACATTAATTTTCAATAGAGACAATCATGGACAGACCACACAAGGCTATAAGCACTAGAGAAATACACAGGTTGTATTCTTGCCATGGAAAATTTCTAGCCTCTCAATCCACCACACACAAGCATATAGAGACAATCGTCGACAGACTACACAAGGATATAAGCACTAGAGAAATACACAGGTTGTATTGTTGCCATAGAAAATTTCTAGCTTCTCAATCCACCACATACAAGCATGTTTCATTTTGGATACAACCATCTTCCTCTCTTTTACCACAAGGTTGTGTGTGCATGAACTGATAAGTTAGACCACAAGTCAACATGCATGTGTAGGAGTGTGTGAACACATGTGTTTCTGTGTCTATGAGAGGGAGAGAGAGAGAGAGAGGGAGAGAGAAATGAGAAAAATAGAGAGAGAGAGAGAGAGAGAGAGAGAGAGAGAGAGAAATGAGAAAAATAGAGAGAGAGAGAGAGAGAGAGAGAGAGAGAGAGAGAGAGAGAGAGAGAGAGCTCATACATGCGTTAATGAAGCGGTTCCCTTTTGATGCTGCATCAAGTGCTGTGATATAGTCACAGAGAAGATGAACATAAATTAGCCATATCCATGTTACCACAGGATCCACATTGGTTAGGAAAGGAATTCACAAGGTACATTCCAGCAAAAACATACTAAACTAATATAGAAATATTGTCACATATGTTAGTCAAAGAAAATAGCTAAAGGTGTGCAAAGTAAAACTAAGATGTGTTTCCAAACAAGAAACCATAAACATCAGCTTGTATCTTTTTAAGGGTTAGATACAGAACAAATTCTTCCATCCAGTTCTTTAACACTTTAGGGTTGAACCATTGGAGGGATAAAGATTGGTGCTACTGCTCAGTTAAAGATGTTTAATAGTAAACCTTTATTGTCAACATTCAAGACACTTGATTCCATCATAGAGGCATTCGTACCCTGGAAGTGCTCTAGGTCAAAATAAGGACTCACAAACAGCCACTTCAAGTAAATTCAAATTACAACTGTCACAACCCTGCCAACCATAAATTGGCCAAATTGCAGGTTCAGTTGGTTTTTTGCACACTAAAGCAACTAATATTGGATAATAGTTGATCCAATAGGTATTGAAAAAGAAAATCTTCAAAGGGATTACTTTAACAAGAGGCCCAAAAGTAGGCTTCTTCCATATCACTGGCTATTTTATCCCATCCTAACTGGTTTGACTTCGCTCCTCATTTGCTCAATGCTTGGTCTACAAGTTAAGTTGGTGTGTAGGGGCGCCAGTAAGAGATGCAAAGTGATTTATTTCTCGTTTTCAATATCTTTCCTTGATTTCCCCCTTAAATAACCAAAATAAATGGTTGCTGCAAGTCCAATCATGCAAAAATGAGGTGCTGGATAGGTCTTCCATTAACAGTTCGCTGCACCCTGCACCCATCTTCTGCTTGTTTTCAGGATGGAACATTTCAGGGATCTTGTATGATACAAACTTCTTCAAATGCTTACTTGTGTCCTATACCTATCTGTGACAAGGAGAAGCTCCAACTCAGATACCTAATTTGGCACTGCTAGAAATTGCAACTCGTTTGTTGCATGAAGAAAACATGAAGTACTTTCCCCTTCATGGTGGTATCGAAGACCCTTAACTTTGATCTAGAACACAGGATTGGGCATCATGGTGGCAATGTAAATTGTACATAAGTCCAGACCATCACGAAAATATATGCATGTCACTTAGAAAGTTATCTTGAAGTGCATGTGTAGTGCATACCATGCAATTAATGCAATCCCTTCATGCCTCCAAGGTTAGAGGCTGCTTACCAGATTCTTGCACTTGGCCTGCAACATCATTATAGCATCACATGTGCTCCACAAAGCTTCCAGTAACATGCAGAAAGCCCTCTAATAATCAATATAAACCATTGTCAGAAATAAAAATTGCTACAATCTTCTCATCCATTGCCTAGTGTCCCAACGTAAGTACTTTCCATTGCATTTCATCAAAGAGTTTGACAACATCAATAAGCAAATAGAGCTTACCTGTATCCCCTACAAGTTAGTCTCAGTCATTTTGTGCCAACATAATGTGCATATAGAATCAAATTCAAGTTAACAATTATGACTATAATCCAATCAACGGCTGCATGTAGAAGAAAATGGACAACTAATGGTCACCAGTTGTTGTATGTTAGGAAACATAGTCAGTTTCAATGTCTATTCAGAATTATGCATTGCTGGGAGGAGAACAACACTGGAATATTGGGTCTAAACTGGCTAGTCTACTTAGAGTCTGTTATATACACAAATAGGGTCATGCAGAGTATCATAGATATACATCATGAAAGACCACAATTATGATTTGTGCAACTTTGTTACGTAATGATTCTAAAAAGCATGTACATTTCTAATACATTCTGAAGTCCAAGCATTTCATGCACACACAAAAAAGAATTGTATCACACACACACATTTGGCTACAATGTTTAGTTCATTTATCAATTTACAAATTCGAGTGCTTGTCTTTTATATCTGACCTTCACTGTTGATTTCTTTATTTTTACTATTATCTACAACATGAACAACTTGTACACCTGAATACTGAACTATCAATTTACACGACTGTCAATTAATTGCACCTTTTCATTCTTTAAAAAACTTGTGAGGTACTTATTAGTTATTACTATCATATTGGCTCACATAAACAGTTGATGTGTAATATCCATTTGTTTACTCTGTGACCTTAGTCAGGACCCTCATGGTGCTTTCTGCACCACAATATATACTCCAAGTGAGATCAGTTTGATTATGAATATGAACAGTACAACCCAATCAGCTTGGTTTTGATTTTCAACTATCCTAGTAATACTCTAGGTTGGTTTCATTCTGCTAATAGCTTAGTACATGACTGTGTGTGTATTTTCCCCATGAACACTCAACCTAGATCATATATTTTCCTCATAAGTTTGTCCCAAAAACTCAGTGTACCCCAATTATTATACAATGTTATGCTCCTTTATAATATCACTATGCTCCTTTTATTATATACTGAAGTGCTCCTTCAGAGTGCCAGGATAATCCTAGTATTTGTTTGCTTCTTCACAATGTAGCTAGTTGCAATGGTTCAGAAATATAGCTAACAACTTGCCCAACACAAAATCTTGACTGTCCTCCCTCAAGGCCTGATGTCACAATTACAAGATATTTGGAATGGTGTTTGTCTTATCTATGCTCAAGGATGGACTAAGGGATCCTGAACCATAGCAGATTCCTCCTCATCAACTATTTCTTGATTCGATCTCTTTCTAGGATTTCCTTGGTCCACAACCTCCCCTTTGTCTTGAGTTTGGGACAAATCCCCATTCTTCCTACCTCCATCACCTATGGGTTATGCCTGAAGTTTTCAATCATAAGTTCTAACTCCCAATGCTTTATATTTAGAGCCTGTTTGGCTCACCAATCTGCCATTCGTTAGCCAATTGTCAAACATAAATATTCAACGTCAATTTTCCTAAAGTAACTTCTTTACCCATGTGTGTTGGGTTTCTAACTTTCAATCTGAAACTAATATTGAGCTTTGTATCATATTGAAATATACCTTGGAATTCCCTTCTATATCTATCTCTTTCAGGCCTAGCTTATGCTAAACGTTAATTTTCTTATTTAAGCTTTCATTTCTGCTAGATTGTTCATATTGGATCCTATATTCTTCAAATACATGACATTATTACAATCCCTTGCTATCTCTCTGTACTCCCCAAACTTCCTTCCTTCCTGGGTTCCCTTTTGCATCTCCATCCAAGTTGAGTTTAAATCTGCCATACTTGAGTGGTTTCCATGATCTTGCTTGATACTTGTTGATTGTCCTTTATCGGTAGATGGATGTTGATTTCTACCCCAGTTTGCCAGGATTTATTTTTCCTCTTGGAGAATAATCTCCTCCTCTTTAGATTGGAACTTGATTCATGAAGATTCTTGGATAGAGCTCTTTGTCTTCTTCAATATCTGAAGAGTATTAACTGTTTTCTTCTGAAATATCCTGTAGTTTTTGGCAATTCATAAATTCCAAAACTGAATAGACTGATATTGCATATTAATTTCTAAGTATTTTGACATAAAGGAAGATGAATTCTAATTTTTAGATAGTTTTTGTACTGTAAAACATTCTGGTCCATAGTAGGATATTTCGTTTTCCCATAACATCCATACCAACTTAGCAACTTCACAATTAAAGAAAAAATGACTAGCATTCCTTCATTTTGTTGGAAGACACTATATCTGGAGTGGCCTGCTACTCTCTTCCTCAAAGAGAACCGTGTAAGGAGTTTATTTTTGACAACTACCCATCTAAATGCTGATATCTTTTCCAAAACTTGTTCCTGAATGAATATTTTTCTACTCAAATAGTACCCTTCTCTAACCAAATAGGTACCTCTGCCTTTCACATTAAAGCACAACTTTTCCAAGCAACAATCTACATAGGATCTTTCTCTGATCAAGAGATTTGTATGGGCCATACAAGATCTTTCTTTGATCAAGATCTTCGTATGGGCCATTGATCAAAGCTTTCCATCTTACTTCTATTATTCTTCTGATATAATATTCCAATGGCTTGTGTTCCCAGTAGTCATTATATTTCACCCATGCTCTTGTAGGACTCCTATAGCATAAATTTTTTTAATGCTACAAGAAAAATGATGACTAATCAATTTTAATGACTAATCAAAAAGAAAAATTATGCAATGCCCAAACAATGGCATGGCCTGTACAGACAGACACCAAATACCACTCAACCCATATTAATCTATTCAAGTGCACCTCTAGGATGTACAACCTATATAGGAAGTTGTATGACACCACCAAAGAATAATAAGGCCTATATAGACACCTAGGAATGAAATTGGCAGTCATAAAGTGACCCGATAGTAAATTTTGAAAGCTAGTAGATGAAAATAGATGCCCAACAATTGAAATTAGTCAATTTCCTGCAGATATTGGTTGTATAGAAGTGATATTTGTCCAATTAAGAAACAATTTGACAGATCATGCATAGATTTGTATTTTTTCTGATGTCTTTTCCATAAGTATCAGTCTTTGCATAAATTTGGCAGATTCATGGCAAATACAGTGGTTTGGCAATAAATCAGAAGGTTTTTCAGCAAATTTTTCAGTAGACATCTCCCTATTTCAAATTTCAGTAGCTTGAGCAGGTATTCTCTATTTTTCTTCCAGTATTTGCAATTTTGCATAGGAAAGATCATATTTGTAGCTCTACATCTATATTTCAGTAGTAGATATAATGATAGTGCCTGTGTTGTTAAGGCCATTGCTTGGTCCCCTCATCAACATGGCCTCCTTGCTTCTAGAGGATAGTAGATGGGTGCATTTCACCCATGCTCTTGTAGGACTCCTGTAGCATAAAAGTTTTTAATGCTACAATAAAAATTATGACTAATCAAAAAGAAAAATTATGCAATTCCCAAACAATGGCATGGCCTGTACAGACTCCTTTCTTTTGTAAACTCTAAATAGAAACCCAAAAGGTGAGCAAGTTGAACAACTCATTCTGTCAAAATATTTGGTTGAAAACACTCTTCAACAAAAAGATGTGAAATTAATTCAACCTCGAGTTATTGTACTATTTGAGATGTTGATTCAAGAAATAAAATTAGTCACTCAATGTCTTGGTGAATGTGAGTCTTAGTTGTGCAAAACATTGTGGTTTCTTTAATATATTTACAATTAATTATAATAAATTATGATCTCATGTACTCAACTCCATATGAGTCAATGCAATGAAAAAATACTCCATCAATAGTAAAAGTTGCACCTTATGCAATACTTCTTGTATTTGTAAACATTTGGAATAGCTTTGCAATAATATAACACAAAAAATCAGGGATGATAAAGAAATTTTCTATAGCATAATCAATGATGCCAAGTTTGACCATGCGAAGATTTCAAAGGGAACAATACTTGGCTAAGTTTAAAGAGCACTAACTACAACCTCAAGTAATGGATAACACGTATCAACTTCATGAAATCAATGACCCATGGGATCTTGTCACCAAGAAGTACAGACTTCCAAGTGATGGAAGTGGGTAAGATGCTAACAACAAAGATTTGAGGCCCATTCCCAAGGCTTGTCAAAAGGACAAAACCAGAACACGTTTTTTTTTTTTTTTTTTCCTGCTCAATGTATGATTCCAACATGGATTGAAGTTGAAACAACCATGTGGTCTGCTTAGAAAGAAACTTACAAGATTTTTCCATTTTTTTGAACCACTTCATATGATTCCACCTCTAGTCTCTCCACCATTTGGGGAAGGTGAGTCTAACTTAAGAAACAAATCCTTTGTAATGAGGTTCTTTGACCGTGTTAACATTGATCCTATCAATAGTATTGAGTTGAAAAATCTATCTTCAACTTTGGCTAAAGCTTCCGATCATGACTCTAAACATCCAAGATCCCAGATGGAATGATCAATAAAAGACAAACCAGTTCATAAGTAACTTCCTTTCCAAGTAATTCAATGCTCGATAGCTCCCGAAGCCTTCCAAATACTTCATGATACAAATGTAACCTATATTTTTACTTTGACATGAGTTAAGAGGAAGGTTTGAAGGCATCTTTTCATTTATATATGTTGTGTGCCCCTCATCTAGGATCCACTTCTTTCCTCTCTCTTGCCCCTTCATTTTTATTTTATTGAGCAACCTATGGGAATTTTGGTCCATTGTAGATGTCTCGTCTGGGTTTACACAAAATTTGTGGGATTTGCACATTTATGCCTATGCCTACATATCTAGAGAACTTATGAGTATTATGGCTGATAGAGTTCCACTAGATTCTAAAATTCATGCAATCAAGTACTTTCCTTTAACTTGTTGGCACTCCATAAATTTTTGGTAGTTATAGTAGGTAGGGGAAATAGTTATATGAGTTTTATGACAGTCAAATATTGTAAATAAAATAGTGGTCTTACCTACAGCCACAAATGGTTTATAGTTGCAAAAGCTCCCAGGCTGTTCAACCCAAGACAAAAACAAGGATTGCCAACCTCAATGGCCAAATGCATAGCTAACAGTGAGCTATCATGGTCAATTGGTTGGGTCAAGCAATCCAATAATCTTAACACAAGAAGCACATACCCATATTAAATTAGATTTTCCTACAGTAGAGCAAAGACGATCAATGAACATCATCTTTCAAAATTCAGAACACATCAAACACTGCATCAAAAAGTACCGGCATCATCATTTATTTCTATTACACTAATAGAGATCAGGTTTGGATTGTCCAAGACAAGGTCCTTTTCCAATTAATGAACTCTGTTTTCCTCACTTTAATCAAAACGAAATAGCACCTCTTCCTGACCAACTTTGGAAAATTTCAATGTACTGAGGTCAAAGTCCTACAACACCTTGTCCACTTGAAATACAGTTTTATAACTTCACTAAACTTACCCACATTGGTTGTGGTCTTTTGTTTGCAGGAACAAGCAATAAAGAAATGGAAATAGAAAGAGAAAGATGACTAGGAAGATATTCAATATAATCAAGACATGGTAGCTAGAAGATGAAGATAGAGAGGATGTTTTGATTTGGAGGAAACAAATGAAGATAGGAAAATACATGGTTGGAGAAATTCATCATAACTTATTATCTCAGTCCAGCCCCCTGAAATTCTGAGTGTAAATTGAAATTCTATACCAAAAGTCATGCCTTCAAGAAGTGTTCTTTGTAAGGAAGAAGCAGAAATATATTCACATCTTTTTATGGATTGCATGGCAGCAAATTTTAATAAAGTATGGTACAAAATGCAACTACAATTTGAGTCATTAATACATTTCACATATCATTATTGTATCATTAAGTTGTATTTGTCTAGCTGGGCAGTGATGCCATTATGGATCAAGGAAAGTATTTCTCCCAATTTAGTTAGAAAATGTTGGAAATTTTATGGCATTTATGAGGCCACTATGCAGACATTTTTCTTTGTCTCAAAGTTTTCTATTTTAGAGAGTTTCAGTTTTTCTTCATTGTGTCAGAAGAAGATTGATCTTCTCCATTGTTAGCCCCCTGGCCTCAGTAGTGCTGTGAGTTCTTCTTCCCATGACAGTAAATTCATCTAAGATGAGGGGCTGCTTTATATTGTTCCACCAAAGGCTCATATTTTCTCCCATATGCTACTTTGAGATCCTCAACCTTTGGCTTTGCCATTGCAGAGAAGTCTTTGAGATTAGAATGAAGCAGATGAAACAGCAAGACAGGGCAGTGCACAAAGTGTTCTTTACAATTCCTTACCTTCACTGCAAATTGGTTTGTCATGCCTTTTTGAGCTAAATCCTTTCTTTTCAAATATTAAAGAGAGTTGGTGGCACATAGGCAATAGATTCTCCAATTTCAATTATTGAGTAAGTCTTCGTCCTTGACCCAAGTGGAGATTTTCTAAGATTTTGATTTATTCAAAGCAAGATTAATTGCAACATTGGCCAGCAGTCCTGTTATTCTTAAGATTTTGATATTGTTGCTGGCCTGAAATTTTGATATTGTTTTTTTGAAACCTGTACCATTTCTAGGAAGTCATTTTTCCATTGAGGTAACATAGCTGCTATTCATTGTTTGGTCATCGTGATATGCTTTGTTTTTAGAACTTTCAAAAGTTCTTTTCAAATCAATCTACTTTCTTTTGCTTGTGGGTGTAGTCATAAAAAAACTGAAATCTGAAATCAGAATAATCTTTTTTGGTTTTGTAACATAATGTCTTGTCTCCCATTCTCAAATCCATGCAGCCTGCTGTTGGTGCGGTTTTAGGCTTCATTGGCTGCAAAATGGTTGCATATTACTTTGGTGAGTGTCACATCATTGGCAGCTAACTTGGAGAATCATCCATTTTTTGATATGCAACTTCTAGTGGTTTTGCATCCCTGCATATTAAATTTGTTATTGATGTAAACTTTTAAGTGTGGACATAGTTTTCATATAACCTTAATATGAACCTAGTGGAGAATTCAGTGCATCAGAATAATGTGTTTTTATGTTATGCTCTTTTCAGAAGTATCACTAACTATTTTTGGATAATTTTGTTGTCTCTGATTTGCTTAGGTTATCATACACTGATGGAGATTTCCTTGGGATTTGTAGCCACGATACTTGGTATAGGAGTTCTGTTAAGCTTCATGACAAAACCAGAAGACAAGAGATAGTTGCTGGTCAGCAGTAGTACATCTAATACTTTTCATTTTGTATCTTGAATAGGAGGTACAATTTTGTAGGCATTGTATATGTGGATTGATTAAAATTATCGAACATTTTCATCCCTTGTGATCATGTTCTTGTGGGCCAAGGAAAATGTGTTTTTATGACAAATCTTCTATAGTCATCAAGAGATCTTTAATGAGAGAAATTACTATGCAATTTGGGATATCATAAATTGAGCTATTTTTTTTTCATTTTGTCAAAGATCTTTTCAAACAGATGAATAAAGTATCCCAATATCTTTGTATAATCTCCTTGTTCCGGACTATATTCATGCGGAGGAGTATATTCATGGGCAGGACCTGTTGCTGTATGTTGTTATTTTGGACAAGGATGCAATGTCTTTTGCTAAAAGTCAACTAGCAACTTTATAAACTTTTGCAATTAATCCTGAAACTTTAGGATATGCCAGAGATTTTTCTTGCTCTAATAGGTTATTATTGCCATTTAAAACTACAGGGAAATTTTGGAATTCGATTTCTGGCATCAATGATAAATAGTGTCTTTGCAATTTATTTAAATAAGCAATAGTTCCTAATATATTTTAATCGATGTTGTTGTGATGTTTAGAGTTGATGTTATTATAGATGCTAGTAAATGTGTCTAGATACATGGAAATCGACCATATTACCTGGGAACTGAAATTCAGGTTGTTACTTCGTAAAATATTGATAATAATATTCACAGTTTTCTAAACCCCGTCAACTATACATACAAGTAGTTATTTTATCAGCATTCAATGCTAGGGATACTGTCCCTCTCATTTGATCAAAAAAATCATCTTAGAAAATGATGCCAGAAAGCAAGATTAATTGCAACATTGGCCAGCAGTCCTATCATTTCTTGTATGTGATAGGAAATGACACAAGAATTTGACAAAGCTAGGCCTAGGAGCTATCTCTTCACATAGATAGTGTCCTAGAATTAAAGGATAAATAACTAATTTGACTACACTTTCGCTAAGCAAGAATGAGCTCATTCAAGTACATGAAACCATGTTGGTGTTTATCTCAAATATTTTGTGCAAATTTTTATGGTTTGTTTATTGCTTTTATTTGAAGCATTTTGTCGATTTGTGGAGTTTGCATGTATTTTGGTTAATTATTGTGTTAGACCTTTGAATGCTTCTAGTTCTCATTTGATGTTTGATTTAACCCTTTGTTGTAGCTTGAATCAATATTAGATTTAGTTGATTTCCATTGATTTAGGGTTTGAGAAAATAAGTTTTTATTATCTTTTATTTGCATGAGTTAATTGTCTTCACTTTTTCGATTCTTTTATGCTGATTGTATATTATCATTATTCAGAAAAATAAATGAGCTCTACATAGCTAAGCGAATAGAAAAATGGTCTATGCACTAGGTTCCTATGCATTGATCATAGGAGACCTATTGGCACAAGACCAACATTCCTCTAGTGAATGACAATCTCCACTCGAAGAACCCCTCTGATAATGTTCCTCCCTGCCATGTCCATGTTGAGCACATCCTGAAAGCATTGCATTCAATGAGGTTGTATTTCGCTTTGGCACTTGGGAAAACACTTTATGTGCATCCTCCAAACACCCACATTTAGAATACATGTCTCCAAGATCTACTCGGCTTTGCTTGGATATGAAGGCTTCATTAAGGCCACCACCATTTGGTATTGAGACCAAAACTTGAAATAGAGCAATTGAACTCACCATTTGAAGAAGCCTTGAACTCATAATTAACAAGTTGAGTGCCATTCAATGTGTTTTATAGATCAATGAAAATATAATTCAGTGAAAGATTTGCCAAATTTTTACAATATTTTATAATTCAGTGAAATATTCGCCAAATTTTTACAATATTTTATAATTCAATGAAATATTCGCCAAGATTTTACAATATCTTATAATTTAGTGAAAGATTCGCCAAGGTTTTACAATATCATATAATAAAATGAAAGATTTGCCAAAAAATTATATATACATATTATATTATTGATAAAATCGCTTTCAAATTTTCCTATATATCGGGGATATTCGCCAATTTTTTATACATATAAATTTGCGGGGGGTTCTTAAAATCATCCCTGACCAAGAGGGACATGACTATCTATTTGTGGTAGTTGACAAGTTTTGTAAGATGTGCATTCTCATGGCTTGTACAAAAGGACTACCAAAGGAAATGAAGAAACAAACATTTTATTTGAAAAGGTTTGGTTGTACTTTGGGATACCAAGAAGCATCATCTCATATATAGATACCATATTTTTTAGTTCCCTTTGGACTACACTTTGGGAGAAGATGGACACCAAGTTGAAGAGGTCTACATCTTTGCATCCACAAACAGATCGACAAACATAAGTGGTGAGTAGGACATATTTTAAACATTTGAGGGATTATAATTAGAAGCATCCAAAGACCTAAGATTAGAATTTGATATACATCTAGCACTCTTATAACATAGCGGTCTGCACTTCCATTGGTAAGTCCCCCTTTGAAACTTGTTTTGGATATCTTCCACCTTCACCTCTAGATGTTGTATATGGATAGCAAGGGGGAGTGAATGAAAACACTCCAATTGAAGCATTACGAGCTGGAAAATTCATTAATAAGATCAAGAAAATCCATTTGAGAGTACAAGAGACATTGAAGAAGTCACATGCCAAAAAGTACAAGGCCAAACATGACCAACACAAGGTTGAGAAAACATTCAAGGTGGGAGACAGAGTTTGGTGGCACTTGAATAAGGAAAGACTACTAGGTCTTGGTAAGAAGATCAAGGCACTATGGTATGGTCCTTTTGAAGTGTTGGAGAAGGTAGGGGATAATTCCTATAGACTTAGTCTACCCCTATATATGAGCATTTACTTAATAGTGAGTGTGGAAAATATGAAACTCTTTGAATCGTCCATTTTGGACCAAGAAACTGTGTAGGAATTACCTTTAGTAGAGGAATTAGCACCAAAATCTCAGGAAACATGAGTAAAAGATACAGTTTTGCAGAAGAAATCTAGAACAACCAAATGAGGATAGTATGAACTTTGGAAAGTTGTGTTGAAAGGAGAACTTCCATGCAAGGCTAAATGGTACTCAAAGGAGAAGGTAGAGGAAAAATTTACTCTCCTCATTTAGTAAAATAGTTTGGGGACCAAAAGCCTCCTAAAATGGGGCAGTATGATCCAAAATGGATCAGAATATGAGTTTTCATCTATTTTGGTGCTTTCCGGGTGGAAATATTGGATGAATTATCTTGTAGGGTCCATTTTAGGGGCAATCCTTACTTTGGAGCTTTGGGGTCCAAAATCCTCTAAGGCCCAATTTATGGCTTAAATTATTTTTTTGGGTCAAAAGTTTATGAAAATAGTTCCTACCCCCTCGACATTGTTCTACACTTCAAGAAATTTCCAATGGCACAAGAATCGCCTCAATTGGAGTTTATATGAGGAAGTTATGCCTCCTGCAAGTTAACATATCATGTTGACCGCTATGGAACCAAGTGGATTCCATGTCACATCTCAATACCCACACACATGGAGTGATTCAATTGTGTACTTTCAAGAACATTCTATAGGGTCCAAAACCATAACCTTAATCGGGATTTGAGACATGTAAAATCCCTACAACTAACCCTATATGGCAATCAAGACATTGTTAAACACTGGGCCACTAGAAGAAGAAGGAGGTTCCATTATTATGGTATTATTGTATCATTTCATAGCTAAGAAAGATCTAGGGAATGGGTATTAAGCATAACATAGGAAGTAGGAGATCCTATAGTAGCCATATAGGCCATAGTATCATAGGTAACTCCGTAGAGAGTACCACTTTATTTACATTTGCATTGCATATTGGATAAGAAAAGAACAAGGCATACTCCTCAGTTTTGCTAGGTTTTTTCCCATAGTGGGTTTTCCCAGGGTATATCTTGTGTGGATATGTTATTTTTCGCTAGCTATTTTCCTTTCAGTGTCAGTTTATTTTACCATTCTATGAGATTACGCTAACTACAATGAATCTTAAATCTTCAATAAGCACTGCATAACTAAGAGTTCGCAAAATTTTGTAAGATTTGTTGTGGTCAACTGTTCCAATGAAATATCCATGACATTTCTATAGATCAATGAAATTCTCTTCCACTACCCCACACAAGACAAGCAAGGCGTACTCTTTATTTTTCAATGATCCCTTATATTACCAAACCCTACTCTTAAATGTGTGTACAAAGAGTTCAACTTGTTGTATGCTTTCAAAAAACCTCCTATAAAATCAATTCATGGCTTCTTAAGCATCCAAGAATAGAAAATAAATAAGGATTGTTAGAATAACCCTGATCTAAGTCCTAAACCTACCTTAACACCCATCTATTTATGATGCGGTTATGAGGTAGTTTCCCATTTATATACTATATACATAATCTATATACAAGATAATAAATTACTCAATGTGAGCCTTTCAGCAATGTTGTCGCCTTCTTGATTTCTATATTGATATTCTAATAGTGGTATCATATCAATACGATACCTGCATGCCTGGTGATTCTATAGTTTGAAGGATCTTTGATGGAGTGGATGAAGTTTGCAGATAAGAGAAGAGTCGCGGACATCACAATGTCTAACGATGCGTTTAGGTGGAGGTTGTGGCTTGTTTCTTTGGAATTTTAGTCACTACCAAAGAACATAACCCATGATTTGGAATATTAGGGGTCCTCTGCATCTTGCTCATATTCCATATCATCAAATTTCTCTACGCGTATATGTTGTTGGGTATATCTATAGACAAATGGTTTGTAGAAGAGAATCGTTAGAAGCAACAATTCTTGGAGGTGCAGTTCATCCTTTGACTCAAGAAAACTGGGCGAAAATAGAATTCAAGAATGATACGCGGGAAAGATTACTCCTACTGTCAATCAACAGTCGTGAATCCCATCCAGTAGACCGTTATAGTAATCTCAATTCTTCTGGGATTTTTAAGGCATATGCTCTAACCTTCTCATCGCTCGTTCTCGTCAAGGTTTTTGATCTTTCCTAGTAGTGGTTTATGAGCTTGAAGGAGAGACCCATTCTTTCCGGTGCACAATTAAGACCCACAAGCCAAATATAGCATCTCCCCTAGAATCCACACAACATTTTCACATGCAGTGGTCCAAATCTATCTTGTCCATGAGGGTGACTTGGAACTTGTTTCCGAGAGCATTGAATCCGTAGATATCAGACTTCTCAACGATGAGACCTTTTTTGAGGTGGTGTTCATTAGAGGTTACACACAACCGGGTACCATAAAAATTAGAAGGGGATCGACATCCTAATGTTGTCTTGAATTGTGAACCTGGAAGGAAGAATATATTGCCATCTATTCTGTATATACAAAAGATACTTTGCAGAAGGCATTTCCTCATCAAGAACCTTGAAAATGCTACGCGATGGTTTTTGCAGTCCCTTGATATTTTTTAGGACAACGAAAGGAAAAATCTTGCAATTTTTACTGCACTCATATTCTCTCGGAAATTATCTGGGCTTCCACCAAAAAGCATTTTTCAGCCTCTACTTAAAGACAACCTTGTTTCCAAGGGAATCATGCTTTCATTCATCACATATTTTTCAAGGAGTATTTGGTTGATAACAATCTTGATGATCTCATAGCATGTTCAAGCGAGGTAAGATAAAAGTTAATCTTCTTGATTTGTCCCCAATTCATAAGCGCAGTATTGAATCTTTTGCAGAATACTTTAGCGAGGAGGGTTCTATTGCATATGACAAGAATACAAATAAATCCATGGGTTTTGCATTTGTGACATTTAAGTCTCTTAGAGCAGCCAAGAGGTCCCTTGAGGATTTGGACAGAAATATTGATGGAAGATCAGTTACTCTGAAGCTTTCCATTGAGTGGCATACATATTTTAACCATATAAATATATCGTTAAATTTGGAGTTAAGTAGTGAATCTAGAATTCCAAAATAACCAAAAAAAAACTAAATTATGGGGTTGTTCTTGTAATAAAATCTTTCCAGTTTTAATGAAATATGTGTGTATATAGCATTGAGAAAGAGTAAGTGCTTTATAATCCATAGTCTCCAAAGATATGCGAGAAGTATATGGAATTGACTATATAGCTACAAAGATTATTGTGTTTATGTTTGATATCACTCTAGGATTCCAAATAATTATTACTTGAAGTTAATTAATATAATCACTAATTAGTTATTAGTTATTGGAGTTATAAGGACTTACAAAGTATAAGGAGATTTTGATTTTTTAGACTTATAAGGGCATCCATGACTTGTTTTATGTTCATCGTCCTTACTCGTCAAAAGAGTGATAAGATGTTGTGGCCTTTGCAAACTATGTAAACAAATTTATTTTGTGAGTGTCCACTTAAGTGGGTGCATTTTCGGTAGAATCCGACACCCCCAAATTGTTGAGTCTATAAAAAGGTGGAATTGTAAGAATCCCTCTTAGGTCTCAACACTAAAAGACGTATGTTTCCAATATTTCATAGTTCAGAGCATCGTATTATGTGTCTAGTTTTGACACTCAAAACCACTGTGACAAGTTTGATAGGTATCGTGTCTAGTTCTGACACTCAAACCTACCTATTTGAAACATTTTTCACTAGAGGCATACCAATTCATTTTTCCATCACACTAAAGAATTTTTTTTCTTTTCATCTTGTTCATGACAGGGGGGAGATTGACAGTCAGAAGCAAGCAAGCAAGAACAAGCAATTTGGAACTGTTGAGCTAGAACCAGAGTTTGAGCCAAGTTCTATATTTGGTTGGTGGTCATCCTTAAACCACCAATTTAGTAGAATTAAAAATTTTGTTATCTTTCAAAATGTTTTATGAACCTCTAAGCCTTAGATACAAGTTCCATATTGGTTTATGGTCATCATAAAACCACCTTTTTGGTTCATGGTCATCCAAAACCACCCATTTAATATAATATTTTTATCTTTTACTAGACAATGGTTTGTGGTCATACTAAAACCACCTTTTTGGTTTATGGTCATCCTACCATTTAGTAGAATACTTTCATCTTTTGTTAATCTTCAAAATGTTACAGAGAACCTCTATGCCTTAGCGCCAAGTTTCAAAGTTTGTGCTAATCCTAAAACCACCATTTAGTATGGAATTATGATTAAGGAGGATATCGTCAGAATAAATTTATTAGCAAAGTCTTATCACAATGTTGATTTCTGGTTGATTTCACAATCTAGTTATTAGCTATGGTGAAAAACAACATGAAGCTATGAAGTGTATGAATTCTAATAAATGAATGATATACTCCAATGGAGATGAGAGTATTGGTGAAAATAAAACATGCATTACTTTCGACCATAGAATGAAGGACTCTTGTCATAAAAAGTATATTCATCCCATGCTTACATAACTACATGAGAAGAATTTCTTTCCAACCTCACACATTCATTCAATTTTTGGAATTAACAAGTCAAAGGGAGGTGAATGGTTCATTTAAGGAACATGATAGAGGGGACGAGTTCTAAGGATGAAACTTGGCAAAAGAGAATTTAATCTCCCACATGCCCCCTTTCCTCTTCATCTTTAGTGGAATCATAACCCCTATAGTGCTCTTTACACAACCATGCTAGACCATTTTATTATTTTACATCATAATATTTACATAGATTTTGAGTCATCGTGACAAACCAAACACATTGTCCATATAAAAATATTTACATTATACATGCCTAGCCATTCACTAGTTTGGCCTTAGCCTTGAACTCCACACTAAAAATTCATACTAGAATATTTACATCATTTTGCATAACATGTTTTAATATGTTCCAAGAGTCAAAGGTAGGGGTATGTTACACCTAAAATCTACCCATCATGAGATTTAGTGTATACACCCCTGAAGATGTCTTGACTAAGTAATTAACTTGGGAGGATTTGTACCCAGTAGTACTAGGTTTTGATAGGTCGTCGCAGGTTGCACTCATGCAACATGCAACGTCGCAGCTTGGTTCACTGCAGGGTGCAACGAAGTCAGTTTATGAGAAAAAATATCTTCTTCGAGGTTCTTCTCGAAACTTGCTGACTTAGGGGCTTATCCTTGACCTCTAGGGGAGTTGGTACTCGATTCCTAAAACCTTGGGAGGATCCCCTATCTCTCTCCTACCATCTCTCAACCTATCCTATCCATACCCTATCCACTTAGTCCTATATAAGAGAAGCTCTACTCCTCTCCAAAGGGAGTAAGTCTATGGTGTCTACATGCTGGTGAAATCACTCTCGAGAGATCTCTACTCACCCTTGAGAGACTCAAGATTCCTTAGGAGGAAATGGAAAATGGATTTGTTGGAGAAGGGCTACAACGTTAAGCCTTGGTTGTAGTTCTATATCTCTACTATGTACTTCCCTATTTTTATAGTAATACAAATGCTTTCCACCAATATTGTCCATGTGTGTAATGATATTGAGTAGTTTACCTACTTAATTGTTTACTTAGATCGCTTATTGTATAGATGCCCTTTACTTGTTTCCCTTGTGTCTTGTCTTGACAGGTCTTGCAACTTGAATCTGACGACCATGAGATGTGGAGCAACATTCAGGGGAAAGGATAGTGAAGTGAAAGGTAAGACATCTAGTACTTGATCCTTAAGTAGATCTAGGAAATGCATTTGTAGCCTATCTCATTTGTTCTAGAATCACATTGAGCTAGGGAGATCCGGATCATGTCCGCTCAAGTGGATTGTCTGATAAACAAATCTGGCGACCATACTGGGGAAATACATGTTTGATTTTGTAATTGTCTGAGAGTCATTTTCAGTTGATTGCTTGACACAAGCCTTCTATTTGTCATTTGCTTCATGAGTTGATTTCACTATCGGATCTTCATATTGAAGACTCTGATCTGCTTCCTCTGAGTTTATACAACTCACTTTCAAACCATTCCATGGTTAATTACTGGGAGATCTGATTCATTTTTGGACTTAGATCTCGCCCGTCGCACTTGGTTAGTGGAAATAGAGCGACACTGTGTCATTTCTGGCCTTTGTTCTTTACTTGTTAGTCACTCGTCGCATCCCTTTCATTGGTAAACTGCAACGTCATCGCACTTCCCGCATTGGTGGACTGTGACGTCGCACTGTGTACAAGCACAGAGTGTGCTGATTTGTCAAAATTTGGCATGCAGACATCCCCTCTCCATTTGTCAGTCTGAACTTTGGTTTGCTGTATGAACTCCCTCTGTGCTACAATATCTAGCCAGAGATCCTACCTTTGATTTGTGTGTTGAGTGTTTGGTTTTGTTTGGATTGATTTTGGGTTCCGTCTTGGACAAGTTTGAAGACCGGTAGTGGTGGATAATCTTGTCTCCTCCACCTTCATCCGCTCACCCTTGCATTCCCTTCCTTCCATTCCTGATCTGATCATTACATTAGATCAGCTTCCAGACCTCATTTTTATCATTGTTTGAGCTTTTCTTGCTTGGCTTGCTTGCTACTGCTTGATTTTGAGTTAAGTGTGTCTTTCAGCTTGATTGAGTGCTTGTCTTTTCTTGAGTTTTCTGAGTGTACTAGTGCTGCAAGTAGTGTTTTCTTTTCATTCATTTAGATCTGAAAGCTCAATTGTTATCAAGTTTATTCTTTGATGCATCTATCGAAAAGTTAAAAAGTGCTTCTTTCCCATCATTTCTTGAGTGTTTTTGAAAGAAAAACGTTCTTGCATTGGAATGTTTCATTTATCAGTCTTTTGGGAAATTGAATGAATATATGATCATTTGTGTTTTTCTTGAAATATGAATCGCTCATCTTCTTGAAAGGCTCAAGCTACACTTCCAATTTCGCAAAAGCATTTCCATGCTAAGGAAATATAAGTGCATTTTTTTTTTTTTCATCGCTTTTAGGCCATTGAAAGTGAAATTGAAAAGCTTGCATACTCCATCTTAGAATTCTCTCTTTTCATTAACTAGTGTCGTTTTGCTTTGAAAAGAAAAAGAAAAGGAATAATGTTGTGATTTGGATAGTAGTGTTGTGATTTTTTGTATTTCGTTGAAAAAGGGAAAAGAATACTTTCATAGTCAAGTTTTGTTTGAATTGGGATTGTGTTGCATTGTGTTGTTTTGTCAATCTCGCCGGAAAGAAAAAGATTTCTCCTTCCCATAGCTAGAATTCATTGAAAGAAAAGAATATTTCGTGCATGTAGGTAGGACTTGCATTATGCTTCCGATTATGTACTCACCTCATGCATTCACCTAACCATCCGAGATCAAATTAATGGTAGAACTAGGTAAAATTTTTAGCAACTTGTGTGTAAGTTAGAGACATGTTCCGGCATCGTTAAGCGTGGCAGCTGTCGTTATTTTCTAGCACTGTATCCCGGGGGTATTGTAGTCTTCCACGTACTTATCGGTATATCGAGCTCCTTCATGTACCCACCAAGTACCATAATCCATACTTGGCGTATATCGAAGGGTGTATCACGTACTCGGTAGTATATCAGAAGGTCTCTTGTTGAATGGTTGTGCATTAGATAGCACCACTACGGATTTGAGCTCCCACATACCTTGCATATATCAGGAGACACCACTAGGATTCCTGAAACCAACTGAGTTAACCATTTGGCCGTCTTGGAAAAGCAATACACCGAGAACAACACTCAGGGAGATTAGCATGCATGTACTGTCCAGGTAATCGGGTATGTAGGAAAGGGTACAGTCCCAATCCTCCTTGTCGCGTCATATTGTTGGACCCTGTAGTATATCGCGTTTTGCGAGGCCTTGATAATCCCGTGAGGTTCCAGACTTTTGAATCCACTCTATCACATAAGTCTGCTTGTTTCCTTAGTTTGAGTAGGTTTTTCTAGACTACTTTTCTTTTAGCTTGCCCTTAGGAGAAATGTTGTTTCAGCCACTCTGGCTAACTTTCCTTATGCTCTGGAGGATTTTCCCTGGAGAAGATCCTGTAGGATATTAAACTTATCACCTGAATATCCCCTTAATATGGAGGTTATTTCGAGGGTAAGAATGGATCAGTGTAACACGATCATAGTTACTAAAGTGGAAAACCCCACTCTGAACATTGGAGGACTTTTGTTTCCACAAACTCCTCTGGATTCACCTACCTCTCATCCCCTGCAGGATGAAGGAGCACAAATCCCCACTTCACAAGACCTTTCTCCCTTCATCCAGGGAGAACCTGGATCGTTGGAATGGATAAATCGACCCCAGGATGACCCTACAACAGCTGTTGGTCCTTCAACATCTTACTGGACTTATTCTACTGGCCACCCAGTGGCTCAGTTTTCCATCGCATCACCACCCAGTGGGACTACTCCAGACGACCCTTTAGACTACTATCGTGGCCAATTAGCTCACTTTCATTCCATGGCTGAGGAGTTTCGGCAGTCAAGTCTCCAATGAAGGGTTGAAGACCCATCGTTACCCCCTTATCGACCCATCCCATATCATCTGATATCTTTTGGATCACCAGAACAATCTTCCCACCACGCGACCATTAACGAGACTGGTCATCCCTCGCAAGAATCCAGTCCTGCACCTCAAGTGAACCAACCGGTGGAAGGAAAACAGTCCAACACACCTGTTACTACCACGGTTACTTTACCAGTTCCTCCCCCACCTCAAAATTCAAAGGCCGAGGATATTCCATTCCCACGGATTATCCCATTGGTAATGTTATTACTACGGTAGATAGTCAACAACCTACATTGGTTCAATCTTCGAATGGTGGTCAGCCTTTCGTGTCTGGGGGGGAAACCCCCATTTCCTAACCAGAACGCAGGCAGTGGAATCCCCAATGGACCTCCTGTTGAACCTCCCCAACCCACTAGACCATCCACCAAGGGATTATCTCATGTTGGGGTCCCATCCAACGTAACCTTACCCTCATGGAGTCAAGCGTATCCAGGTTCTGTTAACACTATGTTGGGCCGATCTAATCCTGGAAACGCACCATACGGGATACCTTATCCCAAGAATCCATACACTCTATGGGGGCAACAGCCTGTGTTGCACCACGGACCCCAACCAACTATCCCTCAAGCACCACCACCCCCGATCAGTCCTCCCCCACCACCTGCTGGGGGTGGCGGGCCCCCACCTAACTTTGGTGGAGGCCCACCTCATTCTACCAACAATATCCCTCACCCTTCTGGTGGTGGCGGGAATGGTACACCACCCCCTCCAGGAGGAGGTGGCGGAGGACCACCCTATTATGGTGGAGGAGGACATTTCCCTTCGGGTGGTGGAGGTGGTCCGCCACCCCCTCTAGGCGGAGGCGGTGGAGGACCTAATTACTATGGTGGCGGTGGTGGTGGTGGAGACCCTCATCCTTCCGGTGGCAGAGGTGGTGGGGGCCCCCATCCTTCTGGCGACGGAGGTGGTCCACCACCCCCTCCAGGCGGAAGCGGTGGTGGGCCACCTCATTACGGTTATGGACCCCCACCTCCTCCCATTGGTGGCGGCAGATCTCCACCTCCTCCCGGTGGTGGAGGCAGACCCCCACCTTATTGGAATGGACCACCTTATGGTGGTGGACCCCCTTATGGTCTGGGCGGCACACCCCCCTACGGCTAGTTTCCTCCTAGTACACCTTACGGTCATACCGATCCTTACACGCCTTATCCGTATTATCAATACAACAGTCTAATCCACATCTTCCCTTTTTGGCTACCTTGGACCTACCTGACCTTTCTCGTTTAACCAACGACCCCATTTACCCTGGAACTAATTGGCCACCTATTCCGGTGAAACTTCCGTCTGATATCCTGAAATTTGATGGCAAGCTGGGTGAAGATCCTAAAAACCACATGATGACTTACCATTTATTGTGTTCATCTAATTCCTTAATGGATGATTCAATTCGTCTTAGATTGTTTCAAAGGACTCTCACCAGTTCTGTTGCCAAGTGGTACATTGAGTTGCCACCCCCACTCTTTTCCTGATTTTGGCTCTTGCCATGAACTTTTTGACTCATTTCCAGCTGCCTATACGGTATGAAACTGGTACCGAGCTTTTAACCTCGCTCCCTTAGAATACCGCTACTCATATTTCTGATCATATCCATGAGTGGCGAAGGAGACGTCGTCTCATTAAAGCTCCCATTCCAGATCAACTCCTAGCAGATTGGTTTACGAAGCCACTCATCCCTGTCATAGCAAGAGATGCCGCCATGCGAGGTGCTGTCACCGAAGAACAAGCCATTGCGAGTGCCCATGTACTAGACCTAGTCTACACTCAATCTGGCACTTTGTTCGATATTCTTCCTAACACACCCTGTGACGTTAACAATCCTGCAAAACCACTAAAGGGACCCCAAGCTGATGACATCATCAGATCCCTTCACACCCAGCCTCCTCGTCAAACTGTTGGTTCTTCAAACCCCCAGGGTTCATTCCCATTACCAACACAGGCTGGTGTCAGCACCACCAAGTCATCCGCTCCTGCTGCTACTGAAGAAGTAAATTTTGTATCATCGACTTCACCTCAAAAGACTGGTAGTAAGAAGAAAAACAAGGGAAAACCTAAGAAATCTTATGCCCGGCAGGAACAAAAGAGCACTCCTGATGATGCCAAACAAAAATAGAAACTAAAATATCCTTGTTTACTGTGTGGAGACGATCACTTCTCTAAGGAGTGTCCCCATAGAGACGAAGTCCAAAATTTTCTTAGGGGAAAACCCACTCCCGCAGTCCTCAACGATCCGTTTCCCGCTCAAAACTAGCAGATGATTGCTCAACCTCCCCCAGCCCAGGGGGACTCATCTAATACCGCGCATGTTCTCATGGTGTGAAATGAGATGATTAATTTGAACACTCGCTCATGATCATACGACACGGCCCCTTCGAAGGAACCTATTGGGAGTAATGTTGAAAAAGCTTCCAACTCCTTACCTGATGTTACCGTACCATCAACTTCTCTCACCATTGAGAAGCCATCTTTCGATTCGATATTGCAACCTCCCAAGGGCACGATTATAAAAGTTGTTTTTAATCCTAATGCTCGGGTAGCACAGAATTACAATATCGTAGAAGACTTGGCACAAGCCCCTTACGCCATGTCTATGCTAGAAGTTTTGCCGAATTATCCTAATCAACGCAAAACTCTCCTCGCAGCGATCGGTGCAGTTGACCCTGATTCTTCAAATACCATCATGTTTCGACTTGACCATTTCAAGCCGAGGCTTTCCCATCAGCTCACATTTCAAGTAGCTGCAAACCTCGCTGGGAAAATTGTCCATCGTACCCTTTTGGACGAAGGTGCCTCTACGTCTGTCATGTCGATCGCCTGTTGGAGAGCCATCGGCTCTCCCGAATTGAATCGCTCTCCCACGACATTGAAAGCATTCGACGGGCGTTGCTTTCAATCTCATGGGCTCTTACAAGCTCTCATAGTCGAGCTAGGAGGAAAGACTGTAACCATAAATGTGGAAGTGGTCTCCGCCCCAATAGACTATAATCTATTGCTTAGTCGCAATCGGTTTTATGCCATGCAGGCAGTAGCTTCTTCAGTCTTCCGCACGGTGCAATTCCCCCACCAAGGACGAATTGTTACCATCGACCAATTAGATTTTTGCATGCTGGACACTGCTACTCATCCTCGTGACCAGGTTCCTTCCATTGGACAAACGTCAAAACAGTATGAGAGTATAGGGGTTGGCCTTTTGAAAGATTCATCTCTCATGGGCGTTTTTCCCATTTCGGACCCCCCTAATCATGTTGCCTCGATGAACATGATCTCCACGGAGATTTCATCTCGCTCTACTAATACTTGGCTTGTACCAGACGAAGCCACACCACACTTGATTGGAGACGCAATGCCTCTTTCTCCCACTGAACGTATTTACGAGGCTATCTAATCAGCACTGGAGGATCACCTAACCATGGCCTCCCCATCTTGTTCTCTAGAACGTGCATCATCCCTACCCGACCTCTTACTTCGGACTTTTCATTCAAATGAGTCCATGGAAGTTATGAATGTTGATGATGGCCCGTGGGATGACCTTCACCATAGGTCCTCTTTTCTTCCACTGCTGGAGTACATAGAGAACAACATTCACACCATCTTTTTCCCGGATATCTACCCGTTCCCTCATTCTCCCATACTTACATGTCTTTCAGACACGAAGGGTAACTTGGCCAACATTGAGCCTACCACCTCAATAGACATCTCGGTAAAACCTGGTGTAGTGGAACACATTCGCATAGGCTAGAAGTGTTCCCCTGAAGAAAAAGCTATGGGTACGGCCTTATTCATGCGATTTCGAGACGTATTCGCTTGGTCCTATGAGGAGATGCCTGGGATAGACCCTACGATTGTTTCTCACGAGATAAAGACCTATCCCGACATCAAACCTGTATGTCAAAAGTTGCGATCGGTACACCCCTGGAAGACTGCAGCAATCAAGGCAGAAATTGAAAAGCTCTTAAAGACTGGTTTCATTTATCCTATCCCATTGATGGATTGGGTTTCAAATGTTGTCCTTGTGAACAAAAAGCAGGGCACCATTTGCGTCTGTGTCGTTTATCGGGACCTTAACAAGGCTTGTTTGAAAGACAACTACCCGACCCCATTCATCGACTAGATTATCGACAATTGTGCCGGAAGCGTCATCTTTTCATTCATGGGTGGCTTTTCTGGTTACAACCAGATTGAGATCAACCCATCCAACCAACATAAGACAGATTCCATCTGTCCTTGGGGGACATTTGCATATTGCAAACTCCCATTTGGCCTTAAAAACACTGGCGCCATGTTCCAGTGAGCCATGTCGTATGCCTTCCATGATATTAAGGACTTTGTGGAACCTTACCTGGACGATCTCCTTGCTCATTCAAAGCAGCATGAGTTCCACATGGATCATTTGATGGCCATTTTCATCAGATGCAAACGGTACAACATCCATCTGAATCCTCACAAGTGTATCTTTTGCGTTGAGTCTGGACGCCTCTTAGGATTTATAGTCTCGAAGGATGGGATCCGCATTGATCCCTTAAAGATGGAGTCCATTATCAACCTCCCACCTCCCACCACTGTGATAGAACTTCAAAGTATCCAAGGGAAGGCGACTTATTTAAGACGTTTTGTTTGCAATTTTGTGGAAAAAACTAAGGGGTACATGAGATTTCTTAAGAAGGACGTCCCATTCATTTGGGACGATCAAGCTCAAAAATTCTTCGACAGCATCGAACATGCCATTACGTATGCCCCCGTAATCCAACCGCCGAATTATTTCCGAGATTACATCTTATATCTCGCTGCTTCTGCCACCATTATCACCATGGTTCTAGTACAAGAGGATCAAAACCCCCAGGAACATGTAATACTATGCAAATAAGGGTCTCACCGACACTGAAACTAGATATTCACATGTCGAAAAACTTGCTTTTGCGGCGGTCATCGCTGTCCAAAAGTTCTGACACTACATCCTGCTCCGCACCACCACCATCATTGCAGACTCGAACCCCATGTACCACGTACTGGCACGTCAGGTGCTTGGGGGAAAGTATTCACGTTGGATCGTGATACTGCAAGAATTCGATCTTCTTTTCAAGAAAGCCAAGTCCAAAAAATCCTTGGTGTTTGCTGAGTTGATTTGTGACTTTCCCCGTGCTGATGTAGAAGTTGAGCACAATGACTCCTTTCCAGATGAATCATTGTTTCTCATCAGTATGACCGATCCATGGTATGGAGATATTTCTTTATATCTTCAAACCCAACGCTTCAACCCTCAACTCTCTCGCGATGACCGTCGTCGAATTCGTCACCATGCAAAATATTATCTGATCATCAGTGATACTTTGTACCGCCGTGGCACCGATTCCATTCTTTGACATTCTCTAACTCACGATGAGGCTGAACACGTTCTGAATGACTGTCACGCTGGGGCGTGTGGAAGTCACCTCTCTGGGATGGCTATAGCCCAGAATATTTTGCGCGCAGGATATTATTGTCCTACCGTCTTCAAAGATTGTATTGAGGCCATGAAAAGATGTCCTCCATGACAACACTTCCATACGAAGAAGCGCACCCATCCCACCCCGTTACACCTGGTTATTGCCATGGGCCCCTTTACAAAATGGGGCATCAATTTTATGCATTGTAAACCTACCTATGCCGGGGGGCATAGTTACATCATCGTAGTTGTGGATTACTTCACAAAGTGGGCCAAGGTAATACCTACATACCAAAACGACGGCAGAACCGCCACACTCTTCTTTTCAATCATGTAATAGCGCGGTTTGGAGTTCCTTAGGCTATAGTTACCGATCACGGTTCTCACTTTCAGAACCATATGGTTGATGAACTGAGCGATAGATTGGGTTTTCGACATGAAAACTCAACACCTTACTACCCGCAGTCCAATGGATAGGTCGAGGCCATTAACAAGGTCTTGAAAACTATGGTCCAACGGATGGTTGGTATGCATAAGTCCAACTGAAATAATATACTATTTTCAACATTATGGGCCTACAGAACCTCCGTCAAAACCACCACAGGTTTCACTCCTTTCCATTTGGTGTATGGATTGGAAATTGTCCTGCCTAGAGAGTGTGAAATTCCATCTCTACAACTCACTGTCGAACTTCTTCCTAACACTACTGCCAAGGAAGAATGTTTCCTGTACCTAGCAAAACTTGACGAGTCCCGCCGAGATGCTACTATTGCTAATGAAGCACACAAGAAACGCATGAAATATCAATACGACAAGTCAGTTGAACCCTGTATATTCAACGAGGGTGACCTGGTCCTCACATACGACCATAAGCATGACAAACTAGGTGCAGGAGAGTTCGAGTCCATGTGGCACGGACCTTATATCGTCAAACATGTTTTGGAAAAGGGAGATTACGAGCTTGAAGATTATGACGAAATATCTTTGGGTGAACCCCGTAATGGGCTTTACCTGAAGAGGTACTATGCCTGACCCTCTCATGCACAGATTTTTTCTTGTATATACTGTACATGGCGTGCTTGTGTGTTTTTGTGTGGTGTGACACACTTGTTTCTGAGTGTTTTTAGATCTTGTTTTCTCTTCTCATACCATGTTCTGTTTGCGTGTGCAGATGGAAATGTGCTATGGATTCGCGGACGGCACCAGCCGGCATACCTATAACCTTGCTTCGGCAGCCTAGGTACTACATTCCCCAACAGGCGGACTCATCAGTGTAGGAGGAAGTTGCCTTGGATTCACAACCAATAATGCCGCAGAGTATTTGTCGGTAGTTGGAACCTTAACCGATGCAATTTCCTTGGGTATGAACCACATTGTCATCCACATGGATTCTCAACTGGTGGTTTCCCAGCTTAACCGGGTTTACGCTATCCGTGATCCTACCCTACTCCATCTCTTTAGACGGGTTCATCTCTTGGAAAGATCGTTTGAAACCATTCAATACCTGCACATTCAACGAGAGTTAAACACGGTTGCTGACTCGATGGCCAACTTCATTCTAGATTGGTACATTGCACACACATGATACTCATAACATGTAAAAGCATTCACAACATGTAAATAATGCACTGTATAGAAGCAAACATATAAAGAAGATCACATCATTAATTTTTGAAACACATAATGTATAAATCATCGGATTGTCTATATATATATATATAATCACAAAAAGGTAGTGCTGATACAAAAATTTGAAGCCCGATAGCTTTCAGTAAATCTCTACAAAATCTGAAGCTTCGCAGCTTTCAATAGTACAAAACCTGAGGCCTCTAAGCTCTCAGTACACACACAATGACAACATGTGGCCTATCTCCTAGCCCGTACTACCCTAGGTGGTCTAACAACCTTAGCCTGCTGAGTCTGGAAACAGTCCACTACTCTCGCAACCTTGCAAAGCAGTACGTTGAAGCACGCAGTCGCTCCAACTGTGTGCACCTGCATGGGCCGCGACACCTCATCTACCGTCGGCTTAGGAACAACTAGTGTCAACCCATTCAATTTGGTGTAGACTCTATCCATCTCCACAATGGAAGCATGCACAGCTGGATCCACCATCGCTCCCTCTCCTCTCTCTCTCCTAGCCAGAAGAGAGGTCCCCACTGGTTGTATAGGCCCCACATCTGCACACACATGTTGTTCACCTGTCAACACTATATCAAAAAAAAAATTATAAATGCACAAAACTTAAAAATTTCAAGGGTCATTTGTTCTTACCGAGGTCTCCTTATGCTGCTCCCTCAGGAAACGGCAAGTTTCGGTCATCCCTGAAGTTAGTGCCACTATATGGAAAGTCCTCCACTATCAGTAACTGGCCTGCCAGCCAAGTGAAGAACTCAGGAGGGAATCCGAAGATAGGACCCCCACCATGTCAAGCCATCACATCGGTCCACCTGGCCATGTGTGGATCTCTGAGGTCCCTATCCTCTAGTGGTACCTGAGGACGCAAAAAGGGAACCCGTTCCAACAAGAACAAGATCACGATAGAACCATAGCCGAATTTCTTAAGCTATCCTCGCTGACATTTTGTCAGCTGAGCTCGTACGTATGCGAGGACCCCCTCGCACCAGTTGAAGATCTTTGGGGACAAACAGTCCTCTACATAAAGCATTTGTGCTCTGGTGGCTAGGTGAGGACCTTGACTCCCCTCCATCCTCGTAATGGTAAATAGAATGGCCCACAATGGGTGCTCCCGTACATATTTAATGCAAATCTTCCCGCTAGATGCATGGGCGTTGGGACCACAATGTTGTTGGATCAAATCTTCCACGGTTCGATCACTCCCACGTGATCCAGTGAGTGTCACATTGTCCCCCCTTTGGGACAAACCGGTCATAAAATAGATGTCTTCCACATCTATGTGAAGCTCATGCTCACCAATCATGAAGTGTTGCTATGTCGCATCCCAACATTGGAGCATGTGGATCAGTAGTGGAAGTTGGGATCTCATCCCCTGAATGCGGAAGAACTTGAGAAGCCCATAGTTTCTGAATTCTCCCACACAATTTGGATCATTGGCAGCTTGTTCATCATCTAATTCATGTTCCCTTTCCCTCCATTCCCAAACCATTTTGGATGCTTGGAACCTGTCAACAAGAAGAGTTTAACAATGTTCGGACTTGCTTCACCCACTGGAAGTCCCTCTTTTGAGTTTTGTTTGAGTTTGGGGATGGACGTCACCATCGTCGCACCCCATTTTTGCAAACAGGGCAACGTCATCACAGTCCATCTATACTCCATTAGAGACGGCTCGGTCTCGTCGCAATTCCCGAAAAGGCCAACTGCGACGAGCCGAGGGCGCAATGGTCTTTCCCAAATCAACTCAAAACCCAAAAAAATGATTGAAAATTAGAATTGTAAACCACTATGATTTTGTTGGCTGAATTTTAGGGTTACCTGTTCCTGATGGCAGGTGAAACAGCTAATCGTAGCTCCTGGAATCGACAAATGAAAATCTGGCAGCAAATGGCACTATTCCTCCCAAATTTGGCAAATAGAACAATGGTGACTATATTTGGTTTTTATTTCTATTTATAGAAAAAATGGAATATTCCTTTTTCAAATATTTGATGCTGTTATGCTATTTGCTATAGTTTGGATCAGTTTTATCATATTTGAACGTTCGGTTGACTATTTGACCTGGTTTCCGAGTGTGCAGGAGTTGTGAAGTGCCTTTCTACGCCATTTTCATATTGGAATGGTCATTTCAGGTATGAACACCCCTTGTGAGTTTTTGTCGTTTACCCATTTTTTCATAGATTGCAATTAATGAGCTTACTCTTTGTTCTTTCTCATGCTCTTGAAACTATAAGAATACATTACTGAGTTATGATTTATCACTTTTCCGGGCTTGTTAAACTCCTACGGAAAAGGAACCCCTCGGAGTCTACCGTTAAGCTCTTTTCAGGCTCTCAAAATACGAAAAGATTGCCAAGCGAACTTGTCGCGTTCACGCTTGTAAAAGAATTTGAATGGCCGTCTCCCTGGTGATAGTTTACCCCTTTTTCGGACCAGGGGGCACTAGTTACAAAAAAGGTATACTCCAGCCAATCATGACTGGAAGAGTCCTCTCCCGCATTGTTTTACCCTTTTTCGGGCGATGAGGCTAACTTTACGAAAAAGGACCGTTGGAGTCTTCTTTAGGTCTTTTCAGACTCTCTAAACATGAAATGACGACCGAGTTTACCTTCTATGGACTCGTTAAATTCTTACATTGAAGGGCCCACCATGGGACGAACCCCTCCTATCGTAGGTTCGTAAAATATTTGCGATTGGACTCATCTGTGAGATGGGCTATACCGAGCATCTGGTTACCCGCATCAAGCTTGTAAAAAAACACATGAGGCACTCGTCGTTTATGATGGGGAAAAAAGGAAAGTTTTTGTGTTACATACCTTGTTAGTGGCAGTATGTAGTCGTTCTTGAACATGGCACTCATTTGCATTTTCATACAGCACTTGGATCATCCGTTTGTCCTCGAGTTCCACTTATTTCCTGAGTCTTGTTACTCCTTTGAATCATTCAAAGAAAGCTTCGATCATCAGTCGCCTTAAGAATTTGTGTCGCACTCATCATGTCAATACTGCCAAGTCATGCCATGCCCATGTTCAAGAATATGTCTATCATTTATCATCTGTAGTTA
The DNA here is from genome assembly GCA_027924585.1 of Larix kaempferi. NCBI lineage: Eukaryota > Viridiplantae > Streptophyta > Pinopsida > Pinales > Pinaceae > Larix > Larix kaempferi. The sequence continues at coordinate 1,599,920 of BSBM01000264.1, forward strand.
GAACACCCTCCATCATGTCGGTCTCCTCTGAGTCAGTCTTGCATGTTACTATACCATCCGATCTACTTTATACATTTTTTTCATGTTTCGTATCCATTGATGGGGGATTCATCATGGCCCTCCTTCGATGGATTCATCCTTGTCGACTTCAACTCATCATCCGAGGATTGAATCTAGAAACCAATCAAGTACCTTGTCCCTGCATGCCTCAATGATAGGTTACCTCGCTTTCAACATGAGTTTACATCATTGACTCTTGATTGAAAGATTTCGACTTCAACTCATCTATTCACGCTTGATGATATGTACTGTGATACCTTGGGAATCATTGACATCAATGGTGATTTCCCTCGCGCTTGTTAACGGTTTACATCAATGGCTGGTAATCAAGTGGTTTCTACCATGTTCGACGTCAAGACATTTGTAATCACATGGATAGATTTGTATCAGTGCGGGTTCAGCTTTAAGACCCTGGGGAGTCATGTTTTACCCAAGTTGCGATGGAGTTTGTATTGAGTTATATCACACGGATCCACATTTTTATTGGTCGTGGTTGTGTTATCATCTCATCATGGATCTACGCTTGTGCCTAGTAGCCATGATTGTGTTCAGCCGGTTATTACTACCATGGATTTGAATTGTATTGGTCGGCAGCCATGTTGTACTTCATATGAGATTGTCAGTTCAGAGTCAGTTGTACTGCAGCAGTGTCCTTCGTCTGACAAGTCTATTGCCATTTCTTCTATCAAAGCACTTCACCTGTCTATCTTCAACAGCTTCATGCTTTTGGGGGCATTCTGTTACACCCAAAATCTACCCATCATGAGATTTAGTGTATACACCCCTTGAAGATGTATTGACTGAGTAATTAACTTGGGAGGATTTGTACCCAGTAGTACCAGGTTTTGAGAGGTCATCGCAGGTTGCACTCATGCAACATGTAACATCGCAACTTGCTTCACTGCAGGGTGCGATGAAGTCAGTTTATGGGCAAAAATAGCTTCTTCGAGGTTCTTCTTGAAACTTGCTGACTTGGGGGCTTATCCATGACCTCTAGGGGAGTTGGTACTCGATTCCTAACACCTTGGGAGGATCCCCTATCTCTCTCCTACAATCTCTCAACCTATCCTATCCATACCCTATCCATTTCATCCTATATAAGAAAATCTCTACTCCTCTCCAAAGGGAGGAAGTCTATGGTGTCTACAAGCTGGTGAAATCACTCTTGAGAGATCTCTACTCATCCTTGAGAAACGAAAGCTTCCTTAGGAGGAAATGGAAAATGGCTTTGTTGGAGAAGGGCTACAACGTTAAGCCTTGGTTGTAGTTCTATATCTCTGCTATGTACTTCCCTATTTTTACAGTAATACAAATGCTTTCCACCAATATTGTTCATGTGTGTAATGATATTGAGTAGTTTATCTGCTTAACTGTTTACTTAGATCGCTTATTGTATAAATGCCCTTTACTTGTTTCCCTTGTGTCTTGTCTTGACAGGTCTTACAGCTTGAATCTGATGACCGTGAGACGTGGAGCAACATTAAGGGGAAAGGATAGCGAAGTGAAAGGTAATACATCTCGTACTTGATCCTTAAGTAGATCTAGGAAATGCATTCGTAGCCTGTCTCATTTGTTCTAGACTCACATTGAGCTAGGGAGATCTTGCTCGCGTCCGCTCGAGTGGATTGTCCGATAAACAGGGTATTAAACTGATGGCACATCCTTTGAAATTACCACAATATCTCTTAATGAGGAATAAACTTGTGACCTTCACAAATACCAAAATAGAACTCAAGAGACCCACATAAGTGATTGAGAGAAAAACTGGAACCATCGCCTCTAATCCTTCCATCCCCACTAATCTAGCTCTACATTCCCACTAGCACTAATATCTACATCGACGTATGGGGCATCAAACTCATACCCTCCATCAACTCTAGTGAAACCCTCGAATACATAGGAAACATGATGGAAAATATATATCTACTAATCCTCCAGTGGAAAACTTTAAGGAGGAGGATGAAAACTCTTTATGTAGAAACCCACAACTACATATAGGGAATTGAGATACAATTTATAGTGTGGGTCCAGAAAGGGATGGTAGTAGAAACATTATAGCTAGTAAACCCTAGCCCCCATCCTCATGGATCTGATATCCTCAGTTGAGAGGGTGGATCACCTGATTAGATTTAGCTTACATTTACTCTTTCAAGGATGATTGCCAAGTGTGTATTGATCCAAGTGTTTTCCAAGTATGTATTGATTCATTATGTTATTACTTCCCCAATGTAAGCCAAATTGTATTATTTTTGCTTTGGGAAAATCAATATATGTCATCAAAGTGTTTATCTTAATGTCCACTTGGTGGTTCCCTATTTTTATATTTGCATTGCTAAATTATTTTGTTCATGAGAACACTACTCCAAATTTTTATTCTTAAATCACTTTGGATTTGCATTCTCAAATTTGTGTACAATTCCTTACAGATGAGAAGGACATGACCTCTGGGCATTGTCAAGAATTAGACTAGATGGTGGCATCACCATCATACATTGAGTGGTCAGTTGTTTGACTGTGCTAGCTCAGGGGAAGACATACCAAGGTGTAATGTTCCGTTTTGATAAACCAGGACAACTGACATGCAGAGCATGTGATCTATAACTCAAGAGCATGCAACCATGCATCAATTAAGTTGCATGCATGCAACTCAACTTAATAAAAGAAAGAAAAACAAGTCAGGGCATGCAAAAGTTAGGGCATGCAATCTCAACATGATAAAAGAAGGAAAAAGTGAGTTGTTCGATATCCAATGCTATTATTGATCATTGAGATTGGTGTTAAGAGCTATGAAATCAATTTAGGGTTGAGGGAACACCACCTTAACCAACAAGTGGATTCGGTAGCGAAATGTATCTACCCTAGTCATTTCCAAGGTTGGATCACACAGGTTTAGCATTATCATTCATCAGTACATCAATACTCCTCATTCTTTAGTAGGATTCGAGTATACCACAACACAAGTATTGAGGTAAAGGGGGCATATACATTGGAGCATTGAGGGTGCAGTTATCAAAGCATTACAGAAAAAGTGCAATTCCTTGCATCTTCCCAGCTATAAGGAAAATCTTCTTATCCTTGAATAAGGGCAAATTCACTATTTGTTTGAGGAGGAAACCATCTCCTCAACCAAGGAGTGAAGTCTCCACTAGATCATGGACCACCCAGCTGAACATACCATACATGAGCAAGGGGTTGCATTGGAGAAACTCATGGTCTCCTCTTGGGGGCATGTTCTTTACAAAGAGCAACCTAATCTGCAGTAAGTTTAACCCTTGCACTCTCCTTTAAACCTCGGTGTGAGTTGTATTAAAGAAAGATACTATCTTTCATTAAATCAAGGTGATCTACCACCAGATTTATATTGGAAACTTGATCCTTGGATAGGCCTAAGTTGTTGTTCAAATAATTCTATATAGTCAAAGACAATGGGATCCATTGATAGGGCGTGAGAGCTCCATGTGAAGGAAGCATTAAGACTGTTATTATACGTGGATCTAGAAGCCATCTCCAATGTTGAAAATCAACCCCTTACAACTGAAATTTACAATCTTATCAGTATTCAAAGTGGAAACCCATAAGGAGGTAGAATTTCCTATCTCCACACTGCTAAATATTGGTTGGAAGGAGCAGAGTTATGGGTTGTATGCATTAACAAGAAGCTTCTCATCATCTACAGTTGCGGTAGCCTATTCCACCCATGAATTCACTATGTAAAAGGAGCATATGTCTATTCTATTGGGCGTCACTCTCTTTGAGGTTTGCACGCACAAGAGAAGGATCATATACAACAACTTTCACAGTCTTCAACAGTCCATTGCCTACATAATATAAGGTTAGATTTGTTCTTCTTGTCATGCATGGTTATTGTTAAATATTTGGGGAATAATTCACTATTATTGTATTGTCAATATTGGGCTTATATTGAACATAATTGAATGAGGAATGCAAATAACCTCAAACAGTAAGTATTCCATTTAAAACATTTCCAAAAACACCAATAAATCACCAACCAACCAAGCAAAATTAATCTAGTATGAAAAGACATTTGAGATTATATTTGAGTTAGAATATTACAGAAGACATTTGAGATTAGACCTGAGTTAGGATCTTACACAAGGTATCCTATGGTAGGGTGGCGATGACATATCATCACCTATGGTGAAACATGTTGAATATTGTAACTTCTAAGAATATTATATTTGTACATTATTTATTCCGGAGATGTTCCATCCCTCCGAGGTGATTCTATTATGTATCCGGAGATGTTTATTCCTCCGAGGAGTTGTGGCAACTAGGGTTATTAGACCCACCATGTGGGGGTCGACCCAGTCAGTTATAATAGGGTATTTAACCTAATGGTTAAATACGAGCCTACATGTACTTGTGTAAAATATATGTCAGAGTAGTGTATAAATAGAGGAGGTGTGTTCCTCATTTGACACACTCACACACTTGAAAAGAGGAGCACTTGTCTGGGAGATTTTCTAAGGAGGATTAGAAGGAGGGAGAACATCTTGTATTTTGGTTTATCATCTTATTGAGGAAAGCTTTGCTGGGTTTTCTACCCCATGAGGGTTTCCAAGGATAAATCTGTGTCTCTTGTGTTTATGCTATGCTTGTTGTTTCTTCAGTGATCCTGTATATGCTATTATTGTGAAATAGAATGTAATGCTGCTATTTTCTATCTTAGAATATTGAATTTTAACATGGTATCAGAGCTAACCTGAAGGAAGACAAGGTATGGCACTTACGACACTTGCTTTACTTACGACAATTTGAAGGTTAGGGTTTTACATAGCAAAAACCAGTCATCGTGGAACTTTCGCTATAAATCCATTTCTGCGAAGGGTCAGGGTCTGAAAAGCTTACAGGTCGAAGATAACATCCCCAGGTACCTTATTTCCAAAGGGAACCCTCAGATTCGTTGCACTTTATGAGTTATGATCAGTACAAGTTAGGGTTTCTGCCTCTTCCAGATCTCAGTCAAAATCAGGTGACCTTGGAAAAAAGGTCATAACTTGGGCTAGGAAGCTCCAAATGAAATTTCGTAAAAAGTGACAGGTAGTACACAGACTTTACTACCTCAGAAAACTTTTTCAGAGGCCGAAGGTGAACCAGTGACACGTGGCACGCCGTACAATTTCGCTATCCTGTTTTATCCCATAAACAAGTCACGTTGCGACACTTGGCATAACTCTCTCTCAGAAAATCCAATTGAGGTCAGACCTATCAGGATGGAAAGATGACAGGTCAGGCTACTGCAGAAAAGTTTTTTAGACCCTATGGGGCAAAAATTTCAGAGTTATAGCAGAAGCAATCAGGTGCATATTTCTGTCAAAACAGAATTATTTTTAGCACCTTTATTCATGGCTTCCGGAATTTAGGGTTTCAGAGAAAGTTGGAATTTTTGAAGTCTGTAACCACGGATGGAAGCTCCTCAGAAAAATAAGAGTTTAGAGCCTTGGATCGAACCTTTTGATTAGACAGAAGGGTGGGCTTCATCAAACCCTAGTTCGGGTTCCTGTCCAGAAGATCCAGAAGTTTCGAAGGCAATATTGAGGGGTCAAATTTTGGAGATTTCAAAATTGAAGAATGCTAGGTTGATTAGCTCAGCAAGACACATTCTTCCATCCATTCAGAAGTATGAAAGTCAAAGATTGAATTTTTAGGGTTTCTCTAGCAAACCCTAATCAAGCTCCAGATCAAGTTTCTGGGGGAGTTGAGGCTAAGGCCTTACATAAGAAGACTACAAAAATTCTCGACAGGTATGACTTAAGGAGGTTTAGGTATGCCTTGAAATCTGATTCTTGATTAAGTTCATAATGTGTTTGTCTTCATGTTATTTATTAGTACAATCTTGATTAATGTTATTAATTGTCTTATCACCCTAGTAACAATATGAATGTATGTGAACGATCGAAGACATTCATTGATTAGGGCTATATGATTGTACTTATGCATTATGGTGTTGTGTGAGGTTGATGTTGTCTGCTAACAAGACATAGGTACATTACAAAAGACAAATCAAGTTCCATGACCATGACAACATGAAGACAAAGACTCACGAGGTATGTATGACTTTGTTATATTATGTTTAACCTACGAGACATGCAGGTTCTAGCTCAGGATCTCTAAATCATTGAAGAGTTTGTCTAGGTATGTTGTACATAACTAAGCAGGTATACTAATCCAGGTATGTTTTCCTGTGTCATGTTAGAATCTTACCTTGTGTAAGTATACTTGGTATGATTGGTTAGTAATCAAGGGTTTATGCATATTATGTCTCTTATCTTGGTTGATGATTTAACTAACTAGATCAAACAAGAATATGCATGAGTAAAAGAAGACTTCCTTGAAACCTTGAATACTAATGATCATGACTGTACATATTCAAGATTATTTAGAATTAGAATGTTTTGATAATATTGAGAATATACTAATGAATGTACGTTTGTGTATGAGATCATGAGGATGACACTAGTGTACACTTGAGCATGCACAGTGGTACAAAATGAATAGAAGTTCAGAAGACATACAGAAGATCAAGCGGGAGGCAACCACACAAACATAAAAGATAAGTATTTGAGTTGTTATTAGAAATAATAAATGATATTGCTTGTATGCATATTTGTATTCCTAGAATATATCATGCTGAGTGTAAACATTCATAAAGCATTGAACAGTATACTACTAATATGCATATGATTGGTAAGTTGGAGAAACATTCCATTGTTGCTTGTCTAGAATGAAACCTCTTTGCTGACATGCTGAGAGCTGTGCACACTCTCGATAGTATGTTCTGGTAGAGATGGAAGGCATCTAGATAGCCACTGTATGCATACAGGATATGGGAAAGTGTTGTGCCAAAGTATTGGTCAAAATAGTTGCATAACTATGTAAATGATATCTGTATGCATAATAGGTTATCATGTCAATATGATTTCATGATTATGAAGTATTACTAATCATGTACTTAATTTTGATTTGTAGGAAAGATCATGATGAATGATGAACTCTGAACAAGCGATGGATGTTCAACAAAATATTTACAAATCAAACACACTATAGAAAGCTTGTGGTTAAGAGATTCTCTTAGAAAGAGGAAGAGAATCATGATGAGATGTTTTGCTCCAAGGGACTAGATAAGACCATTCTCTTAATAATGTAATCAGGTTCTGTATGGGTTCCCAGAATCGGTAGTCAATTGATGAGCTTAATGATCATCATGGATGATGTGGATCTCAACCTTTGCTACAAGGTTGAATATGGGTTCCATACACATATGACATGGATGCAAGAAGGAACTCACCACAGAGTTCGAATGATTTTGAGGCTCATTTTAGTAGACCCATCTGACGAGAGATGGCACAGATAGATATGTAGAAGATCACTCAATGCTGAGTGTGAATAATGGACAATTGACAGCTTCATGACAAAGCTTGGGCTTTACCAGAAGTAAAGCTGTTCCTAACCTTTACCTGAAGGTTGTGGATGATGAACCTATCATACCATTATTGTATGACGATGATCTCTTTCTGACAAGGAATGAGAAACAGATCATGAAAATGGCTGCAGAAATGAAAATGAAAGATCTCGGATTAATGCACTACTTCTTAGGTCTAGAAGTATGGCAAGATCCAAAAGGAATCTTTTAATTCAAGGTAAGTATGCTGTGAAGTTTCTAAAAAGATTTGATATGTTGGAGTATAAAGCCATGGCCACTCCCATGGACTCCAACTTGAAGTTGTTAGTTAATGATTCATCGTATTTAGTGGACCTAACCCTATATAGACAAATCATTGGGTCATTGATGTATTTAACAAATACTAGGCTAGATATATGCTTTGCTGCAAATACCCTAAGTCAGTATCTAGTAGAACCTAGAAAGGTTCACTTAATAACTACAAAGCATGTAGTGAGGTACCTAAAAGGTACATTAGATTTTGGTCTATATTATCTTGGAGGTCATGAACTCCATTTACATGGTTACACAGTTTCTGATTGGGCAGGAAGTGCCTCAGACAGAAAGAGTACATCAGGTGGATGTTATAGTCTTGAATCTGCCATGATCTCATGGTTCAGCAAGGAACAATCTAGTGTGGCTCTCAGTACTGCTGAAGCAGAATATATATATAGTTGTCTGCTCTGCCAGCTGTGAAGCAGTGTGGCTTCAGAAGCTATTATATGGAGTGTTTGACTTAGAAATGAATTCCACTATGATTATATGTGACATTAAAAACTGCATCAAGATAGAATATCTTGTATTCCACGATAAGTCAAAAACACATAGAGATTCGATACTTCTATATACGAGATATCGTGCAGAGAGGAGCTATCAAGCTCGAGTATATAAGCACTGAGGATCAGATTGCTAATATCTTGACTAAACCCCTGTCTCGAGTAAAGTTTGAATACTTCCGAGACAAGCTTGGTATAGTCCAGAAGGACCCTCCTCGAAAGGGGGAGTAGCATAGTATCTGATAACAAGTCTATCTCATCAATGATGAGGTTACCTATTTACTGCACCTAGTTACTTAGAATTATTTAGATTTAGGAATCTTATATTTTTTCTTTTGATGATAGATGTATACATGCTTTTGATGATAGATGTTATGCATGTTTTGATGATGAGGATACATGTTTTGTTATACATGTTTTGATGATGAGGATACATGATTGACACATGTTTTGATGAAGTCCTTGGTGGACTTGAGGGGATTGGATCATCCCTGGACTTCAGTCCTAAAGAGAGCCGTAGACGTATGTCTTCGAGAATAAATTCCTTGGTGGACTTGAGGGGATTGGATCATCCTTGGACTTCAGTCCGAAAGAAGAGCCGTAGACGTATGTCTTCGAGAATGAAGTTCTTGGTGAACATGTGAGGGGATTGGATCATCCCTGGACTTCAGTCCGAAAGAAGAGCCGTAGACGTATGTCTTCGAGAATGAAGTTCTTGGTGAACATGTGAGGGGATTGGATCATACCTGAACTTCAGTCCGAAAGAAGAGCCGTAGACATATGTCTTCGAGAATGAAGTCCTTGGTGGACTTGAGGGGATTGGATCATCCCTGGATTTCAGTCCTAAAGAGAGCCGTAGACGTATGTCTTCGAGAATGAAGTCCTTGGTGGACTTGAGGGGATTGGATCATCCCTGGACTTCAGTCCTAAAGAGAGCCGTAGACATGATGTCTCTGAGAACAAAATCCTGAATGAACAGGTAAGGGGATTGGATCGTCCTCGGACTTTGGTCGTGTGAATTGAACCGTAGAAATGAGGTCTCCGAGAATTGAATAGGACTGGATCGTCCCTGAGCTTCGGTTCAAAAGGTACATGATAGGACTGGATCGTCCCTGAGCTTTGGTTCAAAAGGTACATGATAGGACTGGATCGTCCCTGGACCTCGGTTCAAAATGTACATGACAAATCCTAGAATTGTTCTAGGTTACATCCAGCATGAAACAGGGCTGGCTCTGTAGATATGATACATCCAGCATGAAACAGGGCTGGCTCTATAGATATGATACATCCAGCATGAAACAGGGCTGGCTCTGTAGATGTGATACATCCAGCATGAAACAGGGTTGGCTATGTAGATATGATACATCTAGCATGAAACAGGGCTGGCTCTATAGATGTGATACATCCAGCATGAAACAGGGTTGGCTCTGTAGATGTGATACATCCAGCATGAAACAGGGCTGGCTCTGTAGATATGATACATCCAACATGAAACAGGGCTGGCTCTGTAGATGTGATACATCCAGCATGAAACAGGGCTGGCTCTGTAGATGTGATACATCTAGCATGAAACAGGGCTGGCTCTGTAGATGTGATACATCCAGCATGAAACAGGGCTGGCTCTGTAGATGTGACACATCCAGTATGAAAAAGGACTGGCTCTGTGGCGGTAAATCCTAGATCTGATCTAGGTCACATCCAGTATGAAAAAGGACTGGCACTGTGGTTGGGATTGGATCGTCCCTAGACATGAGACTTGTCTTAAAGAGATAAGGATTGATCATCCTGGAACTTGATCTGGATTGCATCATCCATGGACCTATGTCCTAAAGAGAGCAGGATTGATCATCCTATAATATGATCATGTGATGACGATGCTGTCGATCGTGTGATGACGATGCTGATGATCGTGTAATGACGATGCTGATGATCGTGTGATGATGATGTTGATGATCGTGTGATGACGATGATGATGACGATGCTGACGATTGAGTAATATCAACTCTAATGATGTTGATGTTCCAGTAACTAGTTGAGTTACTGATGATGATGAATTGAAGAAAGCTTTCGATGATATATAGATGATGTAGTCAATGACTCCTTGCTCCTGCAGATGTTGTTATAATATCCTTCTCGTTAAGGGGGAGTGTTGAATATTGTAACTTCTAAGAATATTATATTTGTACATTATTTATTCCGGAGATGTTCCATCCCTCCGAGGTGATTCTATTATGTATCCGGAGATGTTTATTCCTCCGAGGAGTTGTGGCAACTAGGGTTATTAGACCCACCATGTGGGGGTCGGCCCAGTCAGTTATAATAGGGTATTTAACCTAATGGTTAAATACGAGCCTACATGTACTTGTGTAAAATATATGTCAGAGTAGTGTATAAATAGAGGAGGTGTGTTCCTCATTTGACAAACTCACACACTTGAAAAGAGGAGCACTTGTCTGGGAGATTTGCTAAGGAGGATTAGAAGGAGGGAGAACATCTTGTATTTTGGTTTATCATCTTATTGAGGAAAGCTTTGCTGGGTTTTCTACCCCATGAGGGTTTCCCAGGATAAATCTGTGTCTCTTGTGTTTATGCTATGCTTGTTGTTTCTTCAGTGATCCTATATATGCTATTATTGTGAAATAGAATGTAATGCTGCTATTTTATGTCTTAGCATATTGAATTTTAACAAAACAGGCACATTCATATTCCACAAGTATAATGTATGCCTACTTGGGTTCGATCAAAATTTGTCGATGAGGCATAGTCCATGTGATACAAGCTAGTTGTTGCTCATGCCTGACTAGCAAACTCACAATGGTGCTGAGCTGTAACTAGAATTCTTGAGTGGTATGGGAATCTAAAGGCGAATGACAAGTCTATCCCCATTATAGATGGTATCAAAGCCACATTTGAATGTGGTACTAGAGGAAGTGTCTCTTCACTACCAAAAACCCTTTTGTTGGGATGATCTGATGCCAACACGTTGACAAGGACATCAACAGATTTAAGTGGGGGAGAATGTCATAACCTTGGCTTCAAGGAAGACATGGGCTTGCAAAACCTTGCATGCGAAGAGAATGCGTACAACATGATATGGAAAGTCTGCATGGTCAACCAATATTTGGTAGCCTTGGTGGAAAACTCGTGTGTGGTAGACACGAGTTGGTTAGGATAGCGAGGACCAAAGAATATTCCATAAACAAGCAAACAACACACACATAAGTCCAAGTTCATGTGTAGATTGGGCAAGGTTGTTGGGAATTGTTGGCTCAGGAAACAAGTAGATAATTGTGGAAGGTTGTTAGTTTTAAACCTGATTAAGTGTAACAATGCATACAATTCTTAAGCATAAACAAAAATTAAAACAATAGCGCACACACATATTACACAAAGATTTTACCCTGGAAGTCCTTAATCAAGAAAACCAACTTAACTAAAGCTTCACCACTCTCTTTGTTTCTTTCATTGTATTACCTCAACCATTTACAATACAATATATAGGTCTTTACCAACCTCCAAAACCCTAATTTTTAAACTGGAATCAAAATAAAATGGGTCGAAAACCATTGGCCGAAAATAGCCAAAAATGGGGCGAAAAATAGCCCCTTGACCCCATTAATTCGGGGGTTGGCCCCCAAAGCCCTTCCAGAAGTGTTGAAAAAGATAACTCTGAAGGTCCTCCCTCATGATTTTTGTGTGAATATGATGAAGGGGACCTGGAAGTTTTGTTGCTTGTGTACATTTATGTAAAAAGTGACTTTTATATAAATAAAGTTATGTTTTGTACTTTATAAAGTGGGTCACATTTAAAGTGGTGTATTTAATAATTAATGAGTTTAATTATTAAAAGTGAATTTAATGTAGACCCTTGATGTTGTAATTAAATCTCAACCCTCGATTGGGTAGTTAATGAGTTAGTTACAAAAATCAAAGTATAAAACAAAGTGAAAGGGACAAATGACATACTCACCATCAGAGAGAGAGGAAGAGGGAGATTGAAGAGAAAGAAGAGTATCCAAGCAAGAAGAGAACGGTTTCCAAGAGAAGAACAACAACAAAATTCCATAGGCAATCTGTGCAGGCCGCATAGCAACATTAAAACAACCACATGTGTGGGATCGATTCCCTAGAAGACTGGCTCGAATCCCAAGGTAGTTGTCAGAGCAATTAATGCAGATTGTACAATAGTAAAATTAGGCACGTGAGGACACAAAAATCGAAGCAAAAAAGTACAGTTCTGTAGATCGGACCATCCAGTATCCTTTTGGCATGATTTTCGAGGTTGGCACAAATTTCGAGGTTGGGTCTGATTTCTAAAATAATTTGTTGTTTGTGGAAATTCTGTCATTTAGGGTTGAAAGAGAAAAAAATATGTGTTTTAGAATTTTTCTGTACTCTTCTTAATGAAAAATTTTCCTAGGGTTTTCCCCAAGTATGGGGTTTTTCCTAGTCAAGTTTGACCAAAATCTCATGTGTTCAATATGCTTGTATATTTTCAGTATTTGAAGTGCATTTGAAGTGTTGGTTTTACTTTCAATATTTCTAAATTTAAAACCCTAGATGTTCAAAGAGTTTGATATAATGCATGAATGAGAGTCATTGTATTTATGTCAATTTTCTTCATGGTATCAGAGCGATATTGAATTAAGAAGCAAGCAAGTTTTCTTTTGAAGTGCATAAGAGTGTTGTGGTTATCTTTCAAGTTGTTTTTTGGTTGTAGGTGATTTCCATGATGAGTATTAGGTATGAGGATAGGTTGGATGGAGTATCCAACTATATCCCATGGAAAGTAAGAATCATTGTTGTGTTAAAAGAATTGAGAGTTTGGAGGTTTGCTAACAATATCATGACTAAGCCAACAGATAGAGATGAGCTTGAGGAGTATGAAGCTCTTGAATCCAGATCCCAGAGAGTCATACTGCATGGGGTTAAAGACCATCTCATTTCACATTTAGCAGAAAATAAAATTGCTAAAGAGATGTGGGATGCATTGAATCAATTGTTCGAAGCAAAGAACAAGAACCGTAATATGGCCCTAAAAGACAAGCTACACTATATAAAAATGAATAAAGATGAGGGTGTAGCCTCCTACTTGACTCGTGTTACACAAGTCAAGGACGAGTTGGCAGCAGTAAGAGAGACTATCCCTGATTCTGAGTTGGTGAGGATAGCTCTGAAGAGCTTCACCAAGAAGTGGGAGTTCATTGTAAAATACATTGTGGGTAAAGAGAAGCTTCCCAATTGGTCTAGATTATGGGATGACTTTACCGAGGAGGAAACGCAGGAAGGGTCTCAGGTTGGTAAGGTTAGTGAGGATGCTGAGCAAGATATGGTACTTGCAGCCAAATCGAAGAATAAGAAAAAGGAAGGTTTGAGTCAGATCATATGTTTTCAGTGTGGTCGGTTGGGACACTATGCCTCAAAATGTCCTGAGAAGAAGAAAGGGAAGACAGAGAAATATTCTACAACAACTGTAATAGATGAGTTTGCAGGTCAGTTTGAGCATGAATTTTCTCTAGCCTCTATTGACTCTAGTGTAGGGAGCTCAATTTTTTAGCACGTCTAGATTGTTGACAGTGGGTCAACCAGACATATGACTGGAGTGTATGATGCTTTCTAGATTATCACAGAGTTGGGACCAAGACACTACATTCAGACGGATATTGACAGTCCACAGATAGCTATTCGAGGGGTTGGAACAGTCAGGTTTCAACTAGATCTTGGAGAGGTATTAGAGATTCATGGGGTCCTCTTTGTTCCTGGGATGAGAGTTAGTAAACTCTCAGTGTCATATTTTGAGGATGATGGTTATGGGTTGTTGATCAAGGATAGTCATATCTTCATTTATTGGAGAGATGATCCTCTCAAGACAACAATCTTTCTTAGTGATCGCAGGGACAGGTTATACATATTGAGAGGACATGTTGTAAGTCTAGGGACAGGTGGATGGCTGTTAGAATCAAAGGATGGGGTAGGGGATGCATTTGGTCGGCATGTTAGTTACATTTATTCTGATGAGGAGAGTGGATATCTCCAAAGAAATGGCAGAAGATTCAACTAGTCATGTGATGGTGATGAGAAGGTTGATGAGGTTCAGGTAGAATCTCAATAGTTAGATTTTTATTTCAGAGGTGGGCACTTGTCTCTAAGAGACATTCCAGAGCAGGAGGGAGCTGCATTAGGAGTCAGTGGTGGATATTTGGATGGTGCCGGAAGGACCTCCCTCGTTATGAGGGAGTGTTGAAAAAGATAACTCTGGAGGTCCTCCCTCATGGTTTTGGTTCGAGTGTGATGAGGGGGACCTGAAATTTTTGTTCCTTGTGTACATTTATGTAAAAAGTTCCTTTAATATAAATAAAGTTATGTTTTGTACTTTATAAAGTGGGTCACATTTAAAGTGATGTATTTAATAATTAATGAGTTTAATTATTAGAAGTGAATTTAATGTAGATTCTTAATGTTGTAATTAAATCTCAACCCTAGATTAGGTAGTTAATGAGTTAGTTACAAAAAGCAAAGTATAAAACAAAGTGAAAGGGACAAATGACATACTCACCATCAGAGAGAGAGGAAGAGGGAGATTGAAGAGAAAGAAGAGTATCCAAGCAAGAAGGGCATGATTTCCAAGAGAAGAAAATAAGCATGATTCCTTAGGCAGTCTCATCACGTCGTACAACAACATTAAAACAACCACATGTGTGGGCTCGATTACCTAGAAGATTGGCTTGAATCTTAAGGTATTTGGCAGAGAAATTAATACAGATCGTACATCAGTAAAAATAGGCACGTGAGGACACATAAATCAAGGCATAAAAGTACATGTCCATATAGTTCTGTACAACAGACCGTACATCATCCTTTTTGGGACGATTTTCGATATTGACACAAATTTTGAGGTTGGGTCTGATTTCTGAAATAATTTGTTGTTTGTGGAAATTCTGTCAGTTAGGGTTGAAAGAGAAATGATGTGTTTTAGAATTTTTTTGTACTCTTCTTAATGAAAAATTTTCCTAGGGTTTTCCCCGAGTATGGGGTTTTTCCCGGTCAAGTTTGACCAAAATCTCATGTGTTCAATATGCTTGTATATTTTTAGTATTTGAAGTGCATTTGAAGTGGTGGTTTTACTTTAAATATTTCTAAAGTTAAAACCCTAGATGTTCAAAGTGTTTGACATAATGCATGAATGAGAATCTTTGTATTTATGTCAATTTTCTTTAAGAAGGTGGGTAGTCATGTAGAGAAAATAACACATACCCAACAAAGGTATGGGCATGTTGTGAGTGAAGAGTCGTAGTCCATCGACAAGTAGTATTGGGTGACCAAGTTCTCAGGAAGAAAATAAGGTGATGCCGCATGATCGTTGAAGTTCGGGCAAGTCTAGGCATCGAAGCTTTGGGTTTGTGACAATGTCCAAATCCAAATTTTGAACCAAAAGTTATGGAATTTGTTTTTAAATATTCATTTTTACTTATTTAAGATGCATACTAGACTTGTTATTTTCTTATTTCAATATTAGTAATATAATAAATATATATTAATATAATATAATATTCTCATAATAATAATAATAATCATGATAATAATAATAATAATTTAATACTATATAATATACAATGAAATTACAAATTATTATTAATATATAATAATATTTGGAGTATAGTAAGCAAACATATTTGAAATGGTTTTGGAAAATAAGGGAGGGATTCTCGGGTGCGATGGAGTATTTTTATGGTGTAACAGTAGTTTTTCCATGGGAAGGTTTGGTTTACAGATGCAAAAAACCTTGAATATGTGATTTATAGTATAAGATAATTTAGTTAGTGGATTATATGGTTCTCTTTGTGGGGGTGTTGGGGGTTTTCTTGGGATTTTAACAAATTTATACTCTGTGAATATATTCTCATAGTTTGGGTTTTCTTGGCTATTTCCATGACCTAGGGTGGTAGGAGGATCCTCCCGGTAACTCCGGGTCAATATACCTTTGCGATATCGCGCAGGTAGGTGGGGATACGGGTGGGGTAAAGGATCTATGCGATGCGGACAAGTCGTTGGATGAATGGTGGGAAAGTGTAGGCTTATTCAAGTCGGACAAGGAGTATTATGCCATGCTTCAGGCACGTGGTTCCAACGGGAATCGTGGGGGTGGAAACGTGGATATTTATGATGGTTTGAGACTGAAAAATACCGAGGAAAACGTCCTTGGGATTGGGATGTGTCAGTATGGTGAAATTGGGGTTCCCCATGCAGGAAACAAGAGATATGTGCGGGAAATGGTCGGTGAACAAAATCATGTTCAAAACCATTTTTATCCACTCAACCCTAATGTTGGTTCTAGTCAACAAAATTTTGCAGGTTCATCTATGCGTAGAGTCACTGGAAATATACGAAAATACAACAAATGGAAGCTTAAAGGTGATGGTGAAAGGATGGTTCTCGGTCGATATGTTGGTTTGGAAGGGATTGTAGGATTATCCCTAAGAGCACTGGTGGAAAAGTTTAGTTATAGGGAAATGAATGCCCGAGATATCATGTAGTGGACCTCTATTGTATGGGCTCCGATAATAGGGTATATACCTACCATTTCGATATTACCAATGGGGTGGTATGGGTTTGTTTTCAGAAAAGAGGAACATGTGAACTTCATTCTCCAAAAATCCTGGCTCAAAGGGAATGGGAGTTTGATGCTGAAATGCTAGCATTTGGCATTTGACCGGTAAGACCCCAACCTGGGTCTCCTTTAACTTTTAAATAAGTCCGATATTTCACTTCTTGTTAAAATTTATGTTCTGTTTCTTTTGTGTTTTGTTCATGTTTTTGTTATGTTTTCTATTCTCATTACTAGTTTTGGCTGTAAAGAAAAATAAAGTGTTTACATTTATAAAATTGAACCTTTAAAATTCTGTTTTGTCTACCTCTAACCATATATTGTTGTGCAGGAGTAGCAGATATAATAACACAACATATAAACTTTTGTAATTTACATTTTTACATAATTTGACAAGGTAGAAATGATAAAATATACCTGCTGGAAAATACCTATAGGTAGCTAGCAGATGCACCTTTGTTGCTGTCCCCGTTTGTGTTTCTCCTTGCTTTTCCCTGCAGCCAAAATCCTTTCCCAAAGTTCTGAAACTCAACCAGCCCAAAACAGTCTTGCCACCCTGCCAACTGACGAGGTCTCGCCGACCACCCAGCTCCAAAGGTACCCCTTTGGACCCCCGAGCCCAAACCGAGTACAAGCCCAAGCTATTGTATCCCTTCCAAAAACTCCAACAAGAACTCTCCTTTTCTGCTCTCCCAATTCTGCTCTCCCCAACTTCTCCAAAATCCTAAGGTAAAAAGATCCCCCTTCCTCTTCCTTCTTTCTCCATCTTATCCCCACGTTTGCCGACCCTTCCTCCCCATTACTACCCCTATCTTCATCATAAATTTTATCCAACCCATTCATACCTACTCATTCAAGCTCCCTCGAACCAATTCATAGAAATATTAATAATTTAATAATTCCATCATTTTAATATTTACCCCTCTTTATGAGGTTTTACTGACACAACTTACAACAATAATTTTTTAAACATTTGTTTCTTATCCAAGTACAATTTTAATTAATAATAATTGTTATATTATTTTTATAATAAAGTTTGGGGTTGGGGTTAGTTCACCCACCCACCATAAGAGTTTTAAACTTACATGCTTCACCAATTCAATTAATTAACAATAATGGTCAATTGATTAACTACTATTAACCTAATCATTTAATTAATGGTTTCTAATGTTTATAATATGTTAATTCCCTCTAATTATAAATTAAACTAATTCAATTTATCAATTATGAACCATAATCCTATCAACGTAATTCATAACATTATCAATGTGTAATTATATTAATTAAATAAAATTTACTAAGATTTAATCGACTCATTTACCTGGTTCCATTTTAATTACACCTTAGTTTGTAATTAGCTAATTAACAATCATTACTAAAGATAAGCATAGTTTTGTTAAAATCAATTAACATCATTAACACATAATTAATTTAAGTGATCAAGTTACTATTAATTTATTTAACATTATAATTACATTTCAACCCTTAGTCCTGGCTAATTAAACTCATTAACAATCAATCAAGCATTCTAATCAATTGCATTAGTCACTATCTAGGTTAACCATAGCTTTGTTTATTAATCAACAATAATTAATTATTAATGGACAATAATTAACCATTAATCAACATTATTAACCCTAATCATCATTATTAACTTTAATCGACATTATTAACTTTAATCGACATTATTAACATTGATCAACAATAGTTAATTACTAAACGACAATAATTAATATTAAGCGACACTAATTGACATTATTACTCAACAACATTTCATGTAATTCATAATATATAGGCAAGTTATGTAAGCGTGGCTACTGCTTACATTCCTCACGTAAGTACACTAAAAGTAATAATTCACATACAACAATCATAATCAAGGAACTTATTATTTACCGACACATGTTTAAACATAGTTTGCAAGGTACAATCCATTAGCTTACTGAAATCCAAGTTACGACAATTCATACATCACTGATTTTGACACATACTAATCAAGGGTTTTACACACCTACAGTTAGATCTTTTTTTCACCCCTACTTCACGCTACACCTATCTACCTACATCATCACTAACTTCCACATCCTATCCTGTCCTCTGTTGGACTACCCTGAAATGTCAAGTCATGACCGGTTCCAACTAGAACCCGTAAGCGGAAGTGTCGACTACATCGACCAAGCTTCCCCAGCAGGAAACCACCAGTCATCATCACACACCTTGGGGAGCGCGCCGTAGCACAACCCTCCCATGACTCTGGGTTTCGGGGATAAATGGTGGGTAAAGCCTCCACCCCCCTAATGGAACAAGGGACTATGTCTAGTCGACATAACAACAGCGTTGCACTTGTACTCGGTCTGTCATCGTATAACCAATCTGGGCGGTTGAGTTTCCTGAAACCCTACCCCACCCATGTCATAACATACATCATAATAAACAGCATAATAACCACACGAAAGTAAATAATGCATCACTCGCATACCATTTTATCTTTCGAATTCCATGTCCCCGAGGCCCTCCCACCTCGTAGGATCCAGCTATCACTTAGCCGTTTCAACCTGTAAGTCAGTCCTCGACATACAATATAGAATATCGTGCATAAATCCTCGATATGTACACATATAATTCATCATAACATAACAACAATAAACTCATTCATTCGCCATGTACTTGGCATAACATTCATTATTTCAACATATAACTATAACGGTATCCACGTACCCATCATTCAGAAATTTCCATATATTTGACATAATTAACACATGATACATATCTAAACATGACTACAGATCATAATACTATCATCACACACACACATATATATATCGGCAAAATAATAGAACCATGTGTCCACAGTGTCGTCAAACCGACGAGGTCTCACAATCAAACAATTACAACATATAATAGTAGTTCAGGTAGTAATGTCAAAACGGGGTGTTACATACACCCACCCTTCAGGAAACTTCGTCCCGAAGTTATGATCAAAATAATGTGGGATAATCACGACGCATAGTCTCTGTGTCCTCCTAGGTAGCAGAACCTGGGCTATATCGGTCCCACTGGACCTTAACTTCGTCCACCAAACGGTGCCTCAACTGTTTAACCCTGCGGTCCAATATAAGTAATGGTTCGACCTTGATGGTTCCCTCGTCTGAAACCTGTAGTTCCTTCCAATTTATTTTATGTGACTCATCAGCTACATAATGTCGTAAAATAGATATATGAAAAACATTATGAGTTTTGTGCAAATGGGGTGGCCGCGCAAGAAATACGCGACGGGTCCAACCTTTTCTAAAATTTCAAAGGGTCCTATAAATCGTGGCGATAACTTTGTCCCTTTCCCAAACCTGATGGTACTTTTGTTAGGCATGATGCGGACGAACACTGCATCGCCAACCTTATAGCTTCAGTCAACCCTATGCGCATCGGCATAGCTCTTCTGTCTATCCTGTGCTTCCTTTAACCGTTGTCTAATCTGAACAACCTGCTCTTCCATCTCTTGAATCAACTCAGGTTCTATAATTACTCAATCCTCTAACCTTTCCCAACTCAATGGTGTCCTGCATGGCCTTCCATATAAAGCTTCATATGGAGGCATCCCAATTGAGCTATGGTAACTGTTGTTGTAAGTAAACTCTACCAAAGGTAAGTGCTTTTCCCAATGAGTTTGTTGATCCATGACATACATTCTAAGCATGTCCTCCATCACCTGATTCACTCTTTCTGTTTGCCCATCTGTCTCTGGATGGTAAGCAGTGCTTAGGTTCAACTGAGTACCCAATGCTGACTGCAAACTCGTCCAAAACCTGGATATAAACCTGGAATCTCTATCCGATATAATCTTCTTGGGAAACCCATGGAGACGAACAACTTCATTTATGAACACACGTGTTACATCCGTGACATCATAGGTCTCCTTAACTGGAATGAAGTGAGCAGTTTTGGTCAGTTTGTCAACGATGACCATAATGGCATCATGCCTATGAGAGGTAAGAGGAAATCCCACCACGAAGTCCATGGAGATAACCTCCGACTTTGACATAGGAATGTCATGCGGCTGTAACAGTCCTGCCGGGTGGTGATGATCAGCGTTTACCTGCTGACACTCAAGGCACCTAGCGAAAAAATTGACCATGTCGCTTTTCATCCCTGCCCAAAAGAAGAGCTGCTTCATGTCTGCATACATCTTCTTTACACTCGGGTGTGCACAATACACTGCTTTGTGGGCTTCCTTAAGGATAGTCTCTCTAATATCTCCCTCCTCAGGAATATACATCCTCCCTTGATACCGTAACAAACCATCGACTTCCAACTCAGAGCCTTCAAACTTTGGTCCCACTGGTTTCCCATTCTGGAGTGCCGCTGTGACCTTTAGGTACCAACTATCCCTGAGTAGCTGCCCTAAAATTCTTTCCCTCAAATCCACCTTCAAAGGTATAAGAGAGAAAAGTCTTGGTTTTCTGCTTAAGGCATCCGCTACCACATTCTCCTTCCCTTTGATGTAGGAAATCCCAAAATCATACTCGCTCATGAACTCACTCCATCGCCTCTGCCTAGCATTTAGGTCTCTCTGAGTGAAGATATACCTTAAGCTTTGGTTTTCAGACTTGAGTTAAAAGCTTCGTCCAACAAGGTAATGTCACCAAAGCTTCAAAGCTAACATCACTGCAGCCAACTCTAGATCATGAGTAGGGTAATTCTCTTCATGTGTTTTTAGCTTTCTCGACGCATAAGCTATTACCCCACCTTCCTGCATCAACATTGCACCCAAACCTTTCCTTGAAGCATCGGTGCAAACTGTGAATTCCTTCTCCATATCTAGAACTCGTAGAATTGGTGCACTCGTCAATAGTCTTTTCATCTCGGCGAATGCGGCATCGCATTCATCTGTCCATTTGTACCTAGTGCCCTTACGATGTAGGGTAGTTATGGGTTTCACGATTTTTGAGAAACCCTCAACAAACCTTCTATAATACCCGGCTAACCCAATGAAGCTCCTTACTTCATGCGCATTCTTTGGCACGGGCCAATCCATTATGGCCTTCACCTTTTCAGGGTCAACAGAAATTCCCTTACCGGAAATTATATGCCCTAGGTAATGGATCTCCTTCTGATAGAACGAACATTTGGACAACTTACCATACAACTGATACTCCCTTAAGCATGACAACACTATTCGCAAGTGTTCCTCGTGCTCCTGTTCATTCTTGGAGTAGATGAGGATGTCGTCCAAGAAGACTTGCACAAACTGATCTAAGTATTTTCGAAACACGCTATTCATGAGACTCATGAATACAGCTGGGGCATTGGTCAAACCGAAGGGTACCACCACAAACTCGTAGTGCCCAAACCTTGTTCGAAAAGCAGTCTTAGGTATATTACCTTCCTTAATCCGTAGCTGGTGGTAACCTGATCGTAAGTCAATCTTTGAGAAGACTGTCGCCCCTTTCATTTGATCAAAGAGGTCATCAATTCGAGGTATCGGGTACCTATTCTTCATGGTGGCTCTATTCAAATCTCGGTAATCTATGCAAAGACGCAAGGAACCATCCTTCTTCTTCACAAAGATTACTGGTGCACCCCACGATGAAATACTTGGTCTAATGAACCCTAGATCTAGCAGTTCCTTCAACTGCATTTGAAACTCACAAAGTTTTGGGGCCATCATCCTGTAAGGTGTTTTCGATGTTGGCTCTGAACCGGGTTTTACCTCAATGGTAAAATCAAGTTCCCTCTTAGGAGGTAACCCAGGTAATTCCTTTGGGAATACATCACTGAACTCGGCTAACACTGGATAGTCATCAAAGGAGGGTCCCTTCTCACTGTTTACCGCTTCAACAATGTACAACTGGCATCCTTGTCGCATACATTGCTTTACGTTCATCGCTGATATGAAACGTAGGGACACCTTCTGTTTGATACCCTGGATCTTGATGGCCTCTCCGTTGTCATTAATGCAAAGAACTTTCTTTCCATAACAGTCCAAGAAAGCTCGATGTTCCTCAAGCCAATTCATACCTATGATGAGATCATAAGTTCCAAGGGTGGTGACGTACACTTTGACTTGTGTAACACACACCCCTAGATCCACTACACACTTATAGACACTAGGTCCTACTGCTTGCTTTACCCTTGAAGCCATTTCGACTAAGCTGAAATCGTCATGCTCGTAGGCTGCCAACCCACATTTATCTAATGCATATGGAGAAATGAAACTATCAGTAGCACTAGGATCAAACAATATTCTAAGTTTTACATTATTGACCGTACCTGATGATTCCAACACAGTGGATTGGTGCTCTGCCTGATGGTTGTTTACTACAGCCGAGATATGATGCCTACTACCCCCACTCCCCATTGGAGCTTTTCCTTCTCGATGCACTGTACCGGATCGTAATTTGGGACAGTCACGCTGGTAATGTGGACCTCCACATCCCCAACAAGCAACCTGTAATGGAGTGGGCGAGATAACCTGTTCAGACCTCTGAGAGGGGTTCCTCCCCCGAGGACCTCTTCCTCTACCAGCTGATCCTCCGAAATTCCTCACACCCTGGTGAGTTCCTGTGGCTGACTGGGGAACCGCCCTAGTTGCCACTGATCTGTCTACCGCTGTGACTCTTGGTGTGCTCCTGTTCCCGTAGGGAGGTGGCCTCGCATATCCTCCCCGAGGGTAGCTTCGAGGGGCCTTCCCCACAAACCCTGACTGCTGAGATTTGAATGACCTGATGGGATTTGCACCCAACATCTCCTCAGTGTAACGAGCACAATCTACTGCTTCGGCGACCGAAGTTGGTTTCCACATCCGTACCTGAGCCTTGATCTTGGTATTGAGCCCATACACGAAGCGCTCAACCTGGCGTTCGTCATTGTCCAAGTAAGGGACATACTTCACTAATTCCATGAACCTCTCTTCATACTCCTCCACGGATAGATGCCTTTGTACCAAGGCATGAAGAGCCCCTACTTGTTCTTCCTGGTAGGATGCGAGTAGGTACTTCCCTTTGAATTTTCCCACAAACAGTTCCCACGGAACCGTGTCTGGTGTAAGGTGTAGCTACCTTTCTTGGTTTCCCCGCCAGTTCAAAGCGCCCCCCTTTAGTTGAAATATGGCCAGTTTGGACTTGGACGTGGAGGTGTACTCCTGCAAGGTCAAGCACCTGGTCATCTCTTCCAACCACGACTCTGCTTGTATCCCTGATCGACCCCCCAAAAATTCTGGAATCCTTATCTTCTGAAGCTCCCTTTTGATATCCTGATGCGGAGTTCTGGGTACCATATTCACTTCTACCACAAGAACTTCCTCCCTTAGTGGAGGGGCATCCACCTCTACCTCCGAGGTAACACTTCCTCTCTGTGCTAGTCCCCTGAGTGTTTCGTTTATAGCTTCCAGCGAGTGCAGTATAAGGATGGTCTCTGGCGATGGTGCTGGCACATTCGGCTCAGGTAATGCTGTCGCCGGACCTCGCCCCCGACCTGTTCGCGTTCTTACCATGTTTATCCCTGTAACATGGAATAATAGGATAATTAGCTTATGATGATATCATGACTAATTACCTTCAAACTCAACAGTTAATTCAAAAGTGCACCATGACCAATTTACGAGCGTTTTTACTCTAAGAGCTATAGTTCAAGACGTTTCGATCAGGCCATCTTGAGGCCACCCGGTACTAAATTTACAGCAGTAGTTCTACGTAGGCTTAGGTATTGGATTCTACACAATCCTCATTAAGTCGCCATCAAATTTTTTTATTTATTTTTTTAAGAAATTCAATTAGGGTTTACTGCCTCGTTCTCATTAATAATTAATAATGTAATAATTCAATAAAAGCATAACCTAAGTTGTAACTCTAGAGTCGTGTTTATCAAACATTTTGGTCACGGGGTAAAATCACTATCCTAGCGATCAGTTCATCATGCTGGTCTCTGTAGTGTCCTGTTTTTGAGATTCCAGGACCGTCATGCCCCTTCGACTATACGTCGAAGTTTTGGCAAGGAGTATTCGCAAGGAGAGGCTAAGCTAATTAGTGTTAATTTAGCCCCACCCCCACTTTTATAAAATAACTAATTAGGTTAACACTAATCAATTGATATGCTAACCCTAATTAATAAATACTAACCTTAATTAAAACTAATTAATTAGTATCATTATTTAATATATATATATAGAAATTTAATTTATCACTTAGTTATATGACATTAATTAATTAATTTTTTTTTATAGTATAAAAGTTAACAAAATTATATATATACATATATATATATATATATATATATATATATATATATATATATATATATTTCTTATTTGTTATAACAACATTATAACAAATTATTAAAATTTAATAAAATTATTTTTTATAACAAAATCTATTTATAATTATTATATTTGTTATATAACAACATTATAACAAAATATTAAAAGTTAATAACATTAATTTTTTATAATAAAATCTATTTATAATTATTATATTTGTTATATAACAACATTATAACAAATTTTAATTATAACAAAATTAACAATAAATAAAAACAATAATTATAAAATAATAAATAGCTAAAAAAATGACTTAACCTAACCCTACGACTCAGTGTTGCATGTGGCCATGCGGCTGGCATGCCATCAAATAAAATAATATTTAAAAAATTTATAAAACCGTCAATCCTCCCCCGGCAGCTCATTTCCTCATTCGATTTTTTTTAGAGCACAATGGCGAGTGAGCTCTGCAACTCCACCACCACCAGCCGGCTCAGGTCTCCGCCATGGTGAGCAAGCTCCGCCACTACATCTACGGTTTAAGGTATATCTATCCTTCCATTTTATTTCAGTTTTACTGCATATATTTGCCATGAGTTGAGCCGTAGGCTCTCTTTCTCCCTCGTAGCACAACCGGTAGCTCTCTAGCAGCTCCCACAATTCGGTGGCTCTCTCCTTTCTTGTTTCTTAAGCTTTCCAAGTTTTGCTGTTTTTTTTTTAGGGTCTTGAAGGTTCGTTGCTTGACCAGGTTGCATCCAAGCCGTGACCTCTCGAGCTGCAAGCCGGGCTGCCATGGCCGCGGTGATTAAATTTTTTTGTACGTTTATTTTTTTTATAATGTAATTTTTTTTTAAAAAACTATAGAGTTTTTTTTTTGTTTTTCCCTGGCCGTAGGCCCATTGGGCCGCCCCTGGCCGGGCCGCGAGCCACCCAGGCTGCTGGCCGGGACGCCCAGGCCGCAGCAGTGTTGTTGGCCGGGTCGTGCCCTGGCCGCGCGCCCTTTGGGATACAGGCCGGGTGGCCCAGGCCGTAGCTTGCTACTGGTCGGGCTGTGCCCTGGCCGCACGCCCTCTGGGCTGCAGGCCGGGCCGCCCAGGCCGCAGCTTGCTGCTGGCCGGGTCGTGCCCTGGCCCCGCGCCCTCTAGGCTGCAGGCCGGTCCACCCAGGCCGCAGCTTGCTGCTGGCCGGGTCGTGCCCTGGCCGCGCCCTCTGGGCTGCAGGCCGGGCCGCCCAGGCCGCAGCTTGCTGCTGGCTGGGCCGTGCCCTCTGGGCTGCAGGCCGGGCTGCGCCTGCGGGCTGCACCCTCGGGCTGCGCTCGGACGAGCCATCGCTAGGGTTTTGGTTTTTTTTTTTTTTACTATGCAATAAAATAAATAAAATTGAACAAAGTTTGTAAATAATTTTTGTTTTAAATTATCTATAATGAATTTTTTTTAAATCGATATACTCTATTATTTTTTATTTTGTTTGCATTTTCATAGCATATATTTAAAAAAATCAAAACATTATATATATATATATGCTCTTTGTATAATAAATATACACAAATTTTGTTTATATATTCATTATATATATATATATATATATATATATATTTTAAACCCTATCTCGTTTTAAAAAAAATAAAAAAATTCATGTTTAAACAAAAATATATATATTTGTTTATTTCAAAATTTAAATTTAAATTTAACCCAAATTACATTTGAATGAATTTTTTTTTTTGTTGGTTTTTGTTAATTTTATATATATATATATATATATATTTTCAAAACACGATTACCTAAATATTTTCAAATGTGAATGTTATATAATTTTTTTTTTATATAACACATATCTCTTATATATAACATCTTTTCCATACTTATATATAATATCTATATCATATCACATAAGTATTGTAGTTTAGTAATTTAGTTTTGAATGTAAATGTAATTCACTTTTGTTTTTATATAGAAAAGAAATATTATAATTTTCTAACTCTTACTCGTGTTTCATGCAGGTCAAATACTTGCACGAGAGTTATGGTTTCCAGTAAAAAAAAAATTCACAGTTTTGTTCAATGTAATGAGCCCACTGGTTCCAGATTTGGAACCATGGCTCTGATACCATATATAAGACCCCAACCTGGGTCTCCTTTGACTTTTAAATAAGTCAGATATTTCACTTGTTAAAATTTCTATTCTATTTCTGTTGTGTTTTGTTCCTATTTTTGTTATGTTTCTTTTCTCATTACTAGTTTTGGCTGTAAAGAAAAATAAAGTGTTTACATATACAAAATTGAACCATTAAAATTCTGTTTTGTCTACCTCTAACCATATATTGCTGTGCAGGAGTAGCAGATATAATAACACAGCATATAAACTTTTGTAATTTACATTTTTACATAGTTTGACAAGGTAGAAATGATAAAATATACCTACTGGAAAATACCTGTATGTAGCTAGTAGATCCACCTTTGTTGTTGTCCCCGTTTGCTGTTTCTCCTTGCTTTTCCCTGCAACCAAAAGCCTTTCCCAAAGCTCTGAAACTCAGCCATCCCAAAACAGTCTTGCCACCCTGCCAACTGACGAGGTCTCGCCGACCACCCAGCTCCAAAGGTACCCCTTTGGACCCCCGAGCCCAAACCGAGTACAAGCCCAAGCTATTGTATCCCTTCCAAAAACTCCAACAAGAACTCTCCTTTTCTGCTCTCCCAATTTTTCTCTCCCCAACTTCTCCAAAATCCTAAGGTAAAAAGATCCCCCTTCCTCTTCCTTCTTTCTCCATCTTATCCCCACGTTTGCCGACCCTTCCTCCCCATTACTACCCCTATCTTCATCATAAATTTTATCCAACCCATTCATACCTACTCATTCAAGCTCCCTCGAACCAATTCATAGAAATATTAATAATTTAATAATTCCATCATTTTAATATTTACCCCTCTTTATGAGGTTTTACCGACACAACTTACAACAATAATTTTTTAAACATTTGTTTCTTATCCAAGTACAATTTTAATTAATAATAATTGTTATATTATTTTTAAAATAAAGTTTGGGGTTGGGGTTGGTTCACCCACCCACCATAAGAGTTTTAAACTTACACGCTTCACCAATTCAATTAATTAACAATAATGGTCAATTGATTAACTACTATTAACCTAATCATTTAATTAATGGTTTCTAATGTTTATAATATGTTAATTCCCTCTAATTATAAATTCAACTAATTTAATTTATCAATTATGAACCATAATCATATCAATGTAATTCATAACATTATCAATGTGTAATTATATTAATTAAATAAAATTTACTAAGATTTAATCGACTCATTTACTTGGTTCCATTTTAATTACACCTTAGTTTGTAATTAGCTAATTAACAATCATTACTAAAGATAAGCATAGTTTTGTTAAAATCAATTAACATCATTAACACATAATTAATTTAAGGGATCAAGTTACTATTAATTTATTTAACATTATAATTACATTTTCAACATTTCAACCCTTAGTCCTGGCTAATTAAACTCATTAACAATCAATCAAGCATTCTAATCAATTGCATTAGTCACTACCTAGGTTAACCATAGCTTTGTTTATTAATCAACAATAATTAATTATTAATGGACAATAATTAACCATTAATCAACATTATTAACCCTAATCATCATTATTAACTTTAATCGACATTATTAACATTGATCAACAATAGTTAATTACTAAACGACAGTAATTAATATTAAGCGACACTAATTGACATTATTACTCAACAATATTTCATGTAATTCATAATATGTAGGCGAGTTATGTAAGCGTAGCTACTGCTTACATTCCTCACGTAAGTACACTAAAAGTAATAATTCACATACATCAATCATAATCAAGGAACTTATTATTTACCGACACATGTTTTAACATAGTTTGCAAGGTACAATCCATTAGCTTACTGAAATCCAAGTTACGACAATTCATACATCACTGATTTTGACACATACTAATCAAGGGTTTTACACACCTACAATTAGATCTTGTTTTCACCCCTACTTCACGCTACACCTATCTACCTACATCATCACTAACTTCCACATCCTATCCTGTCCTCTGTTGGACTACCCTGAAATGTCAAGTCATGACCGGTTCCAGCTAGAACCCATAAGCGGAAGTGTCGACTACATCGACCAAGCTTCCCTAGCAGGAAACCACCAGTCATCATCACACACCTTGGGGAGCGCGCCGTAGCACAACCCTCCCATGACTCTGGGTTTCGGGGATAAACGGTGGGTAAAGCCTCCACCCCCCTAATGGAACAAGGGACTATGTCTACTCGACATAACAACAGCGTTGCACTTGTACTCGGTCTATCATCGTATAACCAATCTAGGCAGTTGAGTTTCCTGAAACCCTACCCCACCCATGTCATAACATACATCATAATAAAAAGCATAATAACCACACGAAAGTAAATAATGCATCACTCGCATACCATTTTATCTTTCGAAGTCCATGTCCCCGAGGCCCTCCCACCTCGTAGGATCCAGCTATCACTTAGCCGTTTCAACCTATAAGTCAGTCCTCGACATACAATATAGAATATCGTGCATAAATCCTCGATATGTACACATATATTTCATCATAACATAACAACAATAAACTCATTCATTCGCCATGTACCTGGCATAACATTCATTATTTCAACATATAACTGTAACGGTATCCACGTACCCATCATTCGGAAATTTCCATATATTTGACATAATTAACACATGATACATATCTAAACATGACTACCGATCATAATACTATCATCACACACACACACATATATATATATCGGCAAAATAATAGAACCATATGTCCACAGTGTCGTCAAACCGATGAGGTCTCACAATCAAACAATTACAACATATAATAGTAGTTCAGGTAGTAATGTCAAAACAGGGTGTTACATGACCCAAAAATATAAAGAATCAAGTACAGACACATATGGGTCCATCTTCCTGGTTTTCCACTGGCCATGTGGAATAAAGATGCTTTTGAAGTAGTTGGAAACCATCTTGGTTTCTTTCTCCATGTGGGTGATGAGGTATTACATGGTATGGACAAACGGGTGGGGTGTATGCTTGTCGAAATTGATATGTCAAAGTGCTCACTGAAGAAATTATAGATTGAATGGCGGGGGAGAACTTACTCACAGGTATTGGACTATTAGGGATTACCATTTAGGTTCTAAAAATGTAAATTTGTTGGACATCTATGGAGAAAATGTCTAAATGCTAGTTCCAATTCAGAGCGTGAAGATTCATCAGAGGAGGTACAAGCCTGGTCCTCGGACATTTAATGTCCTCTTGAAGATGATAGAGGTGCAAATGTCTCCAGCTATGGAAATGGTATGATGGCTTCGACAGACTCCTCTTAGTTAATTGGTAAGCTTCGTGATCTAGATCTTGCTTTTGTTTCTGCTTTGTCAGTTAGGGAAAATGATTTTGTTACTTCACTTGAAGCAAAGGGGGATGATGTGGGGTAGTCTACTATGGGTGGGGGTCCTTTTTTCTATTCGGGGGTTTCTTTAATGGGTAATGCCTTATCAACAAAAGAGACTCCGGAAATTCCTAGATATGGGAGTGAGATGGTAACCCAAACTGACCCCATCTCTCCAAATGGGGAAAAACATGGTACTGGGTCTTTGGAATCCTCGGGCCTGGAAAATGGGCTGGGTGTGGATGAGGGTTTTGTACAAGATTCACTGCATGATGTACGAGGTTCTTCGGGTTACCATGAAGAACAAACCATTATGATGGGTGATGCAAATATTTCGATGGATAATGGGGGTACAATGGTTTACGAGATATCGTCGATGGAGGTTGGGGTTCTAGCTTCTACTCCTTCATATTCTGATATTGTCAAAAAGACCCCATTACAATATTTCATTGGAAACAAGCCTTGTGAGTCTGAGGAAGCAGATGGTTTGCAGGTGGATACATGGAAACGATCTATTGAGCCACTAATTCAAAAGGGAATTAGAATAAGGGGATTGAAATATGACGTTTATCCTATAAAAACTCGAAGTGGCAGGAAGGGTTCCTCTCATGATCATGGAGGTAATATTAATGCAAATGACCTACTGGATAATGTGGTGTGCTCTCCTTCTACTAGTACAAGGGATCTTAGATATCTTAAAGCCCTAGCATGAGTT
Organism: Larix kaempferi; assembly: GCA_027924585.1. Lineage (NCBI taxonomy): Eukaryota > Viridiplantae > Streptophyta > Pinopsida > Pinales > Pinaceae > Larix > Larix kaempferi. Next base: position 1,631,253 of record BSBM01000264.1, read on the forward strand.
AAGAAATGATATACATATCATTGAACATCAGAGTAGTGGGGGGGGGCTCCCAAAATCATTATCCCTCAAAAGACTTATTGAGAGACTAAGACCATAAATTATATTTCTACAGGAGATAATGGTTTTAGTTGAAAGAGCAAGGATCTTTTTTGCAAACATTAAACCTTATTAGGCCATATGTTCTACTGATTCTATTGGGCATTCGGGTGGATTTCTATCCACATGGAATCCAAAATGTGCTCGATTGTATGCTTTCAACACTTCTCTGGGCATTCTGCTCAGGGGTAATGTTTTGGGATTCGCAAAAGAAGTCAATCTCATTAATTGATATGGTCCATACCTTGATAGGAAGCAATAATGGGACTAGGCGGTTGGGGAGGGAATTTTGCAGATACCAAAATTGATATTAAGCGGTAACCTAAATCTGACTTTGGCAGCCTCGAAAATTTGGGGGCATCGTGTGAGATTGGATCATCTTAGCAATTATTTTCTAGAAATTTTCTCTTCGGAGGGGCTAGTTGACATTGAACATGTGCCAATGGGTCTTTCTTGGTGGAATGTTCATAATGAGGAGGGTGGGACTACAAAGTGAACTGATATATTTATGATGGTAGAGAAGCTTATGGAAAAGATGTTTGGGTATCAGTCCTGGGTGGACTCTTCATCTATATCATGTCACTACCCAATTGCTTTGGAATTTGAATTTGATAGAAAAAAATAATTCATACCCTTTAAAATTCAATCACTCATGGTTGATAGAACAATATTTCAAACACTTGGTTTTTGTTGAATGGCAAAATTTTGATGTGGACACAAATGAATCATGCATGCATAATTTGGTACAAAAACTGAAACATCTTAAGAATGCAGTAACAAAAATGGGAAAGGGAAAATAAAAAAGCTCATAAATATGATTTAATGAATATTGAAGCACATATTGAAGAGATAACTAGTGCCAATAATTCAAGAACATTCTCAAAATCAAATCGGGAGACCTTGGTAATGTTGGAACAAAGAAAATTGAAGATTCTGAGAATTGATGAAGAAACATGGCGCCTTAAAAGTAGGGTGATTTGGATCTCCCTTGGAGACCAAAATAATAAATTCTTCCACAAATATGTAGATTGCAGAAGAATTCAAAACTCCATATGGACACTGAAGGATGATGAAGGAAACTGGATTGGGGATGTTGATACACTTCAGAAGGAAGTTGTTGTTAGAAAACCAGGATCGCAGAGCAATAACAATTATCAAGATGCAAAATATAAAGCACATAAACAAAATACAAGAGAGACATCAATATACGTGGGTCACCCAATCTGGGCTATGTCCACGGAGAAATTGCCAGTGCTTTTGTGATACGATCCAACAAAATGAAGGGATACAACCCGCAACACATCCACTGCAATTTACTCTTCACTTTCTCATAGTCTCTCTTACACAATCATAGAGATATTTACAATACTACAATACATAGTCGTATTACAATGCCTTCCTTTTAAAGAGTGATTACCATGGGAAAATACCACGGGATACCCAATACCATGGGCTCGTAAATCACCCATTATTGGTCAATTCATGACTATGAATTACAACATTTTACAAGGCATTTTCTCCGAAATTTTCGCTATGGGAGCGTTTCCCCTGAACCCCCTCCAGGGGGGGGCTCCCAAACTAGTTGTTTCCCCCCCTCGGACCCCCCATGGCGACTGTAGTTGGGGGGGAAGCTTCCCCACACCCTCCTTGTCGTGGGTTGGGATCTAGACACGATTGGAGCACAACCTTTTGAATCATGAAGATTAGTCTCCACAACCAACAACTGTAAAATACTTTCAATCCTACTCTTTGGATCCTGGGGTTTTTTGGTCTCAAGATAGCTCAAAGTAATCAAGAAATATTCTCATTTTTTCTCGGAGGAGGAAGGGAACAATGTGAATGGTTTTACTCGTTCAAAGAGCCCGGTGCCAGATAGGTGGACAATGGAGTTTTTTCTAGATTTTTTCGACATCACAGGAGCAAAGATTCTTGTGGTTATCGAAGAGTCAAGAATTTCGAGTAAGATCTCAGTTTCATTAAACTCTACTTTCATTGCGTTAATTCCAAAATCTTCTAACCCTTCGGGATTTGAGGACTTTTAGCCTATATCTCTATGTAATTTGGTATACAAGATAATATCCAATATTATTGTTCAACAGATCAAACCGGTCCTATCCAAACACATTTCTATGGAACAATTTGGCTTCTTAGAGAACATGCAGATTTTGGATGTCATTGGGGTTGCACGGGAAACCCTACACAACATAAAGACCAAGAACTTAAAAACATTGATTCTACAATTGGACTTGTCTAAAGCATACGACCGAGTGAACTAGGGATTCCTCAGTATGGTCTTGGTATAGATTAGACTTCCATGGGAAGCGGTCAAATCAATCATGGGGTGTGTTTCATCAGTAAATTATGATTTTCTCATTAATGGAATCCCCACTAAATTTTTTACATGCTCCAGGGGACTGTGACAAGGGTGTCCACTCTCACCATTGTTGTTTCTCCTTATGATTGAGGGTTTAAGCAAAATTATACAAAAGGTGAAAGACGGTCTCCACATAAAAGGTATGAAGATCAAGTCTGAATTTCCTATCACACATCTCCTGTTTGTAGATGATGTTATGATTTTTGGAGCTGGACATGTTAGTGAATGGAACAACTATCTTGTTATTCTAAATCTTTTTTTCAGGACTATTGGTATGGTTATTAATGTAACAAAATACAATTTTTTGGAGCGTAATGTTGAAGAGGAGACATTGAGGAGTATTGTACATATCATGCATTATCACATTTCCTCCATTATTGCTAGTGCTAAGTATTTGGGATATTTTATCAAACCAAATTGTTACTCGGCAATGGACTAGAAGTGGCTCTTTCAGAGGTTTGATAAAAGGATACACCATTGGTGCTAGAGATGGTTGTCCATCGGGGGTAGGTTAACATTGACCAAATAAGTACTGGAAAATCAATGGGTATATTGGTTATCTGTGTGTAAAATTCCAAGATCTATGTTGTCATGTACTCGCAAGTAGATATTCAATTTCATATGGTCGTGTGATAGAATCGAACACAAATTCCATTTGGTATGCTAGGAGCACCTTGCTAGGCCGAAACACCTAGGGGATTGGTCTTTAAAAAATATCTACTTATTTGCAAATTCTCTATTTGCAAAGAGTCTTTGGAGAGCATTATTCGTTGATAGTCTTTGGAGCATAGTAATAAAGTCTAAGTACATCAAAAGACTTACAATAACCCAGTGGATTAGGCTAAATGACAAGGTGAAGAAAGGTGTTTCAAACATTTGGGGTGGCCTGATATCTTCGTTTCCGGTGTTGGTGTTGAAGAATGTAACTTCAGAATATATTCTTATTTGTATCATTTGTATTGTACACCCTATAGGGATTATAATTGATGTAATTGATCATGTAAAAGTCATTGAAAGTGTCAATGTAAACCCTAACTGTTAGGTCGGCTTGGAAAGATCTAGAAAAAAATATTTTATTGTGAATTTGACAAGTCGTCCCAGTTAGGAGATTCAAGTTGGCCCTGTTTGGTAAAAAGTTCAAGTCAGTTGATTAGTATAAATGAGGGGTTTGACCTCCTCATTTGGTAACCACTCTAATTCATTGAGTTCACATGAGTAGGAGAGATAGAGTCAAGTGAGTAGTTGCTTTTGGAATCTTCTTGTTTTGGGTCTTTGCACAAGGAATACCATTGTACATTCTAACGAATCTATATAGAATAATTTTGTTGGGTTTTTCTGCCCCGAGAGGGTTTTCCTAGGATAAATTATTGTGTACTATTGTTTATGTTGTGCTTGTCTTTTTTTCAATTATCCTATTTCATATGGTTATGATGTTATGATGCTAAATGTTTTAAGATATTGTATAACCATTAAAATTATAACATGGTATCAAAGCCATCCTGAAAGAATCCATTGTACAGCCGTAACATTGCTACAACTGCAACTGTTGGAGATTAGGGCTTTATGCTTGAAACCCTAGAAGGAAAAATCTAGTCATATGGGAATTTTCGCTACAACTTGCTTTCGGTAAAGGTATAGGAGCTGAAACATGGAAATGCCGAAGATGAAATATTTATGTACCTTGTGTGTGCATTTGAACCTCAGATTCGTTGTACTTTTGGATATATGATCCATGCAAATCAGGGTTCCAACCTCTTCTAGAATTCAGTTTTAAACAGGTGACCTAGGGAGAATTGCTATATCTTGGGATAGGAAGATCCAAATCGAATTTAGTAAGATGTTCTAGAAAGGGAAAGGACTATAGTTTCGCGAGTGAGAGTTTCATAACTCTAAGTGGAAACAGTGACACATGGAAGTCCATACAAGTTCGCTATACTTAAACAATCCATAAATAGGTCACCTTGGGAAACGTAGCATAAGTTCTACTTGGTAAATCCAATATTGATCTAACCTCTAGGTTTAGATAGAGGACAAATGATACTACCTCAAGAAAAAGTTTCAGACGTTGAGGAGCATAAATTTTTGAGATACATCAGAATTAAGACCAGACAATTTAACAGAAGAAATTAAAGAAACTAGGGCATCAAATATTTTGCAGTTTTGTCCACAGATTTGGGAAAAGGATTACATTGCTCAACTCACCTTGAGGAGGCACATCTTTCTATCCAATCATATTTTCAAGTCACCAAAGTTGAAAAATTAGGGTTTCTCTGTCAAACCCTAGGTCCACCAGAAGCAATTTTTCCATAAAAGCATTGAAGCACTCTCATTGGTAAGTCCTATTCTCTCTATTTCCATTTGAGGTTCTCATTTTATCAAGATGAAAAATAGTACCAAGCTTGAGGACAAGCTTCAAGGAGATAAGAAATTTTGGGCATGGAATTATAAAGTACTTCTTATACTAAGAAGAGCATGATTTGGAGACAATGGACACAAGAAGAAGCTCGATTCATAGCAAGAGAAGAGAAGATGAGTGAAGATGACAATTAAGCCTTAAAAACTCATGCCAAGAAGAGAAATAACAAGAAGAAAGAACATTCTCGCAAGAATACAAAATTTCAGAAGAAGGACCTCTCACAGCTTAGATGTTTCACTTGTGAGAAGAAAGGACACTTTGTGAAAGATTGTCCCAAGAAGAAAGGAAAGAAGAAGAGACACCATACTCACATCATAGAATATGATGAACTAGTCAAGAAGAAAGCTAAAGAAGGTTCCTCCAATGATGAGGAACATGTATTTTGATCCAGAAGGATTCAAACCAGGAAGATGGAAGAACCTCTTATCCATTTCAACATTGGATAAGAAGGGGTGTAGTTGTGATTGGAGATTAAGAAGAAGGGACACACAGATTCAACACCAGTACACAGTTCCATGTGATCTATGGTGTAGAAGACTTGCTCAACATTGTCGATCATAGGAAAGAAAGGAACAGGTCCTCAGAATCAGATGATGGAGTAGAGCACACTGTTAGAGACTACAGTAATTCTTACAAGGAGACAAGGATCAAGAGGGATCCTACCAAAAAAACAAAGATAAGTATTTGAATTGTTATTTCATGTATATTTAATTGCTTAAATGATATTGTTCACTTGTGTACATATTTATATTCCTAGATTTAGGAAGTGTATTACGCATGTTAGAGTGTTTGCATTAATGAATGTGATGGGTAAGTGGCCTATAGTGTTGTACAACATTCTATTGCTACTTATCTAGAATGAAACCTATTTGCTAACATGTTGGGAGTAGTGCATGCTCTTAATAATGTTCTGGTAGAAATGGAAGGAATTTAGAAACTTACCATATGAATGCGGGATATGGATGAATGTTGGGTCGTAGCATTGGCTAAGATAGTTGCATGACTGTGTGACTTATGTCTTTATGCATAAGAATTTATTTTGAAAATTATGAAATGTTTCTAATCATGCAACTGAATCTGACTTGTAGGAAAGATTGTGTACCATCACCTACAAGAGGATAATGATGAGATTTGTTTCGAAGAACAGGTGACGACGGTTCATTTATGACATTTAGATTTAGGAAATCAAGCATACTACATAATCACAAAGCGAGAATTCTCTTAGAAAGAGGGAGTTGACTATGATGAGACGTTGCTCTAGTGGCCAGACACACTTCCTCAGTTGTGTATATTACACTAGATAGATGGTGTAATCAAAGTAGAATTGTATATCAAGCAACCTCCTGGATTCTGGACTCTCTATAGAGAACCACATGTGCATGGATTGCAGAAGGCTTTGTACGGGCTCAAAATGAACCCATGGGATAGAATGATGGGCTTGAGGATCACCTAAAGTGATGAGATATCAACCTTTGCTACAAGGTTGAAGATGATGAGCTCATAGATGGGTGCAAGAGAGAACTTGCAACAAAGTTCGAGATCTTGGTATCCAGTGACCTAGAGGAATGACATAGATGGATACACAAAATATCAACAGAAGAGAAGACTACCAGTCACTCCAGTGCAGAATGTCCCAGTGCATAGAGTACAAGATGCAGAGGGAGGATAGTGCTCAGTTACAGAGGGAGCAGGAAATATTAGCTTCAAAGGGAGTGACTACAAAACCAATTGAGAGACATTATCACTTAGCCTCTATCAGTGGAAAAGGTTGTTTTCCTCAGTATCTTAGTGATATGCTCAGAGTGATACGGGATGTATCCCCTCACAAAGAGGAAGTATATGTGGTGCAATTTGAGATAGGTACCCAGAACATGATACATCAAGATAGATGGATTTCTGACAAGCTTGGGATTTTCCAAGAGTAAAGAGGATTCCAACTGTTACTACAAGGTTGAAGAGGGAAATCATGTGATTCTACTGTTATATGTAGATGACTTGTTTTTGACAAGTGATAAGAAGCTCATAGCATAAACGAAGAGGAATCTTTCCACAGAGTTTGAGATGAAAGACCTAACTATGATGCACTACTTTTTAGGTCTTGAGGTGTGGCAGAATCTAGAGGAAATTTTCCTAAGCCAAGGAAAGTATGCGATAGAGATCCTGAAGAGATTCATGATGGATTGCAAGGCTATGGCCACACCTATGGCATCGAATCTGAATTTTCTAAGTGATACTTCTTCAGAACTGGTGGATACCACAATATATAAGCAGATGATTGGTTTGTTAATGTACTTGATGAACATGAGACTAGATTTGTGCTTTGCGGTGAACACTCTAAGTCAGTATATGGTATAGCCGAGACATGTTCACCTAGTTGCGACAAAGCATGTGTTGAGGTACCTGAAGGGTACGGTTGATTATGGCCTCAGATATGCAACAGATCAGAGGATTAACCTATAGGATTATGTTGATGTGGATTGGGCTGAGAGTGTCACAGATAGAAAGAGCACATCAGGGTGCTACTTAAGTTTGGGATCTGGTATGACCTCATGGTTTAGTAGGAAGCAAACGAGTGTGGCACTCAGTAAAACCGAAGCCGAGTATATGGCATCTTGTTCGGCAAGCTGCGAGGCAGTGTTGCTTTTTAAGTTGCTAGCAGGGTTCTTTGATCTCGAGTTAGAGGCGACTTGTGTCTTTTGTGACAAGCAAAGTTGTGTGAAGTTGTCGTAGAACCTAGTGTTCCATGACAATTCGAAGCACATCGAGATCAGGTATCACTATATCCAGGATATTGTGCAAAATGGAGTAGTGAACCTATAGTATATATCAACAGAGGAGCAGATAGCCGATGTATTGACCAAGCCTCTGTCGAGATTGAAGTTTGAGTACTTTAGGGACAAGCTTGGAGTGGTCCATATCAAGAGGTAGTGACGCGCTTGGATAAGGTAGGAGGTATTCATGGGTCATGTGACGTAATTGAGTCTCTTAGGCTATGAGAGGATCTAGACAAGTAATGAGGTAATGCAGGTAGTTGCGGTGTGCAACGTAATGGAGCTCCTGGGATGGACCCACCATATGGCTTGCTTGGTTCATGGAAGAGGACAATTGCATTTGATATGAAAAAGGACCAGCTTTGCAGGACAGTTACATCTGGTATGAAAAAGGACCAGCTCTACAGGATATCTACATCTAGTATGAAAAAGGACTAGCTCTATAGTGGTGTGCATCTAGTATGAAAAAGGACTGGCTCTACAAGATATCTACATCCAGTATGAAAAAAGACTATCTCTGTAGTAGTGTGCATCCAATATGAAAAAGGACTGGCTCTACAGGATAACTACATCTAGTATGAAAAAGGACTAGCTCTGTAGTGGTGTACACCTAGTATGAAAAAGGACTGGTCACTGTACAGGATGATCCCAACTTGGATGGTTGTATCTCCAGGGGTAGATCCCAACATGGTTGGTGGTATCATCGGGGGAGATCCCAGTGTGGGTTCCCTGACGGACCGGGTTGAACTGGTGCAGTAGGCTCTCTGACGGACTGGATTGAGCGAGTGTATGTTGACTGGTGGATTCCAATGTGGTTGGTTGTATCTCCAGGGGTGGATCCCAGTATGATTGGTCGTATCACGAAGGGGAGATCCCAACATGGATGTTAAAGTCCTAGGTTGGATCTAGGCCACATCCAGCATGAAAAAGGGTTGGCTCTGTGCAGAGTTGCATCCAACATGAAAAAGGGATGGCACTGCAAGGCACATCCAACACGAAAAAGGGTTGGCTCTATGAAACTTCTTATGAAATATAGATTCGGGAGATGTCAGATGTTAATACTCTGTGTACAATAAGTGCAACAGTTGGAAGACGATGGTGACGATGTTAGAAGAATACCTTCCTTGTTAAGAGGGAGTGTTGAAGAATGTAACTTCAGAAGATATTCTTATTTGTATTATTTGTATCATTTGTATTGTACACCCTATGGGATTATTATTGATGTAATTGATAATGTAAAAGTCATTGAAATAGTCAATGTAAACCCTAACTATTAGGTCGGCTTGGAAAGATCTAAACAATAATATTTTATTGTGAATTTGACAAGTTGGCCCAGTTAGGAGAGTCAAGTCGGCCTTGTTTGGTAAAAAGGTCAAGTCAGTTGATTAGTATAAATGAGGGGTTCAACCTCCTCATTTGGTCACCACTCTCACTCATTGAGTTCACATGAGTAGGAGAGATATAGTCAAGCGAGTAGCTGCTTTTGGATTCTTCTTGTTTTGGGTCTTTACATAAGGAATACTATTGTACATTCTGATGAATCTATATAGAAGAAGTTTGTTGGGTTTTTCTGCCCCGATAGGGTTTTCCCAGGATAAATTATTGTGTACTATTGTCTATGTTGTGCTTGTCTTTCTTTCAGTGATCCTATTGCATATGGTTATGATGTTATGATGCTAAATGTTTTAAGATATTGTATAACCATTAAAATTCTAACAATTGGGAGAGTGGTTGGTATGGATGCCTGGTAATGGGAGGTCTATTTGTGTGGGGGAAGATCCCATTATTGGGGGGCCATATGTTCATTTGCTATCTTATGAATTAACATTTGTCCTGCGTGCGAAAGGATATTACACACTAAATCAATGTGTTACCTTGAGTGCAGGCCTCATTTTTACAAACAAGTGGATTGAGGTGGCTTCTCAATTGGGTATACATGGTAATCTTGCTGCTGAGTGGTCTGAGTACATCATAAAGAATTTATAGGGGGAATATTCAACGATCAAATGAGATTGATACTATTCAATGCTCATGGAAAACACAGTCTGGTATACCATCCACCCGTTTAGCTTATGATGCATTATTATCAGACTTAGTGGTGGTGAAACAATGGTGGTATAGGGCATGCTTGAAGCGACAGGTTCCGCTAAAGATAAAAATCTTCATTTGGATGGCATTAGAAAATAATATCCTTACCTGGGACAGCCTATGGAAGAGAGGTTTCATGGGGCCAATCATCTGTCTACTATGTTCTCGCGACCTGAAATATGTAATGCATTTGTTTGTCTCATGCCCATTTATAAGTTGGGTGTGGTATTCGGTTCATAGATCTTGTAACACTGTACTGGATTCATTTGGATCGAACTTATCATAATGCTTCATAAAATGGTTCAAATTTGTGCCAAACTTGAATGTATTGGCTTGTTTTGTTTGCTGGGAAACATGGAAGGCTAGGAATATGGAAATATTTGAAGGTAAAAGTATTATCGGGTTGTTGCAAAAGCTATATCTTCCTTTCTTGAATATGGAGGAAAAATGAATATAAATTTGAAGAGTTCTGATAAGGTGGTAAGGAATCCTCCTGCGTTTGTGGATTGTAATACCCCTAGTTTTGACTTGGAATGTATTTATCCAAAATTATGTAAATGATGTAAATATGCTAGTGTGAATTCCTAGTGCGGAGCTCAAGGCCAAGGCCCGACTAGTGAATGTTTAGGCATGTATGATGTTTATATTTTATTTGGACTATTTAGTTGGATTCTATGCTGTTTTAGAATATTATGTAAATATTATGTGCATAAATAATAAAATGGTCCAAGAATGGCTGTGTAAAGAGTACCAAAGGGGCTATGATTTCCACTAGAGGGGAAGTGGAAAGGGGGGTCCATGGGTGACTAAATCCTTGCTGCCAAGTGTCAAACTTAGAAATCACACCTAAATTCTGTCATGTGATGAGAATAAGCCAATTATATCCTTTTTGACCATTTTCCAATCATTAATGCATGTGTGTGGTTGGTGGGAAAAGTCACCTCATGTAGTTATTGAAGCATGAGACTGACTGCACTTTTGCCACAGTTTTGTCATAACAGAAGTCAATCTGTAACTGCCAGGAGTCCTTTCTTCTACTGCCAAAAGTCATGTCAGTTGTCTTTTCACCATTTTCCCATATCCCTTGGAGTCAACCCTCATTTGTCTCATTCTTTCACACAAGTTTAGAATATGTAGAGCTCTCCCTTGCTGTCCAGGAATTCACCATGTTGTTTTGAACCCATAAATTCGAATTTGGAGAGCATGCTGCAGATTAGGAAGTGGGCATTGTTGGTTGTAGGTGAGCAGCGAGGTTGGGCAAGCTAGGAACCCTTACCCTTGAGTTATGTTACTCGTAGGTGCTTGAGAAGCCACAGATTGAGGCTGCAAGAGGTTCTATAGTAGCCAATACGAGGTTGGACTTCTTCTATGCACACACTGGAAGCACCCAGCAAGATGGATATCCTAAGAGAATCATGGATCGATGAAGGGGATGCCTGAGCTAGAAGGGTGTTGTGTGGGGCAAGTATTGTGGAAGCCAAGGCTGTGAGGATTGAGTGAGACCCTTGTAGAGCTCTATATGAGAATTTGGATAAGCACAGAGAGCAGAATGGGTTGTGAGCTGAGAGATAGAATCCTGTAGGTGTTTCCTTCTCCCTGGTGGCCTCATAGCCCAACTTAGGGGTGGCCTCCCAATAGAAAGAGTATATGCTGGACGAAGTGCCTATGGTTGGGTGGAAAAGTGCTCTTACACAACCAGTTGCTTGGATCTGCGTTGGATAAAGATAAGTATTCTTATGCGTTTGATTCTGAAATGTTTTATTTCATGCCTGTAATGTTTATGCTTGCATTTGCTTGCTAGATGTTTGTGGATAGATTTTTAAATTCCGTTGTGCATGTTTATTTGCATTTCTGCACACATTTTATTTGTGAAAATCGTATTAGGGTTTTGGGGCAAAATTTGAGAACCCAGTTTTGGCCAGCATCCCCTCCCGATGGTTGGATTGGGTGAGGGGAACGTTACATGGATGGTTGCAGAGCATTATTCGACGGTGCATCCCATGAATCTGCTCAGACGTGCGACGTTGGTGCTATAATTGTTTTGGACCATTTCATGTATTATAAATTATGGTTTAATTGTGGGCCTATAACTAATACTCGTTAAGAGCTCATGGGTTTATGGATGGTACTTTTTTTGCAAAGTCCATGAATATTGAATTGTTACAGGTATCTGGATATTCTTCACTTATAGTCAATTGGGCTCGCACACAATGCTCCCTACAGGCTCTTCAACCACATAATTGGACATAGTATGTGATGCGGCTTCTCGATGAATTTTCTGGTTTATCTATCATTCATATATTTCGTGAATACAATATTCAGGCTGATGCTCTTTCTAGACGTGGCATACTAGCTATGGAAGACATTTTTTTTTTAATTATGGGACTTGGACCATATCTCCACGGCTGATCATATGGTGATTTACAAAAAATAATATATCGGGCAAGTGATACATTATCAAATTTTGTTTTACGCTACTGGGGATACTTTGGAAGATTATCTTTCATTTTTGTGTCTTCGACCCATTTGATTCTTCTTGCATATATCCATTACAATAGGTCCTGATTGTTGTATCATGGATTGGTGCCATTTAATATGTTCTCTTGCCGTATTTTGTTGGTGATCGGTTTCTATTGGTCACTTCTATGAGTTATACCCTTCATGGTATACATATCTCTGGCTCTCAATTGGTTTCTCCTTTTTATGGTTTTATCATGTCTGGACTTGTTAATCCGACCTTATATTGGCCTGTTTTTTGTGGTTAGTGTCACTGTGGTGGACATGATGTTGTATTGTTGACTATAAATTCTGACCTATGTACATATACTTCATAAATAAAGTATGGTTTTTTCATCTTGAAAAAAAATGAAAGTATTAATAATATAAAATATTCTATATATAACATTTCAAATATATTTATCATATGAAGATTATCTTAACTAATGTGTGGTGTATATATGATTAAATATTGCTAAATAAAAATATGACACACTTTTATATGTCTACCTGAACAATTATCATTAACTTAAATTTTTAAAATTTTATTGGCTATTGAATTTCCAACTCAATAAACACGATTTTTCTTTTATTTGATCGATTTTAGTGTGAAATTTCCTCTAATGACAACACCTCACAACAAAGGGAACACTCAATCTATTTTTACTAACAATACCTTAGATCTATACATGTTTCTCATTGTTTTGGGGATATCTCTCATACACCTCAAGGAGGTTATTGGTGCTTTGGAATGTGGCTAGATACTAATCCCTTATTAGATATTCAATAACTAGTGCATGCTCAATAAGCTGCTACCTTCCATCTCTTCTCTCTATTTTCTTTAGTGTTTGAGTTTTTTTTCTCAAGTTCACAAATAAATTCATTTCTTATATTGGTTTTCTATTTGTCAAAATCCTTGACAACTAAATACCATACCACTAAAATAAGTTACTCTTACTACATTAAAACCCAAGAATTTTAATAATTAATACAATCCTCTTCCTTAACCATTCCATCTTTCCAATTCTTAGTTGTCCTAGTCACAACTCCACTCCCTCATCCTCTCTTGTGATTAAGCAATTTTTTATTAGTGCTCCACTATACCCTCTCAAGAACATTGTGGAGTCATCTAATTGATCACTATGTAACTACCAACAAGACCTTCTATGTCTCCTTGAGGTTGATCATTGCTTAGTTTCCTAGAGTCATGTTGTTTGCATGTGGGTTGTGTGGTAGTGCTAATTGGATGACCTAAAAGGTCACTATGGTTAAATTTGTAGGGATTTAGGAGGAATGTCGGAGTTGCAACAAAAACTATTTTGGCGCAGGTTCTAAGAATTACAATGGCCATGGGTATACCACAAAGCATGAAAATAGGAGTTCGTGGAGACCAAAGTCCATTGGTTGAGAAGGGAGGATAACTTTTCATTTGTCAGTTTTTGCTCATTCTTTTGGGAAAATCCTTGTCTGAAACAGTGGAAAGCAATATACTTATTGGTGTTTTTGTTGGGATCATGGAGTTGGTGAATCGGTTTCTTTTATAATTAGTTTACGGAATATACCGTGTCACACGTATATTGTTGGGTGGACTAAAATCTTCAGAGTTCTGGGACCGTGTGTGGGGCCCTAATTGAGTCATTTGATTCGAAGCTGAAAAGGTGGTTGTTTGGAGAACAATTTCTTTGTGGATGCCATTAAATTTCAACTGTAATCATGGCATATCTCATGACATCTTTAAATTCAATGTGCATGCACTAAAAAATCATTTTGTCCCATCTCCATCTCCATCTCCATCTCCTGCTTTAGGCTTTTCCAAGGACCAGCCATGACCAAGAAGAATTAAACACTTGTTATCGTTGGTTGATGAAGACTGACCGTTCATCTCTAACACCCATCCACTACTACTAGGTTCTGGAATCTGAATTCGAGGACGGAGAGATGGTGAAACAAAAAGCAGAAGAGACGATCTCTAACATCATAGCCCATGTTAATTAATCGACATACCACTTGAGTATCCCATCGCTTATCGTGAAGATCAAGACACACAGGCATTAACATTGAATCTGTAGATTCTGGACGTATGATTGTTGTACGAGTTAACTGCGACCATAGAAACTGAGAAAAGCTTTACATGACAGACAGAAATGATGAATCCCAACGATGACTTACCCAGGTCGGCTAAAACTTCTGCTATTCCTTGACCAGGTTATGACTATAATAATCTCATTTAAATAGAGTGTAAAGTAATGTTACTTTATGGCCTTTCCAGTAATCGATTAGTCCTTTCTTGTCTTTAGCTTAATGTCATCAAAATTAAAATTTAATTTTAATATAAGATTCCATTCAATCATCATAATTCATATTTTTTCATGTGCCCATGGCCCTGTGCAAATAAATAAAGAAAGCAAGGTATCACTCTTTGGCACTCTACTATGAAACTGTTGTTGATGTTTCTTCTGTATTAATTAAGATTATAATTATAAGAAAGAAGAGTGTTACTCTGGAAATAAATCTCAATATAAGGACCACAGATGCCAAAACTGTCCGCAAAGAGACAAAATAAGTGGTAGGTGGTTACTACCTTCCAAACCTCCCATTATAAACCATTCTGTAAACTGGACTGTTCAGCCCACTTGTTAATTTTATATTTATAGACTTTAGAAGTAACCAACAGAAGCTCTTCATTAGTGCGTGGAATTTCGAATTGCACTTCAGTTTCAGTTGATGATGATAAGCTCGTGTATTGTTTGGTGGATGGTTGAACTTACAAGGCAAGGCACGGGTAGAATTCCATCATGTAATCATTTTGACAAGGAAAACACTCTCACAATGGTAACTGTACAGTTTGTAATTTGTATTTTTTTCATAATGGTAAAACTTATCAAAATTGTCAGTGAGGTTAGTGATTTATTAGCTACTATACTATGCATATTGAAGGAAACCAGGTCATTTGAGATAATTTATTAATGACTAAAGCAAATTGCTACCTGTATGGATGTTGAATACTTAACTTGTTTTTTTATATCTTATAAAATTAATTCTTAACCAATTAAAAATAGTTTTAAATCTTATTGTAAAACCATAGCTAAAAAACTAATTATTCAATAAAAAACAGTTTTAAATCTTATTGTAAAACCATAGCTAAAAACTTTTTATTCAAACTTTTAACTCATATTTGGAACCAAAGGAAGAGAAATCTGTGCGTGAGAAATGTGTTTTCCCCTGTACCTGTGAGCTGCTGACGGAAGGCGTTACATAAGCAGAAGTAAAGGACGGTAAGGAGTGTCGGTTAGATCAAGCTGAGTCACGACGGAAGATGGAGAGAGACAGAAGCGGACGTATAGAATTGGGTAATACAGAAAGCATGAAAGGCTGGATCATGACGCCACTTGTCGGAATGGATTGGATAAGTGGGTCTGGGCCTGCCATCCATTCATTCGCTCTATGCGCTGCAATAGAAACCTAGTGACCTGTCCTACCTCTGTTACTTTGGTCACAAGAGTACTAGTCTGCCATATTCTTTGTTCTTTGTCACGTGGGTCAGTGAACCTCTTAAAGTAATTTTGTGAAGTAAAAGCTAATCTTCCAGGAATTTTTTTGAGTGTACGTTTAATCTTGTCGTGAAAGTTTTTTGAAACTGACTTGACATAAACTTGGTAGAATGATTAGAGTTTCAATTTGATTCAAGTGCTGTGTATGGTGTAACAATGCTTCCTGGGTTTTACACGAATATATCATCAAATTCAGACTTCATCCTTCTCTACTCAATCCGACCTTTATAAATTCTCAAGAACGTATGTGTTTTATGATGGCAAATCGGAAAATCCACATATTTTTGGAGTGACTCCCAACCTGGATGATACAGAATGCTTAGAGTGCACACCAATTAGGTAATACTTTTGTACATTTTAAGTTACCATGCGAAAGATACGTAAACAAATGTGACTCTAACGAGAGAGATGGACATATTGAGATCAGAAAGTAGATTTGGGTCAAAGGAGGTTTCCTTCTGGGATGAGGATTTCTGTGTATTAATCCGTGATGGACAAATTACTGGAAATGGTTTGACTGATTTCTTTCGTAATTTGATTCCTTTCACTCAGAATGTTTCCATGATCGCGCAAAGGCAGGAACTTTCCTCCCCCTTGACCATGATTGGACAATTGTTCACCTTTTTTTTTTTTAATATTTGAAAAGCACACCTTTTGGCCCGGATCGAAACCCCTGTGACATGTTCATTTTTATATATAATTTTCTAGAGAGTGGTGATGTTCAAACGAGAAACTTGTATAGAAGCCACGTACACGTAATGCTCCAAGGGATAAGCATGAGGATGAAGAAAGAATTAGAAGACCTTGGGGGACTCTCATGTGTTTCTATGTGAATAGGTGACTCTCTCCTGCTTTGCCTTTGAGGGACTTGAGACCGATGCCTGTATTTTCTAGGTCGATAATCTGAATACCTTGTGAGAAGGGACAACGGCATCAAGCAAATTGAAGTTCACAATGAATGCTGAAAACAGTGTAAGAATCCTGATACCTTTACTTGGACATTTTTGTATAACTGTATGGAAACTATGCTCTCGAACATAATGTACAGATTCGACAAAGGCTAATTTAGGTAGCCCCAAAATTAAATCAATGTTGTGATCAATTTTATCCAGGTTGAGGGCTTTCCCGATATACAAGCCGAAGCAAGTAATCAAAACTCACAAATGGACGATATCAAAATTGAAGTACCAATGCAAAATCAGCCTAACTCTAGTCCTAGTCCTAGAGTACAGGAGATGAGGAGGTCCAGAAGTCAGATAGCCAATCAAATCGCCCCAATGGACATGGTTCCTTATTCCAACGATAACAACAGCAACAACAACAACAATATCACAGTCGCTGAACCCGCTCCTGTACGCAAGGCTAGTTCCTGGAGGCTCAGTCCACAAAATTTATTTCAGACAACTGTTTTCAGGTTTTTTGTTAAAGACTTGGCCATCTCTTTCCTTCTTGTGCAGGTACAAATGAACTACATGATAGATACAAGTTCAAGGATCTGCCGGAATCGTCTTAGTGCGTTCCTCTTCCTGTTTCATATTGTTATAGCCATTGGAGGGATTGGGTACTTGGGCTTCATAGGAATTCGGAAAGCTCTCATGGGGGGTAAAGAGAAATTCCACATGGAGCACTGGTATCCTCAGCTGGAAGCCGCTGCAGCAGCAGGCGCAGTGTTTTCCTGCGTCTGGCAGGCAATAATCCGGAGGTTTCCGAATTTTATGGTAAAAGGGATTCTTTGGTCGAGCCCTGCAGTGAGTTTTACAGCTTCTATGCTATTGGTTTCAACATCAATTCCAGCTAGTGTTGGTGTGGGAGTAGTGTTGCTCGTATTCTCAATTGCCCAAGCCCTATATGCCTGCTGGGTTACCCCAAGGTATGCAAGGAATACAATATATAAAATACTCCACTTTCCAACTTTACATCATATAGTTAGTTTATTGATGGGGATTCTTATATTGATGCTGATTCTTATCAGCTAGCTTATAGGGTGTGGGTGCGTTATATTTTAACATAATGGTTGGTATGCTTGGTTTGTCCAGTTTTCTCTTCTCTATTTTGCCCTACTATGTTTATGTTTATATGTTGGAACTTCTCTGTCTCCCATGTAAAATGATGTAAAATGTGTTATGTAAATGTGTGTGAAACAACATAGACCTATTTTGTAACGTCTTAGAATAGCTTGTAAGATTAAAAAATCTCCTCTCTTTTCTTGTATAGGATGGAATATGCAGCTACTGTATTGTCCAAAGCCCTCGCTCCAACCCCAACCAGCAAATTGGTTACAGATCTTCATCATCCATCATACTTGACAGTTTTAGCGGCTTTTGTATGGACCTCTGTATGGAATCTGGGGATAGTAGGAGCTATCAGCATTAAATATGGATATGCGGTACTCATTATCTTCGGCCTCATAGTCAGTTTTGCATGGACCATGGAAGTTCTAAGGAATGTATTGAACGTAACAGTTTCGAGAGTTATTGCCCTATTTTATATGCGTGGGATGCAATCAGATACCATGTTTTCACTCCAAAGGGCTTTCACAACTTCGTTAGGAAGCGTCAGTCTTGGATCAGTTTTGGTTCCTGTGATTGAGTCTCTCAGAGTTGTGGTAAGTTGTTCAATAGCTTCTCTGTCATTAAACAGTGAGATGAATTGATGACAAACGGCTGTATTCATTCATTAATGCTGTCTTCAGAGGCAACTTTTACTGGAAAATGTTGTAAAGGGGATATGTAGGCTTGAGTCCATTAGTCGTGTGCAGGCGCGGGTTGTGAATTTAGTGGAAGGGGAGGACGAATTTATGTTTTCCTTTGCACATTGTTGCCTCAGAGTGATGGAGTTTACTTTCCGTTTTGGCAATAGCTGGGGTTTTGTTCAGGTATGCTTTCTCTTTTGATTATCCTTTCTTCTTAACATAGGTCTAAGGGAGTTTTTTTGAACATCTGGTTTGGCCATCTAATTCAATTGAGAAAAAAAACTCTGCACATTAGAATCAGGATATTCAAAATATTTCAAAAGCAATTGTACCCTTACAAAGGAACCGTGATCCAAATTATAAAACTCATGGATTTGGAAACGACTGCAGTCCGGAAAGAAGGATTTCTCGATTGAAGGTAATGACTGCTCATAAAAGCTTATTCAATCTCTCTCTCTTTGATCTGGATCACAGGCTGCAGCCTATGGTAAGGGGTTTGTGGAAGCATCAAGAGACACGTGGGATTTGTTTCAAGCAAGAGATCTAGAGCCTGTCGTAGACAAAGACATCACAAGTGCTCTCTGTTTTCTGAGTGGTATAACGGGAGGGTCAATCTGTGTAATTGTCTCCGGGTCCTGGACCTTGGCAACCCACAAAAGCTTTACTGCTACAATCTCATTAATATCCTTCTTCATTGGATATTTCATGGTAAATCATTTTAAGTAATATTGCTACTATGCCTTTAGATGGTCTGAACATTTCTACTATATTTTAGAAGTTTGAGACTTCAATGAGGATCTGTAAAGCATTCAAATCCTGTAAGACATTATATAGATTATTTCTTCAATGTTAGAACGATGTGTGCGTAATGGTGGATTGGGCAAGACATTTCTATCCATCCTGCAGATTTCCTCTTTGTCGTGGTCATAAGCAGACATCTGCCAAGAATTTGGGGTGACTGATGACCACCCATCCGATGAGGGGAAATCTACAGGGGAGGATAGAAATTAGACGCATCTGTAAGATGTGTGAGTATCCAATGATGCCATTACAATTTACATGCACTTGCAGTATATGAATGATTTTTCATGAGCTCAGTATAGGAGGCCCAATCTCAAATAAGGCCATAGAAATATTCTTATATGCTTCTTTTATGACTTTTCAGAGCCGGATCACCATGGCCATGCCACAAGCCTGTGTATGTGCGTACTATGTATGTTATGCTGAAAATCCCGACAACAGGCTATTTGATGACACTCTTCGTGACCGTATCAAGTATTTCAAAGCTTCACCAGTGTGAGAAATCCATCAGATCTCTTCCATATTTCGTCCACATTTCCCAATCATCTAATTCTGGGTCTGAGTCCCCAACATAGGTGCGAGCACACTCAGCAAATACAACCGATGCATGCAGATAACAACGGCGCTTCTGCTAGGTAATCCACTGCATAGACCATATTCCGAAGGGAAGGGGTGTTCATCGACTCAAGCCATGATGGCTATGGCTGTTTGTTACTTTTCTACTATTCATAATTCGTCTATACGACGACGGGCCATAACTACTTTCATGTGTTGATTATTGTATTCAGTCCGTGCAAAAGCAAAAGCAAAACCAGATAACTTGTGTGACGGACTGACCGAGTTACATACCAGACTGACATGTTTGTCACAAGCACCGGTTTCTCCTCACTTACAACTCTGGAGAATCGGCGATTAGCTGCCTGTATTCTCAACTACTTTTTGACTTCCACCTCGATACATTGTATTGAATATACAGGGTGTCAATGCCGGGGTACATAGTATATACACAATAATGAAGTATGGAGCACATGAGAATGTTTCATTTACAGACATGTACGACTCCAAAATACACCTCTCGTTCGCCATATTATTACCTACTAATTAATCGATTCCTTTAATGTAGAGTTATTTTAATCTTATTCTTTAATTTAGTTTTTTTTTAATTTATTAAATTTGGTTGTATATGACTGTTCTTTTTACATTGAGGAAAATGAAGTGTACTCTTGATTGATAAAAAAAAAATTAATGTAAAAAATAAATTTATATATATATCCATTTTAAATAAATTGAAAATGTCAAAAATAAATTAACATATATTCATTTTAAATAAACTAAAAATGTTTAAAAATTTAACCACAGATGTTTTAAGTGCTTAAGTGGTTTATCCATTTTTGGATTTAAGAATGAACATTTCTTATCATAAAGATTTTATTTTTAAATTAATAATTTACAGTTTCATATTAAAATTTAATTTATAAACATACATAATGAAGAAGATCTTGATTATTTTTATAAAATGAAATTATTGGTATTCATTTCTAAAATTCTAAAATTCAGATCTTCTAATTATCTCTTTTAAAATGAAAAATCTTTAAAAACTTACAATATATTACATTTTATTAATTATAAAATATCTTTAAAAACTTACAATATATTATATTTTATTAATTAGACTACAATGCACTATAATTTTATAAATGTATCATTTAAAGTTTGAGGAGCTTTTGGGGTAGTGCTCTCTAATGAGACCTCTTTGTATTAGGTTTAGAGATAATGAAATAAAACATGGTTTTTATATAGCTTTATGTCATTGATGGCAGTTACGGTGTATTATACATCTTTAATTCAAGTAGTTTAGCAATCTCTATCCATTGATATTGAACATAGTATTTTTTGTTTACACGATTTAGGAGTTACAAATCTGATTCAAACTACTCTACAATAGAAAATTCATCTATTTAGTTCTAAATTTGCTTGCAAGTTTTGGGCATTGGAACTCTATATTTATGGCTTGCCTCAAACAGTTCATCTAATTCAATGTATAATTCATTTGCAACACTTTTGGTATCAAAGAAACCCATAAAATAGCCTAGAGATAAGTAAGCAAATGAACAAGAGAATGTGAAAACCCCAGTTGGAGTAGAAGATCCCATGGGAAGGATATTAGAAGCTATTTCAAAACAAAGGACCAAAGTTAAGGCCAAGGTTTCTTCAAATGTGATCTAATCCCTGACATGTTAATAGATTGGTTGCAAGAAATAAAGAGTCATATTGATATGGAGAACATGGATGAACATGATCCAAGAAGAGTAAAGTTTGTAGTGGCAAGGATAAAGTTGCCAGCTTCCTTATGATGGGATAATGTTCAAAATTCCCAAAGAAGACAAGGTATGGCCCAAGAAGATAAAAGAGTTAAAGGCAATTGTTTACCCACGAATATCTAAAAAATGTGTTCAAACAATTATAGAAGTTGAGACCACAAAAGGAGTGGTGTTTGTTGTACACATCACTTTTTATGAAGCTGCAAAAAAGAGCAAATTTGCAAGAAAATTGTGAGCAGACTACTACTAGATACATCAATCGACAATGGTTCCAAATTTGGGGTAAGTTGGACTTAATCATGTTGCACTTAGTGATTAAAGCATATCAATATCCTTTGAAAGCTAAAAGGAAAATCAATTAGTGTAAGGGTAAGTCATTGAACAAGAAAGGCGGAAGTACATCCTTTATAGGAAGAGGAAGCTCCTCAAAATCCTCAAATAATGAAGAGCCCAAGGAAAGCTTAGAAGTGAAGTCGAACTCCAGAGGAAGAGGATATTTCATACGTATAGGAAGAGGAAAAAATTTTGGTTATCAAAATCCATTGAAATGGTTCATATGTGGTGAAGCCCATAAATTTGTAGACTTTCCCTAAAACCCCAAAAAGGGAATCGGTATACCAAGAGGAACCTACAACACACAGTTAAAGTAGACACTGAAGAAACCTTGATGTTGCAAAGAAGCTTGATATCAAGAAACAAAGAGACCTTGGGATCTTATTGGAAGAGAAAGAGTGTTTTTCGAACAAAGTGAAAGAGAAAGGGCAAAGTATACAAGTTATCATAGATGGAAGATCTATTGGAATCTAGTAAGTGCATAAGTGGTATAAAAGGCACAACTTGATTTCATTCCAAAATAAAGTCCTTATCAAATTTCTTGGTTGAAAAAGGATCATATTGTGCTTGTGGGTGAAATTTGTGTGCCTTATTTTAATATTGGTCAATATGAAGGAAAAGTGGTATGTGGTGTGGTGTCAATGGATGCATGGCATTCACTATTGATAAGGCTTTAACAATATCATCAAAAGGAAATCCATCAAGGCCAAGAGAGCACCTATGAAGCGCAATCGACATCAACCATGGAAAGAGGAAGAAGTATATAATGTTAAATTAAATAACAAGTGCAACGTGGGTGCAACAAGTTATCTAATCTAGGCAAAGAGTTAATATAAATGAAATGAACACCCTATAAAAGAAAAGTCTCTACTATCCCTAAGAGAGAACTACCAAAAATCAAAAGATGTGAAAAATAAAACTTCCTCAAATCTTCCTCGACCAGATGGCAAAAAACTCCCTTGGAAAGAAAGAAGTAGAAATCCAAACAAGCTCCTTCCAAAGACTAAACTTGGATTGTATCTTAATCCAACCAAGTCAGTGAGTGAAGGTGCGAATGGGACAGTTATAGAGAAGGTCACTGGGAGCATCTCTAGTTGGCCTATTGCTATCTTCCCTAGGTGCCCTCCCACCTACGAGATCCACCTCTAGGTAAGATTCCTAATAGAATAACCACTAGGCTACCTTGGTCACAAACATGTTCAACATGTTTCCTACACCTTCGATTAAAAGCCATGATCCAAATTATCTTCAATATTGAAAAGGTGCCTCAATTAGTCTTTTGGTTCTAGTTTTGACATGTATCACTAAAAAAGGATGGACCTATTGATAGACTGGCCTAGATTATGTATGTTACAAGAGGATTTTAGTTTCCTAAAATTCAACCAATATATCTGAGATGTATAGTGACTAGGAGGAATTATTTGGATGCATATCCTCAAAGTCCTAACCTAACTACAATATTGTTTTGGTCCTCAAGTGAGGGAATTTAATGTGTTAGATTATAGGTTACTTTTAAGGTTCCACTTGGAGTCATGAACCAAGTGATGTTTGATTTAGGGTGTGAGAGTGTGTACAAGAAGTAAAGAAAATCACAAGTAATTATAAATGCTTGTAAATAAATGTAGTGTAATGAAAGACAAGATGATATTCAATATTAGAAACTAATGATGTTCTTTCTTGAAACAAAATCTATGCTTTCTGTATGAAGTAATGGACCACTATCAACAAGCAAACAACAATCTCGAGCATACATGAAAAAGGGGTAGCTAACTAGTAATGAGCTTGCAAAAAAGAGAAAAAAGGCTATCGACCAACAAAGCAAACAATTTTAAGCAAATTTAAGAAGTCAACTAAAGGATGGCTCATAAATCAAACTTGTTGAAATGAAAATGAAAGCTGAAAAGTAACCCAAAATAAATCCCAAAAGATAGATACTTAGAATTTTTAATCATTTCTCCAACTACATCATCTACAGGGAAGCAAAAATCAACTAATAAAACAATCAGCAAGCCAGAAATAGGAAAAGTGAAACCAAATACAAGCCTGGAATAGAAATCAAACCAAACGGGAAAAAGGTGAAACCGGAATTGGCCAAAAATCCCTAAAATTTTTGGGTTTTCAATTGAGACACTCTTTTCAAGGGAAAAGACATGACCCTAGTCACATAATTCACTAGTCATGGAATTCACTAAGAAATCCATGACCAAGACCGAAAACAAGGAAAAGTAAAAGAAACTCTCACCACTGCGGCAAAAAGATAAGGATTTTATCTTAGGACATTTATCAGCGAACAAAGAACAACAGACAACAAGCAAATACAACCAAACACTATCCTAAATACCTAAGAATGAGGCTAGAAATATTCGTCTAAACACAACCAAAGATGGACAATGGATCCATCCCGAGCATGGCTGCCAAATTTGTAGTGTGCGATTTCTCACACAATGCAAAAAACACCTACCAAGGGGTTGTGCAATCCTTGGTAACATATCAAAATGGGGTATGAAATAAATATAATCTCAACTAGAAATGTTCATTCTCAAACATGCATGCAAACATAGATCAAAAAACAACCACCAAAAGAAATTTCATCATGTAAAAGAATGTGGTTTTGTTATTATATAAAGAATCAAGTGATACAGACACACCTTGGTATTGTTTGTTGAGAGTAGTGGGCCTCCACAACTGATCCAAAGGAAGGCTCATTTGTATCCTTGTAGCCCCAATCTCCAGCGAGGTGTCAAGTGAGAATCCCCTATGCATTGAAAGATGAAAGGAGAGTATGGTTTATTTCTCTTTCTAGTGATAAATTTGGTAGCGTGACTGTGTTTTTGCAAAAGGAAGAATGGATGTGAAACGGTGACCACAAGGGCTTCTTTTATAGACACAAGAATGCTCAAGAATAGGATCTAAAACGAATGTGTATGCCCTCCATTCCATTGATTTCCTAGTGGAGAGGTTAAGGTTTTGGAGATTAGATTTATTGCTAATTTCGACCGTGTCAATTGTATGTGTCCACATTTAGCCACTACTTCTCTTGGAGAAGAGTGAAATGATGAATGCTAACTGAAATTATGCTTTTGGGACCAGGTTGTAACTTTTTGGGCAAAAGGTGCAACTAAGGTCATGTTTTTTGAAGGAAAAAGTGTGACCCTTTAGTTATGGTCAATTTTTGGGTTTGACTTTTAGTTTTTTGTTCATTTGGTCATTTCCTCAAGTCATATGGATGAGATGGAATAAAAATGGTGCTAATATCGTTGCTTATAATGCATAATGGTGATAAAACTAATGAGACAATAGGTGAGAAAATTTTGGCTATTAACAATACTGTTTAGCTATTGTCCCTATGAGGGTCCTCTAAAATATCCTAATACAAATGGTGCAAGGAAAATTTTAGGGGAGAAATTTAGCCCATGGGCTATTTTTCCATATTTTTTTTCAAAAAAAGATTTGCCAATTTGCATTTTTTGAAGCCCTGTTTCACCCAATTTTGATGGGGTAAAATTTTTTCACTCTAAAAATCGCCAATTTATTATATAAACTATATAAAATCCTTAGAAATTGAAATATTTTTAGAAAGATATCGCCAAATATTTTATAGTTGACGTTTTAAGAATTCGTAATATTCGCCAAGGTTTATACACTTTTAAATAAGTATGGATCCTTAAAATTATCCTTGAAATGGTGTCTTCAACTATGTTGTTGGACGAATACCACAGGTGAAATGACATCACATGGTTGGTTGGGGCATCCCCCTATTTGCCTTCAAACTTTGGAATGTTTGAGGGTAACTTAACTAGTATGTTAGGCCATGCTAGGTCATGCTAGATAGGGTCATTAATGAACTTAAATAAATTAGGGAGATTTAAACTAGCCATTAATGGTAAACCAATTGGAGTAGTCCCTTCCATTGTCTAGGCGAGGAGGAGGGGGGAGGTTACCTTCGCTTGATGCAAGAGGGATCTCAACTAGTGTGTGAGGGAAAGTGTTGAGAAAGGTATGTCTAAGCACAACAAATCCAATCATAGCTGCATGTGTGTATGTGTTAAGTGGTGGCCTCCCACATTGAGGACGAGGGGGGTGTGTAATAGGAACTCCTCCTCTGATAGGAAGAAGGATTGAAGCCTCAATAATGCCAAGAAGGCAGTAAGTCTGCTATGGTGCTAGATTTGAGGGAAAAATGTGCAAATAGAAACCAACTAAAAATCAACAAATGCAACAATATGATTGGCGATATAATAGATGAAAAATTGGTGCAAGAGAATTTGCCAAAGGAGCATAAATATGTGGGATTTAATGTATACGTTCTCAATTATGTGGGGTTCCTTTTAATTTAGATAAACAATGGTGTGATCCTATCTAACTTATCATCCTTCCTCTCAAATAGTAATTGGGCCTTCAAATAGCTCTTTTGTCAGATGGTTGTGAACCCACCAAACATGACTAGTGAAGGTATGAATTAACTAGTTATACTGAGATGTATTGGGGCTATGTTTTGAAAGGACTGAAAACATTTCCAATAGCCAACAAAATATAACTCGGGTGCAAGTGCATTCCACAAATGTCACCTAGTGAAAATCATAACTTTTGGCCACTAAGATACCCGTTTCAAGTGTGGATAAGAGGTTCAGCCTCAAACAGTCTGAGTGTTTCCTCCACAAAGAGATGTGTGGCTCGATGTGGTGAACAAAAATAACTTGACCTTGTCTTTAGCATCCTTGGGAACCGTGATTTATGTAGTTCCTTGGGATGTTCTTGGATGCAGAGGAACTATGCCAAGGCATCCACAACCCACTTTAGGCCTCGAGTTGGCTCTTGGGACTAGAGGGGGTAACCCTTAGGAATATTTAAAGATCTTACTACCCAATGTCACCATGGTAGCAACTTAAAAATTTAAGCAAACAAAATACCATATTTAAATGATTGATTGTAATAAATAAATGGGAGGAAAAGTACATGTAGAACCAAGGCCAAAAAACTATATTCAAACATGCAGACCACGATCTTTCCATTGGGCACCATTCTCCTTTATTGCAAAAACATAAAGTTGATGGGTAAAATATTAAGAGGAGTTTAAAGAGAACAAAGGAATCAAGAACCATAAACATAAAACTTGTTGAAGAGGGTGGAAATCCTCAACACATATTTATTCGACAGAAAACACACTAGCCATCTAACAACGAATCCAACAGTTAGGTGTTAACCATGAAGCTGTAGAGAACCTTGAATTCAAGAACATGAAAATCATTCATACTAAATTGAATAGTGATATACAATATATCCCATCATTTAAAGCATAAAGATAATCAACGTTCACATAACTTTGACATAATCCAAATAATATCAAGTATTAAAGGATGAAAAAAATGCTTGGATGTATATTCAAAGCTAGTTATGAAGATAATACTAAGAACAAGTCTTCAATACAAATCTCCACAAGTGACGTAAGAATATTCTAAGACATTCATATACATTAGAAGTAGTTTATTGAAAACTTTCATGAGAGACACAATAAAACAGGGAAAATATTGATTTTGTAATAAAAGTGGTGAGTCCAACAACTAAGGCATCACTAGCCTGCAGTCAATGACAACAACCCCTAGGGGCTCATGGTAAAGCTCAACCTCTGGATACCAAAATTCCCACCTCTTCTTTATCTTCAGTTTCCTTTTTTATGCTTTCAAACACTGATTTTCTTCCTTTAAATATGGAATTGATTTCTAAAAATAGGTTGGGGATAAGATCTTTGGAGTGGCTCAGCACCTCAAGGATTAGGTGTCCCACTTCTCCTAAATAGTAGGATCCTAGCAAAAAATATTTTCTTCACATTCGCATTGTTAGTACAAGGAAAATTTCCTTGTTTGCGGAGGTTTTAAAGCTATTAGGGAGAGCTAAATGCATCCAAAGTTGGTACTAGAATGCTAAAGTGAGCATTAGCAAGAAGACCTGGTAGGATTAGCACCAGAGTGCTAAAGCATAAGTCATGAGAGGAAAATGAACCTGGCCCAAAAGTGCCAAAGCATGGAGCATAGAGATAGAGGTTGAGAACCCGAGCGCTAACACATACTGTGGGTGAAACAATTAAAACAATGAAAAGGGCTAGAGTTTGGGAGCCCACGACAAAGATTAGAGACACATGGGATTCACCTTGTTGACCAATATCTTATCACATTCATTCATAAAGGGGGGTTTTAAATTGTGAAGAATAAAGTCAATATATTATAGGTATTGGGGGGGGAGGAGTAGGGTATGGGGGGTTTATAGGTATTGGAGGGTATAAAAAGGGATATCTAGTAAAAGTAGGGACTATCTCGTATAAATAGGGTTTTTTAATTGGAAATATGTGTTGAGAGGGGGATCAACAAAAGGATGTTGGTAGATATTTATCAATATCTAGTGAAATTAGGGATATTCTTTAATATCCCATGAATGAATACTCTATGGCATAGTTTCACTGAGTGAAGACCCCGTGACTAGAGATCGAAGGGGTATAAGAACTAAGCACCAAACGCCAAGATGATTTTGCTGAAGGCCAAAGGACCGAGCACCCACGACCAAGTGTTAAAATAAAAGGCACTTGGATGCGCCAAGCACATCCATTGCCAATGGCCCAGATCTACAACCGATGGCCACAATACACCCACAACTTGTGCATGAGTTAACCGCAATCAAGTGATTTGTTGAGTGAATACCACCCTCGCACACATCCAAATATGATTGGTAACGACTCCAAAAAGAGCCCTCCTAAAACTGCTCTTGCTCAAGCCGTTACCAACCATCCATTGGAGGCTAGATTCCACGCCTTATGCTCACTAAAATTCGACCTTTGTCAGTTCCTGGACAATAACATGCATGCTCAACTAGAAAACTTTCATGCCCTAAGATGTTTTAGATACCCATCCTACCTACTATACCTATTTCTATACCACAATGTTCCATATTTTGAATCTCTACAGCTAAAAACAAAGGATGCCACGACAGTATAATTTCCAATGTAAGAATGGACCAACATAACAATCAAGTATCCTGGAAATCAAGGTTTACAAGCCTTTGTGGACATATTTATGTTTATGGTTTATTTCCTCTTGCATAATGCCATGTAGAATATTTTCCCAATACAATGAACTACTGCAATTGAGCACATACACCAGAATTGGATACTGATTTATCTATGAAGACCACATAGTGATAAGGGCATATGGCTTTGAAGATGAGCCCTACATTATGCCTGTATTCTTGACCCCTAGAATATTTGCACTTGAATGCATCAAACAAAGGTTTCTATCTGATCAAATACATTTTGTTAAGTTAAAGCACTCTATATTTTTCAAGTTGCCCAAAGAAGTGGGGCAATTCCTAGTCAAGACCAGGAATGCTCTAGGGCAAGTAGAGGAGATGTTGAAACAACTTTGTTTGGCAAAGGGTGAAAAATGGACCTATGATCCCCATCAGGTCATATCTAAGAAGAGGCTAGAAAACAAAAAATCTATGCTTATAATCATAAGCCACACCTAGAGTGGGAAGCCATAGCACATTTGAGTACTTCGGAGTAGGTAAACACAATTGTATGGACTAATACAAAGAAGTATACTCAGGGAGAAGGTGGAAAAATAGGAATTCATGCCACTACACCACACAAACAAGAGATAGGGGACAAAAGAACAACTTCATACACACACTGATATGGACATAGATGAACCTAAAGCAAAACATGCAAGTAAAAAGGTAAGGGTAGAAGGAGAGGCAGGAACTCAACAAGGCATAGTAGCAACTGCAGAGATTGAAGAGTCTACCGATGGGTCAGAGACAACAGTTGATTAGTCAAAGGCAGTTACAAAATTACCAGTGGTAACAATAGAGCACCTTTCCTCAACACTCCTGGCCACATCTGAGCCACAACAAAGTTCTTCATCTATAGGGTCTTCGTAAACTAGGCCAAATCTATTTTCAAACTATATGGACATCAAAAGGAAAAATTTTGACATCATTAGAGATACCTATTCCAAAACTTGGGAAAATCCCACCCAAAATAAGTTGTTGTCTGTAGTGGACCATAAAGAGGGAACCTTCATGATGGCAATCTTAGAGCCAAAGTTCCCAACAGCCAAAACTTATGATGATTACAAAGCAACAAAATTCAAATTTAAATTTGATCAATTCAACCTTGTGGACCGTAGGTAGTTTTTGCAGGAAGTCAAGAAAGTTATTATGTAAATATGTCTTGCAATCTTTAGCAAATGTCAAGAAAATGAAGTTGGTAGTGCAGAAGATAGAGAAGCAATTAAAACTTGAAAAGGTGACCTCCAAGGCCAAACAACTAAGAATTAAGGAGTTAGAGAAACATGTTGTTACACTGAGAGATAATCCTACTGATCCAACCCATGAGCAGTCCTTGATATAGAAAAAGGATAATGAAATACTAGTGTTGAAAAAGAGGCTAAAGGTATCTAATGTAGAGGATGTCCAAACCCCTGAGATGGTAGTGTTGCAGGAGGAAAAGGAGAAGACACACTAGTAGATGTTGTACTTCAAATCCTTAATGGAGGAATAAAAAGATAAAGTAGACGAGTTGGAGCTCCAAATATCAAGAATGGAACTAGAAAATACCACCATAGCTACCCATGCCACCCCTAATCCCATTGAAGGGGAGGGAAATCCCTTTATGGATTTAACCATGAAGCAGATAGAGGTGGACAACATAAAGAAGAAGCTAGGAGAAAAAGAAGGGGGAATTGCAGAGTTGGAGAGTGATGTAAAGGAAAAAGATGATAAAATAGAAAAGTTGGGGGAGGACAAAGATGAACTACTAGAAGAAGTAGAATCACTAAAAACTAGGCTTATAGGGAAATCTCCTCCCAAAGGAGCCAAAAGGAAATTGTGGGATAAAATATCAGAGGAGATCCTTGCACACTTGGACCATTTTGAGTTGATCCAATATAGGTTCTAAAGTGTTTTAAAGACATAACAAGGGCATAGGCTTGTTTTTCCATTGTAGTGTACTTTCTCTTAGAATTCTGTAAGGACCTACTCATAAAGGGAATGGTTTTTTCCCGACCCTCCTTGTTCTTCTGCAACAAAACTCCCACAATCGTATCTTCTGAAGCAACTAAAAAAAATTGAAAGTCTTTTGAGTAGTTTGGGCTTACCAAGACTGGCGATCTAGATATACAATCTTTAATATTTCCAAAGGCTTGCCTTCCTTCCCGATCCCACTCAAAATTAGCATCTTTTTTCAGAATTTTTTGCATTGGCTTCATTACCTCAGCTAAGTTGGGAATGAACCCTCTGATAAAGTTGATTTTCCCATTGAAATATTGCAACGATTTCTTATTTTGAGGAAAGGGGACTTTCTTTATGGCTTCCACTCTTTCAAGGTCTATCTTGACACCGTCTTCGGAAATGATATGCCCAAGCAACTTGCCTTGATCTACCCCCAAAACTAATTTAGCTGGATTTAGAGAAATGCCATATTTTTTACATCTTTCAAAAACTTTCCTAAGATGGCCTATATGATCAGATCTTTCTTTTGAAAATACTGTAAGGTCATCTTGATAGATTTCAATTATTTTCCCAATTAACTTATTGAAGGCATAATCCATGGCTCTTTGGAAAGTCGCGCCAACATTTAGAAGACCAAAAGGCATCCTTAGATATTCAAAAGTACCCCATGGTGAAGTGAAGGTGGCCTTGTGTCGATCTTCTTTTTTAACCAACACTTGATTATACCCTGAGAAACGATCAAGCATAGACATCAAACCCGATCCAGTTACCCATTGAAGAAGTGTTTCCATGTCAGGCAAGGGATAATTATCTTTCATGCATGAAGTATTCAAATTTTTGAAGTCAATGTATAACCTTAATTGTCAATTCTTTTTCCTTACAACTACCATGTTTGAGCACCAAGATGAATGCCTTGTTGGTGCGATGATTCCAGCAACCGACATCTTTTTAAGCTCTTTTTGGACCATTGGGGCCAACTTGGGATTTATTCTTCTCAATTTTTGCCGAAAAGGCTTAGCATCTGGTTTTAAAGGAATTGTGTGCTGAAATACATCTTCTCGATAGGATTTTAACTCATCACATGTAAAAGCAAACATGTCTCTATATTCTTGCACCAAATTAACTAAGTCTTTTCATTCTTTTTCTGAGGTGCCTTTTCCAATTTTTATAATTTTGGGGTCTTTTTCAGTACCCATGTTTATTTCTATGTAATCCTGAGGCTTTATTGTCTCCTTTTTCCTGTATCTGTCTTGCCTATCAAAAATATGCTCTAGATCAATCATACTCTTGGGAATAGTGTTCCTAGGCTGCTCTTGCTCTTCGATGTAGTCCTATTTTTCTTCCTTGTAACTGAATTGGATATTAGAAAACTCTTGGACAGTGTTGATAAACCTCATAATTTGACTATCATCCTTAAAATCTTGCCAATGATCAATGTTATCTGGGATCGAAGGTCTGAAATTTATTTCAAATTTTCCATTTCCCTTCACTAACTCCTCTGTAAATTTCAGTGTTGAGGCTGCTACTACAAGTCTGTCTGCTTCGTTGTTTTCTAGAGGAGGCACAACCATAAGGTTTAAAGCACTAAAATATTCCATGATGTCCCATATTGCATTTATATACTTTTTTAGTCTTTCACTTTTGCAAGCAAATCTGAATCACCCTTAATATTTTTATTCCCATGTCTTTAGCAATCTCAAGCCCTAGCAAAAGTGCTTCATATTCAACCACATTATTGGATGCATCAAATTCAATTTTGTACGCAAAACTAAACTTCTGATTTGAAGGTGAAGTTATGACAACACCTGTCCCTTTTCCTGCCTTAGAAAATGCTCCATCAAAACTCATTCTCCATAGCTTATCAACCTCTTCATCATTAGCTTTCTCTCTGATGGGTATGAGATAGTTTGCATAGATGGCATGGTTTCTGAGACTATCTGTCTCACAGATGTATTCATTATCTGGCTCATTGGGGTCCTCCACATGATACTTCCTTTCCCTTGCCCTATATAGCTTAACATGAGCATTTTCTGAAGCTGGGATCATAGCATAAGTCCAATCCATTTGAATAGAACCGCCAAGAGATGCAGGCCATTTCATTGACAACAACATTCCCCATCTGTCAGGCACATTTATGACTACTATGTCCACGGTTACTCCGATATCAGGGTATGCAACTAGTTTGACTGGGAAATTCAAAATTATACCCACGACATTGATTTCTCTAGAGTCCATGGCACACACATTTTGATAAGGCCTAGTGACTGCTAGACCCATGTGCTCCATGACTCTCTTAGTCATAATGTTAGATGTTGCACCTGAATCAAGCATGCAATTGTGCAACAGCTTATCATTTTCAATCAATGATATGTAGAAGGAAGGATGGTCTTCTCTATTAGGATCCCTACTATGCAAAATAATAGGAGCATCTTCATTAGAGTTACTTTGCTTCTTAGAAGTGCTTTCTGCATACTTGTTCACAACTGTTTCATTTGATTTACTGGCCAGTTTCTCCTTAGGTTTTTCAATAATCACTTCCTTAGGTTTTTCAGTAGCTATTTCTTTAGGCTTTTCAACAATGTTCTCCTTAAGTTCCTCTAAGGTTTTCATGAAAATATCTCTTTGACTAGGAATTTTAAGGATCTCAATTACCGGGACAGAAATTTTAGCACTTGACAACCAATTACCCAAATCAATATTCAGATCTGCAGGGGGAGGAGTTTTCACCTTCGGCATGTGTTGATCTGATTTAGTTAAGATGATATTTTTCTTCCTCTGATAGACAACACCTTTGTACTTCTCCATGATCTGCTTCGGTGTAGGCTTTTCACCAAAAATATTTGTTGCATTGTCCTTCTCTTGGTTGTATTCTCTTGCTTGCTTCCATTTTTCCTTAGAGATGGGATGGACATGTCCTACATCATTTATATAATCAAGATATCTTGGGTAACCCACAAAATTAGTCATTTCTATCTTCTCTTGTTCCATTATGTAGAAAAAATTTAGACAAGTAGACTCTTCATGAAATTATTCACAAGGTCGACAATAGGGAGGAACCTCATCAATCACCATGTTATTTGTTTCTAGTTGATTAGGAGGTCTCTGCTCTTGGGGAGGATATTTCTTCTTCCACTCCTGATTTGGCCTTGGTTGAAAATTTCTATGACTTTGAGCAATGTGGGCCTTTTCCATGGTGTTTAGCCTATTTTGCATTGAATTCATCTGGGAGATATGATTTACCATCATTAGTTTCATCATTTCAGTCATCTCCTTGATGGAATCTTTGGTCTGATCTTTGCTCTCAGGTTCAACTGCTTTTCCTTTGGCATCATAAGGTTTGGAAATGGAAGTGCTGCCTCTGGTGAAACCAGGAATATTGAATCTTCCTGAAGATCGCATGTTTTTATCTATCTTTTTAGTTGTTTCCATGGATTTCTTCAGAGTTGTTGGCTCCTTATCTCTGAGATGATATCTCATTTCTCCTTCAAATGCTTCTATATAGTATATGAGAATGGATGCATCAGGAGGTTTAATATATGTATAAAGTCTAGCAACCATATCAATAAATGTTTTATTAAACTCCTCCATCGTTTCATTCTCCTTTTTCTTAGTATTAGTTAAGGAAACCAACAGATGTTGATCCTCTTTCTTGTCACCCCATCTTAAGTTGAAAGTTGTCTAAAACTCCTTGAAGGTCTTGATACCATTATTATCCAAAGTGGTAAACCATTTGAATGCATCAGCTTCAAGGGATAAGGCGAAAAGCCTCATCTTGAAATCTTCATGGTTGACATTGTGGCACCACTTGTTGTAGCACTGAGTAAAAGCCAATAAGTGAGACTTAGCCGTTATATCATCATTACCATGAAAAGAAGGCACTTTCTCAATAGATTTATCAGGGATTTGATGAGGATAACCAACAATGGCGGCAAAATCTAAAGGTTTAAAAAGGTCGCCCATGCTGGTAGGTGGATTAGTTGATTGGGAACTATCAACAAATAAAAGGTGAATGTCTAAGATTGACTCAGATCTGAGATCTTCAAGGATTTTACGAGAAGCTAGCTTGCTTTTCCTCCTATGGTAAACCTGTTCAGGTTCAGGAATGAACTTAAGCAAGCCTTTAGAGTTCCTTCTTGTGGAATGCTTTGGTATGGTTAAATATACCAACCAGGTCAGTGGGATGAATGCATTATCCATTAATCAGTACTAAGACAACACCAAGGCATTAATAAGAGCGCTTTTCTCCTTAAAGCGTGGAGATAGATGGCCAACCAAGGTTAGTCAAGTGAATTTTATGGCTTAAACAAATTAATGGATTATGGACAAGAGGGACAAGGGGAAAACTCCATGTTCTTCACACCAAAACTGCAATGACAAGCAAGGACTAGCTAGAATTTCAACAATAGAATGTTTGAAATCATCTCAGCAAAGAGTATGGACTCCAAAAACATATTATATACAAAACACAAATGCAAGCAATGTATTATTTTCCGTTTTTTATTTCAGAACATGGGATCCTTAAAGATTGAGGGCGGCGGCCCTGACCAATTGGAATAGGAAACCATACAGAACACTATTTTTCAGTCTCCTCAGCAGCAAGCACTTATGTTTCTCATGTGGCTACAAACTTGAAAAATAAAAATTATCATGATATAAAGCTCCTAAAATGGAAATCGTGAACACCACATGTTGATTTTTACACAGCTTCAATAAAGAATTCTTCTAACTTGCTTTCATCTACAACAACCCCATATTGTAGCTGTGAAAAATCAGCCGTTGCTTCTTCCAATTTTGAGCTTACAGTTTCTTCAGTCATCGAAATGAACACATCCAGATTATGCACAGTGCCATCTGCTGGGACAAAAGCATGGAATTAAAATGGATAGTATAAATTATTGTCAAAATACACAGTTTGTCAAACACTGAGATGTTAAACATGATCCCTTTACATCTAGAGTGATGACATAACCCAAACTCTTAGACTGACAGCTCACTAAACTGCCCATTGAGTTCTTGAGAATAAAACTATGTATCGAGAGACTGATAATTAGAGAGGCACAATACTGGAAGGAAAAAAATGCAGATAGAACATAAAAATATGATAAGCTGCTGCATGATGTCTAACATGTTGAATCACTTATTGTAATGTAGAATTCAAATGCCTAAAGTGTGATACTGACGGCAGTTTATTTCCTCTCTTCAGAATTGAATAAACTAGCACAAATAAGGCTCTAAGCTTCATGCTTGTAACTGTTTTTGGTAAAAATACTTATATTCACATCAATATATTTAAATCATCAAAGAAAGGCGGAAGGGTATTGTTATCACACCATAGTAGCAGGGCTACTATTCTTGTTTAGCAGATATCTGCACATTCCAGAGCTTCCATTATTCGGAGCTTGGCTACGATGATTGTATATCTTGAGATCACTTATGATCAGAGCAATGTATTATTCAGACTTATGTTAGACCTTGTGTCAAGGCTGAGCCTTGAGAGTTCAGATTTGATGACCGATGTGACCCTTTATCCCATACAGTGTCAGTTCAGTGCCTAGAGATGTATTGCAGCAGTGTTTTAGATGATATATGATGATTATTATTGTGATGATGTTATATGACCTAAGGATGTTTTATCATTGACTGTGGATTATTATCTTGTTGATTTAGTCATGTTCACAGCATCTGCTTGGTATATTATTCCTGATGTGGCAAACTGTTTAAAATGAACTCTAAATTATAAAATGGACATTTACTTGCACATTTAGGTTGTTTGACAAAACTCACTGGTTTACCACCTTACATAGATATGGTCTTTCCTGACACCAGTTGTCTGCTAGTTTAGGCTCCAAATTCACTTGACTCCATCCATACATGACTTTCCTTATTTGACTTTAAACCTTGACCTGTCTTATTTGACTTTCTGATACTGAGGACTTCCCCATTTTCTACCTCTGTGTTTGGACTGCATCCCTGTATGTTTAGTGTCTCGGCTCTGAGTTGGTGACAAAACTTGCCTTTGGTGAGTTGGATTGTAGGCCTAAATCATTCTGGTCCGTCGTCTCGATGTTTGGCATTGGATCGAACTCCCCCTAGTCACTTGAGATGTTGTTGGCTAAAACTGAAAGCTCATGTACTACTTATGGAAACTTATAAATTCGCCCATGGAAACTAAAAAGGGCAAGAGCGATGAATTGCTAAAAATACTCCTCGAAGAGTATAAGAAAGGTCCAAAACAGCAATGGTTCTTAAAATCTATATCTAAACAATTGCTGACCTTATATGTATATCAAAACATGCCCTGGATGCAAGCTGCAATTAGTTGTGCTTA
The DNA here is from genome assembly GCA_027924585.1 of Larix kaempferi. NCBI lineage: Eukaryota > Viridiplantae > Streptophyta > Pinopsida > Pinales > Pinaceae > Larix > Larix kaempferi. Next base: position 1,668,520 of record BSBM01000264.1, read on the forward strand.
TCAACACACCTGAGATCCGAAGGGTTATGTAGGCCAAAAAGGCCATGAAATGAAATTGAATGATCCTAATGAACCTGGATCAACTTGATGTAGACATGATGCCTAAGTTGAATAAGCACTCTCTAAACAACTTAAACATTTGTGAGACACAGCCATCCCCCGTGTTATTTTGTCCAGCACAGAGTTTGTAGCTTTTCCCTTCTCCCAGTCCAAAGTATTTTTGAGTTGAACTAGACAAGTCAACCCCTTGGCCCAACCTTGTTCCTAGCCTTCATCCTTCACTAGCAATTTGACCATGTCCAATGGGCGAGTTTGTCATTTAAACTATTGTGCAAGTAATTTCATATAACAAAGGAATATGCTAACTTAATTAGTGCCACTGAATGGATGTTATACTTTGAGTTAAGCTGTGAGAATGATTAGAGGAACATGTCTTAGTCTACTGATATGATTTTTCCTTGGTTATATATGGACCTAGTCAAACCTAGTTTGACTATGGTCATTTCTTGGGATCCGTGATGATGTGGGCCACATATGCTTATAGATGATGATTGATGGACCCACATACTCTTGATGATGATGCCATGTGATGGATATATGATGCATATAATGATTGATGCAGTTCAACAGTTTTATTTATTACTCCAAATCATCAAATTATACACTGTCCATATATGGTGGACCCTACAGCTGGCCCATTAGGGAAAGCCATGGTGTATGAGTACACATTCCTAGTGGATTTGGGTCTTCTGGATCCAATGAGACACTTTTCTTTCCGTTCTGGGCAGTTCTGACAGTGATTGATGCAGTTTTGCACTTGTTGACCAGATTTGGGGTTGATTTCCCAGCCTGAGCAGTAAGGGCCATGAGAGGCCAGTTCACCTAGGGCACTGTATGAGGAGGGGGTGGTCCAGCCACTTGTTTTTACCATTTACCCCCCTTCTGGAGAGTCTGGTGGGCTCAGTTGGACAGCGCAGATGCCCTGGGAGGCAGTTTTGGCACTTTCACATTTACCGAGGCAATTAAAAAATGGGATAAAGTGGTCACTGAGGAATTCGATTTGGGAAATTGAGGCAAGGTTTTGGCACTTGGTTTTCACAAAGGTCTTCCAGGGTGATCCCACTATCTTCCAGCCAGTTTTCACCATGTGGGTAGGCCCACAGCGATCACAGGAGGTCTTTTACTGCTTGTCTGTCATAGATTTTGAGGACAGATTTGATCATTTATATTATCTTGGACATATTTTATTATTTTATTGTGCCTTGGGGATGAGCTAGTAAGGATTGATGCCTCCTAGCCCCACCATGTGCTTCTTATGTTATGTCCTAGTCATTATGAGGTGGATTTTTGTACTTTTACCTCTCTAGTGGATGACGTCATCCTCACTTTGTACCATTTAGTTAGGGCATCATCATTATATTGGGTGATCCATGTGATATATTGTTATGATTCATTATTAGCCATTGATCATGTATTGAGATCTTTTAATCTCAACCATTCATTTGATGTAGTATTGTAAAGTGGTATAGGGTTTTGGTCGTTATTATCCTATATAAGGAGGAGACCCCCTATTGTATAGCTCACCTTTGGAGCTCTGGAATATTGGAATAGAACACTTCTTTATGGAGCATATCTCTCTTGTCTTGTGGATTCTCTTGCATCTTGAGTATACAATATCTCTTCTATGTATCATTGTGGATTTTGGTGCTTCTACTAGTTTTCTTGCAGGAAAGTCGAATTGGTGGAGAGGAGGGCGATTTCTTGAGGGTTATTGTTGGAGGGATCCACATAGTCTCTCTTGGGTTGATCTTGGTGAAAGGGAGTATCATTATTGTATCTTTGTGACATAGTTGATGCTTTTTATTACATCTTTCCATCATTTTCATAATCATCTTACTTGGCTTGTTTCATGTGATCTTGTCTTGTAGGAGGAGGATGATTTGGTTATCTTGAAGGAGGACGTTTTGGTTGGAGCTCTTATATCTCACTCTTGAATATACACATAGGAGAATGCTGTCAATTTGCAAGGTGGCCATAAGCAATTGAGGTAAGATCTACAAGGTATGTGCCTCTTTCCATCCATCAAGGTATGTGCCTCTTTCCATCCATTCTCTCTTCATTGGTCTTAAACCCTAATTAATCAAAACCTCAAATTTTGGTTTTTCTTAGATCTACTTAGATCTAGCCTTGCTTTTGAAAATATCTTAAGAACCCACCTCTATAGTTTGGTGGTGATTGGGTTAAAATTTACACACTTTTCAAGGCAATATAGCTCTCTTGAGGCAAATCGCACTTCCTTGGGAGAGGCTTGTTTGGTTAGATCTAGCATATGGGTTGGTGAGATCCCACTTGATTCATAATCTACACATTTGATAACCTACCCCTAGAAACTTACTTTGGTGATTTCTACCTTCTGAGCATCATTCCACATTTCAAGGGATTAAAACCCCATTTTGGACTACTTGGCAACTTAAAACTCAGATCTAGTAAGATCTAACCCTTGGATTGTCTTGATTTTCTAGATCCATATAGACCATTGCCTAAACTACTTGGATCTACAATTTGGTGGCCATTGGACTTGTTTTGATACCCCTTTCCCATGTTTTAGCCCTCCTTGAGCAAGGTCGCACTTCCTTGGGTGATTGAGTTTGCCCACTTTGAGGACGTGGGTAGTTGAGATTTTTGTGGATTTGGAACGGGCATACCTTGAAACCAAGGTCTAGAGTATCATTCTGTGACAATCTGCCTTGGGGATAGCATTCCTTATTTTAAGGGATTGTGGTCCACTTGGGTCATATCATGAAACCCTAGATCTAGTAAAATCCAACCATCATATTCCAATTATCCCACTAGGTTTGCATACTAGGTGTCCCGATCTACACTTTGACATATCTTTTGACTCCATTAACCCATCCAACAAAGCACTAGTCTTCCTTAAGCAAGTCGCACTCCTTGGGCATTGTGTCAAACCTTAGATCCAGTAAGTGGGTACTTCTAATTTCAACTTAGATCCATAGATCTACTCATTACATATCCTCTAGTGCCAATTGCATCCCTTAATTTCACCTTGTGGGTCCACTTTAAGCCATTTCACATATCCCAAGAAGGTAAGACCCACTTGTGTACCATATGGTACTATATCTTGTCATCATAACTAATCATGTGGCCTAAATCATACATTGGTTGAAACACTAATCATTTCTCAAACCACCTTCAACCATACTTTAATTTCTAGGTCCACTTTACCTTGCATTGGTTTCCGTAACTTACCATTTACTCATCCCTAGGAACCTTTGTTTGGGTCCAATCATCTTTGATTGGTTATAGGGTCTCCCCCTAGGTCTTGATTTATCTAGATATAAAGTGAAGAGTGCCTCGGTTGACGTGACTCCCACCTTGCATTGGGAACCGTGGCATCTCTTGGGTCACCTCTTTAGTTGTCCATCTCCTCTACCGTCCTGGATGGGATACCACTAGGGGCAACTACAAGTTGTGTGATAACATTTTTGGCGTCGTTGTCGGGAGGTAGAGGCTTACCTTAGGTGTCTGCAATTATCCATGCATAACTCATATCTTATTGCATCCGGATTAATCTAGATGGTTATCATTTCAATCCTTAATTAAAAGCATATCCATCTATTTATCACTTACTCTCTCCCTGCAAATTAACGACATACATCTTGGTAAAAGAGTTTTAAAGTCTACTTGGCGACTCCACTGGTGATCAATCCTATCATTATCTAGAACCCATGGGGTGCATCTTTTTGTCTTTAGGTTCTTGATTTAATAAAAAATAATAAAATAATAAAAAACTTTGCCATCCATGGCTGCTTCTGAGCGGCCTAAGACTTTTGGTCGTTTGAAAGTTTTTGACTTCTCAAAAATTGTTGGGTATCCTCATCAAATCCCTCATCAAGCCCGTGAAAGGTTGTCTAAATTTGATGGAAGTCATGAAGTATTTGCTAAAAGACACCTTGAACTTTTTAGGGAAATTATTATAGAGTTATCCATAACCCATGAGGATGTGTGTATGAAACTATTGGCTTCAACTTTCAAAGAAAGAGCTAAGCTTTGGTTTTTGGATTTGAAGACCAATAGCATTTCCGGATATGACATGTTCGAAAATAAATTCTTAGAAGATTGGGGAAGTGAATTCAATGATATATGTTCCTCAAATGAAATCCAAGATCAAAACTTTCCTTTATCCGATCCTATTATTGAATCTATTAATAATCAAATATCAAGTGAATTGTCAACATTCGGAGATGACCCCTCCTGCCCAATTTCTTTTGAGGATAAGTCTTCCACTTTTGAGTCAATTGAAAGTCAAATCCATAATCATTGTATAAATCATAAGTTTTCAAATTTCTTTTTAGGTAGCTTTAGTCCTGATCCTAAGGAAATTTCCGAGGGTGAGCCTTTAGTCAGTCAGTCTATTGAAGTTCCTCCCTCAGAAAAACTCATTAGTCATTCTCTCTTTAGTGATCATTTAATTCATTATCACCTTATTGAAGAAGAAGAAAGTGGGGACATTGACCAAGATCCATTAGTGGTGGTTTCACATGATCATTGTGCAAATAATCAGGATGTTTTAAATGAACTTGTTAATTTTCTCCTTGACAATTTAAATAAAAATGACCAATTATCCTCATATGAATTTAATGATGAATGAATAGAAGGTCAATCTCAAGATGAGGATGAATTAGTGAATCACACTAGATGCTCTAATCTTTGTTCCACTTCTTATAATGAGTCTTTAAATTTTTCCATCCTTAGTCAAGATAGCTTCATCCATTTATTAGAATTAGAATCCTGTCCTCAGATTGTAAATATTAAGCTTGATAAAAGGCTTGAAATCATTCATAGAGTAAAGAGTGCTTTCTTTTGTCAAAGTCCAAGGTCAAACTTGTTTATCCATTGGGGAGAATTTTCATATTTGCAATCCACCCTCCCTTCCCAACTCTTTCAATCATCTTTGGGTTGGTGCTCTAGTCAATTTTTTGCCTTGGAATTTTTCAATAGGAAGTATATGCACGATTACATGATTGGAAAAAAAGCACTTCATTTCCCTTTTCAGTCACCTTGGAACAATGATGCTTGTTGTCAAATTATCAATCATTCTTGGTGGCTAGAAAAGGTGTTTAAAGATCAATTTCATCTTTTCTCCATTTTTGAGCATCAAGTGGGTCTAGTTTTGATTTTTCGTCTTTCAAGCCTTGATTTGTCCCCACTTGGTTTTTATTTGATCATCAGTCCCAAGGAGAACCGTATTGAATATGCAAGTAAAGTGAATGAGGAAAGTAGTTTATTAAATCAAATGCCATATGTTTTCCCTCCATCAATTTTAAACAATCATTTACATAAATTTTATGATCCTATCAGTTCTTTGATGGAAGATGTCTGCTTCAGTCAAATTTCTCCTTGGCATGATTTCATTTTGCTCCATTCAAATCCTTCTTCAATTTCTGAACAAGTTAGGAAGATTGTGCTCTCAATTTCATTAATCTTTAATCCAATCTTGACTTGTTTTATCAACAAAAATCAAAGAAGAATCATTCATTTATTTGATGAATGGTTGCATTGGATTTATGATTTTACCTAATGTTTGGTCTGACTGGTTAGAGTAGAATAGGTAGTCTTCTAAATAAGCTCACTTGAGCAGTAGGACTTGTGCGCTTTTTCTTTTTCTGTGTGCTGAGTATTGCCAATTTTTCTTTTCTGCTTGGAGTGTCTGCTTGTTTTTGTTTTTGATTGAGTTGAGACCTGCTCCTTCCTAAGCTTGTCTCTTCTCCTGCATGCATTAAAGAATTTTAATTTTCTTTTACATTTTTGGCTGCCTGTGCAAGTTGAGATTGCCTGCTTGAACAAGTTCTCTTTTCCTCCTGCACAGTAATAAAAATAATGAATGATGAATAAATGATATATGCCATGGTAGATTTAAAATTTCTTTTATGCATTTCAGATTATGCTTTAGAGTAGATTTCAGTTTCAGTTTTATTTTATATTTTTCCCATACATGCTCCATGAGGTATTCTAGTGTTTGTGAGCGCAGGTACAGGTACAAAATAAAAGATGAAAGCACGGATGGTGCAGTGTTGGATTGAAGATTGATGCAGAGCAGACCGAGACCAGAGATTCTGAGGTTCTCAAGCGCTCTCTCCCTTAGAGCACTTGTTCCAGCTGGAGCCAGATGTTATCACACCATAGTAGCAGGGCTACTATTCTTGTTTAGCAGATATCTGCACATTCCAGAGCTTCCATTATTCGGAGCTTGGCTATGATGATTGTATATCTTGAGATCACTCATGATCAGAGCAGTGTATTATTCAGACTTATGTTAGACCTTGTGTCAAGGCTGAGCCTTGAGAGTTCAGATTTGATGACCGATGTGACCCTTTATCCCATACAGTTTTAGTTCAGTGCCTAGAGATGTATTGCAGCAGTGTTTCAGATGATATATGATGATTATTATTGTGATGATGTTATATGACCTAAGGATGTTTTATCATTGACTGTGGATTATTATCTTGTTGATTTAGTCATGTTCACAACATCTGCTTGGTATATTATTCCTGATGTGGCAAACTGTTTAAAATGAACTCTAAATTATAAAATGGACATTTACTTGCACATTTAGGTTGTTTGACAAAACTCACTGGTTTACCACCTTACATAGATATGGTCTTTCCTGACACCAGTTGTCTGCTAGTTTAGGCTCCAAATTCACTTGACTCCATCCATACATGACTTTCCTTATTTGACTTTAAACCTTGACCTGTCTTATTTGACTTTCTGATACTGAGGACTTCCCCATTTTCTACCTCTGTGTTTGGACCGCATCCCTGTATGTTTAGTGTCTCGGCTCTGAGTTGGTGACAAAACTTGCCTTTGGTGAGTTGGATTGTAGGCCTAAATAATTTTGGTCGGTCGTCTCGATGTTTGGCATTGGATCGAACTCCCCCTAGTCACTTGAGATGTTGTTGGCTAAAACTGAAAGCTCATGTACTACTTATGGAAACTTATAAATTCGCCCATGGAAACTAAAAAGGGCAAGAGCGATGAACTGCTAAAAATACTCCTCGAAGAGTATAAGAAAGGTCCAAAAAAGCAATGGTTCTTAAAATCTATATCTAAACAATTGCTGACCTTATATGTATATCAAAACATGCCCTGGATGCAAGCTGCAACTAGTTGTGCTTATCAGCACACTTGAGATCCGAAGGGTTATGTAGACCAAAACGGCCATGAAATGAAATTGAATGATCCTAATGAACCTGGATCAGCTTGATGTAGACATGATGCCTAAGTTGAATAAGCAGTCTCTAAACAACTTATCCATTTGTGAGGCACAGCCATCCCCCGTGTTATTTTGTCCAGCACAGAGTTTGTAGCTTTTCCCTTCTCCCAGTCCAAAGTATTTTTGAGTTGAACTAGACAAGTCAACCCCTTGGCCCAACCTTGTTCCTAGCCTTCATCCTTCACTAGCATTTTGACCATGTCCAATGGGTGAGTTTGTCATTTAAACTATTGTGCAAGTAATTTCATATAACAAAGGAATATGCTAACTTAATTAGTGCCACTGAATGGATGTTATACTTTGAGTTAAGCTGTGAGAATGATTAGAGGAACATGTCTTAGTCTACTAATATGATTTTTCCTTGGTTATATATGGACCTAGTCAAACCTAGTTTGACTATGGTCATTTCTTGGGATCCGTGATGATGTGGGCCACATATGCTTATAGATGATGATTGATGGACCCACATACTCTTGATGATGATGCCATATGATGGATATATGATGCAGATAATGATTGATGCAGTTCAGCAGTTTTATTTATTACTCCAGATCATCAAATTATACACTGTCCATATATGGTGGACCCTAAAGCCGGCCCATTAGGGCAACCCATGGTGTATGAGTACACATTCCTAGTGGATTTGGGTCTTCTGGATCCAATGAGACACTTATCTTTCAGTTCCGGGCACTTTTGACAGTGACTGATGCAGTTTTGCACTTGTTGACCAGATTTGGGGTTGATTTCCCAGCCTGAGCAGCAGGGGCCATGAGGGGCCAGTTCACCTAGGGCGTTGTATGAGGAGGGGGTGGTCCACCCACTTGTTTTACCATTTACCACTTGTTATCACATATATAGTAGCCGGGCTACCATACATTATTTTTCTCATTCCAGTACACTATTCAGCCAGTTCCCTTGCATTTGAGATGCCGAGATGAGCATCTATATTGGATCACTATCAGATTGTGGACAGCAGTTATATTCCCCATGCCATGACTGAGTTTCAGGACACTCAGAGAGATGACCGATGTAGCCATTATACCATTGGTACAGAGCAGACAGTAGTGCCCAGAGTTACAGCAGCAGTTCCAGAGGACAGATGATGGTACAGGTTGATGTGCATTCAGGTATATGACTCAGCAGGTATATTACGGTGTTATGGTTAGATTGCTTTTATACTTATTCTTATAGCATGTCTTAGCACTTAGTGTCATGATCTGGCGATCATATAGATATATGGACCTGGTTGATCTATTATATATATTATACTGTCCCTACTCAGACTTAGAAGTTCACTATTCATACTCATTGGTACATACCCTCCTTAGGGAGAATAGAGGTGATCATTACACCATACTTTGGCTTGCTAGTGTTGGCTCCATCATTTCATTGTCTTCATCCATCCATGGCCTACCTTTTAGATTATCACCCTGACTTACTACTTGACTAGTGGCATGGAGGACTTTTCCCCACTGTAGCCTCTGTATTGGATGAGCTTCCATGTTTATTGTGTCTCGGCTCTGAGTTGGTGACAAAACTTACCTCTGGTGAGTTGGAGTTCCTTGTGAATTCCCCCTAGTCACTAAAGTTGTGTTGGCTAAACCTGAAACTTTTAGTGCTGCCATCAATACAAAATCTGGAAAATGAAATGCTATATCTTGTATGAAAAGCCCATTCATGCAATGTGTTTCTAAACACACATGAATGAAAGGCGTGCCAAATGAAAGTGGCCATAAAAATAAAATGTTATATCTTGTGGAAAATAAATACCTAGGTAAACAAGTTGTCCATGACACACCTAGAAGTGCTCAGGTAAACAAGTGCCTTAAAAACACACCTGCAGCAGAAAGCCTAAATAAATGTAAATCTATGCAATGTGTTTATAAACACACATAGATCAAGGCTATGGAAAATTCAGGCCCAAAAAGCAATGAAACTTAAAAGCTATATCTAAACAATTGCTGGCCTTATTTGTATTATGGATTGTGCGCATCTGTGAAGGTGAATAAACCTTCTTTAAACAACTCATCCATTTGTGAGACACCGCCATTCCCTGTGTTATTGCTCATTCAGTATATACTATGGTGTATTCCCTTTCCCTTGCCAAAGTGTCACAAAGTCAAGGCAGTTAAGTCATCCCTTGGCCTAGCCAGTTAATTTAAAGCCTTCACCCTTCACTAGCAAATTGATCACAACTATGAAGTGAGTATGATCCTGAAAGTCTAGTCTGGGTAATAATAATAATTAACGACACTATATATTTGGATTTAGATCGCCAGTCATGATTACTCTGTGTTATAATTGCTATTTGAATAAATTGTAAAGCATGTATTAACCTTGATACTTTTCAGCAGCCTTGGATGATGGACTGAGTTATATTTGGTCTTGTTTGGACCTAGTTTGACCATGGAGGACCATGGGACATGAGATGTTAGACCTTATGATGATATGGATAGATGATATATGGTCTATGTACACATACATGATGATTCTATGCAGCAGCTACAGGGTTATGATGATGATTCTGGGGTTACAACAGTGTTTGTATATGTACAGCGCATTATTATTGGCCTTGTTCCGGTATATTGGACATTTATTTTGATCATGCAGAGACTCATATGGTGTATGAGTACACATCTTGGATAGATTTGGACCTTCTGAGTCCAATGGGACAGTTTGTTTTCAGTTCCGGGCACTTACAGTGATGATTGAGCCTCAGTAGGCTGTCCCAGTGCAGTTTTGGTCTGTTGGAGGCCCTGTCGGAGCAGAGATGACTTTTATCCGGTTGACCTAGGGCGCTGATGATGGAGGGGGTGGTCCAGCCACTTGTTTTTACCATATTACCCCCCTTTCGGACACATTGGTGCCCTCACCTTGACAGTGCCAGCACTCCAGGAGGCTGTTTGGGGCAGTTTCACGCTTCCCGAGGCATTTCAGGATTGGTAGAAATGGCTATTGAGGAAATCGATTTGGGCTACTGAGGCAAAGTTATGGCATGGGATGATCAGTGATGATAGATCGGGACCTTCCACACCTTCTCCAGCAGTTTCAGCTTCATCGGGGCCCGCATCCATCACTTATGGCATTTTTTGTGGATTTCTGAGGTCTTTGGAGGACCACGACTTCACTATGGAGGCACGATTTGGTATATTCATGATTATTTATTGGTTATTGTGCTATGGGGATTGACCAAGGAGGGATAAAATTACCCCTTGGACCCACCATAAGCCTCTTATGATATTTCATCATCATGATTTGGTGGGATTCCCCTCTTCTAGGGCGATTTTGTCCACTTATGTTATATTTTATGTGTGATCCATGTATTATGTTGTTGAGCTCATCTCAACCATTGATTAGACATTTGTATCTTCTAATCTTAGCCACTCATTCAAAAAGTGGTTAGGGTTTTGGTGCCTCTCCTTCCTATTTAAAGGAGAGAGCCTCTCATTGTAAAGGGTCTTTGGCTCTTGGATTATTGGTATAGAAAAATATTCTTGTGGAAATTCTTGTGGTCTCCTTTGCATCTGGTGTTCTTAGATGGTGATTGGAAAGTCTATTGCAACCTAGCATTTGGAAATTGTGGCAAGATCTATCTTTTTTGGAAATCATTGTTTGTCTACAGGAGGGCGACTTCAACAAGGGCGATTTTGCAAGGCTTCTTCAAATCGACTTTCTTGGCATTCGCTTGTATCAGGGGGTTATCATTAGCATCATTGTGATCTATGCTATCTTTCTGTTACTTCTTTTGGGGCATTAGTCTTATCTCTTGATGCATCAAATCTGATATTGTTGACGTTTGTTGTGCAGGAGAGAGGGCGCATTGGCTTCTTGGACCAAATCGACTTGCATAGAAACTACCTCAAAGCTTCTCAAATTGATCGGGTTTGCATAGATCATCATCATCAAGGCATCTACAAGGTTACCCAGGTAAGATCCACAGGTTTGTTTCTCTTTCCTTTATCCAATCCATTGACATAGCTCATAAATTGTTGAAACCCTAAATATCTTAAAACCCCCATTTTACATTTTCTCAGATCTACTTAGATCTAGTGGGTTGTTGGGCATAATACTGAAAACCCACCTCTATAGCATCCAAGGCATCTCGGATCTATAGTTTGGTGAGGATTGGCTTCCATTTGATCCCCTTCCCAGGCCAACTTAGCCTCTCCCAAGCAAGGCGCACTTCACTAGTTGAGCAAGTTGACCTAGATCTAGGTGGTGGGTGTTTGAGATTCCACTTGATTTGACATCTACACATCAAATAACATACACCCAGGTTGTCACTTTTCTGAAATTCACCTTGTGGGCCCTATTCCACATTTCAAGGGATTTAAACCCCACTTTGGACCACTTGGAACACTTAAACTCAGATCTAGTAAGATCTAGTCATCGGATTACCGTGAAACTATAGATCCATACCCCTACTTGACTGATCTACCCGGATCTAAAATTTGGGTGCCATCCGACTTGTCTTGACCCACCTAAACCCCACTTTCAGCCTCATTGGGTAAAGTCGCACCACCTTGGAGAAGTGAGTTCACTCACTTCTAGGAACTGCGTACTTGAGATTATTGCAGATCTGAAACCGGAATAAGTCAAAACCTAGGTCTAGACTATCACTTTGTCAAATCTTGCCTTGGGGATAGCATTCCTTGTTTTAAGGGATTGTGGTCCACTTGGGTCAAACCTAGATCTAGACACATTCAACCATCAAGACCTCTATTGCCCACTTGTCTCATGTTGTAGGAGTCCTAAACCATAAGTCAACCCCACTTTGACTCCACTTCCCAATTCCCAAGGCACTGGTTTCTCTCCAAGATAATTCAACTTTCCTAGATTGTTGGATTGACTTGTGGTTTGACCTATGCATGGTAAACTATACCTTTGAAGACATCATGAACCATGGTCAAGCTTGTCTCATGTACTAGTTAGCCCCAATCTTACCCCTAAACAACCCTGCATTGGACACAGTTCCCAAGGCAGTGGATTTTCCAACGTTGAACTAGTACACTCATCCTAGATCTCACTTCAAACATTATAAGTCACTCTCACATCAACTATGAACCAAAGCTATACCTATTGAACCCCCACTTGGTTTGTGACTTCATCTTTAGGTCTAGGATAAACCATACACCTAACTTCACTTGGAAATACCCTGATTTGGTGTCTTGGTTTTGATCTCTCCTGTCGGGAGTAGATCGGGTCTCCCCCTTTGTTGTCTGGGCTAGATAACATAAAGTGAAGGTTGCCTCGACTGGCGTGACAACCATATATTGGAGGTCGAGGTGATCGTGGTTGCACCTTTTGAGTTGCCCTTCCCTATTGCCATCCATGACTGGATCCATCCATAGGGGTAACTACAGTTTAGGTGATAACATTTTGGCGCCGTTGCCGGGGAGGCAATAGCTTGCCCTAGTTCGACATACTTTTCTTCAAGCTTTCCCGTTCTCTTTGCCATAACACTTGGCACCGAAGACGTAATAGGATTACCTTGGAAAAGCTACTAATCCTTCCCGCATATACAACGACATATATCTTGGTAGAAGGGTTAAATCTACCTGGCGACTCCCAATCGTGACTCCGCTGAGGAGCGAGCTCATTTACATCCTTACAACACGAGAAGTAAAGTAAACTTAGATCAAGTTGAAGGAACCCCAATTACATATCGTAAAAGAGATCCTAAAGCACAACCATCTAACTTCCTTTGGAAATTGGTTAACGATTCTCCAAACAGAGCTTCAGGATCCCCTTTGATTAATTCGGTTCCTCCCTCATCTCCTAGTTCAAACTTAAACATAAAATTACCAAATCCAATGGCCGGAACAAACCCAGGAAACCAGAATGTTCCTCCACCACAAGCTCCTAGGATTTTTGGAAGAAAGGCAAAACCATCTCCTTTAGACTTTTCCCAAATCCAGGGTGCACCCCATGACATGCCCGAAATTTTTTTTGAAAAGGTTCCCAGATTTGATGGAGTATCTGCTATATCGATTGAAGACCACATTGATAAAGTATGGGAACACATGGAAGCATATGGAGCATCTGAGGAAGATGTGTTCATGAGGGGTCTCCTGGCATCCTTGGAAGGAGATGTTAGGAAGTGGTTTGACAGGTTGCCTGCTTCATCCATTGATGGGTATGACAACTTTGTCAACAAGCTAAATAGTGAGTGGTCCCGAAAGTTAGATGGGAAGTTTCTCTTACATCAACTTTTTGACATTAAGAAGAGAGAAAATGAAACAGTCCATGAGTTTAACATAAGATTTGACAAGACTGTAGCTGTTATCCCTGAAGAAATTAGACCAAAAGATCAAGCAGTTGTCATTCACTACTTGAATGCTTTTGAGGGATGGGTTGGTTATCAGCTAAAGGATAAAAACCCAAATGATTTAAAGACCACCCAATCAAATGCTAGGATGGCTGAGCAAAATGTAGCATCCATGGGGAAACAAAACTTTTTTGATCAATTTACCCCATCCACTTCCAGATCTGACCTTAGACTCCGAAAACCAAAGGAACCTTTGAGTGTGCCAAAGGAATCCAAGGACACTTTAGAAGTCATGCAAGAAATGATGAAACAGTTAACTGTCCTAACAAAAAATGTGGCAAGTTTGAATGACCCTGAAAGACATAGAAATCCTTATGGCCCTAAACCTTACTGGAATAATAATAGAAGGCCTGATGGGGATAGGGATAGGCGACGACCTGAGTATCCAGAGAACTCTGAAAAGAAGGAAGTCAATTGGTGTGATGAAGAAGAAGAGATACCCTCTGACACCATTGACCATGATGACCAACCAGAAAACATCAACTTCATAAATGACTTATCTTATGATGAAGACTTTGGAAGAATCCTTTTAGAAGAAGAGCCATGTGAGCAAGAAGATGATATAGTGGAAGAACTTAGCCCCTCATGTCATGCCTTAGAACTTCCAAAACCTAAAGAGCAACCAAAGTATCAAATCTATAAACGAGGAAGTACTTCCTGGCCTTCTTTTCTTGATAAACATAAAAAGATTGATGAAGATAAAAAGGAAGAAGAAGATCTTGCTATAGATGATTATGATCTTAAGATTGATATGAAGAAAGAGCTAAGCAAGATAATGTGTAACATCCCTGTCACTGAGTTAATGAAGGTGCCCTCTGTTAGATTCCAAGTAGAGGAATTTTTCAATAGTATTGGCCAAAAGAAAACTCCTGAACCGGTCCTAGAATCATGTCATATCCAAAAGCTTAGTGGAACACAACCTAGTGAAACAGAAAAGGATCCACCAATAAACATCCATTCAGCCATTTATGAAAGAAAGAGCGGTGGTCACTCTCCCTTTTACCTTACCTTGCACATTCAAAACATGCTCCTTCATAACTGTATGTTGGATTCTGGAGCAGCAATGAATGTTATGCCTTTACAGGTTATGAAGGAAATGGGACTTGAAGTGACTAGGCCTTACGGAAATGTCTGTGGTATAGATTCTCGACGAGTGCCATCATATGGTTTGATAAAAAACCTTAGAGCTGATCTTTTCGCATGTTCAGACATTTCTACCATGATGGATGTAGTTGTTATTGACTTACCTCCAGCATATGGAATGCTTTTATCTAGAAAATGGGCAGCTGGTCTAGGTGGATACCTTATGATGGATTTATCATTTATTTGTGTTCCCAACCCTGATGGAGCTTTGATTCGGGTTAACAGAGAGCCTTGTTATAATGAGCATGTTGAATCTTTTGATGAAGGGTTGAAAAACACATATGGGGATGAATTATTAAATAATGCCAAAACTAACCTTGTCGAAGATGAGGATGAGTTATATGAGGTTGATCAAAATATGTGTATGGTCATGGAAGATTCTGATTCTTTTTGGGAAGACAAGCAAATGATTGAAATAACAAGAACAGTTGGAAATGAATTTGTTGAGGAAATAGATGAATTGAGAGGATATGAAAATCAACCCCAAGATCGTGAACAAAACAATGAAATTATTCAAGAACCTTCCATAGAAAATCACACAGTTGAAGGGGTTGAGGATGGCATAAGAAATATAGGAGGAGATGAGAGTTTGCTTAATGATCAAGACACGGAACAAACTCCCCCAATAGAAAACCTTCATGATCAAATAAATAATGAGGAGAATCTTGAGAACCCAATGCATGAAGATGAGTTTGATGATATTAGGAGGGGAGAAAGAGTTCCTTTCACTGTTAGGGAATGGTTTGCCTTGACTGATCACAATAGAGAGAGAGAAAGCCAAGGGCTTGCACCTATCTACCCATGGGAAAACAATCTTGCAACATCTACTAGGGTTGAAACAAATGAAGAGCCTGAAGCCACTTATTATTCTGATACAGAAGATTCTCTATCTCATTGGTCTCTAGAAGATGGTAGCCTAATTCAAGTCCATGATAACTCTCTAAGTTGGGAAGAGGATGCCTTAATTAATGATGCACCTGAAGGAGACTATAATCTAAATAACCTTGCTATTTTTCAAACTCCTTCAGAACCTCAAAGCCATGCTTTATCTACATATCCTCATATCCCTAGTTTCCTCCTACCATCTGAGTCATCCAGTCATCATACTCATGATCTTTCTCACATTCCTAGTTCCCCTACATTCCATCCTGAGTCAGTTTCTACCAGATTGGAAAACATGGTTATTCCTGTTCCTTCAGGGGAAGGTTCTAGTCATAACACTGTCGTATCTCATGAGCCATCTCCCTTGGAAGAACATAGAGATTTCTGGACTGTAGGTGAGGTTGTTAAAGGAGTTGTGTCTCCCCATGAGGAAGAATCAAATGAGGAAGTCCAAGAAACAAGAAGAGAAGTTAGGGAAGTCCTTATTGGCAGAGTTGCTATTTCCTTAGACGGTGGTTCACCCAGATTTGATGCATTTCCTTCTAGGAGGAGCTCAAGGATTGTCACACCTCAACCGCAAAACCCTGCTGAAATCCATCCTATGCCTATTCGTAACATTGGAGTTATCCCTGAGTCAGTCAACAGAAATAGGTTTCCTATAGGGAGTCAAGTCATCATCCCCAACCATTTATTGCATGTAAGATCGGGGCAAGCTGAGGACTTATGGGTTGGACCTTTCACAGTAGAGCGATGCATTGATGGCATGTGCTTTCTGACCACTGGTAGTGGACGACGTATTTTATATCCTGTCAATCAAAGGGACTTAAGGGATCACATCCCTGATCCCACCTAGTTGGGATCCCTCTGCATTGCACGGCTTGGTAGATTAGGGTAGGTAGGAAACCAAATAAGCCTACTTAGGCAGTAGTTAGTCTTTTCAGCCTTTGAGTCTGGCACCTTCTTAGTCTCTAAGCTCCTTTGTAAGCTCCTAGTTTAATTGAGTACCTGTCACTTTTCTTTTCCTGCACAATAAATTTCAAACTTTGCAAATTATGTTAGTAGTTTTATTTATTTTCTGCATTTATATATTTCATGCATTTATATTTCTGACATAGGGTAGATTTTATTTCAGTTGGTTTTATATTTTTCCCACACATGCTGCATGAGGTATGTTTGATGTTTGTGAATGCAGAAAATAGGTTGCAAAAATAAAAGCTGGAAATAAAATGGTAGAGTGCTGGATCGTGGATTCGAGTAGCAGAGTTCGAGGACCAGAGATTCTGAGGTTCTCAAGCGCTCATTTCAGCAGAGCACTTGTCCCAGCCGGAGCCAGATGTTATCACATATATAGTAGCCGGGCTACCATACATTATTTTTCTCATTCCAGTACACTATTCAGCCAGTTCCCTTGCATTTGAGATGCCGAGATGAGCATCTATATTGGATCACTATCAGATTGTGGACAGCAGTTATATTCCCCATGCCATGACTGAGTTTCAGGACACTCAGAGAGATGACCGATGTAGCCATTATACCATTGGTACAGAGCAGACAGTAGTGCCCAGAGTTACAGCAGCAGTTCCAGAGGACAGATGATGGTACAGGTTGATGTGCATTCAGGTATATGACTCAGCAGGTATATTACGGTGTTATGGTTAGATTGCTTTTATACTTATTCTTATAGCATGTCTTAGCACTTAGTGTCATGATCTGGCGATCATATAGATATATGGACCTGGTTGATCTATTATATATATTATACTGTCCCTACTCAGACTTAGAAGTTCACTATTCATACTCATTGGTACATACCCTCCTTAGGGAGAATGGAGGTGATCATTACACCATACTTTGGCTTGCTAGTGTTGGCTCCATCATTTCATTGTCTTCATCCATCCATGGCCTACCTTTTAGATTATAACCCTAACTTACTACTTGACTAGTGGCATGGAGGACTTTTCCCCACTGTAGCCTCTGTATTGGATGAGCTTCCCTGTTTATTGTGTCTCGGCTCTGAGTTGGTGACAAAACTTACCTATGGTGAGTTGGAGTTCCTTGTGAATTCCCCCTAGTCACTAAAGTTGTGTTGGCTAAACCTGAAACTTTTAGTGCTGCCATCAATACAAAATCTGGAAAATGAAATGCTATATCTTGTATGAAAAGCCCATTCATGCAATGTGTTTCTAAACACACATGAATGAAAGGCGTGCCAAATGAAAGTGGCCATAAAAATAAAATGTTATATCTTGTGGAAAATAAATACCTAGGTAAACAAGTTGTCCATGACACACCTAGAAGTGCTCAGGTAAACAAGCGCCTTAAAAACACACCTGCAGCAGAAAGCCTAAATAAATGTAAATCTATGCAATGTGTTTATAAACACACATAGATCAAGGCTATGGAAAATTCAGGCCCAAAAAGCAATGAAACTTAAAAGCTATATCTAAACAATTGCTGGCCTTATTTGTATTATGGATTGTGCGCATCTGTGAAGGTGAATAAACCTTCTTTAAACAACTCATCCATTTGTGAGACACCGCCATTCCCTGTGTTATTGCTCATTCAGTATATACTATGGTGTATTCCCTTTCCCTTGCCAAAGTGTCACAAAGTCAAGGCAGTTAAGTCATCCCTTGGCCTAGCCAGTTAATTTAAAGCCTTCACCCTTCACTAGCAAATTGATCACAACTATGAAGTGAGTATGATCCTGAAAGTCTAGTCTGGGTAATAATAATAATTAACGACACTATATATTTGGATTTAGATCGCCAGTCATGATTACTCTCTGTTATAATTGCTATTTGAATAAATTGTAAAGCATGTATTAACCTTGATACTTTTCAGCAGCCTTGGATGATGGACTGAGTTATATTTGGTCTTGTTTGGACCTAGTTTGACCATGGAGGACCATGGGACATGAGATGTTAGACCTTATGATGATATGGATAGATGATATATGGTCTATGTACACATACAGGATGATTCTATGCAGCAGCTACAGGGTTATGATGATGATTCTGGGGTTACAGCAGTGTTTGTATATGTACAGCGCATTATTATTGGCCTTGTTCCGATATATTGGACATTTATTTTGATCATGCAGAGACTCATATGGTGTATGAGTACACATCTTGGATAGATTTGGACCTTCTGAGTCCAATGGGACAGTTTGTTTTCAGTTCCGGGCACTTAAAGTGATGATTGAGCCTCAGTAGGCTGTCCCAGTGCAGTTTTGGTCTGTTGGAGGCCCTGTCGGAGCAGAGATGACTTTTATCCGGTTGACCTAGGGCGCTGATGATGGAGGGGGTGGTCCAGCCACTTGTTTTTACCATATTAACCCCCTTCCGGACACATTGGTGCCCTCACCTTGACACCGCCAGCACTCCAGGAGGCTGTTTGGGGCAGTTTCACGCTTCCCGAGGCATTTCAGGATTGGTAGAAATGGCTATTGAGGAAATCGATTTGGGCTACTGAGGCAAAGTTATGGCATGGGATGATCAGTGATGATAGATCGGGACCTTCCACACCTTCTCTAGCAGTTTCAGCTTCATCGGGGCCCGCATCCATCACTTATGGCATTTTCTGTGGATTTCTGAGGTCTTTTGAGGACCACGACTTCACTATGGAGGCACGATTTGGTATATTCATGATTATTTATTGGTTATTGTGCTATGGGGATTGACCAAGGAGGGATAAAATTACCCCTTGGACCCACCATAAGCCTCTTATGATATTTCATCATCATGATTTGGTGGGATTCCCCTCTTCTAGGGCGATTTTGTCCACTTATGTTATATTTTATGTGTCATCCATGTATTATGTTGTTGAGCTCATCTCAACCATTGATTAGACATTTGTATCTTCTAATCTTAGCCACTCATTCAAAAAGTGGTTAGGGTTTTGGTGCCTCTCCTTCCTATTTAAAGGAGAGAGCCTCTCATTGTAAAGGGTCTTTGGCTCTTGGATTATTGGTATAGAAAAATATTCTTGTGGAAATTCTTGTGGTCTCCTTTGCATCTGGTGTTCTTAGATGGTGATTGGAAAGTCTATTGCAACCTAGCATTTGGAAATTGTGGCAAGATCTATCTTTTTTGGAAATCATTGTTTGTCTACAGGAGGGCGACTTCAACAAGGGCGATTTTGCAAGGCTTCTTCAAATCGACTTTCTTGGCATTCGCTTGTATCAGGGGGTTATCATTAGCATCATTGTGATCTATGCTATCTTTCTGTTACTTCTTTTGGGGCATTAGTCTTATCTCTTGATGCATCAAATCTGATATAGTTGACGTTTGTTGTGCAGGAGAGAGGGCGCATTGGCTTCTTGGACCAAATCGACTTGCATAGAAACTACCTCAAAGCTTCTCAAATTGATCGGGTTTGCATAGATCATCATCATCAAGGCATCTACAAGGTTACCCAGGTAAGATCCACAGGTTTGTTTCTCTTTCCTTTATCCAATCCATTAATATAGCTCATAAATTGTTGAAACCCTAAATATCTTAAAACCCCCATTTTACATTTTCTCAGATCTACTTAGTTCTAGTGGGTTGTTGGGCATAATACTGAAAACCCACCTCTATAGCATCCAAGGCATCCCAGATCTATAGTTTGGTGAGGATTGGCTTCCATTTGATCCCCTTCCCAGGCCAACTTAGCCTCTCCCAAGCAAGGCGCACTTCACTAGTTGAGCAAGTTGACCTAGATCTAGGTGGTGGGTGTTTGAGATTCCACTTGATTTGACATCTACACATCAAATAACATACACCCAGGTTGTCACTTTTCTGAAATTCACCTTGTGGGCCCTATTCCACATTTCAAGGGATTTAAACCCCACTTTGGACCACTTGGAACACTTAAACTCAGATCTAGTAAGATCTAGCCATCGGATTACCTTGAAACTATAGATCCATACCCCTACTTGACTGATCTACCCGGATCTAAAATTTGGGTGCCATCCGACTTGTCTTGACCCACCTAAACCCCACTTTCAGCCTCCTTGGGTAAAGTCGCACCACCTTGGAGAAGTGAGTTCACTCACTTCTAGGAACTGGGTACTTGAGATTATTGCAGATCTGAAACCGGAATAAGTCAAAACCTAGGTCTAGACTATCACTTTGTCAAATCTTGCCTTGGGGATAGCATTCCTTGTTTTAAGGGATTGTGGTCCACTTGGGTCAAACCTAGATCTAGACACATTCAACCATCAATACCTCTATTGCCCACTTGTCTCATGTTGTAGGAGTCCTAAACCATAAGTCAACCCCACTTTGACTCCACTTCCCAATTCCCAAGGCACTGGTTTCTCTCCAAGATAATTCAACTTTCCTAGATTGTTGGATTGACTTGTGGTTTGACCTATGCATGGTAAACTATACCTTTGAAGACATCATGAACCATGGTCAAGCTTGTCTCATGTACTAGTTAGCCCCAATCTTACCCCTAAACAACCCTGCATTGGACACAGTTCCCAAGGCAGTGGATTTTCCAACATTGAACTAGTACACTCATCCTAGATCTCACTTCAAACATTATAAGTCACTCTCACATCAACTATGAACCAAAGCTATACCTATTGAACCCCCACTTGGCTTGTGACTTCATCTTTAGGTCTAGGATAAACCATACACCTAACTTCACTTGGAAATACCCTGATTTGGTGTCTTGGTTTTGATCTCTCCTGTCGGGAGTAGATCGGGTCTCCCCCTTTGTTGTCTGGGCTAGATAACATAAAGTGAAGGTTGCCTCGACTGGCGTGACAACCATATATTGGAGGTCGGGGTGATCGTGGTTGCACCTTTTGAGTTGCCCTTCCCTATTGCCATCCATGACTGGATCCATCCATAGGGGTAACTACAGTTTAGGTGATAACACCACTCCTTCTGGAGAGCCTGGTGGGCTCAGTTGGACAGCGCAGATGCCCTGGGAGGCATTTTTGGCACTTTCACAGTTACCGAGGCAGTTAAAAAATGGGATAAAGTGGTCACTCAGGAATTCGATTTGGGCAATTGAGGCAAGGTTTTGGCACTTGGTTTTCACAGAGGTCTTCCAGGGTGATCCCACTATCTTCCAGCCAGTTTTCACCATGTGGGTAGGCCCACAGCAATCACAGGAGGTCTTTTACTGCTTGTCTGTCACAGATTTTGAGGACAGATTTGATCATTTATATTATCTTGGACATATTTTATTATTTTATTGTGCCTTGGGGATGAGCTAGTAAGGATTGATGCCTCCTAGCCCCACCATGTGCTTCTTATGTTATGTCCTAGTCATTATGAGGTGGATTTTTGTACCTTTACCCCTCTAGTGGATGACGTCATCCTCACTTTGTACCATTTAGTTAGGGCGTCATCATTATATTGGGTGATCCATGTGATATATTGTTATGATTCATTATTAGTCATTGATCATGTATTGAGATCTTTTAATCTCAACCACTCATTTGATGTAGTATTGTAAAGTGGTATAGGGTTTTGGTCCTTATTATCCTATATAAGAAGGAGACACCCTATTGTATAGCTCACCTTTGGAGCTCTGGAATATTGGAATAGAACACTTCTTTGTGGAGCATATCTCTCTTGTCTTGTGGATTCTCTTGCATCTTGAGTATACAGTATCTCTTCTATGTATCATTGTGGATGTTGGTGCTTCTACTAGTTTTCTTGCAGGAAAGTCGAATTGGTGGAGAGGAGGGCGATTTCTTGAGGGTTATTGTTGGAGGGATCCACATAATCTCTCTTGGGTTGATCTTGGTGAAAGGGAGTATCATTATTGTATCTTTGTGACATAGTTGATGCTTTCTATTACATCTTTCCATCATTTTCATAATCATCTTACTTGGCTTGTTTCATGTGATCTTGTCTTGTAGGAGGAGGATGATTTGGTTATCTTGAAGGAGGACGTTTTGGTTGGAGCTCTTAGATCTCACTCTTGAATATACACATAGGAGAATGCTATCAATTTGCAAGGTGGCCATAAGCAATTGAGGTAAGATCTACAAGGTATGTGCCTATTTCCATCCATTCTCTCTTCATTGGTCATAAACCCTAATTAATCAAAACCCCAAATTTTGGTTTTTCTTAGATCTACTTAGATCTAGCCTTGCTTTTGAAAAGATCTTAAGAACCCACCTCTATAGTTTGGTGGTGATTGGGTTAAAATTTACACACTTTTCAAGGCAATATAGCTCTCTTGAGGCAAATCGCACTTCCTTGAGAGAGGCTTGTTTGGTTAGATCTGGCATATGGGTAGGTGAGATCCCACTTGATTCATAATCTACACATTTGATAACCTACCCCTAGACTCTTACTTTGGTGATTTCTACTTTGTGGGCATCATTCCACATTTCAAGGGATTAAAACCCCATTTTGGACTACTTGGCACCTTAAAACTCAGATCTAGTAAGATCTAACCCTTGGATTGTCTTGATTTTCTAGATCCATATAGACCATTGCCTAAACTACTTCGATCTACAATTTGGTGGCCATTGGACTTGTTTTGATACCCCTTTCCCATCTTTTAGCCCTCGTTGAGCAAGGTCGCACTTCCTTGGGTGATTGAGTTTGCCCACTTTGAGGACGTGGGTAGTTGAGATTTTTGTGGATTTGGAACGAGCATACCTTGAAACCTAGGTCTAGAGTATCATTTTGTGACGATCTGCCTTGGGGATAGCATTCCTTATTTTAAGGGATTGTGGTCCACTTGGGTCATATCATGAAACCCTAGATCTAGTAAAATCCAACCATCATATCCCAATTAGCCCACTAGGTTTGCATACTAGGTGTCCCAATCTACACTTTGACATATCTTTTGACTCCATTAACCCATCCAACAAAGCACTAGTCTTCCTTAAGCAAGTCGCACTCCTTGGGAATTGTGTCAAACCTTAGATCCAGTAAGTGGGTACTTCTAATTTCAACTTAAATCCATAGATCTACTCATTTCATATCCTCTAGTGCCAATTGCATCCCTTAATTTCACCTTATGGGTCCACTTTAAGCCATTTCACATATCCCAAGAAGGTAAGACCCACTTGTATACCATATGGTACTATATCTTGTCATCATAACTAATCATGTGGCCTAAATCATACTTTGGTTGAAACACTAATCATTTCTCAAACCACCTTCAACCATACTTTAATTTCTAGGTCCACTTTACCTTGCATTGGTTTCCGTAACTTACTATTTACTCATCCCTAGGAACCTTTGTTTGGGTCCAATCATCTTTGATTGGTTATAGGGTCTCCCCCTAGGTCTTGATTTATCTAGATCTAAAGTGAAGAGTGCCTCGGTTGACATGACTCCCACCTTGCATTGGGAACCATGGCATCTCTTGGGTCACCTCTTTAGTTGTCCATCTCCTCTACCGTCCCGGATGGGATACCACTAGGGGCAACTACAAGTTGTGTGATAACAGGTATATACAATGATATTTAGATCCTCTTTTTTAATGCTACAAGAACAGAAATAAAATCCGAATAGGTACTAGGCTCTAACAATTTGGCATCCTTGATAAGTAAAAAACCTTTTGCCAAAAGCTACTTATGTAACTCCTCTCTTCACATATAACAAAAGGCAGACAAAGAGCTAACCTCATTCTCAAAAACATATTTGCACCTAAGCTTCCAAAGGATGAACAGAGTAGAAATTCTCAAACAGTGCCAAATGCCACTGAGAGAAGAGAAAACTAAGGACCTGGAGTCACCAAACAAGGTTGTGTGCCAATGTGATATATCCTGAAAAACCACTGCATTCTTTGACTATACATGATCCCAACAAGACCTAGCAAATGGGAAATCCCATGACAAATGTTTCGCCATTTCCAAACGGTGGCAAGGAAAGACCATCTAAGAGGTTGCTTTTAGATAGTTGAGTCTTGGATGGAAGGGCCTAATAAATCACAATCCATGCAAACACCCGAAGCTTATAAGGCACTCGCACACATTGTGTAACCTCCGAATCCACCGTGCCTTAGAATCAAAAGACACCCACCATGCATTAATTACAGGTCCAAGCTCATGACACTGATGCAAAATGGAGTACAACGTACACAAATTGTATTGACTCCTGAGACAATGTGCACCCAAATCTCCACTCCCAATCATGCCAAATAGGTTTCAACATATCAATATTTATCTTGAACTAATCTTCCTACAAGATGAGGCTGACTATCTCCATGATGGTGGGTTGTGTTACCACCCAACCTATACGTGCATGGGAAAAGTTTCAACCCACTAGCACAACCTAGATGGCAACAAAGGTTGGGTATCACTATCACCTCAACACTCATAACGTCTCACTTTAAGCCTAACTCTTTAATCCAAAGCCTAGGGGGGTGTCCCTAACGAATTGATAATTTAATGTCTAGGTGGAATATTTATTAATTATAGTTGTCTAGACTAACAATGTACCATGTAAAATATAAGCAATGAGATAACATGCACTTAGTGAAAGAGGCTTAAACACCATACAAATATAACCATAACAATATGTGCCCAACACTAACCAATGAATTCACTTAAAGAATATACAATGGTAAATGCTAGATTCAAAGGAAAATGCTTCCAATAGATGTAACATGTAAAGCAAGAAGCATGAAAAAGACTTATTACTAATTCACCAATACTATAACAATTAGGAGTATGAATTGATAATTAGTACAAGGAGTATGACAAGGTCTAAGGTAAAATCCTGGAGCTTGTAATTATCTTAAGTTATGTGAAGATGTATAGCTTGATCATCCAATAAAACTAAACCAACAAGATATGATAAAAGTTTAAAACAACTTCAAGCATTGCTTAATTGGCTTAGAATACTAGAGATAACCACCACTTAAGATAAATCTAATTGCAAAATGAATGATAAATAACCATGAACTAAACGGGCAATTAAATTATATTACTTATTGATTATACTCAATGGGCGAGTGGTTTTAACTTTAAACCACTATTATTTCCTTTTGTATTTGAATACTTTTTAATGTCTGGAACTTACAAAAGAAAAGACAATTCTGGAAATGAATAAAACATGGAAATTTAAATGCAATTTCCAAAATTAAGGAGATGAGTAAATGCCTAAAGATATACTTGAAAAAGTAAGCCATTCACTTACTAAATTCAACAATAAAAGAGATCTAGCTTGTTGGAATTTAATGCAGAAATATCTTTATGAAACTTAGAAATTAAATGGTAAACATTAGATCTTTAAGAGTTACTAAATCTGGTTTTATTCGCACTTATGTGTAAATTCCAAATTGCAGAAATTTAATAGTTACCTCAATAAAATGATAAATAGCTTGTGAACTATGTGAAGTGACTACAAAAATATGAAGCCTATAGAGAGAGAAAGTTATCTATGTGACACTTAAGGGTAGATCTCTGAGGTTTTGCATGTCTAGTAGTTGATATTCCTTGCATCATGGGACTAGTAAATCGTGCAACAACAGGTATACTATGGTTTTGATCTTATTTTCTCTTAAATAACTGTCGTTCCGAAAGTTGAGTTGTACCCTTAGTGAACTAAGTTGGTGTTCCCTTCATTTCATAATATTTTACCTAGTCATGTTTTATTTCGCCAACTTTTTCATCCATTTCATCATTTTCCCCTTGTAGGTGGTATGCCAAGTGCATCCTGAAAGGTCTAAATAATATTCCAATGTATGAATGCCCAAGTCAAAGCAAGAAAAAGAGTAAAAAATTAATCTAATGAAGTGTCGCAAAGTCAGATGATAAGATATGAGCTCTACCCCCTTGCTAAAAGCCAAGTTCCCTATGTCCCAGCATCCAGGTTATCAAAACCAAATCTAAAGCAAAAGGGACTAAGCCAATAAAGGCTAAAGAATGAAAGAAAAAGGAGAAACAAAAGAAAGGGATAAAAAAAAAGCGGCAGAAGGAAAGGGTAACTCATAACAAAAAAGGTGCACTTTTCAAAGGCACACATATGGAAGAAAATCAATAAACTTCTAGCTCTTGAAAGCTTAGAAGATGACCAACTATACTCACTTGGTATGGTGATTAACTTACAAAGGCCCCTTGTCCTCCCTAGTCATCATATACACTCCATTTACTGACCACTTTACTTAGGAATCTTTTGAATATTGCTTAATCTAGGAGTTTTCACATATAATTTGGGTTAAAACTTAAAATTGCTTATACTATGGTAATGCCTAAATTTTACTGGTCTAATTTATTAATTGAGTTAATTGAGCCATTAGAAAGGTCTATTGGTTGATTAATTCATGTAAATGCTTCATGTTTGATGGTTTTTCCTAAGTTAGACATTGAGCTAACCTTTTGCACATTGGTATCCTAGCACACATGTTACACTTATTGTTGATGATACCTAGCACATGAGGCGGCGCACCCCCTTTCCTAGACTTGGTGCATATGTGGGACCTTGGAGACTTCAACTAAGGGGCCAACCCCTTTCACATCAGCTTGATATTGACATTATTGGCACGTAGGAGATGTCTTGCTCGTGATTTGACCATTTTCACACCTATTTGACCATTGGGACGAGTTGCATGAGGGCATGCTCACATGTGGACCCTGCATGGAGGCCTTCTAGACACTTGATGGGGTGGTGGTTTTATTTTTTGACTACCCATTTGGTTGATCTTGACATGCCACATGGAACATTGGAGAGTGCTCCCTTGTCCAAGAAGAATGCACCACTTGAGGTTTTAGTTACACGTGTCCCTTGGACGTTCCTCCTCCCACACATGTGACTTGTTTCATGGAGATTCTCACATGTTTGACCTCAAGTATATTGGGATTTGCTAGCTCTCCTTGGTTTATGGAGCTATTTTGACTTGTCTTCCTCATCTAAAGATGTGCCCCTCCTTTCTTGGGCCAATTAGTGGAGGTTGAGTTGTTATCTCATGACTAACTCATTATTTTATTATATTTTTACCATATAAACTCAGTTGTCAGGAGGGTAGAGTTGGTCAACCTAACCAATCTCTATTTTATTATTTCCTGACCATGTCTAGAGGAGATATTTTTTGTTTACTCCTCCCTAGGATAGATCTATGATTTTTACTATTTTTTCTATTAGAGAGTTTGTTGAGACTCTAGCCTATATAAAGAGGACTCACTCTCATTTGTACTTGCTGGATGAATACAAGAATAAAGCTTGCCCTTTCTCTCTAAGCTTGTGTGGGGCAAATTCTCCTTCCTTAAGTAAGGCACATCACTCTTGAGGTATATGTTTTATCATATTGCATTGTTAAAGTAGGGTTATCTCGGTCTAAATAGGGTAAACTTTACCAATAGTTAATATAGATGAAATTCTCATTTATGTTCATTGCTTCTTGTATAGTGTAGCTTGTTTGCATATGGTATCCAGTGTGAGACTATGCAGAGTTTGTGATTAAATAGTGGAGGAACAAACCAAATGAAACCTTGAAGGTGTGAACTCAAGGGTCTCCCTTCCTTGCAACGATCTAGGATCAAACCTCAGGCATATCAAGATAATAACCAAGAAATGGAGACCTTGACCCATATGCCCAAGGACTAAGGCATTAGTTTATTTTTTCTACTCTCCCAACCTCTTTCTATTTCCCCTTTCTATCTTTTCTTTGAATAAATCCGAAGGGTCTAAAAAGTAACAAACAAAATTCAGATTTCCGAATCAATCTAAGGTAAAATACTCATCTTTTGCTCATAGAATAGGCTTGATTTTATCATTTATATTTCTGTTTTACTTGCATTTTCAGATCTGCAATCAAAACAGAAATAAAATAAACCCTAAGTAATTTTAAATTGCTAAATTTTTATGGATTTTATGCTAGAGATAACTATAACAAAATTTGGGTTTACATTTTAATCCTAGGCAGTTTTTTTTTGTAGTTTTCATGCTCATTTTTTATAAAAATTAATTCTGGAAATTTACCACGTTTAACTTAACATAATTCTGGAATTTTTCATGAGCTGCTTGCATTTATATGTTCTCAGATTTTTAATCTTAAATACTGATTCCTCTTAAGTTTTCTTGCTCATAACACAAATAGCACTTTATTGTTAGAACAAGATCTTCATTTAAGCAATTTCTTGGTTAATACATGATTATGATACATTTCCTTTCTTTACTGGCTAAGTAATTACTAAATTCTGAATTCTGGAAATTAATCTTGGGAACAACTAAGCACTCTAATACTTTCAGATTTTACATCTTAGTTTCTTATTTCATGTGATAATATATATATGGTAAATATTGTGAATGTTAATGCTTCACCTATGGTCCATGACCATGATGCTTATCTGAAATAATCATTCACTAAGTTGTTTCACTTGCTTTTCCAGATTTGCTAAATATTGTGGGATTTCAACATTAACTCGTCTTGCACTTTGTTTTGTTCAAAGTAGTCTAATCTAATTGCAGCAAGCTCACTAAACCTAAACATATTAATTCCCATACTTGCTGAAGTGACCTTCAACATCTCAACAAATGTGGGAAAACTTAAAATTAACACATAATGACTCTTTTGTTAGGATATTTAGACACTTAGGAGTTAGTTAAGATCAACTTGTGTAATAGATCCGTTAGGGATAGTGTGTTTCTTTAGTAGGCATTAGTATGCATTTGTAAATACTTAATCCGACGGTCACGATATGTTTCCGACATAAAGTGATCCGACAGCTCAACTTCTCTTAGATCAAACCTAACCTTGATCCATGGCTTAACACCCGATTGGTCCATGATCTCTATTTAAAGAGCATGGAGGGTCATTGTTTAGTTGATCGATTATGAGAAGCTCATTTGTAACTTTCTTTCTTTGCATAATAAATTGTCCCGTAGAAGCTATTTGGACGGGGCCGTGGAGTGTTTCCCTCAAGAGTGTTTAAACCACGTCAAAACATCGGTGTGTTGATCTGTGATCTGTTTGTGTGAAGTGGTTGCTCTTGGTGTTCGGTCCTTTGGTAGTACCCTGTGTACCCGAAAATCTTTGCTTCAAAACTTTCTAACGTAAAAACTCATTCTGAGTTTGTGGCATCAATTTCACACTCTTGGACAAACATTTCTACATTTTCTTTATTTATGGAATTTATATTTATTTTGCAGCAAATCAACCCACTTAATACATCACTTGGATAACTTTTACTGGGCATTTGTTTATCTTTCCATTTCCTGAATTATGCAAAGGTGCTTGACATGAATGAATGTTTATTTCCTACTCAAAGTTCATAATACATTGTAATATTCTTTCACTTTAAAACATTTTTCTCTTTCATATTTCATATTTCACATTTATGTTTGTCTATGCTTCCATTTTTTGCAACTTATGGAGAAAATAGCAAAGGGTTAATGGTAATTTACGCTTCACTCTTCAATTCGAATTTAAAGGTAACCCTTCCTAGCTCTCTTCATCAAACCAATTTCAAATCATCCTTAGGGAAACCCCCCTTGGCCTTGAGAGCTGGCCTAAAGTGAGGGAAGAAAGCACTAAGGTGATAGCGGTGCTATCATCCATAGGTGCAAGTTGGTTGCACTTATGGGTTGGGACTGTCATGCAACATACAGTACGGGGATTGTTGCACCCATTTTTACTTCAACTGTGATGATGAGTCAGATTCCTATGCCCACAGAAGACATCAGTGATGAGAATGCCAAGAGATGATGCCATTTTATGCCATGGTGTGTTTCCATGCCACCCGCAGGATTCATTATGGTTATGCTTTCTATTGGTGTTGCACTTCTCCAGGTCTCATGTTATACTACAACGATTTTTTTATGAGTATAGATTGTAGTATTGATTATAGGCTAATAAGGATAAGATATTTTTGTTTTGTTTACACACCAATAACCAAAACAACTCTTTGTATTCACAAGGATTACCCCTCTTCTTTTGCTCTGATCCAGGAGGATCTCCCAAATGAACAAAAATCAAAGTCTTTGAATGTTGAATAGAAGCACGCCATCATGTAGGGCTCATCGAGAGCTTTCCAGCGACACTCGTTTCGTGCAAAACAGACTCCAGATAAAGAAGATATTGTGTTTTGAAATTTCAGCAAGACAATAGTTGGCAAAAAAAGGGGTGCCACGTGGCACCACTAAAAGGGTGACATGTGGCCTGTATGCCAATGATTTGGCACCCTCCCAGAGCACCACGTGGCAGGTGATGTGGCAATCGACATGGCATTGCAATGATGTGGACCTGTTGCAAGCTAACAAGTGGCATGTACGTGGTCCAATCAGAGGCTGCCACGTGGCAACCCGACTGGCCACAATGTGGCTTCAGTTACCAAAACAATTGGAGGCAGGGGGGATCGAATACCTGACCTCCCATCGGTCCGATCATTCCAACTACACGTGCCCTACCAATGTGTCACTGATGCCGCTTGTTATGCATAGTGGTGATATATTATGCGAGTGTCCATGCGTAATTCATATCGTATCGCATCCGGTCTTATAATCTAGATGGTTATCATTTCAATCCTTAATTTAAGCATAGCCATCTATTTGTCACTCATTTCTCCTCGCTATCCTAACGACATATCTTTTGGTATAAAAGAATTAAAATCTGCCTGGCAACTCCACATAAGCGACTCCACTGGTCATCGATCCTATCATTATCTAGAACCCATGGGGTGCATCATTTTGTATTTAGGTTCTTGATTTTTCTAATAATTGCCATCCATGGCTGCTTCTGAGCGGCCTAAGACTTTTGGTCGATTAAAATTTTTTGACTTCTCAAAAATCGTTGGGTATCCTCATCATATTCCTCATCAAGCCCGTGAAACGTTGCCTAATTTCGATGGGAGTTATGAAGTGTCTACTAAACGGCACCATGATCTCTTTAAAGAAGTTATTAACAGATTTTCTATAACCGATGAGGATGTATGTATGAAACTATTGGCCACTTCTTTCCAAGAAAGAGCTGAGCTCTGGTTCTTGAATTTGAAGACCAATAGCATTTCCAGATATGACATGTTTGAACACAAATTCTTAGAAGAATGGGGAAGTGAATACGATGATATATATTCTTCAAATCAAATCCAAGATCAAAACCTTCCCCTTTCCGATCCTATTGTTGAATCTGTTAATAATCAAATATCAAGTGAATTGTCAACATCCGAAGATGACCCCTCCTGCCCAATTTCTTTTGAGGATAAGTCTTCCACTTTTGAGTCAATCGAAAGTCAAATCCCTGATTATTGTATAAATGGTAAAATTGCAAATCCTTTTTTAGGTAGTCCTAGTCCTGATCCTTAGGAAATTTTTGAGGATGAGCTTTTAGTCAGTAGGTCTTGTTATCACCTAAACTGTAGTTACCCCTATGGAAGGATCCAGTCATGGATGGCAATAGGGAAGGGCAACTTGAAAGGTGCAACCACGATCACCTCGACCTCCAATGTATATGGTCGTCACGCCAGTCGAGGCAACCTTCACTTTATGTTATCTAGCCCAGACAACAAAGGGGGAGACCCGATCTACTCCCGACAGGAGAGATCAAAACCAGGACACCAAATCAGGGTATTTCCAAGTGAAGTTAGGTGTATGGTTTATCCTAGACCTAAGGATGAAGTCACAAGTCAAGTGAGGGGTTCAATAGATGTAGCTTTGGTTCATAGTTGATGTGAGAGTGACTTGCAATGTTTAAAGTGAGATCTAGGGCTAGTGTACTAGGTCAATGTCAAAAGATCCACTGCCTTGGGAACCGTGTCCAATGCAGGGTTGTTAGGGGTCAGACTGGGGCTAACTAGTACATGAGACAATCTTGACCATAGTCCATGATGTCTTCAAAGGTATAGTTCACCATGCAAAAGTCAAACCACAAGTCAATCCAACAATCTAGGAGAGTGGGTTGACTTGGAGATAAACCAGTGCCTTGGGAATTGGGAAGTGGAGTCAAAGTAGGATTGACTTTATGGTTTAGGACTCCTACAACATGAGATAAGTGGACAGTATAGGCCTTGATGGATAAAAGTGTCTAGATCTAGGTTTGACCCAAGTGGACCACAATCCCTAAAAACAAGGAATGCAATCCCCAAGGTAAGATTTGACAAAGTGACAGTCTAGACCTAGGTTTTGAATTATTCTGAATCCGGATCTGCAAAAATCTCAAGTACCCAGTTCCTCGAAGTGAGTGAACTCACTTCTCCAAGGTGGTGCGACTTTCCCTAAGGAGGCTTGAATCGGGGTTTAGGTGGGTCAAATCATGTCGGATGGCATCCAAACTTTAGATCCGGGTAGATTAGTCAAGTAAGGATATGGATCTATAATTTTGTGGCAATCCACCGGTTAGATCTTTGTAGATCTGAGTTTTAGTGTTCCAAGTGGTCCAAAATGGGGATTAAATCCCTTAAAATGTGGAATGGGGCCCACAAGGTGATTTTCAAGAAAGGGACAACCTGGGTGTATGTTATTTGATGTGTAGATGTCAAATCAAGTGAAATCTCAAACACCCATCGCTTAGATCTAGGTCAACCTGCTCAAATGGTGAAGTGCGCCTTCCTTGGGAGAAGCTAGGTTGGCTTGGGAGAGGGGTCAAACGGAAGCCAATCCACACCAAACTATAGATCCGGGATGCCGTGGATGCTATAGAGGTGGGTTTTCAATATCAAGCCCAACAACCCACTAGATCTTAGTAGATCTGACAAAATGTAAAATGAGGGTTTTGTAGTATTTAGGGTTTTAACAATTTATGAATTATGTCAATGGATTGGATAAAGGAAAGAGAAACAAACCTGTGGATCTTACCTGGATAACCTTGTAGATGCCTTGATGATGATGATCTATGCAATCCCGATCAATTTGGAAGCTTTGAGGTAGTCTCTATGCAAATCGATTTAGTCCAAGAAGCCAATGCGCCCTCTCTCCTGCACAACAAACGTCAACAATATCAGATTTGATGCATCAAGAGATAAGACTAATGCCACAAAAGAAGTAACAGAAAGATAGCATAGATCACAATGATACTAATGATAACCCCCTGATACAAGCGAATGCCAAGAAAGTCGATTTGAAGAAGCCTTGCAAAATCGCCCTTGTTGAAGTCGCCCTCCTGTAGACAAACAATGATTTCCAAACAAAGATAGATCTTACCACAATTTCCAAATGCTAGGTTGCAATAGACTTTCCAATCACCATCTAAGAACACCAGATGCAAAGGAGACCACAAGAATTTCCACAAGAATATTTTTCTATACCAATAATCCAAGAGCCAAAGACCCTTTACAATGAGAGGCTCTCTCCTTTAAATAGGAAGGAGAGGCACCAAAACCCTAACCACTTTTTGAATGAGTGGCTAAGATTAAAAGATACAAATGTCTAATCAATGGTTGAGATGAGCTCAACAACATAATACATGGATCACACATGAAATATAACATAAGTGGACAAAGTCGCCCTAGGAGAGGGGAATCCCACCAAATCATGATGACAAAATATCATAAGAGGCTCATGGTGGGTCCAAGGGGTAATTTTATCCCTCCTTGGTCAATCCCCATGGCACAATAACCAATAAACAATCATGAAAGTACCAAATCGTGCCTCCAAGGTGAAGTAGTGTATCTCCAAGGTGAAGTCGTGGTCCTCAAAGACCTCAAAAAATCCACAGAAAGTGCCATAAGTGATGGATGCGGGCCCCGATGAAGCTGAAACTGCAGGAGGAGGTGTGGAAGGTCCCGATCTATCATCACTGATCATCCCATGCCATAACTTTGCCTCAGTAGCCCAAATCGATTTCCTCAATAGCCATTTCTACCAATCCTGAAATGCCTCGGGAAACGTGAAACTGCCCAAACTGCCTCCTGGAGTGATGGCGCTGTCAAGGTGAGGGTGCCAATGTGTCCGGGAGGGGGGTAATATGGTAAAAACAAGTGGCTGGACCACCCCCTCCATCATCAGCGCCCTAGGTCATCCGGATAAAAGTCATCTCTGCTCCGACAGGGCCTCCAACAGGCCAAAACTGCACTAGGACAGCCTACTGAGGCTAAATCATCACTGTAAGTGCCCGGAACTGAAAACAAACTGTCTCATTGGACTCAGAAGGTCCAAATCTATCCAAGATGTGTACTCATACACCATATGAGTCTCTGCATGATCAAAATAAATATCCAATATACCGGAACAGGGCCAATAATAATGCGCTGTATGTATACAAACACTGCTGTAACCCCAGAATCATCATCATACCCTGTAGCTGCTGCATAGAATCATCCTGTATGTGTACACAGACCATATATCATCTATCCATATCATCATAAGGTCCAACATCTCATGTCCCATGGTCCTCCATGGTCAAACTAGGTCCAACCAAGACCAAATACAACTCAGACTATCATCAATAGCTGCTGCAAGGTGTCAAGGTTAATACATGCTTTACAATTTATTCAAATAGCTTCTATAACACCAAGTAATCATGACTGGCGATCTAAATCCAAATATATAGTGTCGTTAGTTATTATTATTACTCAGACTAGACTTTCAGGATCATACTCACTTCATAGTTGTGATCAATTTGCTAGTGAAGGGTGAAGGCTGAAATAAATGGCTAGGCTAAGGGATGACTTGACTATCTTGACTTTGTGACACTTTGGCAAGGGAAAGGGAATACACACCATAGTATATACTGAATGAGCAATAACACAGGGGATGGCGGTGTCTCACAAATGGATGAGTTGTTTAAAGAGGGTTTATTCACCTTCACAGATGCGCACAATCCATAATACAAGCAAGGCCAGCAATTGTTTAGATATAACATTTAAGTTCCATTGCTTTTTGGGCCTGAGTTTTCCATAGCCTTGATCTATGTGTGTTTACAAACACATTGCATAGATTTACATTTATTTTTAGGCTTTCTGCTGCAGGTGTGTTTTTAAGGCACTTGTTTACCTGAGCACTTCTAGGTGTGTCATGGACAGCTTGTTTACCTAGGTATTTATTTTCCAACAGATATAACATTTTATTTTTCATGGCCATTTTCATTTGGCATTTCTTTCATATACAAGATATAGCATTTGATTTTTCCAGATTTTATATTGATGGCAGCACTAAAAGTTTCAGGTTTAGCCAACACAACTTTAGTGACTATGGGGAATTCTCAAGGAACTCCAACTCACCATAGGTAAGTTTTGTCACCAACTCAGAGCCGAGACACAATAAACAGGGAAGCTCATCCAATACAGAGGCTACAGTGGGGAAAGGTCCTCCATGTCACTAGTCAAGTAGCAAATCAAGGTAATAATCTAAAAGGTAGGCCATGGATGGATGAAGACTATGAAATGATGGAGCCAACACTAGCAAGCCAGAGTATGGTGTAATGATCACCTCTATTCTCCCTAAGGAGGGTATGTACCAATGAGTATGAATAATGAACTTCTAAGTCTGAGTAGGGACAGTAATATATATATAATAGGTCAACCAGGTCCAAATATCTATATGATCGCCAGATCATGACACTAAGTGCTAAGACATGCTATAAGAATAAATATAAAAGCAATCTAACCATAATACCATGATATACCTGCTGAGTCATATACCTGAAAGCTCATCAACCTGTACCATCATCTGTCCTCTGAGACTGCTGCTGTAACTCTGGGCACTACTGTCTGCTCTGTACCAATGGCATAATGGCTATATCGGGCATCTCTCTGAGTGTCCTGAAACTCAGTCATGGCATGGGGAATATAACTGCTGTCCACAATCTGATAGTGATCCCATATAAATGCTCATCTCGGCGTCTCAAATGCAAGGGAACTGGCTGAATAGTGCACTGGCATCAGAAAAATAATGTATGGTAGCCCGGCTACTATATATGTGATAACATCTGGCTCCGGCTGGGACAAGTGCTCGGCTGAAGTGAGCGCTTGAGAACCTCAGAATCTCTGGTCCTCGAACTCTGCTACTCGAATCCATGATCCAGCACTCTACCATTTTATTTCCAGCTTTTTATTCTTGCAACCTATTTTCTGCATTCACAAACATCTAAACAAAATACCTCATGCCGCATGTGTGGGAAAAATAATAAAATCAACTGAAATAAAATCTACTCTATGTCAGAAATATAAATACATAAAATATAAATGCAGAAAGTAAATTAACATAATTTGCAAAATTTGAGTTTTATTGTGCAGGAAAAGAAAAAGTGACAGGTACTCAGTTAAACTAGGAGCTTACAAAGGAGCTTAGAGACTAAAAAGGTGCCAGACTCAATGGCTAAAAAGACTAACTACTGCCTAAGTAGGCTTATTCGGTTTCCTACCTACCCTACTCTACCAGGCAATGCAAGCGGAGAAATCCCAACTATGTGGGATCAGGGATGTGATCCCTTAAGTCCCTCTGATGGACAGGATATAAGATACGTCTTCCACTACCAGTGGTCAGAAAGCACATGCCATCAATGCATCGCTCTACTGTGAAAGGTCCAACCCATATGTCATCAGCTTGTCCCGATCTTATATGCAATAAATGGTTGGGAATGATGACTTGACTTCCTGTATGAAAATTATTTCTATTAACTGACTCAGGAATAACTCCAATGTTACGAATAGGTATGGGATGGATTTCAGCAGGGTTTTGCGGTTGAGGTGTGGCAATCCTCGAGTTTCTTCTAGAAGGAACTGCCTCCATTCTGGGTGGACCACCATCTAAAGAAATAGCAACTGTGCCAACAAGGATTTCCCTAACTTCCCTTCTTGTTTCTTGGACTTCCTTATTTGGCTCTTCCCCATGGGGAGACACAATTCTTTTAACAACCTCACCTACAGTCAAGAAGTCTCTATGTTCTTCCAAGGGAAGTGGCTCTTCAGATATGACAGTGTTATGACTAGAACCTTCCCCTGAAGGAATAGGTACAACCATGTTTTCCAGTCTGGGAGAAACTGACTCAAAATGAAATGTAGAGGAAGTAGGAATGTGAGAAGGATCATGAGTATGATGACTGGATGACTCAGATGGTAGGAGGAAACTAGGGATATGCGGATATGTAGATAAAGTATGGCTTTGAGGCTCTGAAGGAGTTTGAAAAATAGCAAAGTTATTTAGATTATAGTCTCCTTCAGGAACATCATTAATCAGAGCATCCTCTTCCCAACTTAGAGAGTTATCATGGACTTGAATAAGATTACCGTCTTCTAGAGATAGATGAGATAAAGAATCTTCTGTATCGGAATAATAAGTAGCTTCAAGCTCTTCGTTTATTTCAACCCTAGTAGATGTTGCAAGATTGTTTTCCCATGGGTAAATAGGTGCAAGCCCTTGTCTTTCTCTCTCTCTATTGTGATCGGTCAAGGCAAACCACTCCCTAACAGTGAAAGGAATTCTTTCTCCCCTCCTAATATCATCAAACTCATCTTCATGTATTGGGTTTTCACTGTTCTCCTCATTATGTGTTTGTTCATGGAGGTTTTCTATTGGGAGAATTTGTTCAATGCTTTGATCATCTAGCAGACTCTCATCTCTTCCTAGACTTCTTATGTCATCCTCAATCCCTTCAAGTGTGTGATTTTCTATAGTAGGTTCTTGAATGGTTTCATTGTTTTGTTCATGATCTTGGGGTTGATTTTCATCTATTTCCTCCACAACATCATTTCTAATTATTTCAATCATTTGCTTGTCTTCCCAAAAAGAATCAGGATCTTCCATGACCATACACATACTTTGATCAACTTCATACAATTCATCCTCATCTTCAACAAGGTTAGTTTTGGCATTATTTAATAATTCATCCCCGTATGTGTTTTTTAACCCTTCATCAAAAGATTCAACATGCTCATTATAACAAGGTTCTCTGTTAACCCGAATCAAAGCTCCATCAGGGTTGGGAACACAAATAAATGATAAATCCATCATAAGGTATCCACCTAGGCCAGCTGCCCATTTTCTAGATAAAAGCATTCCATATGCTGGGGGTAAGTCAATGACAACTACATCCATCATAGTAGAAATGTCTGAACATGCGAAAAGATCAGCTCTAAGGTTTTTGATCAAACCATAAGATGGCACTCGTCGGGAATCTATACCACAGACATTTCCATAAGGTCTAGTCACTTCAAGTCCCATTTCCTTCATAACTTGTAAAGGCATAACATTCATTGCTGCTCCAGAATCCAACATACAATTATGAAGGAGCATGTTTTGAATGTGCAAGGTGAGGTAAAAGGGGGAGTGACCACCGCTTTTTCTTTCATAAATGGCTGAATGGATGTTTATTGGTGGATCTTTCTCTGTTTCACTAGGTTGTGTTCCACTAAGCTTTTGGATATGACATGATTCTAGGACCGGTTCAGAAGTTTTCTCTTGGCCAATACCATTGAAAAAATCCTCTACTTGGCATCTAACAGAGGGTACTTTCATTAACTCGGTGACAGGGATATTACACATTATCTTGCTTAGTTCTTTCTTCATATCAATCTTAAGATCATAATCATCTATGGCAAGATCTTCTTCTTCCTTTTTATCCTCATCAATCTTTTTATGTTTATCAAGGAAAGAAGGCTGGGAGGTGGTTCCTCGTTTATATATTTGATACTTTGGTTGCTCTTTATTTTTTGGGAGTTCTAAGGCACAACATGTGGAGCTAGGTTCTTCAATAACATCATCTTCTTGCTCCCATGGCTCTTCTTCTAAAAGGATTCTTCCAAAGTCTTCATCATAAGATAAGTCATTTATAAAGTTGATGTTTTCTGGTTGGTCATCATGATCAATGGTGTCAGAGGGTATCTCTTCTTCTTCATCACACCAATTGACTTCCTTCTTTTCAGAGTTTTCTGGATACTCAGGTCGTCGTCTATCCCTATCCCCATCAGGCCTTCTATTATTATTCCAGTAAGGTTTAGGGCCATAAGGATTTCTATGTCTCTCAGGGTCATTCAAATTTGCCACATTCTTAGTCAGGACAGTTAATTGTTTCATCATTTCTTGCATGACTTCTAAAGTGTCCTTGGATTCCTTTGGCACACTCACAGGTTCCTTTGGTTTTCGAAGTCTAGGGTCAGATCTAGAAGTGGATGGGGTGAATTGATCGAAAAAGTTTTGTTTCCCCATGGATGCTACATTTTGTTCAGCCATCTTAGCATTTGATTGAGCGGTCTTTAAGTCATTTGGGTTTTTATCCTTTAACTGATAACCAACCCATCCCTCAAAAGCATTCAAGTAGTGAATGACAACTGCTTGATCTTTTGGTCTAATTTCTTCAGGGATAACAGCTACAGTCTTGTCAAATCTTATGTTAAACTCATGGACTGTTTCATTTTCTCTTTTCTTGATGTCGAAAAGTTGGTGTAAGAGAAACTTCCCATCTAACTTTCGGGACCACTCACTGTTCAGCTTGTTGACAAAATTATCATACCCATCAATGGATGAGGCAGGCAACCTGTCAAACCACTTCCTAACATCTCCTTCCAAGGATGCCAGGAGACCCCTCATGAAAACATCTTCCTCAGATGCTCCATATGCTTCCATGTGTTCCCAAACTTTATCAATGTGGTCTTCAATTGATATAGCGGATACTCCATCAAATCTGGGAACCTTTTCAAAATACTTTTCAGGCATGTCATGGGGTGCACCCTGGATTTGGGAAAAGTCTAAAGGAGATGGTTTTGCTTTTCTTCCAAAAATCCTAGGAGCTTGTGGTGGAGGAACATTCTGGTTTCCCGGGTTTGTTCCGGCCATTGGATTTGGTAAGCTTGTGTTTAAGTTTGAACTAGGTGATGAGGGAGGAACCGACTTGATCAAAGGGGATCCTAAAGTTCTGTTTGGAGAATCGTTAATCAATTTCCAAAGGAAGTTTGATGGTTGTGCTTTAGGGTCTCTTTTACGATAGGTGATTGGGGTTCCTTCAACTTGATCTAAGTTTACTTTACTTCTTGTGTTGTAAGGATGTAAATGAGCTCGCTCCTCAGCGGAGTCACGATTGGGAGTCGCCAGGTAGATTTAACTCTTCTACCAAGATATGTGTCGTTTGTATATGCGGGAAGGACTAGGGCAAGCTATTGCCTCCCCGACAACGGCGCCAAAATGTTATCACCTAAACTGTAGTTACCCCTATGGAAGGATCCAGTCATGGATGGCAATAGGGAAGGGCAACTTGAAAGGTGCAACCACGATCACCTCGACCTCCAATGTATATGGTCGTCACGCCAGTCGAGGCAACCTTCACTTTATGTTATCTAGCCCAGACAACAAAGGGGGAGACCCGATCTACTCCCGACAGGAGAGATCAAAACCAGGACACCAAATCAGGGTATTTCCAAGTGAAGTTAGGTGTATGGTTTATCCTAGACCTAAGGATGAAGTCACAAGTCAAGTGAGGGGTTTAATAGATGTAGCTTTGGTTCATAGTTGATGTGAGAGTGACTTGCAATGTTTAAAGTGAGATCTAGGGCTAGTGTACTAGGTCAATGTCAAAAGATCCACTGCCTTGGGAACCGTGTCCAATGCAGGGTTGTTAGGGGTCAGACTGGGGCTAACTAGTACATGAGACAATCTTGACCATAGTCCATGATGTCTTCAAAGGTATAGTTCACCATGCAAAAGTCAAACCACAAGTCAATCCAACAATCTAGGAGAGTGGGTTGACTTGGAGATAAACCAGTGCCTTGGGAATTGGGAAGTGGAGTCAAAGTAGGATTGACTTTATGGTTTAGGACTCCTACAACATGAGATAAGTGGACAGTATAGGCCTTGATGGATAAAAGTGTCTAGATCTAGGTTTGACCCAAGTGGACCACAATCCCTAAAAACAAGGAATGCAATCCCCAAGGTAAGATTTGACAAAGTGACAGTCTAGACCTAGGTTTTGAATTATTCTGAATCCGGATCTGCAAAAATCTCAAGTACCCAGTTCCTCGAAGTGAGTGAACTCACTTCTCCAAGGTGGTGCGACTTTCCCTAAGGAGGCTTGAATCGGGGTTTAGGTGGGTCAAATCATGTCGGATGGCATCCAAACTTTAGATCCGGGTAGATTAGTCAAGTAAGGATATGGATCTATAATTTTGTGGCAATCCACCGGTTAGATCTTTGTAGATCTGAGTTTTAGTGTTCCAAGTGGTCCAAAATGGGGATTAAATCCCTTAAAATGTGGAATGGGGCCCACAAGGTGATTTTCAAGAAAGGGACAACCTGGGTGTATGTTATTTGATGTGTAGATGTCAAATCAAGTGAAATCTCAAACACCCATCGCTTAGATCTAGGTCAACCTGCTCAAATGGTGAAGTGCGCCTTCCTTGGGAGAAGCTAGGTTGGCTTGGGAGAGGGGTCAAACGGAAGCCAATCCACACCAAACTATAGATCCGGGATGCCGTGGATGCTATAGAGGTGGGTTTTCAATATCAAGCCCAACAACCCACTAGATCTTAGTAGATCTGACAAAATGTAAAATGAGGGTTTTGTAGTATTTAGGGTTTTAACAATTTATGAATTATGTCAATGGATTGGATAAAGGAAAGAGAAACAAACCTGTGGATCTTACCTGGATAACCTTGTAGATGCCTTGATGATGATGATCTATGCAATCCCGATCAATTTGGAAGCTTTGAGGTAGTCTCTATGCAAATCGATTTAGTCCAAGAAGCCAATGCGCCCTCTCTCCTGCACAACAAACGTCAACAATATCAGATTTGATGCATCAAGAGATAAGACTAATGCCACAAAAGAAGTAACAGAAAGATAGCATAGATCACAATGATACTAATGATAACCCCCTGATACAAGCGAATGCCAAGAAAGTCGATTTGAAGAAGCCTTGCAAAATCGCCCTTGTTGAAGTCGCCCTCCTGTAGACAAACAATGATTTCCAAACAAAGATAGATCTTACCACAATTTCCAAATGCTAGGTTGCAATAGACTTTCCAATCACCATCTAAGAACACCAGATGCAAAGGAGACCACAAGAATTTCCACAAGAATATTTTTCTATACCAATAATCCAAGAGCCAAAGACCCTTTACAATGAGAGGCTCTCTCCTTTAAATAGGAAGGAGAGGCACCAAAACCCTAACCACTTTTTGAATGAGTGGCTAAGATTAAAAGATACAAATGTCTAATCAATGGTTGAGATGAGCTCAACAACATAATACATGGATCACACATGAAATATAACATAAGTGGACAAAGTCGCCCTAGGAGAGGGGAATCCCACCAAATCATGATGACAAAATATCATAAGAGGCTCATGGTGGGTCCAAGGGGTAATTTTATCCCTCCTTGGTCAATCCCCATGGCACAATAACCAATAAACAATCATGAAAGTACCAAATCGTGCCTCCAAGGTGAAGTAGTGTATCTCCAAGGTGAAGTCGTGGTCCTCAAAGACCTCAAAAAATCCACAGAAAGTGCCATAAGTGATGGATGCGGGCCCCGATGAAGCTGAAACTGCAGGAGGAGGTGTGGAAGGTCCCGATCTATCATCACTGATCATCCCATGCCATAACTTTGCCTCAGTAGCCCAAATCGATTTCCTCAATAGCCATTTCTACCAATCCTGAAATGCCTCGGGAAACGTGAAACTGCCCAAACTGCCTCCTGGAGTGATGGCGCTGTCAAGGTGAGGGTGCCAATGTGTCCGGGAGGGGGGTAATATGGTAAAAACAAGTGGCTGGACCACCCCCTCCATCATCAGCGCCCTAGGTCATCCGGATAAAAGTCATCTCTGCTCCGACAGGGCCTCCAACAGGCCAAAACTGCACTAGGACAGCTTACTGAGGCTAAATCATCACTGTAAGTGCCCGGAACTGAAAACAAACTGTCTCATTGGACTCAGAAGGTCCAAATCTATCCAAGATGTGTACTCATACACCATATGAGTCTCTGCATGATCAAAATAAATATCCAATATACCGGA
The DNA here is from genome assembly GCA_027924585.1 of Larix kaempferi. Classification (NCBI taxonomy): domain Eukaryota; kingdom Viridiplantae; phylum Streptophyta; class Pinopsida; order Pinales; family Pinaceae; genus Larix; species Larix kaempferi. The sequence goes on from BSBM01000264.1 coordinate 1,711,953, forward strand.
ACAGGGCCAATAATAATGCGCTGTATGTATACAAACACTGCTGTAACCCCAGAATCATCATCATACCCTGTAGCTGCTGCATAGAATCATCCTGTATGTGTACACAGACCATATATCATCTATCCATATCATCATAAGGTCCAACATCTCATGTCCCATGGTCCTCCATGGTCAAACTAGGTCCAACCAAGACCAAATACAACTCAGACTATCATCAATAGCTGCTGCAAGGTGTCAAGGTTAATACATGCTTTACAATTTATTCAAATAGCTTCTATAACACCAAGTAATCATGACTGGCGATCTAAATCCAAATATATAGTGTCGTTAGTTATTATTATTACTCAGACTAGACTTTCAGGATCATACTCACTTCATAGTTGTGATCAATTTGCTAGTGAAGGGTGAAGGCTGAAATAAATGGCTAGGCTAAGGGATGACTTGACTATCTTGACTTTGTGACACTTTGGCAAGGGAAAGGGAATACACACCATAGTATATACTGAATGAGCAATAACACAGGGGATGGCGGTGTCTCACAAATGGATGAGTTGTTTAAAGAGGGTTTATTCACCTTCACAGATGCGCACAATCCATAATACAAGCAAGGCCAGCAATTGTTTAGATATAACATTTAAGTTCCATTGCTTTTTGGGCCTGAGTTTTCCATAGCCTTGATCTATGTGTGTTTACAAACACATTGCATAGATTTACATTTATTTTTAGGCTTTCTGCTGCAGGTGTGTTTTTAAGGCACTTGTTTACCTGAGCACTTCTAGGTGTGTCATGGACAGCTTGTTTACCTAGGTATTTATTTTCCAACAGATATAACATTTTATTTTTCATGGCCATTTTCATTTGGCATTTCTTTCATATACAAGATATAGCATTTGATTTTTCCAGATTTTATATTGATGGCAGCACTAAAAGTTTCAGGTTTAGCCAACACAACTTTAGTGACTATGGGGAATTCTCAAGGAACTCCAACTCACCATAGGTAAGTTTTGTCACCAACTCAGAGCCGAGACACAATAAACAGGGAAGCTCATCCAATACAGAGGCTACAGTGGGGAAAGGTCCTCCATGTCACTAGTCAAGTAGCAAATCAAGGTAATAATCTAAAAGGTAGGCCATGGATGGATGAAGACTATGAAATGATGGAGCCAACACTAGCAAGCCAGAGTATGGTGTAATGATCACCTCTATTCTCCCTAAGGAGGGTATGTACCAATGAGTATGAATAATGAACTTCTAAGTCTGAGTAGGGACAGTAATATATATATAATAGGTCAACCAGGTCCAAATATCTATATGATCGCCAGATCATGACACTAAGTGCTAAGACATGCTATAAGAATAAATATAAAAGCAATCTAACCATAATACCATGATATACCTGCTGAGTCATATACCTGAAAGCTCATCAACCTGTACCATCATCTGTCCTCTGAGACTGCTGCTGTAACTCTGGGCACTACTGTCTGCTCTGTACCAATGGCATAATGGCTATATCGGGCATCTCTCTGAGTGTCCTGAAACTCAGTCATGGCATGGGGAATATAACTGCTGTCCACAATCTGATAGTGATCCCATATAAATGCTCATCTCGGCGTCTCAAATGCAAGGGAACTGGCTGAATAGTGCACTGGCATCAGAAAAATAATGTATGGTAGCCCGGCTACTATATATGTGATAACAGGTCTATTGAAGTTCCTCCTTCAGAGAAACTCATTAGTCATTCTATCTTTAGTGATCATTCAATTTCTTATCACCTTATTGAAGAAGAAGAAAGTAGGGACATCGATCAAGACCCTTTAGTCGTGATCTCACATTATCATGGTGTAAATAATTAGGGTGTTTTAACGAACTTGTTAATTTTATCCCTGATCAATTAAATGAAAATGATCAATTATCCTCTTGTGAATTTAATGATGAATCAATAGAAGATGAGGGTGAATCAATGAATCACACTAGATGCTCTAATCTTTTTTCTACTTCTTATAGTGAGTCTTTAAGTTTTCCTTTTTCCATCCTTAGTCAAGATAGCTTCATCCAATTCTTAGAATTAGAATCTTATCCTCAGTTTGAAAATATAGGACCTGATCAAAAGCTTGAAATCATTCCTAAGCCAAAGAGTTTTAATTTGAAAGACTGTTCCTTTTGTCAACTTCCAAGGTCAAATATTTCTATCCATTCGGGGGAAAGTACATATTTTCAATCCACCCTCCCTGCCCAACTCTTTCAATCTTCTTTGGGTTGGTGGTGTAGTCAGTCTTTTGCCTTTGAAATTTTCAATAGGAAGTATAAGCTTGATCACATGATTGGAGAAAAAGCACTTCATTTCCCTTTTCAACCACTTTGGAACAATAATGCTTGTTGTCAAGTTATCAATCATTCTTGGTGGCCAGAAAAGGTGTTTAAAGATCAGTTTCATCTTTTCTCTATTCTTAAGCAACAAGTGGGCTTGATTTTGATTTTTCGTCTTCTAAGCTTTAATTTATCCCAACTCGGTTCTTATTTGATCATTAGTCCCAGGGAGAACCAAATTGAATATGTGAGAGAGGTGAATAAAGAAAGTAGTATGAGTCAAGAGAAGTCAAATTTTTCATCACATATTTTTCCTCCATCCATCTCGAAGTTTAGCTTGCATAATTTTTATGATCCTATCGATTCTTTGATGGAGGATGTTTGCATCAGTCATTCTTCTCCTTGGCATGATTTCATTTTGCACCATTCAAACCCTTTTGATATTTTTGAACAAATCAGGACGATTGTGCTATAAAATTCTTTAATCTTTAACCCAATCCTGACTTGTTTTATTAATGAAAATCAAAGAAGAATCATTAAATTATTTAATGAATGGTTGCACTGGATTTATGATTTCACCTAGCATTTGTCTGACTGGTTAGAGTAGGGTAGGTAGGACTTCGAATAAGCTCACTTGAGCAGTAGGATTTGTGTGCTTTTTTGCTTTTCCTACGTGCTGAGTATTGCAAGTCTTCTTTGTTTTTCACTTTTGATGATTCTTTGAGTCTTTCTTCTGAGTGCTTTTCCTTTTGCTGAGTTATTTGATTGAGTTGAGTTTTGCTCCTTCCAAACCTTTCCTTCCTCCTACACAATAAAACTAATAAAATTCACATGTTATGTTAGATTAGTATTTCCTTTATGCATTCCAGTTTCTGCTATAGAGTAGATTTCATTTTTTTCAGCATTTATTTTATATTTTATCCCATACATGCATCACGCGGTATTCTAGTGGCCGTGATTGCAGATACAGGTGCAAAAATAAAGCTGAAAGCAAAGGATGGTGAGTGCTTGATTGAAGATTGATGCAGAGCAGTTCGAGACCAGAGATTTTGAGGTTCTCAAGCGCTCTCTCCCTTAGAGCACTTGTCCTAGCTGGAGCCAAATGTTATCACACCATAGTAGTTGGGCTACTATTTTTGCTGAGTAGATATCTACACTTTCCAGAGCTTTGCTTTTACAGAGATCAACTATGATGAGCAACATTATTTGAGATCACTTACAGATCAGAGCAGTATATATCAGATATTGAGTAGACCTTGTGCCAAGGCTGAGCCTTGAGAGCTTAGATTTGATGACTAATATGACCTTTTATTCCATATAGTTTCAGTTCAGTACCTAGAGTTCCAAATATTATTATTGCAACGGTGTTTCAGTTGGTTCTAGATGATGATTATTTATATGCAGTGATATGACCATTGACTTATGATTGTTATCATGGATTATTATCTTGTTGTTTTAGCCATCTTCATAGCATTGACTTGGTATATAACTCATGATGTGGCAATATTATTTAATATAAGAAATGAAATATCTTGGTTGTTTAAATAATGAATTGGATGTATTACTTGCACTAAAAGGTTCATTGACTATACCCATTGGTTTCACTACCCTCCTTTGAGCATGAACATGGTCTTTCATGACATTTATGTCTGCTAGTTTAGGTTTCACCTTCACTTGACTCCATCCATCCATGACCTTCCCTATTTTTGGCTTTCACCCTGATTTGTCTTTTTGACTATTGATATGGAGGACTTCCCCTTTTTCTAACGTTGTGTTGGATTGCATCCATGTTTGTTTTGTGTCTCGGCTCTGAGTTGGTGATAGAACTTTCCCATGGTGAGTTGGATTTTGTGCCTAGATCATTCTAGTTGGTTGCCCCGATGTTTGGCTTAGTGCGGAATTCCCTCTAGTCACATGAGATGTTGTTGGCTAAAACCTAAAGCACTTGTACTATTTGTGGAAATTATCGGAAATCTCTTGTGAAAGCCTATGAACTTAAAATTCTAGAATGTGTTTTTCAACACAGGATGAATAAAGGCTACAGCAATGAACTGCTAAAATACCCCATGAAGGGTATAGAAAGGTCTAAAAAGCAATGGTTAAACAAATGCTATATCTAAATATTGTTGACCTCATAAATGTAAATATGCCCTAGATGCAAGCTGCGATTAGTTGTGCTTTTTAGCGCATGTGAAATCCCAGAGGGGTCATATAGGCCAAAAGGCCATAGAAATGAAATGAATGATCCTAATGAACTTGGATCAAATTGATATATGCATGATGCCAAGGTTGAATAAGCACTCTCTAAACAATTTACCCATTTTGTGAGGCACTGCCATTCCCTTTGTTATCTTGTCCAGCACAATGTGTAGCTCCCCCTTTCCCAGTCCAAAGTATCTCTTGGTTGAATTGGTCAAATCATCCCTTTCCCCTAGCCTTCTTCTTAGCCTTCACCCTATCTTAGCAGTTAAACCATGTCCATTGGTGAGTAGGTCTTTAAAGCTTTGGTGCAAGTAAATTATAGATAACATTAAATATCTATGTATTAACTTCCAACTGATTGATGTTTATACTTGAAGTTAAGCTGTGAATATGGTTAAAGGAACATGTCTTAATCATTTGTGATGATCTAGTCCTTGGTTGTATTTTTGACCTAGTCAAACATAGTTTGACCATGGTCATTCTTGGGATCCGTGATGAGATGGACCACTTGTACTTTATGATGTTGATTTATGGTCCCACATGCACCTATTGATGATTCCATATGTTGGATATATGTTCCAGATGATGATTAATGCAGCTGGTCAGTTTTATTATTATTTCCAGATCATCATATTTTACATTGTCCGGGTATGGTGGACCCTACATATCACCCTCACAGGTTGTCATGAGGTGTATGAGTACTCATCTCTAGTGGATTTGAGTCTTTTGGATCCATTGAGACACTTATCTTTCAATTCCGGGCAATCCTGGGCATGATAGCAGCAGTTATCTACATGTTGACCAATTTGGGCATACTGATCCAGCTTGTCCAGCAGAGGCATTGGAGGCCAGTCGTTGCCTAGGGCGCTACAGAGGAAGGGGGTGGTCCAGCCACTTGTTTTTACCATTATACCCCCCTTCTAGACATCCCGGTACACTCAGTTTGACAGTGCGGGCACCCTAGATGGCAGTTTTGGGCACTTTTAGGGTTTTTCAGGAGGATTAAAAAATGGAATAAAAAGGTCATTGAGGAATTCGATTTGGGAAATTGAGTCAAGGTTTTGGCACTTGGTCTTCTCAGAGGTCATCCATGGTGAACCCCCCTTCTTCCAGATCAATTGGCACCAGTCAGTGGGGTCCACATGGGCTACAGTATCTCTTTTATTGAACTTCTCTCTATGATGATGGGGACAGGATTTGATCATTTGTATACTTGGACATGTCAATGAGTCATGTGTTATATTATTGTGCCATGGGGACATGCTAGTGAAGGGGATTAATACCTCCTAGCCCCACCATGTGCTCCTAGTGACTTGTCTTGGTCTATTTGTTGTGACACATGTTGTATTAGCCACCCCCATGTATGACGTCACCCTCATTAGAGTCTTTTAGGCTATGACTTCATCACTTAGTTGAGTAATCCATGTCTTATATTGTATTGGCTCATCTTAGTCGTTGATTAGATTATTATATCTTTTGATCTCAACTACTAGTTTTAAAAAGTGGTTTAGTGGTTTAGGGTTTTGGTCTTCCTCTCTTATAAAAAGAGAAGACACCCTCATTGTAAAAGCACCTTTGGAGCTCTTGAAGATTGAAATAGAATACTATTTTGTGGATCTACTTCTCATGTCTTGATGGATTCTTTTGCAAGTTGAATATACAGTACTCTCTCTATGTATCATTGTGGATCTTGGGCTACTAGTCATTTTTTTGCAGGGAGGCCGAATTGATGAGGAGGAGGACGATTTGAAGGAGTCTATTGTTGGGGGGACCCACATATCTTCTCTTGGGTTGATCTTTGTGACAGGGAGTATCATTATTGTATCTTTGTGACATAGTTGATGCTTTCTATTACATCTCTTCATCATTTTCATAATTCTTTTACTTGGCTTATTTCTAACTTGATCTTTTCTCGTAGGAGGAGGACGATTTGGCTATCTTTGGAGGAGGACGTTTTGGCTTGGAGCACTAGATCTCACTCTTGAATATACACATAGGGGGAATGCTATCAAATTTGCAAAATGGCCACAAGCAATTGAGGTATGTTCTACAAGGTATGTATCTAGATCCATTCATTCTTCTTCATTGGTCATAAAACCCTCATAATCAAAACCCTCATTTTACAATTTTCTAGATCTACTTGGATCTAGCATGCTTTTGGGGATAAAATTAAAGACCCATCTCTATAGCATCCACGACAATTTGGATCTATAGTTTGGTGGTGATTGGCCTTCATTTGACCCACTTCCCAAGGCATATTGGTCTCTCCAAGGAAAGTCGCATTCCTTGGGAGAGCCTACTTTGCTAGTTCCCAAACGTGGGTAGGTGAGATTTTTGTTGCATTGAATAGATATACCTCGAAAACCTACCCCTAGTGCTTCACTTTTGTGATTTTCACCTTGTGGGCCCTATTCCTCATTTTGAGGGTTGTGCCCCACTTGGGTCACTTTGTGATGCATTAGATCTAGTGAGATCTAGCCATGGCATGCTATTGATCTTGAAAACCCACCTTGCTTTTCACCTTGACTATTCCGATCTATAATTTGGTGGGCATCCGACTCCATTTGCCCCTCCATCCAAGGCACTAGTCTTCCTTGAGTCAATTCGCACTCCTTGGGTAGGTGGATTTTTGCTAGGTCCCACACTTGGGTATTGCTAATTCTTGGCCAAATCCATAGATCCATGCCATAACATACCCCTAGTTCCATCTCATTTCATCTTTGACCTTGTGGACCCAATTTGGACCATTTTTTCCACTTTTTAAGGAGTGGGTCCCACTTGGTTAATTTTCATGGTACTAAGTCATCTTTAGATCTATTAATTGAACCTCATAAGTGGTCCTTGTCATTTCATTGGTTGAATCACTTATCACTCTTTAAGACTCTTCAACCACACTTTAACCCTTGGGTCCACTTAACCTTCATAGATCTAATTCACCATTGATCTCCTTGTTTCATCATACACATTTCCCTAGGAATCTTTGGGTTAGCTAGTCTTCATTGATTGGCTAGGGTCTCCCCCTTGATCTTGATTAGTCTTGATCTAAAGTGAAGAGTGCCTCAGTTGATGTGACTCCCAGCTTGCATTGGGAACCGTGGCATCTCTTGGGTCACCTCTTTAGTTGTCCAACACCTCTACCATCCTAGATGGAATACCTTTAGGGACAACTACAAGTTGTGTGATAACACCCTGTTAACAAATTCTTCATATGTTGTAATATGATCATGTCCCAAGGTTTTAATTCCATGGAACCACCAATCATTGGTATCTCCCTCAAGATGCAAAATAGTTATTTTTAGAGCATCCTCTTCAATCATTGGATTCAACCGAAAATACACATCTGGTTTTTGTATCCAAGTATTTGTAGAACTTTGAGATGAACCATCAAAGGTAGGAAGGGGCATTTTACCTATGGCATAATTCAATTCTTTATTTTGAAAAGGAGTTATGTTACCTCCTCTCATTTTGAGTTTGTTTGAGACAATAAAGAATTGATCAAATGGTAATGTTCTTCTACAATCTTCACTCAACTCTTGCCATTCTGCTAGAATTTCCTTCATGCCAATTTGAGGGTTAAGATCTTCTTTGGTCTTAAGAAACTTAGGTGTGGTAGCTCTTGTTGAGCTCTGAAACTCATGAGCTTGATTATGAGGCCTTGTTCTTGAGAAAATGCTTCCACCCACTGTCTTCTTTTCCTCACTAGAGGAACTGCTAGTGCCTCCTGTGGCCAATTTTCTACCAATTTGACTAGCCATCAATTCGAATCCTTGCATTATCTGCCTTGTCATATCTTCAAAAAAAGGTTTCATGACTTTCCTAAGCTCCTCTTTCTCCTCCATATCAGAATTTCCTTTCTCATCCTTAGCCATAGTTTCAACAGAATACACCTCTTCTCCTTCTTCTTCCTCTTCACCAAAAGCACTTTCAGTTTCAGTTTCTAAAGGTGGGGGCTGATTTCTTTGGCTTCTTGTCTTCATAAATGGTCATCCACATCAGGTGCAAGGACAATGCTCTGATACCACTTGTAATGTCCCTTATTAAGAAATTTGGAAAAATTGGGAAAATTGCAATTTTTGGCCAATTCGACCCTTAGACTAGTTATGACTCCAATGCTTCCAAATGGCTCCAAATGCTTCTGAATTGGATCTGGAGGTATTTGAAAGGTATTAAGACATAAAAATGAGGCTGACAGTTGTCTGGACAGTCTCAAAAGACTTCTACAACATTCATTTACAATCAGGGAAAGATGGGGAAATTTACTAGTCAAATCGAGGTTCAAAACCCCCAAGGGTAGGGGACAAAGATGGCTTTCCAAATGCTTTATGAGCTTCCCAAATTTCAGAATAGAGACATGGTACTATTAAAGGACTTCAATGGGCTCCCAAATGCATCATCAATCAGTTTCTATAGGCTTCTGCAACTCCCATAAATCAGAGGTTTGTGGACATGTCTTCACATAGGGGAAAATGATAGGAAACTTCACCATTTGCCATGAAATTCGAGATTTATGTTCCAAAGGCTTATGCAATGTATTTGAAACTTCTTCAAGACATTAATGACTCTCCATACATCATAAAAATCATAGGGATGAGCTGATACAAGTCGAAATAAAGCAACTTCAAGCTTTCATAACAAGACATGAGGAAAATGGCACCATTTACACATTGTTTAGTATTTTGACATAGTTTCAATTGGTATTTCGACCTAAGGATCTTTTGAGCAGCAAATACAAAGTAAATACATCAGATTACAAATAAATGGGGCCACAAGAGCTCCCTCAAAGAGAACATCTCCTCACCAAGTGCGCCCTTCCTCCAAGAGCCAAAATATGAAGAGAAAAGTGAGAAAGGAGTGGAAGCAAGTTGAGGATGAGAATGTCACGAGCAGCCCTGTAGCTTAAACTTGCAACAACTGACTCCATTGTAGCTCCAAATAAAAGATCTGAATGGCCTCTCCAATTTCCAATTAGGATGGGAATCTTTCACCCTCGAAATTGGTACTAAGGCAAGTAGAGTAAACACTCCACAAGCATGGACAAGCTATGCTCTCCAATATGCAAAATGAGAAATGATCAAAAGCCACTCTCTTTCTTTGTTCTTGACTTTTATAAACTTCCAAAGACCTCCTTAGCTCAAATTCCATCCATGAGCTTCATGCCAACTCGAATTGGGAAGAGATTCCAATGTGTGCCACTTGTCCGTCCATTCCTAGCCTCCTCCTTCACTCAATTCGAATGGATGACTCTTTGGCTGCCCTAACTCCCTTGTGCGCCCTCTTGGAGGCTATTTTTAGCCCTGACATGTCATATATGTCATATGTTAGCAATCAAGTATGATTTGTGTCATAGGTGTAGCATCTTCATCATTATTGTCATAGAAACTAGGGAATCTAGCCCAAGTGTCTCAATTTCTCTCAAATACCTCTTCCTCTTCCATGGGAGTTACTCTTCCACTCCAATTCGACCTTCATTGAGTCATGCCAAGTATATTGACCTTCCAACTCCCCCAAGAATGTGGACTCCACCTAGGATTCGAATGGGTGAGAGTGGAATGCCATGTGGCATGGGGAATCTTGCTTAAGTGGGTCCCACACCTCCAATGTGCCCTCATGACCAAGTGCTACCTTATTTTCCTATCTTAATTATTTATTTATTCCCCATTTAATATATTTGGTCAAGCTAATGTCCATTTGGGGTTTTATAGTTCCCTTATTCCAAATCTAATGTTTCCACCCCAACCTAGGAAACTAGTAGATTGGTGGAATTTTCTCTTTTTGAGATTTATTTGAATGGGGACATTACACCTTAACTCCATCTTGGGAGACTATGTGGCCCAAAAATTTTCCTTTAGTTACCCCAAAAACTGACTTAGAAGGATTTAATGAAATCCCAAATTCTTTACATCTTTCAAAAACCTGTTTTAGATGACCAATATGACTTTTCCCATCCTTTGAAAAATTTGTTAAATCATCTTGATATATTTCAATGATTTTTCCAATTAACCCTTTGAAAGCAAAATCCATGGCTCTTTGAAAAGTAGCCCCAACATTAGTTAGACCAAAAGGCATTCTTAAATACTCAAAAGTGCCCCAAGGCGTGATAAATGTAGTTTTATGCCTATCTTCGTTTTTTACCATGACTTGGTTATAACCAAAAAAACCATCAAGCATTGACGTCATTCCTGAACCTGTTACTCTTTGAAGAAGTGTTTCCATTTTGGGAAGGGGATAGTTGTCTTTATTACCAGCAGCATTTAGATTTTTGAAATCCACACATAATCTGATTGAACCATTCTTTTTTCTAACCACAACCAAATTCAAACACCAAGAGGAATATCTTGTAGGAGCTATTATTTTGGCAGTCAATAGTTTTTCTAACTCTACTTTGACCAACGGAGCTAACTTGGGATTAATTTGTCTTAACTTTTGCCTAATTGGCTTAGCTCCTTCTCTTAAGGGAATTGTGTGCTGAAGGACATCCTCCTTATAGACTTTCATCTCATCATATGTGAAAGCCAAAACATCCCTATAATCCCTTAAAAGATTTATTATTTGTTTCTTTGCTTCATTAGGGGTATTTTTTTCAATTTTCACCATTCTAGGATCCTCACTTGTTCCTATATTGACTTCAATATGGTCGCCTGGGCTTAGATTTTCCTTTCTTTCTTTCTTCTGGCCATCATGCCTGTCAAACAATTGCTCAAGAGCAACTATACTTCTAGAATTTGGGTTAAGTTGCGGATCACATTCAGGGTAGCAGCGACCCTCTTCTTTACAATCAACTTTGTGTTAAGATTTAATATGCTAAGATATAAAATAGCAGCATTACATTCCATTTCACAATAATAGCATATACAGGATCACTGAAGAAACAACAAGCACAGCATAAACACAAGAGACACAGATTTATCCTGGGAAACCCTCATGGGGTAGAAAACCCAGCAAAGCTTCCTCAATATAGATGACCAGCAAATACAAAAGATGTAACCCTGAGCATAAGCTCCTCCTTCTCCATAGAAGACCTCTCTCTCATAAGTGTGCCACTCTCAAGTGAGTGAGTGTGTGTAAAATGAGGAATACAACTCCTCTATTTATACACTACTCCGACTTGTCTTTTACACAAATCATGTAGGCTTGTATTTAACCATTGGGTTAAATACCCCACTACAACTGACTGGGCCGACCCCACTAGGGTGGTCTAACAACCCTTTGACCCACATAACACATACAGGGCCGACCCCCACTAGGGAAGTCTAATAACCCAAGTTACCACATTCCGACGGAGGAATAAACATCTCCGGATATACAATAAGATCTTCACGGAGGAATGAAACATCTCCGAAATAATAAAGTACAAATATAATATTCTTTGAAGTTACATATCTCAACACTCCCCCTTAACGAGAAGGATATTATAACAGCATCTGCACGAGCAAGGAGTCATCAACACCATACATGATACATCTATAAATCATTGGAAGCGTTCTCAACATCATTAGTAACTCAAGTAGTTACTGGAACATCTTCAATACTGGAACATCAACATCTTCAGTACTGAGTCTTTATCTTTTACAGCACTCGAACAGCTACAACAACATCAACATCTGGATCCTCACGATCATCAGCATCGTCATCATACGATCATCAGCATCGAGATCATCTCGATCTACAGCATCTGGATCATCACGATCTACAGCATCTGGAACATCTCGATCTACAGCATCTGGATCATCTCGATCTACAGCATCTGGATCATCACGATCTACAACATTTGGATCATCTCGATCTACAGCATCTGGATCATCTCGATCTACAACATCTGGATCATCTCGATCTACAACATCTGGATCATCATCTCGATCTACATGATCAGCAACATCATCATCTAGATCAACACGATCAGCAGCATCGTCATCTAGATCATCAGTATTAGTATCCACACCAATACAAGTATACACATCATCAATACAAGTATCCTCATCAATACAAGTATCCTCATCAATACAAGTATACACATCATCAATACAAGTATCCTCATCAATACAAGTATACATACAAGTATCCTCATCAATACACATCATCAATACATAGCAGCATACCCTGCAACACACACGATCATATTACAGGATGATCAATCCCGTTCTCTTTAGGACATAGGTCCATGGATGATACAATCCAAATCAAGTTCCAGGATGATCAATCCTTATCACTTTAAGACAAGTCTCATGTCTAGGGACGATGCAATCCCATCACGTACATTTTGAACCCAGTTCATGGACGATGCAGTCCTCACATGTACATTTTGAACCGAGGTCCAGGGACGATGCAGTCCTATCTTCAATTCTCGGAGACATCAGTCTACGGATCAATTCTGGGACTAAAGTCCGGGGAAGAAACAATCCCCTACCTATTCATTCAGGACTTCATTATCGGAGACCCAGTCTACGGCTCAATTCTGGGACCGAAGTCCGGGGAAGATACAATCCCCTACCTGTTCATTCAGGACTTCATTATCGGAGACCCAGTCTACGGCTCAATTCTGGGACCGAAGTCCGGGGAAGATACAATCCCCTACCTGTTCGTTCAGGACTTCATTATCAGAGACCCAGTCTACGGCTCAATTCTGGGACCGAATTCCAGGGAAGATACAATCCCCTACATGTTCATTCAGGACTTCATTATCGGAGACCCAGTCTACGGCTCAATTCTGGGACGGAAGTCCGCGGAAGATACAATCCCCTGCCTGTTCATTCAGGACTTCATTCTCGGAGACATCTTGTCTACGGCTCTCTTTAGGACTGAAGTCCAGGGATGATCCAATCCCCAAATGTCCACCAAGGACTTCATTCTCGAAGACATACGTCTACGGCTCTCTTTAGGACTGAAGTCCAGGGATGATCCAATCCCCACATGTCCACCAAGGACTTCATTCTCGAAGACATACGTCTATGGCTCTCTTTAGAACATGTGTTCAAGGATGATGCAATCCCCTTGTCAACTTAGACCCTGTCTAAGGACCATCCACCAACCTCTCTGTCAGCATCACCAATATATGTATCCACATCATCGACCTCTCTGTCGATGCAGGAAATCTCATCATAAGTGATCACATCACTCCCCCTTTCGAGGAGGGTCCTTCTGAACTATATTAAGTTTGTCTAGGAAAAATTTACTTGAGGTAGAGGTTTGGTTAGTACATCAGATCGGTAGAGGTCTGGTTAGTACATTGGTAACTTGTTACAAATTCGAACTTTAATTCCTTTCTGCACCATATCTTGTATATAGAAATGTCAGATCTCTATGTGCTTTGACTTATCATGGAACACTGGATTTTAGTACAACTCTGTTTGTCACATGGGATCACAGTTGAGTCCATCTCTAAGTCAAACAATTCTGAAACCATACTACTTCATAACTTAGCAGAGCAAGCAGCCATATATTCTGCTTGTGCTAAGAGCCACACTAGATTGTTTCCTGCTAAACCACAAGATCATGGTTGATCCCAAACAATAACATCTTCTCGATGTGCTCTTCCTGTCTAATACACTTTCTGCTCAATCAACATCTGTGTAGCCATCTGAAGTCATGATCTCCAAGATAACATAGATCAAAGTCTATCATATCCATTAGGTACCTCATCACATGCTTTGCAGCTATCAGGTGAACTCGTCTAGGTTCCACTAGATACTGTCTCAAGGTGTTTCACAGCAAAGCATATATCTGACCTAGTATTCGTTAGATACATCAATGACCCAATAATTTTTTCTGTACAGAGTTATATCCACTAACTTTGATGAGTCATCCACTAACAGCTTCAAGTTGGAATCCATGAGAGTGGTCGTTCCAACACATCAAGTCCTTTTAATATTTATCGGCATATTTTCCCTGGTTGAGAAAGATTCCTTCTGAGCCTTGCCATACTTCCAGACCTAGGAAGTAATGCATCAATCTGAGATCTTTCATTTTCATTTCTGCAGCCATCTTCTTCTTTGTTTTCATGATCTATTTCTCATTCCTTGTCAGAAAGAGATCATCCTCATACAATAATGGTATGATAGGTTCATCATCCACAACCTTAAGGTAAAGGTTAGGATCAACTTTACTTCTGGTAAAGCCCAAGCTTTGTCAAGAAGCTGTCAATTCTCATTCATTCACACTCTGCATTGAGTGATCTTCTGCATATCTATATGTGCCATCTCTCGTCAGATGGGTCAACTGATATGAGCCTCAATATCATTCAAACTCTGTAGTGAGTTCCTTCTTGCATCCATTTCATCTGTGTATAGAAGCCATATTCAACCTTGTAGCAAAGGTTGAGATCCACATCACCATGATGATCATTAAGCTCATCAATTGACTAACAATCCTGGGTACCCATACAGAACCTGATTCACACTTCTTCTTAAATTACACCATTAAGAGAATGGTCTTATCTATCCACTTGGAGCAAAAATCTTGTCATGATTCTCTTCCTCTTTCTAAGAGAATCTTCTAGCCATGAGCCTTCTGTTGAAATTCCAGGTTATGTACGTTTTATCGCATAAATAAAACTTGATACAAGAATATGTAAACAATTGCAATACTTAATTAGATTTAAGCTAAATTAAAACAGAAGTAACATAATTTTCATCTCTTTCAACTTAATGCTCCATTTGGTCACTGCATTAGAGTTGGTCCTCGAGAATCATCAAATGCACAATATATAAAATAAATTTCAAGTAACATGAATAGTAAACTAAATTTCAAATGTCATGTACATGAGAAGTAGCATTAACGAATTATAACCATGATTTGGATCAGCCTTATACTCAGATAGTTTTGATCTTGTCACTGAAAGGACAAGTCGAACTAGATAAACCATATACGTACCTTAAGAGAGAGAAGGTTCAGGCAGAATAAAACAGACCTCAAGTTCTTCTATTAAAAAGAAAATGACAGTAGTAAGAAAGACACACAGGTGCTGCAGACTACGAAGGTCAAGCATGCAAGCAAACCCTCACTCACAGAGATCAATTACAGTGAACAGAATTCAACCAGTGAAGGAGCTGGTTGTGGGATAGAGAAATTGTGAGACTGCTGAATGCTACAGCCAGAGAAACTATGAGTCAATCAAACAGAGAAGCCGTGAGACAGTCAAATACTATAGATAGTTAAATGCTACAGCCATGAAGAGAGACACTTGTGAAGGAGAGACAGCCGTGAAGGAGTGACAGGGATACAGCCGTGAATGAGATCACCGTGAAGATAAGACCGTGTAGTGCAATGGATACAGCCGTGAGGGAGATCACCGTGAAGGTAAGGCCGTGTAGTGAAATGGATACAGCTGTGAAGAGAACCGAGAAGATACAGTCAGCTCAGTGAGGAGACAGCCGTAAAAAGAAAAGCAACGTGAAGATAAAGTCAGCCGTGAAGAAAACCGAGAAGATAAACCTGTGACAGAATTACAGTCGAGAAGATAAACCAGAAGATAAACCCGTGACAGAATTACAGTCGAGAAGATAAACCAGAAGATAAACCCGTGACAGAATTACAGCCAAGAAGATAAACCCAGCCGAGAAGATAAACCCGTGAAAGAATTACAGCCGAGAAGATAAACCCAGCCGAGAAGATAAACCCGTGAAAGAAATACCATAAAGAGAAAGCCGTGGAGATAAATCCGTGACAGAGAACCCGTGAAGGAAAGCCGTGGAGATAAATCCGATTAGGAGCAGACCCGATAAAATTACCCGAGAAAACAAAACGAAAAGTGAAGTGTTATCTCCCGTAAGATATCTCACAATCATAAGATTTATAAGGTTTATATAGATTAGGAGTTAACAACCTTAGGTTAGGATAGGAAAAATAAAAATAATAAAATAATGAGAAAAGAGAGGTCAACGAATAAAGTACCAATAGTCCAATGTAAAAATAAAACTTAAATGGACAAAGATATAATAATAAAATAATAAATAAAATCACAAAGTCTTTATTAATAAAATCATAAAGATTTTATTAATAAGACTAAAATAAATAATTAATGAAATTAACATAAAGTGAAAAATCAAAGGACCAACACAAAGGTAAAAGGACCAAAAATCATGGGTTAAGGGTCTTAACTCAAACATAAGGTAACCATAACAATACATGGTCCAATAATCTTTTAATAAATTAATATTTAAATACACTCCATAAAGTAGGAGTCATCATGGTCAAGAATGCACATAAGTGAGAGTGCTAGGACCAAGTAAGAAAAAGACCATGAGTCAACAACCACAAGTCCAAGGTGGGCATGCAATCAAATAGGACCATCAAGACCAAAAAATTTTCTCTCTCTTAAGATACATAGTTTATATATTTTTGTCATCACTGTATAAGGGAGAAGATCCAAACGGATGGTGCAATCCTTTTGTCCTTAACGCTGCTCCTAAGGGTTAGGTACTAGAGACATCGTCAAGGGGTGGCCAGTCCCTTGAAAAGCAACCTAGCAATAACCGATTAGGAGAGGGGACAACAATATCTTCCATTCTTAATGAATGGATTTCAGCTCAAGGCTGAACCTCAGTCCTAGACTGGGACATGTTGATCAACCATCTGGTCCATGACCAGGATCTCCATTCTCCCAGAGAATGGTCCTCAGCCTCAAGCTGAGCATTCAGTCCTAGGCTGAATGTTGATCAACCATCTGCAGGACCTAGGAGTCTCTGTCTCAACCTGCAGGATCTGCTTGGTCATCATGACCAAGAAACCGTCTGGTTCTAGACCAGAATACCCTAGAGACAAATAGGGGCCCTAGCCACATGCTAGGGACTTTGCCATGGCATCAATCTGCTTGGTCCTCGACCAAGAACCCCAGGAGACAGCTGGGGGCCCTAGGGTACCTTCTAGGGTCTTACTCATACTCTGCCTGGTAACTTGACCAGGAACCCTAGTCAAATGACTAGGGTACCATTCTCTCTGAGAATGGGTCTCGCAGCTGCACTAAAAATCAACACTCCCTCTCAGCAAGAGAGGCATTCTCAGCAACGCTAAGCTTGTCAAGGACAGAGGCTTAGTCCACATAACTGACAACTGCACCATGTCCTTGTCATGGTGAAATAACCTGTCATAGAATACAGGAATTTCCGAGAGCTTCAAAGAACTCTGAATGTCAGCAAACATTTTGATCTTAAAGATCCAAATGGAAGTTACACTTGACTTCCCTTGTTGTCTGAGAATCATTTTCCATATATCATTATCCAATTTCAACTGAAAAACATTGTTCCAAACTTGAAGTTTGGCTAACTCCACATTTGTGGTTGAACTTGAATCAGTGACATGGCTCCCACTGGAGCAACCTTGAAACCCCACAAAAGGTTCCTTAATGAGATCAACTGAAGGCTTCTTGGCCTTCTCCCTCTGTTTCTCTGAATGAGAAGTCTCATGGACTTCTATGTCTGAGTCAATGTAAGACTCCCTCTTGATCTCTGAAACTTGACAAGGGTTATTCAATAGAGCTTTAACAACATGTCCTGAAACCTTGTAAAGGTCTCCTTCACGGACACCAATTTCAAAAGCTGAGCTCATATTTCCATCTTTAGTCCATACTAAAGCTTTTCCTTCTGAGAAGGCTATAGAGAACCCCTTGTCTTCTAAAATTGCCACTGAAAGAACATTCCTCTTTAAACCAGGAACATATAAAATTTCTTCAACATGAAATAACGTACCTGAATCGAGTTTTAAGGCTGTTGAACCAACTCCTTTTATTTCAAGGGTACTTCTGTTTCCCATCTCCACTTTTGTATTAAACTTCTTGGCCTTGTAACCTACAAGTGCCTATTTGAATCCAGTCATATGCTTGGTGGCCCCACTGTCAATCCACCATGAGTCTGATGAGTTGGAGATGGAACTTGAGAGCGCTGAAATAAGGTAGTACTCTTTTTGATCTTTTTCTTTGGTCTCAACTTTGGATTTCTTTTGTTGAGGCTCTTCTTCTTCTATAGCAGTTGAAGCATGGTGCTTTCCTTTATGCCAATTCTTCTTAGGAGGATTTCTACAAACGTTGGCATAATGACCGAGCTTGTTACATTTAAAACATCTTACTTTTGACTTATAAGAGTGATTACCTTGAGGTCTTTTACCTTTGTTCTGGTGTTGAGGGAAACTTCTTTCTCTCCTTGTCTTGGCAGTAAGAGCAAGGTTCTTTTCAGTTTGAGGTCCAGATCTACTCTGGATTCTGCCTTCTTCTTCTAGGCAATCATGCCATAATCTATCAAAGCTTGGTTGGGTTTCTCTTCCATTCACTGCTGAAAGGAATGTCTCCCAAGATGTAGGGAGGCCATCTACAGCTGTTTGCACAAGATCATCATCATCTACTTCAACTCCAATTGCCATGAGTTGATCTTTTAACTGAGCAATCTTTGAGAAGAAGGAGGCAACTGATTCTTTGTCCTCCATCTTTAATGAACGAAGCTGCTTTTTCAAGGCCCTCTTCTGAGTAGGTGCCTTCTTCTCATAGAGATTAGCTAGGGCATCAAAACATTCCTTGGTTGTCCTTAGAGGAGCTATTATAGGCATTAGATTATCTTTGAATGAGTCAAAGATCACCCTCTTTGTTTTAGCTTGCTTTTTCTTGAATGCTGCTCTTCCTTGGGCTGTTGTGGGTTCTTCCACAACATTAGTGACCAATTCATCCAAATCATTTTCCTCCAAAATATTTAAGACCCTGGCCTTCCATGCATTAAAGTTTGAGGCTCCTTCAAGCCTATCTTCTGCCTTTACAGAGTTAGAAGCCATTTCAAACCCTTACAGTCAACTTGCCAAGTGAGCTTTTGTGAAGTAGAGATCTTGTCTTAGGATTGATGTAGTTTCTGTTGGCTGCAAAACGGAGTTAGCTACACCCTAAAGCTCTGATACCATGTTGAAATTCCAGGTTATGTACGTTTTATCGCATAAATAAAACTTGATACAAGAATATGTAAACAATTGCAATACTTAATTAGATTTAAGCTGAATTAAAACAGAAGTAACATAATTTTCATCTCTTTCAACTTAATGCTCCATTTGGTCACTGCATTAGAGTTGGTCCTCGAGAATCATCAAATGCACAATATATAAAATAAATTTCAAGTAACATGAATAGTAAACTAAATTTCAAATGTCATGTACATGAGAAGTAGCATTAACGAATTATAACCATGATTTGGATCAGCCTTATACTCAGATAGTTTTGATCTTGTCACTGAAAGGACAAGTCGAACTAGATAAACCATATATGTACCTTAAGAGAGAGAAGGTTCAGGCAGAATAAAACAGACCTCAAGTTCTTCTATTAAAAAGAAAATGACAGTAGTAAGAAAGACACACAGGTGCTGCAGACTACGAAGGTCAAGCATGCAAGCAAACCCTCACTCACAGAGATCAATTACAGTGAAGAGAATTCAACCAGTGAAGGAGCTGGTTGTGGGATAGAGAAATTGTGAGACTGCTGAATGCTACAGCCAGAGAAACTATGAGTCAATCAAACAGAGAAGCCGTGAGACAGTCAAATACTATAGATAGTTAAATGCTACAGCCATGAAGAGAGACACTTGTGAAGGAGAGACAGCCGTGAAGGAGTGACAGGGATACAGCCGTGAAGGAGATCACCGTGAAGATAAGACCGTGTAGTGCAATGGATACAGCCGTGAGGGAGATCATCATGAAGGTAAGGCCGTGTAGTGAAATGGATACAGCCGTGAAGAGAACCGAGAAGATACAGTCAGCTCAGTGAGGAGACAGCCGTAAAAAGAAAAGCAACGTGAAGATAAAGTCAGCCGTGAAGAAAACCGAGAAGATAAACCTGTGACAGAATTACAGTCGAGAAGATAAACCAGAAGATAAACCCGTGACAGAATTACAGTCGAGAAGATAAACCAGAAGATAAACCCGTGACAGAATTACAGCCAAGAAGATAAACCCAGCCGAGAAGATAAACCCGTGAAAGAATTACAGCCGAGAAGATAAACCCAGCCGAGAAGATAAACCCGTGAAAGAAATACCATAAAGAGAAAGCCGTGGAGATAAATCCGTGACAGAGAACCCGTGAAGGAAAGCCGTGGAGATAAATCCGACTAGGAGCAGACCCGATAAAATTACCCGAGAAAACAAAACGAAAAGTGAAGTGTTATCTCCCGTAAGATATCTCACAATCATAAGATTTATAAGGTTTATATAGATTAGGAGTTAACAACCTTAGGTTAGGATAGGAAAAATAAAAATAATAAAATAATGAGAAAAGAGAGGTCAACGAATAAAGTACCAATAGTCCAATGTAAAAATAAAACTTAAATGGACAAAGATATAATAATAAAATAATAAATAAAATCACAAAGTCTTTATTAATAAAATCATAAAGATTTTATTAATAAGACTAAAATAAATAATTAATGAAATTAACATAAAGTGAAAAATCAAAGGACCAACACAAAGGTAAAAGGACCAAAAATCATGGGTTAAGGGTCTTAACTCAAACATAAGGTAACCATAACAATACATGGTCCAATAATCTTTTAATAAATTAATATTTAAATACACTCCATAAAGTAGGAGTCATCATGGTCAAGAATGCACATAAGTGAGAGTGCTAGGACCAAGTAAGAAAAAGACCATGAGTCAACAACCACAAGACCAAGGTGGGCATGCAATCAAATAGGACCATCAAGACCAAAAACTTTTCTCTCTCTTAAGATACATAGTTTATATATTTTTGTCATCACTGTATAAGGGAGAAGATCCAAACGGATGGTGCAATCCTTTTGTCCTTAACGCTGCTCCTAAGGGTTAGGTACTAGAGACATCGTCAAGGGGTGGCCAGTCCCTTGAGAAGCAACCTAGCAATAACCGATTAGGAGAGGGGACAACAATATCTTCCATTCTTAATGAATGGCTTTCAGCTCAAGGCTGAACCTCAGTCCTAGACTGGGACATGTTGATCAACCATCTAGTCCATGACCAGGATCTCCATTCTCCCAGAGAATGGTCCTCAGCCTCAAGCTGAGCATTCAGTCCTAGGCTGAATGTTGATCAACCATCTGCAGGACCTACGAAGTCTCTGTCTCAACCTGCAGGATCTGCTTGGTCATCATGACCAAGAAACCGTCTGGTTCTAGACCAGAATACCCTAGAGACAAATAGGGGCCCTAGCCACATGCTAGGGACTTTGCCATGGCATCAATCTGCTTGGTCCTCGACCAAGAACCCCAGGAGACAGCTGGGGGCCCTAGGGTACCTTCTAGGGTCTTACTCATACTCTGCCTGGTAACTTGACTAGGAACCTGTTATCACATATATAGTAGCCGGGCTACCATACATTATTTTTCTCATTCCAGTACACTATTCAGCCAGTTCCCTTGCATTTGAGATGCCGAGATGAGCATTTATATGGGGTCACTATCAGATTGTGGACAGCAGTTATATTCCCCATGCCATGACTGAGTTTCAGGACACTCAGAGAGATGCCCGATATAGCCATTATGCCATTGGTACAGAGCAGACAGTAGTGCCCAGAGTTACAGCAGCAGTCTCAGAGGACAGATGATGGTACAGGTTGATGAGCTTTCAGGTATATGACTCAGCAGGTATACTATTGTGTTATGGTTAGATTGCTTTTATACTTATTCTTATAGCATGTCTTAGCACTTAGTGTCATGATCTGGCGATCATATAGATATTTGGACCTGGTTGACCTATTATATATATATTACTGTCCCTACTCAGACTTAGAAGTTCACTATTCATACTCATTGGTACATACCCTCCTTAGGGAGAATAGAGGTGATCATTACACCATACTATGGCTTGCTAGTGTTGGCTTCATCTTTTCATTGTCTTCATCCATCCGTGGCCTACCTTTTAGATTATTACCTTGATTTGCTACTTGACTAGTGACATGGAGGACCTTTCCCCACTGTAGCCTCTGTACTGGATGAGCTTCCTTGTTTATTGTGTCTCGGCTCTGAGTTGGTGACAAAACTTACCTATGGTGAGTTGGAGTTCCTTGAGAATTCCCCCTAGTCACTAAAGTTGTGTTGGCTAAACCTGAAACTTTTAGTGCTGCCATCAATACAAAATCTGGAAAAAATCAAATGCTATATCTTGTATATGAAAGAAATGCCAAATGAAAATGGCCATGAAAAATAAAATGTTATATCTTTTGGAAAAATAAATACCTAGGTAAACAAGCTGTCCATGACACACCTAGAAGTGCTCAGGTAAACAAGTGCCTTAAAAACACACCTGCAGCAGAAAGCCTAAAAATAAATGTAAATCTATGCAATGTGTTTGTAAACACACATAGATCAAGGCTATGGAAAACTCAGGCCCAAAAAGCAATGGAACTTAAATGTTATATCTAAACAATTGCTGGCCTTGCTTGTATTATGGATTGTGCGCATCTGTGAAGGTGAATAAACCCTCTTTAAACAACTCATCCATTTGTGAGACACCGCCATTCCCTGTGTTATTGCTCATTCAGTATATACTATGGTGTGTATTCCCTTTCCCTTGCCGAAGTGTCACAAAGTCAAGTCAGTCAAGTCATCCCTTAGCCTAGCCATTTATTTCAGCCTTCACCCTTCACTAGCAAATTGATCACAACTATGAAGTGAGTATGGTCCTGAAAGTCTAGTCTGAGTAATAATAATAATTAACGACACTATATATTTGGATTTAGATCGCCAGTCATGATTACTCTGTGTTATAGAAGCTATTTGAATAAATTGTAGAGCATGTATTAACCTTGACACCTTGCAGCAGCTATGGATGATAGTCTGAGTTGTATTTGGTCTTGGTTAGACCTAGTTTGACCATGGAGGACCATGGGACATGAGATGTTGGACCTTATGATGATATGGATAGATGATATATGGTCTATGTACACATACAGGATGATTCTATGCAGCAGCTACAGGGTTATGATGATGATTCTGGGGTTACAGCAGTGTTTGTATACATACAGCGCATTATTATTGGTCCTGTTCCGGTATATTGGATATTTATTTTGATCATGCAGAGACTCATATGGTGTATGAGTACACATCTTGGATGGATTTGGACCTTCTGAGTCCAATGGGACAGTTTGTTTTCAGTTCCGGGCACTTTCAGTGATGATTTAGCCTCAGTAGGCTGTCCTAGTGCAGTTTTGGTCTGTTGGAGGCCCTGTCGGAGCAGAGATGACTTTTATCTGGTTGACCTAGGGCGCTAATGATGGAGGGGGTGGTCCAGCCACTTGTTTTTACCATATTACCCCCCTCCCGGACACATTGGCACCCTCACCTTGACAGCGCCATCACTCCAGGAGGCAGTTTGGGCAGTTTCACGTTTCCCGAGGCATTTCAGGATTGGTAGAAATGGCTATTGAGGAAATCGATTTGGGCTACTGAGGCAAAGTTATGGCATGGGATGATCAGTGATGATAGATCGGGACCTTCCACACCTCCCCCTGCAGTTTCAGCTTCATCGGGGCCCGCATCCATCACTTATGGCACTTTCTGCGGATATTTTGAGTCTTTTGGGGACCACGACTTCACCTTGGAGATACACTACTTCACCTTGGAGGCACGATTTGGTACTTTCATGATTGTTTATGGGTTATTGTGCCATGGGGATTGACCAAGGAGGGATAAAATTACCCGTTGGACCCACCATGAGCCTCTTATGATATTTTGTCATCATGATTTGGTGGGATTCCCCTCTCCTAGGGCGATTTTGTCCACTTATGTTATATTTTATGTGTGATCCATGTATTATGTTGTTGAGCTCATCTCAACCATTGATTAGACATTTGTATCTTTTAATCTTAGCCACTCATTCAAAAAGTGGTTAGGGTTTTGGTGCCTCTCCTTCCTATTTAAAGGAGAGAGCCTCTCATTGTAAAGGGACTTTTGGCTCTGGATTATTGGAATAGAAAATTATTATTGCATCTATCTCCAATGTTGTGGTGAATGTTTTTGGTGTTCGTTCGTTGGTTCTTCCTTTGCACTGAGTTATTGGAGATCTTGTTTGCCATATCTATTGTACCACGATTTTGCATCTACAGGTGGAGGCCGATTTGCTTGGAGGAGGAGGTATTGGTAGGGGAAGACTCTCCCTACTTCTTCTTTGGAGCTCTTCGTTGGTAACAGGGAGTATTACTGTCCCAGGACCTTCTATTTCATGTTACTATTTGCATTTCTCTTGTATTTCTTCCATGCTTGATCTTACTGATTGAATTTCATTCCTTGGTTTGACAGGTAGAGGAAGGCGCACTTGTGGACTAGGGCATCAACTTGGCAAGCAAATCAACAATCTCTCATTTGATCTCTGCGGGAATCTTCCTCAACATCAAGGCATCTCAACCACATCATTCAGGTATGATCTCAAGGTAAGTTCTATCTCCATAGTCTATCCAATTGTCAAAAAACACTTAAAACCCTAATTAATTAAAACCCCAATTTTACATTTTCTTAGATCTACTGAGATCTAGTGGGTTGTTGGGCATGATATCGAAAACCCACCTCTATAGCATCCACGGCATCCCGGATCTATAGTTTGGTGAGGATTGGCCTCCGTTTGACCCCTCTCCCAAGCCAACCTAGCTTCTCCCAAGGAAGGCGCACTTCACCATTTGAGCAGGTTGACCTAGATCTAAGCGATGGGTGTTTGAGATTTCACTTGATTTGACATCTACACATCAAATAACATACACCCAGGTTGTCCCTTTCTTGAAAATCACCTTGTGGGCCCCATTCCACATTTTAAGGGATTTAATCCCCATTTTGGACCACTTGGAACACTAAAACTCAGATCTACAAAGATCTAACCGGTGGATTGCCACAAAATTATAGATCCATATCCCTACTTGACTGATCTACCCGGATCTAAAGTTTGGATGCCATCCGACATGATTTGACCCACCTAAACCCCGATTCAAGCCTCCTTAGGGAAAGTCGCACCACCTTGGAGAAGTGAGTTCACTCACTTCGAGGAACTGGGTACTTGAGATTTTTGCAGATCCGGATTCAGAATAATTCAAAACCTAGGTCTAGACTGTCACTTTGTCAAATCTTGCCTTGGGGACTGCATTCCTTGTTTTTAGGGATTGTGGTCCACTTGGGTCAAACCTAGATCTAGACACATTTATCCATCAAGAATTGTACTGTCCACTTATCTCATGTTGTAGGAGTCCTAAACCATAAAGTCAACCCTACTTTGACTCCACTTCCCAATTCCCAAGGCACTGGTTTATCTCCAAGTCAACCCACTCTCCTAGATTGTTGGATTGACTTGTGGTTTGACTTTTGCATGGTGAACCATACCTTTGAAGACATCATGGACTATGGTCAAGATTGTCTCATGTACTAGTTAGCCCCAGTCTGACCCCTAAACAACCCTGCATTGGACACGGTTCCCAAGGCAGTGGATCTTTTGACATAGACCTAGTACACTAGCCCTAGATCTCACTTTAAACATTGTAAGTCACTCTCACATCAACTATGAACCAAAGCTACATCTATTGAACCCCTCACTTGACTTGTGACTTCATCCTTAGGTCTAGGATAAACCATACACCTAACTTCACTTGGAAATACCTTGATTTGGTGTCTTGGTTTTGATCTCTCCTGTCGGGAGTAGATCGGGTCTCCCCCTTTGTTGTCTGGGCTAGATAACATAAAGCGAAGGTTGCCTCGACTGGCGTGACAACCATATACATTGGAGGTCGAGGTGATCGTGGTTGCACCTTTCAAGTTGCCCTTCCCTATTGCCATCCATGACTGGATCCTTCCATAGGGGTAACTACAGTTTAGGTGATAACAGAACCCTAGTCAAATGACTAGGGTACCATTCTCTCTGAGAATGGGTCTCGCAGCTGCACTAAAAATCAACACCTTCTATATTTTGTTTGATTTGTAAATCTTCTTGTTGAACATCCATCACTTGTTCGATGTTCATCATTCTTCATGATCTTTCCTACAAAAACAAAATTAGTGCATGATTAGTAATACTTCATAATCATGAAATCATGTTGACATGATAACCTATTATGCATACAGATATCATTTACATAGTTTATGCAACTATCTTGACCAATACTTTGGCACAACACTTTTCCATATCCTGTATGCAGACAGTGGCTATCTAGATGCCTTCCATCTCTACCAGAACATACTATCGAGAGTGTGCACAGCTCTCAACATGTCAGCAAAGAGGTTTCATTCTAGACAAGCAACAATGGAATGCTTCTCCAACTTACCAATCATATGCATATTAGTAGTATATTGTTCAATGCTCTATGAATGTTTACACTCAGCATGATATATTCTAGGAATACAAATATGCATACAAGCAATATCATTTACTATTTGAAATAACAACTCAAATACTTATCTTTTATGTTTGTGTGGTTGCCTCCCGCATGATCTTCTATGTCTTTTGAACTTCTATTCATTCTGTACCACTGTGCATGCTCAAGTGTGCACTAGTGTCATCCTCATGATCTCATACACAAGCATACATTCATTAGTATATTCTCAATATTATCAAAAACATTATAATTCTAAATAATCTTGAATATGTATAGTCATGATCATTAGTATTCAGGGTTTCAAGGAAGTCTTCTTTTACTCATGCATATTCTTGTTTGATCATAGTACTCTTCTGGTTAGTTAAATCATCAAGATAAGAGACATAATATGCATAAACCCTTGATTACTAACTTTATGAATAAGCATAACCAATCATACCAAGTATACTTATATAAGGGATCCTAACACAAGGTAAGATTCTAACCTGACATAAGAAAACATACCTGGATTAGTATACCTGCTTAGTTATGTGTAACATACCTAAACAATATCTTCTTTGTTCTCTTCAATGATTTAGAGATCTTGTGCTAGAACCTGCATATCTCATAGGTTAAGCATAATATAAAAAAGTAATACATACCTTGTAAGTAGAACAAAGATTATGGATGAGTCTTTGTCTTCATGTTGTCATGTTTAAGGAACTTGATTTGTCTTTTGTGATGTACCTGTATCTTGTTAGCATACAACATCAACCTCATGCAACACCATAATGCATTAGTACAATCATATAGCCCTAATCAATGAATGTCTTCGATCATTCACATGTATTCATACTGTTACTAGGGTGATAAGACAATTCTAACATTAATCAAGATTGTATTAATAAATAATATGAAGACAAACACATTATGAACTTAATCAGGAATCAGATTTCAAGACATACCTGAACCTCCTTAAGTCATACCTGTCGAGACTTCTTGTAGTCTTCTTATGTAAGGCCTTAGCCTCAACTCCCCCTGAAACTTGATCTGGAGCTTGATTAGGGTTTGCTAGAGAAACCCTAAAAATTCAATCTTTGACTTTCACACTTATGAATGGATGGAAGGATGTGTCTTGCTGAGCTGATCAAACTAGCATACTTCAATTTTGAAATCTCCAAAATTTGACCCCTCAAAATTGCCTTCGAAACTTCTGGATCTTCTGTACAGGATCCCGAACTAGGGTTTGATGAAGCCCACCCTTCTTCCCAATCAAAAGGTTCGATCCAAGGCTCTAAACTCTTATTTTTTTGAGGAGCTTCCAGCCGTGGTCACAAACTTCAAAAATTCCAACTTTTGCTGAAGCCCTAATTTTCCATCTTTCCGATCAAAATCCCGAACTGGGGTTTGATGAAGCCCAGTCTTCTACCCAACCAAAAAAATTTGATCTTGGACTCTAAATTTCGATTTTCCTGAGTAGCATTCAGTCGTGGATTCCGATTCCAAAAATTCTAACTTTCTCCGAAACCCTAAATTCCGGAAGCCATGAATGAAGGTGCTCCAAAAATAATTCTGTTTTGACAGAAATATATACCTGATTGTTTCTGCTGTAACTCCAAACTTTTCGCTCCACGGGGTCTGAAAACGTTTTTTGTGGTAGCCTGATCTGTCATCTTTCCATCCCGACAGGTCTGACCTCAATTGGATTTTCTGAGAGAGAGTTATGCCAAGTGTCGCAATGTGACCTGTTTATGGGATAAAACAAGAGAGCGAACTTCTACAGCGTGCCACGTGTCACTGGTTCACCTTCGGCCTCTGAAAAAGTTTCCTGAGATAGTACAGTCTGTGTACTACCTGTCACTTTTTACGAAATTGCATTTGGAGCTTCCTAGCCCAAGTTATGACCTTTTTTCCTAGGTCACCTGATTTTGACTGAGATCTGGAAGAGGCAAAAACCCTAACTTGTACTGATCATAACTCACAAAGTACAACAAATCTGAGGGTTCCCTTTAGACACAAGGTACCTGGGTATGTTATCTACGACCTGTAAACTTTTCAGATCCTGAACCTTCGCATAAATGGATTTATAGCGAAAGTTCCACGATGACTGGTTTTTTCTATATAAAACCCTAACCTTCAAATTGTCGCAAGAAAAGCAAGTGTCGTAAGTGCCATACATTGCCTTCCTTCAGGTTAGCTCTGATACCATGTTAAGATTTAATATGCTAAGGCAGAAAATAGCAGCATTACATTCCATTTCACAATAATAGCATATAAAGGATCACTGAAGAAACAACAAGCACAGCATAAACACAAGAGACACAGATTTATCCTGGGAAACCCTCATGGGGTAGAAAACCCAGCAAAGCTTCCTCAATATAGATGACCAACAAATACAAAAGATGTAACCCTGAGCATAAGCTCCTCCTTCTCCATAGCAGACCTCTCTCTCATAAGTGCGCCACTCTCAAGTGAGTGAGTGTGTGTAAAATGAGGAATACACCTCCTCTATTTATACACTACTCCGACTTGTCTTTTACACAAATCATGTAGGCTCGTATTTAACCATTGGGTTAAATACCCCACTACAACTGACTGGGCCGACCCCACTAGGGTGGTCTAACAACCCTTTGACCCACATAACACATACAGGGCCGACCCCCACTAGAGAAGTCTAATAACCCAAGTTAACACATTCCGACGGAGGAATAAACATCTCCGGATATACAATAAGATCTTCATGGAGGAATGAAACATCTCCGGAATAATAAAGTACAAATATAATATTCTTTGAAGTTACAATATCTCAACACTTTGAAATCAACAAACTCATGCAAGTTATTTAAGAAATTAATGACTTGTTTATCATCGTCAAAGACTTTCCAGTGATCCACATTATCAGGAGTTGAAGGCCTAAATATGATTTTCATTTTAATGTCTTCCTTAGCCAAATTTTCTGAAGGTTGTAAAGGAGAAGCAGCAACAGCAAGTTCATCAGCTTCAGAATTTAATTCTCTTGGAATAGCAGTAAGGTTTAATGCTTCAAAGAGTTCCATACTGTTCCATACCGCATTCCTATATCTTTTTAATCTTTCAGATTTGCATGCAAACTGACCTTGGACTTGTGACACAATCAAATCTGAATCCCCTTTAATATTTAGCAATTTTATACCCATGCCCTTGCAAGCTTCCAAACCAAGCAACAAAACTTCATACTCAGCTACATTATTAGTGGCATCAAACTCCAATCTATATGCAAACTTGAAGACTTGACCTGAAGGTGACTTAATGAAAACACCAAAACCTTTACCAGATCTAGAATGTGCACCATCAAAATGCATATGCCACACTTTATCAAAAATTTTGCTTTCATCTGTTTCTCTTATAGGATCTAGAAAATTAGCAAGGATAGCATAATTCCCAATCCCATATTCTTTATACTTAAATTCATTCTTTGGGTACTTGGGATCTTCTATGTGATACCTTCTTTTTGGCTCCCTGTTCATTCTAACCATGGTTCCATCTATAGTAGGAATAGTAGCATATGTGAGGTCCATTTGTATATTTCCACCCAAATCAACATCAATTTTTCTAGAGATTAGCATGCCCCAGGCATCGGGCACATCAACAACTACTACATCCATTGTTAATTGCATATCAGGAAACACAGCCAAATGTACTTGCAGATCCTTAATCAAACCACACACTTCCATCTTTTTACTATCCATGGCACAAATGTTATGGTAAGGCCTTGAAATTCTTAAGTTAAGTTGTTCCATCACTTTCTTAGGCATAACATTTGAAGTTGCACCAGAATCAAGCATACAATTGTAAAGGCTGGACCCATTCACAAGCAAAGTAATGAAAAATGGTTGATTCTTTTGATTTCCTCTATCAGCTACTTGCAAAATCACAGGTGCATCTTGGTAGGCTGTAACGTGTGGCTTTTCAAAATTCCTTTGATTATTCTTTGGCATGCTAGCTTCGTTTGGAGGGGGGTCTTCTATGACTTGGAGGAAACTCTCCTTTTGACCCTCCATCTTCATGTAGTCTAGAAAAGGAACAAGTACTTTTACATGTCTAACCCAATCTCCTAAATCAACATGAAAATCTTTTCTTGAAGGAACAAAATCTTTAGGGGGAGAAGATACCTTGGGAGTGCTCTAAAGAGAGAAGATACCTTGGGAGTGCTTACTTGGATCTTTTCTTGATTTTGTTTTCCTCTCCTTTGGTAAGTGAACCCTTTATGTCTTGCCATTTCTAAAACTTGCCCTTGAGTGGGCTTTTGTCCATAGACTTTAGTTACCCTATCAACAGGATCACTCACATAATCCACCCTACTTTGTTCCATCAACTCTAACAATCCTTCTCTTGATATAGGCTCTTCATCATTACAAACATTAATCTGTTCATTTTCTGATGTAGAAGGCTCACCCATACAAAGTTGAATGAAAAAATGACAAGTTGACTCTTCATGAAAACTCCCACAAAGTCTGCAATAAGGAATGGCTTGATTATCAACATAGTTGGCAGACTCTAAAGTGTTTGGAGGTCTTTGTTCTTGAAAACGAGGCTTCTTTTTCCATTTCTCATTATGCTTAGGATGAACTTTATGTGTTTGAGACCTTTCCATGGCTATCAATTTGTTTTGCATGGATGCCATTTGACTTGCATGGTTCAACTGCATTTGCTTAATCATCTCATTACGGTTTTCAACAGATTCACTTAGTGATTCATGAACTTCAGATTTCTTCTTCTTATCCTCAAGAGGTTTTGAAGAAGTTCCCCTTGTAAAACCAAGAAGGTTAGACTTGCTAGAGGTTTGCATGTTCTTATCAATTTTGATTGCTAACCTTTGTGCATCTGTTAGAGTTGTTGGTTCCTTATCTCTTAACTCATACACAAATTCACCAACAAAGGATTCCATGTAATAAATCAAAATTGTGTCATTAGGAGGTTTGATATTTTGAAGCATAATTTTGACCAATTCATTAAGCCTTTTATTGAACTCTTCCATAGTTTCATTTTCTTTCTTCTTACTTGAATGTAAATCAGCCAAAAGATAACAATTATCAATTATCTTTTCTATCACCCCATCTAGCATTAAAAGCATTCAGAATATCTTGAAGAGTTGAAACTTATCATCATCTTGTTCACTT
The DNA here is from genome assembly GCA_027924585.1 of Larix kaempferi. NCBI lineage: Eukaryota > Viridiplantae > Streptophyta > Pinopsida > Pinales > Pinaceae > Larix > Larix kaempferi. The sequence goes on from BSBM01000264.1 coordinate 1,743,873, forward strand.
AACCAATCAAGGGCATCTTCCTCCAAGGACAAGACAAAGAGTTTCATTTTCACATCCTCATAATTATGGGCGTTGCACCACTTGCTAATACATGAGCTGGAATTCCTAATATAGACTGTTATCACACCATAGTAGCAGGGCTACTATTCTTGCTTAGCAGATATCTACACATTCCAGAGCTTCGATTTTTCAGTGCTTGGCTATGATGACTTTATATTTTGAGATCACTCATGATTAGAGCAGTGTATTATTCAGACTTATGTTAGACCTTGTGTCAAGGCTGAGCCTTGAGAGTTCAGATTTGATGATCGATGTGACCCTTTATTCCATATAGTTTCAGTTCAGTGCCTAGAGATGTATTGCAACAGTGTTTCAGATGGTATATGATGATTATTCTTATGATGATGTTGTATGACCTATGGATTCCTGATCATTGACTATGGATTATTATCTTGTTGTTTTAGTCATGTTCACAACATTGGCTTGGTATATAATTCATGATGTGGCAAACTTTATAAAATGAACTATCTTGATGATAAATTATAAAATGAACATTTTACTTGCACATTTAGGTTGTTTGACAATACTCACTGGTTCACTAGCTTGCATAGATATGGTCTTCCTTGACACCATTTGTCTGCTAGCTTAGGCTTCACCATCATTTGACTCCATCCATCCATGACTTTCCTTATTTGGCTTTAACCCATGACTTGTCTTGCTTGAATTTCTGATATTGAGGACTTCCCATTTTTCTACCTCTGTGTTTGGACCACATCCCTGTATGTTTAGTGTCTCGGCTCTGAGTTGGTGACAAAACTTGCCTTTGGTAAGTTGGATTGTAGGCCTAAATCATTCTGGTCGGTTGTCCCGATGTTTGGCACTGGCTCGAACTCCCCCTAGTCACTTGAAATGTTGTTGGCTAAAACTGAAAGCTCATGTACTACTTATGGAAACTTATATAAATTCGCCCATGGAAACTAAAAAGGGCAAGAGCGATGAACTGCTAAAAATACTCCTCGAAGAGTATAAGAAAGGTCCAAAAAGCAATGGTTCTTAAATGTTATATCTAAACAATTGTTGACCTTATATATGTATACAAACATGCCCTGGATGCAAGCTGCAATTAGTTGTGCTTATTAGCACACCTGAGATCCGAAGAGTTATGTAGGCCAAAAAGGCCATGAAATGAAATTGAATGATCCTAATGAACTTGGATCAACTTGATATATACATGATGCCTAAGTTGAATAAGCACTCTCTAAACAACTTACCCATTTGTGAGGCACAGCCATTCCCCATGTTTATTTTGTCCAGCACAGAGTTTGTAGCTCCCCCTTTCTCCCAGACCAAAGTGTCTTTTAGTTGAGTCTAGACAAGTCACCCCCTTTGCCCAACCTTGTTCCTTGCCTTCATCCTTAGCTAGCAGTTAGACCATGTCCAATGGGTGAGTTTGTCATTTAAGCTATTGTGCAAGTGAATACAAATAACAACGGAATGAACAAATATGCTTAATGCCACTAAATGATGTTATAATTTAAGTTAAGCTGTGAGTGTGATTAGAGGAACATGTCTTAGTTTATTGATATGATTTATCCTTGGTTGTGTATGGACCTAGTCAAACCCAGTTTGACTATGGTCATTTCTTGGGATCCGTGTTGATGTGGGCCATGCATGCTTATGGATGATGATTGATGGTCCCACATACTCTTGATGATGATGCTATATGATGGAATATGATTCAGGTGATGATTGATGCAGTTCAACAAGTTTTATTATTACTTCAGATCATCAGATTATACACTGTCCATATATGGTGGACCCTACAGCTAGCTCATCAGGGCAACCCATGGTGTATGAGTACACATTCTTAGTAGATTTGGGTCTTCTGGATCCAATGAGACACTTATCATTCAGTTCCGGGCACTTCTGACAGTGATAGATGCAGTTTTCCACTTGTTGACCAGATTTTGGGCTGATTTCCCAGCCTAAGCAGCAAGGGCCATGAGAGGCCAGTTCACCTAGGGCGCTGTATGAGAAGGGGGTGGTCCAACCACTTGATATTACCATTTTCCCCACCTTCTGGAGAGCCTGGTGGGCTCAGTTTGACAGCACAGGTGCCCTAGGAGGCAGTTTCACACTTTCACAGTTACCGAGGCAGTCTAGAAATGGGATAAAAGGGTCACTAAGGATTTCAATTTGGGCAATTGAGGCAAGGTTTTGGCACTTGGTTTTCACAGAGGTCTTCCAGGGTGAACTCACTATCTTCCAGCCAGTTTTCATCACTTGGGTGGGTCCACAGAGGGCACAAGAGGCCTTTTATTGCATGTCTATCACAGATTTTGAGGACAGATTTGATCATTTGTATTTATTTTGGACATATTATATTATTTTATTGTGCCATGGGGATGAGCTAGCAAGGATTGATGCCTCCTAGCCCCACTGTGCTTCATGTGTCATGTCCTAGTCATATGAGGTGGGCCCGTGTACTTTTGCCCCCTCTAGTGGATGACGTCACACTCACATTGTACCTTTTAGCTATGATGTCATCATTATTTTGAGTGATCCATGTGATTATATTATTAGGCTCATTTTAGCCATTGATTATGTATTGAGATCTTTTAATCTCAACCACTCATCTTTTGTAAAGTGGTTTTGAGATCTAGAGTTTTGGTCTTTATTATCCTATATAAGGAGGAGACCCCCTATTGTATAGCTCACCTTTGGAGCTCTGGAATATTGGAATAGAAAACTTCTTTGTGGAGCATATCTCTCTTGTCTTGTGGATTCTCTTGCATCTTGAGTATACAATTTCTCTTCTATGTATCATTGTGGGTTTTGGAGCTACCTCTTGTTTTCTTGTAGGAAAGTCGAATTGGTGGAGAGGAGGGCGATTGCTTGAGGGTTATTGTTGGAGGGATCCACATATTCTCTCTAGGGTTGATCTTGGTCCCAGGGAGTATCATTATTGTATCTTTGTGACATAGTTGATGCTTTCTATTACATCTTTCGATCATTTTCATAATCATCTTACTTGGCTTGTTTCACTTGATCTTGTCTTGTAGGAGGAGGACGATTTGGCATTCTTGGAGGAGGACGTTTTGGCTTGGAGCTCTTGGATCTCATTCTTGAATATACGCATAGGAGAATGCTATCAATTTGCAGGGTGGCCATAAGCAATTGAGGTAAGTTCTACAAGGTATGTGCCTACATCCATCCATTCTTCTTCATTGGTCACAAACCCTTAAAATTCAAAACCCTCATCTTTGTTTTTCTTAGATCTACTTGGATCTAGCTTGGCTTTTGGAAAGATTTTGAAAACCCACCTCTATAGTATCCACGGCAATTCGGATCTATAGTTTGGTGGTGATTGGGTTCCATTTGACACACTTTCCAAGGTAAAGTAGCCCTCTTGAAGCAAATCGCATCCCTTGGGAAAAGCTAATTGGGTTAGATCCAACACATGGGTACGTGAGATCCCACTTGATTTATGATCCTCATACTTGATAACCTACCTGATATCACACCATAGTAGCAGGGCTACTATTCTTGTACAGCAGATATCTGCACATTCCAGAGCTTCCTTTATTCCAGAGCATGGCTATATATTTTGGATCACTCATGATCAGAGCAGTACATTATTCAGATTTTATGACCTGGTGTCAAGGCTGAGCCTTGAGAGTTCAGATTTGATGACTGATGTGACCACTTATCCCATTACAGTTTCAGTTCAGTGCCTATAGATGTATTTCAGCAGTGTTTCAGATGATGCATGATGATGATTATTATGATGATGTTGTATGATCTATGGATATGTTCTCACTGACTGTGGATTATTATCTTGTTGATTTAGTCATGATCATGGCATGTGCTTGGTATATTATTCCTGATGTGGCAAACTATTTAAAATGAACTGTAAATCATAAAATGGACAATTGCTTGCACTTTTAGGTCATTTAACAAAACTTACTGGTATTTCACCTTACATAGACATGGTCTTTCCCCGATACCAGTTGTCTGCTAGTGTAGGCTCCATACTCACTTGTCTCCATCCATACATGACCTTCCTGTTTGACTTTAAACCCTGACATGTCTCATTTGACTTTCTGATACTGAGGACTTCCCCATTTTTCTACCTCTGTGTTTGGACCGCATCCCTGTTTATCCAGTGTCTCGGCTCTGAGTTGGTGACAGAACTTACTTTTGGTGAGTTGGATTGTAGGCCTAAATCATTCTGGTCGGTTGTCCCGATGTTTGGCATTGGCTCGAACTCCCCCTAGTCACTTGAGATGTTGTTGGCTAAAACTGAAAGCTCATGTTCTACCCATGGAAACTAAAAATTCGCCCATGGAAACAAAAAAGGGCAAGAGCAATGAAAAGCTAAAAATACTCCTCGAAGAGTATAAGAAAGGTCCAAAAAGCAATGGTTCTTAAAAGTTATATCTAAACAATTGCTGACCTTATAAATATGTGAAAAACATGCCCTGGATGCAAGCTGCAACTAGTTGTGCTTCTCAGCACATCTGAAATCCGAAGGGTTATGTAGGCCAAAAAGGCCATGGAATAAAATTGAATGATCCTAATGAACCTGGATCAACTTGATGTAGACATGATGCCTAAGTTGAATAAACACTCTCTAAACAACCTATCCATTTGTGAGGCACAGCCATCCCCCGTGTTATTTTGTCCAACACAGAGTTTGTAGCTTCCCCCTTCTCCCAGTCCAAATTATTTTTGAGTTAAGTTAGACAAGTCAAACCCTTGGCCCAACCTTGCTCCTAGCCTTCATCCTTCACTAGCAGTCTGACCATGTCCAATGAGTGAGTTTGTCATTTGAACTATGGTGCAAGTAATTTTTTTATAACAACAGAATATGTTAACTCGATTAATGCCACTAAATGGAATTTATACTTTGAGCTTAGCTATGGAAATGATTGGAGAAGCATTGTCTTAGTCTACTGATGTGATTTATCCTTGATTATATACATTCTTGGGATCCGTGATGATGTGGACCATGTATGATGATTATTGATGATGATTTATGGGCCCACATGTTTGATGATGATATCATATGATGGACATATGATGCAGATGATGTTTGATCCAGTTCAGCAGGTTTATTATTTCTTCAGATCAGCAGATTATACATTGTCCATATATGGTGGACCCTACAGCAGGCCCATTAGGGCAACCCAGGGTGTATGAGTACTCATTCCTAGTGGATTTGGGTCTTCTGGATCCATTGAGACACTTATCTTTCAGTTCCGGGCACTTCTGACAGTGATTGATGCAGTTTTACACTTGTTGACCAGATTTGGGGCTGATTTCCCAGCCTGAGCAGCAGGGGCCCCGAGAGGCCAGTTCACCTAGGGCGCTGATGATGGAGGGGGTGGTCCAGCCACTTGTTATTACCATTTATCCCCCCTTCCGGAGAGCCTGGTGGGCTCAGATGGACAGCGCTAGCACCCTAGGAGGCAGTTTTGGCACTTTCACAGTTCACGAGGCAGATAAAAAATGGGATAAAGTGGTCACTGAGGAAATCGATTTGGGCAATTGAGGCAAGGTTTTGGCATTTGGTTTTCACAGAGGTCTTCCAGGATGGCATCACTATCTTCCAGTCAGTTTTCACCACGTGGGTATGCCCGGATTGATCACAGGAGGACATTTACTGCTTGACTGTCATGGATTCTGAGGACAGTTTTGATCATTTTTATTATATTGGACATATTTTATTATTTTATTGTGCCTTGGGGATGAGCTAGTAAGGATTAATACCTCCTAGCCCCACCATGAGCTTATTTTATCATGTCCTAGTCATCATGAGGTGGATTATTGTACTTTTTACCCCTCTAGTAGGATGACGTCACCCTCCATTGTACCATTTAGTGAGGGCGCTATTGTTATGTTGAGTGATCCATGTGATATATTGTTATGGGTCATCTTAGCCATTGATTGTATGATGAGATCTTATAATCTCAACCACCCATTTGATGTAGTATTATGGAGTGGTATAGGGTTTTGGTCTTTATTATCCTATATAAGGAGGAGACCCCCCATTGTAAAGCTCACCTTTGGAGCTCTGGAATATTGGAATAGAAGATTTTTTGTGGAGCACATCTCTCTTGCATTGTGGATTCTCTTGCATATTGAATATAAAGTATCTCTTCTATGTATCATTGTGGATTTTGGTGCTTTTGCTAACCTTTTGATAGGAAAGTCGAATTGGAGAGAGGAGGGCGACTTCATGAGGGTTATTGTTGGAGGGATCCACATATTCTCTCTTGGGTTGATCTTGTGACAGGGAGTATCATTAGTGTATCTTCGTGACATAGTTGATGCTTTCTATTACATCTTTCTACCATTTTCATAATCATCTTGCTTGACTTGTTTCTTTGATCTTGTCTTGTAGGAGGAGGACGATTTGGCTATCTTGGAGAAGGGCGATTTGGTTGGAGCACTTGGATCTCACTCTTGAATATACACATAGGAGAATGCTATCAACTTGCAAGGTGGCCATAAGCAATTGAGGTAAGATCTACAAGGTATGTGCCTCTTTCATCCATTCTATCTTCATTGGTCATAAAACCCTAATTAAATCAAAACCCAAAATTTTGGTATTTCTTAGATCTACTTAGATCTAGCCTTGCAATTGAAAAGATATTAAAAACCCACCTCTATAGGATCCACCCCTAGTTGGATCTATAGTTTGGTGGTGATTGGCTAAAAATTGACACACTTTTCAATGCAAAAAGCCTTCTTGAACCTAAATCGATTTTCCTAAGAGAAGCTTGTTGGATTAGATCTAGCACATGGGTAGGTGAGATCCCACTTGATTTGACATCTAGACATTTGATAACCTATACCCATATCTTTACTTTGGTGAAAACTACCTTGTGGACATCTCTCCATGTTTTGAGGGGTTGAAACCCCCTTTTGACCTTCTTGGCATCTTAAAACTTAGATCTATTGAGATCTAGCCATTGGATTCACTTGAAACTTTGAAGGAACATAGATCGGGGTACTAACATCCCGGATCTACATTTTGGTGGCCATTGGACTTGATTTGGTCCACTAAAACCCATTTTTGGACCCTCCTTGAGCAAGTCGCACCCCCTTGATTTTTTGAGTTGGTCCACTTCTAGGAAGTGGGTGTTGGAGATTCTCGTGGATTTGGAATGCCCATGCCTTGAAACCTAGGTCTACACTGTCCTTTCATCAAGATCCGCCTTGGGGATTGCATTCCTTGTTTTAAGGGATTGTGGTCCACTTTTGGTCATCATTTAAAAACCTAGATCTACTAAGATCCAACCATTGAATCTCATCCAATCCACTTGACTTGGCTTCTAGGTGTCCCGATCTACAATTTGACATACCTTTTTACCCCATTAGCCCACTTAACAAGGCACTAGTCCATCACCAAGCAAGTCGCACTCCTTGGGATTCGTGTCAAAATCTAGATCTAGTACATGGGTATCATTGTAATTAACTTAAACTCGTAGATCTAGCCTATATCTAACCTATAGTACCTACCTCACACCTAACTTCACCTTGTGGGCCTACCTAGAATCACTTCACACTTCCCAAGAAAACTAGACCCACTTGTGTAAACACATGGTACTATACTTTGTCATCATACCCCATCATGTGGCCTAGACCATACATTGGTTGAAACATTAACAATCTCTTACATCTCCCTCAACCATACCTTAACCCTTAGGTCCACTTAGCCTTGCATTGGTTTCCGTAACTCATTACTTACCTACCCTTAGAAACCTTTGTTTGGGTCCAATCAACTGTGATTGGGGTATAGGGTCTCCCCCTTGGTCTAGTTACACCCTTGACCTAAAGCGAAGAGTGCCTCGGTTGACATGACTCCCACCTGCATTGGGAACCGTGGCATCTCTTGGGTCACCTCTTTAGTTGCCTAGCTCCTCTACCGTCCCGGATGGGATAACTCTAGGGGCAACTACAAGTTGTGTGATAACACTACCCCTAGTGCTTCACCCCATTGATTTTTGCCTTGTGGGCCCCATTCCTCATTTTGAGGGTTGTGCCCCACTTGGGTCAATTTGGTGATGCACTTTCAATCTCAAATCTATGGAGATCGAGCCATTAGATCCCCTTGATTTTCAAGATCCACCTTGATACTTGCCTAAACTACTTGGATCTAAACTTTGGTGGCCTTAGGACTTGATTTGACACATTTTTCCATGCTTTTATCCCTCCTTGGGCAAAGTCGCACTTCTTGGGGGTTTGAGTTTGCCCACTTGTAGGACATGGATGGTTGAGATCCCATTGGATTTGGAAGGAGCATATTTTAAAACCTACATCTAGTGTCTCACTTTGTGGAGGTCTGCCTTGGGGGTATCATTCCTCATTTTGGGGATTGTTGTCCACTTGGGTCACATAGTGAAACATTAGATCTAGTAAGATCCAACCATCATATCTTAAGTAGCCCACTTGATTTGCATCCTAAGTGTCCTGATCTACAATTAGATATACTTTTGACTCCATTTTCCCATCCATTTCAAGGCACTACTCCACCTTGGGCAATTCGCACTCCTTGGGATTTGTGTCAAGTGCTAGATCCCATATGTGGGTATCTCTAATTTCACTTTAGATCCCTAGATCTACTCCTTGCATACCCCTTAGTATCAATTGCACCCCCAACTTCACCTTGGGTACCATTTGAACCATTTCCATATCCCAAGGAAGTGGATCCCACATGTGTCTTTTATGGTACTAGATCTTGTTATCTAATCTCATCATGTGGCCTAAATCATTCATTGGTTGAAACACTAATCACTCCTTAAACCTCCTTCAACCATATTTAAACTTATAGGTCCACCTAACCTTGCATTGGTTTCCGTAACTTGTCTTTTACATAGCCCTAGGAACCTTTGTTTGGGTCCAATCATCTTTGATTGGTTAAAGGGTCTCCCCCTAGGTCTTGATTCATCTCGATCTAAAGTGAAGAGTGCCTCGATTGACGTGACTCCCAGCTTGCATTGGGAACCGTGGCATCTCTTGGGTCACCTCTTTAGTTGTCCATCTCCTCTACCATCCCGAATGGGATACCATTAGGGACAACTACAAGTTGTGTGATAACATGAACCTTTGCACTAACAGCATTGTTTCCCTGAAAAGAAGGCAATTTCTTAAGTGCTTTGTCAGGAATAGGATGAAGAAAACCATGGATGGCTGAAAAATCACATGGATCATACAAAGCATCCATGGGTGAATTTATTAAAGGATTATTATTAGCAAATAACAAATGTATATCAGAAAATGCTTCTTCTACAAGATTTGTGAGGAGTCTACGAGGAGCTAATCTGTTTAATCTCCTCCTATAAACCCTTTCAGGTTCAGCAAGGGGGCCAAACACATCCCTAGAGTTGCTCCTGGTAGAATACCTTACAGAATTTGAAAGTGGAGTAGCCACTTGAAGATTAAGCAATGCCTAGCAACTTATGTTATAAAAAATTTAATCTTTTTACAAAGTTAAAATTAAAATAAAAATTAAAAGTCGATTAACCAAGGACGAGACTTGTCCCCGGCAACGGCGCCAAAAATGTTGCCACCTAAAACACACTTGGACACGGGTAAGTCTCCCAACCGCTGTGTGTGTTCCTGAGGGAAACTATGAGTTAAGAACCCAATGTCACCTCGGTCCTAAACTCCTCCATTTAGACCACAACTCCCAAAGGCCAAGGGTGATAGTCCCTATTTACTAAGTTTCCTTTTGTAGTTTGTTTTTTGGGAGTTGTAAATTACAAAAATTGAAATGACAGTGAGACGTGCAGATATGTAATAGTTCAATGACAAGCAAAACCTTTTAACAATAAGCCAAATATGATGCAAGAGAGAAATAATCAATTAATCAATAAGACCAGTGTCGTCTCTACTCAGGCTATGGAGTCACAATAATCAACTAAACAAGTACTTTTCCAAAAGTATTAACTCATTCACTTAACAAGATATAACAAGAAATAATCACTTCTAGTAAATGAAGAAAATGAACATAAATGCCTGCAACAAGATGATCAATACATCACATAAGCATTAAAATGTAGAACTTGAACAACTTAAGGAATCAAAGATACATATAACGATATTGAGCGGAAAATAAAGTACTTGAAGCAAATATTGTGAACAAGATAATAATGTGAAATGCTTGCGAAGTAGAGAAATGTAAATTATTGTAACAATGTTGTACAAGTGGTCTTGAAAGTTTTAATTAATTTTAGGTCTCACTTTGACTCAAGGGATTTCGATTTAGTTGTAAAGAAACTGAACTAATCTATGTGTCTACCCCAAGAAATTATCTCCTTCGATTAGAGAGAGAATGTCGGGTCAACTAGCTCCACGGGTCAATCCTGAAACTTGTTGGGTGCTCAACTGGAGGATACAAAGTGCCACGAGGCTCTCCATAGCCTCTACCCCACTAGCTCCACAAGTCAAGCCCCTTTTTCTCTGTTCTAGTGAAGATATATATCTGGGTGCCTATTAAACTAGCCAACACAAATCTTTTCCCTTTCTCGTCACCCAAGATCGATCGAATCGGCGAGGGGAGAGGATACGGGGCAAAAACGGGGCTTAAGTTAAATTTTAATCTTTGAGTAAAACCGAGCAAAGCAAGCCAATTGGGATATCACAAGGGAGGCAGAGCCTACTCACTTGTGAGGTGTGGGCAAAATGAACTAACTTGAAATAAAATTGCAGAAATACAGTACAAGCCTCAACGATTTTGCATGGATGGGCAGAGCCACTTCACTTGCAAGGTGTGGGAAAAGTAAATGAAGCAAATACTTGGAAATAAACAACAAGCCAACGCGATTTCACAAGGGAGGCATGTTGAATATTGTAACTTCTAAGAATATTATATTTGTATATTATTTATTCCAGAGATGTTCCATACCTCCGATGTGATTATACTATGAATCCGGAGATGTTTATTCCTCCGAATTGGTTGTGGTAACTAGGGTTATTAGACCCACCATGTCGGGGTCGGCCCAGTCAGTTATAATAGGGTATTTAACCTAATGGTTAAATACGAGCCTACATGTACTTGTGTAAAATACATGTCAGTGTAGTGTATAAATAGAGGAGGTATGTTCCTCATTTGATACACTCACTCACTTAAGAGAGGCGCACTTGTGGAGGAGAGGTCTGCTATGGTGGAGGAGGAGATCATGTCTTTGGTTTGCATCTTTGTATATTGCTATCTATATTGAGGAAGCTTTACTGGGTTTTCTACCCCATGAGGGTTTCCCAGGATAAATCTGTGTCTCTTGTGTTTATGCTATGCTTGTTGTTTCTTCAGTGATCCTGTATATGCTATCATTGTGAAATGGAATGTAATGCTGCTATTTTCTGTCTTAGCATATTGAATTTAAACATGGTATCAGAGCTAACCTGAAGGAAGGCAATGTATGGCACTTACGACACTTGCTTCTCTTGCGACAATTTGAAGGTTAGGGTTTTATATAGCAAAAACCAGTCATCGTGGAACTTTCGCTATAAATCCATTTATGCGAAGTTTCAGGATCTGAAAAGTTTAAAGGTCGTAGATAACATCCCCAGGTACCTTGTGTCCAAAGGGCACTGTTATCACATATATAGTAGCCGGGCTACCATACATTATTTTTCTCATTCCAGTACACTATTCAGCCAGTTCCCTTGCATTTGAGATGCCGAGATGAGCATCTATATTGGATCACTATCAGATTGTGGACAGCAGTTGTATTCCCCATGCCATGACTGAGTTTCAGGACACTTAGAGAGATGACCGATGTAGCCATTATATCATTGGTACAGACAGTAGTGCCCAGAGTTACAGCAGCAGTTTCATAAGGCAGATGATGGTACAGGTTGATGAGCTTTCAGGTATATGACTCAGCAGGTATATCATGGTGTTATGGTTAGATTGCTTTTATACTTATTCTTATAGCATGTCTTAGCACTTAGTATCATGATCTGGCGATCATATAGATATTTGGACCTGGTTGATCTATTATATATATTATATTGTCCCTACTCAGACTTAGAAGTTCACTATTCATACTCATTGGTTTTACCCTCCCTAGGGAGAATAGAGGTGATCATTCAACCATACTTTGGCTTGCTAGTGTTGGCTCCATCATTTCATTGTCTTCATCCATCCATTGCCTACCTATTAGTTTATCACCCTGACTTACTACTTGACTAGTGACATGGAGGATCTTTTCCCCGCTGTAGCCTCTGTATTGGATGAGCTCCCCTGTTTATTGTGTCTCGGCTCTGAGTTGGTGACAAAACTCACCTATGGTGAGTTGGAGTTCTTTGTGAATTCCCCCTAGTCACTAAAGTTGTGTTGGCTAAACCTGAAACTTTTAGTGCTGCCATGAATACAAAATCTGGAAAAATGAAATGTTATATCTTGTATGAAAAACCCATTCATGCAATGTGTTTCTAAACACACATGAATGAGAGGCATGCCAAATGAACATGGCAATGAAAATGAAATGTTATATCTTGTGGAAAATAAATACCTAGGTAAACAAGCTGTCCATGACACACCTAGAAGTGCTCAGGTAAACAAGTGCCTTAAAAACACACCTGCAGCAGGAAGCCTAAAAGAAAAATGTAAATCTATGCAATGTGTTTGTAAACACACATAGATCAAGGCTATGGAAACTTCAGGCCCAAAAAGCAATGGAACTTAAATGCTATATCTAAACAATTGCTGGCCTTATTTGTATTATGGATTGTGCGCATCTGTGAAGGTGAATAAACCCTCTTTAAACAACTCATCCATTTGTGAGACACCGCCATTCCCTGTGTTATTGCTCATTCAGTATATACTATGGTGTATTCCCTTTCCCTTGCCAAAGTGTCACAAAGTCAAGACAGTTAAGTCATCCCTTAGCCTAGCCAGTTAATTTAAGCCTTCACCCTTCACTAGCAAATTGATCACAACTATGAAGTGAGTATGATCCTGAAAGTCTAGTCTGAGTAATAATAATAATTAACGACACTATATATTTGGATTTAGATCGCCAGTCATGATTACTCTGTGTTATAATTCTTATTTGAATAAGTTGTAGAGCATATATTAACCTTGACACTTTGCAGCAGCTATTAATGATGATATGAGTTATATTTGGTCTTGGTTAGACCAAGTTTGACCATGGAGGACCATGGGACATGAGATGTTGGACCTTATGATGATATGGATAGATGATATATGGTCTATGTATACATACATGATGACTCTATGCAGCAGCTACAGGGTTATGATGATGATTCTGGGGTTGCAGCAGTGTTTGTATATGTACAGCGCATTATTATTGGCCTTGATCCGGTATATTGGATATTTATTTTGATCATGCAGAGATTCATATGGTGTACGAGTACACATATTGGATGGATTTGGACCTTCTGAGTCCTATGGGACAGTTTGTTTTCAGTTCCGGGCACTTACAGTGATGATTTAGCCTCAGTAGGCTGTCCTAGTGCAGTTTTGGTCTGTCGGAGGCCCTGTCGGAGCAGATGTGATTTTTATCCGGTTGACCTAGGGAGCTGATGATGGAGGGGGTGGTCCAGCCACTTGTTTTTACAATATTACCCCCCTTCCGGACACACTGGTGCCCTCACCTTGACAGCGCCAGCACTCCAGGAGGCTGTTTGGGGCAGTTTCACGCTTCCCAAGGCATTTCAGGATTGGTAGAAATGGCTATTGAGGAAATCGATTTGGGCTACTGAGGCAAAGTTATGGCATGGGACGATCAGTGATGATAGATCGGGACCTTCCACACCTTCTCCAGCAGTTTCAGCTTCATCGGGGCCCGCATCCATCACTTATGGCACTTTCTGTGGATTTTTGAGGTCTTTTGAGGACCACGACTTCACTATGGAGGCACGATTTGGTACATTCATGATTATTTTTTGGTTATTGTGCTATGGGGATTGACCAAGGAGGGATAAAATTACCCCTTGGACCCACCATAAGCCTCTTATGATATTTTGTCGTCATGATTTGGTGGGATTCCCCTCTTATAGGGCGATTTGGTCCACTTACATTATATTTTATTAGTGATCCATGTATTTTATTGTTGAGCTCATCTCAACCATTGATTAGACATTTGTATCTTTTAATCTTAGCCACTCATTCAAAAAGTGGTTAGGGTTTTGGTGCCTCTCCTTCCTATTTGAAGGAGAGAGCCTCTCATTGTAAAGGGACTTTTGGCTTTGGATTATTGGAATAGAAAATTATTATTGCATCTATCTCCAGTGTTGTGGTGAATGTTTTTGGTGTTTGTTCGTTGGTTCTTCCTTTGCACTAAGTTATTGAAGATCTTGTTTGCCATATCTTTTGTACCACGATTTTGCATCTACAGGTGGAGGCCGATTTGTTTTGAGGAGGAGGTATTGGTAGGGGAAGACTCTCCCTACTTCTTCTTTGGAGCTCTTCGTTGGTAACAGGGAGTATTACTGTCCCAGGACCTTCTATTTCATGTTACTATTGCATTTCTCTTGTATTTCCTCCATACCTGATCTTACTGATTGAATCGTTGTTCCTTGGATTGACAGGTAGAGGAGGTCGCACTTGTGGGCTAGGGCATCAAATTGGCAAGCAAATCAACAATCTCTCAATTAATCTCTGCGGGAATCTTCCTCAACATCAAGGCATCTCATCCACATCACTCAGGTATGATCTCAAGGTAAGTTCTATCTCCATGGTCTATCCAATTGTCAAAAACATTTAAAACCCTAATTAATTAAAACCCCATTTTTACATTTTCTCAGATCTACTTAGATCTAGTGGGTTGTTGGGCATAATATTGAAAACCCACCTCTATAGCATCCACGGCATCCCGGATCTATAGTTTGGTGAAGATTGGCTTCCGTTTGACCCCTCTCCCATGCCAACTTAGCTTCTCCCAAGCAAGGCGCACTTCAATAGTTGAGCAAGTTGACCTAGATCTAGGTGATGGGTGTTTGAGATTCCACTTGATTCGTCATCTACACATCCAATAACATACACCCAGGTTGTTACTTTTCCGAAATTCACCTTGTGGGCCCCATTCCACATTTTAAGGGATTTAATCCCCATTTTGGACCACTTGGAACCCTTAAACTCAGATCTACTAAGATCTAACCGTTGGATTACCACGAAAATACAGATCCATGCTCCTACCTGACCGATCTACCCGGATCTAAAGTTTGGATGCCATCCGACTTGTTTTGACCCACCTAACCCCACTTTTAGGCTTCCTTGGGCAAAGTCGCACCACCTTGGAGAAGTGAGTTGATTCACTTCCAGGAACTGGGTACTTGAGATTTTTGGAGATTTGAAACCAGAATAATTCAAAACCTAGGTCTAGACTATCACTTTGTCAAATCTTGCCTTGGGGATTGCATTCCTTGTTTTAAGGGATTGTGGTCCACTTGGGTCAAACCTAGATCTAGATACATTCATCCATCAAGACCTCTATTGCCCACTTGTCCCAAGTACTAGGAGTCCTAAACCACAAGTCAACCCTACTTTGACTCCACTTCCCAATTCCCAAGGCACTGGTTTCTCTCCAAGTTAATTCAACTTTCCTAGATTGTTGGATTGACTTGTGGTTTGACCTATGCATGGTGAACTAAACCTTTGAAGCTGTCATGTATCATGGTCAAGCTTGTCACTTGTACTAGTTAGCCCCAATACAACCCTTAACTACCCTGCATTGGACACAGTTCCCAAGGCAGTGGATCTTCTGACATTGAACTAGTACACTAGCCCTAGATCTCACTTCAAACATTATAAGTCACTCTTACATCAACCATGAACCAAAGCTATACCTATTGAACCCCTCACCTGGCTTGTGACTTCAACCTATAAGGTCTAGGATAAACCATACACCTAACTTCACTTAGAAATACCCTAATTTGGTGTCTTGGTTTTGATCTCTCCTGTCGGGAGTAGATTGGGTCTCCCCCTTTGTTGTCTGGGCTAGATAACATAAAGCGAAGGTTGCCTCGACTGGCGTGACAACCATATATTGGAGGTCGAGGTGATCGTGGTTGCACCTTTTGAGTTGCCCTTCCCTATTGCCATCCATGACTGGATCCATCCATAGGGGTAACTACAGCTTAGGTGATAACATTTTGGCGCCGTTGCCGGGGAGGCAATAGCTTGCCCTAGTTCGACATACTTTTCTTCAAGCATTCTCGTTCTCTTTGCCATAACATTTTGGCGCCAGGGACGCAATAGGCTTACCTTAGAAAAGCTACTAGTCCTTCCCGCATATACAACGACACATATCTTGGTAGAAGAGTTAAATCTACCTGGCGACTCCCAATCGTGACTCCGCTGAGGAGCGAGCTCATTTACATCCTTACAACACAAGAAGTAAAGTAAACTTAGATCAAGTTGAAGGAACCCCAATTACATATCGTAAAAGAGATCCTAAAGTACAACCATCTAACTTCCTTTGGAAATTGGTTAACGATTCTCCAAGCAGAGCTTCAGGATCCCCTTTGATCAATTCGGTTCCTCCCTCATCTCCTTGTTCAAACTCAAACATAAACCTACCAAGTCCAATGGCCGGAACAAACCCGGGAAACCAGAATGTTCCTCCACCACAAGCTCCTAGGATTTTTGGAAGAAAGGCAAAACCATCTCCTTTAGACTTTTCCCAAATCCAGGGCGCACCCCATGACATGCCTGAAAAGTATTTTGAAAAGGTTCCCAGATTTGATGGAGTATCTGCTATATCAATTGAAGACCACATTGATAAAGTATGGGAACACATGGAAGCATATGGAGCATCTGAGGAAGATGTGTTCATGAGGGGTCTCCTGGCATCATTGGAAGGAGATGTTAAGAAGTGGTTTGACAGGTTGCCCGCTTCATCCATTGATGGGTATGACAATTTTGTCAACAAGCTAAATAGTGAGTGGTCCCGAAAATTAGATGGGAAGTTTACCTTACATCAACTGTTTGACATTAAGAAAAGAGAAAATGAAACAGTCCATGAGTTTAACATAAGATTTGACAAGACTGTAGCTGTTATCCCTGAAGAAATTAGACCAAAAGACCAAGCAGTTGTTATTCACTACTTGAATGCTTTTGAGGGATGGGTTGGTTATCAGCTAAAGGATAAAAACCCAAATGACTTAAAGACTGCTCAATCAAATGCTAAGATGGCTGAACAAAATGTAGCATCCATGGGGAAACAAAACTTTTTCGATCAATTTACCCCATCCACTTCCAGATCTGACCCTAGACTTCGAAAACCAAAGGAACCTGCGAGTGTGCCAAAGGAATCCAAGGACACTTTAGAAGTTATGCAAGAAATGATGAAACAATTAACTGTCCTAACAAAGAATGTGGCAAGTTTGAATGACCCGAAGAGACATAGGAATCCTTATGGCCCTAAGCCTTATTGGAATAATAATAGAAGGCCTGATGGGGATAGGGATAGGCGACGACCCGAGTATCCAGAAAAATCTGAGAAGAAGGAAGTCAATTGGTGTGATGAAGAAGAAGAAATACCCTCTGACACCATTGACCATGATGACCAACCAGAAAACATCAACTTCATAAATGACTTATCTTATGATGAAGATTTTGGAAGAATTCTTTTAGAAGAAGAACCTTGGGATCAAGATGAAGACATGGTAGAAAAACCTAGTTCCTCGTGTTGTGCCATAGAACTCCCAAGACCTAAAGAGCAACCAAAGTATCGAATCTATAAACGAGGAAGTACTTCCCAGCCTTCTTTCCTTGATAAACATAAAAAGATTGATGAAGATAAAAAGGAAGAAGAAGATCTTGCTATGGATGATTATGATCTTAAGATTGATATGAAGAAAGAGTTAAGCAAGATAATGTGTAATATCCCTGTCACTGAGTTAATGAAGGTGCCCTTTGTTAGATGCCAAGTAGAGGAATTTTTCGATGGTATTGGCCAAGAAAAAACTCCTGAACCGCTCCTAGAGTCATGTCATATCCAAAAGCTTAGTGGAACACAACCTAGTGAAACAGAGAAGGATCCACCAATAAACATCCATTCAGCCATTTATGAAAGAAAAAGCGGTGGTCATTCTCCCTTTTACCTTACCTTACACATTCAAAACATGCTCCTTCACAATTGTATGTTGGATTCTGGAGCAGCAATGAATGTTATGCCTTTACAAGTTATGAAGGAAATGGGACTTGAAGTGACTAGGCCTTATGGAAATGTCTGTGGTATAGATTCCCGACGAGTGCCATCATATGGTTTGATAAAAAACCTTAGGGCTGATCTTTTCGCATGTTCAGACATTTCTACCATGATGGATGTAGTTGTTATTGACTTACCCCCATCATATGGAATGCTTTTATCTAGAAAATGGGCAGCTGGTCTAGGTGGATACCTTATGATGGATTTATCATTTATTTGTGTTCCCAACCCTGATGGAGCTTTGATTCGGGTTAACAGAGAACCTTGTTATAATGAGCATGTTGAATCTTTTGATGAAGGGTTAAAAAACACATATGGGGATGAATTGTTAAATAATGCCAAAACTAACCTTGTTGAAGATGAGGATGAATTATATGAAGTTGATCAGAATATGTGTATGGTCATGGAAGATGTTGATTCTTGTTGGGAAGACAAGCAAATAATTGAAATAACAAGAACAACCGGAAATGAATTTGTTGAGGAAATAGATGAATTGAGAAGATATGAAAATCAACCTCAAGGTCATGAACAAAACAATGAAATCATTCAAGAACCTTCTATAGAAAATCATGCATTTGAGGAGGTTGATGATGGCATAGGAAATATAGGAGGAGATGAAGGTTTGCTTAGTGATCAAAGCTTGGAACAAACTCCCCCAATAGAAAACCTTCATGATCAAACAAATAATGAGGAGAATATTGAGAATCCAATGCATGAAGATGAATTTGATGATATTAGGAGGGGAGAAAGAATTCCTTTTACTGTTAGGGAATGGTTGCCTTGACTGATCACAATAGGGAAAGAGAAAACCAAGGGCTTGCACCTATTTACCCATGGGAAAATAATCTTGCAACATCTACTAGGGTTGAAACAAATGTAGAGTCTGAAGCCTCTTATTATTCTGATATAGAAGATTCTCTATCTCATTTATCTCTAGAAGATGGTAGCCTAATTCAAGTCCATGATAACTCTCTAAGTTGGGAAGAGGATGCCCTAATTAATGATGCACCTGAAGGAGACTATAATCTAAATAGCCTTGTTATTTTTCAAACTCCTTCAAGCCATGCTTTATCTGCATATCCTCATATCCCTAGTTTCCTCCTACCATTTGAGTCATCTAGTCATCATACTCATGATCTTTCTCACATTCCTAGTTCCTCTACATATCATCCTGAGTCAGCTTCTACCAGATTGGAAAACATGGTTATTCCTGTTCCTTCAGGGGAAGGTTCTAATCATAACACTGTCGTATCTCGTGAGCCACCTCCCTTGGAAGAACATAGAGACTTCTTGACTATAGGTGAAGTTGTTAAAAGAGTTGTGTCTCCCCATGAGGAAGAATCAGATGAGAAGGGAAGTTAGGGAAGTCCTTGTTGGCAGAGTTGCTATTTCCTTAGACGGTGGTCCACCTAGAGTTGATGCAGTTCCTTCTTGGAGGAGCTCAAGGATTGTCACACCTCAACCGCAAAACCCTGCTGAAATCCATCCTATGCCTATTCGTAACATTGGTGTCATTACTGAGTCAGTCAATAGAAACAGGTTTCCTATAGGAAGTCAAGTCATTATTCCCAACCATTTATTGCATATAAGATCGGGACAAGCTGATGACTTATGGGTTGGACCTTTCACAGTAGAGCGATGCATTGATGGCATGTGCTTTCTAGCCACTGGTAGTGGACGACGTATCTTATATCCCGTCAATCAAAGGGACTTAAGGGATCACATCCCTGATCCCACCTAGTTGGGATCTTTTCGCTTGCATTGCCTGGTAGATTAGGGTAGGTAGGAAACAAAATAAGCCTACTTGGGCAGTAGTTAGTCTTTTTAGCCATTGAGTCTGGCACCTTCTTAGTCTCTAAACTCCTTTGTAAGCCTCTAGTTTAACTGAGTACCTGTCACTTTTCTTTTCCTGCACAA
The DNA here is from genome assembly GCA_027924585.1 of Larix kaempferi. NCBI lineage: Eukaryota > Viridiplantae > Streptophyta > Pinopsida > Pinales > Pinaceae > Larix > Larix kaempferi. The sequence continues at coordinate 1,763,981 of BSBM01000264.1, forward strand.
TAAATTTCAAATTTTACAAATTATGTTAGTAGTTTAATTTACTTTCTGCATTTATATATTTCATGCATTTATATTTCTGACAATAGATTTTATTTGAGTTGGTTTTATATTTTTCCCACACATGCGGCATGAGGTATTTTTGATGTTTGTGAATGCAGAAAATAGGTTGCAAGAATAAAAGCTGGAAATAAAATGGTAGAGTGCTGGATCGTGGATTCGAGTAGCAGAGTTCGAGGACCAGAGATTCTGAGGTTCTCAAGCGCTCATTTCAGCAGAGCACTTGTCCCAGCCGGAGCCAGATGTTATCACATATATAGTAGCCGGGCTACCATACATTATTTTTCTCATTCCAGTACACTATTCAGCCAGTTCCCTTGCATTTGAGATGCCGAGATGAGCATCTATATTGGATCACTATCAGATTGTGGACAGCAGTTGTATTCCCCATGCCATGACTGAGTTTCAGGACACTCAGAGAGATGACCGATGTAGCCATTATATCATTGGTACAGACAGCAGTGCCCAGAGTTACAGCAGCAGTTTCAGAGGGCAGATGATGGTACAGGTTGATGAGCTTTCAGGTATATGACTCAGCAGGTATATCATGGTGTTATGGTTAGATTGCTTTTATACTTATTCTTATAGCATGTCTTAGCACTTAGTATCATGATCTGGCGATCATATAGATATTTGGACCTGGTTGATCTATTATATATATTATATTGTCCCTACTCAGACTTAGAAGTTCACTATTCATACTCATTAGTTTTACCCTCCCTAGGGAGAATAGAGGTGATCATTCAACCATACTTTGGCTTGCTAGTGTTGGCTCCATCATTTCATTGTCTTCATCCATCCATTGCCTACCTATTAGTTTATCACCCTGACTTACTACTTGACTAGTGACATGGAGGATCTTTTCCCCGCTGTAGCCTCTGTATTGGATGAGCTCCTCTGTTTATTGTGTCTCGGCTCTGAGTTGGTGACAAAACTCACCTATGGTGAGTTGGGGTTCTTTGTGAATTCCCCCTAGTCACTAAAGTTGTGTTGGCTAAACCTGAAACTTTTAGTGCTGCCATGAATACAAAATCTGGAAAAATGAAATGCTATATCTTGTATGAAAAGCCCATTCATGCAATGTGTTTCTAAACACACATGAATGAGAGGCATGCCAAATGAACATGGCAATGAAAATGAAATGTTATATCTTGTGGAAAATAAATACCTAGGTAAACAAGCTGTCCATGACACACCTAGAAGTGCTCAGGTAAACAAGTGCCTTAAAAACACACCTGCAGCAGGAAGCCTAAAAGAAAAATGTAAATCTATGCAATGTGTTTGTAAACACACATAGATCAAGGCTATGGAAACTTCAGGCCCAAAAAGCAATGGAACTTAAATGCTATATCTAAACAATTGCTGGCCTTATTTGTATTATGGATTGTGCGCATCTGTGAAGGTGAATAAACCCTCTTTAAACAACTCATCCATTTGTGAGACACCGCCATTCCCTGTGTTATTGCTCATTCAGTATATACTATGGTGTATTCCCTTTCCCTTGCCAAAGTGTCACAAAGTCAAGACAGTTAAGTCATCCCTTAGCCTAGCCAGTTAATTTAAGCCTTCACCCTTCACTAGCAAATTGATCACAACTATGAAGTGAGTATGATCCTGAAAGTCTAGTCTGAGTAATAATAATAATTAACGACACTATATATTTGGATTTAGATCGCCAGTCATGATTACTCTATGTTATAATTGTTATTTGAATAAGTTGTAGAGCATATATTAACCTTGACACTTTGCAGCAGCTATTAATGATGATCTGAGTTATATTTGGTCTTGGTTAGACCTAGTTTGACCATGGAGGACCATGGGACATGAGATGTTGGACCTTATGATGATATGGATAGATGATATATGGTCTATGTATACATACATGATGACTCTATGCAGCAGCTACAGGGTTATGATGATGATTCTGGGGTTGCAGCAGTGTTTGTATATGTACAACGCATTATTATTGGCCTTGATCCGGTATATTGGATATTTATTTTGATCATGCAGAGATTCATATGGTGTAAGAGTACACATCTTGGATGGATTTGGACCTTCTGAGTCCTATGGGACAGTTTGTTTTCAGTTCCGGGCACTTACAGTGATGATTTAGCCTCAGTAGGCTGTCCTAGTGCAGTTTTGGTCTGTCGGAGGCCCTGTCGGAGCAGATGTGATTTTTATCCGGTTGACCTAGGGCGCTGATGATGGAGGGGGTGGTCCAGCCACTTGTTTTTACCATATTACCCCCCTTCCGGACACACTGGTGCCCTCACCTTGACAGCGCCATCACTCCAGGAGGCTGTTTGGGGCAGTTTCACGCTTCCCGAGGCATTTCAGGATTGGTAGAAATGGCTATTGAGGAAATCGATTTGGGCTACTGAGGCAAAGTTATGGCATGGGACGATCAGTGATGATAGATCGGGACCTTCCACACCTTCTCCAGCAGTTTCAGCTTCATCGGGGCCCGCATCCATCACTTATGGCACTTTCTGTGGATTTTTGAGGTCTTTTGAGGACCACGACTTCACTATGGAGGCACGATTTGGTACATTCATGATTATTTTTTGGTTATTGTGCTATGGGGATTGACCAAGGAGGGATAAAATTACCCCTTGGACCCACCATAAGCCTCTTATGATATTTTGTCATCATGATTTGGTGGGATTCCCCTCTTATAGGGCGATTTGGTCCACTTACATTATATTTTATTAGTGATCCATGTATTTTATTGTTGAGCTCATCTCAACCATTGATTAGACATTTGTATCTTTTAATCTTAGCCACTCATTCAAAAAGTGGTTAGGGTTTTGGTGCCTCTCCTTCCTATTTAAAGGAGAGAGCCTCTCATTGTAAAGGGACTTTTGGCTCTGGATTATTGGAATAGAAAATTATTATTGCATCTATCTCCAGCGTTGTGGTGAATGTTTTTGGTGTTCGTTCGTTGGTTCTTCCTTTGCACTGAGTTATTGAAGATCTTGTTTGCCATATCTTTTGTACCACGATTTTGCATCTACGGGTGGAGGCCGATTTGTTTTGAGGAGGAGGTATTGGTAGGGGAAGACTCTCCCTACTTCTTCTTTGGAGCTCTTCGTTGGTAACAGGGAGTATTACTGTCCCAGGACCTTCTATTTCATGTTACTATTGCATTTCTCTTGTATTTCCTCCATACCTGATCTTACTGATTGAATCGTTGTTCCTTGGTTTGACAGGTAGAGGAGGTCGCACTTGTGGGCTAGGGCATCAAATTGGCAAGCAAATCAACAATCTCTCATTTGATCTCTGCGGGAATCTTCCTCAACATCAAGGCATCTCATCCACATCACTCAGGTATGATCTCAAAGTAAGTTCTATCTCCATGATCTATCCAATTGTCAAGAACATTTAAAACCCTAATTAATTAAAACCCCATTTTTACATTTTCTCAGATCTACTTAGATCTAGTGGGTTGTTGGGCATAATATTGAAAACCCACCTCTATAGCATCCACGGCATCCCGGATCTATAGTTTGGTGAGGATTGGCATCCGTTTGACCCCTCTCCCATGCCAACTTAGCTTCTCCCAAGCAAGGCGCACTTCAATAGTTGAGCAAGTTGACCTAGATCTAGGTGATGGGTGTTTGAGATTCCACTTGATTCGTCATCTACACATCCAATAACATACACCCAGGTTGTTACTTTTCTGAAATTCACCTTGTGGGCCCCATTCCACATTTTAAGGGATTTAATCCCCATTTTGGAGCACTTGGAACCCTTAAACTCAGATCTACTAAGATCTAACCGTTGGATTACCACGAAAATACAGATCCATGCTCCTACCTGACCGATCTACCCGGATCTAAAGTTTGGATGCCATCCGACTTGTTTTGACCCACCTAACCCCACTTTTAGGCTTCCTTGGGCAAAGTCGCACCACCTTCGAGAAGTGAGTTGACTCACTTCCAGGAACTGGGTACTTGAGATTTTTGGAGATTTGAAACCAGAATAATTCAAAACCTAGGTCTAGACTATCACTTTGTCAAATCTTGCCTTGGGGATTGCATTCCTTGTTTTAAGGGATTGTGGTCCACTTGGGTCAAACCTAGATCTAGATACATTCATCCATCAAGACCTCTATTGCCCACTTGTCCCAAGTACTAGGAGTCCTAAACCACAAGTCAACCCTACTTTGACTCCACTTCCCAATTCCCAAGGCACTGGTTTCTCTCCAAGTTAATTCAACTTTCCTAGATTGTTGGATTGACTTGTGGTTCGACCTATGCATGGTGAACTAAACCTTTGAAGCTGTCATGTATCATGGTCAAGCTTGTCACTTGTACTAGTTAGCCCCAATACAACCCTTAACTACCCTGCATTGGACACAGTTCCCAAGGTAGTGGATCTTCTGACATTGAACTAGTACACTAGCCCTAGATCTCACTTCAAACATTATAAGTCACTCTTACATCAACCATGAACCAAAGCTATACCTATTGAACCCCTCACTTGGCTTGTGACTTCAACCTATAAGGTCTAGGATAAACCATACACCTAACTTCACTTAGAAATACCCTGATTTGGTGTCTTGGTTTTGATCTCTCCTGTCGGGAGTAGATCGGGTCTCCCCCTTTGTTGTCTGGGCTAGATAACATAAAGCGAAGGTTGCCTCGACTGGTGTGACAACCATATATTGGAGGTCGAGGTGATCGTGGTTGCACCTTTTGAGTTGCCCTTCCCTATTGCCATCCATGACTGGATCCATCCATAGGGGTAACTACAGCTTGGGTGATAACAGGCACCCTCCGATTCGTTGTACTTTATGAGTTATGATCAGTACAAGTTAGGGTTTCTGCCTCTTCCAGATCTCAGTCAAAATCAGGTGACCTTGGAAAAAAGGTCATAACTTGGGCTAGGAAGCTCCAAATGAAATTTCGTAAAAAGTGACAGGTAGTACACAGACTGTACTATCGCAGGAAACTTTTTCAGAGGCCGAAGGTGAACCAGTGACACGTGGCACGCTGTACAAGTTCGCTCTCCTGTTTTATCCCATAAACAAGTCACGTTGCGACACTTGGCATAACTCTCTCTCAGAAAATCCAATTGAGGTCAGACCTGTCAGGATGGAAAGATGACAGGTCAGGCTACTGCAGAAAAGGTTTTCAGACCCTGTGGAGCAGAAATTTCAGAGTTATAGCAGAAACAATCAGGTGCATATTTCTGTCAAAACAGAATTATTTTTGGAGCACCTTTATTCTTGGCTTCCGGAATTTAGGGTTTCGGAGAAAGTTAGAATTTTTGGAATCGGAGTCCACGGCTGGAAGCTCCTCAGAAAAATAAGAGTTTAGAGCCTTGGATCAAACCTTTTGATTGGACAGAAGGGTGGGCTTCATCAAACCCTAGTTCGGGTTCCTGTCCAGAAGATCCAGAAGTTTCGAAGGCAATTTTGAGGGGTCAAATTTTGGAGATTTCAAAATTGAAGAATGTTAGGTTGATCAGCTCAGCAAGACACATTCTTCCATCCATTCAGAAGTGTGAAAGTCAAAGATTGAATTTTTAGGGTTTCTCTAGCAAACCCTAATCAAGCTCCAGATCAAGTTTCAGGGGGAGTTGAGGCTAAGGCCTTACATAATAAGACTACAAAAAGTCTCGACAGGTATGACTTAAGGAGGTTCAGGTATGCCTTGAAATCTTATTCTTGATTAAGTTCATAATGTGTTTGTCTTCATGTTATTTATTAGTACAATCTTGATTAATGTTATTAATTGTCTTATCACCCTAGTAACAATATGAATGCATGTGAATGATCGAAGACATTCATTGATTAGGGATATATGATTGTACTTATGCATTATGGTGTTGTGTGAGGTTGATGTTGTCTGCTAACAAGACACAGGTACATCACAAAAGACAAATCAAGTTCCATGACCATGACAACATGAAGACAAAGACTCACGAGGTATGTATGACTTTGTTATATCATGTTTAACCTACGAGACATGCAGGTTCTAGCTCAGGATCTCTAAATCATTGAAGAGATTGTTTAGGTATGTTGTACATAACTAAGCAGGTATACTAATCCAGGTATGTTTTCCTATGTCATGTTAGAATCTTACCTTGTGTAAGTATACTTGGTATGATTGGTTAGTATTCAAGGGTTTATGCATATTATGTCTCTTATCTTGGTTGATGATTTAACTAACTAGATCAAACAAGAATATGCATGAGTAAAAGAAGACTTCCTTGAAACCTTGAATACTAATGATCATGACTGTACATATTCAAGATTATTTAGAATTAGAATGTTTTGATAATATTGAAAATATACTAATGAATGTATGTTTGTGTATGAGATCATGAGGATGACACTAGTGTACACTTGAACATGCACAGTGGTACAGAATGAATAGAAGTTCAGAAGACATACAGAAGATCAAGCGAGAGGCAACCACACAAACATAAAAGATAAGTATTTGGGTTGTTATTAGAAATAGTAAATGATATTGCTTGTATGCATATTTGTATTCCTAGAATATATCATGCTGAGTGTAAACATTCATAAAGCATTGAACAGTATACTACTAATATGCATATGATTGGTAAATTGGACAAACATTCCATTGTTGCTTGTCTAGAATGAAGCCTCTTTGCTGACATGCTGAGAGTTGTGCACACTCTCGATAGTATGTTCTGGTAGAGATGGAAGGCATCTAGATAGCCACTGTATGCATATAGGATATGGGAAAGTGTTGTGCCAAAGTATTGGTCAAAATAGTTGCATAACTATGTAAATGATATCTGTATGCATAATAGGTTATCATATAAATATGATTTGATGATTATGAAGTATTACTAATCATGTACTTAATTTTGATTTGTAGGAAAGATCATGATGAATGATGAACTCTGAACAAGCGATGGATGTTCAACAAAAGATTTACAAATCAAACACACTATAGAAAGATTGTGGTTAAGAGATTCTCTTAGAAAGAGGAAGAGAATCATGATGAGATGTTTTGCTCCAAGGGACTAGATAAGACCATTCTCTTAATAATGTAATCAGGTTCTGTATGGGTTCCCAGGATCGGTAGTCAATTGATGAGCTTAATGATCATCATGAGTGATGTGGATCTCAACCTTTGCTACAAGGTTGAATATGGGTTCTATACACATATGACATGGATGCAAGAAGGAACTCACCATAGAGTTCAAATGATTTTGAGGCTCATTTTAGTAGACCCATCTGACGAGAGATGGCACAGATAGATATGCAGAAGATCACTCAATGCTGAGTGTGAATAATGGACAATTGGCAGCTTCATGACAAATCTTGGGCTTTACCAGAAGTAAAGTTGTTCCTAACCGTTACCTTAAGGTTGTGGATGATGAACCTATCATACCATTATTGTATGACGATGATCTCTTTCTGACAAGGAATGAGAAATAGGTCATGAAAATGGCTACAGAAATGAAAATGAAAGATCTCGGATTAATGCACTACTTCTTAGGTCTAGAAGTATGGAAAGATCCAAAAGGAATCTTTTAAATCAAGGTAATTTTGTTGTGAAGTTTCTAAAAAGATTTGATATGTTGGAGTATAAATCCATGGCCACTCCCATGGACTCCAACTTGAAGTTATTAGTTAATGACTCATCGTATTTAGTGGACCTAACCCTATATAGACAAATCATTGGGTCATTGATGTATTTAACAAATACTAGGCTAGATATATGCTTTGCTGTAAATACCCTAAGTCAGTATCTAGTAGAACCTAGAAAGGTGCACTTAATAGCTACAAAGCATGTAGTGAGGTACCTAAAAGGTACATTAGATTTTTGGTCTATATTATCTTGGAGGTCATGAACTCCATTTACATGGTTACTTAGATTCTGATTGGGCAGGAAGTGCCTCAGACAGAAAGAGTACATCAGGTGGATGTTATAGTCTTGAATCTGCCATGATCTCATGGTTCAGCAAGGAACAATCTAGTGTGGCTCTCAGTACTGCTGAAGCAGAATATATATATAGCTGTCTGCTCTGCCAGCTGTGAAGCAGTATGGCTTCAGAAGCTTTTATATGGAGTGTTTGACTTAGAAATGAATTCCACTATGATTATGTGTGACATTCAAAACTGCATCAAGATAGAAAATCTTGTATTCCATGATAAGTCAAAAACACATAGAGATCCGATACTTCTATATACGAGATATGGTGCAAAGAGGAGTTATCAAGCTCGAATATATAAGCACTGAGGATCAGATTGCTGATATCTTGACTAAACCTCTGTCTCGAGTGAAGTTTGAATACTTTCGAGACAAGCTTGGTATAGTTCAAAAGAACTCTCCTCGGAAGGGGGAGTAGCATAGTATCTGATAACAAGTCTGTCTCATCAATGATGAGGTTACCTATTTACTGCACTTAGTTACTTAGAATTATTTTTAGGACCCTTATATTTTTACTTTTGATGATAGATGTATTAGTAAGAATACATGCTTTTGATGATAGATGTATACATACTTTTGATGATAGATGTATTAGTGAGTATACATGCTTTTGATGATAGATGTATACATACTTTTGATGATAGATGTATTAGTGAGAATACATGCTTTTGATGATAGATGTATACATGCCTTTAATGATATATGTATTTGATGCTATTGATGAGGATACATGTTTTGATATACATGTTTTGATGATGAGGATACATGATGCCTTGATGTACTTGTATGGATGAAGATACTTGTACCCATGATTGACATACGAGGGGATTGGATCATCCCTGGACTTCAGTCCTAAAGAGAGCCGTAGATGTATGTCTTCGAGAATGAAGTCCTTGGTGGACTTGAGGGGATTGGATCATCCCTGGACTTCAATCCTAAAGAGAGTCGTAGACGTATGTCTTCGAGAACGAAGTCCTTGGTGGACTTGAGGGGATTGGATCATCCCTGGACTTCAGTCCTAAAAAGAGCCGTACACGTATGTCTTCGAGAATGAAGTCCTTGGTGGAATTGAGGGGATTGGATCATCCCTAGACTTCAGTCCTAAAGAGAGCCGTAGATGTATGTCTCCGAGAACAAAATCCTGAATGAACAGGTAAGGGGATTGGATCGTCCTCGGACTTTAGTCCTTTGAATTGAGCCATAGACATGATGTCTCCGAGAACTAAATCCTGAATGAACAGGTAAGGGGATTGGATCGTCCTTGGACTTCGGTTCAAAAGGTACATGATAGGACTGGATCGTCCCTGGACTTTGGTTCAAAACGTACATGATAGGACTGGATCGTCCCTGGACTTCGGTTCAAAAGGTACATGATATGATTGGATCGTCCCTAGACTTCGGTTCAAAAGGTACATGATAGGACTGGATCGTCCCTGGACTTCGGTTCAAAAGGTACATGATAGGACTGGATCGTCCCTAGACTTCGGTTCAAAAGGTACATGATAGGACTGGATCGTCCCTGGACCTCGGTTCAAAATGTACGTGACAAATCCTAGAATTGTTCTAGGTTACATCCAGCATGAAACAGGGCTGGCTCTGTAGATATGATACATCCAGCATGAAACAGGGCTGGCTCTGTAGATGTGATACATCCAGCATGAAACAGGGTTGGCTCTGTAGATGTGATACATCCAGCATGAAACAGGGATGGCTCTGTAGATGTGATACATCCAGCATGAAACAGGGTTGGCTCTGTAGATGTGATACATCCAGCATAAAACAGGGCTGGCTCTGTAGACGTGACACATCCAATATGAAAGAGGACTGGCTCTGTGGCGGTAAATCCTAGATCTGATCTAGGTCACATCCAGTATGAAAAAGGACTGGCACTGTGGTTGGGATTAGATCGTCCCTAGACATGAGACTTGTCTTAAAGAGATAAGGATTGATCATCCTGGAACTTGATCTGGATTGTATCATCCATGGACCTATGTCCTAAAGAGAGCAGGATTGATCATCCTGTAATATGATCCTGTGATGATGATGCTGATGATCGTGTGATGACGATGCTGATCGTGTGATGTCAATGCTGATGATCGTGTGATGACGATGCTGATCATGTGATGGCGATGCTGATGATCGTGTGATGACGATGTTGATGATCGTGTGATGACGATGCTGATGATCGTGTGATGATGATGCTGATGACGATGTTGTTGATCGTATGATGACGATGCTGATATTCGTATGATGACGATGTTGATGATCGTGTGATGACGATGATAATGATCGTGTGATGACGATGCTGATGATCGTGTGATGACGATGCTAACGATGGTGAGCATTCAGATATTGATGTTGCTGTAGCTGTTTGAGTATTGCAGAAGATAAAGACTCAGTACTGAAGATGTTGATGTTCCAGTATTGAAGATGTTCCAGTAACTGGTTTAGTTACTGATGATGTTGAGAAAGCTTCCAATGATTTATAGATGTATCATGTATGATGTATGACTCGTTGCTCCCGCGGATGTTGTTATAATATCCTTCTCGTTAAGGGGGAGTGTTGAATATTGTAACTTCTAAGAATATTATATTTGTATATTATTTATTCCAGAGATGTTCCATACCTCCGATGTGATTACACTATGAATCCGGAGATGTTTATTCCTCCGAATTGGTTGTGGTAACTAGGGTTATTAGACCCACCATGTCGGGGTCGGCTCAGTCAGTTATAATAGGGTATTTAACCTAATGGTTACATACGAGCCTACATGTACTTGTGTAAAATACATGTCAGTGTAGTGTATAAATAGAGGAGGTATGTTCCTCATTTGATACACTCACTCACTTAAGAGAGGCGCACTTGTGGAGGAGAGGTCTACTATGGTGGAGGAGGAGATCATGTCTTTGGTTTGCATCTTTGTATATTGCTGGTCATCTATATTGAGGAAGCTTTACTGGGTTTTCTACCCCATGAGGGTTTCCCAGGATAAATCTGTGTCTCTTGTGTTTATGCTATGCTTGTTGTTTCTTCAGTGATCCTGTATATGCTATCATTGTGAAATGGAATGTAATGCTGCTATTTTCTGTCTTAGCATATTGAATTTTAACAAGGCAGAGCCTACTCACTTGTGAGGTCTGGGCAAAGGTAAATAAACAAGAGGTAAGCTAATCTAAAACCCAAGCTACTTACAAGGCCATGCAAGGATGGGAAAAGCCTCTTCTCTTGCATGCAACCGAAAGCAAAATGACTAAGTACTGAAAACTTGAAATGAAGCACAATGAACTCAAACCCAAGAGAATCTCTTGGGCTTGTTACAAAGATGTAGATTTCAGCACTTATTATTGTAATAAAAGAGAGAGAAAGAGTGATTTTTTAACCGTTTTTGGGTGAAGGACTTGAAGTAGTCCCTCTTGGGTGTTGTTGGTGCTTGCTAGTGGCCAAATTTGGCCATTCCCTCCCCCTGTAAGATCAGAAACCTGCACAAAACAGCAAGCTATTATAGTACAAATGTGATGAAAATGAGTTTAGAACAAACTTGAAACTTTGCATACAAAAATCAGAAATTTTTCTAAGGCAAATCTAGCATGTAAAAACTTGAAAAAAGATGAGTTAAAGTGCAAATGAAGCTTGTAAAAATCTGCAATAAGAAGAATGTTAGTATGAAGATGCCAAGTTCTTTGTAAGTTGTTGAACAATGGGGTATCCCACCCAGGAATCCCACTCTCCAAACTTGGACAACCTGTTGTAAACTAGCTCAACAATGCAAATGGGAATGAGAGATCAACAAAGACTTGAGAAACAAAATATTTAAACAAAAATACATTACTTCTCAAATGTTAAGAGACAACCCACATAACATGCAACAAAACTATTACAATGCTATTCTCAAGCAAAAAACTTTGCTTGAGATCCACAAATACAAAATGGAACTATGAATGGAACAACATCACCTCAAACACAAAGCATGGATAGTACTTCCTCCAAAGATTTATTCATTAACATCAAAACTTGAAAGTGGATCTCTTCTTGACAACAATGGGAGCAAGAGAGCAAGAATGGGAGCAATGGGAGCAAGAGAGAGCAAGAGAGCATGAGCAAAACTGAAGCAAGAGCATAAGTGAATCTAACCCAAATGAGGAGAATGCCCTCATTAAATAGGAAAAATGGGAGAGAGAAGCCCCATTACATGCTTGCCAAATGTCATAATGGAGAGAGGGGGGCGCACTTCCTCAAGGAGGGTGCACTTGATAGGAAAGAGGAAAATAATGAGGGGGGGTGAACCCCCCTCTAATGTTTTAAACCTTCAAACCATGCCAAAAGGGGGGGGGGACCACCTAAGTGGGACCCCATCCTTTGACCTTTACCCAACCCCACACCTCATGAGAGGAGGGCACATTCTCTTAGGGGACAACTCCAAACAAGTGGTACACACTCATGGGGGGCCTCATTAAGCCTTAGATTTTACCTTGGGTACATTATATAAGCTTTAGAATCTTTACTTGGCCACCCCAAGTGACTATAGTCACTTTTACAAAATTTGGCTCTAAAATTAAATGCCAAATTTTCTGATTTCCATGACTGGCCTAGGAAAAAGTGTTCAAAACCATAGTAATACTTGTCTGAATGACTTCAAACTTGGCCCAACGATGTATGGGGTCTCATGCCATTCACTTTGAGTACCCATACCCCTATACAACATAAAAAGGACCAAGTAACCCTCTTTTACATTACAACATTTTGTCTTGGGAGACATTTTTAATGACCACAAATTAAAAAATCCTATGTAAAAGACTCTGGATAATGAAATTCCGCAAGACTTTGGATAATGTCTAACATGGTAATATAGAACATTCCTAGGCCCCAATCACCCCATGGACTCGATCACTACAACGCTTTTCACCACTTTGGAGGTATTTTTGAGTGAAAAACTCAAATAATTAAAATCTCTAAAAAGAAATTTTAATTATCCAAGTAAAAAAACACTCGATGAAAGGACTTCCTTAATGATAAAGTCTTAGGTGATTAAGTTACACAAAGCTAGACCGTCATGCTGACATATCCTTACAAAATCCCCTGCAGGGGTGCGGAAATTTCATGGGAAGAAGAAAAGAAGACTTGCCTCGCTTGATATAATCTTTAAGTACTTCTTTCTCATCTTCTAAGCACATTCCACATGTGCATGGTACATCGTTGTCCACCTAGTTGGTTTTGGTGGTCAATCCAACTCTTACACATGCAATCACCTTTTACATAGCGTATACATAAGTGCGGCTAGGAGCCCCTAATCCATGTGTCCTAATAGGTCCATCCCAAGAAGCACCGAACACCAACCTATGGCACAAACGACCCAACATGATAGGGGACTGTTGTCACATCCATAGTAGTAGGGAGCTACCATGATTGCAGACCAGTTTGAGCACATCTTTTAGCCTTTCCTATGCAATCCCATGCACGAGATCAGCAGGATATGAGCATTATGATGATGAGACACTCTTATTTTTAGTGGATCCAGAGCATATATGCAGTCAGTTTCATGCCAGGACTGAGTCCCATGACCCCAGGTCGGAGACCGATTTAGCGATGTTTCACTTTGCCAGAGCAGATATGGATGATTATGGTGCCCCCAGGACACCTACAATAGCAGTGTTCCAGTGCCTCTTAGACTATTACAGTTGCAGTTGTCAGTATATGACCCAACAGGTATACAGTTAATGTACTTGGATGCTTATTTTGTGTGTTTATTTATCTTAGTAGTTGGACTGAGTATATGGTGGCTAAACATGGTGGTTTGATCTTATTTGTTCCATATTGATGACCTAGAGTAGGAGTTATTGATTCTCTTTGAGTGAGTGGTTCTTGTGTATACTCATTGGTCTTTTCCGATGTCATAGTATGGACTTGGTCATTCCCTAGTGTTGTTGCTAGTCATGGCACCACCCTTCCACTTTCTCCACTCATTCGTCTCTTCCATTATCTAGTTTGATCCCGACTTGTACTTTGACTAGTGAGATCAAGGAATTCCCCCCCCTTATGCCTCTGTGTTGGATAGACTCCATGCTTACTTTGTCTCTCAACTTTGGAGTGTGTGGCCTGGTCCCTTCTAGTCTGCATGTATGATGCCAGGTGGATCGGTTGTGTGGCTAGTGTCACCAGAATGCTCTCCTTTAGTCCTCAAAAACAAGTACTCCCACAAAAGCATTGGAACACATAAATGTTATATCTAAATGGATGCAAAAGTCAGCTACAAAAAAAGTGTTGCTAAACACTAAGCAAATAAAAAATCTTCCATAGTTAGTCAATGGCCAAGGGACGAGCACTCATCCCTTGTATGATGTAAGGTCGTTTGCCCCTACAAGGCAATAGGTGGTAACTCCATCACACCTATGGATGGTGGCGAGCAATGGTGGTAATACCGAGTCATTATTTGAGGCCCGCAAGGCTATTCAAGGCACTTGCTCTTGGAGGCTGGCTAGTGAAAGATAGATCAAAGTGTTAAATGTTAAATGTTAAATGTTAAATCTCAAATGTGCAAAAAGATGGCAATAAATCAAATGCAATAAAGGATGCTTGTCTAGAGTTTACTGGAAACCTTCCAAGCACTCTACCCATTTGTGAGGCGCCACCATTCTCTAGTGTCTTCTATCCAACATATGTCTAAGTGGTTTCCCTTTTCCCTCATGTCCAAGAGATCACAGTGTTGAGGTTATCAAGTCAAATACCCATAGCCTAGCCTTGTTTTATCCACCTCACCCATAACTAACAAAATGGTCAACTCTGTAAACGAGTATACACTTGACGCTATCACTTGGAGTGATGTATTACTTTGATCTATGCTTATATCTGATGATTTTTATTTGTGATTGCCACTGTTATGCCACTTGTTGCTTTCGTCTTGTTACTAATATAAATAACGGAGCATATTTCATCCATTTGTACATGCAAGAGCGGTTATTTTGAGTCTGGGTCATTATTTTGATCATTTGTGACTTGGTCAAACCAGTTTGACCAAGTCAACAGCAGGGTCTGGAATGAGTTTGGCCGACAGGGTTTGATTTTGGTTTTTTAGAGCCCTTTGATATCCGTTATATGGTTCCATGCTTTAGACAGTGATTTTTCAGGGGGGGGTGGCATTATTTTTATTATTATTGACATTTACAGGCCATATTTTTATTATTTTCGCATGGATGATCTTCCAAACATATTTCTTGATGGACATATGGTGTATAAGTACTCATTCCTAGTAGATTTGGACATTCTAAGTCCATCGGTGGATTCAGATCTCAATTCCGGGTAGAGGTACTTGATGATATGGCCATAGTACTTTCCAGCAACAAAGTACCATGAAAAAATTGAATAATTAAAGTGAAAATGGCTGGAAAGGAATTCGATTTGGCTGAGTGAAGTTGTTACAACTGAGGGGGGGGGTGAATCAGTTGTAATTATAACAATAATCAATTTATCTTTCCTTTTAAAATTTTATTAGCATTCACAAAATGATTGTCAAGATAATGAATAAGATAAACAAAGAACTAGTAATCATCATTCACACATATGATGTACACAGACACAGATATTCATGAGGAAACCCATAAAGGGAAAAACCTCTTCTTCTTAGAATGATAAGCAGTCTTTAACTCCTATACATCAATTATCTTTGAGCACCAACTCAAGATGAGGCTACAACCTCTGTTTAATAAGCTGCAACTTGTTGAGAGCACCAACTCTCATGTTTTTCTAGCACCCACTCCCAATATTCAGGCATCAACCTGATTTACAGAGGAAATCAATCCTCCCTAGCACCTCCCTTCCACCCTATGTATTAATTTTTCAGTCAATTATATTTCACTGGTTCAGATATATCAATACATACCCTTTTCATTTTTGTTCTGTGTTGCTATAGGTTGGGTTTCTGGGCATTCTATTCTTCATTAAATCGAACCACACATTTTTCTTCTGAATTGTTTTCTTCAAATCATAGCTTCATCTTCTTCAGCCAGCAACCACTCCTCTTCATCCTCTCAATTCTCACACACATTTTGTTCTACTCGATTGGTTTTTATAGATGTTGAAGTTATATGCCTCGGTCTCTTTAACTTCCAGATGTTCCAATTCTAAAACTGAAGCTGTCTCTTTACCTCCTACTTCGAAAATTGAACTGTCTCTTTGACTTCCAGAACTCACACGCTGTAACTGACTAATTAATAAATAAATAAATGTTTGTGAGTCACAGCCTGTCTAAGTCGCAGTTTGTCTGAGTCGCAGCTTGTCTGAGTCGCAGCTGTCTAGGTTGCAGCTGTCTGAGTTGCAGCTGACTGAGTCGCAGCTGTCTGAGTCGTAGTTTGTCTGAGTCACAACTTGTCTGAGTCACAGCTGTCTGAGTCGCAGTTGTTTGAGTCGCAACTCGCAGCTGTCTAAGTCGCAGCTCGCAATTGTCTGAGTCGTAGCTCGCAGCTGTCTAAGTCACAGTTTGTCTAACAACATTATTTTCTTGTATTTCAATCTCAGTCGCAGCTTCAGTAAACTGAAGTTGGTATGGTTTGAGTCACCCGCCTTGTCTGCTTTCCATCCATCAATGACAACTGAATCATAGTGCCAACAATCTCCCCCTTTGGCATTGATGGAAACCTAAAATTTATGATGCTGCAAGTGTAATCACCGACTGCTTGTCATCTGCAACTACCTGAACTTCTCCCCCCTTAACATCAATGTCAAAGAAAACATGACAATACATCTCCCCCTATCAAGATGAACTTAGAAACCAACAAAGAAAACATTCTGGAACCATCTCAGAATTACATCAGATATGCAATAAGCATAAACTCCCCCTACCAAAGTGAACAAGTTAGTTGGAATAAGATATGACACCCAACTTCTGGCGTAGATATTCAAACTGGATTTTGGATAAGGGTTTAGTAAAGATATCAACAATCTGTTCTTTAGAAGGAATGAAATGTAATTGGACAACTCTGTTTGTAACCTGCTCCCTTAAAAAATGATACTTGATTGGAATGTGTTTGGTCTTGGAATGAAGAACAGGGTTCTTGGAGACACTAATGGCACTTGTGTTATCACAATGAAGAGGAATAGATTCAACATATATTACTTTTAGATCTACAAGAGTTTGAATCATCCATAGAACCTATGTACAACATGTGGCCGCAGTAATGTATTTAGCTTATGTGGTAGACAAAGCTGTAGAGCCTTGCTTCTTAATTAGCCATGCTACTAGTGAATCACCTAAGAAGAATGCACCTCCACTTGGGCTCTTTCTTTCATCCAAACAGTTTGCCCAGTCAGCATCTGAATATGTTGTTAACTGAAAGTTCTGATTTCTAGGATACCAGAGACCATAAGTCATTGTGCCTTTCAAATATTTGAATATCCTCTGAACAACTTCTAAATGGCTTTGCTTAGGAGCAGACTGAAATCTACCTACCATACCAACAGCTTGCATTATATCAGGACGAGATGCTGTGATGTACAACAGGCTACCTACCATTGACCGATATGTTCTTTGATCAACATATGGTGATACATCATCCTTGCTGAGCTTGCATCCAACAACCATGGGTGTGCTGACAAGTGAAGAATCTTCCATATGAAATATCTCATCTCCTTCAAGTACTTCTCTTGGGAGAGAAATAAACCTTCAGAACTCTGACTGATTTGAAGATCAAGAAAGAATGACAACTCTCCTATCATTGACATCTCAAACTCAGATTGCATGGCATTAGCAAACCACTGAATAGAAGAATCATTAGTACATCCAAAAATAATGTCATCCACATAGACCAAAACAACTAATAAATCAGGACCTTCAACCTTGATGTACAAATTACTGTCAACAGTACCTTTCTTGAATCCTTTGTCCAGTAGATACTTATCCAATCTATAATACCAGGC
Source organism: Larix kaempferi (assembly GCA_027924585.1). Taxonomy (NCBI): domain Eukaryota; kingdom Viridiplantae; phylum Streptophyta; class Pinopsida; order Pinales; family Pinaceae; genus Larix; species Larix kaempferi. Next base: position 1,781,861 of record BSBM01000264.1, read on the forward strand.
TCTTGGTGCTTGTTTCTATCCATATAGTGCCTTCTTTAGTTTGCAAACATAGTCAGGATTGTCTGTCAGTTGAAATCCTTTAGGTTGCTCCATATAGACTTCTTCTTCCAGATTTCCATTAAGAAATGTTGATTTAACATCCATTTGATACACTTTGAAGTTTTTGTGGCTAGCATATGCAAGAAACATTCTAATGGCTTCTAATCTTGCCACTAGTGCAAAGGTTTCATCAAAATATTGACCCTCAATTTGTGCATACCCTTTACAAACCAATCTGGCTTTATTCCTCACAACCTGTCCTTGTTCATTCATCTTGTTTTTAAGCACCCATTTAGAGCCTATTACATTCTTATCTGTAGGTCTAGGAACAAGTTCCCAAGTATTATTCTTCTCAATTTGATCAAGCTATTCATCCATGGCTTTAATCCAATCTTCATCTTTACTAGCTTCATCAACGTTCTTGGGTTCAACCATAGATAGAAAAGCAATCTGTGATTGCTCTAAAGCTTCAATCAATTTTCTTCTTGTCTGAACTCCTTTAATCTTGTCACCAATTATCTGACTTTGAGGATGATTCTTTTTAACAATTCTGGAAGGTGATTTTGTTTCTGTTTGTCGATTTGAAACTACCTGAATATTTGCATCTCCATCATTTGACTCAAAGTCTTCTCTTTCTGATTCTTGGACCTCTTCGTCTTCAATTTCAATTGTATTCTCTGCATCTGGTTCAATACTGCTTATCTGATCATTTTTAACTGAGATTTCTTCATCAATTTTAATGTCAATACAATCAACTAATTTATGCAATCTTTTATTATAGCATCTATATCCTTTGTTGTTTGTTGCATATCCCAAAAAGATACCTTCATCAGCTCGATCATCATATTTGCCAAGATGTTCATCATTATTTTTAATATAGCATTTACTTCCAAAGATTTTGAAATGCTTAATAGTAGCAAGTCTCCCAAACCAAAGTTCATAAAAAGTCTTATCACTGTTTGGTCTTAGATGCGCTTTGTTAAGAATATGGACAGTTGTATGAATTGCTTCTACCCAATAAATCTAAGAAATGTTTTTTTCATTCATCATTGATCTTGCCATTTGCTGAACTGATCTATTCTGTCTTTCCACTACTCCATTTTGCTGTGGATTCCCTGGAATAGTATATTCCCTTTTGATCCCATGTTTATCACAGAATTCTTTAAAATCTCCTGAACTAAATTCTCCTCCTCTATCAGACCTTACTGCCTTCAATCTTTTTCCTGTTTGATTCTCAGTCAGAGCCTTAAACACTTTGAATTTTTCAAATGCTTCAGATTTTTCTCTCAGAAAAGCAACCCACATGAGTCTAGAATAATCATCAATAACCAACATGAAATAGTTTTCTTTTCCTATACCTTCCTTCCTGGATGGTCCACAGAAATCCATATGTACTAACTGAAGGGGCTTATTTGTTGATGTAAAACCTTTTGATTTAAATTGAGTGCGGGTCAGCTTTCCCATTTGACATGACTTACACACCAAATCATATGGCTTTGATATCTTTGGAAGATCCTTTACTGCCCTATTGTTACTAGGTTTGATTATATGATCAAAATTCAAATGTCCAAGTCTCTTATGCTACAACCAACTCTCATCATACTTTCTTAGATGACATTCTTCCTTTTCTTTATTCAAAACATAAACATTATTTTCTGTCCTTATGCCTTTTGCAATCAATTGTCCCGAGGGTACAGATTTTATCTTGCAACCTTTCAAATTAAAAACTACTTCACACCCTCTGTGGTAGACCTGACTGACACTAAGGAGGTTATGTTTTAAACCATGTACAAACAACACGTCTTGAGCTTTTCCTCTGCCATTACTCAAGCTTACCATTCCTTTTCCTTCGATTTTTCCTGGAGCATCATTTCCAAAGGTCACATTTCCTTATTTACTTTCATTTAGAGACAGAAATTTATTTTTATCACCTGTCATGTGTTTAGAACAACCACTGTCAATATACCATAGATCCTTTTTCCTTTGAGCAGAAAGTACTAATCCACATTTGTCACTTTCTTTCTTTTTCCAAACCTTAGCCTTTTCAAATGTATAATTTATTCTCGGATTTGTTTTGTACTTCCTTAAATGACAGTCTGAAGCTTTGTGTCCAAAATTATGACAAACAAAGCATTTTGGCTCATTATTTAACAAAAGAGTTGATATGTTGATAATCAGTTCTTCTTTTAGTTGTGGACTGAATTGCGTGATATCCTTGTTTCCTCACTGACTGTCCAGCTCTGTTTTGTAGCAGCTGACTCTTTGAATTTCGTAGTTGCATACTTCTAAATTTAATTCCACAATTTGCAATTTTATGACCAAAGTTAGAACAATAATAGCAATAACCATAGAAAAAAATTTGGTACCTGGATATTGGTCTTCTTTCTGGGCTTGATTGCTTTGTCTCTTGTTGGCTATGTTCCTGATCATATCTCAACTTATATTTATTACTTTTGGTTAGCAAGGTATGATCATCATCTGACTGTCTGCTACTTGAACCACTTTCATAACCTAGGCCAGTCTTTATCAATGGAGATCTTTGTTTACTCAGGATGCTATTCAGTTCTTCTGAGGCTTTGATACTTGACAAATTTTGGTGGTACAAAGCTTGAAATTTCTCCAAATATTTTCTAGCTTTTACTACTTCTTCCAGAGCTTCACATCTCAAATTTTTCTCTGCTAATTGTTGTTTTAGAGTGTCTTCTATTTTCTTTGCTTCTTCTAATTCTAATTTTAACAGCACAAAATCTTCACTCGTTCCTTTACCATTCTTTTCAAGCTGCATCAACAAATGTTTTTGTTTTCTCTTCTTAAGTCTGAGTCTGTCAATCTCTTCTAAAGCACTGATTAATTCACCTTCCATGTCAATCATAACTTCTTCATCATTAAGATCTTCTATAGCCATAAGAATAAAATCATTCATTCTATCTTCACAAGATGAATTGCTATCTATATCCTCTAAGGAGTCATCATCATTTGCACACAAACTTTTCTTTTTACTGTATTTCTTAAATTTGTATTTCTCTTCATCATCAGAATTCTGATCTTTTTTCTTGTGAGGACATTTAGAGGCAAAATGACCTATCTTACCACAGTTAAAACATTTAAAGGAAAGCTTGTCTCTATATTTACCTGATCCTTTCTTCAATATTCTTACAAATTTTGCCTCAATCTCATCTGCTCCAAAATCAATATTCTTATCTGCTTTAAAGGATGCTTCTCTAGTGATGAGTTTATCTATATTAATCCTCATTTCATAAGCAGTTAGAGTTCCTAAGAGTTGATCAATGCCCAGAGTTTTAAGATCATTTAACTCTTCTATTGCTGAAACTTTGGGGTTAAATTTATCAGGCAGAGATCTTATAATTTTCTGAATTAAGGATTCTTCTTCAATTGTTTCACCGAGGCCCTTCATAGCATTCACAAGCTCTTCAACCCTTAGGAAATATTTACTAACATTCTCATCCTCATTCATCTTTAGTTGTTCAAATTTCAACCTGTATGTGTGCAGTTTGGCATCTTTTACTTTCTCATTCCTTTCATAACTGCTTATAAGTTTGTCCCACATTCCTTTGGCAGATTCAAGATGCATAACTTTTACAAATTCAGCTTCAGCAAGACCACTGAGAATAGCATTCATTGCTTTTGCATTAAAGGTAAATTCCAGTTTGTCATCTTTGGTGGCTAGTACAATGGGCTTTACATATCCAATTTCAACTACAACCCATACATCAGCACCTAAGGACATAAGATAGGTTCTCATTCTAACCTTCTAGAAAGCAAATTTTTTCCCATCAAACAGAGGAGCCTTATTGATTGAATTTCCATCATGACTAGTCATGTTTTAAGCTCACAGATCTACCTTTAAATAAAAGGAACCCGCTCTGATACCAATTGAAGTTGTTACAACTAAGGGGGGGGTGAATCAGTTGTAATTATAACAATAATCAATTTATCTTTCCTTTTAAAATTTTATTAGCATTCACAAAATGATTGCCAAGATAATGAATAAGATAAGCAAAGAACTAGTAATCATCATTCACACATATGATGTACACAGACACAGATATTCATGAGGAAACCCATAAAGGGAAAAACCTCTTCTTCTTAGAATGATAAGCAGTCTTTAACTCCTATACATCAATTATCTTTGAGCACCAACTCAAGATGAGGCTACAACCTCTATTTAACAAGCGGCAACTTGTTGAGAGCACCAACTCTCATGTTTTTCTAGCACCCACTCCCAATATTCAGGCATCAACCTGATTTACAAAGGAAAGCAATCCTCCCTAGCACCTCCCTTCCACCCTATGTAAGAATTTTTCAGTCAATTATATTTCACTGGTTCAGATATATCAGTACATACCCTTTTGAGTTTTGTTATGTGTTGCTACAACTTGGGTTTCTAGGCATTCTATTCTTCATTAAATCGAGCCACACATTTTTCTTCTAAATTGTTTTCTTTGAATCATAGCTTCATCTTCTTCAGCCAGCAACCACTCCTCTTCATCCTCTCAATTCTCACACACATTTTGTTCTACTCGATTGGTTTTTAGAGATGTTGAAGTTATATGCCTCAGGCTCTCTTTAACTTCCAGATGTTCCAATTCTAAAACTGAAGCTGTCTCTTTACCTCATAATTCGAAAATTGAATTGTCTCTTTGACTTCCAGAACTCACACGCTGTAACTGACTAATTAATAAATAAATAAATGTTTGTGAGTCGCAGCCTGTCTGAGTCAGAATTTGTCTGAGTCGCGGCTATCTGAGTCGCAGCTTGTCTGAGTCGCAGCTGTCTGAGTCACAGTTTGTCTAACAACATTATTTTCTTGTATTTCAATCTCAGTCACAGCTTCAGTAAACTGAAGTTGGTATGGTCTGAGTCACCCGCCTTATCTGCTTTCCAACCATCAATGACAACTAAATCATAGTGCCAACACTAAGTGGGGCAAGGAAATGGCATGATTTTTGTTCAAGGGACTATTTTGATGCTCTAGACACATTCTAGCATGGTTTATCTCATTGTTGGGGTCCACATTATTTTATTCATCTTGGGGGGCGTCATCTTCCATAGGGAGGGCGCACTTCCTAGTTGTACCACCATGATGACATTGTTGTATCTTATATTGTTGTACTAGGTGGTGCTAGTGGAGAGCCTATTGACCTCTTAGCACCCCCCATTCATATTATTATGTTGTACCATCTTATATCTTATGACTATGTTGCTCCCCTAGGCGTCATTTAACAAAGTGCGCCCCCCTCTTTTGAGTGATCTCATGTATTGTATCCGACACTATATTTGTCGTTGATCTTGATGTATTATCTTTTGATCCTAGCCATCTATCCCTTTGGGGCTAGGAATTTTGCATTGTAAGGATCTATTTATTTGATCTCTCACTCATTGTATTGAACTTTTGGCTCTTGGATATTCGGCAGTAGAGAGAAAATTTGTGAAGAAATCTTGTAAAATCTTTGATGAATGTTCTCATACTTGATTGAAAAGCTTTTCTCTTAAACATTTGAGTAAATTTGAGGTGGCTTCAAATCATTTTTGTGGAGGGCAAATTGGTTTTGCAAGGTAGCGAATTGGTGGAGGGTGACTTTGTGAGAGATCTCCATCTCTCTCTCTCCAAATCGTTTCAATCTCAGGGAGTTTGCTCTTGCATTCTTTGTGATCATTGCAAATGTTTGTGATTGATTTTGCATTACTAGATCTCTATCTTGTGAATCAAATCTAACTTGTGTTGTTTGTTTTGCAGAAGAGGGGCGCACTACCTTCACTGGGGAAAATTGATCTAGCTTGGAACTCCATGGATCTTGCTCAAAATTGTAAGTAGGTGAAAGGATCATCATTGTATTTGGAGGCCGCAAGATTTACAAGTATTTTCTTCCAAGATTTCTCTTGTTCCAATTTCTATTTCATTAGTCGAGTTAAAATTTAAAAGTTTAAAACCATCGTTTCTTAGAAGTAGTAGATGGGGTCATCTTTCAAGCTTGATACTTAAAACCCAAGTTGGAATTCACCCTAAACCCAGACACCAAATTTGAACTCAATCCGACTCCATTTACACATTAACTAGCACTGGTCCTCTTTGGGGTAATTCGCCCTCCTTGGGAAATTGATCATTTGGATCATTCGGTGATCTGGGTGTTGTTTGTTTTCCTTCTAAAGCTCATATCTAACCTCAAGCAACACATTAAAGTGCCATTATTCTATTAAAACCCCTATTTGTGGCCATTCTCCAATTTATTGCTTAAACCCTAGGTGAGTATTCTTTCTTTTGGCACTTAGTCTCTCTAGATCTTGTTTGAATTTTTCACTGTGGGGATTGATCTTCTTGGTTGATCATTTCCTATCCCATTAAGCCTCTCAACCTGTGCTTAAGCTTTAAATCCCACAGTCATGTGATAGATATCGGGTTATTATTCAAGGCATTGTTCTCCTGGTCTAGATCTACTTGTGTGTGCCTTGTTTTGGTTCGTTAGGCTTCATTGGCTAGCCAGGGTCTCCCCCTTGATCTTTCTTTTAGCTTGATCTAAAGTGACAAGAGCCTGTCCGGTGTGAAAACTACTCTATCAGGTAGTGGACGAGACCCTTGTAGTGTTGCTTGATTTAAATGTCCGACCTCTACCATCCCGGATAGGATACCTGTTATCACATATATAGTAGCCGGGCTACCATACATTATTTTTCAGATTCCAGAGCACATTTCAGCCAGCACCATTTTTGGCGCCGTTGCCGGGGAAGGTAGAGGCCTACCCTGGTTCGACATATATTTTTCAAACCTCTACTCCCGTTCTCTTTGCCAACATTAACATTTTTGGCGCCGATGCCGGGGAGGTAGAGGCCTACCTTGGTTCATCATACCTGTTTTGTCTCACTCTATCCCTGCACTTTAAACGACATACATCTTGGTAGAAGAGTTTTAAAATCTACCTGGCGACTCCACATAAGCGACTCCACTGGTGATCGATCCTATCATTATCTAGAACCCGTGGGGTGCATCTTTTTGTATTTAGGTTCTTGATTTAATAATAAAAAAATTAAAAAATTAAAAAAATAAAAAATAAATTTTTGCCATCCATGGCTGCTGCTGAGCGGCCTAGGACTTTTGGTCGTTTGAAAGTTTTTGACTTCTCAAAAATTATTGGGTATCCTCATCACATCCCTCATCAAGCCCGTGAAAGGTTGTCTAAATTTGATGGAAGTCATGAAGTATCTGCTAAAAGACACCTTGAACTTTTTAGGGAAATTATTAAAGATTTATCCATAACCCATGAGGATGTGTGTATGAAATTATTGGCTTCGCCCTTCAAAGAAAGAGCTGAGATCTGGTTCTTAAATTTGAAGTCCAATAGCATTTCCGGTTATGACATGTTTGAGCAAAGTTTCTTAGAAAGATGGGGAAGTGAATCCGATGATATATATTTTTCAAATCAAAACCCTCCCCTTTTTGATCCTATTGTTGAATCTGTTAATAATCAAACATCAAGTGAATTGTCAACATCCGAAGATGACCCCTCCTGCTCAATTTCTTTTGAGGATAAGTCTCCCACTTTTGAGTCGATTGAAAGTCAAATCCATGGTCATTGTATAAATCATAAGATTTCAAATAGTCCTAGTCTTGATCCTGAGGAAATTTCTGAGGATGAGCCTTTAGTCAGTCAGTCTATTAAAGTTCCTCCCTCAGAGAAACTCATTAATCATTCCATATTTAATGATCATTCAATTCCTTATCACCTTATTGAAGAAGAAGAAAGTGAAAGCATCGACCAAGATCCTTTAGTGGTGATCTCTCGTGATCATTGTGCATTTAATCAAGATATTATAAATGAAAATGATCACTTATCCTCTTATAATTTTAATGATGAATCAATAGAAGGTCAATCTCAAGATGAGGATGAATTAGTGAATCACACTAGATGCTCTAATCTGTGTTCCACTTCTTATAATGAGTCTTTAAATTTTTCCATCCTTAATCAAAATAACTTAGAGTTAGATAGTTATGGTCTATCTTGTCCTCAGATTGTAAATATTAAACTTGATCAAAAGGCTAAAATCATTCCTAGAGTAAAGAGTGCTTTCTTTTGTCAAAGTCCAAGGTCAAACTTGTTTATCCATTTGGGAGAATTTTCATATTTACAATCCACCCTCCCTTCCCAACTCTTTCAATCATCTTTGGGTTGGTGCTCTAGCCATTTTTTTGCCTTGGAATTTTTCAATAGGAAGTATATGTATGATTACATGTTTGGAGAAAAGGCACATCATTTCCCTTTTCAGTCACTCTGGAACCATAATGCTTGGTATCAAGTTATTAATCATTCTTGGTGGCTAGAAAAGGTGTTTAAGGATCAATTCCATCTTTTCTCCATTTTTGAGCATCAAGTGGGTTTGACTTTGATTTTTCGTCTTCTAAGCTTTAATTTGTCCCCACTTGGTTTCTTATTGATCATCAGTCCCAAGGAGAATCAAATTGAATATGTGAGAGAAGCAAATGAAGAAGTTAATTTGTGTGAAAATGAACCGAATCACATGTCTTATGTCTTCCCTCCATCCATCTCTGAGTTCAACTTGCATAAGTTTTATGATCCTGTCAATGCTTGGATGGAGGATGTTTGCATCAATCATTTTTCTCTTTGGCATGATCTCATTTTTCCTCATTCAAATTTTTCTTCAATTTTTGAACAAGTTAAGAAGATTGGAAACTCAAATTTAGTAGTCTTTAATCCAATCTTGACTTGCTTTATCAACAAAAATCTAAGAAGAATCATTAACCTGTTTGATGAATGGTTACACTGGATTTATGATTTTACCTAACATTTGTGCTAATTGGTTAGAGTAGGGTAGGTAGGTCTTGAATAAGCTCACTTGAGTAGTAGGATTTGTGTGATTTTTCTCTTTCTGTGTGATGAGTATTGTCCCTTTTTCTTTTTCTGCCTGGAGTGTCTGCTTGCTTTTCTTCTTTATTGAGTTGAGCCTTGCTCCCTCCTAAGCTAGTCTCTTCTCCTTCATGCATTTAAGAAATTGTAGTTGGCATTTCTATTTTTGGCTGCCTATGCAAGTTGAGATTGCCTGCTTGAAGAAAGTGCTCTTTTCCTCCTGCACAGTAATAAAAATGATAAATGAATAATATATGCCATGTTAGTTTATATTTATATTTTGGAGTATTTCAGTTTATGTTTTAGAATAGAAGTCATTTTCATTTTTATTTTATTTTTGTCCCATACATGCTCCATGATGGTATTCTAGTGTTTGTGAGAGCAGGAACAGGTGCAAGATAAAAGCTGAAAGCAAGGATGGTGCAGTGTTGGATTGAAGATTGATGCAGAGCAGTTCGAGACCAGATATTCTGAGGTTCTCAAGCGCTCTCTCCCTTAGAGCACTTGTCCCAGCTGGAGCCGAATGTTATCACATATATAGTAGCCGGGCTACCATACATTATTTTTCAGATTCCAGAGCACATTTCAGCCAGTTCCTTTACTTTGAGATGATGAGATGAGCAGCTATCTTTGGATCACTATCAGATTGTGGATAGCAGTTGTATTCCCCATGCCATGACTGAGTCTTAGGACACTCAGAGAGATGACCGATGTAGCCATTATACCATTGGTACAGAGCAGTCAGTAGTGCCCAGAGTTACAGCAGCAGTCTCAGAGGACAGATGATGGTATAGGTTAATGAGCTTTCAGGTATATGACTCAGCAGGTATATCGTGGTGTTATGGTTAGATTGCTTTTATACTTAGTCTTATAGCATGTCTTAGCACTTTGTGTCATGATCTGGCGATCATATAGATATATGGACCTGGTTGATCTATTATATATATTATATTGTCCCTACTCAGACTTAGAAGTTCACTATTCATACTCATTGGTACATACCCTCCTTAGGGAGAATAGAGGTGATCATTACACCATACTTTGGCTTGCTAGTGTTGGCTCCATCATTTCATTGTCTTCATCCATCCATGGCCTACCTTTTAGATTATCACCCTGACTTACTACTTGACTAGTGGCATGGAGGACTTTTCCCCACTGTAGCCTCTGTATTGGATGAGCTTCCCTGTTTATTGTGTCTCGGCTCTGAGTTGGTGACAAAACTTACCTATGGTGAGTTGGAGTTCCTTGTGAATTCCCCCTAGTCACTAAAGTTGTGTTGGCTAAACCTGAAACTTTTAGTGCTGCCATGAATACCAAAATCTGGAAAAATGAAATGCTATAACTTGTATGAAAAGCCCATTCATGCAATGTGTTTCTAAACACACATGAATGAGAGGCATGCCAAATGAACATGGCAATGAAAATAAAATGTTATATCTTTTGGAAAATAAATACCTAGGTAAACAAGCTGTCTTTGACACACCTAGAAGTGCTCAGGTAAACAAGTGCCTTAAAAACACACCTGCAGCAGAAAGCCTAAAGAAAAAAATGTAAATCTATGCAATGTGTTTATAAACACACATAGATCAAGGCTATGGAAACTTCATGCCCAAAAGCAATAAAACTTAAATGCTATATCTAAACAATTGCTGGCCTTATTTGTATTATGGATTGTGCGCATCTGTGAAGGTGAATAAACCCTCTTTAAACAACTCATCCATTTGTGAGACACCGCCATTCCCTGTGTTATTGCTCATTCAGTATATACTATGGTGTATTCCCTTTCCCTTGCCAAAGTGTCACAAAGTCAAGACAGTTAAGTCATCCCTTAGCCTATCCAGTTAATTTAAGCCTTCACCCTTCACTAGCAAATTGATCACAACTATGAAATGAGTATGATCCTGAAAGTCTAGTCTGAGTAATAATAATAATTAACGACACTATATATTTGGATTTAGATCGCCAGTCATGATTACTCTGTGTTATAATTGTTATTTGAATAAGTTGTAGAGCATATATTAACCTTGACACTTTGCAGCAGCTATTGATGATGATCTGAGTTATATTTGGTCTTGGTTAGACCTAGTTTGACCATGGAGGACCATGGGACATGAGATGTTGGACCTTATGATGATATGGATAGATGATATATGGTCTCTGTATACATACATGATGACTCTATGCAGCAGCTACAGGGTTATGATGATGATTCTGGGGTTACAGCAGTGTTTGTATATGTACAGCGCATTATTATTGGCCTTGATCCGGTATATTGGATATTTATTTTGATCATGCAGAGATTCATATGGTGTATGAGTACACATCTTGGATGGATTTGGACCTTCTGAGTCCAATGGGACAGTTTGTTTTCAGTTCCGGGCACTTACAGTGATGATTTGGCCTTAGTAGGCTGTCCTAGTGCAGTTTTGGTCTGTCGGAGGCCCTGTCGGAGCAGATGTGATTTTTATCCGGTTGACCTAGGGCGCTGATGATGGAGGGGGTGGTCCAGCCACTTGTTTTTACCATATTACCCCCCTCCCGGACACATTGGTGCCCTCACCTTGACAGCGCCAGCACTCCAGGAGGCTGTTTGGGGCAGTTTCACGCTTCCCGAGGCATTTCAGGATTGGTAGAAATGGCTATTGAGGAAATCGATTTTGGCTACTGAGGCAAAGTTATGGCATGGGATGATCAGTGATGATAGATCAGGACCTTCCACACCTTCTCCAGCAGTTTCAGCTTCATCGGGGCCCGCATCCATCACTTATGGCACTTTCTGTGGATTTTTTAGGTCTTTTGAGGACCACGACTTCACTATGGAGGCACGATTTTGGTACTTTCATGATTATTTATTGGTTATTGTGCTATGGGGATTGACCAAGGAGGGATAAAATTACCCCTTGGACCCACCATAAGCCTCTTATGATATTTTGTCATCATGACTTGGTGGGATTCCCCTCTTATAGGGCGATTTTGTCCACTTATATTATATTTTATTAGTGATCCATGTATTTCATTGTTGAGCTCATCTCAACCATTGATTAGACATTTGTATCTTTTAATCTTAGCCACTCATTCAAAAAGTGGTTAGGGTTTTGGTGCCTCTCCTTCCTATTTAAAGGAGAGAGCCTCACATTGTAAAGTCACCTTTGGAGCTCTGGAATATTGGAATAGAAAATTTTTTGTGGAGCACATCTCTCTTGCATTGTGGATTCTCTTGCATATTGAATATACAGTATCTCTTCTATGTATCATTGTGGATTTTGGTGCTTTTGCTAACCTTTTGACAGGAAAGTCGAATTGGAGAGAGGAGGGCGACTTTTTTAGGGTTATTGTTGGAGGGATCCACATATTCTCTCTTGGGTTGATCTTGTGACAGGGAGTATCATTATTGTATCTTCGTGACATAGTTGATGCTTTCTATTACATCTTTCTACCATTTTCATAATCATCTTGCTTGACTTGTTTCTTTGATCTTGTCTTGTAGGAGGAGGACGATTTGGCTATCTTGGAGAAGGGCGATTTGGTTGGAGCACTTGGATCTCACTCTTGAATATACACATAGGAGAATGCTATCAACTTGCAAGGTGGCCATAAGCAATTTGAGGTAAGATCCACAAGGTATGTGTCTCTTTCATCCATTCTATCTTCATTGGTCATAAAACCCTAATTAAATCAAAACCCCAATTTTGGTATTTCTTAGATCTACTTAGATCTAGCCTTGCAATTGAAAAGATATTAAAAACCCACCTCTATAGGATCCACCCCTAGTTGGATCTATAGTTTGGTGGTGATTGGCTAAAAATTGACACACTTTTCAATGCAAAAAGCCTTCTTGAACCTAAATCGATTTTCCTAAGAGAAGCTTGTTGGGTTAGATCTAGCACATGGGTAGGTGAGATCCCACTTGATTTGACATCTAGACATTTGATAACCCATACCCATATCTTTACTTTGGTGAAAACTACCTTGTGGACATCTCTCCATGTTTTAAGGGGTTGAAACCCCCCTTTTGACCTTCTTGGCATCTTAAAACTTAGATCTACTAAGATCTAGCCATTGGATTCACTTGAAACTTTGAAGGAACATAGATCGGGGTACTAACATCCCGGATCTACATTTTGGTGGCCATTGGACTTGATTTGGTCCACCAAAACCCATTTTTGGACCCTCCTTGAGCAAATCGCACCCCCTTGATTTTTTGAGTTGGTCCACTTCTAGGAAGTGGGTGTTTGAGTTATCCGTGGATTTGGAATGCCCACGCCTTGAAACCTAGGTCTATACTGTCCTTTCATCAAGATCCGCCTTGGGGATTGCATTCCTTGTTTTAAGGGATTGTGGTCCACTTAGGGTAATCACTTAAAAACCTAGATCTAGTAAGATCCAACCATTAGATTTCACTCAACCCACTTGACTTGGCTTCTAGGTGTCCCGATCTACAATTTGACACACTTTATGACCCCATTAGCCCACTTAACAAGGCACTAGTCCATCACCAAGCAAGTCGTACTCCTTGGGATTGGTGTCAAATCCTAGATCTAGCACATGGGTATCCTTGAAATCAACTTCAACTCATAGATCTAGCCTACATATAACCTATAGTACCTACCTTACATCTAACTTCACCTTGTGGGCCTACCTAGAATCATTTCACACTTCCCAAGAAAACTAGACCCACTTGTGTAAATACATGGTACTATACCTAATCATCATACCCCATTATGTGGCCTAAACCATACATAGGTTGAAACATTATTAATCTCTTATACCTCCCTCAACCATACCTTAAACCTTAGGTCCACTTAGCCTTGCATTGGTTTCCGTAACTCATTACTTACCTACCCTTAGAAACCTTTGTTTGGGTCCAATCAACTGTGATTGGGGTATAGGGTCTCCCCCTTGGTCTAGTCACACTTTGACCTAAAGCGAAGAGTGCCTCGGTTGACGTGACTCCCAACTACATTGGGAACCGTGGCATCTCTTGGGTCACCTCTTTAGTTGCCTGACTCCTCTACCGTCCCGGATGGGATACCTCTAGTGGCAACTACAAGTTGTGTGATAACATCCGGATAGGATACCTTTAGTGGCAGCTACAATCTTAGGTGATAACAGGGACTTCTACCCATCAAGGGGCAGTCAGCAATGCCACTAAGCCAACACTTCTTGGAATGAAAACCAAAAGGACTTGCCATGACTAGACCATGGATCTTGAGCCCAGCTAGACCAACACTTTTAGATAAACAAGGCTAGACTTGGCCTTTTACAATGGCAAAAGACCCCTTCACTCTGGTTTATCATGAAAGGCACGTTACATACAATCTAGGGCATAACACTATGTATCAATCCTACTCACCATGGTCATCATCAAAAACAAGTGTAAAGTAGTATTTACAAGCATCCAATACATGAGTCAATACAAACCATATAAACCATAAGCATATCCTCTAGGCATGTATCTGATATAAAAAACTGAAATGACAAGGATCCATCATAAGGAAATATGCATATGGCAACTGATAAACAAATCTCATAGATCTCATAGGCATCAGTGCTCTAATACACTTCCCTGCTCATACAAAAACTAATCTCAGCCCTACTCTGCTCTACAAAAATAAGGGTATGGCACCCCATACAAATGTTGGTATAACAAAACTTTCCAATGCCTTCAATAGATCTTCAACAATAAGCTCTCAAAGTTTAACACCCTTTGAACAACTATTATAGAAGGGAGGAGTCTATGTTATATAGAGTTTAGGCTAAAACCTCCTCAACCTAAAATAAAACTCCATGTTTGAGATATTAGATATCTCTCCAAGGAAAGCATAAAAAACTAATATCTCCAAACAGTACTCAAATGACAAGTAAAACAATGCATAAAATAAATAGTAAGTAGGGGCTAAGCTACATGTCATCATCCTCAAGGTAGACGTCTCCATCATCTAGTGGTATTAACCAAGTCAAAAGCGTCCAAGTGGCACATGTGGCCTCTCCAGGTAAATCTGTCCACTCAATCATCATCAACATGTGTGCACGAAACCCTCAAACTATGGATTGGCCCACGATAAGATGAATTGGAGGTTCATAAATAATGGTTACATGCCAAAAACAGTCCTCATAGCTAGGACGTCTCTTAAAAATAGCTCCATAACTTGGAATCCAAGGTAATGACTCATGAAAGTATGCACAAACAGCTTGATCCATGGAATCAGGGGTTAACCAACAAGATAGTAGCATCAATCCTCATGCAAAACCATTATAATACTCAACTAACTCCATGAAGAAAGGGGACAGCCCCATCATACAAGCAATAGCAAACTGTCATGCCTCAACATATGTGCCAAAAGTGGAGAACAAAGGGAGTGCTCCAATAGGAATGATAATCCAACACGTCAATACTAGAACCACATGCTACAAGTCACCAAGTGAACAAGGGCATCCAAATGGCAAGCCTCCAATCAAAATAAACCATGCAACATATAGTCATTAAGAGGGTTAAACTCACACAAAAATGAGAGCAAATAAGCAGCGCTCCACTAGAAATATATAAGAAGGATGTCTATGTGCTATACCAATGCAAAATACACCCGAAAGTGCTAGGGCGTTCCTCCTACATAGCCATGAGTCAACATACATCATCAACGCCTACCTAGTGTGAGGGATCGACCAAAGAAAAATCATGTGTAGAGGTGGAGTGCTCCATCAAAATATGAGCCAATATACCAAGAACAACACCATATGCTATAAAGAACAATGTGATCTAGGGCACTCCACCAAGCCAATGTACATCAATAACCAACCAGCAAAACCAACCTCTCCTGATGTACTGTAGTGGGCATCAACCATAAGCAAGTATAGGTGCAAGGAACAACTCTCCTCTAAGCACCTCAGCACCCACCACAAGTGGTGGTCAACAATGTCATACAAGAGTGCCAAGGAAAGTATGTGCATCAACCATAGTGCCCATGTATCCATCAAATAGCTCCATCAGTATCATCCTGTAAGCCTCTGACAAATATGATGAAAATCACAAGTATACCAGAATTGTGATAAAAATCACAAAGTGTGTAATGAAAATCACAAATGTAAGACATCATAAAATGAGGGGTAACAGGATCCGCCTTGGATAAACATTGATCATCAATGTAATTGTATACATGTTGTATCATAGTCCATTTGTAAACCACCTTGACATCTTGGAGTTTATTTCTCTTTTAATCATACATTGGTGTGACTGGCTGGCCTCACATCAGTCTTGTTACACAGGACTTCCCATACAGAGTTATTTCACAGCTTCATAGTTGCATCACTCAATTTTGTAGATATTTTATATGTAATAGATCTGTACAATGTTGAGCTTATATTTGATGTCTAAGGTCTCTTGTGTTCATGGGATGCTGTGGATTACTTTATGGTTTCTGGTTTTATGTTTAACACCTCACACAGATAAGTAGCACTGCCCTAATGCTCACACTTAAGTTCTGTAACAGAGCAATTATCTGTTTTTCTGTTCTAGTTTACTGTTATCTGCATATCTGCAAACCGTGCACACAAGCTCCATGGTTTATTATTATGCACAATAGTATCACACAATACTCTTTTGGTTAATCTATTAGTTTGTCTACTGCACAATATTCTCCTCCTCGCGAGGCCATTATGCTGCTTCCACAATTCACAACCATATCCATTGCCTTGCTTCTGCACTACAATCTGCACACCTTTAGCATAGTTCCTTTCTGTGTATCAGCTACTGCAATCACATTTTGACTAACTATTAGCGCAATTGTCCACAGTGCAGTGTGTTATACCTCTCTGCAATCTTGGCAGGTTGCACCCCTTTAAGGGCCATGATACCCCTTGAATCCGGATCATTTTTTCTAATGGTTGTGCAAGATGCCTCACTTTAAAACATTATGTACTTAATGGCAAAAAAATGCACTAGAAGGTGTCAAGAAAGAAATAAATAACTTGAAGAAAAATCTATAATTGCATTTGTGGAGAGAGAATATCCAATTCAAACTTTACCTTCTCCAATAATGCAGTTATGTGGAGGAGGAGGTGCAATCCATTCCCCTTCTGCATTTCTCATGTGCCTTCTATCAGATGCAAAATAGCGGAGGAAAATTGGAGCATGTATTAAACGGAAAAACCTGCAAATAAACATTACAGATTATCTTTTCAAATGCACCATAAAAAGATATGAAAGTTCAGGTCTCATATATGAAGTTATTCATCTAAATAGTTAGATCAGCAAACAATAACTATCTTAAAACAAAAAAGAAATATGTGAAAAAAACAATCCCAAAAATATTATTACAGCTCTCAAAAATGAGCATGCAATCAAACAAGGCCATAGCCAACCATGCTTTGTACTTACTACTGATTGACTCCCAAGTGTACTCAATTTACAAGCTGCCAATATTAAAACATCCTAAATATCTTGTTCAATGCTTCTATGAATAGGCATGGTTGTGTAGACTAAATGTAACAGTCACAACCTGCCACTTGAAGACTCCATTCTTAAGAAGAACGCATTAGTCCATTAGCTTAAAAGAATGTGTAGGTAGAGTTTTTAGTTCCGAGGGGGAAAGGGTTGGTGTGGCAATGGTGTCAGCCAATGTTGCCCATGGGAATGAAAAGGGGCCTGTGTTATTGGAAATAGACAACCAACCAATATCAGAACGGTACAGCCTGAGTGTGTAAGAGCCTTGGTGCCACACCCCCTTGAACATCCAAGAAGCATGGTGCTTCGCCCAAGAGTGGTGACTTGGGCAACATTTGGCACATGGGACCTGTTATCACCTAAGATGTAGTTACCCCTAAGGATAGATCCAGTCATGGATGGCAATAGGGAAGGGCAACTCAAAAGGTGCAACCACGATCACCTCGACCTCCAATATATGGTTGTCACGCCAGTCGAGGCAACCTTCACTTTATGTTATCTAGCCCAGACAACAAAGGGGGAGACCCGATCTACTCCCGACAGGAGAGATCAAAACCAAGACACCAAATCAGGGTATTTCTAAGTGAAGTTAGGTGTATGGTTTATCCTAGACCTTATAGGTTGAAGTCACAAGCCAAGTGAGGGGTTCAATAGGTATAGCTTTGGTTCATAGTTGAAGTGAAAGTGACTTGTAATGTTTAAAGTGAGATCTAGGGCTAGTGTACTAGGTCAATGTCAAAAGATTCACTGCCTTGGGTACCGTGTCCAATGCAGGATAGTTAAAGGTTGTATTGGGGCTAACTAGTACATGAGACAAGATTGACCATAGTTCATGATGTCCTTAAAGGTATAGTTTACCATGCAAAAGTCAAACCACAAGTCAATCCAACATTCTAGGAAAGTTGAGTTAACTTGGAGAGAGGCCAGTGCCTTGGGAATTGGGAAGTGGAGTCAAAGTAAGGTTGACTTGAGGTTTAGGACTCCTAGAACATGAGATAAGTGGACAGTACAATTCTTGATGGATAAATGTGTCTAGATCTAGGTTTGACCCAAGTGGACCACAATCCCTAAAAACAAGGAATGCAGTCCCCAAGGCAAGATTTGACAAAGTGACAGTCTAGACCTAGGTTTTGAATTATTCCGGTTCCGGATCCGCAAGAATCTCAAGTACCCAGTTCCTCGAAGTGAGTGAACTCACTTCTCCAAGGTGGTGCGACTTTCCCTAAGGAGGCTTCAATTTGGGTTTAGGTGGGTCAAATCATGTCGGATGGCACCCAAACTTTAGATCCGGGTAGATCAGTCAAGTAGGGGTATGGATCTATAATTTCGTGGCAATCCACCGGTTAGATCTTTGTAGATCTGAGTTTAAGTGTTCCAAGTGGTCCAAAATGGGGAATAAATCCCTTAAAATGTGGAATGGGGCCCACAAGGTGAATTTCAAGAAAGGGACAACCTGGGTGTATGTTATTTGATGTGTAGATGTCAAATCAAGTGGAATCTCAAACACCCATCGCTTAGATCTAGGTCAACCTGCTCAAATGATGAAGTGCGCCTTCCTTGGGAGAAGCTAGGTTGGCTTGGGAGAGGGGTCAAATGGAAGCCAATCCTCACCAAACTATAGATCCGGGATGCCGTGGATGCTATAGAGGTGGGTTTTCAAAATCATGCCCAACAACCCACTAGATCTCAGTAGATCTAAGAAAATGCAAAATTGGGGTTTTAATTAATTAGGGTTTTAAGAGTTTTTGACAATTGGATAGACTATGGAGATAGAACTTACCTTGAGATCATACCTGAATGATGTGGTTGAGATGCCTTGATGTTGAGGAAGATTCCCGCAGAGATCAAATGAGAGATTGTTGATTTGCTTGCCAAGTTGATGCCCTAGTCCACAAGTGCGCCTTCCTCTACCTGTCAAACCAAGGAATAAAATTCAATCAGTAAGATCAAGCATGGAAGAAATACAAGAGAAATGCAAATAGTAACATGAAATAGAAGGTCCTGGGACAGTAATACTCCCTGTTACCAACGAAGAGCTCCAAAGAAGAAGTAGGGAGAGTCTTCCCCTACCAATACCTCCTCCTCCAAGCAAATCGGCCTCCACCTGTAGATGCAAAATCGTGGTACAATAGATATGGCAAACAAGATCTCCAATAACTCAGTGCAAAGGAAGAACCAACGAACGAACACCAAAAACATTCACCACAACATTGGAGATAGATGCAATAATAATTTTCTATTCCAATAATCCAGAGCCAAAAGTCCCTTTACAATGAGAGGCTCTCTCCTTTAAATAGGAAGGAGAGGCACCAAAACCCTAACCACTTTTTGAATGAGTGGCTAAGATTAAAAGATACAAATGTCTAATCAATGGTTGAGATGAGCTCAACAACATAATACATGGATCACACATAAAATATAACATAAGTGGACAAAGTCGCCCTAGGAGAGGGGAATCCCACCAAATCATGATGACAAAATATCATAAGAGGCTCATGGTGGGTCCAAGGGGTAATTTTATCCCTCCTTGGTCAATCCCCATGGCACAATAACCCATAAACAATCATGAAAGTACCAAATCGTGCCTCCAAGGTGAAGTAGTGTATCTCCAAGGTGAAGTCGTGGTCCTCAAAAGACCCAAAATATCCACAGAAAGTGCCATAAGTGATGGATGCGGGCCCCGATGAAGCTGAAACTGCAGGGGGAGGTGTGGAAGGTCCCGATCTATCATCACTGATCATCCCATGCCATAACTTTGCCTCAGTAGCCCAAATCGGTTTCCTCAATAGCCATTTCTACCAATCCTGAAATGCCTCGGGAAACGTGAAACTGCCCAAACTGCCTCCTGGAGTGATGGCGCTGTCAAGGTGAGGGTGCCAATGTGTCCGGGAGGGGGGTAATATGGTAAAAACAAGTGGCTGGACCACCCCCTCCATCATTAGCGCCCTAGGTCAACCAGATAAAAGTCATCTCTGCTCCGACAGGGCCTCCAACAGACCAAAACTGCACTAGGACAGCCTACTGAGGCTAAATCATCACTGAAAGTGCCCGGAACTGAAAACAAACTGTCCCATTGGACTCAGAAGGTCCAAATCCATCCAAGATGTGTACTCATACACCATATGAGTCTCTGCATGATCAAAATAAATATACAATATACCGGAACAGGACCAATAATAATGCGCTGTATATATACAAACACTGCTGTAACCCCAGAATCATCATCATAACCCTGTAGCTGCTGCATAGAATCATCCTGTATGTGTACATAGACCATATATCATCTATCCATATCATCATAAGGTCCAACATCTCATGTCCCATGGTCCTCCATGGTCAAACTAGGTCTAACCAAGACCAAATACAACTCAGACTATCATCCATAGCTGCTGCAAGGTGTCAAGGTTAATACATGCTTTACAATTTATTCAAATAGCTTCTATAACACAGAGTAATCATGACTGGCGATCTAAATCCAAATATATAGTGTCGTTAATTATTATTATTACTCAGACTAGACTTTCAGGACCATACTCACTTCATAGTTGTGATCAGTTTGCTAGTGAAGGGTGAAGGCTGAAATAAATGGCTAGGCTAAGGGATGACTTGACTGACTTGACTTTGTGACACTTCGGCAAGGGAAAGGGAATACACACCACAGTATATACTGAATGAGCAATAACACAGGGAATGGCGGTGTCTCACAAATGGATGAGTTGTTTAAAGAGGGTTTATTCACCTTCACAGATGCGCACAATCCATAATACAAGCAAGGCCAGCAATTGTTTAGATATAACATTTAAGTTCCATTGCTTTTGGGCCTGAGTTTTCCATAGCCTTGATCTATGTGTGTTTACAAACACATTGCATAGATTTACATTTATTTTTAGGCTTTCTGCTGCAGGTGTGTTTTTAAGGCACTTGTTTACCTGAGCACTTCTAGGTGTGTCATGGACAGCTTGTTTACCTAGGTATTTATTTTTCCAAAAGATATAACATTTTATTTTTCATGGCCATTTTCATTTGGCATTTCTTTCATATACAAGATATAGCATTTGATTTTTTCCAGATTTTGTATTGATGGCAGCACTAAAAGTTTCAGGTTTAGCCAACACAACTTTAGTGACTAGGGGGAATTCTCAAGGAACTCCAACTCACCATAGGTAAGTTTTGTCACCAACTCAGAGCCGAGACACAATAAACAAGGAAGCTCATCCAGTACAGAGGCTACAGTGGGGAAAGGTCCTCCATGTCACTAGTCAAGTAGCAAATCAAGGTAATAATCTAAAAGGTAGGCCACGGATGGATGAAGACAATGAAAAGATGAAGCCAACACTAGCAAGCCATAGTATGGTGTAATGATCACCTCTATTCTCCCTAAGGAGGGTATGTACCAATGAGTATGAATAGTGAACTTCTAAGTCTGAGTAGGGACAGTAATATATATATAATAGGTCAACCAGGTCCAAATATCTATATGATCGCCAGATCATGACACTAAGTGCTAAGACATGCTATAAGAATAAGTATAAAAGCAATCTAACCATAACACAATAGTATACCTGCTGAGTCATATACCTGAAAGCTCATCAACCTGTACCATCATCTGTCCTTTGAGACTGCTGCTGTAACTCTGGGCACTACTGTCTGCTCTGTACCAATGGCATAATGGCTATATCGGGCATCTCTCTGAGTGTCCTGAAACTCAGTCATGGCATGGGGAATATAACTGCTGTCCACAATCTGATAGTGATCCAATATAAATGCTCATCTCGGCATCTCAAATGCAAGGGAACTGGCTGAATAGTGTACTGGAATGAGAAAAATAATGTATGGTAGCCCGGCTACTATATATGTGATAACAGGACCCTGTCGGGCATGTGGCCGCAAGTTGGGCAAACGCCCACACTTGGACACTCGCAGCATGGCAAGCATGGGCACATCATTCGGACAATCACCTTGGTGGGATGCTTGCCACTAGTCAAGTACCTTGCAGTCGACGACTTGTGGGCAGCACGCCTTGGGAGTTTGGCAAGTGTGGTTGATGCGAATGTTCGGTTACTTGGACGCGTTGCTAAGAGAGGAGCACACGCCCAAATCAATGGCGCCGGTGCATGGAAAGCCCATGCGCAAGCCTTCGTTCGAGAGCATGGACGGAGCAACCCGGCAAGGACCATGGAGCACGCATGTGAAGGGCGTGCACGGTAGACTTGGCAGGAAGTCGGCATGCGGGGCCTCGGTTCGTTGGGCGGCATTTGAAGCTTGCACGACAAGGCATGTTGGAGTGAAGCTTGCGTAGTGTCTAAGGAGGGCCAACGTGGGATGTGTGACCAAGCAAAGGATCACACCCGGTGACACACCTTGTGTAAATACGCGGATGGCTCAATCCAAATGCAAGCAAGAAGTAAGAAGCATCAACTAGAAAGAGGCTCGCTCAAGGGAGATCCACGGGACAACATGAACTGTTAAAGTGCAGACCGCAACTGGGGCGCGGCTCACACTCCTGGAGGAACTCGACTTGGGAGCTCAGTACTGGAAGAAATGAACTCGGGTTGGAAGTCTGTTGAACTCGGGTTGGAAGTCTGTTGAACTCCGGATGGAAGCTCGCTAAACTCGTGTTGGAAGCCTCGCTGAGATCCGATTGGAAGCCCGTTGAACTCGGTTTGGAAGCTCGCAGAACTTGGTTTGGGAGCTCACAGCAGATCAAGGGAGCTCGCAAGGAGACTTGGATAATTTTCATTGGGGTTCTTTGGTGTGGCTTGTTGGGCCCACCAAGTGAGTAGTTGACCTACGAGCACTCTCACCTTTGTACATCTGTTGTATCAAACTTCTGCTATGTAAAGGGTGTGGCTGGTTTTGGGGCACCATTCATGTAATCTTGCTTCTATATAAAAATTCATTGCGGAGGGCTTTGTTGGGGCCTTCACCACCCATTTATACTTGTGCCTTGTGTTGGTTACTGTATTGCTGCATTATATGTTCAAGTGATAATATTGGATAAGTGTGGATGCTAAGACTTAACATAACAGTAATCTAACTTAACATAAGAATTGTACAAGTATGGGTTGGTTAAGCGTAGTCTGTCGGATAGCGCCCAAGCTGGTCTCCCCCTTGGGAGGCTTCCGGGCAGTGCAACATGCCCTAGCAGACCACAGAAAAAGTGAGTGTGTGCTAGGACCATGATAGGTGGTATCAGAGATGCCTTTTGGATTCAGAATGATCTTTATCAGAGCTCGGTAGTAGCTCACTGACGCTTGTGGGAGCAAGTCGGAACCGCTTGTAGAAGCTTGGTTCGTTGGAGCTTGGGTTACCGAAGACACGTCACGACAGAAACGAGGGTTGGTTGCAGCTCTTATCACTACTTGGCTGGGGCAGTGCGACGGTCGTTTTGGTTGGAAGCTCTTGAGCGTTGCTTGGCTGGGGCAACACTCAGACTTTGCTATGAAGTTAGAAATCCAGCAAAGTGCAAACCGGGGCACGAGTGAAGGTCCACCCAAGTGAAAGAAGACTTGGTGAGGTGATTCGCCAAGCACTTAGCATCAGTTTGGAATTCGACACGCCCAAAATTTGGCAAAAATTCGGCAAGTGGCTGCGACGAGTTTCAGTTGGCCTTGTGGCACTTCTGTGCACGGATGCACTCTAGAAGAGCTGCGACAGGATGTGCACCATGAAGAGACACTATGGCAGGTCAAGGTTGAAGCTGCAGTATAAGATGGAGAACGGATGGTCTGCGAGGCAAGATAGACGATCCAAGAATAAAAGACAAAGATAGAGTGAGTGCTGACGCGAGGTAGGGAAGAGATGTAGAAGCTAGAAGCATTGGAAAACCAAGTGCGGACTTGGGACTTACATAGACTGGAATCACTACACTTGGTGAATGACTCCCAAGAAAGCACCAGGATGCAGCCAAAAGCATTCCAGAAGCCACACAAGAAAGTAAGTTGCTACCTTTGCGAAGGAGACCACTTCGTGCGAAAGTGTCCTATGAAGAAGGAGTTGGTGAATCCGTTGAGCACAAGCCGACAGAGACCAACTACCAAAACACTGGCTTGGAAAGAAGCCCAAGTGCAGCAACCTTCAGACGAAATCGTGGAAGCGGTGAATTCCTTAACACTGAGTTTGGGCAAGTTGCCTGTGGATCCGCAGGATGAAAACCAGTCAGGTCTTAGCTTTTTGAATGCAACATTGTGTGGGTTGAAGGTCGCAGCGTTAGTGGATACAGTTGCCACCCACAACTTGGTGAGCAACAGAACCGCAAGCTCACTTAATAGCACGGTTGAAGGTAGTCGAGCTACGTTCACGGCAGTGAACGGAAAAACAAAACCAATGGATGGGGTGATTCGTGAGGCACCCATTCGAATTGGTGAGTGGCATGGTAGGATGGATTTTGTTGTAGCACCGATGGATGACCATTCTGTGGTTCTTGGATAGGACTTTTTGAAGCTAGCCAAGGCGGTGCCTGTGCCATTCAAGAATTGCTTGGTGTTCTTGGAGAAGACTCAGATTCAGAGTGTTCTGATGATGCCCAAAGGGAGGCTGGGACAGAGGCCACGAATGACCTCAATACAGTTGCATGAGGCAAATGACACGTCCATGAACAACCCCAGTGGCATTGCACAACAACAAAGGGAGTCGAGAGACCAGAACGCAGCAGATAACAATGAACACTTGACGCGGAAGTTGGCAGAGTTGGAGTTGAAGGTAACAACAATCTTAAGGAAGATTGAGGCACTAGACATTCCGGCAAGCCTTCTACATCTTGTTGCCAGCAAGACACAACTTGCACCAATGTTAGAAGCACTGGAGGTTGTGGAAGTGTTCACTCCCAGTGGCACAACGTGCGAAACAAGTGACGACAGTTCGTTCGAAGTGACGTTAGAGGTGGGGTCGTTTCAGCATGTCAAGCAGAAGCTTGACAAGGGAAAGTGTGTTGAGGCACTTGACCAGCAGCATGTATAGTGGGTGGAGGACTTAATTGCGAAAGTCACCAACGAAACAAAGATTTCTGCGGTGGATGTTGTTGCGAAGCAAAGTAAGTGCGAAAGTGAGGACTTCCAAGTACACGATGCAGCAAACATGGAAGCCTTTTGCGAACCTGCTATTGGTGTCCAAGAGTCCCAACTGACGGCTAATAAACTCGCAGAGGTAGGATGCAGTCCAGTTGAAATGGAGGCAGTCCTAGCCTACTTAGATAAATCTCACTTGCTTGAAGGGTAGCATGCGGAGTTCACCTTGGGTGCACTTGAGCAAGTTGATGACCAGCAAGACAAAGATTCGGAGAGCTCATAGCACCATGAGTACTTTGGTAAGACTCAATCACCTTTTAAAGGGATGGGCAAGGGTGCAAGAAAACAAGCTAGGAAGAGACAGCAGCGTGCCGAGATGGAGGAAATGTCGTTGGTAGTTGCAGATGACTGTTGTGCGAAAGCAACAGACATGTGCAAGTTATTCTTTGGCATGAAAAGGTCGGAAATAACGGCACCCAAACTTGAGGAGTTTGGTTGCAGCTCTGCAGAGACAGAGATGATCAAGAAGCACTTGTGTAATTTGCATGAGTCGGATGGGTGGACAGTCGAGGATTCAAGCAGCTTTGGTGGTGGTGTCCTTTGGCACCACTTACCATTTCACCCAAGATGAGCTATGAGCTTTTAGGCTCACTGGCTTTTCCAAGCAATGAGGGCATAGGCACCTCACGGGAGGTAGCCTTAGACAAAATTCATCCAAGGAAGTTGAAAATTGGCATACGAACCAAATAAGGGACGTTACCAAGTGTTGAGGTGTGAGAAAGCAATTCAAGTGGTAGAGGTATGGACTTTGCCAAGTTCGGCAGAGTGGCACGAGTAGCAAACCAAAGTGCAGCTAGGAAAACGCAGTTTTGGGTAGGAGGAAGTTCGTTCTCTCTGTGTTGAGAGTGACGCTTGGGAGTCGTGACCCAACTAGTTCAACGCGTGGGGGTTAACAACGAATGGAGGCTTAGAAAAGCTTGTTGAGTACTAGGGCAGCAGTAGGTTGTGCAGGTGTGATTGTTGGATGAGACTTCAGATGAAGGCTCAAGTGCAGCAGTGATTGCAGTAGTTTCCAAAGACAGTGTTGGTTTGAAAACCATTGCCGAAATGACAATAACTTTGGGTGGGGGAGGTTGTAAGAGCCTTGGCGCCAAACCCCCTTAAACATCTAAGAAGCATGGTGCTTCGCCCAATAGTGGTGACTTGGGCAACATTCGGCACATGGGACCCCTTCACGCATGTGGCCGCAAGTTGGACAAATGCCCACACTTGGACGCTCGCAGCATGGCAAGCGTGAGCACATCATTCGGATGCTCACCTTGGTGGGATGCTTACCGCAAGTCAAGTACCTCGCGGTCGACGACTTGTGGGCAACACGCCTTGGGAGTTTGGCAAGTGTGGTTGATGCAAACGCTCGGTTACTTGGACGTGTTGCTAAGAGAGGGGCACACGCCCACATCAATGACGTCAGTGCATGGAAAGCCCATGCACAAGCCTTCGTTCGGCAGCATGGACGGAGCAACCTGGCAAGGACCGTGAAGCTCGCATGTGAAGGGCGCACACAGAGACTTGGTAGGTAGTCGGCAAGAGGGGCGCCGGTTCGTTGGGCGGTGTTTGAAGCTTGCACAACAAGGCATGTAGGAGTGAAGTTTGCGTAGTGTCTAAGGAGGGCCGACGCGGGATGTGCGACCAAGTAAAGGGTCACACCCGTTGGCACACCTTGTATAAATACGCTGATGACTCAATCCAAATGCAAGCAAGAAGTAAGAAGCAATAAGTGGCAAGAGGCTCGCTCAAGGGAGATTCGCAGGACAACATGAACTGTTAAAGTGCAGGCCGCAACCAGGGCGCGCCTCGCACTCCTAGAGGAACTCGGCATGGGAGCCCAGTACTGGCAGAAACAAACTCGGGTTGGAAGTCTATTGAACTCGGGATGGAAGCGCGTTGGACTCATGTTGGAAGCCTCACTGAGATCCGGTTGGAAGCCCGTCGAACTCGGTTTGGAAGCTCGCAAAACTTGATTTGGGAGCTCGCAACAAATCAAGGGAGTCGCAAGGCGACTTGGATAATTTTCTTTGGGGTTCTTTGGTGTGGCTTGTTGGGCGCACCAAGTGAGTGGCTGACCTGCAGGCACCCTCACCTTTGTACATCTATTGTATCAAACTTATGCTATGTAAAGGGTGCACCTGGTTTTGGGGCACCATTCATGTAATCTTGCTTCTATATAAAATTTCATTGCAGAGGGCTTTGTTGGGGCCTCTGCCACCCATTTATACTTGTGTCTTGTGTTGGTTACTGTATTGCTGCGTTATATGTTCAAGTGATAATATTGGCTAAGTGTGGATGCTACGACTTAACATAACAATAATTCTACCTTAACATAAGAATTGTACAAGTGTGGGTCGGTTAGGCGTAGTCTGTCGGATAGCGCCCAAGCTAGTCACGCCCTTGGGAGGCTTGCGGGCAGTGTCGCACGCCCTAGCAGACAACAGAAAAAAGTGGGTTTGTGCTAGGACCGTGACAAAGTGGGCCTAATGGTTAAGAACATGAAACGTTTCCTCCTAGGAGGCCATAGGTTCTAATCCAAAGGGGAGTAGGGTATGTATACCTCTGTAGACTTTAGCAGTTAAATCGCTACACAGAGGGGTGTCCCTTGTCCGACAAACAAAGGGGTCTTGTTATCACATATATAGTAGACGGGCTACCATACATTATTTTTCTCATTCCAGTACACTATTCAGCCAGTTCCCTTGCATTTGAGATGCCGAGATGAGCATCTATATTGGATCACTATCAGATTGTGGACAGCAATTGTATTCCCCATGCCATGACTGAGTTTCAGGACACTCAGAGAGATGACCGATGTAGCCATTATATCATTGGTACAGAGCAGACAGTAGTGCCCAGAGTTACAGCAGCAGTCTCAGAGGACATAGGACGGTACAGGTTGATGTGCATTCAGGTATATGACTCAGCAGGTATATCATAGTGTTATGGTTATATTGCTTTTATACTTATTCTTATAGCATGTCCTAGCACTCAGTGTCATGATCTGGCGATCATATAGATATATGGACCTGGTTGATCTATTATATATATTATACTGTCCCTACTCAGACTTAGAAGTTCACTATTCATACTCATTGGTACTGTTATCACACCATAGTAGCAGGGCTACTATTCTTGTACAGCAGATATCTACACATTCCAGAGCTTCCTTTATTCCAGAGCATGGCTATATATTTTGGATCACTCATGATCAGAGCAGTACATTATTCAGATTTTATGACCTTGTGTCAAGGCTGAGCCTTGAGAGTTCGGATTTGATGACTGATGTGACCACTTATCCCATTACAGTTTCAGTTCAGTGCCTAGAGATGTATTTCAGCAGTGTTTCAGATGATGCATGATGATGATTATTATGATGATGTTGTATGATCTATGGATATGTTCTCACTGACTGTGGATTATTATCTTGTTGATTTAGTCATGATCATGGCATGTGCTTGGTATATTATTCCTGATGTGGCAAACTATTTAAAATGAACTGTAAATCATAAATGGACAATTGCTTGCACTTTTAGGTCATTTAACAAAACTTACTGGTATTTCACCTTACATAGACATGGTCTTTCCCCGACACCAGTTGTCTGCTAGTGTAGGCTCCATACTCACTTGTCTCCATCCATACATGACCTTCCTATTTGACTTTAAACCCTGACTAGTCTCATTTTGACTTTCTGATACTGAGGACTTCCCCATTTTTCTACCTCTGTGTTTGGACCGCATCCCTGTTTATCCAGTGTCTCGGCTCTGAGTTGGTGACAGAACTTACCTTTGGTGAGTTGGATTGTAGGCCTAAATCATTCTGGTCGGTTGTCCCGATGTTTGGCATTGGCTCGAACTCCCCCTAGTCACTTGAGATGTTGTTGGCTAAAACTGAAAGCTCATGTTCTACCTATGGAAACTAAAAATTCGCCCATGGAAACAAAAAAAGGGCAAGAGCAATGAAAAGCTAAAAATACTCCTCGAAGAGTATAAGAAAGGTCCAAAAAGCAATGGTTCTTAAAAGTTATATCTAAACAATTGCTGACCTTATAAATATGTGAAAAACATGCCCTGGATGCAAGCTGCAACTAGTTGTGCTTCTCAGCACATCTGAAATCCGAAGGGTTATGTAGGCCAAAAAGGCCATGGAATAAAATTGAATGATCCTAATGAACCTGGATCAACTTGATGTAGACATGATGCCTAAGTTGAATAAGCACTCTCTAAACAACTTATCCATTTGTGAGGCACAGCCATTCCCCGTGTTCTTTTGTCCAGCACAGAGTTTGTAGCTTCCCCCTTTCTCCCAATCCAAAGTATTTTTGAGTTAAGTTAGACAAGTCAAACCCTTGGCCCAACCTTGCTCCTAGCCTTCATCCTTCACTAGCAGTTTGACCATGTCCAATGGGTGAGTTTGTCATTTGAACTATTGTGCAAGTAATTTTATATAATCACGGAATATGTTAACTTGATTAATGCCACTGAATGGAATTTATACTTTGAGCTTAGCTGTGGGAATGATTAGAGAAACATTGTCTTAGTCTACTGATGTGATTTATCCTTGATTATATATTCTTGGGATCCGTGATGATGTGGGCCATGTATGGATGATTATTGATGATGATTTATGGTCCCACATGTTTGATGATGATATCATATGATGGACATATCATGCAGATGATGTTTGATCCAGTTCAGCAGGTTTATTATTATTTCAGATCAGCAGATTATACATTGTCCATATATGGTGGACCCTACAGCTGGCCCATTAGGGCAACCCAGGGTGTATGAGTACTCATTCCTAGTGGATTTGGGTCTTCTGGATCCATTGAGACACTTATCTTTCAGTTCCGGGCACTTCTGACAGTGATTGATGCAGTTTTACACTTGTTGACCAGATTTGGGGCTGATTTCCCAGCCTGAGCAGCAGGGGCCCCGAGAGGCCAGTTCACCTAGGGCGCTGATGATGGAGGGGGTGGTCCAGCCACTTGTCATTACCATTTATCCCCCCTCCCGGAGAGCCTGGTGGGCTCAGATGGACAGCGCTAGCACCCTAGGAGGCAGTTTCGGCACTTTCACAGTTCCCGAGGCAGTTAAAAAATGGGATAAAGTGGTCACTGAGGAAATCGATTTGGGAAATTGAGGCAAGGTTTTGGCATTTGGTTTTCACAGAGGTCTTCCAGGGTGGCATCACTACCTTCCAGCCAGTTTTCACCATGTGGGTATGCCCGGATTGATCACAGGAGGACATTTACTGCTTGACTATCATGGATTCTGAGGACAGTTTTGGTCATTTTTATTATATTGGACATATTTTATTATTTTATTGTGCCTTGGGGTGAGCTAGTAAGGATTGATGCCTCCTAGCCCCACCATGTGCTTATTTTATTATGTCCTAGTCATCATGAGGTGGATTATTGTACTTTTTACCCCTCTAGTGGGATGACGTCACCCTCCATTGTACCATTTAGTGAGGGCGCTTTTGTTATTTTGAGTGATCCATGTGATATATTGTTATGGGTCATCTTAGCCATTGATTGTATGATGAGATCTTATAATCTCAACCACTCATTTGATGTAGTATTATGAAGTGGTATAGGGTTTTGGTCTTTATTATCCTATATAAGGAGGAGACCCCCCATTGTAAAGCTCACCTTTGGAGCTCTGGAATATTGGAATAGAAGATTTTTTGTGGAGCACATCTCTCTTGCATTGTGGATTCTCTTGCATATTGAATATACAGTATCTCTTCTATGTATCATTGTGGATTTTGGTGCTTTTGCTAACCTTTTGACAGGAAAGTCGAATTGGAGAGAGGAGGGCGACTTTTTGAGGGTTATTGTTGGAGGGATCCACATATTCTCTCTTGGGTTGATCTTGTGACAGGGAGTATCATTATTGTATCTTCGTGACATAGTTGATGCTTTCTATTACATCTTTCTACCATTTTCATAATCATCTTGCTTGACTTGTTTCTTTGATCTTGTCTTGTAGGAGGAGGACGATTTGGCTATCTTGGAGAAGGGCGATTTGGTTGGAGCACTTGGATCTCACTCTTGAATATAAACATAGGAGAATGCTATCAACTTGCAAGGTGGCCATAAGCAATTGAGGTAAGATCTACAAGGTATGTGCCTCTTTCATCCATTCTATCTTCATTGGTCATAAAACCCTAATTAAATCAAAACCCCAAATTTGGTATTTCTTAGATCTACTTAGATCTAGCCTTGCAATTGAAAAGATATTAAAAACCCACCTCTATAGGATCCACCCCTAGTTGGATCTATAGTTTGGTGGTGATTGGCTAAAAATTGACACACTTTTCAATGCAAAAAGCCTTCTTGAACCTAAATCGATTTTCCTAAGAGAAGCTTGTTGGGTTAGATCTAGCACATGGGTAGGTGAGATCCCACTTGATTTGACATCTAGACATTTGATAACCTATACCCATATCTTTACTTTGGTGAAAACTACCTTGTGGACATCTCTCCATGTTTTAAGGGGTTGAAACCCCCTTTTGATCTTCTTGGTACCTTAAAACTTAGATCTACTAAGATCTAGCCACTTGATTCACTTGAAACTTTGAAGGAACATAGATCGGGGTATTAACATCCCGGATCTACATTTTGGTGGCCATTGGACTTGATTTGGTCCACCAAAACCTATTTTTGGACCCTCCTTGAGCAAGTCGCACCCCCTTGATTTTTTGGGTTGGTCCACTTCTAGGAAGTGGGTGTTGGAGATTTTTGTGGATTTGGAATGCCTATGCCTTGAAGCCTAGGTCTATACTGTCCTTTTGTCAAGATCCGCCTTGGGGATTGCATTCCTTGTTTTAAGGGATTGTGGTCCACTTTTGGTCATCTTTTAAAAAACCTAGATCTAGTAAGATCCAACTATTGGATCTCATCCAATCCACTTGACTTGGCTTCTAGGTGTCCCGATCTACACTTTGACATCCTTCTTGACTCCATTAGCCCATCCAACAAGGCACTAGTCCTTCTCCAAGCAAGGCGCACTCCTTGGGATTAGTGTCAAACCCTAGATCTAGTACATGGGTAATCCTAGAACCAACTCCAACTTATAGATCTAGCCTAGATCTAACCTATAGTACCATCCTCACACCTAACTTCACCTTGTGGGTCCACCTAGAACCATTTCACATTTCCCAAGACAACAAGACCCACTTGTGTAAACACATGGTACTACACCTAGTAATCATACCCCATCATGTGGCCTAAACCATACATAGGTTGAAGCACTTATTATCCATTACACCACCTTCAACCATTCCTTAACCCTTAGGTCCACTTAGCCTTGCATTGGTTTCCGTAACTCATCATTTATATATCCTTTGAAACCTTTGTTTGGATCCAATCAACTGTGATTGGGGTATAGGGTCTCCCCCTTGGTCTAGTTATACCTTGACCTAAAGCGAAGAGTGCCTCGGTTGACGTGACTCCCAACTGCATTGGGAACCGTGGCATTTCTTGGGTCACCTCTTTAGTTGCCTAACTCCTCTACCGTCCCAGATGGGATACCTCTAGGGGCAACTACAAGTTGTGTGATAACAGGTACATACCCTCCTTAGGGAGAATAGAGGTGATCATTACACCATACTTTGGCTTGCTAGTGTTGGCTCCATCATTTCATTGACTTCATCCATCCATGGCCTACCTTTTAGATTGTCACCCTGACTTACTACTTGACTAGTGGCATGGAGGACTTTTCCCCACTGTAGCCTCTGTATTGGATGAGCTTCCCTGTTTATTGTGTCTCGGCTCTGAGTTGGTGACAAAACTTACCTATGGTGAGTTGGAGTTCCTTGGAATTCCCCCTAGTCACTAAAGTGGTGTTGGCTAAACCTGAAACTTTTAGTGCTGCCATGAATACAAAATCTGAAAAATGAAATGCTATATCTTGTATGAAAAGCCCATTCATGCAATGTGTTTCTAAACACACATGAATGAGAGGCATGCCAAATGAACATGGCAATGAAAATAAAATGCTGTATCTTTTGGAAAATAAATACCTAGGTAAACAAGCTGTCCATGACACACCTAGAAGTGCTCAGGTAAACAAGTGCCTTAAAAACACACCTGCAGCAGAAAGCCTAAAGAAAAAATGTAAATCTATGCAATGTGTTTGTAAACACACATAGATCAAGGCTATGGAAACTTCAGGCCCAAAAAGCAATAGAACTTAAATGCTATATCTAAACAATTGCTGGCCTTATTTGTATTATGGATTGTGCGCATCTGTGAAGGTGAATAAACCCTCTTTAAACAACTCATCCATTTGTGAGACACCGCCATTCCCTGTGTTATTGCTCATTCAGTATATACTATGGTGTTTTCCCTTTCCCTTGCCAAAGTGTCACAAAGTCAAGACAATTAAGTCATCCCTTAGCCTAGCCAAGTTAATTTAGCCTTCACCCTTCACTAGCAAATTGATCACAACTATGAAGTGAGTATGATCCTGAAAGTCTAGTCTGCGTAATAATAATAATTAACGACACTATATATTTGGATTTAGATCGCCAGTCATGATTACTCTGTGTTATAATTGCTATTTGAATAAATTTTAAAGCATGTATTAACCTTGATACTTTTCAGCAGCCTTGGATGATGGACTGAGTTATATTTGGTCTTGGTTGGACCTAGTTTGACCATGGAGGACCATGGGACATGAGATGTTAGACCTTATGATGATATGGATAGATGATATATGGTCTATGTACACATACAGGATGATTCTATGCAGCAGCTACAGGGTTATGATGATGATTCTAGGGTTACAGCAGTGTTTGTATATGTACAACGCATTATTATAGGCCCTGTTCCGGTATATTGGATATTTATTTTGATCATGCAGAGACTCATATGGTGTATGAGTACACATCTTGGATAGATTTGGACCTTCTGAGTCCAATGGGACAGTTTGTTTTCAGTTCCGGGCACTTACAGTGATGATTGAGCCTCAGTAGGCTGTCCCAGTGCATTTTTGGTCTGTTGGAGGCCCTGTCGGAGCAGAGATGACTTTTATCCGGTTGACCTAGGGCGCTGATGATAGAGGGGGTGGTCCAGCCACTTGCTTTTACCATATTACCCCCCTTCCGGACACATTGGTGCCCTCACCTTGACAGCGCCAGCACTCCAGGAGGCTGTTTGGGGCAGTTTCACGCTTCCCGAGGCATTTCAGGATTGGTAGAAATGGCTATTGAGGAAATCGATTTGGGCTACTGAGGCAAAGTTATGGCATGGGATGATCAGTGATGATAGATCGGGACCTTCCACACCTTCTCCAGCAGTTTCAGCTTCATCGGGGCCCGCATCCATCATTTATGGCACTTTCTGTGGATTTTTGAGGTCTTTTGAGGACCACAACTTCACTATGGAGGCACGATTTGGTACATTCATGATTATTTATTGGTTATTGTGCTATGGGGATTGACCAAGGAGGGATAAAATTACCCCTTGGACCCACCATAAGCCTCTTATGATATTTCATCATCATGATTTGGTGGGATTCCCCTCTTCTAGGGCGATTTTGTCCACTTATATTATATTTTATGTGCGATCCATGTATTATATTGTTGAGCTCATCTCAACCATTGATTAGACATTTGTATCTTCTAATCTAAGCCACTCATTCAAAAAGTGGTTAGGGTTTTGGTGCCTTTCCTTCCTATTTAAAGGAGAGAGCCTCTCATTGTAAAGGGTCTTTGGCTCTTGGATTATTGGTATAGAAAAATATTCTGGTGGAAATTCTTGTGGTCTCCTTTGCATCTGGTGTTCTTAGATGGTGATTGGAAAGTCTATTTCAACCTAGCATTTGGGAATTGTGGCAAGATCTATCATTTTTTGGAAATCATTGTTTGTCTACAGGAGGGCGACTTCAACAAGGGCGATTTTGCAAGGCTTCTTCAAATCGACTTTCTTGGCATTCGCTTGTATCAGGGGGTTATCATTAGCATCATTGTGATTTATGCTATCTTTCTGTTACTTCTTTTGTGGCATTAGTCTTATCTCTTGATGCATCAAATCTGATATTGTTGACGTTTGTTGTGCAGGAGAGAGGGCGCATTGGCTTCTTGGACCAAATCGACTTGCATAGAAACTACCTCAAAGCTTCTCAAATTGATCGGGTTTGCATAGATCATCATCATCAAGGCATCTACAAGGTTACCCAGGTAAGATCCACAGGTTTGTTTCTCTTTCCTTTATCCAATCCATTGACATAGCTCATAAATTGTTGAAACCCTAAATATCTCAAAACCCCCCATTTTATATTTTCTCAGATCTATTTAGATCTAGTGGGTTGTTGGGCATAATACTGAAAACCCACCTCTATAGCATCCAAGGCATCCCGGATCTATAGTTTGGTGAGGATTGGCTTCCATTTGATCCCCTTCCCAGGCCAACTTAGCCTCTCCCAAGCAAGGCGCACTTCACTAGTTGAGCAAGTTGGCCTAGATCTAGGTGGTGGGTGTTTGAGATTCCACTTGATTTGACATCTACACATCAAATAACATACACCTAGGTTGTCACTTTTCTGAAATTCACCTTGTGGGCCCTATTCCACATTTCAAGGGATTTAAACCCCACTTTGGACCACTTGGAACACTTAAACTCGGATCTAGTAAGATCTAGCCATCGGATTACCGTGAAACTATAGATCCATACCCCTACTTGACTGATCTACCCGGATCTAAAATTTGGGTGCCATCCGACTTGTCTTGACCCACCTAAACCCCACTTTCAGCCTCCTTGGGTAAAGTCGCACCACCTTGGAGAAGTGAGTTCACTCACTTCTAGGAACTGGGTACTTGAGATTATTGCAGATCTGAAACCGGAATAATTCAAAACCTAGGTCTAGACTATCACTTTGTCAAATCTTGCCTTGGGGATAGCATTCCTTGTTTTAAGGGATTGTGGTCCACTTGGGTCAAACCTAGATCTAGACACATTCAACCATCAAGACCTCTATTGCCGACTTGTCTCATGTTGTAGGAGTCCTAAACCATAAGTCAACCCCATTTTGACTCCACTTCCCAATTCCCAAGGCACTGGTTTCTCTCCAAGATAATTCAACTTTCCTAGATTGTTGGATTGACTTGTGGTTTGACCTATGCATGGTAAACTATACCTTTGAAGACATCATAAACCATGGTCAAGCTTGTCTTATGTACTAGTTAGCCCCAATCTGACCCCTAAACAACCCTGCATTGGACACAGTTCCCAAGGCAGTGGATTTTCCAACATTGAACTAGTACACTCATCCTAGATCTCACTTCAAACATTATAAGTCACTCTCACATCAACTATGAACCAAAGCTATACCTATTGAACCCCCACTTGGCTTGTGACTTCATCTTTAGGTCTAGGATAAACCATACACCTAACTTCACTTGGAACTACCCTGATTTGGTGTCTTGGTTTTGATCTCTCCTGTCGGGAGTAGATCGGGTCTCCCCCTTTGTTGTCTGGGCTAGATAACATAAAGAGAAGGTTGCCTCGACTGGCGTGACAACCATATATTGGAGGTCGAGGTGATCGTGGTTGCACCTTTTGAGTTGCCCTTCCCTATTGCCATCCATGACTGGATCCATCCATAGGGGTAACTACATCTTAGGTGATAACAGGTCTCATGCACGAAATTGGTGTCTAGCTTGGCTGTGACCTTAAAAATAAATTATTATTATTATTAAGAAATTGATACCTTGTTAAGTACTTACAATCAATATCCATACTTGTCTAGGGCTTACAGGAAGCACATATAAGCAAATGATTTAAAGGAAATTCTCATGCCTATCAAGGACTTACACAATCCATCTCTAATGAGATAGTAATGCCACAACAATTAATCATTTACTCTCTACTTGAACTCTCTCTTCGTCTGACTATTTTGTAAATATGAGCTTAAAAAATAGAGACCTCAGACCATAAATATCTCCAGTCAATGGCATTACCCACTTAATCTCCACAGTCCCTGTAGAAGGCCTGGGTAGGGTAATTATGGCTAGGGTTTCACATTTACTATGACTTATATATATATGGTGATATTGGAAATTCTATTTCATAAATTCAACTGTACACAGTAGAACATATAAATACATTGTGAATCAAGTGCAAGATACAATCCCCAAGGACACCCAAGGGAAAAAATAATTGTGTTATCGAATCCACCACCCTTATGTGTAGGATCTGCAGCTCCAATCCAGATACACCAGGATCTGCCAGGGATCCTTCATGGAAGCGGATCCCTTGGAGAAGGAAACAGATCCCTTGGAAAATGAAATGGATCCTGAATTTTCTAATGCTTTTTTGACCCAGTGATCCCCAAAATAATCAAATTTTTAATAGAAAAAATCCACAAAACCATAAACACCTAAAGGATAAAACCTTAAACCCCATTCCTAATCAAGGTCTGATTTATCCTTCTAAAACCCTGGTCATGGTCTTATCTATCCTTATGTCAAGATCTACTCTCGAGGTTTGATCTATCAAGGGTTACTCTCAACGTCTGCTCTACCAAAGCCCACTCTATCAAGGTCTGCTCTAAAGGTTTGTTCTATCATTATGGTCAAGATTTGTTGTCAAGGTTTAATCTATCCTTATGTGATATGTTGTTGCTCACTTCACCCAAACTATTATTTAGTCCTGACATAACCTTCAAGAAACCCACTTTATTCATTGTTGATATGGAGATGTGGATGTGGCCCACAAACACACCCTTATGACCTGCTTCATGCTTATGCTAAAATAGTCTTCAAAATTATCAATTATCAATGATGGTTATAACTTATCAAATTAGCATTTATGTATGGTACATGGATGGTTATAGCTTATAGTTCTATTGTTATGATTCTTGAATGCTTTTGATTCTTAACTCTATTTTATTTAATTATAAAAATACTTTTTATATATTTTTGTACTTCTTGTTTCTCTGTCATATACTGATCTTAGCTTTTCAAATATCTAGTGGATCCATATCCTTATCTTAGTAACTTAGAAAAAAACCTACTATTTTCCTACTTTTGATGGTTAAATCAGATCTGAAAATCAGAAATAAAAGGCATCATTAAGAAAACATGAAAGGAACTGTTATCACATATATAGTAGTCGGGCTACCATATTCTATTTTTCAGATTCTAGTACACTTTTCAGCCAGTTCCCTTACATTGAGATGCTGAGATGAGCATCTATTATGGATCATGATTATACTATGGACAACAGTTTTATTCCCCATGCCATGGCTGAGTTTCAGGACCCTCAGAGAGATGATCGATGTAGCCATTTAGCCATTTATACATAGCAGTCAGTATTGCCCAGAGTTACAGTAGCAGTTTCAGAGGACAGATGATGGTTCAAATATTGTGCAGTCAGGAATATGACTCAGCAGGTATATTCTAGTGTTATGGTTATATTGCTTTTATATTCATTCTTGTAACATGTTTTAGCATTTAGTATCATGATTTGGCGATCATATAGATATGTGGACCTGGTTGTATTTTCATATATATTATATTGTCCCCACTAAGACTTAGAAGTTCACTACCCATACTCATTGGTTTTACCCTCCCTAGGGAGGATAGAGGTGATCATTCCCACCATACTTTGGCTTGATACTGTTGGTCTCATTATTCATTGTCTTCACCCATCCATTACCTACTAGTTTGTTTATTAACCTGACTTACTACTTGACTAGTGGCATGGAGGACCTTCCCCCGCTTTAGTCTCTGTGTTGGATGAGCTTCCCTGTTTCTTGTGTCTCGGCTCTGAGTTGGTGACAGAACTTACCTTTGGTGAGTTGGATTGTAGTCCTAAATCATTATGGTCGGTTGTCCCGATGTTTGGCACTGGTATGAAGTCCCCCTAATCACTTAAGATGTCTTGGCTAAAACTGAAAGCTCATGTACTACTTATGGAAACTTATGTAAATTCGCCCAGGAAACTGTAAACTCTGGAATGTTTTTATCAACACACGTGAGTAAAGGGCAAGAGCAATGAAAAGCTAAAAATACTCCTTGCAGAGTATAAGAAAGGTCCAAAAAAGCAATGGTTCTTAAACTCTATATCTAAACGATTGTTGACCTTATGTATATGTACAAACATGCCCTGGATGCAAGCTGCAATTAGTTGTGCTTCTTAGCACACCTGAGATCCGAAGGTTTATGTAGGCCAAAAAGGTCATGAAGTGAAATCAATGGATCCTAATGAACTTGGATGATCTTTTATAAAAGTAGACATGAATCCTAAGTTGAATAAACACTCTTTAAACAACTTACCCATTTGTGAGACACTGCCATCCCCCGTGTTGTTGTTCATCCAGCATATGGTAGAGTGTGTACTCCCTTTCCATATCCAAAGTGTCACAATGTCAAGTTCGTAGTCATCCCTTAGCCTAGCCTTTTAATTTTTAGCCTTCACCCTTCACTAGCAAATTGATCACAACTATGAAGTGAGTGTGGTCTTGAAAGTTTGTTCTGAGTCATAATAATAATTAAAAGCCTTATATACTTGTTGATAGATCGCCAATAAATGATTACTTCTTGTTATAATTGTTACTTGAATGAATTGTAGAGCATGCTTTAACCTTTGGCACTTGCAGCAATTTGATGATAGCCTGAGTCATATTATTGGTCATGTTGACTTGGTCAAACCTAGTTTGACCAAAGTCAACCACAAGACATGAGGTGGATAGACCTCGGATGATGCAGATACATGTTATATGGTCTATTATAGGTCACCAGATGGTTCTATGCAGTGGTTACAGGCTTATGATGATGATTTGTGTTTTTCAACACTTTTACAGATTATTATTATTTGGTCTGTCGGGTATATTGGATATTTTATATGATCATGCAGAGATCCATAGGGTGTATGAGTACACACCTTAGATGGATTTAGGCTCTTTGAGTCCAATGAGACAGTCTGTTTTCAGTTTCGGGCAGTTACAGTGATGATTTGCCTCAGTTGGGCATCCTAGTGCAATTTTGGCTTGTTAAATGGCCTGGCAAAGCAGAGGTTGGATATGACTGGTTTGCCTACGGTGTTGTGCATGGAGGGGGTGGTACAGCCACTTGTTTTTACCATATTAACCCCCCTCCTAGAGAGCCTAATGGGCTCACCTTGACAGCACAAGCACTCCAGGAGGCAGTTTGGGCATGTTAACAGTTCCCGAGGCAGATTAAAAATGGTGAAAATGGCTACATAGGAATTCGATTTGAGTTACTAAGGCAAGGAATTGGCATGGGATGATGATTGGTGATGAGTGTGATGTCTTCCACCCCTTCTCCAGCAGTTTCAGCTTTCAGTGGGGCCCACACCCATTTCTCTGGCACTTTTATTGGTTTTCTGGAGCCTCCTAAGGCTCACAACTTTCCCAGGGAGGCACGATTCGATGTCTAGCTTGGTTATCTTATGTTATTGTGCCATGGGGACACACTAGGGAGGCAAGTCATGACCTCCTAGACCCACCATGGGCTAGTTCTTATATTTTATCATTGACATTTGGTGGGACCCCCTCTCCTAGGGCGATTTAGTCCATTGATGTGTTATATTTTATTATTGATCCATGTACTTTATGTTGAGCTCATCTCAACCATTGATTAGATCATGTTGATCTTTTAATCTTAGCCATCCATTCAAAAGGTGGTTAGGGTTTTGGTATCTCTCCATCCTATTTAAAGGAGAGAGCTTCTCCTTGTAAAGGGACGTTTGGCTCTGGATTATTGGAATAGAAAAATACTATTGCATCTACTTGTTGTGTTATGGTGAATGCTTTTGGAGTTCGACTGTTTGTTCTTCCTTTGCACTGGGTTATTGGAGATTATCTTGCTATCTTTTTGTCCATATATTTTTCATCTACAGGTGGAGGCCGAATTGGGTCAAGGAGGACGCATTAGTAGGGGAAGACTCTCCCTGCTTCTTCTTTGGGTTTCTTCGTCGGTAACAAGGAGTATTATTGTCTTAGTACCTTCTACTTCATGTTATCATTTTCTTTTTGCTTGTATTTCCTCCATGCTTGATCATTTTGATTGAATTGACTTCCTTGGTTTGACAGGTAGAGGAGGGCGCACGTGTGGGCTAGGGCATCATCTCAAAGCAAGAAAAATCAAAGATCTCCCATTTGAACTCTACGGGAACATTCCTCAACAACATGGCAACCTCATCCATCACTCGGGTATGATCTCAAGGTAAATTTCTCATTCCGTGATCTATCCATTTGTCTAAAACCCTCATTTTTCATTTTCTTTAGATCTACTTGGATCTAACAAGCTTTTGGGTAAAATATTGAAAACCCACCTCTATAGCATCCACGACAATTTGGATCTATAGTTTGGTGTGGATTGGCTTCCATTTGACCCTTTTCCCAAGGCATATTAGCCTCTCCAAGGGAGGTCGCACTCCTTGAGGGAAGCTATTGGGCTAGTTCCAAGACATGGGTAGGTGAGATCCCGCTTGATTTGCACTCCTCTCACTTGATAACCTACCCCTAGTACCTCACTTCTTTGATTTTTTCCTTGTGGGCCCCATTCCTCATTTTGAGGGTTGTGCCCCACTTGGGTCATTGAGTGAGTTACTTTCAATCTCAGATCTACTGAGATCTAGCCATTGGATGACCTTGATCTTCAAAACCCACCTTGCTTTGCATCTTGACAACCCCGATCTACATTTTGGTAGACATCCGACTCCATTTGGCCCAATTTCCAAGACACTGATCTTCCTCCAAGCCCTCACGACTTTCCTAGGTTGTCAGATTTCCTTGTGGGTTGGTCTCTATCTGGTTGCTTGTACACTTAGATACTGTCATATCCTTTCATCAAGCATAGCTAGAAATCCCTAACTGTCAGATCTACGTTTTGGGACACTTTCCCTGTTTTAAGGGTCACGTTTCCCAAGGCAGTTGACTTTGACCATTTTAAACTAGCTTTGAATCCTGGAATCATACTTAATCCTAGAATCACTATGTGTTATCTTTCCTTATCATATCACACCTTTCTTAAGCCTCCACAGTGGTCCTACTTCCTTAATTCTAGGGTTCCATACCTGTCACCCTACGTACTTCATCTGATTGATTTGATCTGATGATTGGGTTGATCTCTCCTATCGGGAGTAGATCTGGGTCTCCCCCTTGCTATCTTGGATTTGATAACTAAAGCGAAGAGTGCCTTGGTTGACGTGACAACCATCCTTTTGGGAACTAGGGCTCTCTTGGTTCACCACTTTAGTTGCCTGTCCCCTCTACCATCCACCTTGGATCCATCTGTAGGGGCAACTACAAGATTGGTGATAACAGGAACTATTATTGGGCTTTTCAATCCTTTCCCCAATCTTTCGAGCTGATTCCAAGCCAAGCAATTTTACAAGCATGAATTATTTTGAAATAAATCTGAAGTAAATCTAGTCTGCAATCTATTCAAGGATGATAAGGAAAGGAATTTCCCTTTCTTGAAGAATCTGCATGGACCCTATTGTTGCAAAATTTAGCAGTCTTGTGATTGCAAGGAAAATCGACTTCTTAAACCAGCAAAACTCAGAGATCTACCCCTAAGTGTCACACAGGTAGGCCTCTCTTTGTTTAGGTTTCTTAAATTCCCTAGGGGAAATCGAAACTAACCAAGGGAGTTGACCCCAACTAAACTTTCCAGGGTACTTACTAGGGGTTTTCCACATGCAATGTCTAAAGACACAACAAGGTGGCCCAACTTTATCAAGAACTAGTTTAATTGATTTGTGATGACTAAGTGCAATTGAAGAATTAGAGAGGGTTTGAGTTAAAGCACACCTAGTAGAATGATTGGGAGATCTAGAGGGTATGAAGGTAAGTTCAAGTCTCTAAAGATGGCTAAGGGCAAGATGATTGATATAATTCCTAGCCGCACTTATAATTTTACTCATTCACAACATAGTAGCTTAAGACGCTCATGTATTAGACCAATGTTATGAAATCAAGAGTAAACAAGACAATCTTTGAGCTAGTGCAAATTAGTACAAGTGAATTCTAGCATGAACTATCAAGACACAATAAAAGTTAAGACAAGCGTTTTAGTCATTCACTCATAAAAGAATCTTGCTCAATATACTACCAACTCAATAGTTACTTGAACAAATGATCATCAAAGTGCTGAAATAAACAAGTTACCCATGAAATGATTATTTTAAAGCATGCACTTTACACATATATTATTCAAGTATAGAGTTTGAAACAAAAGTTGATAGCTGAAAGTGTAATGTATGGAATTGTCACCTTGGATTATCATGATTTCACTTAAAAGAAAGTTGTCTTTAACTTTTCAAAAAGGTAAGTGTTGCCCTTGAGAAAAGAAATTCTTTGCTAAATGTCAAGACTTAAGGAATTCTTTTTGAATGAGATGCTGAGATTTCAGTACACTATTCAGTCAGTTCCCTTACATTGAGATGCTGAGATGAGCATCTATTGTGGATTACTATCAAATTTTGGAAAGCAGTTTTAGTCCCCATGCCATGACTGAGTCTCAGGACACTCAGGGAGATGACCGATGTAGCCACTATACCATTGGTACAAAGCAGTCAGTAGTACCTAGACTTACAGTAGCAGTTTCAGAGGACAGATGATGGTTCAGAGGATGAGCATTCAGGTATATGACTCAGTAGGTATATCATGGTGTTGTGGTTATATTGCTTTTATATTCATTCTTATGGCATGTCTTAGCATTTAGTGTCATGATCTGGCGATCATATAGATATGTGGACCTAGTTGATCTTATTATATATATTCTATTGTCCTTACTCAGACTTAGAAGTTCACTATTCATACTCATTGGTTTTGCCCTCCCTAGGGAGAATAGAGGTGA
This sequence comes from Larix kaempferi, assembly GCA_027924585.1. Classification (NCBI taxonomy): domain Eukaryota; kingdom Viridiplantae; phylum Streptophyta; class Pinopsida; order Pinales; family Pinaceae; genus Larix; species Larix kaempferi. The sequence goes on from BSBM01000264.1 coordinate 1,826,111, forward strand.
TCATTCCACCATACCTTGGCTTGCTAGTGTTGGCTCCATTATTCATTGTCTTCACCCATCCATTGCCTACCTTTTAGTTTATCACCCTGACTTACTACTTGACTAGTGGCATGGAGGATCTTTCCCCACTGTAGCCTCTGTATTGGATGAGCTTCCCTGTTTATTCTGTCTTGGCTCTGAGTTGGTGACAAAACTTACCTTTGGTGAGTTGGATTTCCTTGTGAATTCCCCCTAGTCACTAAAGTTGTGTTGGCTAAACCTGAAACTTTTAGTGCTACCATGAATACAAAATCTGGAAAATGAAATGTTATATCTTGTATGAAAAGCCCATTCATGCAATGTGTTTCTAAACACACATGAATGAAAGGCAAGCCAAATGAAAATGGCTATGAAATAAAATGTTATATCTTTTGTGAAATGTAAATACCTAGGTAAACAAACTATCTGTGACACACCTAGAAGTGCTCAAGTAAACAAGTGCCTTAAAAACACACTTGCAACAAAAAGCCTAAATAAATTGTAAATCTATGCAATGTGTTTATAAACACACATAGATCAAAGGCTATGGAAACTTTAGGCCCAAAAGCAATGAAACTCAAATGCTATATCAAAATGATTGCTGGCCTCATTTGTATTATGGATTGTGCGCATCTGTTAAAGGTGAATAAATACTCTTTGAACAACTTATCCATTTGTGAGACACTGCCATTCCCTGTGTTGTTGCTCATTCAATATATGCTATGGTGTGTATTCCCTTTCCCATATCCAAAGTGTCACAATGTTGAGTCAGTGAGTCATCCTTTGGCCTAGCCAATTTATTTTAAGCCTTCACCCTTCACTAGCAAATTGATCACAACTATGAAGTGAGTATGGTTCTGAAGTCTAGTCTGAGTTATAATAATAATTAATGGCATTATATATTCGTTGGTAGATCGCCAGTAATGATTACTTTTTCCTATAATTGCTATTTGAATGAATTGTAGAGCATGCATTGACCTTTGACACTTTGCAGCAGCTTCTGAAGATAGTCTGAGTTATACTTGGTCATGTTGACTTGGTCAAACCTAGTTTGACCAAGGTCAACCATAGGACATGAGATGGTTGGACCTTGTGATGATACAGATAGATGATATATGGTCCATGTACATGTACATGATGGTTCTATGCATCAGATACAGGTTTATGATGATGATTCATGGATTTCAACATTATTTGATCATTTACAGATTATTATTATTTCACCTGTTCCGGTATATTGGATATATTATATGATCATGTAGAGATCCATACGGTGTATGAGTACACATCTTGGATAAATTTGGACCTTCTGAGTCCAATGAGATAGTCTATTTTTAGTTCCGGGCACTTACAGTGATGATTGAGCCTCAGTAGGCTATCCTAGTGCAGTTTTGGTCTGTCGGAGACCATGTCAGAGCAGAGATGGATTTTATCTGGTTCACCTAGGGCACTGTGCATGGAGGGGGTGGTCCAGCCACTTGACTTTACCATATTACCCCCCTCCCGGACACACTGGTGACCTCACCTTGACAGCGCAGGCACTCCAGGTGGCAGTTTGGGGCAGTGTCACGCATCCCGGGGCAATTTAGGATTGGTAGAAATGGCTATAGAGGAACTCAATTTGGGCTACTAAGGCAAATTTTTGGCATGGGATGATCAGTGATGATGAGTGGGATGTCTTCCACACCTTCTCCAGTAGTTTCAGCTTCATCGAGACTCACATCCATCACTTATGGCATTTTCTAATGATTTCTGAGGCCTCCTAAGGCCCACGATTTGTCCATAGAGGCACGATTTGGCACTTTGATGACTATTTTATTATTATTGTGCTATGGGAATTGACCAAGGGTGTCTAAAATTACCCCTTGGACCCACCATGAGCTAGTTGTTATATTTTGTCATCATGATTTGGTGGGATCCCCTCTCCTAGGGTGATTTTCTCCACTTATGATTATATTTTATTAGTGATCCATCTATTTTATTGTTGAGCTCATCTCAACCATTGATTAGATCGTTATATCTTTTAATCTTAGCCACTCATTCAAAAAGTGGTTAGATTATGGACTCTCTCCCTCCTATTTAAAGGAGAGAGCCTCTCATTGTAAAGGGGACTTGTGGCTCTGGATTATTGGAATAGAAAATTATTATTGCATCTATCTCCAATGCTGTGGTGAATGTTTTTGGTGTTCGTTCGTTGATTCTTTCTTTGCACTAAGTTATTGGAGATCTTGTCTTGCCATATTTTTGTACTATCTTTTTGCATCTACAAGTGGAGGCCGAATTCATCTAAGGAGGACATATTGGTAGGGGAGGACCCTCCCTACTTCTTCTTTGGGTTTCTTCGTCGGTAACAAGGAGTATTACTGTCCCAGAACCTTCTATTTCATATTACTATTGCACTTCGCTTGTATTTCCTCCATACTTGACCTTTCTGATTGAAATCGCTTTCCTTGGATTGATAGGTAGAGGAGGTCGCACTTGTGGGCTAGGGCATCATTTCGGCAAGCAAAATCAACAATCTCTCATTTGAACTCTGTAGGAGTCTTCCTCAACAACAAGGCATCTCATTCACATCACTCAGGTATGATCTCAAGGTAATTTCTTTCCATGACCTATCCATTTGTCTAAGTTACTTCAAACCCTAATTAATCAAAACCCTCATTCTTACATTTTCTCAGATCTACTAAGATCTAGTGGTTTCTTGGGTAAGATATTTAAAACCCACCTCTATAGTATCCACGGCATCCCAGATCTATAGTTTGGTGAGGATTGGACTCCATTTTACCCCCTTCCCAAGGCAACTTAACCTCTCCAAGTGAGGTCGCACTCCTTGGTTTGGGTGAGTTAACCTAGATCTAGTACATGGGTAGTTGAGATTTCACTTGATCTGCAATCTACGTATCCAATAACCTACCCCTAGACTGTCACTTTTCCGATTTCTACCTTGTGGGCCCTATTCCACATTTTAGGGGATTAAAACCCCATTTTGGACCACTTGGTATCTTAAAACTCAGATCTAGTAAGATCCAACCCTTGGATTGCCTTGATTTTCTAGATCCACATTGTCACTGGCTTAAACTAGGATCTAAATTTTGGATGCCATTGGACTTGTCTTGATCCCATTTATCACACTTTTAACCCTCCTTGGGCAAAGTCACACTTCTTGGGGAGATTGAGTTTGTCCACTTGTAGGACGTGGGTAGTTGAGATTTTGGTGGATTTGGAACACACATACCTTGAAACCTATGTCTAGTAGGTCATTTTGTGAAATCTTTCCTTAGGGATAGCATTCATTGTTTTAAGGGATTGTGGTCCACTTAGGTCACATCATGAATTATTAGATCTAGATAGATCCATCCATCAAACTTTTAGTAGCCCACTTGTCTTATGTTATAGGGGTCATGATCTACAAGTTAACTTTACTTTGACTCCATTTATCCCAATTCCCAAGGCACTGATCTTTTTCCAAGCTCATTCGACTTTCCTAGATTATTGAGTTAACTTGTGGTTTGATCCTTATTTGGGTTGCTTGAATCCCTTGATGTTGTCCTATCTCATGATCAAGCTTATCTCATGTGCTGGTTAGCCCCAATTCAATCCCTAAACTACCCTGCATTGGACACGATTCCCAAGGCAGTGTATTTTCTCACAATTGACTAGTACTTTAATCCTGGATCTCATTTCAAATACTATAAGTCACTCTCACATCAACAATGAACCAAAGCTATACTCATTGAACCCCTTACTTATCTTGTGACTTCATCCTTAGGTCTAGGATACACCATACACCTTACAATACTTCACTCATACTTAACTTTGATTTGGTGTTTTGGTTTGATCTCTCCTTTCGGGAGTAGATCTGGGTCTCCCCCTTTGTTGTCTGGGCTAGATAACATAAAGTGAAGGTTGCCTCGATTGACATGACAACCATCTATTGGAAGTGGAGGTGATCGTGGTTGCACCTTTTTAGTTGTCCTTTCCTACTGCCATCCATTAATGGATACATCCATAGGGGTAACTACAGTTTAGGTGATAACAGTAACCTTCATGTAATGTTGTTATCCTGCTGTTATGTTTATTGAGAATTTACTGTTATTTGCTCATGCTGTGAAATAGTCTTTTTGGAACTTAATACACATGAAATCATGTATGGTCTGCAAATGCCTTTTATGGGTTTATTATGTAACCATCTACATAACTAAGTTCTGAAATAAACCATCAAAGTTAACCATCACAGCCAACAAAAATCAGATTTCACTTGAAGGGAATCCTACAAGGGTATTATAGCAATTGTCGCCAAAGTGTTTGACAAAAATCCCAAACCAAAATACATAAGCAGTTAACTCAAAAATCAATCCAGATCTAGTTGGGGACTTTACATCTAGGTAACAACTTCCTTTATGCTAGCAACCAATCTCAACTAATCTCCTTAATCCTAGCAACCACCTTATCTCAACAACAAGGTGTACGGCTAAAGATTATATCAAATCTAACTCGCTAATATTCTAGAATCTCTAGAATATTTCATTTAAATTTCTATGGACAAGAGATCAAAGGAAATTAGACTTTCTCTTGTATTTATTAAGTGAAATTACAAGATGGTATTATTTTCCACTTTTACTAAGTGGTCACTGTAATGTACCCCAACAGGAATTCGGGCACACTAACTCAAAAAATCTGATGTACTACTAATGTACTGCTGCTACAGCTCTCATCAATCTAAAGCAAGCTTATGGTCCACTTCTAGGATGCCAAAATGGCACACTAGCTTCAAAGGTTCTTCAATAAGCACTAGGAGGCTTGTGGCTTGACTCCAGAAGACTTAGGATGGCTAGGAGATGCTTGGAGTGGCTCTAGACTCTATTTTTGCAGAGTATGCAGACTATAGAATAACAATTGCATAGTTGGAAGGGTTTGGGAGAGGTTTGGAGGGACTTGGAGTGGAATTGGGAGTTTGGGACAGTACAAGGTAACGATTTACAAATGACCCAAAAAGGTACCTAGGACACTCACATTTCAGTAAAACCACTTGGGATGGATCCTACAGAGTCTCAGGTTTTTGCAGCAAAATATGCTTTGTGAATTGGATCTCCTAAGAGGAGGATATGGTTGTTTTATCGGGAGCTAGTCAAAATTGACTAGTGAATGAGCAAGGGTATGGAAATTGGGGATGGATGGAATGGATTTCGATAGGTACGACAGAGGCTCTGCAATATGTCTGTTATCACACTATAGTAGCAGGGCTACTATTCTTGCTTAGCAGATATCTGCACATTTCAGAGCTTCCGTTATTCAGAGCATGGCTATGATGATTGTACATTTTGATGATCACTCATGATCAAAGCAGTATATTATTCAGACTTATGTTAGACCTTGTGTCAAGGCTGAGCCTTGAGAGTTCAGATTTGATGACCGATGTGACCCTTTATCGCATACAGTTTCAGTTCAGTGCTTAGAGATGTATTGCAGCAGTGTTTCAGATGGTATATGATGCTTCTTACTATGATGATGTTATATGATCTATGGATGCTTTATCACTGTCTGTGGATTATTATCTTGTTGATTTAGTCATGATCACAGCATCTGCTTGGTATACTATTCCTGATGTGGCAAACTATTTAAAATGAACTGTAAATTATAAAATGGACAATTGCTTGCACATTTAGGTCATTTAACAAAACCCACTGGTTTTCCACTTTACATAGATATGGTCTTCCCTGACACCAATTGTCTGCTAGTGTAGGCTCCATATTCACTTGACTCTATCCATACATCACTTTCCTATTTGACTTTAAACCTTGACCTATCTCATTTGACTTTCTGATACTGAGGACTTCCCCATTTTTCTACCTCTGTGTTTGGACCGCATCCCTGTATATTCAGTGTCTCGGCTCTAAGTTGGTGACAAAACTTGCCTTTGGTGAGTTGGATTGTAGGCCTAAATCATTCTGGTCGGTTGTCCCGATGTTTGGCATTGGCTCGAACTCCCCCTAGTCACTTGAGATGTTGTTGGCTAAAACTGAAAGCTCATGTTCTACCTATGGAAACTTATAAATTCGCCCATGGAAACTAAAAAAAGGGGCAAGAGCGATGAACAACTAAAAAAAGAATACTCCTCGAAGAGTATAAGAAAGGTCCAAAAAGCAATGGTTCTTAAAACAATTGCTGACCTTATATGTATTTGAAAACATGCCCTGGATGCAAGCTGCAACTAGTTGTGCTTATCAGCACACCTGAAATCTGAAGGGTTATGTAGGCCAAAAAGGCCATGAAATGAAATTGAATGATCCTAATGAACTTGGATCAACTTGATGTAGACATGATGCCTAAGTTGAATAAGCACTCTCTGAACAACTTATCCATTTGTGAGGCACAGCCATCCCCCGTGTTATTTTTTCCAGCACAGAGTTTGTAACTTCCCCCTTCTCCCAGTCCAAAGTATTGTTGAGTTAAGTTAGACAAGTCCACCCCTTTGCCCAACCTTGCTCCTAGCCTTCATCCTTCACTAGCAGTTTGACCATGTCCAATGGGTGAGTTTGTCATTTGAACTATTGTGCAAGTAATTTTATATAACAAAGGAATATGCTAACTTGATTAATGCCACTGAATGGATCTTTTACTTTGAGCTTGGCTGTGAGAATGATTAGAGAAGCATGTCTTAGTCTACTGATGTGATTTATCCTTGGTTGTATATTATTGGGATCTATGATGATGTGGGCCATGTATAGATGCCTATTGATGATGATTGATGGTCCCACATACTTGATGATGATATCATATGATGGACATATGATGCAGATGATGATTGATGCAGTTCAGCAGGTTTATTTATTATTTCAAATCAGCAGTGTATGCATTGTCCATATATGGTGGACCCTACAGCTGGCCCAATTGGGCAACCCATGGTGTATGAGTACACATTTCTAGTGGATATGGGTCTTCTGGATCCAATGAGACACTTAGCTTTCAGTTTCGGGCACTTCTGATAGTGATTGATGCAGTTTTACACTTGTTGACCAGATTTGGGGCTGATTTCCCAGCCTGAGCAGCAGGGGCCACGAGAGGCCAATTCACCTAGGGCGCTGATGATGGAGGGGGTGGTCCAGCCACTTGTTTTTACCATTTACCCCCCCTTCTGGAGAGCCTGGTGGGCTCAGATGGACAGCACAGATGCCCTAGGAGGCAGTTTTGGCACTTTCACAGTTACCGAGGCAGTTAAAAAATGGGATAAAGTGGTCATTGAGGAATTCGATTTGGGCAATTGAGGCAAGGTTTTGGCATTTGGTTTTCACAGATGCCTTCCAGGGTGATCCTACTATCTTCCAGCTAGTTTTCACCATGTGGGTAGGCCCACAACGATCACAGGAGGTCTTTTACTGCTTGTCTGTCATAGATTTTGAGGACAGATTTGATCATTTATATTATCTTGGACATATTTTATTATTTTATTGTGCCTTGGGGATGAGCTAGTAAGGATTGATGCCTCCTAGCCCCACCATGTGCTTATTATGTCATGTCCCAGTCATCATGAGGTGGATTTTTGGTACTTTTACCCCCTCTAGTGGATGACGTCACTGTCCATGATTATTTTATACTATGACGTCATCATTATATTGGGTGATCCATGTGATATATTGTTATGGTTCATCTTAGCCATTGATTGTATGATGAGATCTTTTAATCTCAACCACTCATTTGATGTAGTATTGTAGAGTGGTATAGGGTTTTGGTCTTTATTATCCTATATAAGGAGGAGAACCCCCATTGTATAGCTCACCTTTGGAGCTCTGGAATATTGGAATAGAACATTTCTTTGTGGAGCATATCTCTCTTGTCTTGTGGATTCTCTTGCATATTGAATATACAGTATCTCTTCTATGTATCATTGTGGATTTTGGTGCTTCTACTAATCTTCTTACAGGAAAGTCGAATTGGTGGAGAGGAGGGCGATTTCTTGAGGGTTATTGTTGGAGGGATCCACATATTCTCTCTTGGGTTGATCTTGTGACAAGGAGTATCATTATTGTATCTTCGTGACATAGTTGATGCTTTCTATCACATCTTTGTATCATTTTCGTAATCATCTTGCTTGACTTGTTTCTTTGATCTTGTCTTGTAGGAGGAGGACGATTTGGCTATCTTGGAGGAGGACGTTTTGGTTGGAGTTCTTGGATCTCACTCTTGAATATACACATAGGAGAATGCTATCAATTTGCAAGGTGGCCATAAGCAATTGAGGTAAGATCTACAAGGTATGTGCCTCTTTCATCCATTCTATCTTCATTGGTCTCAAACCCTAATTAATTAAAAAACCCCAATTTTGGTATTTCTTAGATCTACTTAGATCTAGCCTTGCTTTTGAGAAGATCTTGAAAACCCACCTCTATAGCATCCACCCCTAGTTGGATCTATAGTTTGGTGGTGATTGGGTTAAAATTGACACACTTTTCAATGCAATATAGCCCTCTTGAACCAAATCGCACTTCCTTGGAGAGGCTTGTTGGGTTAGATCTAGCACATGGGTAGGTGAGATCCCACTTGATTTGCAATCCACACACTTGATAACCTATCCCCAGATTCTTACTTTGGTGATTTCTACCTTGTGGGCATCATTCCACGTTTTAAGGGATTAAAACCCCCTTTTGAATTATTTGGCACCTTAAAACTCAGATCTAGTAAGATCTAACCCTTGGATTGACTTGATTTTTGGTATCTACATAGATCGGGGCACAAGCCACTTGGATCTACAGTTTGGTGGCCATTGGACTTGATTTGGTCCACCTAACCCCTCTTTTAGCCCTCCTTGAGCAAAGTCGCACTCCCTTGGGAAGGTGAGTTTGCCCACTTTGAGGAAGTGGGTGGTTGAGATTTTTGTGGATTTGGAATGGCCATACCTTGAAACCTAGGTCTAGAGTATCATTGTGTGATGATCTGCCTTGGGGGTAGCATTCCTTGTTTCAAAGGATTGTGGTCCACTTAGGGTCATTTCATGAAAACCTAGATCTAGCAATATCCAACCATCCAATCTCAATTAGCCCACTTGACTTGGCTCCTAGGTGTCCCGATCTACACTTTGACATACCTTTTGACCCCATTAGCCCATCCAACAAGGCACTAGTCCTCCTCAAATCAAGTCGCACTCCTTGGGAATTGTGTCAAACTCTAGATCCGGTACATGGGTACCCCTAAAATCAACTTAGATCCGTAGATCTACTCATCACATATCCACTAGTACCAATTGCATCCCTCAACTTCACCTTGTGGGTCCACCTTAAGCCATCTCACATATCCCAAGGAAGTAGGTCCCACTTGTGTAAATCATGGTACTAGATCTTGTCTTTTTAGCTCATCAAGTGGCCTAAGTCATACATTGGTTGAAACACTAATCATCTCCCAAACCACCCTCAACCATACTTTAATTTCTAGGTCCACTTTACCTTGCATTGGTTTCCGTAACTTACCATTTACTCATCCCTAGGAACCTTTGTTTGGGTCCAATCATCTTTGATTGGTTATAGGGTCTCCCCCTAGGTCTTGTTTCACCTTGACCTAAACCGAAGAGTGCCTCGGTTGACGTGACTCCCACCTTGCATTGGGAACCGTGGCATCTCTTGGGTCACCTCTTTAGTTGCCCATCTCCTCTACCGTCCCGGATGGGATACCACTAGGGGCAACTACAAATTGTGTGATAACAATGTCGTTGTAGGTGGTCTATGTTGTCGCCTAAAACACACCTGACCACAGATAAGTCTCCCAACCGCTATGTGTGTTCTTGAGGGAAACTATGAGTGTAGAACCCACTATCACCTCGATTCTAAACTCCTTCGTTTAGGCCCCAACTCTAAAAAAGGTCAAGGGGGGGGTTGTCCCTGTTGCCTTCTAATACACACCTGGGGGGAATGCGGAAGAAAACCTTCAAGCCGCTCGGTGTGTCCTTGGGGGCAAGTGAGAGTCAAGTGCTGTCACCTGATTACTCGACTCCTCCATCTACGCTTACTCCTAGCGAAGCCAAGGGGGGTGGTCCCTATAACAGTAAAACTAAGGCTTTTAATCTATAACAAAAATAAAAGTCTAATCTAGGAGTTGATTAATGATGAAATGTAAAAATAAATCAACAATACATATTTGCAGATATTTTACCAATCACTACACATGATATTGAAAGAAAGAGATACATTCACGCCATATTGCAAGATTGAATAATAATTAGACCAGTGCTAAAATGTAAATGTGTGCAATTGTTGTTGTGTAGCGTTGTGAAAGTACTGCAAGAGTCTTGTTGGTTTATTTTATGATTATTAAATGAGTACTTGGAGGAATGGGTTAATTCTTGGTTTGGCCCAAGAGAAACCTAACCCTTCGAACTGAGTGCTTTAGCAACTTTACCAAGTGTCCAACCAGGAGAGGATAAACCTTCTTAAAGTAGCCTGCTGACTCTATAGTTTCCGCCCATGCAACCTCCCGAGTTCTTAGAATTTGGTCCTAATGGATTTTACTATTAAAGTTAAGTATCTTACACCTGTTTCTGATTAACCCTACTGTTCAGACTGAGCTGCAGATGTTAAGAGCATACTTTGGGTTTGGGGTGTTGGTAATTTTTATTAGAAAATGTGAATGGATGATTAATCTAAGATAAACCCCAAGGGTATCTTTTCTTCACACCAAAATATGATGAAGTACTTTGGTAGATCAAGGGGGTTAATTTTATCTTGAAAGTTTTTAGAACAATTATAGTTGAATATTAATCTAAGCTAAACCCCAAAGGTATATTTTCTTCACAAGAAAATATGATGGAGTACTTCGGTAGATCAAGGGGGTTAATTTTAGTTTGCAAATTTTAGAACAATTGTCATTTATCTTGTAGCACTTAAGTGAAAGATTGAAAAAAGATTGTAAGTCCCCCTGGGATGCTTAGTCTGCTTTGTGAATGTTTTCTAATTACCAATAACAAGAAATAAACTAATCTAAAACAAAGAAAAGTGGAAAAATGCAAAAAACTTTAAAAAGTAAAAGAAGTGTGAACCCCCCCTGGGGGGATTGGGATCAGGCGCTGGAATTGCTTGCTTGCTCTTTTTATTTTTCTTTTACAAAATGAAATAGAAACGAACCCCTGCTTTCCCTTTAAGCTTAGGGAAACAAGTTAGTTTACAATTTATTGATGAAATGAATCAAGGTTCAAACTGTTGGTTCTTGTGAAAGTTTAGGAAGCTTTGAAATGGTGAACTTCTTGGTTTTTGGGCTTCAACCTGCTGCTAAAGACAAAAATCAGACCAGCAAACAAAAGTAAATCAGAAATAACAATCAGAACATTTTAAGAGTGTTTTGACAATACTATAAATTGCCAAATTGAACTACAATGCAACTAGTATGTAAAAATATTGGTTTTTTGGGCAAAATTTGGTTTTTAAACTAACTTTGAAATGATTTTAAAGTTTAGGACTGATATTTAATTAAGAAAAATCAGCGAACAATAAAATACTTAGAATCTACCGAAACACACTTTAAGAGTGTATTTCTTTATATGCCCAAAAAAACGAAAAGCACACAAATGAAAGAAAAAGAACTAAACAAGGCAAGCTAGAAAGCTTGCCTTCTTAGGATCTTTGCTTGTATCTTTAAGAGATGACAAGCAAATCAAAACACCCTTTTACTTGATATAACTTTGAAAGAACTTGAAAGAAAAGCTAATCTATCCTTGCTTCTTTGAGATCTACCTTAAACTCTAGCAAAGGAAAAGCTTAGCAACCTAGATCTAAATAAAAACGAAGCTATTAAGTTCCTTAGATTTCTATTTGCTTAGATGTATTAATCAAATGAGCTTTGAAACAAGATTTAGATTAAATAGGATAGTAACCAAAATAGAAAGAGAAAAAGGGATCTAGAAGATTGAACCCATGGGGGTTGAGCGTTTTGAAGAAAGGGCAATGGAGTCAAGCTCTCTGATGCACCGGTAGGATCAAGACTTTGTTCGATTTTATTGAATAAAGACCCGATCTAACAAGTTCATGCACTTCTTTAACTTAGGCTACCTGTAAACAACTGCAAAGAACTAGCAAGGGAATAAAACCATATGTGTAAACAATGAATATAAAGCAATGAAGTAATGAATTCAAACATGAAATATCACTACTCTTAGCATCATAGTATTATCAACATGAGTAAGCAAACTATAAAGTATAAAGTATTACTTACAAATCCTTAAGAAGATAGCCTCCCTTCACAAGACATACAATCCCAACAATACTAATTTATGAAACATAATACAGTTTACCTCATAAGTACCAAGCATGAAGATCCAACCAAAGACAATCACCAAACTAGCCTCCAAATCCTTCTTTATTATACTCCGAAAAATGATACAATACAATATGAGTAGAGGTTCCTGTTATCACATATATAGTAGCCGAGCTACCATACATTATTTTTCTGATTCCAGTACACTATTCAGCTAGTTCCCTTACATTGAGATGCTGAGATGAGCATCTATATTGGATCACTATCAGATTTTGGACAGCAGTATGTATTCCCCATGCCATGACTGAGTCTCGGGACACTCAAAGAGATGACCGATGTAGCCATTATACCAGTTGTACAGAGCAGTCAGTAGTGCCCAGAGTTACAGCAGCAGTTTCAGAGGACAGATGATGGTTCAGATTGATGAGCATCCAGGTATATGACTCAGCAGGTATATCATTGTGTTATGGTTATATTGCTTTTATACTTATTCTTATAGCATGTCTTAGCACTTAGTGTCATGATCTGGCGATCATATAGATATGTGGACTTAGTTGATCTTATTATATATATTATATTGTCCCTACTCAAACTTAGAAGTTCACTATTCACACTCATTGGTTTTACCCTCCTTAGGGAGAATAGAGGTGATCATTCCACCATACTTTGGCTTGCTAGTGTTGGCTCCATTATTCATTGTCTTCATCCATCCATTGCCTACCTTTTAGTTTATCACCCTGACTTACTACTTGACTAGTGGCATGGAGGACATTTCCCCACTGTAGCCTCTGTATTGGATGAGCTTCCCTGTTTACTGTGTCTCGGCTCTGAGTTGGTGACAAAACTTACCTTTGGTGAGTTGGATTGTAGGCCCAGTGTTGTTGGGAGCGGGGAGCAAAGCGGGGAGCAGGAGCGGGAGCGGGAGCGAAAAGCGAAATTTTCAAAAGCTTCCGTTTTGGGAGCGGTTTTTATATAATATATATTTTGATGCATATAAATTAAAAAAAACATGTATTATGCCAAATTAACTATAGAAAACATCAAAACATAGAATATAGATATTCATTTAACCATTTAGTACACATTGATATAATAACATTAACCATCTCGTCTTCTAGATTCTAGGAGCTATAACTTATAACATTGTCATTAAATGATCATCATCAAATCATCAATCATCAATCATCAATCATCAACAACATCAACCTTCAAATTTCAACATATAATATTTGTCGTCAAACTAGGCCATAATGTTTACAAAATAGGCCAACCGCCAAAATAAACATGAAAATGAAATACAAACTACTATGAATCTACTAAGCTTTCCGCTTGCCACGAGTAACTTCCAATTTCTTTTCTCGTGTTCTAGGTGGAATAGGTGCTGGTGGAAGTGATCGTGGAACATGAGTAGAAGATGAATGGCCCCCGCGGGCTGAAATTGGACGTTGTGAAGCTATAGGCAAAACTCCTGCATCCGGAAAGCTGCTTCTGCTTGGGGTGGCATCTCTGTATGGGTAGTCTGAATTGGATCATCATGATCACCCAATAGTTCAGCCTCCAAGCGCTCTAACGCTATGGCTCCATCCTCCACATTAGCTTCCTCTGGATTGTTGTCCCAAGACAAAAATGTTCTATCATTCTTGGCCGCCTCACAATAATGGGACAACAACCTCAAGTTGTAGTGCACATAAACCAAGCTTTCTACGCGATCTACATTCAGACTGTTTCTCTTTACACTATGGATGAAGTTGTAGGTGCTCCAACACCTCTCTGCAGAAGAGCTATTAACAACCTGTGATAACACCCTCAACGCCAATTTATGCAAATATGTGGCTCCAGAGACATGCATGTTCCACCAATGGATAGGATCCAATCTGTCTCGATCTTTGGTTGCAAACAGGGAACCAAAGCGTCCATGCTCACTTATGTTCAATTCACTCCGTACTTGAGCACACTCTTCCTCATCAGGGACCAACTTTTCTAATGCAAGCATATACCTAGCAGCAACCTCTGGATCTGTGTGGGGTTTTTTCCTGACTCCACCCCCAGGTGCAGGTTGGGCCAACCAAATTGGAGAATAGTATTTTGGGGTGAGGACATATGCAAGGACATGGAGTGGAACATTTAGATTATCCCACCTTTTGACCACAAGTTTATGAATATGGTCATACAAGACTGCATCTCTTTGCTCAACAATGTCTTTGATTTTACCAAGCATGCTATCCATCTGCTCATATACCTCCCCAATCACCGGCTGATCTGTATCTGCAAAACGAATCATGTTATAAACTAGCTTGGTGAACTGCAGAACATACCTAACCTGTGACCAAAAATGACCTTCAAGAACGGTGTCCTCCACCTCCTGAAAGTCACTTCTATCTGATGCACTTGCAACTCTGTCTTTCAATTCCTGCCATGGATCACTTGATACCATACTAGCCAATGCCTCTCTTACCTTCAAAAGCCTCCTGAAGGTGAGGTAGTAGCTAGCAAATCTAGTCTTTGCAATCTTCAATAGCTCCAACTTAGAGTGATTGTGAAAAATGTGGTGGGCCATGCTATGATTGGTAATAAATTTGATCATTTTCTTACCTCTCTTGTACAAGGCACCAATCCATCGGTAATTATTGTCCTTCATCTTAACAATATCACGCATCAAAAGGTTCAATCTGTGAACCAAACACCCTGACCAAAATATGTTGGGATACTTATCCATAATGATTGCTCCTGCTGCCTTACAATTAGTAGCATTATCAGTGATGACTTGAATGACATTGTATGGCCCAATCTCCTGAATGGTTTTAAGTAAAGGTTGTGCAATATTAATAGCGGTCTTGTAGCGATCTGAGTAGTCATGGGCTGAAAGGAAGACCGCACCGCTAGCAGAAATGCCAAGAATATTTATCAACAGCTTTCCTTTAACATTTGTCCACCCATCAGATACAATGGATACCCCATAGTTGGACCAATCATTTGTGAACTTTCCAAGAGCACTATTGATTTTGGCTCTTTCCTTGTCAAGTCCCACGGTTCTAGCTTTGTCATACCCAGGGCTTCTGTATCCTTGAGGGCCACCATTGATGGCTTGTACCATTTCATGCCAATAGGGTGAGCGAAGAACATTGAATGGCACACCACATGCATAGAGAAACCTATAAACTTTTGAATCCACATCATCTCTACAACCTTGGTCAAGGAAATCGGATAATGTTCTTCGTATAGGCGAGACTCCATGGGGAGATGAGGCTCCCGATCGAACCGATGATGATCCAGCAGCAGCTCCACTACCAAACATTCTCTGTGGGGATTCAGAATCAACCCTCGATCTCTTGGACTTGTTTTGAGCGGCCTCTTCTTCCATCTTGTATGTGCTTCTCTCATTAGCTCCCACTTTGTCACAAGTTTTGACTCCATGAGACTTACCTACATCGCATGGCATAACCCCACACAAATGCTTTCTCACCCGGGTATATGAACCTGTGTATGTTTTCCCACAATGGGGGCATCCAAACTTTGTGGTTCCACCCCCTCTCCCTCCCCCTTGCCTTGTCACATACTTCCACAAAGGTGTTGTGTCTTTTTGTTTTTGCCCCACATCACCCTCACCCTCATCCTCATCATCATCACCCTCTTCCCCTTCCTCCTCTTCTCCTTGGTATGCATCACTCTCTACCTCTTCCCCCTCAGGACTACCACCACCACATCTACTTCCCAACACCATCATAATGAGAAGAAGTGGAATGAAAAACCAAAACCACATACCCATCATGTTTCTTGATTCAAGATGAGAGTCACTTGTTCCCTGCAATAGAATGATGGAGAAGAAGATATTGGAAAGAGTAGGAGAAGAGAACATTGCAAGTTTTCCATTTTTTAACATAGTGAAAAAAAATTGCAAAATCAAACAAAGATGAGTTTATAGAGCCTACCTTTTAGCTCTTCAATGGTGGTTGAATGTCTCTATGGAAGCTTCAATCTCCCTTGCAAGCTCTCCTCTTCAATCTCCCCTTCAATCTCCCACAAAATGCTCAAAGCTCTCAAACAACTAGCAAACTCACTCCAAGCTCAAACTCTTCCCAATCAAACAAATGAGTAATGGAATGAGTCACCTTTTAATGGCCCAAAGTGACCTATCCCACCATAAAAAACCCTAAAAAAAATTCCAAAATCAAAAAAAAATTTCAAAAATCCGCCCGTCCGCGGAATCGCTCTCGGAATCGATTTTTTTTGGTCGGGTTTGATTCGGAATCGATTCGGGATCGACCCGGGATCGACCTGGGAGCGACGATTCCCAATCGAATTACGGAAAGGCAGGAAGCGTTTTTTTTCCCTCAATTCACTAATTGCAAAATCGATTCCGGACGGAATCGATGAGGAATCGTGTTTCCAAAATCGATCCCTCATCGATTCCGTCTGGAGCGCGATTCGAGATCGATTCGAGGGGGGGGTCGATTCCCAGCTGCTTTGTGTAGGCCTAAATCATTCTGGTCGGTTGTCCCGATGTTTGGCATTGGCTCGAACTCCCCCTAGTCAATTGAGATGTTGTTGGCTAAAACTGAAAGCTCATGTACTATTTATGGAAACTAATAAATTCGCCCATGGAAACTAAAAAGGGCAAGAGCGATGAACTGCTAAAAAATACTCCTCGAAGAGTATAAGAAAGGTCCAAAAAGCAATGATTTTTAAAAGCTATATCTAAACAATTGCTGACCTTATATATGTATGAAAAACATGCCCTAGATGCAAGCTGCAACTAGTTGTGCTTATCAGCACACCTGAGATCCGAAGGGTTATTGTTATCACACAACTTGTAGTTGCCCCTAGAGGTATCCCATCCGGGACGATAGAGGAGCTAGGCAACTAAAGAGGTGACCTAAGAGATGCCACGGTTCCCAATGCAATGCGGGAGTCACGTCAACCGAGGCACTCTTCGCTTTAGGTCAAGGTATAGCTAGACCAAGGGGGAGACCCTATACCCCAATCACAGTTGATTGGTCTCAAGCAAAAGGTTTCAAAGGGTGAGTTACGGAAACCAATGCAAGGCTAAGTGGACCTAATGTTTAAGGTATGGTTGAAGGTGGTATCATGGATAGTTAGTGTTTCAACCTATGTATGGTTTAGGCCACTTGATGGGGTATGATTATTAAGTATAGTACCATGTGTTTACACAAGTGGGTCTTGTTGCCTTGGGAAGTGTGAAATGGTTCTAGGTGGGCCCACAAGGTGAAGTTAAGTGTGAAGATGATACTATAGGCTAGATTTAGGTTAGATCTACAAGTTAGAGTTGGTTCTAGGATTACCCATGTGCTAGATCTAGGGTTTGACACTAATCCCAAGAAGTGCGCCTTGCTTGGAGAAGGACTAGTGCCTTGTTTAGTGGGCTAATGGAGTCAAGAAAGATGTCAAAGTGTAGATCGGGACACCTAGAAGCCAAGTCAAGTGAAATGGATGTGATCCAATGGTTAGATCTTACTAGATCTAGGTTTTTGAGTGATGACCAAAAGTGGACAACAATTCCTTAAAACAAGGAATGCAATCCCCAAGGTAGATCGGGACAAAAGGATAGTCTAGACCTAGGTTTCAAGGCATGGGCATTCCAAATCCACGAAAATCTCCAACACCCACTTCCTAGAAGTGGTCCAACTCAAAACTCCAAAGGGGTGCGACTTTCTCAAGGAGAGGCAAAAAGTGGGTTTGGTGGACCAAACCAAGTCCAATGGCCACCAAAATGTAGATCCGGGGTGTTAGTACCCCGATCTATGTTCCTTCAAAGTTTCAAGTGAATCCAATGGGTAGATCTTAGTAGATCTAAGTTTTAAGGTACCAAGAAAATCAAAAGGGGGTTTCAACCCCTCAAAACATGGAGAGATGTCCACAAGGTAGTTTTCACCAAAGTAAGGATATGGGTGTAGGTGATCAAGTGTCTAGATGTCAAATCAAGTGGGATCTCACCTACCCATGTGCTAGATCTTACCCAACAAGCTTCTCTTAGGAAAATCGATTTAGGTTCAAGAAGGCTTTTTGCATTGAAAGGTGTGTCAATTTTTAGCCAATCACCACCAAACTATAGATCCAACTAGGGGTGGATCCTATAGAGGTGGGTTCTTAATATCTTTTCAAATGCAAGGGTAGATCTAAGTAGATCTAAGAAAAACCAAAAATTGGGGTTTTGATTTAATTAGGGTTTTATGACCAATGAAGATAGAATGGATGAAAGAGACACATACCTTGTAGATCTTACCTCAATTGCTTATGGCCACCTTGCAAGTTGATAGCATTCTCCTATGTTTATATTCAAGAGTGAGATCCAAGTGCTCCAACCAATTCTCCCTTCTCCAAGATAGCCAAATCGTCCTCCTCCTACAAGACAAGATCAAAGAAACAAGTCAAGCAAGATGATTATGAAAATGGTAGAGAGATGTAATAGAAAGCATCAACTATGTCACGAAGATACAATAATGATACTCCCTGTCACAAGATTAACCCAAGAGAGAATATGTGGATCCCTCCAACAATAACCCTCCAAAGTCGCCCTCCTCTCTCCAATTCGACTTTCCTGTCAAAAGGTTAGCAAAAACACAAAGATCCACAATGATACATAGAAGAGATACTTTATATTCAATATGCAAGAGAATCCACAAGCCAAGAGAGATGTGCTCCACAAAAAATCTTCTATTCCAATATTCCAGAGCTCCAAAGGTGAGCTATACAATGGGGGGTCTCCTCCTTATATAGGATAATAAAGACCAAAACCCTATACCACTCTACAATACTACATCAAATGAGTGGTTGAGATTATAAGATCTTATCATACAATCAATGGTTAGGATGACCCATAACATAATATCACATGGATCACTCAACATAACAATAGCACCCTCACTAAATAGTACAATGGAGGGTGACGTCATCCCACAAGAGGGGTAAAAAGTACAATAATCCACCTCATGATGACTAGGACATGATAAAATAAGCACATGGTGGGGCTAGGAGGTATAAATCCTTGCTAGCTCACCCCAAGGCACAATAAAATAATAAAATATGTCCAATATAATGACAATGACCAAAACTGTCCTCAGAATCCATGACAGTCGAGCAGTAAATGTCCTCCTGTGATCAATCTGGAGATACCCACATGGTGAAAACTGACTGGAAGATAGTGAGATCACCCTGGAAGACCCCTGTGAAAACCAAATGCCAAAACCTTGCCTCAATTGCCCAAATCGATTTCCTCAATGACCACTTTATCCCATTTTTAACTGCCTCGGGAACTGTGAAAGTGCCAAAACTGCCTCCTAGGGTGCTAGCGCTGTCCATCTGAGCCCACCAGGCTCTCCGGAAGGGGGGATAAATGGTAATAACAAGTGGCTGGACCACCCCCTCCATCATCAGCGCCCTGGCCTCTCGGGGCCCCTGCTGCTCAGGCTGGGAAATCAGCCCCAAATCTGGTCAACAAGTGTAGAACTGCATCAATCACTGTCAGAAGTGCCCGGAACTGAATGATAAGTGTCTCAATGGATCCAGAAGACCCAAATCCACTAGAAATGTGTACTCATACTCCATGGGTTGCCCTAATGGGCCAGCTGTAGGGTCCACCATATATGGACAATGTATAATCCGCTGATCTGAAGTAATAATAAACCTGCTGAACTGGATCAAACGTCATCTGCATCATATGTCCATCATATGATATCATCATCAAACATGTGGGACCATAAATCATCATCAATAATCATCATACATGGTCCACATCATCACGGATCCCAAGAATATATATAATCAAGGATAAATCACATCAGTAGACTAAGACAATGCTTCTTTAATCATTCCCATAGCTAAGCTCAAAGTATAAATTCCATTCAGTGGCATTAATTATATTAACATATTCCGTTGTTATAATAAATTACTTGCACCATAGTTCAAATGACAAACTCACCCATTGGACATGGTCAAACTGCTAGTGAAGGATGAAGGCTAGGAGCAAGGTTGGGCCAAGGGTTTGACTTGTCTAACTCAACTCAAAAATACTTTGGACTGGGAGAAGGGGGGAAGCTACAAACTCTGTGCTGGACAAAAGAACACGGGGGATGGCTGTGCCTCACAAATGGATAAGTTGTTTAGAGAGTGTTTATTCAACTTAGGCATCATGTCTACATCAAGTTGATCCAGGTTCATTAGGATCATTCAATTTTATTTCCATGGCCTTTTTGGCCTACATAACCCTTCGGATTTCAGATGTGCTGAGAAGCACAACTAGTTGCAGCTTGCATCCAGGGCATGTTTTTCATATATTCACAAGGTCAACAATTGTTTAGATATAGCTTTTAAGAACTATTGCTTTTTTGGACCTTTCTTATACTCTTCGAGGAGTATTTTTAGCTTTTCATTGCTCTTGCCCTTTTTTTGTTTCCATGGGCGAATTTATTAAGTTTCCATAGGTAGAACATGAGCTTTCAGTTTTAGCCAACAACATCTCAAGTGACTAGGGGGAGTTCGATCCAATGCCAAACATCGGGACAACCGACCAGAATGATTTAGGCCTACAATCCAACTTACCAAGGGCAAGTTCTGTCACCAACTCAGAGCCGAGACACTGAATAAACAGGGATGCGGTCCAAACACAGAGGTAGAAAAATGGGGAAGTCCTCGGTGTCAGAAAGTCAAATGAGACAAGTCAGGGTTTAAAGTCAAACAGGAAGGTCATGTATGAATGGAGACAAGTGAATATGGAGCCTACACTAGCAGACAACTAGTGTCGGGGAAAGACCATGTCTATGTAAGGTGAAATACCAGTAAGTTTTGTTAAATGATCTAAAAGTGCAAGCAATTGTCCATTTTAAGATTCACAGTTCATTTTAAATAGTTTGCCACATCAGGAATAATATACCAAGCACATGCTATGATCATGACTAAATCAACAAGCTAATAATCCACTGTCAGTCTGAATATATCCATAGATCATACAACATCATCATAGTAGCAATCATCATGCATCATCTGAAACATATCTGAAGTATATCTCTAGGCATTGAACTGAAACTGTAATGGGATAAGTGGTCACATCAGTCATCAAATCTGAACTCTCAAGGCTCAGCCTTGACACAAGGTCATAACATCTGAATAATGTACTGCTCTGATCATGAGTGATCCAAAATATATAGCCATGCTCTGGAATAATGTAAGCTCTGGAATGTGCAGATATCTGCTGTACAAGAATAGTAGCCCTGCTACTATGGTGTGATAACATCTGGCTCCAGCTGGGACAAGTGCTCTAAGGGAGAGAGCGCTTGAGAACCTCAGAATCTCTGGTCTCGAACTGCTCTGCATCAATCTTCAATCCAGCACTGCACCATCCTTGCTTTCAGCTTTTATCTTGCACCTGTTCCTGCTCTCACAAACACTAGAATACCATCATGGAGCATGTATGGGACAAATATAAAATAAAACTGAAAACTAATCTAAAGCATAAACTGAAAATGCGTCAAAATATAAACTAACATGGCATATATTATTCTCATTTTTATTTACTGTGCAGGAGGAAAAGGATACTTCTTCAATCAGGCAATCTCAACTTGCACAGGAAGCCAACAATATAAATGCTAACTATAATTTCTTAAATGCATGCAGGAGAAGAGAAAAGCTTAGGAAGGAGCAAGACTCAACTCAGGCAGAAAAAGAAGAACGGGACAATACTCGGCACACAGAAAAAGAAAAATCACACAAATCCTACTGCTCAAGTGAGCTTATTCAATACCTACCTACCCTACTCTAACCAGTGAGCACAAATGTTAGGTAAAATCATAAATCCAGTGCAACCATTCATCAAATAAATTAATGATTCTTCTTTGATTTTTGTTGATGAAACAAGTCAAGATTGGATCAAAAATTATTGAAATTGAGAGCACAATCTTCTTGACTTGTTCAGAAATTGAAGAAGGATTTGAGTGGTGCAACATGAAATAATGCAGAAGAGACGACTGACTAGTGAAGCCATCCTCCATCCAAAAACTGATAGGATCATAAAATTTATGCAAGTTATTGTTTAAAATGGATGGAGGAAAAATACAAGGCATATGATTTAATAAACTACTTTCCTCATTCACTTCACTTGCATATTTAATTCGTTTCCCCTTGGGACTGATGATCAAATAAAAACCAAGTGGGGACAAATCAAGGCTTAAAAGACGAAAAATCAAAACTAGGCCCACTTGATGCTCAAAAATGGAGAAAAGATGAAATTGATCTTTAAACACCTTTTCTAGCCACCAAGAATGATTGATAACTTGACAACAAGCATTATTGTTCCAAGGTGACTGAAAAGGGAAATGAAGTGCTTTTTCTCCAAACATGTAATCATACATATACTTCCTATTGAAAAATTCCAAGGCAAAAAAATGACTAGAGCACCAACCCAAAGATGATTGAAAGAGTTGGGAAGGGAGGGTGGATTGCAAATATGAAAATTCTCCCAAATGGATAAACAAGTTTGACCTTGGACTTTGACAGAAGAAAGCAGTCTTTACTCTAGGAATGATTTTAATCTTTTGATCAAGTTTAATATTTACAATCTGAGGACAAGATTGACCATAGCTACCTAACTCTAAGTTGTCTTGATTAAGGATGGAAAAAATTAAAGACTCCTTATAAGAAGTGGGACATAGATTAGAGCATCTAGTGTGATTCACTAATTCATCCTCATCTTGAGATTGACCTTCTATTGATTCATCATTAAAATTATAAGAGGATAGGTGATCATTTTCATTTAATTGATCAGGGGGAAAATTAACAAGCTCATTTAAAGTATCCTGATTATTTGCACAATGATCACGTGAAAGCACTACTAAATGGTCTTGGTCAATGTTTCCACTTTCTTCTTCTTCAATAAGGTGATAAGGAATTGAATGATTGTTAATGATAGAATGATTAAGGAATTCTTTTTCTGAAGGATCCTCAACCAACACAAAATCAGAAATTTCTTCAAGATCAAAAGTAGGGCTACTCAAGGACTGATTTGAAGTGTCATTATTATTGTCATGGTCCTTGTCAAACTGATCCTCAACAACACAGTTATTGCTTGATGTCTCTGTTAAGGATTCTTCAATATTACTACCCCATTTATTCTTTAATAACCCAACAAACATATCATATCCAGTGATGGATCCTGGGGCTAAATTATCAAACCATAATCCGGCATTTCCACCTACTGTCTCACCCAGGGCCCGCATATAAACATCTTCATCATCAGCACCCCTAACTTCCATATAATCCCAAAATCTTTGTAAATGATTTTCAATTGACTCAAAATAATTTCCATAGAAACGAGGCAACCATTCAGAGTAATTATTTGGCATAAGATGAGGTGCCCCATGAATTTCAGAAAAGTCAAAAGGAGATGGCTTAGGTGGATTTCTAATAACTTTGGCCATTCTACTAGGGATTAGTTTTGGATGTCTAACTGTAATGCTAGAGTCATTTGACCGAATGCTTTGGTTGCAAGGCCTTGGTTGAACTTGACTTTTGTTTGAATTAATTGGGTTAATATTTTTACTTGAAGAATGAAAAGAATGATGAGAGTTATAAGAATTATGTACATACTCATTCCCATATTGATATGTTGACTGACCTTCATTACTTTCTTCCAACTGCCCTCTATAGCGAGATAGATTCTCATATATTTCATTCATACACCTTGTCATTTGGAAGAAAATGTCTGAATTCATTTATGATTTACAAATTACAAAATTGAAAGATGGGAATGGGGCCGATCCTCAGCGGAGTCACGAATTGGAGTCGCCAGGTAGATTTTTAAACTCTTCTACCAAGATGTATGTCGTTTAAAGTGCAGGGAGAGAGTGAGACAAAACATATGTTGAACCAAGGTAGGCCTCTATCTCCCCGGCAACGGCGCCAAAAATGTTATCACACAACTTGTAGTTGCCCCTAGAGGTATCCCATCCGGGACGATAGAGGAGCTAGGCAACTAAAGAGGTGACCTAAGAGATGCCACGGTTCCCAATGCAATGCGGGAGTCACGTCAACCGAGGCACTCTTCGCTTTAGGTCAAGGTATAGCTAGACCAAGGGGGAGACCCTATACCCCAATCACAGTTGATTGGTCTCAAGCAAAAGGTTTCAAAGGGTGAGTTACGGAAACCAATGCAAGGCTATGTGGACCTAATGTTTAAGGTATGGTTGAAGGTGGTATCATGGATAGTTAGTGTTTCAACCTATGTATGGTTTAGGCCACTTGATGGGGTATGATTATTAAGTATAGTACCATGTGTTTACACAAGTGGGTCTTGTTGCCTTGGGAAGTGTGAAATGGTTCTAGGTGGGCCCACAAGGTGAAGTTAAGTGTGAAGATGATACTATAGGCTAGATTTAGGTTAGATCTACAAGTTAGAGTTGGTTCTAGGATTACCCATGTGCTAGATCTAGGGTTTGACACTAATCCCAAGAAGTGCGCCTTGCTTGGAGAAGGACTAGTGCCTTGTTTAGTGGGCTAATGGAGTCAAGAAAGATGTCAAAGTGTAGATCGGGACACCTAGAAGCCAAGTCAAGTGAAATGGATGTGATCCAATGGTTAGATCTTACTAGATCTAGGTTTTTGAGTGATGACCAAAAGTGGACAACAATTCCTTAAAACAAGGAATGCAATCCCCAAGGTAGATCGGGACAAAAGGATAGTCTAGACCTAGGTTTCAAGGCATGGGCATTCCAAATCCACGAAAATCTCCAACACCCACTTCCTAGAAGTGGTCCAACTCAAAACTCCAAAGGGGTGCGACTTTCTCAAGGAGAGGCAAAAAGTGGGTTTGGTGGACCAAACCAAGTCCAATGGCCACCAAAATGTAGATCCGGGGTGTTAGTACCCCGATCTATGTTCCTTCAAAGTTTCAAGTGAATCCAATGGGTAGATCTTAGTAGATCTAAGTTTTAAGGTACCAAGAAAATCAAAAGGGGGTTTCAACCCCTCAAAACATGGAGAGATGTCCACAAGGTAGTTTTCACCAAAGTAAGGATATGGGTATAGGTGATCAAGTGTCTAGATGTCAAATCAAGTGGGATCTCACCTACCCATGTGCTAGATCTTACCCAACAAGCTTCTCTTAGGAAAATCGATTTAAGTTCAAGAAGGCTTTTTGCATTGAAAGGTGTGTCAATTTTTAGCCAATCACCACCAAACTATAGATCCAACTAGGGGTGGATCCTATAGAGGTGGGTTCTTAATATCTTTTCAAATGCAAGGGTAGATCTAAGTAGATCTAAGAAAAACCAAAAATTGGGGTTTTGATTTAATTAGGGTTTTATGACCAATGAAGATAGAATGGATGAAAGAGACACATACCTTGTAGATCTTACCTCAATTGCTTATGGCCACCTTGCAAGTTGATAGCATTCTCCTATGTTTATATTCAAGAGTGAGATCCAAGTGCTCCAACCAATTCTCCCTTCTCCAAGATAGCCAAATCGTCCTCCTCCTACAAGACAAGATCAAAGAAACAAGTCAAGCAAGATGATTATGAAAATGGTAGAGAGATGTAATAGAAAGCATCAACTATGTCACGAAGATACAATAATGATACTCCCTGTCACAAGATTAACCCAAGAGAGAATATGTGGATCCCTCCAACAATAACCCTCCAAAGTCGCCCTCCTCTCTCCAATTCGACTTTCCTGTCAAAAGGTTGGCAAAAACACAAAGATCCACAATGATACATAGAAGAGATACTTTATATTCAATATGCAAGAGAATCCACAAGCCAAGAGAGATGTGCTCCACAAAAAATCTTCTATTCCAATATTCCAGAGCTCCAAAGGTGAGCTATACAATGGGGGGTCTCCTCCTTATATAGGATAATAAAGACCAAAACCCTATACCACTCTACAATACTACATCAAATGAGTGGTTGAGATTATAAGATCTTATCATACAATCAATGGTTAGGATGACCCATAACATAATATCACATGGATCACTCAACATAACAATAGCACCCTCACTAAATAGTACAATGGAGGGTGACGTCATCCCACAAGAGGGGTAAAAAGTACAATAATCCACCTCATGATGACTAGGACATGATAAAATAAGCACATGGTGGGGCTAGGAGGTATAAATCCTTGCTAGCTCACCCCAAGGCACAATAAAATAATAAAATATGTCCAATATAATGACAATGACCAAAACTGTCCTCAGAATCCATGACAGTCGAGCAGTAAATGTCCTCCTGTGATCAATCTGGAGATACCCACATGGTGAAAACTGACTGGAAGATAGTGAGATCACCCTGGAAGACCCCTGTGAAAACCAAATGCCAAAACCTTGCCTCAATTGCCCAAATCGATTTCCTCAATGACCACTTTATCCCATTTTTAACTGCCTCGGGAACTGTGAAAGTGCCAAAACTGCCTCCTAGGGTGCTAGCGCTGTCCATCTGAGCCCACCAGGCTCTCCGGAAGGGGGGATAAATGGTAATAACAAGTGGCTGGACCACCCCCTCCATCATCAGCGCCCTGGCCTCTCGGGGCCCCTGCTGCTCAGGCTGGGAAATCAGCCCCAAATCTGGTCAACAAGTGTAGAACTGCATCAATCACTGTCAGAAGTGCCCGGAACTGAATGATAAGTGTCTCAATGGATCCAGAAGACCCAAATCCACTAGAAATGTGTACTCATACTCCATGGGTTGCCCTAATGGGCCAGCTGTAGGGTCCACCATATATGGACAATGTATAATCCGCTGATCTGAAGTAATAATAAACCTGCTGAACTGGATCAAACGTCATCTGCATCATATGTCCATCATATGATATCATCATCAAACATGTGGGACCATAAATCATCATCAATAATCATCATACATGGTCCACATCATCACGGATCCCAAGAATATATATAATCAAGGATAAATCACATCAGTAGACTAAGACAATGCTTCTTTAATCATTCCCATAGCTAAGCTCAAAGTATAAATTCCATTCAGTGGCATTAATTATATTAACATATTCCGTTGTTATAATAAATTACTTGCACCATAGTTCAAATGACAAACTCACCCATTGGACATGGTCAAACTGCTAGTGAAGGATGAAGGCTAGGAGCAAGGTTGGGCCAAGGGTTTGACTTGTCTAACTCAACTCAAAAATACTTTGGACTGGGAGAAGGGGGGAAGCTACAAACTCTGTGCTGGACAAAAGAACACGGGGGATGGCTGTGCCTCACAAATGGATAAGTTGTTTAGAGAGTGTTTATTCAACTTAGGCATCATGTCTACATCAAGTTGATCCAGGTTCATTAGGATCATTCAATTTTATTTCCATGGCCTTTTTGGCCTACATAACCCTTCGGATTTCAGATGTGCTGAGAAGCACAACTAGTTGCAGCTTGCATCCAGGGCATGTTTTTCATATATTCACAAGGTCAACAATTGTTTAGATATAGCTTTTAAGAACTATTGCTTTTTTGGACCTTTCTTATACTCTTCGAGGAGTATTTTTAGCTTTTCATTGCTCTTGCCCTTTTTTTTGTTTCCATGGGCGAATTTATTAAGTTTCCATAGGTAGAACATGAGCTTTCAGTTTTAGCCAACAACATCTCAAGTGACTAGGGGGAGTTCGATCCAATGCCAAACATCGGGACAACCGACCAGAATGATTTAGGCCTACAATCCAACTTACCAAGGGCAAGTTCTGTCACCAACTCAGAGCCGAGACACTGAATAAACAGGGATGCGGTCCAAACACAGAGGTAGAAAAATGGGGAAGTCCTCGGTGTCAGAAAGTCAAATGAGACAAGTCAGGGTTTAAAGTCAAACAGGAAGGTCATGTATGGATGGAGACAAGTGAATATGGAGCCTACACTAGCAGACAACTAGTGTCGGGGAAAGACCATGTCTATGTAAGGTGAAATACCAGTAAGTTTTGTTAAATGATCTAAAAGTGCAAGCAATTGTCCATTTTAAGATTCACAGTTCATTTTAAATAGTTTGCCACATCAGGAATAATATACCAAGCACATGCTATGATCATGACTAAATCAACAAGCTAATAATCCACTGTCAGTCTGAATATATCCATAGATCATACAACATCATCATAGTAGCAATCATCATGCATCATCTGAAACATATCTGAAGTATATCTCTAGGCACTGAACTGAAACTGTAATGGGATAAGTGGTCACATCAGTCATCAAATCTGAACTCTCAAGGCTCAGCCTTGACACAAGGTCATAACATCTGAATAATGTACTGCTCTGATCATGAGTGATCCAAAATATATAGCCATGCTCTGGAATAATGTAAGCTCTGGAATGTGCAGATATCTGCTGTACAAGAATAGTAGCCCTGCTACTATGGTGTGATAACAGTTATGTAGGCCAAAAAGGCCATGAAATGAAATTGAATGATCCTAATGAACCTGAATCAACTTGATGTAGACATGATGCCTAAGTTGAATAAGCACTCTCTAAACAACTTATCCATTTGTGAGACACCGCCATTCCCTGTGTTGTTGCTCATTCCTGTGTTGTTGCTCATTCAGTATATAATATGGTGTGTATTCCCTTTCCCATTGCCAAAGTGTCACAAAGTTAAGTCGGTCAAGTCATCCCTTAGCCTAGCCAGTTATTTTAGCCTTCACCCTTCACTAGCAAATTGATCACAGCTATGAGGTGAGTATGATCTTGAAAGTCTAGTCTGAGTAATAATAATAATTAATGACATTATATATTTGGATTTAGATCGCCAGTAATGATTACTTTGTGTTATAATTGTTATTTGAATAAGTTTTAGAGCATGCATTAACCTTTGACACTTTGCAGCAGCTTCCGATGATGGTCTGAGTTATATTTGGTCATGTTGACTTGGTCAAACCTAGTTTGACCAAGGTCACCCATAGGACATGAGAGGGTTGGACCTTGTGATGATATGGATTGATGATATATGGTCTATGTACATGTACATGATGATTCTATGCAGCAGCTACAGGGTTATGATGATGATTCATGGTTTACAGCATTATTTGATCATTTACAGATTATTATTATTTGACCTGTTCCGATATATTGGATATATATTTTGATCATGCGGAGATTCATATGGTGTATGAGTACACATCTTGGATAGATTTGGACCTTCTAAGTCCAATGAGGCAGTTTGTTTTCAGTTTCGGGCACTTTCAGTGATGATTGAGCTTCAGTAGGCTATCCCAGTGCAGTTTTGGTCTGTCGGAGACCCTGTCAGAGCAGATGTGATTTTTATCCGGTTGACCTAGGGCGCTGTGCTTGGAGGGGGTGGTCCAGCCACTTGTTTTTACCATATTACCCCCCTCCCGGACACACTGGTGCCCTCACCTTGACAGCGCAGGCACTCCATGAGGCAGTTTGGGGCAGTTTCACGCTTCCCGAGGCATTTCAGGATTGGTAGAAATGGCTATTGAAGAATTCGATTTGGGCTACTGAGGCAATGTCTTGGCATGGGATGATCAGTGATGATGGATTGATGTCTTCCGCACCTCCTCCAGCAGTTTCAGCTTCATCGGGGCCCGCATCCATCACTTATGGCACTTTCTGATGATTTTTGAGGTCTTTTGAGGCCTACGATTTGACCATAGAGGCACGATTTGGTATATTGATGACTATTTTATTATTATTGTGCTATGGGGATTGACCAAGGGTGGCTAAAATTACCCTTGAACCCACCATAAGCTTCCTATTATATTTTGTCATCATGATTTGGTGGGATTCCCCTCTTCTAGGTCGATTTTGTCCACTTTATTATATTTTATTAGTGATCCATGTATTTTATTGTTGAGCTCATCTCAACCATTGATTAGACATTTGTATCTTTTAATCTTAGCCACTCATTCAAAAAGTGGTTACGATTTTGATGCCTCTCCTTCCTATTTAAAGGAGAGAGCATCTCATTGTAAAGGGACTGGTGGCTCTGGATTATTGGAATAGAAAATTATTATTGCATCTATCTCCAGTGTTGTGGTGAATGTTTTTGGTGTTTGTTCGTTGGTTCTTCCTTTACACTGAATTATTGGAGATCTTGTTTTTCCATATCTTTTGTACCACGTTTTTGCATCTACAGGTGGAGGCCGATTTGCTTTAAGGAGGAAGTATTGGTAGGGGAAGACTCTCCCTACTTCTTCTTTGGATCTCTTCATTGGTAACAGGGAGTATTATTGTCCCAAGACCTTCTATTTCATGTTACTATTGCATTTCTCTTGTATTTCCTCCATACTTGATCTTACTGATTGAATCGCTATTCCTTGGTTTGACAGGTAGAGGAGGTCGCACTTGTGGGCTAGGGCATCAATTCGGCAAGCAAAATCAATAATTTCTCATTTGATCTCTGCGGGAATCTTCCTCAACATCAAGGCATCTCTCTTCATCACTCAGGTATGATCTCAAAGTAATTTCTATCTCCATGATCTATCCACTTGTCTAAAATATTTCAAACCCTAATTAATCAAAACCCCCATTTTACGTTTTCTCAGATCTACTAAGATCTAGTGGCTTCTTGGGTAAGAAATTTAAAACCCACCTCTATAGTATCCACGGCATTCCGGATCTATAGTTTGGTGAGGATTGGCCTCCATTTGACCCTCTTCCCAAGGCACTTAGCCTCTCCAAGCAAGGGCGCACTTATTGGTTTGGGTGAGTTAACCTAGATCTAGTATGTGGGTAGTTGAGATTTCACTTGATCTACAATCTACATATCCAATAACCTACCCCCAGATTGTCACTTTTCTGATTTCCAACATGTGGGCCCTATTCCACATTTTCAGGGATTGCCTTGAAATTATAGATCCATATCCTCACCTGATCAACCTACTTGGATCTAAAGTTTGGATGCCATTGGACTTGTCTTGACTATTTTATCCCACTTTTTAGCCTCCTTAGGTAAAGTCGCACCACCTTGGAGAAGTGAGTTGGTCCACTTTTAGAATGTGGGTACATGAGATTTTTGTGGATTTGGAATGGGCATAATTCAAAACCTAGGTCTAGTGTGTCACTTCATCGAATCTTGCCTTGGGGATAGCATTCATTGTTTTAAGGGATTGTGGTCCACTTAGGTCAAACCTAGATCTAGAACTATTCATCCATCAAGACTTTAATTGCCCACTTGTCTCATGCAATAGGAGTCCTTAACCACAAGTTAACCTTACTTTGACTCCATTATCCCAATTCCCAAGGCACTGGTCTCTCTCCAAGTCAATTCGACTTTCCTAGATTGTTGGATTAACTTGTGGTTTGACCCTTGTGTGGTAAACTAAACCCTTTGATGCCATCATACTTCATGATCAAGCTTGTCACTTGTACTAGTTAGCCCCAATTCAACCCTAAACTACCCTGCATTGGACATGGTTCCCAAGGCAGTGGATTTTCTCACATTGAGCTAGTACTTTAATCCTAGATCCTATTTCACAAATCATAAGTCACTCTCACATCAATAATGAACCAATGTTATACTCATTGAACCCCTCACTTGTTTTGTGACTTCATCCTAAGGTCTAGGATAAACCATACACCTTACTTCACCTAGAATTAACTTGATTTGGTGTCTTGGTTTTGATCTCTCCTGTCAGGAGTAGATCGGGTCTCCCCCTTTGTTGTCTGGGCTAGATAACATAAAGTGAAGGTTGCCTCGACTGGCGTGACAACCATATATTGGAGGTCGAGGTGATCGTGGTTGCACCTTTTGAGTTGCCCTTCCCTATTGCCATCCATGAGTGAATACATCCATAGGGGTAACTACAGTCTAGGTGATAACAGTTCCACCTTCAGATGAATAATAATGGACCTCAGCTCTTCTCTTTATCGAACAAAACATGCAAGCATGAGCTAAAACCCTAGGAAAGGCGCCCAAGCTCAAGAGGGAGTTAAACGAGAGTTTGTTGGTTGTGATTGGCACTTGATTGAAAGCCAAGTAAAGGAGATTGCGCCACCTCTCAGATGGGTAGGCAAGCCCACCTTGGGATTTCCACCATCACATCTCAGCCCTCCATTCCACCAAGTCGCCCATGCAGAGAGGAGGGCGCAATCCTTGATGGAGAGACAACTGATACTCAACAGAATAGATTGGAATCAACCAACTCGGAGTTCAGTTAACTTAATATTGACTGTCCAGTCACTTTAGATGAACTCAGATTCAACTCCAGACATCTTCCTTGGTTTTAGGAATTTGTCTTTTTAATAATAAATATGTCTTGTTTCATATTTAATTTGTCTTTTTGGAGTTTTTGAGTAAATATCAATTTTTTTTATAAATACTTACTCAAAACTTAGGAAAAGTGGGTTTATGGGTTAAATGGATGCTCTTGCTTAGAAAATGAGCCTCCATTTATCAAAATCCACCCACAAACCACTTATTACAATTTGATTTTTTTCAATTAAACCATAGGAAAAATGGTTTAATAAATTGAAAAAAATAATTATTTAATAAAAAATAAAAAATATTTTTGCGCACATCTGCTAAATTGTTTTTTTTTGAAAATGACTTAAACCACCTGTGGACCTAGGAAATGACCATAGGACTCGAAAATAGTGTCTAGCATGTTTATATTTTACAAAATGGACTCTAATAACCCCCCAAGGCCTAACCGCCAAATTCGGGCATTCCAGCTTTGGAGGTGTAGGAGAAAAACTCATCGATTATACTCGGCTATAGGCAAAGCATAATTGACAAGGGAAAAAACTCCTTGGAATACCTTGTTTGGTTGTCAAGTCCTAGGGGACCGAGTCACTCAAAGACCACCATGCTAGCACACTTTATTACAAACCCCGTGGGGCATGGTCATTTAATACAAAAATGAAAAAGATGGCCCAAAAAGGCCAAGGCTGGAACTTCTGAATTCTGATAAGCACAAATGATTATGCAACATTGGCGGCTCTCTGAACTCCAATTGAAGTGCAACTTTAGGTGGTAACATCTGGCTCCAACTGCGGGACGTGTGCTAGATCTAGTCTTCAGGCAAGAAGAGCATACAAGAACACCAGAATCTCCGTTTCTATGACCTGAAAAAACATCTCAATCTTGACAAGAAAACCCTTCAATAGCACAAGTGTTTGTAAGAAACCAATGAACCATAAGTTGCTTTATTCAAAATCTGACTAATGAAAATTTATTATAAAAGAAAAATACTGAAAAATGCATAAAGTAAATGCTCACATTGAGGAGCTTATTTTCCTATTCTAAGCATAACATAATAAAAAATGCTAAGTAAAATGATAAATCCAATGCAACCATCTTAACATTTCATCAATATAAAAAGATTTCACCTTGTGTTTGGTTACCAACCAAAACAAGGATACCTTATTCACGAAATGCAAACCTGCGAAAATATTGAGGATGGGAGGGTTGGATGGGAGATCATAACCATGCAGAATATTATCAAACTGTTTCCTCAACTGACAGGTCCTCTTGCAGGCTGCTTCTATCCAAGATTGGATAGGACTGATGTACAAATCTGTAGGATGAGGTAGATCAACCACATCACCATACTGCCTTAGAGGGCTTATCAGATGAAAAACCTCCGTAGTAACACAAGCCCGGGCTGCTCCAAATCATAAGAGAGTTCTGAATGTGAAGATGAAGGTTGTGACTGACGTTCAATTGACTAAGTCCCATCTGAATCTTGAATACACTGCTCTTCCAGGTATTCATTAATAGTACTCATGTTTGGTTCTAACTGATCATATGAAGCACATGCATGCTCCTCTTTTATATTAAGATCTCCCAAGGTCTCTGAATACACACTCCCTTCTCTAGATACGAGGCTCCCAACAGCCTCTACCCCTCTCGCTCCACGGGTCAAACTTCTTTTTCTCAATGTCTAGTTAAGATAAACTTATGAGTGCCTATTATTCTAGCCAACACTAATCTTTGCCCTTTCTTGTCACCCAGGATCGGTCGAACGGGCAAGGGGAGTGAATACGGGGCAAAGATTGGGGCACGGTTTATTTAACCTTTAAAAGAATAAATAATTAACTACAATGCAAGCCAGCACGATATTGCAAGGGTGGCAAAGGAAACTCACTTGCAAGGTGTGGGCAAATAAACTAAAGCAAAAGATTACTTGCAAGTTGTTAGAGTGTGGTAACTTCGAGATGTCCTCCATGATTCAGATGCCTTGCATGGAGGTACATCAGCACTATAGGCATCAGGATGGAGTAGAGGGCGAGATGCACTCTACTCAGTGGCATGAGTCTAGTGGTGGTTGCATGCGGACCTTCCGGAGCGAGTTGACCTTCGCAAGCATGACATATGCATGACCTGTCAGCGATCATTGGATGCATGCAAAAGTGACTTTTGCATGCACCGAGAATTAGGGTTTAGGTAAACCTAATTCATCGGTGAGATTATTTATAGAGGCAGGGGGTCCCCGGATGAGGTTACTCAGTTGGGCTTATCAGAGATAGATTGATCCAGAGTGAGGAGGGCGCAGCTGTGCATGCAGGGTGACTTTCTAAGAGAGGAAGGAGCTGCTGCAGGAGCTAGGGTGGTCAGATCTGAGTTGGATCAATGACTATTAGCTCCAGAGGCACTAGTCACCTAGTACTGTGAGCTGAGATAGCTCATCAGTGTGATTCCTACTCAAATTAGAGGAGGACGTGGTCACTTGGAGGAGGGCACATTTCCTAAGGAGGGAGAAGATCGTTTGGAGACAGATCGACCGATTCAGAGTCTGAGACTTCCAGGATAGCCTTGCCTCAGCATTCGAGGAAGGTTAGGGATGATTAGAGCTCATATCTGCTGAGATCCGGTCTGGTACGAGCATCAAACATCCAGAGGGGAGGGCACACTTCTGCATGCATTGGAGGGCGCATTCTTCACAGGGCAGTCTTCAGAGAGAGCAGATCAGAGTAGTGTGATACAGAGAGGCAGATCAAGCAGAGGCACTTGTAGAGATACTCAGATCTAGTTTACCAATTAGGGCTTACTCTTCCAGTGCATGCATCAGCTGATGCATGCAGATCTAGAGTCTGTCGGGTTCGGGGATTGAGTTACCTTTGAGGTAATACTGTATTGTACTTGTCCATTTATATATATGCTCTGGGATCGAGAGAGAAGATAGCCCCACAGTTTGTTGGTTTTCCCTGGTTGGGGTTTCCAGGGTATATTTGGTGTTTATGTGTGATTGCATGTGTTTCAATTTGGTAAAGAGATCTAGCTGTTGAGTTTATATTTATATGAGTATGTATTGATATCGAGACTCAAACTGCTTGAGATCTCAAGGTGACTCAGAGGGAGTAGTGATCTCTGAATCAAAGATTTACATGGTATCAGATCCCTGGTAAGGGTCAGAGAGGGAAGTCACACAGAAATCAGTGACGATAGAGACCCGATCTACCAGATCTGAGCAGCACAGTTCAGATTTGAGGTTGTAGAGGTCAGATTTATTAGATTTGTGGTATTGGAGACTAGATCTGAGATAGATCTAAGTAGATCAGTGAAGATAGAGACCAGATCTGCCAGATTTGAAGAGCACAACTCAGATATGAGGTTGTCGAGGTCAGATCTATCAGATCTATGAGTTTGGAGGTGAGATCTAAGATAGATCTTTCAGATTTGGCATGAGCAGAGTCCAAATCTATGGTAGATATATCAGATTTGAAGCATAGCGTTCAGATTTGTGAGAACAGAGTTCAGATTTGGGAAAGCGAACCCTAGATCTGAGAAAGAAGGGTTAGCTTGTTCACCAAGGCATAGGTTTACAGGTTGGTTCTGATTTAGAAATTTTTGAATTAGCAGTATTATCAGTTTTGCATAGTTATGACCACTAGCTTGAGAGTGGAGTACAGGTTGTTGGGAAAGCCTGTATGTGGGTCCAGGGAGACCTTGGATATAGTTTCAGTATTAGTGACAGAGGGAGAGCATGATGATTCTCTCAAGATGACATTGATGGAGGAGGAGCGCAGATCTGCATATCAGAGTGCAACAGATGCAGCCAGAAAGTCTTCCAGTTCAGAGGGAGTAGCCGCAGCAGCATATGATGTGTTTGGTCCTGGTGGATGCTTCTCCAGCAGTATCTTCCTCGCTAAGAGGGACTATTACTACAGATATGTGCATGAGGTCTTGCATGATGCATGTGCATGAGATATGCATGTTGCATGTGCATGCAATATGCATGCACATGAAGACTAAGAGATGGTTCATCGAGGATGAGTAGTTAGCAACAGCAGAGAAGGTTGATGATTTTTCTTCTCGGTTTCAGAAGGAGTCCTCATTAGCCTCAGTTCAGTCAAGGCATGATAGCAGCCTGCCAGAGGCTCAGGTTGATCAGAGTTGGAGAGTTGACTGCATTCTCAACAGTCACATGACAGGGGTAGGGGATGCATTCCTTATCCTAGAGCACACACCCTTGCAGTTGGCTCGGGATGTGCAGGGGGTTGATCACTTGGTCACTAGAGTGGGCAGAGTGAGATTTCTGCTTGACCTTGGCGAGCTCCTGGAGGTATCAGGACTGCTTTTTGTTCCAGGATTGAGAGGGAGTATCCTCTCAGTGGAAGCTTTGGCAGCTGTTGGCCACTCAGTAGTGTTCCAACGGGATCAGATCTTCACCTATCCTAGAGGAGTAGACCCAGTCTTGTTGGCTCATAGGATCAATGATTAATACTTGGTTTGGGGACAGCCTACTACGGGCACATCAGAATGGCTGAGTACATCCTCTTTAGAGTCAGAGAGGGATGATGAGCGAGATACTCATAGCAGAGATGAGGCCAGGAGGAGTGAGTTCAGTCAGCAAATGGGTGAGAGAGATGCTCACCATGATGATGAGGATCAAAGGAGTGATTCTAGAGCTCAGATGGATGAGCGAGATGCTCTTGATAGTGATGAGTCTCAAGAAATTGAGCCCTTAGGCTCACATCAGATGGATGAGCATGTTGCTCATGCAGGCACCAGTCAAAGATTGAGCTGGTATGAGATAGTTGAGATGGACTTAGCTTAGGAGAGAGCTGAGTCAACTCAAAGACAGAGGGAGTTGACCTACAGAGCTGAGTCAGCTCAGGGACATGTTATCACAAATATAGTAGTCGAGCTACCATACATTATTTTTCTGATTCCAGTACACTTTTAAGCCAGTTCCCTTGCATTGAGATGCTGAGATGAGCATCTATTATGGATCATGTTATTATATGGACAGCAGTTTTGTTCCCCATGCCATGACTAAGTTTCAGGACACTCAGAGAGATGACCGATGTAGCCATTTAGCGATTTGAACAGAGCAATCAGTATTTCCCAGAGGTACAGCAGTAGTTTCAAAGGACAAATGATGGTTCAAATATTGTGCATTCAGGTATATGACTCAGCAGGTATATTTTGGTGTTATGGTTATATTGCTTTTATATTCATTCTTGTAACATGTCTTAGCATTTAGTATCATGATCTGGCAATCATATAAATATGTGGACCTAGTTGTACTTATATATATATATATATATCTATATATATATATTATATTGTCCCCACTCAGACCTAGAAGTTCACTAGCCATACTCATTGGCTTTACCCTCCCTAGGGAGAATACAGGTGATCATTCCCACCATACTTTGGCTTGCTAGTGTTGGTCTCATTATTCACTGTCTTCATCCATCCATTACCCACCAGTTTGTTTATTACCCTGACTTACTACTTGACTAGTGGCATGGAGGACCTTTCCCCACTTTAGCCTCTGTGTTGGATAAGCTTCCCTGTTTATTTGTGTCTCGGCGTTGAGTTGGTGACAAAACTTACTTATGGTGAGTTGGATTATAGTCCTAAATCATTCTAGTCGGTTGTTCCGATGTTTGGCACTGGTACAAACTCCCCCTAGTCACTTAAGATGTGTTGGCTAAAACTGAAAGCTCATGTACTATTTATGGAAACTTATGTAAATTCGCCCAGGAAACTGTAAACTCTAGAATGTGTTTATCAAAACACGTGAGTAAAGGGCAAGAGCAATGAAAAGCTAAAAATACTCCTTGAAGAGTAATGAAAGGTCCTGTTATCACATATATAGTAGCCGGGCTACCATACATTATTTTTCTCATTCCAGTACACTATTCAGCCAGTTCCCTTGCATTTGAGATGCCGAGATGAGCATTTATATTGGATCACTATCAGATTGTGGACAGCAGTTATATTCCCCATGCCATGACTGAGTTTCAGGACACTCAGAGAGATGCCCGATATAGCCATTATACCATTGGTACAGAGCAGTCAGTAGTGCCCAGAGTTACAGCAGCAGTTCCAGAGGACAGATGATGGTACAGGTTGATGTGCATTCAGGTATATGACTCAGCAGGTATATTATTGTGTTATGGTTAGATTGCTTTTATACTTATTCTTATAGCATGTCTTAGCACTTAGTGTCATGATCTGGCGATCATATAGATACATGGACCTGGTTGACCTATTATTTATATTATATTGTCCCTACTCAGACTTAGAAGTTCACTATTCATACTCATTGGTACATACCCTCCTTAGGGAGAATAGAGGTGATCATTACACCATACTCTAGCTTGCTAGTGTTGGCTCCATCATTTCATTGTCTTCATCCATCCGTGGCCTACCTTTTAGATTATTACCCTGATTTGCTACTTGACTAGTGACATGGAGGACCTTTCCCCACTGTAGCCTCTGTGTTGGATGAGCTTCCCTGTTTATTGTGTCTCGGCTCTGAGTTGGTGACAAAACTTACCTATGGTGAGTTGGAGTTCCTTGAGAATTCCCCCTAGTCACTAAAGTTGTGTTGGCTAAACCTGAAACTTTTAGTGCTGCCATCAATACAAAATCTGGAAAAATCAAATGCTATATCTTGTATATGAAAGAAATGCCAAATGAAAATGGCCATGAAAAATAAAATGTTATATCTTTTGGAAAAATAAATACCTAGGTAAACAAGTTGTCCATGACACACCTAGAAGTGCTCAGGTAAACAAGTGCCTTAAAAACACACCTGCAGCAGAAAGCCTAAAAATAAATGTAAATCTATGCAATGTGTTTGTAAACACACATAGATCAAGGCTATGGAAACCTCAGGCCCAAAAAGCAATGGAACTTAAATGTTATATCTAAACAATTGCTGGCCTTGTTTGTATTATGGATTGTGCGCATCTGTGAAGGTGAATAAACCCTCTTTAAACAACTCATCCATTTGTGAGACACCGCCATTCCCTGTGTTATTGCTCATTCAGTATATACTATGGTGTGTATTCCCTTTCCCTTGCCGAAGTGTCACAAAGTCAAGTCAGTCAAGTCATCCCTTAGCCTAGCCAGTTATTTCAGCCTTCACCCTTCACTAGCAAATTGATCACAACTATGAAGTGAGTATGGTCCTGAAAGTCTAGTCTGAGTAATAATAATAATTAACGACACTATATATTTGGATTTAGATCGCCAGTCATGATTACTCTGTGTTTTAGTAGCTATTTGAATAAATTGTAAAGCATGTATTAACCTTGACACCTTGCAGCAGCTATGGATGATAGTCTGAGTTGTATTTGGTCTTGGTTAGACCTAGTTTGACCATGGAGGACCATGAGACATGAGATGTTGGACCTTATGATGATATGGATAGATGATATATGGTCTATGTACACATACAGGATGATTCTATGCAGCAGCTACAGGGTTATGATGATGATTCTTGGGATACAGCAGTGTTTGGTCATTTACAGATCATTATTATTGGCCTTATTCCGGTACATCGGATATTTATTCTGATCATGCAGAGATTCATATGGTGTATGAGTACACATCTTGGATGGATTTGGACCTTCTGAGTCCAATGGGACAGTTTGTTTTCAGTTCCAGGCACTCATAGTGATGATTTAGCCTCAGTAGGCTGTCCTAGTGCAGTTTTGGTCTATTGGAGGCCCTGTCGGAGCAAAGATGACTTTTATCCGGGTGACCTAGGGCGCTGATGATGGAGTGGGTGGTCCAGCCACTTGTTTTTACCATATTACCCCCCTCCCGGACACATTGGTGCCCTCACCTTGACAGCGCCATCACTCCAGGAGGCTGTTTGGGCAGTTTCACGCTTCCCGAGGCATTTCAGGATTGGTAGAAATGGCTATTGAGAAAATCGATTTGGGATACTGAGGCAAAGTTATGGCATGGGATGATCAGTGATGATAGATCGGGACCTTCCACACCTCCTCCTGCAGTTTCAGCTTCATCGGGGCCTGCATCCATCACTTATGGCACTTTCTGTGGATTTTTTGAGGTCTTTTGAGGACCACGACTTCACCTTGGAGGCACGATTTGGTATATTCATGATTATTTATTGGTTATTGTGCCATGGGGATTGACCAAGGAGGAATAAAATTACCCCTTGGACCCACCATGAGCTTCTTATGATATTTTGTCATCATGATTTGGTGGGACTCCCCTCTCCTAGGGCGACTTTGTCAACTTATGTTATATTTTATATGTGATCCATGTATTATATTGTTGAGCTCATCTCAACCATTGATTAGACATTTGTATCTTTTAATCTTAGCCACTCATTCAAAAAGTGGTTAGGGTTTTGGTGCCTCTCCTTCCTATTTAAAGGAGAGAGCCTCTCATTGTAAAGGGTCTTTGGCTCTTGGATTATTGGTATAGAAAAATATTCTTGTGGAAATTCTTGTGGTATCCTTTGCATCTGGTGTTCTTAGATGGTGATTGGAAAGTCTATTGCAACCTAGCATTTGGAAATTGTGGTAAGATCTATCTTTTTTGGAAATCATTGTTTGTCTACAGGAGGGCGACTTCAACAAGGGCGATTTTGCAAGGCTTCTTCAAATCGACTTTCTTGGCATTCGCTTGTATCAGGGGGTTATCATTAGTATCATTGTGATCTATGCTATCTTTCTGTTACTTCTTTTGTGGCATTAGTCTTATCTCTTGATGCATCAAATCTGATATTGTTGACGTTTGTTGTGCAGGAGAGAGGGCGCATTGGCTTCTTGGACAAAATCGATTTGCATAGAAACTACCTCAAAGCTTCCAAATTGATCGAGATTGCATAGATCATCATCATCAAGGCATCTACAAGGTTATCCAGGTAAGATCCACAGGTTTGTTTCTCTTTCCTTTATCCAATCCATTGACATAACTCATAAATTGTTAAAACCCTAAATATTTCAAAACCCCCATTTTACATTTTCTCAGATCTACTTAGATCTAGTGGGTTGTTGGGCATGATATTGAAAACCCACCTCTATAGCATCCACGGCATCCCGGATCTATAGTTTGGTGAGGATTGGCTTCCGTTTGACCCCTCTCCCAAGCCAACTTAGCTTCTCCCAAGGAAGGTGCACTTCACCATTTGAGCAAGTTGACCTAGATCTAGGTGATGGGTGTTTGAGATTCCACTTGATTTGACATCTACACATCAAATAACATACACCCAGGTTGTCTCTTTTCTGAAATTCACCTTGTGGGCCCTATTCCACATTTCAAGGGATTTAAACCCCACTTTGGACCACTTGGAACACTTAAACTCAGATCTACTAAGATCTAACCGGTGGATTGCCACGAAATTATAGATCCATACCCCTACTTGACTGATCTACCCGGATCTAAAATTTGGATGCCATCCGACTTGATTTGACCTACCTAACCCCACTTTTTAGCCTCCTTGGGCAAAGTCACACCACCTTGGAGAAGTGAGTTCACTCACTTCGAGGAACTGGGTACTTGAGATTCTTGAAGATCTGAAACCGGAATAATTTAAAACCTAGGTCTAGACTGTCACTTTGTCAAATCTTGCCTTGGGGACTGCATTCCTTGTTTTTAGGGATTGTGGTCCACTTGGGTCAAACCTAGATCTAGAAACATTCAACCATCAAGAACTTTATTGCCCACTTGTTCTAAGTACTAGGAGTCCTAAACCTCAAGTCAACCCTACTTTGACTCCGCTTCCCAATTCCCAAGGCACTGGCCTCTCTCCAAGTTAACTCAACTTTCCTAGATTGTTGGATTGACTTGTGGTTTGACTTTTGCATGGTGAACTATACCCTTGAAGCTATCATGGATCATGGTCAAGCTTGTCACTTGTACTAGTTAGCCCCAATTAAACCCATAAACTACCCTGCATTGGACACGGTTCCCAAGGCAGTGGATCCTTTGACATTGAACTAGTACACTAGCCCTAGATCTCACTACAAACATTATAAGTCACTCTTACATTCAATTATGAACCAAAGCTATACCTATTAAACCCCTCACTTGGCTTGTGACTTCATCCTTAGGTATAGGATAAACCATACACCTAACTTCACATAGAAATACCCTGATTTGGTGTCTTGGTTTTGATCTCTCCTGTCGGGAGTAGATCGGGTCTCCCCCTTTGTTGTCTGGGCTAGATAACATAAAGCGAAGGTTGCCTCGACTGGCGTGACAACCATACATATTGGAGGTCGAGGTGATCGTGGTTGCACCTTTTGAGTTGCCCTTCCCTATTGCCATCCATGACTGGATCCATCCAAAGGGGTAACTACATCTTAGGTGATAACATTTTGGCGCCGTTGCCGGGGAAGGCATAGGCTTACCCTGGTTCGACATATTATTTTTGCTAAAGCTCTCCTCCCCTTTCTCTTTGCCAAACATTTTGGCGCCGTTGCCGGGGAGGCGATAGCTTGCCCTAGTCCTTCCTGCATATACAACGACACATATCTTGGTAGAAGAGTTAAATCTACCTGGCGACTCCCAACCGTGACTCCGCTGAGGAGCGAGCTCATTTACATCCCTATAAACAGATCTTATCGTTATCTAGAACCCATGGGGTGTATCATTTTGTTTTCAAGTTCTTAAATTTAAAAATAAATATAAAAATATAAAAAATAAAAAGTAAAATTATTATCCATGGCTGCTTCTGAGCGACCTAGAACTTTCGGTCATTTAAAAGCCTTTGACTTCTCTAAAATTTATGGGGCACCTCATCCTATGCCAAACAATTTTAATCAAAGATTACCTCGTTTCAATGGAAGCGATGGTGTTTCAATTATAAATCATTTGTATGATCTCTGGTATTATATGGATAGTTTGGGAACAACCGAGGAGGATGTTCTAATGAGGGCTCTGGGTTCATCTCTAGAGGGAAATGCTCGGATATGGTTTGATTATCTAGCACCGAGATCCATCACCGGGTATGACATGTTCCAACAGTTGCTAGTAAGTCAATGGAAAGAAACAATTGGTGAATCTATGGAAGGGCAATCAGACGATGAATGTATTGATGAAAATCAACTTGATGAAGATGATGAATATTACGATAATGAGTTAACTAACGATTGTTCTTATCAAAGTAATTCTTCTTCTCCTGAACCAATTGAGTCCCATGATGAGGTAATGTATGACACTGAGCAAATTTCAACCCCTCAGGATTGTTGCCTTAATATTGACATAAGAGGGGAACTTATGAGAATTTTATCATCATTACCTAAAGAAGTTTCAGATGAAGAGGATGATTCCAATGATTTCCATCAAGAAGCATCCATGGTTGAGTCTTCCATTAGTGAATCTTTTGAAAATATTTTTGAGATTCCTTTTCATAATCC
Organism: Larix kaempferi; assembly: GCA_027924585.1. Taxonomy (NCBI): domain Eukaryota; kingdom Viridiplantae; phylum Streptophyta; class Pinopsida; order Pinales; family Pinaceae; genus Larix; species Larix kaempferi. The sequence goes on from BSBM01000264.1 coordinate 1,869,902, forward strand.
TTGTGTAATTGATGATTTTTCTTACCATGACACTGAAGAAGAAAGTAGGGACAACAACCAAGTTTCTTTAGAAGCCAATGATCATCCTGTTTTTAGAGATCAATTTTATGAAAATGTTCAAATGGTTGTTAATCAATTGGTCAATGCTATTCCTGATAAATTATTGTCATATGAATTTAGTGATGAATCAATTGAAGAGAAGTCTCATGATGATGGGTTGGTGAATCAAACTAATCAAGAGTTTTCCTTAATCAAATCCTCAAATCAATATCTTAATGTTTATGGGAAGCTCGGAAATAATCCTTCACTTAACTCATCCAATGGTTATAATTTTTCCAATTCAATTTTTATTCAGGATTGTCTTTTTCAATTGTTGGGGTTGGGTGCTCGCAATAAGTTCTGTCCTTTTTCTAAAAAAATTGGGTCAATCAATTTTCAATCCGCCCCCCCATCTAAATTTTCTAAGTCTACTTTGAATTTGTGGTCTGGTAAATCTTTGAATGTTGAAATTTTCAAACCAGAGTCTAGGTATTGTCGCATAAATGGAGATACAGAGTTTTATTTTCCCTTTCAGTTATCTTTAACAAATAACATTCTTAAATCTTCTTGGTGGCTGGAAGGGGTATATGAAGATCAATTTCATCGATTTTCCATCCTTAAACAACAAGTGGGGCTAATCTCAATCTTAATTTTATTCCACAATTTATCCCTACTTGGTTTATGCATCGTTCCTGGAGCTCTCAGAATTGAATATCCTGGTCAGGTAGATGAGGAAAGCATTTTGAAACAAGGGGAGTTAAATTTGTTATCACATCTTTTTCCTCAATATATTTTGAATAATAACTTGCACAATTTTTATGACCCTATCAATTCTTGGATGGAGGATGTTTGCAGTAATCAGTCTTTCCCTTTGCATGATTTCATTTTGCACCATTCAACTCCTTTCTCAATTTTTGAACAAGTCAGGAAAGTTGTGCTATCTATTTCATTAATCCTTAATCTAGTCTTGACTCGTTCTTTAAGCAAAAATCAAAGAAGAATTATTAACTTATTTGATGAATGGTTGCACTGGATTTATGATTTTACCTAACATTTGTGATGACTGGTTAGATTAGGGTAGGTAGGAAACCAAATAAGCCTACTTGGGCAGTAGTTAGTCTTTTCAGCCATTGAGTCTGGCACCTTCTTAGTCTTCAAGCTCCTTTGTAAGCTCCTAGTTTAACTGAGTACCTGTCACTTTTTCTTTTCCTGCACAATAAATTTCAAATTTTGCAAATTATGTTAGTAATTTAATTTACTTTCTGCATTTATATTTTATGCATTTATATTTCTGACATAGAGTAGATTTTATTTCAGTTGATTTTATATTTTTTCCCACACATGCGGCATGAGGTATTTTGTTTAGATGTTTGTGAATGCAGAAAATAGGTTGCAAGAATAAAAGCTGGAAATAAAATGGTAGAGTGCTGGATCGTGGATTCGAGTAGCAGAGTGCGAGACCAGAGATTCTGAGGTTCTCAAGCGCTCATTTCAGTAGAGCACTTGTCCCAGCCGGAGCCAGATGTTATCACATATATAGTAGCCGGGCTACCATACATTATTTTTCTCATTCCAGTACACTATTCAGCCAGTTCCCTTGCATTTGAGATGCCGAGATGAGCATTTATATTGGATCACTATCAGATTGTGGACAGCAGTTATATTCCCCATGCCATGACTGAGTTTCAGGACACTCAGAGAGATGCCCGATATAGCCATTATACCATTGGTACAGAGCAGTCAGTAGTGCCCAGAGTTACAGCAGCAGTTCCAGAGGACAGATGATGGTACAGGTTGATGTGCATTCAGGTATATGACTCAGCAGGTATATTATTGTGTTATGGTTAGATTGCTTTTATACTTATTCTTATAGCATGTCTTAGCACTTAGTGTCATGATCTGGCGATCATATAGATACATGGACCTGGTTGACCTATTATTTATATTATATTGTCCCTACTCAGACTTAGAAGTTCACTATTCATACTCATTGGTACATACCCTCCTTAGGGAGAATAGAGGTGATCATTACACCATACTCTAGCTTGCTAGTGTTGGCTCCATCATTTCATTGTCTTCATCCATCCGTGGCCTACCTTTTAGATTATTACCCTGATTTGCTACTTGACTAGTGACATGGAGGACCTTTCCCCACTGTAGCCTCTGTGTTGGATGAGCTTCCCTGTTTATTGTGTCTCGGCTCTGAGTTGGTGACAAAACTTACCTATGGTGAGTTGGAGTTCCTTGAGAATTCCCCCTAGTCACTAAAGTTGTGTTGGCTAAACCTGAAACTTTTAGTGCTGCCATCAATACAAAATCTGGAAAAATCAAATGCTATATCTTGTATATGAAAGAAATGCCAAATGAAAATGGCCATGAAAAATAAAATGTTATATCTTTTGGAAAAATAAATACCTAGGTAAACAAGTTGTCCATGACACACCTAGAAGTGCTCAGGTAAACAAGTGCCTTAAAAACACACCTGCAGCAGAAAGCCTAAAAATAAATGTAAATCTATGCAATGTGTTTGTAAACACACATAGATCAAGGCTATGGAAACCTCAGGCCCAAAAAGCAATGGAACTTAAATGTTATATCTAAACAATTGCTGGCCTTGTTTGTATTATGGATTGTGCGCATCTGTGAAGGTGAATAAACCCTCTTTAAACAACTCATCCATTTGTGAGACACCGCCATTCCCTGTGTTATTGCTCATTCAGTATATACTATGGTGTGTATTCCCTTTCCCTTGCCGAAGTGTCACAAAGTCAAGTCAGTCAAGTCATCCCTTAGCCTAGCCAGTTATTTCAGCCTTCACCCTTCACTAGCAAATTGATCACAACTATGAAGTGAGTATGGTCCTGAAAGTCTAGTCTGAGTAATAATAATAATTAACGACACTATATATTTGGATTTAGATCGCCAGTCATGATTACTCTGTGTTTTAGTAGCTATTTGAATAAATTGTAAAGCATGTATTAACCTTGACACCTTGCAGCAGCTATGGATGATAGTCTGAGTTGTATTTGGTCTTGGTTAGACCTAGTTTGACCATGGAGGACCATGAGACATGAGATGTTGGACCTTATGATGATATGGATAGATGATATATGGTCTATGTACACATACAGGATGATTCTATGCAGCAGCTACAGGGTTATGATGATGATTCTTGGGATACAGCAGTGTTTGGTCATTTACAGATCATTATTATTGGCCTTATTCCGGTACATCGGATATTTATTCTGATCATGCAGAGATTCATATGGTGTATGAGTACACATCTTGGATGGATTTGGACCTTCTGAGTCCAATGGGACAGTTTGTTTTCAGTTCCGGGCACTCATAGTGATGATTTAGCCTCAGTAGGCTGTCCTAGTGCAGTTTTGGTCTATTGGAGGCCCTGTCGGAGCAAAGATGACTTTTATCCGGGTGACCTAGGGCGCTGATGATGGAGTGGGTGGTCCAGCCACTTGTTTTTACCATATTACCCCCCTCCCGGACACATTGGTGCCCTCACCTTGACAGCGCCATCACTCCAGGAGGCTGTTTGGGCAGTTTCACGCTTCCCGAGGCATTTCAGGATTGGTAGAAATGGCTATTGAGAAAATCGATTTGGGATACTGAGGCAAAGTTATGGCATGGGATGATCAGTGATGATAGATCGGGACCTTCCACACCTCCTCCTGCAGTTTCAGCTTCATCGGGGCCTGCATCCATCACTTATGGCACTTTCTGTGGATTTTTTGAGGTCTTTTGAGGACCACGACTTCACCTTGGAGGCACGATTTGGTATATTCATGATTATTTATTGGTTATTGTGCCATGGGGATTGACCAAGGAGGAATAAAATTACCCCTTGGACCCACCATGAGCTTCTTATGATATTTTGTCATCATGATTTGGTGGGACTCCCCTCTCCTAGGGCGACTTTGTCAATTTATGTTATATTTTATATGTGATCCATGTATTATATTGTTGAGCTCATCTCAACCATTGATTAGACATTTGTATCTTTTAATCTTAGCCACTCATTCAAAAAGTGGTTAGGGTTTTGGTGCCTCTCCTTCCTATTTAAAGGAGAGAGCCTCTCATTGTAAAGGGTCTTTGGCTCTTGGATTATTGGTATAGAAAAATATTCTTGTGGAAATTCTTGTGGTATCCTTTGCATCTGGTGTTCTTAGATGGTGATTGGAAAGTCTATTGCAACCTAGCATTTGGAAATTGTGGTAAGATCTATCTTTTTTGGAAATCATTGTTTGTCTACAGGAGGGCGACTTCAACAAGGGCGATTTTGCAAGGCTTCTTCAAATCGACTTTCTTGGCATTCGCTTGTATCAGGGGGTTATCATTAGTATCATTGTGATCTATGCTATCTTTCTGTTACTTCTTTTGTGGCATTAGTCTTATCTCTTGATGCATCAAATCTGATATTGTTGACGTTTGTTGTGCAGGAGAGAGGGCGCATTGGCTTCTTGGACAAAATCGATTTGCATAGAAACTACCTCAAAGCTTCCAAATTGATCGGGATTGCATAGATCATCATCATCAAGGCATCTACAAGGTTATCCAGGTAAGATCCACAGGTTTGTTTCTCTTTCCTTTATCCAATCCATTGACATAACTCATAAATTGTTAAAACCCTAAATATTTCAAAACCCCCATTTTACATTTTCTCAGATCTACTTAGATCTAGTGGGTTGTTGGGCATGATATTGAAAACCCACCTCTATAGCATCCACGGCATCCCGGATCTATAGTTTGGTGAGGATTGGCTTCCGTTTGACCCCTCTCCCAAGCCAACTTAGCTTCTCCCAAGGAAGGCGCACTTCACCATTTGAGCAAGTTGACCTAGATCTAGGTGATGGGTGTTTGAGATTCCACTTGATTTGACATCTACACATCAAATAACATACACCCAGGTTGTCTCTTTTCTGAAATTCACCTTGTGGGCCCTATTCCACATTTCAAGGGATTTAAACCCCACTTTGGACCACTTGGAACACTTAAACTCAGATCTACTAAGATCTAACCGGTGGATTGCCACGAAATTATAGATCCATACCCCTACTTGACTGATCTACCCGGATCTAAAATTTGGATGCCATCCGACTTGATTTGACCTACCTAACCCCACTTTTTAGCCTCCTTGGGCAAAGTCACACCACCTTGGAGAAGTGAGTTCACTCACTTCGAGGAACTGGGTACTTGAGATTCTTGAAGATCTGAAACCGGAATAATTTAAAACCTAGGTCTAGACTGTCACTTTGTCAAATCTTGCCTTGGGGACTGCATTCCTTGTTTTTAGGGATTGTGGTCCACTTGGGTCAAACCTAGATCTAGAAACATTCAACCATCAAGAACTTTATTGCCCACTTGTTCTAAGTACTAGGAGTCCTAAACCTCAAGTCAACCCTACTTTGACTCCGCTTCCCAATTCCCAAGGCACTGGCCTCTCTCCAAGTTAACTCAACTTTCCTAGATTGTTGGATTGACTTGTGGTTTGACTTTTGCATGGTGAACTATACCCTTGAAGCTATCATGGATCATGGTCAAGCTTGTCACTTGTACTAGTTAGCCCCAATTAAACCCATAAACTACCCTGCATTGGACACGGTTCCCAAGGCAGTGGATCCTTTGACATTGAACTAGTACACTAGCCCTAGATCTCACTACAAACATTATAAGTCACTCTTACATTCAATTATGAACCAAAGCTATACCTATTAAACCCCTCACTTGGCTTGTGACTTCATCCTTAGGTATAGGATAAACCATACACCTAACTTCACATAGAAATACCCTGATTTGGTGTCTTGGTTTTGATCTCTCCTGTCGGGAGTAGATCGGGTCTCCCCCTTTGTTGTCTGGGCTAGATAACATAAAGCGAAGGTTGCCTCGACTGGCGTGACAACCATACATATTGGAGGTCGAGGTGATCGTGGTTGCACCTTTTGAGTTGCCCTTCCCTATTGCCATCCATGACTGGATCCATCCAAAGGGGTAACTACATCTTAGGTGATAACAGGTCCAAAAAGCAATGGTTCTTAAATTTTATATCTAAACGATTGCTGACCTTATAAGTAAATATACAAACATGCCCTTGATGCAAGCTGCGATTAGTTGTGCTTATCAGCACACCAGAGATCCGAAGGGTTATGTAGGCCAAAAAGGTCATGAAATGAAATCAATAGATCATAATGAAACTGGATCATCTTTTATAAAAGAGGACATGAAGCCTAAGTTGAATAAGCACTCTTTAAATAACTTACCCATCTGTGAGACACTACCATCCCTCGTGTTACTACTTGTCCAGCATATGTTAGAGTGTGTATCCCCTTTCCATTTCCAAAGTGTCACAAAGTTAATTCAGTAGTCAACCCTTAGCCTAGCCTTTTGATTTTTAGCCTTCACCCTCCACTAGCAAATTGATCACAACTGTGAAGTGAGTCTGGTCTTGAAAGTCTGGTCTGAGTAATAATAATAATTAATGACTTTATATATTTGGTTTTAGATCGCCAGTAATGATTACTTGTTATAATTGCTACTTGAATGAATTGTAGAGCACGCTTTAACCTTTCACACCTTACAGCTGTTTGATGATAGCCTGAGTTATATTTTGGGTCATGTTGACTTGGTCAAACCCAGTTTGACCAAAACTCAACCACAGGACATGAGGTGGCAGACCTCAGATGATACAGAGATATGATATATGGTCTGGTACGGGTCACCACGGTGGTTCTATGCAGGGGTTTCAGACTTATGATGATGATTTGTGCTTTTCAGCACTTTTACAGATTATTATTATTTGGTCTGTCGGATATGATGGACATTTATTTTAGATCATGCAGAGATCTATATGGTGTATGAGTACACATCTTAGATGGATTTGGGCTCTCTGGGTCCAATGAGATAGTCTGTTTTCATTTCTGGGCAGTTACAGTGATTTCTAGCCTCAGTTGGCTATCCTAGTGCAGTTTTGGCCTATCAGAGGCCCTGTCAAAGCAGTGATGAGATTTGATGGGTTCACCTAGGGCGTTGTGCATGGAGGGGGTGGTCCAAGCACTTGTTATTAGCATATTACCCCCCTCCTAGAGAGCTTGGTGGCCTTACCTTGACAGCGCAGGCACTCCAGGAGGCAGTTTGGGCATGTTCACATTTCCCGAGGTAGTTAAAAAAATGGTAAAAATGGCTACTGAGGGATTCGATTTGGGCTACTGAGGCAAGGGATTAGCATGGGATGATGTTTGATGATGAGAGTGATGTCTTCCACACCTTCTCCAGCAGTTGCAGCTTTCAGTGGGGCCTACACTCTTCACTCCAGCATTTTATATGGTTTTCTGGACCCTCCAAAGGCTCACAACTTTCCCAGAGAGGCACGGTTTGGTGCTTAGACCGTTATTTTATTGATATTGTGCCATGGGGATTGACCAAGGGTGTTAGAAATTACCCCTTGGACCCACCATGAGCTAGATCTTATATTTTATCATTGAGATTTGGTGGGACCCCCTCTCCTAGGGCGATTTGGTTCATTGATATGTTATATTGTTATATTGATCCATGTACTTTAATGTTGAGCTCATCTCAACCATTGATTAGATCAATTTGATCTTTTAATCTTAGCCAACCATTAAAAAGGTGGTTAGGGTTTTGGCGTCACTCTGGAGGGCTAGCGATTTCACTTGGAGGAGCTGGATCTCACTCTTGATTGCCTCACTTGGGAAGGATTATCAATTTGCAAGGTAGCCGCAAGCTTTAGAGGTAAGATCTACAAGGTACGTATCTATTTTCATGCATTTTACCCATTGGTCACTTCAAACCGTCATATCTTAAAGTTAAAACCCTAGTTTTTAGATCTGATAGATCTAGCAATTATCTGGGCTTAATAATTAAAACCCACCTCATAATAAATTAATTAACCTTGGAGACCAAATTTGGTCGGAATACGACTCCATTTACCCCCTAATCTAAGGCACTGGGCCACTCCAAGGGAGGTCGCACTTGTGGGTTAGTGGGTTTTTTCCAGATCTATCATCTGGGTGTTGCTTGTTCCTCATCAAAACATCAGATCCATTGTTTAGCCACCCTCCTAGTGCCATTGCAACTTGAACTTTGACTTGTGGGCCCCATTTCACTCACTTTCCATAATTTAAGGGTGGGCCCCACTTGGGTATTTAGATTGGCATTAGATCCATCTAGATCTATTCATTTAAACTCATAAGTGGCATTTTCATCCCTTGGTTGAGTATTTGTCCTTCCTATAAGCCTCCTCCACCAAGCCCTAATTTCATGTGTCCACTTACATTCCCTAGATCTAGATCCATTCACTCTTGATCTTCTCCTATTTCAACTTCACACTTCCCTAGGAGGTCTAGAGTAGGTTTGCTAGCCTTCATTGGTTGGCTAGGGTCTCCCCCTTGGTCTTGCTTAGGCTAGATCTAAAGTGAAGAGTGCCTCGGTTAGCGTGACAACCATTTACCTTGGGAACCGTGGCATCTCATGGGTCACCTCTTTAGTTGTCCAACGCCTCTACCATCCTAGATATGATAACTTTTTGGGACAACTACAAGTTGTGTGATAATAGGGGTCTAGGAGATCATATCTTCACTAGTCTAATGCCCCACCTACATCAAAAAAATATAGCATGTGATAAAGTGTCAAAAGACACTAGGACGTGTGTCCAAAAATACAATAATAAACCCCCAAAATGATGAATGGGATAACGTGTGGACCCCACTGATGCCGGAGACCAAGTTGGAATGTGTGGAAAATATCATCATGAAGTCCTGGACCAATCTCATGCCATTTCCTCACCCCACTGAGCCAAATCAATTTCCTTTGTTAGCCATTTTACTGTCGGAAAACCACCTCTGAAAGTACAAAAATGCCTGTAACTCTCTGCCATGTGCCCCGAGCACAAAACTGACTGCACCAAAATGTCTAGGGATGGTGTAATATAGTAATAAGAACTGGATGGACCCCATATCCCCTTTGTAGCGCCCTCGGAGAACAAAAATAATCTTTGAATGTGCTAAATAGGCCATTTCTACATGGCAAACTGAAGAAAAGTGGTAATTTGACCATATCTGTCATGTCCCCTCCCATCGATCCAATGCAAGGAAGGGAACATGGCACTAAAATCTGGGCTTTTACAAAACTTAGCCCCATTCATCATGAACAAGCTCATGGCATTACAAATAAAATGCATATGTGTGCAAATGCAAATCAAGCAAACGTGCACAGCGGAATAAAATATCATCCACACATATTTTCACATGCATTCATCATATCAATAACAACATCAAATTAAATAACATTGCAAAGTCTAATACACAAAGAATACTCATCTTGATGTAATGTTGTCCCAAGCAACTAGCTATGTCGCTGCAACGTTCCACCCAACCATAGGTCTCTGCCCAGCCTGTATTCTTTCAGCACTCAGAGACCACCCTAGAGCTGGGCATGAAATCTACAAGGAAAAGGGGACTCTCAAGCTCAGCACAGTCCAAAGCAATGGATACCCATCTCAACCCCAACATTCAACAATGGAATTTACAGAATAGGGTCCATGGGTTTTCCCCAAATCGTGGCACACCCAAAAACGAAATGTTAGATGGGGAATCAACCCTGGGAGAGAAAAACGATTTCAGAAAACGTTTATGGGCATTCAAGGGGCAGAAACGGCCTCTACAAACCCCCAAATCGTGACTCTCTTCCTCCCAGCCATTGTGCAACACAAAAACGAGTTCCCAGCTATGGAAAATGAAGGAAAATTATCGAAAATGTGAAGGGAAACGCCCCAGCTAGCTCAGACTGCGAGAGGGAGCAAAGAACATGGGTGAAGAATGGCTTGGGGAGCAATTTCGTGGCTCTTTTCTTGCCCAAGAAGTCAAACACGAATTTCCATGAAGGGTGGCTTGCCCATACCCGAATGTGGACAACCATACCTCTCCATTCCCCAAGGCATTAACTACCTCAACCAAGTCTTGGGAGAAATGAATGATTGGGCACAAAAGTCAACATGGGTAGTTGAGGGTTGATGGGTTCTCTCATTGACACTTGGCTTGACTTTATTGGCTCAAGAGTTTGAATATTTCCCTCCCAATTCCTTGTAAATATCATGCCCTCATCTCTTGTTGCATTGCATAGCTAGTTGTGGGCATTTCTATTAAAATGCATATTTACAATTTCCATGGCTCACTAGCACATGGGTAGCATAATACCAAATACTTGCCTCTTCAAGGTCGAGCATTCACTAGCAGGGCCTTGGCCTTGAGCTCCACGCTATGAATCATATATAACATGTGTGATGTCCTCTTATGCTTAGGCATTGAGGAACATCCTGCTAACCTATTTGATTCCCATAGGTTCGAGCGGGCACTTATAGTCAGGGGATCAGCCGAGGACTTATGCCATATCAGAATATCTAGGGCATAGATTTTATATCACCATTAGATGGACAGGGGCCATTTGAGCCCAAGGACACCTGCATGCATGACATCTAAGCATGATTTGATGATGCATGCACCTTATTGAGTATCCAGGCACCTACATGCAAGTCAACTGCAAATTAGAAGATAAAGTAACCTAATTAGGTTGAAATTAGGGTTTTGAGCAGTTGAGTGTTATAAAAGAAGGTGAAGCGAATGGAGAAGGACCATTATTGATTATTGATTTGTGATCTCGATTTGGAGAAGCTCAGCGAGCTAAGTTGGGGTTGAGGCTTGTACTCGACTATCTGGTGAATTTCGGCAGTGAAAGCTATCTGCCCTAGTTCATCATGAGGTTGGATCATCCAGGTTCAGCATTGTTCTTCATCAAGTATTATCATAATTCAGTATTCAACAGAGTATCTTTTATATTATTTCGTGGGCTTGCCCTCCCTTGCTTGGGCGCATTCCCCAGGTGGTCTTCTATTCGTTTTTCAATATTCAGTGAGCAGAAGTGTTGCATGTGGCTTCCATTCTTCTCAGAGCACCATTATTACCCTTTACCTGGAAGAGGGGCTTCCCACCTAGACTATTGAGGGAGTTGTCAGCATCTACACCTATTGGAGGACGTGAGCATTATCAAGGGCACACTTTTGGGAGAGATCCTCACGTTTTTGGCTTTGGAGCCACTACTTCTTATGCATGCAGCTTCCATCATATTCAGAGGGGCACTATAACCCTAGTGCACATTATCCGGAGCTTCATCAGGATCCTACCATTTATTTTGGAGCATTATCAACTTGGAGGAGGGCACACTTACCTGAGGGGAGGACGACTTGACTTATCTCTCTATTCCTCAGGTACATTCTTTGCATGCTGGGTTTATCTTCATCAACATTAGCAGATCTACATACTGGTATGTGCATGCATTAATTTCTCCTACTTTCTAGCATTCCTATATTTTCTAGGGCACAATTCTACATGCATGCAAAGATATGGGTTCACTATCATATTCTGTTGAGATATAAGCCACTAGCCATCTACAGTATTAGAAAAAAAGAAAAAAATATCAGTTTGGGATATTACAACATGCATACAATATTTACATTATAGCCAAAATATCCTAAGGGTCAAAATGGGGGTATTACAATATCATCACCTGTAACTGTCCGAAACTGACAACTGAGTGCACCAACAAACTCAAAATGCTCAAATCCACTAGGAATGAGTACTCATACACCATGTAACCATCAAGAGATACATCTATATGCTCATCCATGCCCAGAATAATAAAATAATGGCCTGTAAATAATAATAATAATAAAAATCCATCAAACCATCATCTGAAACTGTTGTCTGAAGCATGGAACCATCTAATGGGCATAAAGGAACCATGAATAATCCATCTCGAGCACTGTTGGCCCATACTCATCTCGGACCCTGCGGTTGACCTGGTCAAACTAGGTTGACTAGGTCAAAACTGATCAAAATAATGATTCAGACCACAAATAACTACTGCTGCAAGTACAAATGGATGAGATATGCTCCTTTGATTATATCAGTAGCAAGACCAAAGTATAAAATGATGTTTAACTAGCATGATCATGTAAATATAATAATAATAATAATAATAAGTTTAGATCAAAGTGACCAACTACTATAAACAGGAACCTCAAGTGTATACTCATTTACAGACTGGGCCAATTTGCTAACCATGGGTGAGGGTGGAGAAGCAAGGCTAGGCTAAGGGAAAAGACTTGGCAACCTCAACACTGCAATCTCTCAAATAAGGGAACAAGGAAAGACCACCTACATATGTTGGATAGAGAAAAACACAAGGGATGGAGGTGTCTCACAAATGGGTAGAATGATGAGACCGCTTCCAATAGACTCTAGACAAGCAACCTTTATTAGCAAATTATTGTCAGCTTTGCACACTTTGAGATTTGTCATTTATTTCCATTTAAAGATTTTCACTAGCCAGCCTCCAAAGGCAGGTGCCCTGAAAGCCTTATGGGATTCAGATATGACTCGGTATGACCTCCATTGCATGCCACCGTCCATAGGTGCGATGGAGTTACCACCTTGTTTCCCTATGGGGACAAATGGCCTCATATCAAACAAGGATGAGTGCTCGTCCTTTGGTCACTAAGTAGCTAATATAGATATATGTAGTAGTGTTTAACAACATTGTTTTTGCTGACTTAGCATTCTTTTAGATATAGCATTTAAGTTCGATGCTTTACTGTTTAGCAACACTGTTAATAGGAATACTTGGTTTTGAGGACTAAAGGAGAACAATCACTGTGACTAGAATCACACACTCCAGAGCCGAGACACAATGTAAACAAGGAATCTATCCAACACAGAGGTCTAGGTGGGGGAAGTCCTCGAGATCACTAGCTAAGGTGAAAGTCAGGATAGCATCAAGACTGAAAGATAACGGATGGATGGGGAAGTGACTGATGGTGCCATGGATAGCAAAATCCCTTCAAAAAGGGAATGACCGAGTCCATACTTATGAAGTAAGGGCATGACCAATGAGTATACACAAAAATCTCCTACTCATAGTAATTAACCACTTCTACACTAAACAACAAGTAAGCATAATATAAACTATCACCAATAAACAATCACCATATACCCAGTCAAAACTACCTAGATAAAGAAAAGAGCACATCAGCAGTCCAAATACACAAATCATATACCTGCTGGATCATATACCTGAATCCTTGATATGAACAATCTAAATCATACTGAAGCACTACGGCTGAATACATCATGGGCATTGACATCAATTTGCTCTGGATGATAGACGAATGGCTAACTCAATCACCGACCTGGGGTCATGGGGCTCAGAACCTAGCATGAGACTGTCAAATTTACAAGCTCTGGATCCACAGAATACATGAGAGTGATCATCAATATGTTGCTCATCATCAACTGATCTCAACCAAAATGTGCAAAGGACTGGCTCAAAAATATACTGGGAAGTGATCTGCAATCATGGTAGCCCGACTACTATGGATGTGATAACAGGTTAATGAGTGTATTGATTATATGGTGATGTAGCAAAAATCCCCTCATCATTAGATGGATGGAGGAGGAAAGCACCCTTTCATCCACCAAAAACCTTCATCAAAGATGCCATGATGTGGAAAACTAAGCCCTTCATTTAGTATAGCATCCTGTGTCTCCATTAGCCCATTATTTAATAAGGCATTGGTTTTCCATTCCTTTTATTACCTTGGCTTTCACCTTCACTCTCTAGCTTATCGGTTTCCCATTTTCCATTCCCACGCATTTCATCTATACTACAATGACATCCATTTTATTAAGGCTTACTCTCCCTATATCACCTAGAGCCTACACTCCATAGCCTTAGCAATCTTACTTAGGGATATCCCCCTTGAGTTGGAAGACAGCCAACCAAAAGAGAGAGGGAGAGTCATTGAGGTGACAGTGGGTGGCCTTCCTGAATGTAATGTCCTCTTCTGCTTAAGCACCAAAAACTCTCCCGCTAACCTATTTAATTCCCATAGGTTCGAGCGGGGTACTGACAATGAGGGAATTGGACTGATGCCATTGGAATAAAAGAAGATCTTAAGCAATAATATTAAGTCATCAGTAGGTAAAAGAAGGCCACCGGGGCAAGTAGCAACTGACATGCATAACATGCGAGCTAAACTCATAGTGCATGTGACAGGAGTTAATTAAAGTGCATGCATGCATCCAGAAGTGAGTGTATGCAACCTCAACTTAATAAAAGAAAGAAAAGCGAGTCAGGGCATGTAATCTCAACACAATAAAAGAAGGAAAAGTGATTTGCTCAGCATGCATTTACTATTATTGATCATTGAGATTCGTGTTAAGAGCTTTGAGAGCCAAATTAGGGTTGAGAGCAATTGCCTTAGCCAAAAAAGGTGAATTCGGTAGCGAAATCTATCTACCCTAGACACCTCCAAGGATAGATTACCTAGATCTATCATCATAATTCAAAGAATATCAAGATTGTTGAAGTCTCCAGCCAAGTCTTGAATGAAAAGGCAGTTTACCATCACGATCTTGGGTCATTGAAGAACTAGTGACCAGAGGGCGCATTTCCTTGGAAAACTGAGTACAAGGGCATATTTAATGAAGCAACATCATTAATGAAAGGAGGGTGTTGTTATCACACCATAGTAGCAGGGCTACTATTCTTGTTCAGCAGATATCTGCACATTCCAGAGCTTCCATTATTCAGAGCATGGCTATGATGATTGTATATTTTGTGATCACTCATGATCAGAGCAGTGTATTATTCAGACTTATGTTAGACCTTGTGTCAAGGCTGAGCCTTGAGAGTTCAGATTTGATGACCGATGTGACCCTTTATCCCATACAGTTTCAGTTCAGTGCTTAGAGATGTATTACAGTAGTGTTGCAGATGGTATATGATGTTTATTACTATGATGATGTTGTATGATCTATGGATATTTTATCATTGACTGTGGATTATTATCTTGTTGATTTAGTCATGTTCACAACATCTGCTTGGTATATTATTCCTGATGTGGCAAACTATTTAAAATGAACTATAAATCATAAAGGGGACAATTGCTTGCAAATTTAGGTCATTTAACAAAACCCACTGGTTTTCCACCTTACATAGATATGGTCTTTCCTGACACCAGTTGTCTGCTAGTGTAGGCTCCATATTCACTTGGCTCCATCCATACATGACTTTCCTATTTGACTTTAAACCTTGACCTATCTCATTTGACTTTCTGATACTGAGGACTTCCCCATTTTTCTACCTCTGTGGTTGGACCGCATCCCTGTATGTTCAGTGTCTCGGGTCTAAGTTGGTGACAAAACTTGCCTTTGGTGAGTTGGATTGTAGGCCTAAATCATTATGGTCGGTTGTCCCGATGTTTGGCATTGGCTCGAACTCCCCCTAGTCACTTGAGATGTTGTTGGTTAAAACTAAAAGCTCATGTTCTACTTATGGAAACTTATAAATTCTCCCATGGAAACTAAAAAGGGCAAGAGCGATGAACAGCTAAAAATACTCCTCGAAGAGTATAAGAAAGGTCCAAAAAGCAATGGTTCTTAGAAGCTATATCTAAACAATTGCTGACCTTATATGTATATGAAAACATGCCCTGGATGCAAGCTGCAACTAGTTGTGCTTTTCAGCGCACCTGAGATCCGAAGGGTTATGTAGGCCAAAAAGGCCATGAAATGAAATTGAATGATCCTAATGAACCTGGATCAACTTGATGTAGACATGATGCCTAAGTTGAATAAGCACTCTCTAAACAACTTATCCATTTGTGAGGCACAGCCATCCCCCGTGTTATTTTGTCCAACACAGAGTTTGTAGCTTCCCCCTTCTCCCAGTCCAAAGTATTTTTGAGTTAAGTTAGACAAGTCAACCCCTTGGCCCAACCTTGTTCCTAGCCTTCATCCTTCACTAGCAGTTTGACCATGTCCAATGGGTGAGTTTGTCATTTGAACTATTGTGCAAGTAATTTTATAACAAAGGAATATGCTAACTTGATTAATGCCACTGAATGGATGTTATACGTTGAGCTTGGCTGTGAGAATGATTAGAGAAACATGTCTTAGTCTACTGATGTGATTTATGCTTGGTTGTATATTATTGGGATCCGTGATGATGCGGGCCATATCTATACCTATTGATCATGATTGATGGTCCCACATACTTGATGATGATGTCATATGATGGACATATGGTTCATATGATGATTGATGCAGTTCAACAGGTTTTATTATTATTTCAGATCATCAAATTATGCACTATCCATATATGGTGGACCCTACAGCTGGCCCATTAGGGCAACCCATGGTGTATGAGTACACATTCCTAGTGGATTTGGGTCTTCTAGATCCAATGAGACACTTATATTTCAGTTCCGGGCACTTTTGACAGTGATTGATGCAATTTTACACTTGTTGACCAGATTTGGGGCTGATTTCCCAGCCTAAGCAGCAGGGGCCATGAGAGGCCAGTTCACCTAGGGAGCTGTATGAGGAGGGGGTGGTCCAGCCACTTGTTTTTACCATTTACCCCCCCTTTTGGAGAGCCTAGCGGGCTCAGATGGACAGCGCAGATGCCCTGGGAGGCAGTTTTGGCACTTTCACAGTTACCGAGGCAGTTAAAAAATGGGATAAAGTGGTCACTGAGGAATTTGATTTGGGCAATTGAGGCAAGGTTTTGGCATTTGGTTTTCACAGAGGTCTTCCAGGGTGATCCCACTATCTTCCAGCCAGTTTTCACCATGTGGGTAGGCCCACAGCGATCACAGGAGGTCTTTTACGGCTTGTCTATCACAGATTTTGAGGACAGATTTGATCATTTATATTATCTTGGACATATTTTATTATTTTATTGTGCCTTGGGGATGAGCTAGTAAGGATTGATGCCTCCTAGCCCCACCATGTGCTTCTTATGTCATGTCCTAGTCATTATGAGGTGGATTTTTGTACTTTTACCCCTCTAGTGGATGACGTCATCCTCACTTTGTACCATTTAGTTAGGGCGTCATCATTATATTGGGTGATCCATGTGATATATTGTTATGATTCATTATTAGCCATTGATCATGTAGTGAGATCTTTTCATCTCAACCACTCATTTGATGTAGTATTGTAGAGTGGTATAGGGTTTTGGTCTTTATTATCCTATATAAGGAGGAGACCCCCTATTGTATAGCTCACCTTTGGAGCTCTGGAATATTGGAATAGAACACTTCTTTGTGGAGCATATCTCTCTTGTCTTGTGGATTCTCTTGCATCTTGAGTATACAGTATCTCTTCTATGTATCATTGTGGATTTTGGTGCTACATCTAGTTTTCTTGCAGGGAAGTCGAATTGGTGGAGAGGAGGGTGATTTCTTGAGGGTTATTGTTGGAGGGATCCACATATTCTCTCTTGGGTTGATCTTGTTACAGGGAGTATCCTTATTGTATCTTCATGACATAGTTGATGCTTTCTATTACATCTTTCTATCATTTTCATAATCATCTTACTTGACTTGTTTCTTTGATCTTGTCTTGTAGGAGGAGGACGATTTGGCTACCTTGAGGAGGACGATTTGGCTTGGAGAATCAAAATTGCACTCTTGAATATACACATAGGAGAATGCTATCAATTTGCAAGGTGGCCACAAGCAATTGAGGTAAGATCTACAAGGTATGTGCCTCTTTCCATCCATTCTCTCTTCATTGGTCATAAACCCTAATTAATCAAAAAATCCATTTTGGTTTTTCTTAGATCTACTTAGATCTAGCCTTGCTTTTGAAAAGATCTTAAGAAACCACCTCTATAGCATCCACCCCTAGTTGGATCTATAGTTTGGTGGTGATTGGGTTAAAATTGACACACTTTTCAAGGCAATATAGCCCTCTTGAACCAAATCGCACTTCCTTTGAGATGCTTGTTTGGTTAGATCTAGCATATGGGTAGGTGATATCCCACTTGATGTGCAATCTACACACTTGATAACCTACCCCTAGACTTTTACTTGGGTGATTTCTACCTTGTGGGCATCATTCCACATTTTAAGGGATTAAAACCCCCTTTTGAACTACCTGGCACCTTAAAACTCAGATCTAGTAAGATCTAACCGTTGGATTGACTTGATTTTCTAGATCCACATAGATTGGTGCCTAAGCTACTTGGATCTACAATTTGGTGGCCATTGGACTTGATTCGACACACCTTATCCACCTTTTAGCCCTCCTTGAGCAAGGTCGCACTTCCTTGGGTGACTGAGTTTGCCCACTTCTAGGACCTGGATAGTTGAGATTGCAGTGGATTTGGAACGGGCATACCTTGAAACCTATATCTAGAGTGTCATTTTGTGACGATCTGCCTTGGGGGTAGCATTCCTTGTTTTAAGGGATTGTGGTCCACTTGGTTCATTTCATGAAATCCTAGATCTAGCAAGATCCAACCATTCTATCTCAATTAACCCGCTTGACTTGACCTCTAGGTGTCCCGATCTACACTTTGACATAGCTTTTGACTCCATTAACCCATCCAACAAGGCACTAGTCCTCCTTAAGCAAGTCGCACTCCTTGGGAATTGTGTCAAACCTTAGATCCGGTACATGGGTACTCCTAAATTCAACTTAGATCCATAGATCTACTCATTACATATCCTCTAGTGCCAATCGCATCCCTTAATTTCACCTTGTGGGTCCACTTTAAGCCATTTCACATATCTCAAGAAGGTAAGACCCATTTGTGTACCATATGGTACTATATCTTGTCATCATAACTAATCATGTGGCCTAAATCATACATTGGTTGAAATACTAATCATTTCTCAAACCACCTTCAACCATACTTTAATTTCTAGGTCCACTTTACCTTGCATTGGTTTCCGCAACTGACCATTTACTCATCCCTAGGAACCTTTGTTTGTGTCCAACATCTTTGATTGGTTATAGGGTCTCCCCCTAGGTCTTGATCTATCTAGATCTAAAGCGAAGAGTGCCTCGGTTGACGTGACTCCCACCTTGCATTGGGAACCGTGGCATCTCTTGGGTCACCTCTTTAGTTGCCCATCTCCTCTACCATCCCAGATGGGATACCACTGGGGGCAACTACAAGAAGTGTGATAACAGGTGCATTGACCATTAGAGGCGCAGCCTCTTCCCTTCTTAGATCTGCGTGGAACTTTGGGGAAGTCATGAACATCAAGGGCTGTCCCCATCCCTCACGTGATAGCAGCAAATCTTGGTTTCTATTGACAGTGGTTTAACATAACAACAGTTCTCAGTTGAAGCTGCCATATAATACATGGATGTCATGCATACCTTTGCAAAGGCGTGTTTCAGCAGAGTTTAGGCCAGCAGCCCTCCATTCTTCTCTAGCGTGAGCTTCCCTTGGAGTTGGGCACATAACTCAACAAGAAGGCGTGTTTATTCATTGAGAGGCGCAGGGTTTTATCAGAGTTAAGGACTGCTCATGGTTCTTCTTTAAATCTGGAACAGCAACACTCACGTGAACCCTTCACATGGAGTTAATCAAGGGCAGCCATTCCTTATCAGCATTATAAACTCCTGGGGCATCTCCATCTTACAGAGTGTCATGTCCCAAATTTGGAATTGAGTCACAATGGCCTAATCACATTAGCCATATTCATTAGAGTTTGTAAAATTGATGTTAAGGGTCAAATAATTGCCAAGGAGGAAAATTACTAGTTTCCTAGGTTTGGGGTGGAAGCTTTGGGATTTGGAATAAGGGGGATAATAAATGATGTTTAGATATTAGAAGGGTTCAATTATTTAATAAATAGAGTGAATAAAGAAATTCAAGAGAAATCCTAGATGACAAATGGTTTTGGAGACATATGGAGGATGTGGGACCCACACTAGCTTGATTTTTCATAATACATGGTATCTCTCTTTTGCAAATTCGAATTAATGGGAATGTGAACACTCTTGGGTGAGTTGGTAAGTCATAACACATGTCATTTATCATCTTAGGTCGAATTGGGAAGGATTGGTAACCTCCATGGAAGATAAAGAGTCAAAGTGGAAGTTTGTGGACACTTGGGCTAGATTCCCTAGCCCCTATGACACCAATGATGGAGCATCTATGACAACTATGACAAATTGCAGACCTGACCTCTGACATCTGACCACTATGACATGTCAGCCCCAAAAATAGGCTCAAGGAAGTCGAATTTGGGAGTTGGAGAAGCCAAAGAGACTCAAAATCAAATTTGGGAGAAGATGGAAGGTTGGAACTAGGAGACAAGTGGCAAATGTGGAATATTTCCTAAATGGAAATCTATTGAATCTATTGAGAGGATTTCGACCCTTAGAAGGCTAATGTTGGTTATAAAATGTAGAAATGAAATATGAGAATGGCTTTTGATCATTTGTAGAATTTGCAATTGCATTTGTGAAGAGGGAGAGCTAGTGGATGACTAGTTTCTTGCCTTAGCCAATTTCGAGGGTGAAAGATTCCCATCCAAGTTGGCAATCGGAAAGGCCATTCAGACCTTTCATTTGGAGCTTTAATGGAGTCTTTATTTGCAGGTGTAAGCTACAGGGCAGCTCATGGTTTCTTCTATTGCAGCTCGCTCCTTCAACCATTTCCAGTTTTGATGGCATATTCTTGATCCTTGAGGGAGGGCGTTTTTGGTGAGCTATTGTACTCTTTGGGGGAGCTTCTAATGCACCATTTCTTTTGTAATATGAAGTAAATACTCTGTTCTTCATCTCCAGAAAGTTTCAGGTCGAAATTCCAAGTAGAAATGTATAAATCTCATTTTTAATGGAAGAACAATGCCATTTCCCCACTACCTTGTTGTGAACCAATGTATTGATGATGATTTCGAATGAATGGATGATTCTATGATGCATCTGTGATTAATGGACTGCCATGGATGTATTTTACAAGTTTCATGTACTGTACTTGAGCATTTGAAGTATTTTTACTCAGTTTAATTGCATTGGGAGAAGAAATAGTGCCATTTCCCCAAGGGTCGAATTGGTGATTTTTGCAGTTGAATGGGAGAGGGTGAGAACAGTTGTAATAAACCATTAATGGTGCATATGAGACCTGTTATCACACCATAGTAGCGGGGCTACTATTCTTGTACAGCAGATATCTGCACATTCAAGAGCCTACATTTTTCCAGAGCATGGCTATACATGTTGGATCACTCATGATCAGAGCAGTACATTATTCAGATTTTGTATATGACCTTGTGTCAAGGCTGAGCCTTGAGAGTTCAGATTTGATGACTGATGTGACCACTTATCCCATTACAGTTTCAGTTCAGTGCCTAGAGATGTATTACAGCAGTGTTTCAGATGATACTTGATGACTATTATTATGATGATGTTGTGTGATCTATGGATATGTTCACTGACTGTGGATTATTATCTTGTTGATTTAGTCGTAATCATAGCACGTGCTTGGTATATTATTCTTGATGTGGCAAACTATTTAAAATGAACTGTAAATCATAAATGGACAATTACTTGCACTTTTAGGTCATTTAACAAACTTACTGGTTTTTCACCTTACATAGACATGGTCTTTCCCCGACACCAGTTGTCTGCTAGTGTAGGTTCCACATTCACTTGTCTCCATCCATACATGACCTTCCTGTTTGACTTTAAACCCTGACTTGTCTCATTTGACTTTCTGATACTGAGGACTTCCCCATTTTTCTACCTCTGTGTTTGGACCGCATCCCTGTTATTCAGTGTCTCGGCTCTAAGTTGGTGACAGAACTTGCTTTTGGTGAGTTGGATTGTAGGCCTAAATCATTCTGGTCGGTTGTCCCGATGTTTGGCATTGGCTCGAACTCCCCCTAGTCACTTGAGATGTTGTTGGCTAAAACTGAAAGCTCATGTTCTACCTATGGAAACTTGAAAAATTCGCCCATGGAAACAAAAAAGGGCAAGAGCAATGAAAAGCTAAAAATACTCCTCGAAGAGTATAAGAAAGGTCCAAAAAGCAATAGTTCTTAAAAGCTATATCTAAACAATTGCTGACCTTATAAATATATGAAAAACATGCCCTGGATGCAAGCTGCAACTAGTTGTGCTTCTCAGCATATCTGAAATCCGAAGGGTTATGTAGGCCAAAAAGGCCATGGAAATAAAATTGAATGATCCTAATGAACCTGGATCAACTTGATGTAGACATGATGCCTAAGTTGAATAAGCACTCTCTAAACAACTTATCTATTTGTGAGGCACAGCCATTCCCCGTGTTCTTTTGTCCAGCACAGAGTTTGTAGCTTCCCCCTTCTCCCAGTCCAAAGTATTTTTGAGTTAAGTTAGACAAGTCAAACCCTTGGCCCAACCTTGCTCCTAGCCTTCATCCTTCACTAGCAGTTTGACCATGTCCAATGGGTGAGTTTGTCATTTGAACTATTGTGCAAGTAATTTTATATAACCACGGAATATGTTAACTTGATTAATGCCACTGAATGGAATTTTATACTTTGAGCTTAGCTGTGGGAATGATTAGAGAAACATTGTCTTAGTCTACTGATGTGATTTATCCTTGATATTATATTCTTGGGATCCGTGATGATGTGGACCATGTATGGATGATTATTGATGATGATTTATGGTCCCACATGTTTGATGATGATATCATATGATGGACATATGATGCAGATGATGTTTGATCCAGCTCAGCAGGTTTATTATTATTTCAGATCAGCAGATTATACATTGTCCATATATGGTGGACCCTACAGCTGGCCCATTAGGGCAACCCAGGGTGTATGAGTACTCATTCCTAGTGGATTTGGGTCTTCTCGATCCATTGAGACACTTATCTTTCAGTTCCGGGCACTTCTGACAGTGATTGATGCAGTTTTACACTTGTTGACCAGATTTGGGGCTGATTTCCCAGCCTGAGCAGCAGGGGCCCCGAGAGGCCATTTCACCTAGGGCGCTGATGATGGAAGGGGTGGTCCAGCCACTTGTTATTACCATTTATCCCCCCTTCCGGAGAGCCTGGTGGGCTCAGATGGACAGCGCTAGCACCCTAGGAGGCAGTTTTGGCACTTTCACAGTTCCCGAGGCAGTTAAAAAATGGGATAAAGTGGTCACTGAAGAAATCGATTTGGGCAATTGAGGCAAGGTTTTGGCATTTGGTTTTCACAGAGGTCTTCCAGGATGGCATCACTACCTTCCAGTCAGTTTTCACCATGTGGGTATGCCCGGATTGATCACAGGAGGAGATTTACTGCTTGACTGTCATGGATTCTGAGGACAGTTTTGGTCATTTTTATTATATTGGACATATTTTATTATTTTTATTGTGCCTTGGGGATGAGCTAGTAAGGATTAAAACCTCCTAGCCCCACCATGAGCTTATATTGTTATGTCCTAGTCACCATGAGGTGGATTTTGATGCTTATATTTTCTCTTGTGGATGACGTCACCCCTTATTGTACCTTTTTAGTGGGGGCGCTATCATTATATGGGTGATCCATGTGATATATGGTTATGATTTATTGTTAGCCATTGATTAGATCTTGAGATCTTTTAATCTTAGCCACTCATGTAAAAAGTGGTTATGATTGTACTCTCTCCCCATCCTATTTAAGGAGGGAGCCTCTCATTGTAAAAATTCATCTAGAGATTTTTGGCTCTTGGCTCTTGGAATAAAATTTCTATCTTTTGGAGTACATGCTTGGATTGGAGTGGATGTTGGTTGTTTCGATTGTAAATGCTATTGTCCATTGCACTGGAGGATCTATTGTAGCTATCTTGCATATTTGCCATACTTTATTTGCAGGTTAAGAGGACGATTTTGACAAGTGCGAATTGGTGGGGAGGCTTGCCCTTCAAGCTTGGAAGAAGTCGTTTTGGGTTTGACAGGGAGTAGTTTTGCCTTTGTGTCAACTATTCTATGTTTCTCTCTCTCTTGCTTGTATCTACCTTCAATTTGTTAAACTGATTGATGCTTTGCTCCTTGGCTTGACAGGTTAGAAGGAATTACATGTGGCTTGGAAAAATCGATTTGGCAAGAGGGCTTCAACAATTCTCCATTTGATCTTTGGCAACGTAATCCTCGTCTCAACTAGCATTCATCTCTTCATCCAGGTATGTTCCAAGAGGTATGATCTTCTCTTCCTTGAATCTTCCATAATTTCTAGATCACAAAAACCTTAATCAAATTAAAACCCTTGTTTTTTTTGGTATTTTTCAGATCTACTTAGATCTAGCATTGTTCTTGAAGAGATTTTGAAAACCCACCTCTATAGCATCCACCCCTAGTTGGATCTATAGTTTGGTGGTGATTGGCTAAGAATTGACCCACTTTTCAAGGCAAAAAGCCCTCTTTGAACCAAATCGCACTTCCTAGAGAGAGGCTTGTTGGGCTAGATCTAGCACATGGGTAGGTGAGATCTCACTTGATTTGCATTCTAGACACTTGATAACCTAAACCCATATCCTTACTTTGGTGAAAACTACCTTGTGGACATCTCTCCATGTTTTAAGGGGTTGAAACCCCCTTTTGATCTTCTTGGGACCTTAAAACTTAGATCTACTAAGATCTAGCCATTGGATTCACTTGAAACTTTGAAGATACATAGATCGGGGTACTAACATCCCGGATCAACATTTTGGTGGCCATTGGATTTAATTTGGTCCACCAAAACCCATTTTTGGACCCTCCTTGAGCAAATCGCACCCCCTTGATTTTTTGAGTTGGTCCACTTCTAGGAAGTGGGTGTTTGAGTTTTTCGTGGATTTGGAATGCCCATGCCTTGAAACCTAGGTCTATACTGTCCTTTCGTCAAGATCCGCCTTGGGGATTGCATTCCTTGTTTTAAGGGATTGTGGTCCACTTAGGGTAATCTTTTAAAAACCTAGATCTAGTAAGATCCAACCATTGGATCTCATCCAATCCACTTGACTTGGCTTCTAGGTGTCCCGATCTACACTTTGACATACTTTTTGACCCCATTAGCCCATCCAACAAGGCACTAGTCCTTCTCCAAGCAAGGCGCACTCCTTGGGATTAGTGTCAAACCCTAGATCTAGTACATGGGTGATCCTAGAACCAACTCCAACTTATAGATCTAGCCTAGATCTAACCTATAGTACCATCCTCACACCTAACTTCACCTTGTGGGTCCATCTAGAACCATTTCACACTTCCCAAGAAACTAGACCCACTTGTGCAAACACATGGTATTATACCAAGTAATCATACCCCATCATGTGGCCTAAACCATACATAGGTTGAAACACTAACTATCCATTACACCACCATCAACCATTCCTTAACTCTTAGGTCCACTTAGCCTTGCATTGGTTTCCGTAACTCATCATTTACCTACCCTGAGAAACCTTTGTTTGGGTCCAATCAACTGTGATTGGGGTATAGGGTCTCCCCCTTGGTCTAGTTATACCTTGACCTAAAGCGAAGAGTGCCTCGGTTGACATGACTCCCACATTGCATTGGGAACCGTGGCATCTCTTGGGTCACCTCTTTAGTTGCCTGTCTCCTCTACCGTCCCGGATGGGATACCTCTAGGGGCAACTACAAGTTGTGTGATAACAAGACCTTAATAACATATTTAACACATTACATACCTCTGTTCATAAATTTGAGTGGGTTTGGAGGCATTTGGGAAGCCATTTTCAGTGCTTACCTTAGGAGGATTTGAACCCCAAATTACTAGTAAAATTGCATACTTGGTCCAGAATCTTAAGAGAGTTTGCAGAGGTCTTTTGGTGGCCATATGTTATCCCTGAACATCATATTCAATCCCTAATATCATTCATACACCTTCCTTGAAGATTTGAAGGCATTTGGAGTCAATTTGAGACCTAGAGACCAATACTAGTCAAAGGGAAATCACTAGTAAAGTTACCTACATTGACCAGAATTGAAAGAGTATTTGCAGAAGTGTTTTAAAGGTACAAAGGCATCCTTGAAACACATATTTATGCTCTAATATCATTCATATACCTTCTCAAAGATTTGGGATCATTTGGGGCAAATTTGGGACCTAGAGATCGAAACTAGTCAAAGGTCGAACCAAGGAAAAAAGTGGAAAATTGCAATTTTAATAAAATTCCTAACAAGGGACATTACACAGAGATTCCATCCTTTATATCTGTTGGGCAGATCCATACAAAAGCCAGAACTGATATTTGCTTTGGATGCACGTGAGAGAGCACTCTTATTTACTGTAACAGTCATCATCCATCCACAAATCCACTGTCAAAGGTCAGAATTAATTTATGTCTGAGATTTAACTTGTTATTTGACAGTTTGAAGCAATTTCCAATTGATTAGTTATTTGATAAAGTATTATTATCAACTTTGGGTGTTTACAAGTTTGATGGCTATGTTACATTTATAATATTTCATTATTACATGGCATGCAATTACTTGGGTTAAACAAACATTTGAAGAGCAATTTTATCCAAAACCAATCAGTCACATAAACTAGTAACTTGGAACACGTGCAAAGACAGTCATTGGTATTGGGTATCTTACACTGACGTTTTACAAAACCAGCCCCTTGATGATTGGGACTTTACATCATATACAGGGTGTTAGATTTTATTGTAACAGTTAGAAAGCATTAACCCAAAGTGCAAAGAAACTGTACGAGATGACAACATACATTCTCTAGTTATCTTGGAACCCTTCCAGTTTCAAGCGTTAATAGGATACTTTGAGAATCTAGTTGGTCATAGTAATTGTGGAAACCTTGAGCACAGATTTAATGATATGCATTAAAGAATCAACACTTTCAATGAAAAAAAAATAACTTCAATCTTTGAAGTAGACCATATCATTTGAAATTAAAAAATTGCAGGAAATGGTTGAAACTGTTGATCGAAAACTCAAGGGCAGCAAATAAGAGAAATCATGTTTACTGACAAAAGTGGAGACTTTGAGGTCTATAAATTCATAAGAATTCCAAATCAATGTAGAGAGCACCAATGGGAGGAAGAGTACGGAGAAGCTTGTTTAACATCTCATATTTGGCACCTAACATGCGAGCTTCTAAAATGGAGAGTCTATGCTATAAAGATGATTTTGGATCTGTCCAAAACAAATGAGAATGAAAATCATGCAAAGGTCATGCCAACATATCTTAAGGAATATGTTTGGCAAAGATGAAATTTTATCCACGTAAAGCAATTCCAAGCATTCAATGATCAAGTGATATCTCAAATTAAAGATTCTTTTGATGTACAAGAGATCCAAGGTGCTTGTGGCAATGCAAGAATTAGCAAGAAAGGCTACAAAAGCCTGTTCAAGACATTACATGAAGGAGCTCAAAACATAATCAGAATAAAAAGAGGTTTATCAAAGATGAAAAAACCAGATATGCATAGCACATTTTTGGTGAAATGAAACTATTGTTTCTAACTATATTTCTTTGAATATAATCAATAAAAAGAAAGAAACCTGTGGAACTTTCGATACAAAGGCAAAGATGGCCGGATTGCTTCAGTGATGTATTGATGTAATGGCACAGGGAATGGAAGCACTGTGTCCAAATCCCACACCTGAAATTGGGTATCCTTTCCTGTGGTTTTCTGCCAAGTATAATTTAAATTTTATACAGTCCACATATTAGCCTTCAAACTTCTCAGAGGGTATATTCATCAATAGCTATAGCCATGAAAATAACTTTAGTATAAGAAATTACTTTGTAAGCATCATCCTATAGCACGTTTTCACAATTTAAAAAAACACAAAATAAACGTTTATGACCATTGTTAGAAAAACATAACGAGTACTAATTAATCAAAACAGACCTGAACACAGATTACATGGTAATCCCATATCACCGGTCCTTCAGTCCCCTCACCAGCCTTCTGATGCCACAAAGGTACCTGAAAATGATGGCAATTTAGTGAGATCACTAGCACTAAAAGTGGAAAGAACAAAATGAGTATGACAGGAATGCCATGCAATACGATTCAACAATGTCATCTGCGACATTGGTGATTTGATAATATACTACTATAACCCTTAATCTCAAGGTAGTGATCAAGCAAATAAAATGAAATGCAATAATTTTTTAATCACCAGAGGAAAGCAATCCACCTTTTCACAATTTTCACAAATCACTTTCAGATGAGAATTGCCTACAAGAACTAATATCTAGATTGAACTATTGTCCTCTAGATTAATTCAATCATTGATTGGAAATTAATAAAATTATCTTATCTACTCTACTGCATTTCGTAAAAGAACTTCAATGTCTACAAAGTTTAACTATGCCACATTTTAGAACAGCAATATCAGAGCATAAGTGACTATTTTCATGAAGCATAAAAGCTTGACATGAAGTAAATGGATTTTCATTAGCTGCACAGGTCAGTCCAGTATGTATAAAACAGTAACAACTTGACTTTATAGTAACTAATTCCAGACAGGCCAAACAATGGAAATAGACATAAAACAACTAAAGCTTTGTAATTGCCTGTCTATTTTCATTGGAGATGAATACAACAAAAAGGTTGGACCCTTCTTGATGTACAACCCCAGCACTGCATAATTTTTTGCAAAGCATATAAACGTTCTCCTCACTGCATCAAAGCAAAAGCAAAGCTGCTGTCACAATGTTGAGCAATCATCAAACCATCAGAATTGATTAGGAAACTAGTACTCGAATCAATAAAAATTAATATTTATAAGCATTTATGCAAGTCTTAGCAAAATTAAAATGCCTGCTATCTGGAAAGGGCCCCAAAACACCTATCAACCATTATATGAAAACAGAATGGAAAGAGAGAAAGGCATAGTATCATCATAGTAATTAATAAATTGACAGCATAACCTTACAAGTTTATCTGAATGCAGCATACTTTCAAATAAGTGTTGGGTTTACCACATAAGCCAGTGACGATAAGATATATACTTGATTCCCTCTTAAATCAATCTCATCACATTGTAATTGAACAGTCAATATTAAGTAAAGTTTTGACTAAAACTGGAAGAAAAGATCATATGAAAGTATGACCATGGCCAAAGAGAAATCATTTGAAAGCAGAATCTAAGAATTTGCTGCATCCCTAAATTCCAAATGGCACAAAACTTGCATAAACTTGAAATAACACAACATAAACAGTAACAGTGGGGGCACCAGGACACCCAAGGGTTGGATAGCACCTTCTAATATGGACAAATGGAGGAAGACATCCCCATGAATAACAGCATAAAGTTGGTTGTTATATTCATAAAGACAATGAAATACATAAGACAGAGGGGAAACCCCTATTTATAACAATAAGATGTATAAACACTCACCATAAGCTTATGTCACATGTCTAGTGCTATATTACATAAAGGTGGCCTTTGTATAGATATGACCTTATTACAAAATTACAAATATATTACCTATGTTGTGATTGGGTACACAACATCCCCACTCCCGTAGAAAAAGGCTTTCCCTCGAAGCTTTAAAACACAACAAATTGGGTGCACTTCATGATGCAAGTAACGTACATTTGGCACTGTTTATGCACAACCTAGCGGTCAACTGATTGGCAAGGAATCAGCCACTAACACAGCACAACTATAGAATTTCTTCCCAATGTGTCACTACTAGAAGAAACTCCTCTTTTAGGTTTCCTAAGCTTAAAGATGAGCAAGCCTAGACTAACCAAGGGAGAGAACCTTACAAGACTTTCTCCAAGGCAAGGTCAACTACAAGGGTTTTGTTAACCTAAGATAATGATCTAGCTATCTTTTTGATGAAGAGGTGCGTAGCTTAAGATAAAAGACTTAAGATTTAAACGCACTCTAGCTAACAATTCAAAGATTTAGGTCAATGTAATGTTTCCTTTTTAACATATAGTGGAATTGACTGAGGATTGATAACATTCAGACCAAAAGAAGATCTTAATCATGGTTATTAGATCATCAATAGATAAAAGAGGGCCATAGGAACTAGGGGCCACCTGCATGCATTATATACAGGGACATATTTCATGATGCATGCACAGAAATACCTTTATTAAACCTTCATGCACACAAAAGCAATGCATGCAAGTCAACTGAGAATTAGAAGAGAAAAGCGACCTACGCATGCAAAAGTTAGGTCATGCACTGTCAAAGTTATAAAAGAAGGATAAAGTGAATGAATAGGTCTGCTTATTTGATTATTGATTTGAGAAGTCGACTTGGAGAGTTCAGTGAGCCAGTTTAGGGTTGAGGGCACACCACTCAACCATTCAGTGTATTTCGGCAGCAAAATCTATTTGCCCTAATCACTATCAGGGTTGGATCATCCAGATTCAGCATTACTACTATCATCAAGTATCATTCTTCAGTATTCTGCAGGGTTCAAGCTACATACAGAATCAAGGGAACTCGCCATCCTTGCATGGGTGAATTGCACAAGTGAGACATCTTCATATCTCATTCTACAGGGATCCTTTCGTCTACATGATGGCTTCATTCTTCCGAGAGCACCACTATTACCCTAATCCCTAAAGAAGGGCTCCCCTTACGGATCCAGAAGCAAGTTATCATCATCCTCACTATTCAGAGGGCGCCTTCTCTTGCATGGGCGACTTTCCTTGAGGAGGCAATTTGCATTAGGTCTCAGACTTCATGCATGGTCTGCATGCTTACTCCATATTGATCAGAGGGGCAATATAACCCTAGTACCATCTTCCAACAGCATTCTAGCATCATTGGAGCAGTTATTATCAACGTTGAAAAAGTCGGACTCAGCAAAAAGTCGGCAAGGGTCATGAAAACAATTTCTCGGCAACCTCGGCAAAAAAATCGGAAAAAGTCGGAAAAAGTCGGCAAACATTAAAAAATACAAAATACATTCATTTTTTTTCAGAATTTTAAACATATAAAGCAACAATAACATCAGATAAACACATTGGAACATAAATATGGAGAAAGCACTAATATATATCATCATCATGTAGTCATGTCAAATATAAAATGATACATCAAAGTCGATACTGAATCCTGAAAGTCTGAAAGTTTGAAACACCATAGTTGTCCAATCAAGGACTCAAAACTCAAAAGTAGATAACCAATACAAAATGACATCACATATATAAATGTATCTCAGGAAAACTAGTAGATATCTATCTAATATCAATGCCCTCTTCCCCTTTTACAGGAAAAAGTCATGGGCCGTTTGTCAGGCCTGCCCCTAGCACTAAAAGTAGCAGCAGAAGACCCTGCCCCTGCATCTAACATCGGACGACGAGTGACGGATGGAGGACTAGATGTATCAATCGGTGTAGGCGGTGGTGGCGATGCTAGCACATCACCCTCTGTGGTGGTTCTGACCTCCTCCTCCTCCTCCTCCTGCCCTTCCTCTCCCTCTAGCCATGTAGGTTCCTCCTCCATGATAGGAGTCTCAATCTCCACCCTCCAATCAGACAAAATATCAATATTGTCTAAGGCGATGGCATCAGCATTTGGTGTTTTATTTATCTGTGTCATCCATAAGCGGAGATTATAATGGACGTAGACCAAATCATTGAGACGTGTGAACTCCATCCTGTAAGAGGAAAATAATTTTTTTGTATGAGTCTAGAGGTTCAAGTTTAAAAAATTAATGAAACATAATTATAATATGTGAGAATGATAGATTCACAAATTATATTAAATGAAATTGATTTGTTGAAAATTTAAAGTCTAAGACTCTAACCTTCTACGTCTCTTTGCGTGTACTTTTTCAAACACACTCCAATTCCGCTCACATCCTGAAGCGGTACATGTTTGGCTAAGAATCTTAATGGCAAATTTCCGTAAATTTGGTGTCCTTACACCATAGGTTGGCCACCAAGTAGCTACAACAAATAAGGAAATAAATAAATCATAATTCAAAATTTCAAATTTCAACTTGCAAATAAAAGTTAAACACTTTAATAACTTACCTGGCATGAAACTGGTCCTGTCACGAATGGCATCAGCAAAGCTAAATACTCCAGTACCATCCTGATACACCTCTAACTCGCGATTGATTGCATTGCGAGTCTCATAATCAGGTACCATTCTCTGAATACAAGTGAAGAACCCCTCCAACACCTCAGCATCAAAATCAAATTTGCATTTGTAGGAAAATGCAGGGTTGAGGAAGAGTGCTGCTGCATGAATGGGTCTATGAAGCATCCCGGTCCATCGACTATCAATCAACTCCCATAACAACATGTGCCTCTCGTGCCCCGGGGTACCCTTGCCCACATAATAATTCTGGATGGCCTCTTTGGCCCTATCCATGGCCTCATACAAATAGCCCATTGTGGGCTTATCACCATCAACAAGTCTCAAAACCCTTACCAAAGGTTCAGTCACCGAGCACACTTCCCCCACTCCTTCCCAGAAGGAGTCAGTGTACACCAACTTGGCAATGGTTCTCCCATCCTCTCTCCTGCTGTAAGCACAATCACGCCAATCATCAGAAACAAACATTTGCTTCAACTCAAACTGACATCGAAGCAAGGACTGAAGAGTAATGAAGGTGGTGGCAAAGCGCGTGATTGCGGGACGCCTCAAGTCCCTGTTTTTGGTGTGCCTCCTCATGAGGCTGAGAACAAAAGTATGGTTGTAAATGAACTTGGGGATGCTCTTAGCTTGATCAATCACCACCTTGATAAAGGGAACTTTCCCCATATCCTCCAGCATCAAATCAATACAATGAGCAACGCATGGAGTCCAAAACAAAGCGGGGTGCCTCTCCATAAGCATCCTGCCAACAGCCACATAATTAGCTGCATTATCCGTAATAACTTGCACAACATTGTGCACCCCA
This sequence comes from Larix kaempferi, assembly GCA_027924585.1. Taxonomy (NCBI): domain Eukaryota; kingdom Viridiplantae; phylum Streptophyta; class Pinopsida; order Pinales; family Pinaceae; genus Larix; species Larix kaempferi. The sequence goes on from BSBM01000264.1 coordinate 1,902,642, forward strand.
ATGTCCTGTAGGAACCCATCTAACAACTCACATAAGAGCGCTACATCTTTTACATATGCCGATGCATCGACTGATTTCACAAACAAGGTACCTCTAGGACAATGTACCAAAAATTTGATAAGGGATCTACCCTTACCATCTGACCAACCATCTGACATGATTGTGCATCCAGTGGTCTCCCATGACTGCTTGAGCTCCTCCAACCTAGCACCGATGTCCTTCTTTTCTGCTTGAAGGATTGGACCCCGCAACTCATCAAAGGTGGCACTTTTATACCCCGAGCCAAATGATGCAATGGCATCACACATCGGCTGCCAAAATGGATTTTTTTTACGATGCTGAGAGGTATGTGACTCCAGTAAAGACACCTCCCCATCACCCTGTCCACTTCTACCTTGTCATTTTTCTTTATCAATGCCTTGATAGAAGGTTGTGATCCACCTCCTGTTCGTGGACCAAAATGGTGTGAGGCCCCCGCCGTGGCTGTGGAACCCCTCACACTACCTTCACTGAAAGTGGCAGATCCTGTTGCCCCCACACTTCTTGCTAGGCCAAAAGCTGCAATCTCAGCTCTGTTTGCGGCGATCTCATCCTTCTTTTTATTCTTTTCATGGATTGCGTCATGGGCAGATCTCATGATCTCTGGGGTCACTGCAGTACAAACGCCAACATCATGCCCAAGGAGTTTAGCTAGATGGTATTTCAACTTGTTAACCCCTCCTGACATGTGATGCCCACACAATTTGCAACTCAAATTTTGCCTGTTTCCATCATCCTCGGGCTCACCATACTGCCAAAACGGATCCAATGGCTTTGGCATCTTGGAAAATGGAATGGCAGCCTCAAAATGCAAACCTAGGGCACAAAAATACAAAAACAAGAAATTAAACCCCATTTGAAAAAATTGCAACAATTTGGCTTAAAAAATCAGACCTCTAAATTTATATTTTTGGCCATGAAAAATAATAACAAGAGGGTGGCTAAATATCGAAGAAAGAAAACATGCTATTCCATTCTAAGAATCTAAAACCCCCTTACATTTTGACTCTTTTTGATATTTATAATTTTATGGACATGGAAATCATTGGAAAAATGGCAAAAAAAAATAAAAGAATATAGGCAAGCAAACATGCAAAAAAATCATAAAACAAATACAAGAAAATGAACCACTACATACCTGTGAGACGAATCGGTTGATTGGCAAAGTTTTGACTCTTGAAATTGAACCCCTTCTCCACAAAAATTCACAATGGTGAGCTTGGATGTTGTTTGGAGTCTTGGATGCCTCCAAAGTAGTTGATGGTGCCCTCTTGCCCTTCACACTCCTTCTCCAACAGTCAAACAAAACAAATGACCAAAAAAAATTCACTTTTGACCATTTAAACCGCGGTCGTGACTGCCTGGGCGCTTTTTTCCTTCGACTCGCGATTTTTTGCAAAAAGTCGGCGATTTTTTCAAAAAGTCGGCGATTTTTTCAAAAAGTCGGGAATCGACGATTTTTTAAAAAATCGCGATTTTTACTCGCCGATTTTTCGGCAAGGGTTTGACCGCGCAACTTTTTCAAAAAAGCACGATTTTTCGCCGATTTTTTCAACGCTGGTTATTATCCACTTCTTAATCTGAGGAGGGCGCATTTACCACAAGGGCGCATTCTTGGAAAGAGATCATCTCGCACCGTGACCAATCCTTGGCATATATCTTGCATTCTTATATCTTATTGATCTACATCCACTACTTGAGTTATTGGTACGTACATGCATCCTTTCTCTCCCTATTTTATAACATATCTGAATATCTGGGTTATTTAGGGTTTTGGCAAACCCATGCACTTGCATGCATGATCATGCAACCTTAGTACAACACATGCATTCACATTTTACTATAGTATTGAGTTACAAGGCATCAAAAAAGCAAGAAACTACATCAGAGAACTACATAAGACAACAAAATATCAGTTGGTATATTGCAATCAATTCTCGTTAGCTCATTCGGTTAAGATGTGGGTCTCATCAGCAGGGCGACCCGGGTTCAATTACCCTTAGGGGTGAGCTAGTTGGGAGAAGACACCCAAAATCCAACCAGGCCGGGTGCGATCCCCGGGTGATTTTGACGGCTTAGATGCCCCTGGGTCATGGTTTCTTAGACCAAAGGCCACTCCCGCATGTTAGGGAGATTCTAGCAAACAAAAAAAATAACAATTCAAAGATGTAGATGCAATAGCTACCATGAAAGGAAAAGCATGATACATGAGTAAAACACAACTTGATCATTACCAAATATGATTTGTCTTTAGTAATGTATCATACAAGCATTTATACAGGTCATGGCATTTATAGCTTAAGCAAGATAATCAAGATCTTAGTGTTCCATCATCCATGAATCATTACGAAGCATTCACATGTAAATAAGAAATTAACCATCTAAGTTTTTGTTATACCAAATTATATATGGGGTTGTTTTACCCTTATTTTTGTTGAGCAAATCAGGGCTGAGATTCATTTTTCTCATAGCAGAGCTGATATTCAAAGAAAGGATGTTTATGGTTGTTGACTTGTCATATTTTGTTGCCATATGTTGCCTTGTGATGATACCATGCCATTATATTGCAGTACCAGTTGCATGCCTTGAGGATTATATTTATGAAATATATGGTCTATAGTGGTAATTGTACTAGATGTTATTCATGTTGCTTGCACTTGTAATTTTAATAAGCATGGTTAGTATAAATGTTGTGTATATTAATGCATAGAAGTTGTCATTGTTTTATGCACATACCAATAGCTTTACATCTCTTGATTATTACATGGATCATAAACCTCTTTTGGCCCCACTTTTGACCTCTCCATCTCTGAGTCATGTCACCCTTGTACCTTGAAACCATTGGCTTAGACTTGGCAGATTGACTCATGATCTCCCCTTTGTGACCTCTTAATTTTGAAGGCCTCTCTATTTTCCCTTGGTTTCTCAACTCTTATGTGTGCAACAAGGTTTTCTGATGTCTTATGCTCTTCTGCTTATAAAGCCCGTGGATTGGCTATGTACTTGTTATCACATCATAGCAGCTAGGCTACTATTCTTACTAAGCAGATATCTGCACTTTTCAGAGCTTTGCCTTTACAAAGATCAGTTATGATCAGCTGCATTATTTGAGATCACTTACACATCAGAGCAGGGTATATCAGACATTGAGTAGACCTTGTGCCAAGGCTAATCCTTGAGAGCTTTAGATTTGATGACCGATATGACCTTTTGTTCCATACAGTTTCAGTTCAATGCCTAGAGTTCCAGATGTTATTATTGCAGTAGTGTTTCAGTTGGTTCTAGATGATGATTGATGATATGACATGATGTGACCTATAGACTTATGATTGTTAGCATTGATTATTATCTTGTTGTTTTGGTCATCTTCATAGCATTAACTTGGTATATAACTCATGATGTGGCAGTATTATAAATGACCTATCTTGGTTGGATGTAAATAATGAATTGGATGTATTACTTGCACTTAAAGGTTCACTGACTATACTCATTGGTTTCACTACCCTCCTATGAGCATGGACATGGTCTTTCCTGACATTTATGTTTGCTAGCCTAGGCACCACATTCACTTGACTCCATCCATCCATGGCCTTCCCTATTTTGGTTTTCTCCTTGACTTGCCTTCTTGAATTTTGATATGGAGGACTTCCCTGCTTCTACCTCTGTGTTGGATAGCATCCACGTTTGTTTTGTGTCTCGGCTCTAAGTTGGTGATAGAACTTGCATCTGGTGAGTTGGATTTTATGCCTAGATCATTCTAGTCAGTTGCCCCGATGTGTGGCTTAGTGCGGAATTCCCTCTAGTCACATGAGACGTTGTTGGATAAAACTTGAAGCACATGTACTACTTATGGAAATTATTGGAAATCTCTCTTATGAAAGCCCATTGAAATTAAATTCTAGAATGTGTTTTTAAACACACGATGAATTAAGGGCTAAAGCAATGAAATGCTAGAGTACCCCATGAAGGGTCCAAAAAGGTCTGTTGTCCTCCGAAATGGCATGCGTGTCGTTTTGAAAGCCCTAAATGTGCAACGCCAGCTGGATGACAACTCTCTCAGGAGAGAGGCCAATGTCACCACACTCCTCTCCTCTTCGCTTTAGGTTGGCTGTTCTCCAACACTAGGGGGGTATCCCTAAAATAGGATCGCTAAGGCAGGTACGGTAACGGGCAAGGTGAATGGAAGAGGCTGCCTTAGAGAAACGGGGGTAACAAAAGATAATTTTGGATGGCTGATGGAAAGGAAAGGAAGATCAATCCTCAGGGAAAGACCAGTGCCAGTATCAGAGAGGGGCGAATGGAGTCAAAGAAAAACTCTAAAATGACCTTGCCGCCAGATGAATGTAGTAACCAACTAAGAGCTCTTGCACTAGAGCATACCTGAAAACCGCAAAGCTTAAGAGAAAAACATGGGTCAAATAAAGTTGTGCTAGATTGTTAGCCTTCTATTCAGATGATCCCAGCTTAAGAATCAAAAGCAAAGAGCTAAGAGAGGTATTGCCTCATACAAAATGAAAGATGGCATACAAATAAAAATGACAAGCAAAGGACGAAAGAATCTCCCATTTAGCCAAAGAATCCCATCATGATATTTTTCTATTAAGGTCTGGAGAAGAACTCCCAAAAATCTCCATCCTTACAATGGAGAAATTTGGCCTCTTAAAAAGACCCCCAAAGCTTCTCACGCACTTTTCAAAAAGATAAATAAAATAATTAAATAATGAGAAAGGTGGATCCCAGATCCACCTTTTTCTCCATCGAATAAACAAAATCTTGTTAACTACCACAAATTTAGACCTGTTGACCGCCACTTCACCCACTAAAACAGAAGTTTGAATTTGGCACCTATGTTTTGCATGAGTTCAACACTTAGTTGACCAGCTGCTCCTTGTTGCCACGTCACAGAAGATGCCAGAATAAGACTTCGAGCAATGGCGTTTCCATTAAGATGATTGATATGCAGCTACTCCACCGAACAACTATCACAGTCACTTTGTACCACGTGGAAACACCATTTTATAACTTACAACAGCGAATTTCGTGGAATTTAAACGACTCGGCTGATTAACGCATCGAACCCGGATTTCTTACTTCTGTTGGGCCAATTAATAGCTGGAAACCCCGATTGCTCATTAAGCCTGTGGATAGGCATAATAAGAAACAAATGCTCAAATTCCCAACACCTGTCAAATCAGGCTGTGAAAACTGACCAGTGATTTAAGCTTCGTCGTGCTGATTTGTTTGAACACCGAGCTTTTAACCCGAGCTTTGGTAATTTTCATCAAAAAATCCCTTGTCAATAAAGTGACCACGAAGGAATGCATGTCCACGCAGCATGAGGATGTTTGCTTAGTTTTATATCTCGATGCATTCGGGTGTCAAATGGTGAATCCCGATCGGTTTGAAAATATCTGCTGCGCGCTCATTAGACTCGTCGAAACTCCCAATTACCCTGTTGTATGTTGATCGTTTTATTGAACCCAAGCTTCTGGCGTGATCATCGTGGAACTGATTTAGGAAAATCGATTCAAAAAGCTGCCGCGAGGTTGATCTGCCTGTCGAAACCCGAGCTTGGCGCTCTTATGTAACTCCGTATCAAAGGAATCGGCTCAGTGGCGTGATATGAGGACAACAGCTGGCTACCCTAGCCATTCCCATAACTCCATGCGATAGTGAACACCCATGAGGCTTTTAACAACTCGGTAACATGCCCAAATGGATGCCGAGAATCGCCCCTGCACCAATTCATTTACTGTCAAGTGGTGACCCCTGGAAATACCTGCGATTTCATTAATCAACTTTACAACTGTTGATGGCGTTAAAAAACTCTATGTCAAAATTGATGTATAAGCACCTCTCTAAAACAAGCAGCGACCGGATCCAAATTTATTAACTCAAGATGGCTGCCACAAATTCGACGAGGGTCTCCCGTAATTTGAGAGAAACATTTCACGCCCTAGCTCATTTGTCACTTCTTATTGTTTGCACTTGGCTTTAAAGCAGCGATTAATGCTTGTAGCTGGCAGATCATTGCAGTGTTTGGACGCAAACTGGAGTTTGGGTTCAATAACCCACCCAATACTTGCTGCACCCTGTAAAAATTGTTGACCCATAGGCTGATCTCATTATCTAGCAACGATCCAAGTATTTTCTCCACATTGTAGTAGCATTCGACAACAGCATAAACTCATCTTTTAAAAATTCTGTCCCCTAGTTTCGTTTGTGCGCCTCTGCATTCCACAGCCAAGTCTATGGCCATAAAAATCTTACTGTATAGAAGAAAAAGTGGCCACATTTCACTATTTCTGGCATAAGCGCAGAATAACCACTTTACAGGGGCAGTGTCTCATGTGTTTACAGATCGTCTCATGCCTGCTGGCATCCATGTGCTCTATTACTCAACACATTTTGACATACATCCTAAGTGATCATTCTATCAAAATCGAATGTTCTGTGCTCTCCACTCGGCAATGCAGCCAAATTAAGCTTCTTTTTTAATCTCAGAAGTTGCTCCAGTTAGACTGTTAAAATCATCAGTTTCCCGAATGCTTCTTTATATAACCTGAAACACAGTCATGAAAATCTGCTCCTGACATAAAGCTCGAGCTTCATATGCATGACAATTTCCACTATTTATGATATCTTCACTCTGTTTGCTAAACATTTCCTCATATCAGTGGATAATGCTTCATCATGCTCGCTGCCACTTCCATAATCCTGTAGACTTGGTGATAGAACCACCAGAAATTCCGCATGTGGACACCCATGCAGAAATGGGAGGTAACACCTGGCTCCAACTGCGGGACGTGTGCTTGCCTCGATGAGCGCACGAGAACACCAGCTTCTCCCGGTTATCGCAGACCAAATTTTAAAAACCAAAAGACAGTGGGGGGGATGGCTCAATTCACATCCCAAACCCACAGATTTATTACACAACAGAAAAAGCATATTAAAAAATTTGAAATGCTCCTGTAGGAGCTTTATTTATCCTACCTACCTACTCTATCAGATGAGAAGAAAATATTAAGTGAAATGATATAGCCAGTGAAGCCAACTCAACATTTTATAAATGCTGAAACTTCTACCCTTCCGGTTAGTCATTAAACAGAACCAAGTTTCGACAACTAGAATGTGAAAATGACCGGGAGATTCAATGAGAGCATGATTGTAATGAACAAATCCTTTACTTGAATGGGAGTCATACCTTAGATCTGAAAATGGACAGCATGTTTGAGAGCATGCTCCATCAATGTAGTGCTGAAGAGGGCTTGAATAATAAGCGGGCAGCCCTTCTTGAATCTGAATTTCTTCATCCCAAGACTTCTCATGAGGCAGATCTGAAACAGAAGAGTTATTGTCTTTGAAGAAATGAAATTTAGGAAGGCCCAAACCTTCATCATAAATCTGTTCGTGCTGATCTTCAAAACGGCTATCATTATTTTCATTGATGAAATGAATTTGAGGTAGATTAGCCTCTTCATCATAAAACTGTTTGTGGAAATCTTTGGTAACATAAATTTGATGCAAGTCTGAATCTTCAATGTTTTCTATTGCAGCAGGAGGCTGTTCATAATTTTGAGACAGATCTAAATTTCTAATGGCAATATCAGGAGGTTCTTCAACAACATCTTCACACAAAGACCCTTTTGATGCTTCTTCATGGATCTGTTCTTTAAACTCTTGATGGACCCTAGGGATTAGGGCATCATATTCTTTAGCAAGCTGCTCAATTTCTTCTACAGTTCCATCGTGCCAGCGGAGGAGAAATCTCTCAAAGAACCCTGCCAATGAATCTATGGATTCATCCCAAAGACCAAAGAACCAACTTACTGCATTTCCTTCTAAAGTTAAAGCAAAGATGATCATAAGGTCATCCTCACAATAAACATTGAAATCGACCATCAATTTGCAGTAAGAAGCAATGTGATAGATGGCTGAAGCATCATTATTTCCGTGAAACTCTGAAAAAGTGTCATGCACTTTTTCATAGTGTTGTCCTCCGAAATGGCATGCGTGTCGTTTGAAAGCCCAAAATGCAACACGCCAACCGAAATGACAACTCTCTCAGGAGAGAGGCCAATGTCACCACACTCCTCTCCTCTTCGCTTCAGGTTGGCTCTTCTCCAACACTAGGGGGGTATCCCTAAACTAGGATCGCTAAGGCAGGTACAGTAACGGGCAAGGTGAATGGAAAAGGCTGCCTTAGGGAAACAGAAGTAACAAAAGATAATTTTCAAAATGGGTGATGGAAAAAGGAAGGGAAGATCAATCCTCAGGGAAAGACCAGTGCCAGTAGCAGAAGGGGAAATGGAGTCAAAAGAGGGCTCATGGAGGCTTTATGCTTCATAAAAAGTGAGACGAATCTAGAATGCATAAACAATCATATCTTAATCGGCATTTTGTACAACCGAATACTGATGTCCATTGAGAAAATAATTGTTCCAGCATAATTAACCAACTTAATCCTAAATGGCTAATCTATTTGCTTGATAAAGCCCTAAGCTAGATTCATTCTACACTTTGAAATACATCACACAAGCACATGAATAATACTCGATCTGTCCACAAAACCAGCTGATTTTTTTCATTAAGATCGACAGGGAAAGAAAACCCAAAAAATTTCCTTCCGGTTACAATGAAGAGGCTAGGCTTCTTTTATAAGCCAAAAAGAAAGGCTTTCTTAAAACAAAAGATAAAATAATAAGAAACTAAAAGAAAAAATAAATGGAGATCCAGTTTTTCTCCACCTAATAACCTCCGAGCTTTTAGATCATGATGAACCCTGGGCTCTGTGCTGAAACTAACTTCTTAATCGGCTGCCAAATAAAATGCTGTAGTCGGCTGACGTGTGGATTCAAAACTGTGTCTTTATATATGAACCCGATTTCCAAACCCGACAGCTTCTCCAACGCTTCAAGTGACAGTGAAAAACACTACAATCGGCGGTCAATCTGAAAAAGTGATCCTCACGCTGTCTTTCACAAAGACTCTTACCAAATCCTGTGCTGGCGTGATTTGAATCGCTGATTGATATTTTATTTGAAAGCCGAGTTCTCAGCAACCTGCACTTTTATGCAATGTTGGCTGCCTATCCAAACTCCACATATGGAAAGGATACCCCAAATAGCTGATTAAATGCTGGACACGAGGTTGATCATTAGTGAAACTGGCTGCTACATAGGAAAACACGGATGCCCTAGGTGTGGCCACCCGATCAGCCTAACTTCCACCGTGGCTGTTTCACTTGAAAACCGAGCATTTGAACCCTCCTCATTCAACCGGCTGTTTAAAACGTGAAGACCCAGAACCCCGAGCTCGACTGAGATGATTTGTAAGCTCGGCTGTCATTTTCGTTGAGCCCCGAGAAGAATTGGCGTGCTGCACTTTGGCGTGAAACCGCGAGTTCAACTCTGCGTGAAGGTGGCAGTGGTAACAAATGACGGTTTGAGCAAATAGTGATTCCAACACATCATCAGAATTGATTCAATGCGGGAACCAATTTTAATGACGCGGCTGTCAATAGATCTCTGAGGTTGATCTATCATTTAGCGACCACGATCTTACGATTCCAGATCAAAGCATACTCTGTCATTTGCAAAATTTCCGTCTATACTCCGAGTTCATTTAAACCGACTCGACATCGATCAATTGGATGCTAGGAAGACGCGGAATGCATCTCGGTACTCGGTTCAGCTGTATGTATCGGCGTGGACATGTGGACGGGATCGCAGCATGAAACTATTCGTGAGAGCCTTCAACCGCCACATAACACTGTACATACATGAAGCGATATGTGTCTGCGCTTCTATTGAAACTAAAAACCCGAGCAGACTGTTGATCACGCAATAATCCAAAAAATAGGTTCGATTGATGATTTACGTGCAGTCGGTGGTTGTAAAAAGATTTCCAAGGCTGAACTCTCGGTCATGATGCTATTTATTTGTGAATGCTTTCAGTATTTGTGACAGCTTCTTTTAGTTTCTCCTTAGGGCATGCTTTCCAAATTCGAAAAAATCAGTGATAAAACCCGAGATGCACCATCCCGAAAAAACTTGAACTGATCTTTGAAGCTCGAGCTTTTGATTTTAACTCTGTATCAACAAAAATCGACTGCTACTGCGTGGACAACTCTATCTGTCTTTGTACCCAGACTAACTTCACATGCTGAAGATATAAGGACTGAAGGCACTCCAACACATCAGCGCTGACAGTAATCAATTGCCTTCTTTTCTGCAGCTGCTATTATCTCATTGAAATCCTGGCTTGTAAGTGCTGACATAGCCGAAGCTGAAAGAGCCTCCAGATTCTCTGAGTCAGAGCTCAGATCTCCTCCTGATAAGTTTAAATCTTCAGGCCCTAGAGAAAATTGATTGCATCTCTCTTTCGAAATACTGCACACCTCCACTAAATGCACCATCAATTATGACATCAACAAGGACATCCCTTTTACAATCTGTCCTGAGTCATTGTCATCACAGATGATGAAATTCCTATTTAAATTATAATCAGAGTTTTGTGTAGACCGTCTTAAAAACCCCTGCACATACACTATGAAAGGCCCCAACCTTTAGTGTGTGTGGATATATGTGCAATAGCTGAGCTACGATGTACAAAAAATCATCAAAATCTGCGGCAAATGCATCTCCTAAGTTCAAGCTCATATATCTCTGCCATCTTGAAAACAAATGCATTAAGTGAATTCCCGGTTGGGTGCAAAGTTCTTCGACCTTTTCTGGCTATAAATTCTTCCACATTGCATTCTATCTCTGACAGACAGCTGCAAAGTCTAAATGCCATCATTGCTGCAAACGGTGATCTGGACTGTGGACACCCCTGTCAAATGGGGGGGTAACACATAGTCATAGCACTCATTAGGAAATCCATGGAATTTTGAGAAATCCAATGGGGCGAAACCTTCGTGCCAAAGAGCAAGATTTTGTGCTTTTTTATCGTCCATAAGTCAAATAATGAAGTACTAAATCTGAAACACGTATTCATACCTCATACCAAACTGTGGAGTCGCCAAGGTGAGCTTGAAAGTGTTCCAATGAGTGTGCTCACCTCTACACACAATAGGATCTTCAAATCTGCAAAAGGACAAGGGCTCTGTCCCTTCGTGGAGTCGCCATGTGAGAAGAAGAATCCCACAAATGTCGTTTAATGAAGCATAGTCTTCAAATTTCGGGAACTGGACTTTGTCCCCGGCAGCGGCGCCAAAAATGTTGTCCTCCGAAATGGCATGCGTGTCGTTTTGAAAGCCCTAAATGTGCAACGCCAGCTGGATGACAACTCTCTCAGGAGAGAGGCCAATGTCACCACACTCCTCTCCTCTTCGCTTTAGGTTGGCTCTTCTCCAACACTAGGGGGGTATCCCTAAAATAGGATCGCTAAGGCAGGTACGGTAACGGGCAAGGTGAATGGAAGAGGCTGCCTTAGAGAAACGGGGGTAACAAAAGATAATTTTGGATGGCTGATGGAAAGGAAAGGAAGATCAATCCTCAGGGAAAGACCAGTGCCAGTATCAGAGAGGGGCGAATGGAGTCAAAGAAAAACTCTAAAATGACCTTGCCGCCAGATGAATGTAGTAACCAACTAAGAGCTCTTGCACTAGAGCATACCTGAAAACCGCAAAGCTTAAGAGAAAAACATGGGTCAAATAAAGTTGTGCTAGATTATTAGCCTTCTATTCAGATGATCCCAGCTTAAGAATCAAAAGCAAAGAGCTAAGAGAGGTATTGCCTCATACAAAATGAAAGATGGCATACAAATAAAAATGACAAGCAAAGGACGAAAGAATCTCCCATTTAGCCAAAGAATCCCATCATGATATTTTTCTATTAAGGTCTGGGGAAGAACTCCCAAAAATCTCCATCCTTACAATGGAGAAAGCTGGCCTCTTAAAAAGACCCCCAAAGCTTCTCACACACTTTTCAAAAAGATAAATAAAATAATTAAATAATGAGAAAGGTGGATCCCAGATCCACCTTTTTCTCCATCGAATAAACAAAACCTTGTTAACTACCACAAATTTAGACCTGTTGACCGCCACTTCACCCACTAAAACAGAAGTTTGAATTTGGCACCTACGTTTTGCATGAGTTCAACACTTAGTTGACCAGCTGCTCCTTGTTGCCACGTCACAGAAGATGCCAGAATAAGACTTCGAGCAATGGCGTTTCCATTAAGATGATTGATATGCAGCTACTCCACCGAACAGCTATCACAGTCACTTTGTACCACGTGGAAACACCATTTTATAACTTACAACAGCGAATTTCGTGGAATTTAAACGACTCGGCTGATTAACGCATCGAACCCGGATTTCTTACTTCTGTTGGGCCAATTAATAGCTGGAAACCCCGATTGCTCATTAAGCCTGTGGATAGGCATAATAAGAAACAAATGCTCAAATTCCCAACACCTGTCAAATCAGGCTGTGAAAACTGACCAGTGATTTAAGCTTCGTCGTGCTGATTTGTTTGAACACCGAGCTTTTAACCCGAGCTTTGGTAATTTTCATCAAAAAATCCCTTGTCAATAAAGTGACCACGAAGGAATGCATGTCCACGCAGCATGAGGATGTTTGCTTAGTTTTATATCTCGATGCATTCGGGTGTCAAATGGTGAATCCCGATCGGTTTGAAAATATCTGCTGCGCGCTCATTAGACTCGTCGAAACTCCCAATTACCCTGTTGTATGTTGATCGTTTTATTGAACCCAAGCTTCTGGCGTGAACATCGTGGAACTGATTTAGGAAAATCGATTCAAAAAGCTGCCGCGAGGTTGATCTGCCTGTCGAAACCCGAGCTTGGCGCTCTTATGTAACTCCGTATCAAAGGAATCGGCTCAGTGGCGTGATATGAGGACAACAGCTGGCTACCCTAGCCATTCCCACAACTCCATGCGATAGTGAACACCCATGAGGCTTTTAACAACTCGGTAACATGCCCAAATGGATGCCGAGAATCGCCCCTGCACCAATTCATTTACTGTCAAGTGGTGACCCCTGGAAATACCTGCGATTTCATTAATCAACTTTACAACTGTTGATGGCGTTAAAAAACTCTATGTCAAAATTGATGTATAAGCACCTCTCTAAAACAAGCAGCGACCGGATCCAAATTTATTAACTCAAGATGGCTTCCACAAATTCGACGAGGGTCTCCCGTAATTTGAGAGAAACATTTCACGCCCTAGCTCATTTGTCACTTCTTATTGTTTGCACTTGGCTTTAAAGCAGCGATTAATGCTTGTAGCTGGCAGATCATTGCAGTGTTTGGACGCGAACTGGAGTTTGGGTTCAATAACCCACCCAATACTTGCTGCACCCTGTAAAAATTGTTGACCCATAGGCTGATCTCATTATCTAGCAACGATCCAAGTATTTTCTCCACATTGTAGTAGCATTCGACAACAGCATAAACTCATCTTTTAAAAATTCTGTCCCCTAGTTTCGTTTGTGCGCCTCTGCATTCCACAGCCAAGTCTATGGCCATAAAAATCTTACTGTATAGAAGAAAAAGTGGCCACATTTCACTATTTCTGGCATAAGCGCAGAATAACCACTTTACAGGGGCAGTGTCTCATGTGTTTACAGATCGTCTCATGCCTGCTGGCATCCATGTGCTCTATTACTCAACACATTTTGACATACATCCTAAGTGATCATTCTATCAAAATCGAATGTTCTGTGCTCTCCACTCGGCAATGCAGCCAAATTAAGCTTCTTTTTTAATCTCAGAAGTTGCTCCAGTTAGACTGTTAAAATCATCAGTTTCCCGAATGCTTCTTTATATAACCTGAAACACAGTCATGAAAATCTGCTCCTGACATAAAGCTCGAGCTTCATATGCATGACAATTTCCACTATTTATGATATCTTCACTCTGTTTGCTAAACATTTCCTCATATCAGTGGATAATGCTTCATCATGCTCGCTGCCACTTCCATAATCCTGTAGACTTGGTGATAGAACCACCAGAAATTCCGCATGTGGACACCCATGCAGAAATGGGAGGTAACACCTGGCTCCAACTGCGGGACGTGTGCTTGCCTCGATGAGCGCACGAGAACACCAGCTTCTCCCGGTTATCGCAGACCAAATTTTAAAAACCAAAAGACAGTGGGGGGGATGGCTCAATTCACATCCCAAACCCACAGATTTATTACACAACAGAAAAAGCATATTAAAAAATTTGAAATGCTCCTGTAGGAGCTTTATTTATCCTACCTACCTACTCTATCAGATGAGAAGAAAATATTAAGTGAAATGATATAGCCAGTGAAGCCAACTCAACATTTTATAAATGCTGAAACTTCTACCCTTCCGGTTAGTCATTAAACAGAACCAAGTTTCGACAACTAGAATGTGAAAATGACCGGGAGATTCAATGAGAGCATGATTGTAATGAACAAATCCTTTACTTGAATGGGAGTCATACCTTAGATCTGAAAATGGACAGCATGTTTGAGAGCATGCTCCATCAATGTAGTGCTGAAGAGGGCTTGAATAATAAGCGGGCAGCCCTTCTTGAATCTGAATTTCTTCATCCCAAGACTTCTCATGAGGCAGATCTGAAACAGAAGAGTTATTGTCTTTGAAGAAATGAAATTTAGGAAGGCCCAAACCTTCATCATAAATCTGTTCGTGCTGATCTTCAAAACGGCTATCATTATTTTCATTGATGAAATGAATTTGAGGTAGATTAGCCTCTTCATCATAAAACTGTTTGTGGAAATCTTTGGTAACATAAATTTGATGCAAGTCTGAATCTTCAATGTTTTCTATTGCAGCAGGAGGCTGTTCATAATTTTGAGACAGATCTAAATTTCTAATGGCAATATCAGGAGGTTCTTCAACAACATCTTCACACAAAGACCCTTTTGATGCTTCTTCATGGATCTGTTCTTTAAACTCTTGATGGACCCTAGGGATTAGGGCATCATATTCTTTAGCAAGCTGCTCAATTTCTTCTACAGTTCCATCGTGCCAGCGGAGGAGAAATCTCTCAAAGAACCCTGCCAATGAATCTATGGATTCATCCCAAAGACCAAAGAACCAACTTACTGCATTTCCTTCTAAAGTTAAAGCAAAGATGATCATAAGGTCATCCTCACAATAAACATTGAAATCGACCATCAATTTGCAGTAAGAAGCAATGTGATAGATGGCTGAAGCATCATTATTTCCGTGAAACTCTGAAAAAGTGTCATGCACTTTCATAGTCATAGCACTCATTAGGAAATCCATGGAATTTTGAGAAATCCAATGGGGCGAAACCTTCGTGCCAAAGAGCAAGATTTTGTGCTTTTTTATCGTCCATAAGTCAAATAATGAAGTACTAAATCTGAAACACGTATTCATACCTCATACCAAACTGTGGAGTCGCCAAGGTGAGCTTGAAAGTGTTCCAATGAGTGTGCTCACCTCTACACCCAATAGGATCTTCAAATCTGCAAAAGGACAAGGGCTCTGTCCCTTCGTGGAGTCGCCATGTGAGAAGAAGAATCCCACAAATGTCGTTTAATGAAGCATAGTCTTCAAATTTCGGGAACTGGACTTTGTCCCCGGCAGCGGCGCCAAAAATGTTGTCCTCCGAAATGGCATGCGTGTCGTTTTGAAAGCCCTAAATGTGCAACGCCAGCTGGATGACAACTCTCTCAGGAGAGAGGCCAATGTCACCACACTCCTCTCCTCTTCGCTTTAGGTTGGCTCTTCTCCAACACTAGGGGGGTATCCCTAAAATAGGATCGCTAAGGCAGGTACGGTAACGGGCAAGGTGAATGGAAGAGGCTGCCTTAGAGAAACGGGGGTAACAAAAGATAATTTTGGATGGCTGATGGAAAGGAAAGGAAGATCAATCCTCAGGGAAAGACCAGTGCCAGTATCAGAGAGGGGCGAATGGAGTCAAAGAAAAACTCTAAAATGACCTTGCCGCCAGATGAATGTAGTAACCAACTAAGAGCTCTTGCACTAGAGCATACCTGAAAACCGCAAAGCTTAAGAGAAAAACATGGGTCAAATAAAGTTGTGCTAGATTGTTAGTCTTCTATTCAGATGATCCCAGCTTAAGAATCGAAAGCAAAGAGCTAAGAGAGGTATTGCCTCATACAAAATGAAAGATGGCATACAAATAAAAATGACAAGCAAAGGACAAAAGAATCTCCCATTTAGCCAAAGACCCCCATCATGATATTTTTCTATTAAGGTCTGGGGAAGAACTCCCAAAAATCTCCATCCTTACAATGGAGAAAGCTGGCCTCTTTAAAAGACCCCCAAAGCTTCTCACACACTTTTCAAAAAGATAAATAAAATAATTAAATAATGAGAAAGGTGGATCCCAGATCCACCTTTTTCTCCATCGAATAAACAAAACCTTGTTAACTACCACAAATTTAGACCTGTTGACCGCCACTTCACCCACTAAAACAGAAGTTTGAATTTGGCACCTACGTTTTGCATGAGTTCAACACTTAGTTGACCAGCTGCTCCTTGTTGTCACGTCACAGAAGATGCCAGAATAAGACTTCGAGCAATGGCGTTTCCATTAAGATGATTGATATGCAGCTACTCCACCGAACAACTATCACAGTCACTTTGTACCACGTGGAAACACCATTTTATAACTTACAACAGCGAATTTCGTGGAATTTAAACGACTCGGCTGATTAACGCATCGAACCCGGATTTCTTACTTCTGTTGGGCCAATTAATAGCTGGAAACCCCGATTGCTCATTAAGCCTGTGGATAGGCATAATAAGAAACAAATGCTCAAATTCCCAACACCTGTCAAATCAGGCTGTGAAAACTGACCAGTGATTTAAGCTTCGTCGTGCTGATTTGTTTGAACACCGAGCTTTTAACCCGAGCTTTGGTAATTTTCATCAAAAAATCCCTTGTCAATAAAGTGACCACGAAGGAATGTGTGTCCACGCAGCATGAGGATGTTTGCTTAGTTTTATATCTCGATGCATTCGGGTGTCAAATGGTGAATCCCGATCGGTTTGAAAATATCTGCTGCGCGCTCATTAGACTCGTCGAACCTCCCAATTACCCTGCTGTATGTTGATCGTTTTATTGAACCCAAGCTTCTGGCGTGATCATCGTGGAACTGATTTAGGAAAATCGATTCAAAAAGCTGCCGCGAGGTTGATCTGCCTGTCGAAACCCGAGCTTGGCGCTCTTATGTAACTCCGTATCAAAGGAATCGGCTCAGTGGCGTGATATGAGGACAACAGCTGGCTACCCTAGCCATTCCCACAACTCCATGCGATAGTGAACACCCGTGAGGCTTTTAACAACTCGGTAACATGCCCAAATGGATGCCGAGAATCGCCCCTGCACCAATTCATTTACTGTCAAGTGGTGACCCCTGGAAATACCTGCGATTTCATTAATCAACTTTACAACTGTTGATGGCGTTAAAAAACTCTATGTCAAAATTGATGTATAAGCACCTCTCTAAAACAAGCAGCGACCGGATCCAAATTTATTAACTCAAGATGGCTGCCACAAATTCGACGAGGGTCTCCCGTAATTTGAGAGAAACATTTCACGCCCTAGCTCATTTGTCACTTCTTATTGTTTGCACTTGGCTTTAAAGCAGCGATTAATGCTTGTAGCTGGCAGATCATTGCAGTGTTTGGACGCGAACTGGAGTTTGGGTTCAATAACCCACCCAATACTTGCTGCACCCTGTAAAAATTGTTGACCCATAGGCTGATCTCATTATCTAGCAACGATCCAAGTATTTTCTCCACATTGTAGTAGCATTCGACAACAGCATAAACTCATCTTTTAAAAATTCTGTCCCCTAGTTTCGTTTGTGCGCCTCTGCATTCCACAGCCAAGTCTATGGCCATAAAAATCTTACTGTATAGAAGAAAAAGTGGCCACATTTCACTATTTCTGGCATAAGCGCAGAATAACCACTTTACAGGGGCAGTGTCTCATGTGTTTACAGATCGTCTCATGCCTGCTGGAATCCATGTGCTCTATTACTCAACACATTTTGACATACATCCTAGGTGATCATTCTATCAAAATCGAATGTTCTGTGCTCTCCATTCGGCAATGCAGCCAAATTAAGCTTCTTTTTTAATCTCAGAAGTTGCTCCAGTTAGACTGTTAAAATCATCAGTTTCCCGAATGCTTCTTTATATAACCTGAAACACAGTCATGAAAATCTGCTCCTAACATAAAGCTCGAGCTTCATATGCATGACAATTTCCACTATTTATGATATCTTCACTCTGTTTGCTAAACATTTCCTCATATCAGTGGATAATGCTTCATCATGCTCGCTGCCACTTCCATAATCCTGTAGACTTGGTGATAGAACCACCAGAAATTCCGCATGTGGACACCCATGCAGAAATGGGAGGTAACAAGGTATAAAAAGCAATGGCTAAATAAATGCTAAATCTAAAGATTGTTGACCTCATAAATGTAAATACACTTCGGATGCAAGCTGCGATTAGTTGTGCTTTTAAGCGCATGAAAAATCCCAGAGGGGTCATATAGGCCTAAAAAGGCCACGGAAGTTTAATGAATGATCCTAATGAACTTGGATCAAATTGATGTAGACATGATGCCAAGGTTGAATAAGCACTCTCTAAACAACTTATCCATTTGTGAGGCACTGCCATTCTCTTTGTTTATCTTGTCCAGCACAGTGTGTAGCTCCCCTTTTTCCCCGTCCAAAGTATCACTTAGTTAAGTCGGTCAATTCATCCCTTTACTTAGCCTTATCTTTAGCCTTCACCCTATGCTAGCAGCTAGGCCATGTCCATTGGATGAAGTATGTCTTTGAAGCTTTGGTGCAAGTAAGTTATAAATAACATTGAATATCTATGTATTAACTGCCACTTGATTGATGTTTATACTTTAAGTTAAGCTGTGAATATGATTAAAGGAACAAGTCTTAGTCATTTGTTATAATCTAGTCTTTGGTTGTATTTTGACCTAGTCAAACATAGTTTGACCAAGGTCATTCTTGGGATCCGTGATGAGATGGACCACTTATGCTTTATGATGTTGATCTATGGTCCCACATGCACCTATTGATGATTCCATATGTTGGGCATACGCTCCAGATGATGATTGATGCAGTTGATCAATTTTATTAGTATTTCCAGACCATCATATTTTACACTATCCGGGTATGGTGGACCCTACAGATGACCCTATAGGTTATCATGAGGTGTATGAGTACTCATCTCTAGTGGATTTGGGTCTTCTGTATCCATTGAGACACTTATCTTTCAGTTCCGGGCACTCCTGGGCATGATGTTAGCAGTTATCCACCCGTTGACCAGTTTGGGCATGCTGATATGGCCTGTCCAACAGGAGCATTGGAGGCAAGTCGTTTCCTAGGGAGCTACAGAGGAAGGGGGTGGTCCAGCCACTTGTTTTTACCATTATCCCCCCCTTCCAGATAGCATGGTACACTCGGTTTGACAGCGCAAGCACTCCAGAGGCAGTTTTGGTTAGTTTGAGGGTTTCCAGGAGGATAAAAAAATGGAATAAAAAGGTCATTGAGGAATTCGATTTGGGAAATTGAGGCAAGGTTTTGGCACTTGGTTTGCTCAGAGGTCATCCATGGTGTATCCCCCTTCTTCCAGATCAGTTGGCACCAGTCAGTGGGGTCCACATGGGCTACAGGAGCTCTTTTATTGTATTTCTCTCTCTGATGATGGGGACAGGATTTGATCATTTGTATACTTGGACATGTCATTGAGTCATATTTTATATTATTGTGCCATGGGGACATGCTAGAGAAGAGGAATAATACCTCCTAGCCCCACCATGTGCTCCTAGTCACTTGTCGATGTCATTATTTTGTGGCTCTTATGTATCTAACCACCCCAATGTATGACGTCACCCCTCCTAGATGCTTTTTAGGCTATGACGGCATCACTTAGTGAGTGATCCATGTCTTATATTGTATTGACTCATCTTAGTCGTTGATTATATTATTGTATCTTTTGATCTCAACCACTAGTTTTCAAAAGTGGTTTAGGGTTTTGGTCTTTCTATCCTATTTAAGGAGGAGACCCCCTTCATTGTAAAGCACCTTTGGGCTCTGGAAAACTTGGAATAAAATACTATTTTTGGAGATCTTCTTCATGGCTTTGATTGGGTTGCTCTTGTACATGATCATGTATCTTTGCTTTTAGACATCTTTGCTTGTAACAGGTGAAATCGACATCTACTGAAGGAGGCCGAATTGATTGAAGCTAGGAGTGCGATTTGCTTGAAGGGAAGATTGTAGGGGTTGCTCACATCCCCCTTGGGCAAGACGTCTTCATCTTGAGGGAGTTTTTCAATTGTGCTTTGTCCATTGATTGCTTCTTTGATATGACATGCTTAGATCTCATTGATTTATGGTTCAAATCTAACATTTTGTAATTTGATTTACAAGTTTGATGGGGCATCTCTCCTCCTAGGGCTTGGACGATTATGCTTGAAATCACTTGGAGCTAGCTTGGAATTGTAACTAAGGGAAAGAATCATGTATGTGCAAAGTAGCCGCAATCTTTTGAGGTAAGATCTACAAGGTATGTATCCATTTCGCTTGTTCTCCATCCTATTGGTCACATAAACCCTTAAAATTCAAAACCCTCTTTTTCTATTTTTTTAGATCTACTTGGATCTAGCATGCTTTTGGGGATAAAACTTAAAACCCACCTTCATAGTATCCACGGCAATTCGGATCTATAGTTTGGTGGTGATTGGACTCCATTTGGGCCATTTCCCAAGGCACCTGTCCTCCTTGAGTGAAAACGCATTCCTTGAGGGAGGCTAGTTTGCTAGTTCTAAGATGTGGGTAGGTGAGATTCTTGCTTCATTGAATAGATCAACCCTTAAAACCTACCTCTAGTGCTTCACCTTGTTGATTTTCACCTTGTGGGCCCCATTCCTCATTTAGAGGGTTGCGCCCCACTTGGGTCACTAGGTGATGCATTAGATCTATGGAGATCTAGCCATCGCTTGTCCTCGATAATTTAAACCCACCTTAATAATCATCTTACCTATCTCGATCTATAATTTGGTGGACATCCAACTCCATTTTCCCTTCTAACTAAGGCACTAGTCCTCCTTGAGGCAAGTCACACTCCTTGGGTAGGTGGCCATTTGCTAGATCCCATATTTGGGTATTGCTAATTCTTGGTCAAATCCATATATCCTTGCTATAGCATACCCCCTAGTGCCTTTTCATTTCAATTTTGACCTTGTGGGCCATATTTGGACCATTTTCCACTTTTTAAGGGGTGGGCCCCACTTGGGTAATTTTCATGGCATTAAGTCTTCTTTAGATCTACTTACTTAACCTCATAAGGGACCTTAATCAAATACTTGGTTGAAACATTTGTCCCTTGCCTAAGCCTCTCAACCAAGCCATAACCATCTTGGGTCCACTTATCCTTCGAGATCTAAATCTCTTACCATTGATCTCCTTGATTCATTTTACACATTTCCCTAGGAATCTTTGGGTTAGCTAGTCTTCATAGATTGGATAGGGTCTCCCCCTTGATCTTGATTCATCTTGATCTAAAGCGAAGAGTGCCTCGGTTATCGTGGCACCCAGCTTGCATTGGGAACCATGGCATCTCTTGGGTCACCTCTTTAGTTGTCTACACCTCTACCGTCCTGGATAGGATATCTTTAGAGACAACTACAAGTTGTGTGATAACAGTACTAAGAGAATATTTCACATAGGGGATTCATTTCACATAGGGGAGGTTACCCCTTATTTCTATTACTACCCATGACATTCAATCGAAGTGGCATCATCATTGTAAGTGGCATAATCTAAAATATAAAGAGTGTTTAGTAACGGGAAAAGATATTAATAGGGTGTGGTCCCCATCCATGTAATCTAATCAAGTAGAAATAGTCCTATTTTGGTTGGCTTTCTTATGCCTCTCGCAGGCATCCAATGGTGGGGGCAGGGGAAGATAATCACCAGCCTTTTTCCCTTGTTTCAATAGTGGAGTGAGACATATGCATTGTGATTTGTGAATGTGCAATGTGTATTGATTGTAATTTCTATTGAATATTTCTAAATGTTCTAGTTTCTACAAAAATTTGGATCTACATGTCTATATTTTTTGCATATATATATATAACGTGTCCTTCGTGTCCTAATTCTGGGGATCGCCGTGTCCGTGTCGGACACTCGTATTCCCGTGTCCTTCGTGTTCTGTGTCCTCGCGTCAGGTGACTTAGGTTGAAACACTAATCATCTCTCAAATCACCTTCAACCATACTTTAATTTCTAGGTCCACTTTACCTTGCATTGGTTTCCGTAACTTACCATTTACTCATCCTTAGGAACCTTTGTCTGGGTCCAATCATCTTTGATTGGTTATAGGGTCTCCCCCTAGGTCTTGATTTATCTAGATCTAAAGTGAAGAGTGCCTCGGTTGACGTGACTCCCACCTTGCATTGGGAACCGTGGCATCTCTTGGGTCACCTCTTTAGTTGTCCATCTCCTCTACCATCCCGGATGGGATACCACTAGGGACAACTACAAGTTGTGTGATAACACAACCATTGATTAGATCACTTTGATCTTTTAATCTTAGCCATCCATTCAAAAGTTGGTTAGGGTTTTGGTGTCTCTCCATCCTATTTAAAGGAGAGAGCTCCTCATTGTAAAGGGACTTTTGGCTCTGGATTATTGGAATAGAAAAATACTATTGCATCTACTTGTTTTGTGGTGGTGAATGCTTTTGGAGATCGACAGTTTGTTCTTCCTTTGCACTGGGTTATTGGAAATTATCTTGCTATATTTTTTGTCCATGTATTTTCAATCTACAGGTGGAGGCCGATTTGCTTCAAAGAGGTCGCATTGGTAGGGGAGACTCTCCCTGCCTCTTCTTTGGGGTCTCTTGGTCGGTAACAGGGAGTATTACTATCTTAGTACCTTCTACTTCATGTTATCATTTGCTTATGCTTTTATTTCCTCCATGCTTGATCATTCTAATTGAATCGATTTCCTTGGTTTGACAGGTAGAGGAGGGTGCACGTGTGGACTAGGGCATCACTTCAAAGCAAGAAAACTCAAAGATATCCCATTTGATCTCTGCGAGAACATTCCTTACATCATGGCAACCTCATCCATCACATAGGTATGATCTCAAGGTAAATTTCTCATTCCATGATCTATCCATTTGTCTAAGTCATTAAAACCCTCATTGTTTAAAACCCTCATTTTACATTTTTTCAGATCTACTTGGATCTAGTAGGCTTTTGGGTAAGATATTGAAAACCCACCTCTATATCATCCACGGCAATTCGGATCTATAGTTTGGTGTGGATTGGCTTCCATTTGACCTCTTTCCCAAGGCACCCTACCTCTCCAAGTGAGGTCGCACTCCTTGGTTGGGTGAGTTCTGCTAGTTCCAAGACCTGGGTAGGTGAGATCCCACTTGATACACACTCCTCTCACTTGATAACCCACCCCTAGTGCTTCACCTTGTTGATTTTCACCTTGTGGGCCCTATTCCTCATTTTGAGGGTTGTGCCCCACTTGGGTCAAGTGGTGATGCATTTTGAATCTTCGATCTAATGAGATTTAGCCATTGGATGACCTTGATCTTCAAAACCCACCTTGCTTTGCATCTTGACAACCCCGATCTACAATTTGGTGGACATCCGACTCCATTTGGCCCAATTTCCAAGGCACCGATCCTTCTCCTAAGGCTCACAACTTTTTTGGGTAGTGAGATTTCCTTGTGGGTTGATCTTTGTCTGGCTGCTTGCACACTTAGATACTGTCATATCCATCTATCAAGCATAGCTAGAAAGCCCTAACTGTCAGATCTCTGATTTGGGACACTTTCCCTGTTTTAAGGGTCACGTTTCCCAAGGCAGTTGATTTTGACCATTTGAAACTAGCTTTGAATCCTGGAATCATACTTGATCCTAGAATCACTGTGTTATCTTTCATTATCATATCACACCTTTCCTAAGCCTCCACAGTGGTCCTACTTCCTTAATTCTAGGGTTCCATACCTGTCACCCTACGTACTTCATTAGATTGATTTGATCTGGTGATTGGGTTGATCTCTCCTATCGGGAGTAGATCTGGGTCTCCCCCTTGCTATATTGGCTTTGATAGCTAAAGCGAAGAGTGCCTTGGTTGGCGTGACAACCATCCTTTTGGGAACTAGGGCTCTCTTGGTTCACCACTTTAGTTGCCTATCCCCTCTACCATCCACCTTGGATCCATCTTTAGGGGCAACTACAAGATTGGTGATAACAGTACCAAGTGCCAAATGACCTGAGAAGAGGCTTTCCCTTTCAATTTCTTAGTTTTGGGAAGGTCGACGCACCTTGCCCCTTTGAAATACGTGCAAGACACTTGACGACACACTCTGCACATTGACAAAGTGCGTCGCTGACCCCTGTTCCCTTCATTCAGCATGCGTCACCCCTCATTGACGCATGTTGCTCTTTGACAAGGTGCGCAAGTGGTTGTTAAAAGGAAAAAAGAGAAGTTTTGAGGGTCTTCTAGAACGAAACTCTCATGGAGCTTTATCCCTACAAATCAGCATAGGTGGCAGTCGAACCCCTATCCTTTGGGTGTTAGTTTTTCACACAATTATAGCATTATAATTCAATTGCATAAGATCAATAGGATCATTAGAAGAAAGACAAAGCACAGAAACAAAGAACACAAGAATTTATCCTGGGAAACCTAATAGGGAGAAAACCCAACAACCTTCGTATAGAGATGAACAATTCTGAGAACAGAGTACAATATCAAGAGAGAGAACATGGAAGAACTCTCCAAGATGAAACCCCAAAATATCCTTCTCCTATCTGCAGATGCGAATCTCTCTCCAAATGATGTGAACTTGCTTGGTTGAGTGAGTGACCAAATGAGGTGAACTACCTCCCTATTTATACATGTGCCAAACTGGCTTTTTCCTCAACAGGACCAACTTGTCAAACTGTCTGGGCCGACTAGTCTTGGGGTAATATAAAAATACATTTAATAATTCTTTTTCTTTACTTAATTTTTCCCCAAGGTTCACATTGATTCTTTCAAGGTGTTACATGATTAATTACATCAACATCATCTAACATAGGAGGTACAAATAATTACAATAAAATATAATAAGAATAACTTCCGAAGTTGCACAAATTCCAACACTCCCTCTCAACAAGGAAGGTATTCTTCGAATACGGTCGTCATCAGCATCACGATCATCTGAGTTTCATCTATACATCTATATTGTCTCGATCATCTCTATACATATTGAAGGTTGTCAACACGATCTCAGTCCTTCGAGAAGTGTCCTCATGCATCAACTTCACCAGTCCTTCGGTGAGTCCAAAAGTAGCCTCTCCATCCTACCTGGATGTCCGAGATATAAGCTTTACCATCTACTTTACCATCTGTTACATGTCCGTATCATTTGCCAATGGGATCCTCCCATACCTGGCTGAGAACTTGGATGAGCAGAGGTGCACGACCATCTACTACCTGTTCGTCTCATCTACTGATGGGATGCTCCCATACTTGGATGAGAACCTGAACGAGTAGAGGTACCTGTGCAAGCATCACACGACCATTTACTACCTGTCCGTCTCATCTATCAATGGGATACTCCCATACCTAGCTGAGAACCTGGACAAGAGAGGTACTTATGTGTAACCCGACCATCTACTACCTATCCATCTCATCTACCGATGGGATACTCCCATACCTGGCTGAGAACCTGGACGAGTAGAGGTACCTGGGTGAAAGCAAGGTAAACATCTCCATGTCATCTTTCCCTCTCAAGGAGGGACACGTTCTCTTCCACTCCAAGTCTTCCACGAAAGTATTCAAACTTTATCCTAGGAAGAGGCTTGGTGAGAACATCTACAGTCTCGTCATCTGTCGGAACATACTGTAACTCGACCGCACCTTTCTACACCATATCACGAATGAAGTGATATCAAATCTCTATATGCTTCAACTTGTCACGGAATACAAGATTCACTGACATCTGCACACAGCTCTAGTCATCTCAGTGAATCACGGTTGGCTCTGGAATCTGGCCAAACAATCCTACAAGGAGTTTTCAAAGCCATACTACTTCTCGGGCTGCTGTGCTAGCAGCCATATACTCGGCCTCTGCAGTACTGAGTGCTACGAAGTTTTGTTTCCTGCTACACCAGGAAATCACTGCAGAACCCAAACTGAAGCAACATGCGGAAGTATTCTTCCTATCTGCACACATTTGGCCCAATCTGAGTCTAAAAATCCCTACAATCTCAAGTCACACTCTAAAGCATATCTCAGGCCATTTCCCACAGTGCCACGCAAGTATCTGAGCACATGTTTTGCAGCAACCCAGTGAATCTGCCTCGGTTCACACATGAACTGACTAAGAGCATTCACAGCAAAACATATATCTGGTTTGGTGTTCGTCAGATACATCAAGGATCCAACCAACTGGCAATACATAGTGGGATCAATCAAATATGAATTTGAAGCAGAATCCCTCAGCTTCTTCAAATTTGCATCCATCGGAGTGGCCATGGACTTACAATCCAACATTCCGAATCTCTTCAGAATATCTATGGTGTATTTTCCTGGACTTAGGAAAATCTCCTTTTGCCTCTGCCATACTTCTAATCCCGAGAAGTAATGCATCAATCCAAGATCCTTCATTTCGAACTCAAAGGCAAGTTTCTTCTTACAGCATACGATAAGTTTCTCATTTCCAGTGAGAAACAGATCATCAACATTAAGGACCAAAATTAGTGGCTCATCATCCACAACCTTGTATTAAAGGTTGGATCTGCATCAGTCTTGGTGAATCCCAGACTCACCATGTATCCGTCCATACCAAGCACGAGGTGCTTGCTTGAGTCCATACAGGGCCTTGTTGTCACCAAACTTGTAGTTGCCTCTATAAGTGGATCCGTCAGCATGGTAGAGGGGATGGGCAACCAAAGAGGTGAACCAAGAGGGCCTCGACTCCCAAATGGATGGTTGTCACGCCAATCGAGGCACTCTTCACTTGATGTTATCTTAGCCCCAGACAACAAAGGGGGAGACCCAGATCAACTCCCGACAAGAGAGATCAAACCAAGACACCAGATCAAATCAAACACAATGAAGTACGTAAGGTGTTAGGTATTGTAAACCCTAGATCTATGGATGAAGTCACAAGGTGAGTTATGGGTTGGATCAAGAGGCTTATGAGATGTGAAATTGATCCAATATGATTATAGAAGTGACTTATAGGCTTAATTAAGAGATCCAGGATCAAGGTACCAGCAAATGATATAAATATCCATTGCCTTGGGAACCGTGTCCAATGCAAGGAGGTTAGGAACAGGATTGGGGCTATCTAGTACCTTTAGACAAACTTGATTGATAGATGTGACAATATCAAAGCACCCAAGTTTCAAATTGGGCATCAACAACGAGCAAAATAGCCTTCCTCAAGATATGCGCAAGGGTAGAAGGATCCAGTGCCTAGGGATTTGGGCCACCAGGAGTCCTCCAAGGATGACGCCTTGGAGAACCCACCTAGGGTTTGGCTTGAAGTATAAAACCCAGAAATGTTTTGTCGATTTTGCCAAGTGGTTAATGCCACGGAATTTTCCGATTAAATTAAGTGAGGGTTTCAAGTGTAGATGAAGATACCCAATGGATTGGAACCCAATAATAACTGAAATAAAAGCAGATCTTACCCGGATAATCTTGCGGATACCTTGATGATGATGATCTATGCCTTCCCGATCAATTTGGAGAGATTTGAGTGAGTGTCCAATGAAAATCGATTTGCCCAAGGAAGCCAATGCGCCCTCTCCTCCTGCACAACAAACGTCAACAATATCATATTTGATGCATCAAGAAGATAGGACTAATGCTACAAAAGATAAACCAAGAAGAAATCATAGATCACAATGATGCCAATGAAAACCCCCTGATAAAAAACGAGCCCAATGAAGCGAGTTGAGGAAGCCCTGCAAAAACGCCCAAGTGAAGTCGCCCTCCTGTAGACAAGACAAAGTATTCCAAAAAATATATGGATTCACCACAAACTTTCAAATGCTAGGATGCAATAGACTTTCCAATCACCATCTAAGAATATCACCACAAAGAGGATCCAAGAAATGTCTGCAAATAATTCTTTATTATCAAAATTCCAAGAGCCAAAGGTCCCTTTACAATGAGAAGCTCTCTCCTTTAAATAGGAAGAAGAGATACCAAAACCCTAACCACATTTTGAATGGATGGCTAAGATTAAAAGATATAAAAGTTCTAATCAATGGTTGAGATGAGCCCAACATAAAGTACATGGATCAACTCAAAAATATAACATAATACATGGACAAAATCGCCCTAGGGGGGCATCCCACTCAAAATGACTAGATAAACATAACAACCCGCACATGGTGGGTCTAGGGGGTGATATCCAACCTCACTAGTGTGTCCCCGTGGCACAATAAACTCATATGACCAACACAAGCACCAAATCGTGCTCCTCTGGGAAAGTTGTGAGCCTCCAAACGCTCCATAAAACCTCAAAATGTGACGAGGAAATGTGAGAGGGCCCCACTGACTGATGCAACTGCTCTGGAGGGTGTGGGAGACATCATACACATCATCAAAACAATTCCCATGCCATTTCCCTGCCTCAGTAGCTCAAATCGATTTCCTAAGTAGCCATTTTTACCATTTTATGCCTCGATAAATCCTCTGTAAGGTATAAAAATGCCTGTAACTCTCTGCCTGTTCATCCGGGGCCAAATCTGACGATACCATAATGTCCGGGAGTATGGTATAATAGAAAAAACAAGTGGTTGAACCCCATACTCCCTTTGTAGCACGCTAAATGAACCAAGCAAATCATAAAACTGCTCTGACAGGCCATTTTTAATGGCAAATATGCACCAGAATGATAAACTAAGGAAAATACCAATTGTAACTGCCCGGAACTGAAAACCAACTGTCTCAATGGACTCAGAGAGCCCAAATCTACTAAAGGTGTGTACTCATACACCATATGGATCTCCGCATGATCCTATAATATCTCAAATATGCCCGAACAGATAAAAATAATAATAATAATCTATAAATGATCAAATATAATAAAATGCCAGATCATCATCATAATCCTGTAACCAATGCATGGAGCCACCTGGTGACCTATAATAGACCATATATCATCAATCTGCATCATCCAAGGTCTATCCACCTCATGTCCTGTGATTGACCTTGGTCAAACTAGGTTTGACCAAGTCAACATGACCCATAAAATGACCCAGGCTAACATCAAACTGCTGCAAGTGTTAAAAGGTTAAGACATGCTTTACAAATCATTCAAGTAGCAATATAACACATAGTAATCAATTCTCTAGCGATCTAAAACCAAGTATTCAATGTTTTTTATTATTATTATGGCTCAGACTAGAACCTCAAGACTATACTCACTTCATGGTTGTGATCATTTTGCTAGTGAAGGGTGAAGGTTGAAGACTACAAGGCTAGGCTAAGGGATGACTGTACTAACTTGACACTATGACACTTTGGAAGTGGAAAAAGGGATACACGCTATAGCATATGTTGGACAAGCCATAACACAGGGGATGGCAGTGTCTCACAAATGGGTAAGTTGTTTCAAAAGTGCTTATTCAACCTTGACAGATGTCTACAACTCACATCCAAGCTGATACAGCTCCGTGAGGATCTTTTCTAGAGCCGCCATGACTAGGTGCCCAGCAAACCATAACTTGAGACTCTAGGGGACACTTAGAATTAGTTGTCCCTTACTCCATCTCACATGATAACCCGCAGGCTAGTGAGGAATAAATCATTACAAGTGATGCCAGCACTCATTAAATATAACATTTGTTAAACCATTGCTTTTTAGGCCTTTCATTCATTTCCATAGCCTTGATCCATGTGTGTTGAAAAACACATTCTTGGATTTACATTTATTAGGCTTTTTGATCCATGTGTGTTGAAAAACACATTCTTGGATTTACATTTATTAGGCTTTTTGATCCATGTGTGTTGAGAAACACATTCTTGGATTTTCATTAATTTCACATGCCTTTCATTCATGTGTGTTGAGAAACACATTCTAGAATGGGCTTTCATTTAAGATATACATTTCATTTCCGTACACATTGTCATGATGGTAGCACTATCTGTTTCAGGTCTAGTCAACACAACCTAGGCAACTCAGAGCCGAGACACAATACAACAGGGAAGCTCATCCAACAAAGAGGCCAAAGTGGGGAAAAGTCCTCCATGCCACAAGTCAAGTAGTAAGTCAAGGATAATGCAATAACTGGAAGGTAATGGATGGATGGAGAAAGTGAATGATAAAACCAACACTAGCAAGCCATAGGATGGTGGGAATGATCACCTCCATTCTCCTAAGGAGGGTAAAACCAATGAGTATAACCAAGAACTTCTAAGTCTGAGCAAGGACATAGATAAATAAATAATAAAACCCAATCCACATATCTATATGATCGCCATATCATGACACCAAGTGCTAAGACATGCCACAAGAATGAGTACAAAAGCAATAATAACCATAACACATGATAATACCTATTGGGTCATATACCTATGCATAAACAATATGAACCATCATATGTCCACTGAGAACCTGTTGCTGCAACTCTTGGCAATACATACTGCTCTGTAAATGGCTAAATGGCTACATCGATCATCAAACCTGAGTTTCCTGAGACTCAGTCATGGCATAGGAATATACTATTGTCCATAATCATAATAGTGATCCAATATAGATGCTCATCTCAAGCATCTCAATGTAAAGGACTAGCTGAAAAATGTACTGGAATCTGACAATAAAGATATGGTAGCCCAGCTACTATATATGTGATAACAGGCCTTTTTCAGCTTGCATACGTGAGACTCCTTTCCATGGACAACAAACCCTTCTGGTTGTTCAATATATACTTCTTCCTCAATAACACCATTGAGAAATGCAGTCTTGACATCCATCTGATGTAGCTTCCATCCCATAGCTAAAGCAATAGCAATAATAGTCCTGATGGAAGTATATTGATCCACAGGAGAAAATGTTTCATCATAATCAACTCGCTCTTTCTGAGAAAATCCTCTGGCAACGAATCTAGCCTTGTGTTTTTCAACACTACCATCTGCTCCATGCTTGATTTTGTATAGCCACTTGGAAGTCACTACTAACTTCCCCTTAGGTCTCAGCACAACCTCCCACACATCTCTTCATGATGGATTGGTATTCTTCCACCATGGCATCCTTCCAAACTTGGTGTCTGGATGCTTCTTCATAGGTGGTAGGTTTTGAGTCAATGATGTGACTCATCAATGCTACATAACTGGAGAACCTCTGAGGTCTTTTACTTTCTCGGAAAGTACCATGTGGAGCTTCATGCCCCTCTACATCCTACAAAGTATGTTGTGCCCATCTAGGCCTCTTCCAACCTACTGCAATATCTCTAGGGACATCAACTGGCTCAACTGGATCAATGGGATCAATGAGTTCATCCTTCTATGCTAACTCCCTCTGAACTGGAGGGGGAGATGATCTCATCTCCTTTGGATCTAGGATCACCTCATCATCAATCTCCATGGTTGATCCTTTGCCTTTCCTGACAGCCATCTCTTCTTCAAAGGACACATCCCTACTGACTTCGATCTGTCTAGATCCTGGGATATAAATCCTATAAGCCTTTGAAAATTTGACTATATCCCAGGAAAGTTCCCTTCTTGCCCAAAGGTTCTCGTTTGTTTGCATGACTTCCATCTAATTATTATCCAGGAGCCATCCTTCTAGGGTGAGAGTCATGCTCCTAGAAGCTTCCTGCTGAACATTAACAGGATTCATGTGTCCATCACTGGAACAAGTCTCATCATCATTCTCTTGTAGGCCATATCATATGGTCTTTTCCCTACAAGTCAAATCCCGTAAGATGATTAGTGACATTGCATAATCAAGTTTAACCAATTTCTATTTCTATGTAATGGCAATAGTTTACACTAGGCATCTTGGCTAATGCTTCAGCACAACAATCATAAACATGTCTCCCAAACACATATGGTAACTATCTAGATGTCTGCTATCTCCACTAGAACATGCCATCAAGAGTGTGCACTACTCTAAGCATGCAGGAAGGAGATATCATCTAGACTAGCTCCATCACGTGTCCATGGAATGTTGTGCAGCTCATATGCATACCAAATACAACAAGAGCCTACGGTACATCCAAACGTAAACTATATCAACTACTCAACACACTTCGTGATAGATCTACATATAATTTGATATGTATAAGACAAAACAGATCTATGTGAGCAATAAATCCAAATAATTATCTTTTATTGTTTTTGTGGGTGGGCTCCCACTGCCTTCTTGAGGGAACCATGAGAGACCTGTTATCACACAACTTGTAGTTGCCCCTAGAGGTATCCCATCCGGGACGGTAGAGGAGTCAGGCAACTAAAGAGGTGACCCAAGAGATGCCACGGTTCCCAATGCAAGATGGGAGTCACGTCAACCGAGGCACTCTTCGCTTTAGGTCAAGGTGTAACTAGACCAAGGGGGAGACCCTATACCCCAATCACAGTTGATTGGACCTAAGCAAGGTTTCTAAGGGTAGGTAAGTAATGAGTTACGGAAACCAATGCAAGGCTAAGTGGACCTAAGGGTTAAGGTATGGTTGAGGGAGGTGTAAGAGATTGTTAATGTTTCAACCTATGTATGGTTTAGGCCACATAATGGGGTATGATGATTAGGTATAGTACCATGTGTTTACACTAGTGGGTCTAGTTTTCTTGGGAAGTGTGAAGTGATTCTAGGTAGGCCCACAAGGTGAAGTTAGGTGTGAGGTAGGTACTATAGGTTAGATGTAGGCTAGATCTATGAGTTGAAGTTGATTTTAAGGATATCCATGTACTAGATCTAGGATTTGACACCAATCCCAAGGAGTGCGACTTGCTTGGTGATGGACTAGTGCCTTGTTAAGTGGGCTAATGGGGTCAAAAAGTATGTCAAATTGCAGATCGGGACACCTAGAAGCCAAGTCAAGTGGGTTGAATGAGATTCAATGGTTGGATCTTATTAGATCTAGGTTTTTAAGTGATGACCAAAAGTGGACCACAATCCCTTAAAACAAGGAATGCAATCCCCAAGGCAGATCTTGACGAAAGGACAGTATAGACCTAGGTTTCAAGGCATGGGCATTCCAAATCCACGAAAATCTCCAACACCCACTTCCTAGAAGTGGACCAACTCAAAAAATCAAGGGGGTGCGATTTGCTCAAGGAGGGTCCAAAAATGGGGTTTGGTGGACCAAATCAAGTCCAATGGCCACCAAAATGTAGATCCGGGATGTTAGTACCCCGATCTATGTTCCTTCAAAGTTTCAAGTGAATCCAATGGCTAGATCTTAGTAGATCTAAGTTTTAAGATGCCAAGAAGGTCAAAAGGGGGTTTCAACCCCTTAAAACATGGAGAGATGTCCACAAGGTAGTTTTCACCAAAGTAAAGATATGGGTATAGGTTATCAAATGTCTAGATGTCAAATCAAGTGGGATCTCACCTACCCATGTGCTAGATCTAACCCAACAAGCTTCTCTTAGGAAAATTGATTTAGGTTCAAGAAGGCTTTTTGCATTGAAAAGTGTGTCAATTTTTAGCCAATCACCACCAAACTATAGATCCAACTAGGGGTGGATCCTATAGAGGTGGGTTTTTAATATCTTTTCAATTGCAAGGCTAGATCTAAGTAGAGCTAAGAAATACCAAAATTGGGGTTTTGATTTAATTAGGGTTTTATGACCAATGAAGATAGAATGGATGAAAGAGGCACATACCTTGTAGATCTTACCTCAATTGCTTATGGCCACCTTGCAAGTTGATAGCATTCACCTATGTGTATATTCAAGAGTGAGATCCAAGTGCTCCAACCAAATCGCCCTTCTCCAAGATAGCCAAATCGTCCTCCTCCTACAAGACAAGATCAAAGAAACAAGTCAAGCAAGATGATTATGAAAATGGTAGAAAGATGTAATAGAAAGCATCAACTATGTCACGAAGATACAATAATGATACTCCCTGTCACAAGATCAACCCAAGAGAGAATATGTGGATCCCTCCAACAATAACCCTCATGAAGTCGCCCTCCTCTCTCCAATTCGACTTTCCTGTCAAAAGGTTAGCAAAAGCACCAAAATCCACAATGATACATAGAAGAGATATTGTATATTCAATATGCAAGAGAATCCACAATGCAAGAGAGATGTGCTCCACAAAAAATCTTCTATTCCGATATTCCAGAGCTCCAAAGGTGAGCTTTACAATGGGGGGTCTCCTCCTTATATAGGATAATAAAGACCAAAACCCTATACCACTTCATAATACTACATCAAATGAGTGGTTGAGATTATAAGATCTCATCATACAATCAATGGCTAAGATGACCCATAACAATATATCACATGGATCACTCAAAATAACAAAGGCGCCCTCACTAAATGGTACAATGGAGGGTGACGTCATCCCACTAGAGGGGTAAAAAGTACAATAATCCACCTCATGATGACTAGGACATGATAAAATAAGCACATGGTGGGGCTAGGAGGCATCAATCCTTACTAGCTCATCCCCAAGGCACAATAAAATAATAAAATATGTCCAATATAATAAAAATGACCAAAACTGTCCTCAGAATCCATGACAGTCAAGCAGTAAATGTCCTCCTGTGATCAATCCGGGCATACCCACATGGTGAAAACTGACTGGAAGTTAGTGATGCCATCCTGGAAGACCTCTGTGAAGACCAAATGCCAAAACCTTGCCTTAATTGCCCAAATCGATTTCCTCAGTGACCACTTTACCCCATTTTTTAACTGCCTCGGGAACTGTGAAAGTGCCAAAACTGCCTCCTAGGGTGCTAGCGCTGTCCATCTGAGCCCACCAGGCTCTCCGGAAGGGGGGATAAATGGTAATAACAAGTGGCTGGACCACCCCCTCCATCATCAGCGCCCTAGGTGAATTGGCCTCTCGGGGCCCCTGCTGCTCAGGCTGGGAAATCAACCCCAAATCTGGTCAACAAGTGCAAAACTGCATCAATCACTGTCAGAAGTGCCCGGAACTGAAAGATAAGTGTCTCAACGGATCCAGAAAACCCAAATCCACTAGGAATGAGTACTCATACACCCTGGGTTGCCCTAATGGGCCTGCTGTAGGGTCCACCATATATGGACAATGTATAATCTGCTGATCTGAAGTAGTAATAAACCTGCTGAACTGGATCAAACATCATCTGCATCATATGTCCATCATATGATATCATCATCAAACATGTGGGCCCATAAATCATCATCAATAATCATCCATACATGGTCCACATCATCACGGATCCCAAGAATATATATAATCAAGGATAAATCACATCATTAGACTAAGACAATGCTTCTCTAATCACTCCCACAGCTAAGCTCAAAGTATAAATTCCATTCAGTGGCATTAATCAAGTTAACATATTCCGTTGTTATATAAAATTACTTGCACAATAGTTCAAATAACAAACTCACCCATTGGACATGGTCAAACTGCTAGTGAAGGATGAAGGCTAGGAGCAAGGTTGGGCCAAGGGTTTGACTTGTCTAACTTAACTCAAAAATACTTTGGACTGGGAGAAGGGGGAAGCTACAAACTCTGTGCTGGACAAAAGAACACGGGGGATGGCTGTGCCTCACAAATGGATAAGTTGTTTAGAGAGTGCTTATTCAACTTAGGCATCATGTCTACATCAAGTTGATCCAGGTTCATTAGGATCATTCAATTTATTCCATGGCCTTTTTGGCCTACATAACCCTTCGGATTTCAGATGTGCTGAGAAGCGCAACTAGTTGCAGCTTGCATCCAGGGCATGTTTTTCATATATTTATAAGGTCAGCAATTGTTTAGATATAACTTTTAAGAACCATTGCTTTTTGGACCTTTCTTATACTCTTTGAGGAGTATTTTTAGCTTTTCATTGCTCTTGCCTTTTTTTGTTTCCATGGGCGAATTTTTAGTTTCCATAGGTAGAACATGAGCTTTCAGTTTTAGCCAACAACATCTCAAGTGACTAGGGGGAGTTCGAGCCAATGCCAAACATCGGGACAACCGACCAGAATGATTTAGGCCTACAATCCAACTCACCAAAGGTAAGTTCTGTCACCAACTCAGAGCCGAGACACTGGATAAACAGGGATGCGGTCCAAACACAGAGGTAGAAAAATGGGGAAGTCCTCAGTATCAGAAAGTCAAATGAGACATGTCAGGGTTTAAAGTCAAACAGGAAGGTCATGTATGGATGGAGACAAGTGAGTATGGAGCCTACACTAGCAGACAACTGGTGTCGGAGAAAGACCATGTCTATGTAAGGTGAAATACCAGTAAGTTTTGTTAAATGACCTAAAAGTGCAAGCAATTGTCCATTTTATGATTTACAGTTCATTTTAAATAGTTTGCCACATCAGGAATAATATACCAAGCACATGCCATGATCATGACTAAATCAACAAGATAATAATCCATAGTCAGTGAGAACATATCCATAGATCATACAACATCATCATAATAATCATCATCATGCATCATCTGAAACACTGCTGAAATACATCTCTAGGCACTGAACTGAAACTGTAATGGGATAAGTGGTCACATCAGTCATCAAATCTGAACTCTCAAGGCTCAGCCTTGACACAAGGTCATAAAATCTGAATAATGTACTGCTCTGATCATGAGTGATCCAAAATATATAGCCATGCTCTGGAATAAAGGAAGCTCTGGAATGTGCAGATATCTGCTGTACAAGAATAGTAGCCCTGCTACTATGGTGTGATAACATCTGGCTCCGGCTGGGACAAGTGCTCTAAGGGAGAGAGCGCTTGAGAACCTCAGAATCTCTGGTCTCGAACTGCTCTGCATCAATCTTCAATCCAGCACTGCACCATCCTTGCTTTCAGCTTTTATCTTGCACCTGTTCCTGCTCTCACAAACACTAGAATACCATCATGGAGCATGTATGGGACAAATATAAAATAAAACTGAAAACTAATCTAAAGCATAAACTGAAAATGCGTCAAAATATAAATATAAACTAACATGGCATATATTATTATCATTTATCATTTTTATTTACTGTGCAGGAGGACAAGAGTACTTCTTTAATCAGGCAATCTCAACTTGCACAGGCAGCCAACAATATAAATGCTAACTATAATTTCTTAAATGTATGCAGGAGAAGAGACAAGCTTAGGAAGGAGCAAGACTCAACTCAGGCAGAAACAAGAAAAAGGGACAATACTCGGCACACAGAAAAAGAAAAATCACACAAATCCTACTGCTCAAGTGAGCTTATTCAGAAGCTACCTACTCTAAACAGGCAAGGCAAGGTGAGGAAGGTCAGGGATGATAATCCCTTAGCTCCCTTTGGTTGATAGGGAGTAAGATGCGTTGGCCAGTCCCAGTGGTGAGAAAACATACCTCATCAATGCAGCGCTCAACAGTAAGTGGTCCAACCCAAAAGTCACCTGATCCCCTAGATCGTATATAAAATATATCATTAGGTATTACAACCTTATCACCAATTTCGAACCTTTGGCGATTTACAGATTGAGGGATGACTTCAATAACATGTTCAGGGAAAGGTTGGATATCGGAAGTACATTGAGGCTGAGGTGTAACTATACTTGAATTCCTATTAGGAGGAATTTCATCAAATCTGGGAGGTCCACCGTCTAAAGGTACAACTATGCTACCAATCAAGACTTCTCCTACAGTTCCCCTAGGAGGACTTTCTTCTAGTGGGTGAATGATATCCTTTGGTGTTTCCCCTATGGTCAAAAAGTCAGTATCAACATCCTCATTCACTTCAGCTTGGGTTAAGGGTGGAGGGCTTTGATTTTCACTACTTCTGCTACTACCCTCTCCTGATGGGATAGGAATGGTCATGTTTTCTAAAAGTTCCAGATGGTTAGTGGGAATGGGCATCATATCCAAAAGTGTGTCTGTGGAATCCATATCCTCTTCACCACTAGGTAACTCGCTAGGCAAAAGGAAGCTAGGGTAATATGGAGGCAAATGTGGATCAGTGGGTTCTTCTTGAAGAATGGCTAGATTATTCAAAGAAAAGTCTTCCCCAGGGGCATCATGGATCAAGGCATGTTCTTGCCAACTCATAGAGTTGTCATTCACCTGCCTTAAAACCCCATCTTCCAAGGACAAATGGGACAAATGATCAGGGACATCAGAGAAGTGATAGCTAACTGGTTCTTCATCATTCCCCTCAGGTGAGGGAAGGTGTGTTCCTTCATTGTTATTTGTCCAAGGAGTGATGTGAGGTAAGCCTTGTCTTCCTCTTTCTGTGTTAAGGTCAACTAGAAAAAGCCACTCATGTACTGTCCTAGGTATATACTCACCCCTTCTAATTTGATCAAAGTTATCCTCCGAAGTGTTTAGCTGAGTAGGAGGTACAGGTTGGTCAACGTTTGGCCCTACAATACTGGGTTGGTCCGAGGTCCTAAGGTTTTCTGACACTTCACCCCGAATGGACTGAGGGTCAACCTCAATAATTCTTTCTTCTTCCGTGCTAGGATCATCGTCATGACCACCCATGACCATAAAGATACCCTCAGGTAAGAACTCACCCTCACCAAAGGTGTTTCTCACACCATCCTCATAATTCTCAAGATGTCCATCATAAAATGGCTCCCGATACACCCTAACCAAAGACCCATCAGAGTTGGGGATGGTAGCATATGATAAGTCCATCTGGAGATGTCCCCCTAGCCCAGCGGACCACTTCCTACAAAGGAGCATGCCATAGGCTGGAGGGAGATCTATAACTACTATATCCATAAGCATGGATATGTCGGGGCATGAAAACAGGTCAGCTCTCAGGTTTTTGATCAAGCCAAAGACTTTAACTGGTTTAGAGTCAATCCCACAAACGTTCCCATCAGGTCTAGTTATTTTTAATCCCATAGCTTCCATGACTTGTAAAGGCATCACATTCATGGAGGCACCAGAATCCAACATACAGTTATGAAGAAGGATATCACCTATGCGTAGTGTAAGGTAAAATGGTTGATGACCCCCGTTCTTTCTCTCATATAGGGCAGTTTGGATTTTAATGGGAGGGTCATCCTCTTCATCAACCACATCACAAGGTGCTGGGTTTTGAGAAGATGAATCCTCACCACTAGTCGTGGCAGTCTCAGGGATACTCTCGAAAAACTCTACCACTTGCTCCTTTATCGAAGGGATTTTCATTAGCTCAGTGAGTGGAATGTTATGCATAACTTTGTCTAACTCTCTTTCGATGTTGATATCAAAGTCATACTCAGGCAAAGGGCAAGGCTCACTTACTGGACTAGGCAGCTCTTTGTTTTTCTTTTCACTAAAAGGCATAGGCTTTTGGCCATCCTTTCTTCGTTGATAGGTTTTATAGGGTGTTTGATCACTATTAACTTGCTCAGTAGCATAGATGGGACCACTAGGGTTGGTTTCTTCTATGGTGTCTTCTTCATGATCAATCAAGATTCTTCCGAAGTCTTTGTCAAACTTTAAGTCATCAACCCAATTAATGTTCTTTGGAGAATCTGGAGTATCATCACCCTGGGTGGTATACTCAGGATCTTCCAAATTTTGCTCTTCAGACCAGTTTATGATAGGAGGTTCTTGGTTCATAGGGTTTCTTCTATCACCTTCATTAGGTTTCTTTTGTTGATTCCAATAAGGTTTAGGACCATAGGGTTGCCTATATCTATCCCCTTCTCTGTTCTTGGCTAGGTCCCTAGTTAGGAGAGTCAAGTTTTTCATCATTTCATGCATACTCTCCATCATTTCATTGGGATCTTTGCTAGGTTCCTTACTTTTCTTAAACTTAGGCTCAGATCTGGAGGAGGAAGGTCCACTAATTAGGTCAAGGAAGTTTTGTTTTCCCATGGAGACAGCATTTGCCTCAGCTTTCTTGGCATTGTCTTGGGCTATCTTCAAACTACTAGGGTCTTTGTCTTTTAGGTGGTAACCCATGTAACCTTCATAAGCATTAAGGTAATGGATCAAGATGGCTTGGTCAAGGGGCTTTATGTTACTTGGGATGTTGGCAACAGTCTTATCAAAGCGTTGGTTAAACTCATGGACAGACTCATTCTCCTTCTTTTTGATGTCAAAAAGTTGGTGTAAAAGGAAACGCCCATCTAACTTGACTGACCATTCTTGCTTGAGTTTATCGGTGAATACATCATACCCATTGATTGATGATGCAGGCAAGCGGTCAAACCATTTGCGAGCATCACCCTCCAAGGATGCAAAGAGACCCCTAATAAACACATCCTCTTTTTCAGCCCCATAAGCTTCCATGTGAGCCCAAACATTGTCTATGTGGTCCTCAATAGAGGTGGCACAGTTGCCATTGAATTTTGGGATCTTTTCAAAGTACTTGTCTGGCATACTATGGGGAGCACCCAAGATCTGAGAGAAGTCCAAGGGAGAAGCCCTAGCCTTGTGACCAAAAGCACGAGCCACAGGAGGGTTGTTTTGGTTGTTGATACCGGAATTTGACTGACCTTGTCCATCCATTGGGTTGACGGGGATTGAACTAGAGTTATGATTAGGAGACAAAGGAGGACCCGGATTGAACAAAGGGGATCCTAAGATACGGTTTGGAGAACCTGAGTTAACAAGTTTCCACAAGAAATTAGTTGATTGGGTTTTAGGATCTCTTTTGTGATATGTGAGTGGGGTTCCTTCCAATTGATTTGGATTTGATTTACTTCGAGTGTTGTAAGGATGACTATGAGCTCGCTCCTCAGTGGAGTCACGATTAGGAGTCGCCAGGTAGATTTTCAGGCTCTACTACCAAGAGGTATGTCGTTTAAAGTGCAGAGAGACAGTGAGACACAAAGGTGTGTTGAACCAAGGTAGGCCCCTACCTCCCCGGCAACGGCGCCAAAAATGTTAATGTTGGCAAAGAGAACGGGATTGAGAGGTTTGAAAAATATATGTCGGACCAGGGTAGGCCTCTACCTTCCCCGGCAACAGCGCCAAAAATGTTATCACACAACTTGTAGTTGCCC
Organism: Larix kaempferi; assembly: GCA_027924585.1. Taxonomy (NCBI): domain Eukaryota; kingdom Viridiplantae; phylum Streptophyta; class Pinopsida; order Pinales; family Pinaceae; genus Larix; species Larix kaempferi. Next base: position 1,943,797 of record BSBM01000264.1, read on the forward strand.
CTAGAGGTATCCCATCCGGGACGGTAGAGGAGTCAGGCAACTAAAGAGGTGACCCAAGAGATGCCACGGTTCCCAATGCAAGATGGGAGTCACGTCAACCGAGGCACTCTTCGCTTTAGGTCAAGGTGTAACTAGACCAAGGGGGAGACCCTATACCCCAATCACAGTTGATTGGACCTAAGCAAGGTTTCTAAGGGTAGGTAAGTAATGAGTTACGGAAACCAATGCAAGGCTAAGTGGACCTAAGGGTTAAGGTATGGTTGAGGGAGGTGTAAGAGATTGTTAATGTTTCAACCTATGTATGGTTTAGGCCACATAATGGGGTATGATGATTAGGTATAGTACCATGTGTTTACACTAGTGGGTCTAGTTTTCTTGGGAAGTGTGAAGTGATTCTAGGTAGGCCCACAAGGTGAAGTTAGGTGTGAGGTAGGTACTATAGGTTAGATGTAGGCTAGATCTATGAGTTGAAGTTGATTTTAAGGATATCCATGTACTAGATCTAGGATTTGACACCAATCCCAAGGAGTGCGACTTGCTTGGTGATGGACTAGTGCCTTGTTAAGTGGGCTAATGGGGTCAAAAAGTATGTCAAATTGTAGATCGGGACACCTAGAAGCCAAGTCAAGTGGGTTGAATGAGATTCAATGGTTGGATCTTATTAGATCTAGGTTTTTAAGTGATGACCAAAAGTGGACCACAATCCCTTAAAACAAGGAATGCAATCCCCAAGGCGGATCTTGACGAAAGGACAGTATAGACCTAGGCTTCAAGGCATGGGCATTCCAAATCCACGAAAATCTCCAACACCCACTTCCTAGAAGTGGACCAACTCAAAAAATCAAGGGGGTGCGATTTGCTCAAGGAGGCTCCTGTTATCACATATATAGTAGCCGGGCTACCATACATTATTTTTCTCATTCCAGTACACTATTCAGTCAGTTCCCTTGCATTGGAGATGCCGAGATGAGCATCTATATTGGATCACTATCAGATTGTGGACAGCAGTTATATTCCCCATGCCATGACTGAGTTTCAGAACACTCAGAGAGATGCCCGATATAGCCATTATGCCATTGGTACAAAGCAGCCAGTAGTGCCCAGAGTTACAGCAGCAGTTCCAGAGGACAGATGATGGTACAGGTTGATGTGCATTCAGGTATATGACTCAGCAGGTATATTACGGTGTTATGGTTAGATTGTTTTTATACTTATTCTTATAGCATGTCTTAGCACTTAGTGTCATGATCTGGCGATCATATAGATATATGGACCTGGTTGATCTATTATATATATTATACTGTCCCTACTCAGACTTAGAAGTTCACTATTCATACTCATTGGTATGTACCCTCCTTAGGGAGAATAGAGGTGATCATTCAACCATACCTGGGCTTGCTAGTGTTGGCTTCATCATTTCATTGTCTTCATCCATCCATGACCTACCTTGTAGATTATTACCCTGACTTACTACTTGACTAGTGGCATGGAGGACCTTTCCCCACTGTAGCCTCTGTATTGGATGAGCTTCCCTGTTTATTGTGTCTCGGCTCTGAGTTGGTGACAAAACTTACCTATGGTGAGTTGGAGTTCCTTGGAATTCCCCCTAGTCACTAAAGTTGTGTTGGCTAAACCTGAAACTTTTAGTGCTGCCATCAATACAAAATCTGGAAAATGAAATGCTATATCTTGTATGAAAAGCCCATTCATGCAATGTGTTTCTAAACACACATGAATGAAAGGCATGCCAAATGAAAATGGCCATGAAAATAAAATGTTATATCTTTTGGAAAAATAAATACCTAGGTAAACAAGTTGTCCATGACACACCTAGAAGTGCTCAGGTAAACAAGTGCCTTAAAAACACACCTGCAGCAGAAAGCCTAAATAAATGTAAATCTATGCAATGTGTTTATAAATACACATAGATCAAGGCTATGGAAAATTCAGGCCCAAAAAGCAATGAAACTTAAAAGCTATATCTAAACAATTGCTGGCCTTATTTGTATTATGGATTGTGCGCATCTGTGAAGGTGAATAAACCTTCTTTAAACAACTCATCCATTTGTGAGACACCGCCATTCCCTGTGTTATTGCTCATTCAATATATACTATGGTGTATTCCCTTTCCCTTGCCAAAGTGTCACAAAGTCAAGGCAGTTAAGTCATCCCTTGGCCTAGCCAGTTAATTTAAAGCCTTCACCCTTCACTAGCAAATTGATCACAACTATGAAGTGAGTATGATCCTGAAAGTCTAGTCTGGGTAATAATAATAATTAACGACACTATATATTTGAATTTAGATCGCCAGTCATGATTACTCTGTGTTATAATTGCTATTTGAATAAATTGTAAAGCATGTGTTAACCTTGATACTTTTCAGCAGCCTTGGATGATGGACTGAGTTATATTTGGTCTTGTTTGGACCTAGTTTGACCATGGAGGACCATGGGACATGAGATGTTAGACCTTATGATGATATGGATAGATGATATATGGTCTATGTACACATACAGGATGATTCTATGCAGCAGCTACAGGGTTATGATGATGATTCTGGGGTTACAGCAGTGTTTGTATATGTACAGCGCATTATTATTGGCCTTGTTCCGGTATATTGGACATTTATTTTGATCATGCAGAGACTCATATGGTGTATGAGTACACATCTTGGATAGATTTGGACCTTCTGAGTCCAATGGGACAGTTTGTTTTCAGTTCCGGGCACTTACAGTGATGATTGAGCCTCAGTAGGCTGTCCCAGTGCAGTTTTGGTCTGTTGGAGGCCCTGTCGGAGCAGAGATGACTTTTATCCGGTTGACCTAGGGCGCTGATGATGGAGGGGGTGGTCCAGCCACTTGTTTTTACCATATTACCCCCCTTCCGGACACATTGGTGCCCTCACCTTGACAGCGCCAGCACTCCAGGAGGCTGTTTGGGGCAGTTTCACGCTTCTCGAGGCATTTCAGGATTGGTAGAAATGGCTATTGAGGAAATCGATTTGGGCTACTGAGGCAAAGTTATGGCATGGGATGATCAGTGATGATAGATCGGGACCTTCCACACCTTCTCCAGCAGTTTCAGCTTCATCGGGGCCCGCATCCATCACTTATGGCACTTTCTGTGGATTTCTGAGGTCTTTTGAGGACCACGATTTCACTATGGAGGCACGATTTGGTACATTCATGATTATTTATTGGTTATTGTGCTATGGGGATTGACCAAGGAGGGATAAATTTACCCCTTGGACCCACCATAAGCCTCTTATGATATTTCATCATCATGATTTGGTGGGATTCCCCTCTTCTAGGGCGATTTTGTCCACTTATATTATATTTTATGTGTGATCCATGTATTATATTGTTGAGCTCATCTCAACCATTGATTAGACATTTGTATCTTCTAATCTTAGCCACTCATTCAAAAAGTGGTTAGGGTTTTGGTGCCTCTCCTTCCTATTTAAAGGAGAGAGCCTCTCATTGTAAGGGGTCTTTGGCTCTTGGATTATTGGTATAGAAAAATATTCTTGTGGAAATTCTTGTGCTCTCCTTTGCATCTGGTGTTCTTAGATGGTGATTGGAAAGTCTATTGCAACCTAGCATTTGGAAATTGTGGCAAGATCTATCTTTTTTGGAAATCATTGTTTGTCTACAGGAGGGCGACTTCAACAAGGGCGATTTTGCAAGGCTTCTTCAAATCGACTTTCTTGGCATTCGCTTGTATCAGGGGGTTAGCATCATTGTGATCTATGCTATCTTTCTGTTACTTCTTTTGTGGCATTAGTCTTATCTCTTGATGCATCAAATCTGATATTGTTGACGTTTGTTGTGCAGGAGAGAGGGCGCATTGGCTTCTTAGGACCAAATCGACTTGCATAGAAACTACCTCAAAGCTTCTCAAATTGATCGGGTTTGCATAGATCATCATCATCAAGGCATCTACAAGGTTACCCAGGTAAGATCCACAGGTTTGTTTCTCTTTCCTTTATCCAATCCATTGACATAGCTCATAAATTGTTGAAACCCTAAATATCTTAAAACCCCCATTTTACATTTTCTCAGATCTACTTAGATCTAGTGGGTTGTTGGGCATAATACTGAAAACCCACCTCTATAGCATCCAAGGCATCCCGGATCTATAGTTTGGTGAGGATTGGCTTCCATTTGATCCCCTTCCCAGGCCAACTTAGCCTCTCCCAAGCAAGGCGCACTTCACTAGTTGAGCAAGTTGACCTAGATCTAGGTGGTGGGTGTTTGAGATTCCACTTGATTTGACATCTACACATCAAATAACATACACCCAGGTTGTCACTTTTCTGAAATTCACCTTGTGGGCCCTATTCCACATTTCAAGGGATTTAAACCCCACTTTGGACCACTTGGAACACTTAAACTCAGATCTAGTAAGATCTAGCCATCGGATTACCGTGAAACTATAGATCCATACCCCTACTTGACTGATCTACCCGGATCTAAAATTTGGGTGCCATCCGACTTGTCTTGACCCACCTAAACCCCACTTTCAGCCTCCTTGGGTAAAGTCGCACCACCTTGGAGAAGTGAGTTCACTCACTTCTAGGAACTGGGTACTTGAGATTATTGCAGATCTGAAACCGGAATAATTCAAAACCTAGGTCTAGACTATCACTTTGTCAAATCTTGCCTTGGGGATAGCATTCCTTGTTTTAAGGGATTGTGGTCCACTTGGGTTAAACCTAGATCTAGACACATTCAACCATCAAGACCTCTATTGCCCACTTGTCTCATGTTGTAGGAGTCCTAAACCATAAGTTAACCCCACTTTGACTCCACTTCCCAATTCCCAAGGCACTGGTTTCTCTCCAAGATAATTCAACTTTCTTAGATTGTTGGATTGACTTGTGGTTTGACCTATGCATGGTAAACTATACCTTTGAAGACATCATGAACCATGGTCAAGCTTGTCTCATGTACTAGTTAGCCCCAATCTTACCCCTAAACAACCCTGCATTGGACACAGTTCCCAAGGCAGTGGATTTTCCAACATTGAACTAGTACACTCATCCTAGATCTCACTTCAAACATTATAAGTCACTCTCACATCAACTATGAACCAAAGCTATACCTATTGAACCCCCACTTGGCTTGTGACTTCATCTTTAGGTCTAGGATAAACCATACACCTAACTTCACTTGGAAATACCCTGATTTGGTGTCTTGGTTTTGATCTCTCCTGTCGGGAGTAGATCGGGTCTCCCCCTTTGTTGTCTGGGCTAGATAACATAAAGTGAAGGTTGCCTCGACTGGCGTGACAACCATATATTGGAGGTCGAGGTGATCATGGTTGCACCTTTTGAGTTGCCCTTCCCTATTGCCATCCATGACTGGATCCATCCATAGGGGTAACTACAGTTTAGGTGATAACAGGTCCAAAAATGGGTTTTGGTGGACCAAATCAAGTCCAATGGCCACCAAAATGTAGATCCGGGATGTTAGTACCCCGATCTATGTTCCTTCAAAGTTTCAAGTGAATCCAATGGCTAGATCTTAGTAGATCTAAGTTTTAAGATGCCAAGAAGGTCAAAAGGGGGTTTCAACCCCTTAAAACATGGAGAGATGTCCACAAGGTAGTTTTCACCAAAGTAAAGATATGGGTATAGGTTATCAAATGTCTAGATGTCAAATCAAGTGGGATCTCACCTACCCATGTGCTAGATCTAACCCAACAAGCTTCTCTTAGGAAAATCGATTTAGGTTCAAGAAGGCTTTTTGCATTGAAAAGTGTGTCAATTTTTAGCCAATCACCACCAAACTATAGATCCAACTAGGGGTGGATCCTATAGAGGTGGGTTTTTAATATCTTTTCAATTGCAAGGCTAGATCTAAGTAGATCTAAGAAATACCAAAATTGGGGTTTTGATTTAATTAGGGTTTTATGACCAATGAAGATAGAATGGATGAAAGAGGCACATACCTTGTAGATCTTACCTCAATTGCTTATGGCCACCTTGCAAGTTGATAGCATTCTCCTATGTGTATATTCAAGAGTGAGATCCAAGTGCTCCAACCAAATCGCCCTTCTCCAAGATTGCCAAATCGTCCTCCTCCTACAAGACAAGATCAAAGAAACAAGTCAAGCAAGATGATTATGAAAATGGTAGAAAGATGTAATAGAAAGCATCAACTATGTCACGAAGATACAATAATGATACTCCCTGTCACAAGATCAACCCAAGAGAGAATATGTGGATCCCTCCAACAATAACCCTCATGAAGTCGCCCTCCTCTCTCCAATTCGACTTTCCTGTCAAAAGGTTAGCAAAAGCACCAAAATCCACAATGATACATAGAAGAGATACTGTATATTCAATATGCAAGAGAATCCACAATGCAAGAGAGATGTGCTCCACAAAAAATCTTCTATTCCAATATTCCAGAGCTCCAAAGGTGAGCTTTACAATGGGGGGTCTCCTCCTTATATAGGATAATAAAGACCAAAACCCTATACCACTTCATAATACTACATCAAATGAGTGGTTGAGATTATAAGATCTCATCATACAATCAATGGCTAAGATGACCCATAACAATATATCACATGGATCACTCAAAATAACAAAGGCGCCCTCACTAAATGGTACAATGGAGGGTGACGTCATCCCACTAGAGGGGTAAAAAGTACAATAATCCACCTCATGATGACTAGGACATGATAAAATAAGCACATGGTGGGGCTAGGAGGCATCAATCCTTACTAGCTCATCCCCAAGGCACAATAAAATAATAAAATATGTCCAATATAATAAAAATGACCAGAACTGTCCTCAGAATCCATGACAGTCAAGCAGTAAATGTCCTCCTGTGATCAATCCGGGCATACCCACATGGTGAAAACTGACTGGAAGTTAGTGATGCCATCCTGGAAGACCTCTGTGAAGACCAAATGCCAAAACCTTGCCTCAATTGCCCAAATCGATTTCCTCAGTGACCACTTTACCCCATTTTTTAACTGCCTCGGGAACTGTGAAAGTGACAAAACTGCCTCCTAGGGTGCTAGCGCTGTCCATCTGAGCCCACCAGGCTCTCCGGAAGGGGGGATAAATGGTAATAACAAGTGGCTGGACCACCCCCTCCATCATCAGCGCCCTAGGTGAATTGGCCTCTCGGGGCCCCTGCTGCTCAGGCTGGGAAATCAGCCCCAAATCTGGTCAACAAGTGTAAAACTGCATCAATCACTGTCAGAAGTGCCCGGAACTGAAAGATAAGTGTCTCAACGGATCCAGAAGACCCAAATCCACTAGGAATGAGTACTCATACACCCTGGGTTTCCCTAATGGGCCTGCTGTAGGGTCCACCATATATGGACAATGTATAATCTGTTGATCTGAAGTAGTAATAAACCTGCTGAACTGGATCAAACATCATCTGCATCATATGTCCATCATATGATATCATCATCAAACATGTGGGCCCATAAATCATCATCAATAATCATCCATACATGGTCCACATCATCACGGATCCCAAGAATATATATAATCAAGGATAAATCACATCATTAGACTAAGACAATGCTTCTCTAATCACTCCCACAGCTAAGCTCAAAGTATAAATTCCATTCAGTGGCATTAATCAAGTTAACATATTCCGTTGTTATATAAAATTACTTGCACAATAGTTCAAATAACAAACTCACCCATTGGACATGGTCAAACTGCTAGTGAAGGATGAAGGCTAGGAGCAAGGTTGGGCCAAGGGTTTGACTTGTCTAACTTAACTCAAAAATACTTTGGACTGGGAAAAGGGGGAAGCTACAAACTCTGTGCTGGACAAAAGAACACGGGGGATGGTTGTGCCTCACAAATGGATAAGTTGTTTAGAGAGTGCTTATTCAACTTAGGCATCATGTCTACATCAAGTTGATCCAGGTTCATTAGGATCATTCAATTTATTCCATGGCCTTTTTGGCCTACATAACCCTTCGGATTTCAGATGTGCTGAGAAGCACAACTAGTTGCAGCTTGCATCCAGGGCATGTTTTTCATATATTTATAAGGTCAGCAATTGTTTAGATATAACTTTTAAGAACCATTGCTTTTTGGACCTTTCTTATACTCTTCGAGGAGTATTTTTAGCTTTTCATTGCTCTTGCCCTTTTTTGTTTCCATGGGCGAATTTTTAGTTTCCATAGGTAGAACATGAGCTTTCAGTTTTAGCCAACAACATCTCAAGTGACTAGGGGGAGTTCGAGCCAATGCCAAACATCGGGACAACCGACCAGAATGATTTAGGCCTACAATCCAACTCACCAAAGGTAAGTTCTGTCACCAACTCAGAGCCGAGACACTGGATAAACAGGGATGCGGTCCAAACACAGAGGTAGAAAAATGGGGAAGTCCTCAGTATCAGAAAGTCAAATGAGACATGTCAGGGTTTAAAGTCAAACAGGAAGGTCATGTATGGATGGAGACAAGTGAGTATGGAGCCTACACTAGCAGACAACTGGTGTCGGGGAAAGACCATGTCTATGTAAGGTGAAATACCAGTAAGTTTTGTTAAATGACCTAAAAGTGCAAGCAATTGTCCATTTTATGATTTACAGTTCATTTTAAATAGTTTGCCACATCAGGAATAATATACCAAGCACATGCCATGATCATGACTAAATCAACAAGATAATAATCCATAGTCAGTGAGAACATATCCATAGATCATACAACATCATCATAATAATCATCATCATGCATCATCTGAAACACTGCTGAAATACATCTCTAGGCACTGAACTGAAACTGTAATGGGATAAGTGGTCACATCAGTCATCAAATCTGAACTCTCAAGGCTCAGCCTTGACACAAGGTCATAAAATCTGAATAATGTACTGCTCTGATCATGAGTGATCCAAAATATATAGCCATGCTCTGGAATAAAGGAAGCTCTGGAATGTGCAGATATCTGCTGTACAAGAATAGTAGCCCTGCTACTATGGTGTTATAACAAGACCTTTGTTCTTGCAGTCTGGATCTTCATATCATCACCTCAACATGGGGAGAACTAGAAGAAGGACTCTGAACGATCATCATTCCTTGACTTCTTGTGAGGAGTGCCTTCATCAACATTAGCAGTTGAGGCTTCATGCTTCCTTTTGTTTGAACTTTGACAATTACTGGTGTAATTGCCATATGTCTTGCACCTATAGCATTGTATCTGAGATAAATCTTTCTTCTTCTTCTTTTGATCTAGAGGAGGACTTGATCTCCTACCTTGGTGCTTGTGATTGTAAAACTTTCTTCCCCTTCCCTTGCCTTTCTTGGCATGGGACATGAATGCTTGATTCTCCTCAGGTTGAGTGCCATGAAGTCTCTACCTTGCTGCTATCCTTGTTTCTTCCTGAGTGCAATCTGAACTTGTCAAATTTGGGCATCTTGGTTCGACCGCTTATACTTTGAATGAATGACTCCCAAGATGGTGGGAGACCATTTAGAGTAGTAATGACAAGCTCCTTATCATCAATGGGGTCTCCACTACTACTAAGCTTGTCCCTTAGTTCTGTGATCCTAATGAAGTGTGAAGCAATTGATTCTAACTTGGACATCTTCATATTTGATAACTGGTTCCTCAATGTGAGAGTCACATTGATACTACTATGTTCAAATAGTTTCTTTAGAGTTTTGAACATCCTTCTAGCAGTCTTCTTTCCTGAGATTTGAGGAACCAAGTGGTCTTTAACTAAGTCCACCAAGATTCTTCTTGCTCTGGTATCATTCTTCCTCCAGTGAGATTTGTCTTCTTCAGCTTCTGGTTCTGGGACCTTCTCATTGACAAACTGCAAGAGATCATTTTCTTCTAGTAAGAGAAGAACCCTAGACTTCCAAGAGATGAAGTTGGAAGCTCCTTGCAGATGATCTTCAACCTTCATTCCAGTCATCCTGATTGCAGATCTAAAGCAGAAACCCTAACAGGAGCTAGGTCAAAAATGGAAGTTGAATTCTTGAAAAACTGACTCCACAGGAAGATGCACCCTAGTAAGGCGAGTTGAGAAAAGGTAGGGTCGAGCCAAATCTGTGGAGGGAGTAAGTCAAAACCTGAAACCCTAATTTCTGCAGAAATTAGGTCAAAAATGAAAATTCTCAGAATTGGATTCTGCCTTCACCAAAAGATGCGCCCTTCCTAGAGCGAAATTTCCAAGGCTCTTTTTCTGCCAAAATGATGAGTGAAGGTCTTGAAATATGAAACCCTAGCTTCCGGTAATGGCTTCTTCTAGTACTGCTGATACCATGTTAGTTTTTCACACAATTATAGCATTCTAATTCAATTGCATGAGATCAATAGGATCACTAGAAGAAAGACAAAGCACGGAAACAAAGAACATAAGAATTTATCCTGGGAAACCCAATAGGGAGAAAACCCAGCAACCTTCGTATAGAGATGAACAATTCTAAGAACAGAGTACAATATCAAGAAAGAGAAAGTGGAAGAACTCTCCAAGATGAAACCCCAAAATATCCTTCTCCTAGTTGCAGATGTGAATCTCTCTCCAAGTGATGCGAACTTGCTTGATTGAGTGAGTGTCGAAATGAGGTGAACTACATCTCTATTTATACATGTGCCAAACTGGTTTTTTCCTCAACAGGGCCGACTTGTCAAAATGTCTCCGCCGACTAGTCTTGGGGGAATATAAAAATACATTTAATAATTCATTTTCTTTACTTAATTTTCTCCCCAAGGTTTACATTGATCCTTTCAAGGTTTTACATGATTAATTACATCAAGATCAGCTCACGGAGGAGGTACAAATAATTACAATAAAATATAATAAGAATAACTTTCGAAGTTGCACAAATTCCAACATTGGGATGATCCCCTAACCTTCTCCATGAGATCCCAACCTATTCTATCATCTTTGGCCTATAAATGCAAGCTTACCTTCATGGAATGAAAGAGGAAGAAGAGAGTATCTAAGTGCTGCTGAAATTTCCTTGGAGCTAAGGTTCTTTTCTCTATAGAAGTAGGGTTGGATCTTTGAGGAAAAAGACTAGTTGGAAGAAGTTGCGACGTCAAGGCATGGTTGTAATCTCTCCCCTTGTACTTGTTTCATTATAGTAATATATACTTTTTCCATAAAGATTGTTTGCATCAAATCTTTAAAATTAATTTCCTTGACCACTAGTTTAGATTAATCAATATTGCATATTATTATTGTTTGTGTGTTTCCACTTGTTTGTTGCATATTATTTTGCAGTTAAAGATCGAAGGCTACATCAAGCAAGGAGACATTACTACAGTTGCAAGGTAAGCAATTCTTCTGCACTCTTTGTAATTTAATTAATCTAGGAAAGTTTATATGTTTTGTTGTGTTTTGTTCTAGATCTATAGAATTTAGACTAGAGAGCTTTGTCCTTGTCCGCATAGACGAAGTGTCTTGAAACAGATTGCAAAGACTAGATTTGCTAGCTGCTACCTCACCTTTGGGTAGCTTTTGAAGGTAAGAGAGGCATTGGCCAATATGGTCTTAAGTGATTCATGGAAAGGTCTGAAAGATAGAGCTACAAGCAAATCTGGTAAACATAACTTTCAAGAGGTGGAGGACACTATTCTCGATGGTCAATTTTGGGCATGGGTTAGGTATGTTTTGTAGTTCACCAAGCTTGTTTATAGTATGATTCGGTTTGCAAATACAAATCAATCAATGATTGTGGAGGTGTGTGAGTAGATGGATAGTATGCTTGGCCAAATCAAAGACATTGTTGAGCGGAGAGATGCAATCTTGTAGGATCATATTCATAAACATGTGTTCAAAAGGTTGGATAATTTGAATGTTCCACTCCATGCCTTGGCATATGTCCTTACACCAAAATATTATTCTCCATCTTGGTTGGCACAACCAGCACTTGGGGGTGGAGTTAGGAGAAAACCACACACATATCCAGAGGTGCAGAATGGGTATATGCTTGCATTAGACAAGTTGGTCCCTGATGAGGAGGAGTGTGCTCAAGTACGAAGTAAATCGAGCAAATACATCGATGAACATGGAGTCTTTGGTAACCTACATGCAACCAAAGAACGAGATAGGCTGAGTCCCATCAAATGGTGGAACATGTATAGCTCTACCTCATGTCTGCATAAATTGGAGATGAGAGTACTTTCACAGGTTGTTAACACTTCTTCTGCAGAGAGGTGTTGGAGCACCTACAACTTCATCCACAATGTGAAGAGAAACAACTTGAATGCAGATCAGTCAAAAAGCTTGGTTTATGTGCACTATAACTTGAGGTTGTTGTTCCATTATTGTGATGTGGCCAAGAATGATAGAACATATTTGACTTGGGACAACAATTAGAGGAGGCTAATTTCGAGGATGAAGCCATAGCATTAGATTGGGTGATAAAATTCATACAATGCAGATGCCACCCCCAACCACCAACAGGTTTCCAAATGTAGGAGATTTCCTTTATCTTCACAACATCCAACAATCTGTGGGGGCCATGCAACTACTCATGTTCCACAAACACTTCCAAGTTCCATCTACTCCTACTCATGTTCCTAGATCACAAGAAAAGAAAATGGAAGTTTCTTGTGGCAAGAGGAAAGCTTAGTAGATAGTACTTTGTATTTGATATATATTAATGCCTATTTTGTAAACGTTATATGAGTTTAAATTTTTACTTTGAACTTTGAACCTACCTTTGAAGTTTACATTTGATAGCATCTTACAACCCATTGGTAATGAATATGATGCTCTGTTTCATTTTATGGTTGATGCTATGTGTTAGAGTTTGTTGATGGCAAATATTATATGTTGAAACTTGAAGGTTAATGTTGTTAATGATTGATCATTTGATGGCAATGTTATAAGTTATAGCTATAAGTTATATTCAATGTCATTTTGTATTGGTTGTCCACTTTTGAGTCCTTGATTCAAGGTTCAGGATTCAATATTGACTTTGATGTATCACATTTTATTTGGCATCCATTACATCATATATATCAATGTTTTTCCCATATTTATGTGCCAATGTGTTTATTTGATGTTATTAGTATATATGTTTAAAAAAATGAAAAGGAATTTATTTTGTATTTTTTAATTATTGTCGCAGTTTGCTAATTTTTTCACTGATGTTGCCAAGAAGTTGTATTCCAAACCCTCACCGATTTTTGCCAATGCCGATTGTTTCAAAAATTGGTATTTCCAGACCTTAAAAGTATTCATAACGTTTTAGGGATGTGAAGCAAGTACATGCATGTATGTGAAAAGGACACCAGGTTTACGCATACGAGTAGAAGGATAAAGCATGTTAAATGTCCAAAAAGTAGTGATCATCTTTAATAGCATTTATTTATCTAATAGTTGAAGCCAGCATCTACACAATATTGGATATGTTTCGTGGCATTTGTTTTTAGTATATATGTTTTATGTCCTTGAATACATAACTTATCCAAACTTGTTGTCTCCATATTCTGGTAACTTAGCTTACTTGTGACATACAGTATTGTATTAAATTGAATACTGGTGCAAATGCACCTCTCAATTTTCCCAATCAGGAGTTCAATAACCAAGCATATTCAAGAGGGGAAATAGTCAAGAATATGCATCTAATTACCTACAGAGCTTCCCAGGAGACAAGAGAAAGTAAAATTTAGGTATTGGTGGAGTTCTCTGACAAGCCATAAAATTCAATAATCAAGCATATCTAGAAGGGAAATAGTCAAAAATATGCATCTAATTACCTACAGAGCTTCCCAGGAGACAAGAGACAGTAATAAATTTAGGTATTGGTGGAATTGTCTGATGAGCCATAAAATGATTTGCGGGCAACTAGGAATGAACACAGTTCATTATGTATGCATAATTCAGATTAAAGTCATTCAGATTTATCATCCTATCTCCCTTGAAAACCTAACCCACACTGGCTTAGTCAAACCCCTGATTGAAAACATAACTGTAATTAAACCTGCAGCTCTACCCATATCAGTATGTAGTATGCTAATGTAATTAAACACTGGTTGTATACAAATCAGGAAAGGATTTGCAGAACACGGACCCTTTTCGTAGCAGCAACTGTTTAGAACTCTCAAAGTCGAAAATATAAAAGAAAAAGAAAAAAAAATGCAAACACACACATCGGTGAAAAAGCAATTAACATGAGAGATAGCCATATATTAGGAACACCCTTCTGTTGATAAAACTTGCAGCGTTGAATTTTCAATAAGAGTGACTCGGCCAGGTCTACTGGTTAGCTAAAGGAGATTCTGAAAATAGTGCAAGTACCAGTACTGAGAAGTGTAAGTGAAGTCGGAGCGCTCAAGTTGAACGGGAGATAACGACCCATTTGCATTTGCAGATGCAGACTGAATATCCCGAGATGAGAGAGCCATGGCATCATATCACATCATTCCAACAAACTTAGTTTTACTTTAAATTTCTACAAATAGATCCTCCGCTCCATCGCTCTCTGAATGGAAAAAATCCTTATGGAAACGAAGAAAACAGGTACGATTACAGACGGTCGGGTTTTGTGGGCACAAGATCTCATATGGGAAAACACAACACATCAAAGATTAAAAAAAAATGTTATTACCATTGAATATTTTCTTGACACTAAAAAATTCAAAAAATAACGAAAAGACGCAAGCTGAATTAGATTGATTAAAAAAAAATGTTATTACCATTGAATATATTCTTGACACTAAAAAATCCAAAAAATAACGAAAAGACCCAAGATGAATTAGAATATATTCTTGACACTAAAAAATCCAAAAAATAACGAAAAGACCCAAGATGAATTAGAATATATTCTTGACACTAAAAAATCCAAAAAATAACGAAAAGACCCAAGATGAATTAGATTGTGAAAAAAAATCAAAAATAAATGAATTGGAGGCATTAATGCTTTAAAAACTCCAGGAAAAAAATTAATGCTTTAAAAATCATTCAAAATGCTCATTTCATCGTCATTGTAAAAATGTATAATGAATATTTTATAAGAGTGTATTATGAAAGATCTTCCCCTCGCGTACTGTTGGTAAGGCGTCGGATTTCTGGGTGAGAGACCCGGGTTCAAAACCTACGGCTCCCCCTTTGGTATCTTATTTGTATGTCAGAAGTGTATGCTGGAATAGACTCTCGAAGCAATCTGCAAGTGGACTGGTTTAGGGTTAGAGCCGACTTATGGACCTGCCTCCTGATCTGGGCCCTGCGTCTCTTGACGACCTCTTTCCCTCGCTGGTCGCGTCACTGCCCTGACTTCTAAGCATCCGGGACCAGTGGAATCGAGGTTTGTCAAAAAATCTGCCATCCCCGAAGTAAAGCTAGGTTCCACGGCGTCTAAATGTAAAGCCCTTGCTCTTTCAGAAAAAGGTTTGGTTGGCCACTTCACAGGGCTGTGGCCATCCAGATCTTTTGTGGAAAGGGTTTCTTTGTTTTCTACTTTGAGAAAAAAGAAGGCAGATCTTTTGTGGAAAGGGTTTCTTTGTTTTCTACTTTGAGAAAAAAGAAGACAGAGACTTAATATTCAGAAATGGACCCTATTTTATGGGACCTAGGGGAATGTATATCAACAAATGGGACCTCTCTTTTGACCCAGAAAAGGACATCCCTTCAGCTGTTCCAGTATGGGTCAAGTTGCCACATCTCCCGTTGCATTGCTGGAATGACGAAGACTTGAGAGCTATTGGCAACTCATTGGGGAAATACATTGATAAATCTGAGCCAAAACCCCCAATGTTCTCCTGTGCCCGAATTTGTGTCGAAGTGGATTTGGAAAAAGGGCTTCCAGAAGCAATAAGTCTGTCGATGGATGGATGGAATCACCTTCAAACTGTGGATTATGAACAGATCCCATTCAAGTGCAAAGTATGCCACGAATATGGACACTTTGCAAAGCTCTGTCCCAAAAGGAAGTTACAGGAAGTAGAAGAAACTCAAGAGGGAGACTGGAACGAGGTAAGAAAGAAGGGAGGGAAGTCCTCAAACCCCCACCCCTCCCAAGCCACTCCAAAAAGAAAGGAAATGCTCAACAAGCAGCAAAGCACAAATAGAGATGTTAATAAGTTCCAGCTTTTAGCAACGGAAATGGGTGTGGATGAGCAGGCTCCCCTTCCAGGCCAAGCTCAAGAGGAAGTGACGGAAAAAGCTAGAGAGGGAGAAAGAAGGGAGACTGACAATCAACAACTTGAGGAAGGAGAAATTCGGTTAACATCCCCAGCACAACAGGAGGAGCCAGAAGGCGAGGCACCCAAAGCCCTAGTGGGCTCGGTCACAAGAGCAAAAGCAAAACTGTTTCAAGAAGATACTTCAGAAAGCAAGGAAGAAGAAATAGAACCCCAAACAAAAAAAGGCAGGAAGCTGAACAAAGTTGTAAGAGAACAAGAAGCGGCCAGAGACAAAGCGGCGGGTAAGCAAACCAGTCTTGACCCGCATGTAAGAATACTATCCAGCGCTAAGAAAACTCAAGGAATAGTGGAGGAGAAGAAGGAAAGAGCAGTATCCAACCTCTCTAAAAAATAATGAAGATAGTCTCCTGGAATTGCAGAGGTTTAGGAGGTAAGCAAAAGACGAAAGCAATCAAAAGGATAAAAAGGTTGGAAAACCCCTCAATACTTATGCTCCAGGAGACTAAAATGCAGGAGACAGACTGTCTCAAAACTCTATCTCAAATCTGGCCCAAAGGAGAAGGAATGTCAGTCAACTCTGTAGGAGCCTCTGGAGGGCTCATTACATGGTGGGACAAAGGTATGTACAAATGTAATTCCACTTTAAGCAATAGAAACTGGCTTATTACAGAGTTAGAAGATTTGTCAAAAAATGAAAAATTTTGGATTGGAAATGTGTATGGACCTACACTCCATGTTCACAAAGAAATTTTTTGGGAAGATCTTATAGATCTCCATCTTGGAAGAACCCCTTCGCCCTGCATAGTCGCTGGAGATTTCAATGTCACCATAAGTGCTAATGAACGAAGAGGAGGTTCGAAGGTTCGAGATCAATTTGGAGAAAGATTGGAAGATTTCCAGGCTTCATGGAATCTTGTGGATATAAAGCCTCTGCAAGGAAATTTCACGTGGAACAACAAAAGAATTGGGCCCGGACATATAGCTGCCAGGCTTGACAGATTTCTGCTTAGCTCTTCCCTTCTTAATAAACCCCTTTTACCTTATTCTAAAATCTTGGCCTCTGCTGTTTCTGACCACCGCCCCATTGCCCTCTTCTTCTCCTCCCCCGGTAACCTTGGTCCACTTCCCTTTAGATACAATTCAGAGTGGTTGGAGCATGAAG
The DNA here is from genome assembly GCA_027924585.1 of Larix kaempferi. Taxonomy (NCBI): domain Eukaryota; kingdom Viridiplantae; phylum Streptophyta; class Pinopsida; order Pinales; family Pinaceae; genus Larix; species Larix kaempferi. Next base: position 1,961,050 of record BSBM01000264.1, read on the forward strand.
CCTGCTATGAAGAAGTCAAAGCAATATGGAAGCAATTTATTCCAGGCTCTCCCGGATATATTTGGGAAACCAAAATCAAAAATACTAAGACTCTGTTGAAAAGATGGGCAAAGCAAAACATGAAGAGATCTGGGGATGAAATCAAAATCTTGCAAGAGGATTTGAAAACCTTGCAAGAGCAAATCGAAAATGAACAGATAACTGAAGCAATGTTGATGCAAGAAAAAACGCTGGAAGCCAAAATTCGACAGGTGAGTAGAAGAGAAGAGGAGGAACGGAGACTCTGATCAAGATGTTTATGGCTCAAATCCGGGGATAGGAATACCAAGTTCTATCACGCTCAGTGCAAGGAAAGGTACAGGAAAAACAATATTCTCAGTTTAACCAAAGAAGATGGAACAAAGATAGAGGACCCCTCAGCAATAAAGAACGAAGTTAGAAACCATTTTGAGTCTCTCTATAAGGAAGAAGAGGAACTGCTACCTGCAGAGTTGGAAGGAATGTGTCGAGAAATTCCCAGCCTTGTCACAGCTGATGAGAACAGCATGCTCATGGGGAAGGTTACTGAAGAAGAAGTCAGGAAAGCGGTTTGGTCTCTCCATCCAGACAAATCCCCGGGCCCTGACGGATTCTCCATTCACTTCTATAGAAAGTGTTGGCCCCTGCTAAAAACAAATCTCCTTAGAATGATAAATTGGACCAGAAATCGTGAGAAGATAGGAGGAGGCACCAATTCCTCATTCATAGCTTTAATCCCGAAGGAGAAAACAGCCAATTCAATAGGGAGGTTTAGACCTATTTCGCTTTGCAACTCCTCTTATAAAATCCTCACCAAAGTCTTAGCAAATAGAATCAAGAAGCTTCTTCCCAAAATAATCTCTCCAAATCAGGGCGGCTTTGTCCCAGGCAGGCAAATTTATGATAATATTCTTCTTGTGGAAGAGGCCATCCACTCAAGCAGGCGAAGAAAGGATGCAGGTATGGCTATAAAATTAGACATGGCCAATGCGTTTGACAGAGTAAGACACGTCTTTATCTATGTTGTCTTGAGAAAATTTGGTTTTGATGAAAAATTTATCAGCTGGGTAAAAGCCTGCATTGGAGCTCCTTGGATTTCCCCTCTTATAAATGGGTGACCAACCTCCTTTTTTTGCCTCTCCCGGGGACTGAGGCAAGGGTGTCCCCTCTCCCCCTTCCTATTTGTCATCATGGCGGATTCTTTAAGTAGAAAACTCAACTCCCTCCTAGCTTCAGAATCTATTCCTGGCATTGCTTTCGCCCGTAATGTCCAAGCTATAAACCATGCCCAGTTTGCAGACGACATCATTCTCTTAGGCAGTGCTTCCCCTCAGATAGCTGCAAGATTTAAAGCTACTTTAGACCTCTTTCTCAAGACCTCTGGGGGCAAAACCAATGATCACAAATGCAACTTCTACACCTGGAACTGTCGCCCTGCCACGGTTAGACTCATTGCAGCCATTCTTGCCTTTAAGCCCTGCATGAATTGGTCCTCCTTTAAATATTTGGGCACTCCTATCTCTCTCAAATACCCCCCTTCCACTGTTTGGACTCCTATCCTTGATAAATTCAAAGCAAGAATTAACTCGTGGGGAACCCGCTGGTTGAATTTAGCTGGGAAAGTCACCTTGATTAAATATGTCTTGTCTTCTTTACCTATATTTTCATCCGCCATAATGATAGCCCCTGTCTCAATCCAAAATGCTTTTAGTAAAGAGATTAGAAAATTCTTGTGGCAAGGGGGAAAGATTCAGAACAAAAATTTTCACTTGGTTAACTGGAAGATAGTCAAAGAAAAGAAAGAGCGGGGAGGACTAGGAATTCGTGAGCCAGCCTTAGTAAGTAAAGCGTTGGGGGCCAAGTTAGCCTGGAGGATTGTTTCTGGAAAGAAGGAATGGTGGAAGGAGGTAATAAAGAAGAAATACACAAGAAGCTCCAGACAACGATGCCTTGATAAGTCTATCTCCAAAAAGGGAACAGCAATATGGGGACTTATCTCCTCTTCAGCGACTGTAATCACTGAAAACCTCTATTGGATCCCCGGCAATGGGAAAAGAATAAACCTCTAGACTGACAGCATAAATGGAGACAAGCCGCTTGGTAAAATTCAGGGGATGGAGGCTATTCGAGACTGGCTGGAAAATATGGGCATTAAGAAGCTAAAGGACCTGGCGACATGGAAGGACAATGGAGATTGGAAGAGCTGGAAACAACTGAGTCCTCCGGCCAATCTTAAAAGGGAGTATTCTCTTCTTCTCAATCATCTGCATGGGAAAGCTCCGGTCAGCACTCATGAAAAAGATCTCCGGGGATGGGGGAAAGCTGGCTCGTATTCAGTTAAGGCTGGGTATGAAAAACTCTCCCCTCCCATCTTCCCGGCTCACAGAAAATGGAAAACAATCTGGAAATCAGATGGCATCCCCAAAATAACTGCCTTCTTTTGGATTTTAACCCATGGCAAGTTGCTAACAGCAGAAAACCTCAGAGCTAGGGGAATTACAGGCCCCTCTAGATGCTCTTTATGTAAAAATGCTGAAGAAAACTCCCATCATATTTTCCTGGAGTGCCCTTTTGCAGTGAAAGTATGGGCCCCGGTGCTGGGAAATCAGTGGAGACCAGCCATTCTCCCCAAAACTCTAGATGACCTCACTAATCATTGGGGACGCACCTTCCCCGGAAGATCCAAGAAGACTATGCTGAGAATTTGGAATCTAATTCCAATGAATATCTGTTGGCAGATCTGGTTAAATAGAAACAAAAGTATCTTTGAGGGCAAGAAAGTGGATAGCAATAGAGCTGCCACCAAAGCTATCTCAATGATTGCGGAATCCCTTGACACTAAAAAAGTCTCTATACCTGCTCAAGAGCCACTATCTCTGCCTGAACTCCAATGGTGTAGCTTGTTTGTGAAGGGCAGCTTCCTTCAGTCCAAAAAAGATCATCCTCACTCTGTTTGGGAAATCAGGAAAGACCCTGACACTTTCTCTAGGTGGTGGAAGGAGCAAAAAAGTCATAGTATCTTCTTCGATGGGGCTTCCAAAGGGAATTCTGGGGTGGCAGGTGCGGGTGGGATTCTTTTTTATCCTGGCGGAAATAAAATTGCAGCTTTCTCGTGGGGACTAGGTAGCAAAACAAACAATGAGGTAGAATGGTTAGCTCTCATTCTCTCATTAGATATGGCCTCCAATTACAGCATAGACAATCTCAGAATCTATGGAGACTCCAGGCATGTCATCCAAATTATGCGAAGAGGGTATGCCTCGCCGGGATCAAAAGCCGACAAATACATGCAAAGAATTAAATCCAACGCTATCCTCTCAAAGGCATCCTTTTTCCACATTCGTCGAGAGAACAATAGGATTGCTGATATAGCGGCTAACCAAGGAATTTTGCTCGAAATCGGACGCGTCAAGGATCTCAATGAAGTTTTGGGGCATCATTTTATTCCTTAATGTCTTAATGACTAGGATCTACAACTTCATGGTTGGTTTTATGGCTAGGTCCATGGACATGAGGGACCACCCTTTCCTTTGCACAAACGTTGGTTATGGACCTTCTCCCCCCTCCGAATCTTCAGGCACACGTCTCTCCGGTCGCCCCTCCATCTGTCACTTCGCTCCCTCCCGCGTTGTCAGCTCCCACGGGACTCTATTAACTCCCCCACCTGCTCTCTATTTCCCTTCCTCTGCGATGGCTTGCCCTCCCCACTTACCTGAAGCTCTGAGTCGCCTCTCCCTCGGCGAGCTTGACACCCCTCCTCCCCGTCGTTTGCTGTTACCGGCGTGTAACTTGGAAATAATGCAGTCTGTGTTGGCGGCCATAGCCGCTCTAAGCAGAACATTGGTGGACATAAAATTCGCTGTTCGTAATACTTATGATGCTATTTGCTCCAATGTTAATCAAAATGAAGAGATGGCGTCGGATATAACACATGTATGCTCACAGCTCTCTTGCCAGGATTCCAGGATAGACGACCTGGAGAGGAATTTGTTCGAATTAATGGGGAAAGTTGACAAATTGCAGGAAGATATGGTCGTTTTTACACGAGCAACTCCGGGGAGTTGGGTGCACGAAACCCCCACGGTCAACCAGGAAATCAATCAGGTTATGGTGGACGCTTCTTCTGCTCGGCCAAAGAAGTATGGCTAGTCTACAGAATAGCCCAAGTTTCAAAATTTTGTTCATTTTGGCCAATGCATTTTTGTATAATCCTTAGCAGACAGTTTGTCAAGGTTTATTCCAGCTCTATGTTGGATAGTTACAGGAAAATGAAGCTTAGAGCTTGTAATGTATTGCAGATAGAATCTATAGTGTTAGTCTGTCCAGACATTTTCTGCACTGCTAAAAATCCTTTTGAAAGCCTGTAATGAATAGCTGTGCACAGCTTTTATATATATAATCTTTTACTCTGTTACTGTTAAAAAAAAAAGAGTGTATTATGATGATGGTGATATGAATATTTTATAAGAGTGTATTATGATGATGGTGATATGAATATTTTTTAAGAGTGTATTATGATGATGATGGTCTTTAAGACCAAATTTGGTCTATCGAACTTTAAGAAAAAGACAAGAAAGAGATTATTTGATTTGTTTTAAAATATTATTCTTATGCTCAAAACTCTTAAAGAGGAGGGACCTTAACTCGCTATTGTTTTGAGGAGCTAGAAGGTTAGAAATGTCAATGTTGGAGTAAAGATTTTGGAATTGAGATCTAATGCGGGTGTAAGCAGGACACTCTAAGAGAAAGTGATTTTCATCTTCAACACTCATAGACTCACATAGATGGCAAATCCTCTCAGCCCAAGGCGTTTTAGGGGTTGTCCAATGCTCGGTTTCACTATGAAGTTATTGGTTCTAATCTTAGCAATATTAATTTTTTTATTTGAGCTCGTTAGGGTAGAAAGATAATTTTGATCCTCAAGATTAGGGTTAATGATCTCTTTATAATAACATAATTTTCTTTTAACCTCTAAATCTTCCTTATGCCACATTTTCTCTTTGAATTAGGAGGTAATAATGTTTTTAATATTTTCAACATTTTGTAGAGTGACATTTCGTCAATCCCCCAATACTTTAACCAAGTCGTGGCATCTTTAAGCCATCCCCGCTTGAGGCGAGTGTGATTTTGGCTATAGTTAAGAGCAATTTTAGGAAGCCAATGGTCCCCTATATTGTTTACCTTGTGCTTGTACATTAGATATTTAACCATAGTCATGCTTTCGATGGGAGAGAGACCCACTTCTAAGAGGAGAATAGGATAGTGTCACATCCCCACCGACCTACCTGGCCACTAGGAGACTGCGATCCATTTTTTTTCTCCAAAACATCGACTGAGTGCCCAAACACACAGTCAGGAGAGTTTGGGTCTGTAATCCGCAACCTGCAACCTTCAATCCGCATCAGCGGATCCCGCAATCTGTAACCACAATTGCGGATGCGAAAATTCGGAATTCCAACTTCCGCAGGAGGTTACTACTGCAACCCGCAACCCGCAACAGTGGGTCCCACAATCCACAACCCACAATTGTGGATGCAGAAATGCGGAATTCCAACTTCCGCAGGAGGTTACTCCCGCAACCCGCAACAGTGGGTCCCGCAATCCGCATCCCACAACCCGCAATTGCGGATGCAGAATTGCGGAAGCCCAAAACACGAAATCTTGAACTTGACGATCCCGCAACCCGCAATTGCAGATGTGAAATTGCGGAGTCCCAAAATGCATAATTTTGAACTCCGCGATCCCACAACCTGCAACCCGCAATTGCGGAACCATGCATGTGGAACCTTGTCTCCGTAAGGGCAACTTCATCAAATCTTCTAAGGGGCGTAACTCCTTCCTCCAGCATCCAAATGGGGCAAGGTTGGTATCGTTGGAAATCTCTTGGAGAGCTCTATCCAATGGTGGAGTCCCCTGATCAGGTGAGGTATCTAATCTTCCCATTTCCTTTTCTGAAGTTCTGTCTATATCTCCACTTAGACACTTCCAACCTTCTTCCTATCAAGATCTTCCTTTCCATCTGACCACAGAGGTTTCTGAAACCACTTCCAGGCTTCTCCTTCTGCCCCAGGGATCAAGTGTAAGTATGCATCTCCTTTACCGATTAGTTATACATAAACATTCATCTCCAAACAATGAAACACTATCATTCATTATAACATGTAAAATGCATTAAACAGATTCAGTCAACACATCTATCATATACAAGAATTACAAGGCATTAAACTCATGCAATATAAGATATACATATAACAGTGAACTCAGCCTCTTACTCAGGCTGGAACCTGACTTCATGTCAATCCCATTTATATACATACATTCCATAGTTCCATAATTATACACAAGCATTCATCACAAAACAATGAAACACCATCATTTACTCTAACAGAAATACTTATTTTTCAATTCCGAAGCAACTGGCTAAGTGAAAGCAACGTTCCACCCAACCATAGATCTATGTCCATCCTGTACTATTTCAGCTGAGAGATCACCCCCGAGCTGGGCAGTCTATCCACTAAGGAGGGCTAACAGGTTCTCTCACCGTCAAGGCTCCATTCTCTTACTAAACCAGTATGTATTTGGGTTTATCAAGCATTCCAGGGATCCTACCCACGCTAAGCCAACCTACAGTGGTTTATCAATATTCAGGGACATCAAGGAAGGCGTTTCTAAACCAGTGAGCTCAACCACAGAGTTGCAGGCATCTCAGCACTCAGTTGACCTGGCACCCACAATACCTACCTCATCCAACACAAGGAAGACCTACTTCGCTGTTACATAGTCGTTCAAGGCATCGTCCCTTCTAGTGTTATTCCAGGATGGGCATAGAAAGGTCCAGTCGCTCTCAGGCGACCTGGCACCCACAATACCTACCAAATCCAACACAAGGAAGACCCTTTTGTTGCTGCACAGTCTCTCACAGTCCTTCCCTTCCAGTGTTATTCCAGGATAGGCATAGAAAGGTCCAGGCACTAGTTCATTGAGACTACAGCCTTCACTGGGTTTATCAAGCAACCCAACTCTCTCCCACTGTTCAACAACTGATTTGTTACCAGGCTTGGGGATTTTCTCACGACCACTCTGTTAATACCACTATGTAACATCTTGCTATCAATACCACTCTGTCCCTATAACTGGGGTTTGCACACAGGGTAGTCATGGCTCTCAACTCTTGGGCATACTCTAACACACAGGAACACGATTAACTTCAGGTTTCTCTCCCAGGAATTGGCTCGATGTATACAGGAAGTGCATGAATGAATTATTTGCAAGGGTCGAGGGTTCCTGGATGGTAAGTGAGTGAATGGAGGATCAGTAGACCCCCCTTTATGTGAATGGTTTCCTTTGTTGCTGAATGGGAGATATGTATGTCTGTGTATGCATGAATGAATGAACCCCCTTCCCAGATAGTCAACAGGTTCAGTGAGTTTCCCCAGGTGATTGAGTGTCATCCCAGACAAGTGATTAGAGCCATGCCCTGCAATATGAAATCGCAGGCATGCTCCATACTCCATCGTCTTCAGCGATCAGATTTCTCAACCAGCCGCTGCCATAACATTAATGTCAGTAGTGAGTTCAAACGGGTTCTCAGTCAGGCCTGTGGCAATATGGGCAACCAATCCCAAACCCCCTCACCTCTCCTTGGTGGATAAGCATGGCCCCTTCTCATTAGTTTCCTCCTTAGCCAGCTTCTTGGTTATTTTATTCATTCCATAAATTTACATCATTTACATTTCTTCATGGCTTAATCAACCCATGAATAAACAAACTGTCCAAATACTTACCTAAGCAATAAACTTAAACATCCACTAGCGGGCCTTGGCCTTGAGCTCCACACTAGGGAAAATACACATACTGTATATACACAGTATTTACATTGAAGCCAATAAACATCAAGGGCAAAATGGGGTATTACAACTCCCTCTCCCTTAAAATAACACTATCCTCGGTGTTCTCAAAACTGAACAAAAATGGAATGCCTCTTTCATGGCATCCTCCAGCTCCCATGTGGCCTCTTCTGGGCTAAGGTGCCTCCATTGCACCTTTACCTACCCTATGGCCCAGTTCCAGAGCAAGGTAACCTTCCTGTCGAGGATGCATGTAGGCTCCACCTGGAACTCTCCCTCTGGTTCCACCTGTATCACATGCCAATCAATGATATGATTAGGATCATGTACATATTTCTTAAGCAAAGATACATGGAAAACATTATGAGATTTCATGTTAGCAGGCAATGCAATCCTATATGCAATTGGCCCTATCCTATCAAGGACTTCAAATGGCCCACAATATCTTAGTGCCAACTTGGCACAAATTCCCAATTTCATGGAACTCTTCCTGGGTTTCACTCTCAAGTAGACATGATCCCCAATCTGAAACTCCTTATGCATTCTCTTCAGATCTGCATAACTCTTCTGCCTTTCCTGTGCTGCCTTCAAATTATTCCTGATTTTAACAACTTCCTGTTCCATCTCCTCAATCATTTCTGGTCCAAGCACTACTCTGTTCACTGTGTTGCCCCAGCGCACTGGCGTTCTGCATCCTTTGCCATACAACACTTCAAAAGGACTCATCTTCAATGATGCTTGATACCCACTGTTGTAAGCAAATTCCACTAAGTGTAAATAGTCTTCCCACTTATATGGCTTATCCATCACATACATCCTTAACATATCTTCAAGGATCTGATTCACTCTCTCAGTCTGACCATTTGTTTGAGGATGATAGGTTGTACTAAAATTCAACTGAGTTCCCAACTCTTGGAACAATCCTTTCCAAAAATTGGATGTGAACTTTGTGTCACGATCTGAAACTATTGCCTTGGGAAATCCATGTAGTCTGAATATCTCCCTCATGAAGATATCTACAATGTCATTAGTCTTGTGGGTGGACTTGACTGGAATGAAATGAGTGGACTTGACTGGAATGAAATGAGCTACCTTTGATAGCTTGTCCACCACCACCATGATTGAATCATGCTTCTTCACTATCATAGGCAATCCTGTTATGAAATCCATAGAAATCACTTCCCACTTCCACTCTGGAATGGGTAAGGGTTGCAACAATCCTGCTGGATGTTGGTGCTCTGCCTTGACCTATTGGCACTTCTGACATCTAGCAATGTACTCAGCTATGTCCTTCTTCATACCATGCCAAAAGTATTGTTGCCTTGCTGCTGTTGTAGTCTTTTGAAATCCTGGGTGTCCTGAGTATGGTCTTTGGTGTATCTCATCCATCACCAAATTCTTCAAATCTGCATTGTTTGGAATGTACAGTCTAGTATTTTGATAGATGAGATCATCATCCTCACCCAACTGATATCTTGCATATTTTTCCTCTATAACGTTCTGCTGCAATTTCTCTTTAATATGGAGATAGAATTCATCACTATCTTGAGCCTCTAAAATTCTTGCCTTCAAGTCCGATTTACATCTACTTATTGTTGCAATATGGAATTTCCTGCTGAGTGCACTAGAAACCTTATTCTCTTTACCGTTGACATGCTTAATCTCCAAATCAAACTCACAAAAAAACTCCATCCATCTAGTTTGCCTTGCATTCAGATTTGGTTGGTCAAACAAGTACTTTAAACTCATATGATTAGTTCTAAGCTCAAATCTTCTTCCCAAGAGATAATGCCTCCATTTCTTGAGAGCATGGACTATGGCTTCTAGCTCTAAGTCATGGGTGGCATAGTTCCTTTCATGGTCCTTCAACTTCCTAGATTCATAACAAATTACAAACTCTTCCTGCATTAGCACTCCACCGAGTCCCTCAATGCAAGCATCAGTGCATACCACAAAATCCTTACTCGGATCAGCAATCTTAGAAACAGGTGCACTAGTAAGCAACTCCTTTAACTGCTCGAAACTCCTTTCACATTTCTTGGACCATGTGAATTTGGTGTCCTTCCTCTGCAATGAATTAATTGGATGGGCTATCTTGGAGAAGCCTTCAATGAACCTCCTATAGTAACCAACAAGGCCCAGGAAAGATCTAACATCTATTGCATTCCTTGGAGTGGACCAATCCATGATGGCCTCAATCTTCTCTGGGTCTACTGCAATGCCTTCTGCTGATATGCACCTTCTCTTGATAGAAGTTACATTTACTCAGCTCGGCATACAGTTGGTGCTCCCTAAGGACTTGCAATACCATTCTCAAATGCTCATCATGTAGTTTTTCATTCTTGGAATACACAAGAATGTCATCCAAGTACACAATCACAAACTTATCCAAATACTTGTTGAATACACTATTCATGAGACACATGAATGTAGCAGGTGCATTGGTAAGACCAAATGGCACTACTGTGAATTCATAATGACCATACCTAGTCCTGAAGGCTGTCTTATGAATGTCTTCTTCCTTTATCCTTACTTGATGGTACCTAGACCTCAAGCCAATCTTGGAAAATACTCTAGCTTTCTTCATTTGATTGAACAAGTCCTTAGTCCTTGGCAAGGGATACTTGTTCTTAACTGTCACCTTTTGAGCTTCCTGTAATCAATACATAGCGTCAATGTTCCATCCTTCTTCTTAACAAACAACACTGGTGCATCCCATAGGGATACACTCGGTCTGACATACTCTTTGTCCATTAGCTCTTGTAGCTGCATCTTCATCTCTATCAACTCTGGTGTACTCATTCTATAAGGAGCTTTGGAGATGGGTGCTGCTCCTGGAACAAGATCAATGGAAAAGTCAATATCTCTCTTGGGTGGAAATCTTGGAACTTCATCTGGAAACACATCTTGAAACTCCTGCAATATCTGGAAGTCTTCCACCCCGGGACCCTTATCCTCTGCTGAATTTGATATATGTACAACATATAACTGGAAACCCTTTTTATAAAACTTCCTTAATTGCAGAGCTAAAATCTGCCTCACTGAAACGTGCTTTGGAATCCCTTTAACCAACCTTGGCTTGCCTTCATCATCAAGGCATTCCAATGCTTTCTCATAACAGTCCACCTTGAATCTATGCCTTTCCAACCAATCCATGCCAATTAGGGCATCATATGATCCCAATGGCAAGATATTTAACTCAACATGTGTTAGGAATCCATTCAATTCTATGGGACATTTCTTCACTACTTCACTTACCTTTCTCTTGGTACCGGTGGCTAATTGAACTAGCCAATCCTTCTCATGCCTTACTCTACCAAGATAACAACTTTCAACTACCTTAGGAGATACATAACTATGAGTAGACCCTGGATCAATCAAAACAGAAATAGGCTGCACAGCAATCTTACCTACAACCTCCACCACTGTTGATTGATGGTCTGCTTGATGATCATCCAGTGCTGCATGAATTCTAGGTGTTGCTCTTGCCACATCCCCTACTATAGCTTCTCTTCTGACATTGTGCACGCTCATGGGGTCCTTCTTTGCAGTTGGGAAATCTCTGAGCATGTGGTTTTCCCCACAACCCCAACACTGAAGTGGCCCTTTTAACGCTCTATCGGCTGCTACAGCTAGCTTGAATTCTCTTCTTTCTTGCTGGCCTTGTGGAAATCTCCTAGGCTGATTTCTGAATGGTGGTTTAGACTCACCTTTCTTAAGATCAAACCTTCCCTTGGGTTTACCTTTCCACGCTGGTTGTGCTTCTGCTTTACCTTTATTCTGATCATAGCAATGCTCTGCCATCTTGATGGCTTCATCCAAGCTTGGTGGATTTACAAACTCTATCCTATCTCTGTAGTTCTATGGTAGACTACTAAGGAAGCATTGAATCTTCACTCTTTCATCCTTGATGTAGTCCACATACCTCATCAACTCCAGAAACTTATGAATATGCTCATCCATAGTGTTCTGTCCTAATCTGAGTTCATTGAATTCTTTTCTTTTGCTATCATAATACCTAGCTGATAGGCACTTCTCCTGAAAGTATCTTTGGAACCTATCCCAACCGACTCTTCTTTCACTGATTACTTTCACTTGTATGAGGTGATCCCACCAAATGGAAGCTCTTCCACTAAGGTTGTAGATAGCAACCTTAACTTTTTCATTCTCTGAATATTCATGCATTCTGAAGTACTTCTTTATCCCAAGAAGCCATGCTTCTGCTTCTTAACCTTCTTTACTTTCACCATCAAAAGTAGGAGGCCTTGCCTTCCTAAATTCACCCTGTGGAATACCTATGTGCTTCTTCCTGCCCTTATTCTTACTGGCAGTGTGTCTTGGGCTCCCTTGAGAACCCTCAGAATCGGCTGACCTGCTAGAAGAAAACATAGGAGAAGGTGTCCTATGCCTTCTGCCCACAGAACCTCTTCTAGGGCTTGGAGTTCTTCTCATGGAACAGCCCCTAGACTGACTTTCTGCATTTCTTTCCTCTCGGCCCTCGTGGCTCGAGTTAGAACCACCGTTAATCCTTTGCTGCAAGTCTGTGAGACTCTGCAAAATGGCTGCATTGAGCTGATGTTGCTCTTCTTGCGCTTTCATCATTTGTTCATTAAAGTTAACCATAGTCTTAGCCAAGTTTGGGGGCGTCACTTGCTCCCTTCTTCCATCAAACTCGGCTTTTGTATGGGCTTCTTGCACATTCTCACCCAGTACATCATCTCCTGGCCCAAATGGATCCTGCGCATCATTCAGAGTAACCATTCTTACACCGTTCTGTGCGTTGCCCTGTGATCCAATTCGTCTTACAGTTGCTGCTATCTCTGTGCATATCAGATACATTCTATTAGACATCACAAGTATGTAAAAAAAATCTATCATACCCATTTAAACGAGGAATTATTCATTCGAACAATTAATCAATCAAATAAGTTCATTTAAAAATCACACCATGGGTGCATTTCTCGACCAAAATCCATGCACGGTCCGACCCAAATAGCTCCCAGTGTTGCAACTGAAGCTCTGATACCACTCTGTAACGTACCCACCGACCTACCTGGCCAGTGGAGACTGTGATCCATTTTTTTTCTCCAAAACATCGATTGAGTGCCCATACACACAGTCAGGAGAGTTCGGGTCCGCAATCCGCAACCCGCAGCTACGAACCCGCAACCTTCAATCCGCAACAGCGGATCCCGCAATCCGCAACCCACAATTGCGGATGAAAAAATGCGGAATTCCAACTTCCGCATGAGGTTACTCCCGCAACCCGCAACCCACAACAGTGGGTCCCGCAATCCGCATCCTGCAATCTGCAACCCGCAATTGCGGATGCGGAATTGCGGAAGTCCAAAATACGAAATCTTGAACTTGACGATCCCGCAACCCGCAACAACTGATCCCACAACCTGCATCCCGCAATTGCGGATGTGGAATTGCGAAATCCCAAAACACATAATTTTAAACTCGACGATCTCGCAACCCGCAATTGTGGAACCATGCGTGCGGAACCCTGTCTCTATAAGGGCAACTTCATCAAATATTCTAAGGGGCATAACTCCTTCCTCCATCATCCAAATGGGGCAAGGTTGGTACCATTGGAAAGCTCTTAGAGAGCTCTATCCAATGGTGGAGTCCCCTGATTAGGTGAGGTATCTAACCTTCCCATTTCCTTTTCTGAATTTCTGTCTATATATACACTTAGACACTTCCAACCTTCTTCCTGTCAAGATCTTCCTTTCCATCTGACCACAGAGGTTTCTAAAACCACTTTCAGGCTTCTCCTTATTCCCCAGGGATCAAGTGTAAGTATACATCTCCTTCACTGGTTAATTATACATAAACATTCATCTCCAAACAATGAAACACTATCATTCATTATAACATGTAAAATGCATTAAACGAATTCAGTCAACACATCTATCATATACAAGAATTACAAGGCATTAAACTCATGCAATATAATATATACATATAACATTGAACTCAGCCTCTTACTTAGGCTGGCACCTGACTTCATGTCAATCCCATTCATATACATACATTCCACAGTTCCATAATTATACACAAGCATTCATCACAAAACAATGAAACACCATCATTTACTATAACATAAATTCTTATCTTTCAATTACGAAGCAACGGGCTAAGTGAGAGCAACGTTCCACTCAACCTTATATCTTTGTCCAACCTGTACTATTTCAGCTGAGAGATCACCCCTGAGCTGGGCAGTGTATCCACTAAGGAGGGCTAACAAGTTCTCTCACCGTCAAGGCTCCATTCTCTTACTAAACCAGTTTGTAGTTGGGTTTATCAAGCATTCCAGGGCTCCTACCCACGCTAAGCCAACCTACAGTGGTTTATCAAGTATTTAGGGACAACAAGGAAGGCATTGCTAAACCAGTGAGCTCAACCACAGAGCTGCAGGCATCTCAGCACTCAATTGACCTGGCACCCACAATACCTACCTCATCCAACACAAGGAAGACCTACTTCGCTGTTACATAGTCCTTCAAGGCATCTTCCCTTTCAGTGCTATTCCAGGATGGGCATAGAAAGGTCCAGTCACTCTCAGTCGGCCTGGCACCCACAATACCTACCACATCCAACATAAGGAAGACCCTTTTGTTGCTGCATAGTCTCTCACTGTCCTTCCCTTCCAGTGCTATTCCAGGATGGGCATAGAAAGGTCCAGTCACTAGTTCATTGAGACTATAGCCTTCACTGGGTTTATCAAGCAACCCAACTCTCTCCCATAGTTCAACAACTAATTCATTACCAGGCTTGGGGATTTTCTCATGACCGCTCAGCCAATACCACTTTGTAACATCTTACTGTCAATACCACTCTGTCCCTGTAACTGGGGTTTGCACATAGGGTAGTCACGGCTCTCAACTCTTGGGCATACTCTAACAAGCATGAACACAATTAACTTCAGGTTTCTCTCCCAGGAATTGGCTCGGTGTATACAGGAAGTGCATGAACGAATTCTCTGCAAGGGTCGAGGGTTCCTAGATGGTAAGTGCGTGAATGGAGGATCAGTAGAACCCCCTCTGCGTGAATGGCTGCCTTAGTTGCTGAATGGGAGATATGTATGTCTGTGTATGCATGAATGAATGAATCCTCGCCTGAATGAACCCCCTTCTTGGATAGTCAACAAGTTCAGCGAGTTTCCCTAGGTGATTGAGTGTCGTCCCAAACAAGTGATCAGAGCCATGCCCTGCCATACGAAATCGCAGGCATGCTCCATACTCCATCGTCTTCAGTGATCAAAGTTCTCAACCACCCGCTTCCATAGCATTAATGTCACCAGTGAATTCAAATGGGTTCTTAGTCAAGCATGTGGCAATATGGGCAACCAATCCCAAACCCCCTCACCTCTCCCTAGTGGATACACATGGCCCCTTCTCATTAGTTGCCTCCTTAGCCATCTTCTTGGTTATTTTATTTATTCTGTAAATTTACATCATTTACATTTCTTCATGGCTTAATCTGCTCATGAATAAACAAACTATCCAAATACTTGCCTAAGCAATAAACTTAAACATCCATTAGCGGGGCCTTGGCCTTGAGCTCCACACTAGAGAAAATACACATACTGTATATACACAGTATTTACATTGAAATCAATCAACATCAAGGACAAAATGGGGTATTACAGATAGGGCATGTTACACTTAATTTTAAGATTATAAGTAATAAAAAAGCTATATTTATTTTTGTTTTCCTATAATGACTGTTTTTTTTAGTTTGTTTTTAGATAGCAATGAGGACCCTAACCTATAATTGTATTTGCTTGTTATTTTTATCCCTACCAAGGCAAGATATACTTTTCACTTTTCGATGAGAAATCAAACTACTTTGACTTTGAATTAATTTGTTTGAATTTTTAACATTTTTATAAAGTTTGCTTATGTTTAAAAAATACCTATATTAAACTAACTTTTTTCAAAATAAAAAAATGAATTATAGAATTTTCAGTTTTTAATAATTTTCTGATTTGTAAAAGACGTCATTAATACAACTTAAATCCCTCGAGGAGGCATTTAAATTATGAGAAGAAAAAAAAGAAATAAAATAAAATTAAAATCTAAATATTTCATAAATGTCCACATTACCTCTTGTCATTAATGAAAAATGCAGGGGATACTATCTCACTGTACATCCACACACATCGTATAGTCTTATGTTGCTCATTTGTATAGGATTTATACTTGTCTTTTTCGGCTATGAGTTATCAAAAGCCTCCTTGACAATTCACCGTCACTTATCCTCTAGTGGTCCACAAATTTCATGTATGTCGTCGGAGCATTCAACAGTAACGCTTGTGCATCCTTGTATCCCTATTCAATAGCACGTCGTCGCTTCTTCTCTAGCCACCCGTGAATTTCGTAAGCTTGTTCACTGTTGACCCATGGGTTCTTGATCGACATCTGAGAGACCATTGTTGCGTTCATAAGGCGTGGCTTCAGGGTGACCAGATCGATATTATAACCGAGGAATTTTAACATCATGGAATTGAGGATTATCTTGGGGCCTTTCGATCTGAACACCATCATCACCAAAGTCACAACAGGTATCGGGACCACGACTAGGCTCCCAACGCAGATGAAGGCACTGCGACGTCATCGGCTAAGGGATTTGTCATGGGTGGAAGAAGGTAAAATCCTTCACGCTTCCATGGCTAATATGCTTAACGCATAGAGATTTATTAGACAAATCCCTATCAGGATAACGACAGGCAGATATGCTGCAATCGTTTATCTTTTTTGGCTCCTTCCTTTTGGGAAGGATATGCTGCAATGCAGCTTTCTCTTGTTAAATATATATTTTAAATAGTTTACAAGATATATTAGGTCTTTTTTGGAATTATTTGCTTAGTTTATGTCATTAATATAGGTTGTTGCTCCTCTTTGTGGATTAAATTGGGCTTCATTGTTTTGGGATGAATTATTAGCATCAAATCGTCTCTATGCAATCTGTTGGTTTCTGCCCTTGTTAAGACTTGACTGTGGGTGGAAGAAGGTAAAATCCTTCACGTTTCTGTGGCGAAAATGTTTAATGCATAGATATTTATTAGACAGATCCCGGTCAGCATAATGATAGCGAGATATGTGGGTGGAAGAAGGTAAAATCCTTCACGTTTCCATGGCCAATATGCTTAATGCATAAAGATTTATTAGACAGATCCCGGTCAGCATAATGATAGCGAGATATGTTGCAATCGCTTATCTTTTTCGATAACGTCCTTTTGGTAAGGATATGCGCAATACAGCTTTCTCTTTGTTAAATATATATTTTGAGATGAGATAAAACAGTTTACAATATTAAATATATCTTTGATATATTATGTCTATTTGGGATTATTTTTTTTGGGATTATTTTTTAGTGTATGTTATTAATTTAGGTTTTTACAAATAGGATAGCAAACTTTGCAGTTAAATGCACTTAACTAGAGGAGTCTTGTGGGATGGTTGACCTAAATTCTAGTAATTACATCTAAGAAATCATCATCTAGTTCATTATTTTTAAATGTATATTTTGGGATGAAGTAGAGTAGTTTACAATGTTAAGCATATCTTTGACTAATCTCTTGATACTTAATATATGTGTTTGTTTGGCATTAAAAGAGAAAAAATTATGTAGATGATTTATCATTTGAAAAAACTTATATTTATAGATACATTTTAACTATTTATTACAATATAATTGGTTTAAAACCAATAAGTTAGACAATGTAAGATGTTATATATATTTTATATTAATAGGTTTTGTGATAAATACCTTTATAAAATAAAAATGACTTACAATAAATTTTATTTCCAAATATAAGATAGTAATATATTTTATATGAGTAGGTTTTGTGATCATTTTCTTTATAAAATCAAACTTTAAAAATGTGAGGAATGTGTGTTCTATATATTTTAAAATTATTACAAAATTTATATTACTAAAATATCATTAGTTAGTAGATTATTGGCATGCAATAGTTTGGGATTTAAGTGGAATCTTAATAGCTATAGAAGGAAAATCAGCGTGACCGCCTTCATAACAATCTAACCCCTTACAGTTTCATATGCTCTTATGTCAATGCTCGTTGGCACATGGAACAACCCTAGCTCTCCCTCCCCCATATATCCTATTATAGCATCTTTCGTCACACTTGTCCCATAGATACTCAAGATGGTTCGATCGTATCCATTTTTCCATTTTTGCAGACACCCTTGATCCCTTATGATCTATGAACAATACTTCATATGAAAAGCTTCTTAAAACCAAGTTTTTCAAGTTATATGCTCCATATTACACCGCTAGACCGCATATACACGCTTTTCCTTTGACTAACCCGTGTATATGTCTGTTCGCAGGCAAAAAATAAAAATAAGTTATTTTACGGGAAAAGTTTTGGTTTTGACCGTTTCCACTTGTCCCAATCCCATAAGTAATTGTCTCCAACTTCCCTAAATACCTCCCTATCAATATAAAAGAGGCATAGGTGAAGGAAAAACAAGCACTGAGTTTTGGAGATTATGCCCTCGTGTTGTTCAATTGAAATCTAGATCTAAAACACTTTTATCCTGGTCTGCAAAATCCCCTTTCCCATATCTGGAACATAGTTTTTCCAGTCATTCTTGAGAGTTTTTATTATGCTAGAGAATTGTAGGGATTCTCTTGAGCATATTTCCCAAGAATTGAACTGGATTGGATGTTGGGTGTGTGAAGACTCGGGTGGAAGAACTCAAACATCAGTTTCAGAACAATGCCTAGGTGACATCTTTGCATTTGTGTCTTGTTGTTGTTTATATATAAAAGAACTCTCTTTTCTATCCATTTCAAGTGTTCAATTATAGTTTATAATTATTGAGATTTGGATGTGTAATTATGCAAATTTATTTGTAATTTCAATATTTGCAACAGTAATTTCTCTATGTTAGATCTTTATTCACTTTTAGATTAGCTCTTGGAGATTTGGGTGAGAAGATTGGAGCATCTACAATCGAAGGAATTCTTCATCAAACATTTGGATCCGAGTAAGTAAGTTATTAACCTACTTGTCCATTCAAAGTTTGTGTGTAAATATTGTAAATTTATTTTTTGTATGAATGTTTGGGTTTTCTTTTATGGGTATCACTTTGTGGTGATCCTGCCCAAAGATCACTAAGGTTGTAAATATTCCTGAAACAGAAATGGTGACTCCGTTGGGGAGTTTTTCAATTTTCTGGTAGTTTAGGGATTTTGTGATTTCGATTGTTTTATGGTTTGTTTTTGTTTATTCTAGTTGTTTTTATGAATCTTTTTGTCATAGGCTAGTAACTGCTCATCTGAAGACCCTTATGGGAAGTAATTGTTGGTTCCAGGGATTCAATTTTTAGTTTTTTTTCCTTTTCCCACAGTTATACGCTGGTTATAGTTCACATAGATGCATATTTCCCTGTAACTTTCAATATTTTTCAAAAAACTGTCTGTTATTCCCTGTACACACCCCAAGCATTAGACAAGCACGTATACGTGGTTTTGCTTCATATAACCCGTGTATAACTTGGTTTGCTTCTTTTTTCAGTTTTCCTCCCTCTTAGAACTATAAATGTGGCTCTTCCTATGTCTAAGTTGATTACGAACTCCTGTGATTTGTCTTTGATTAAAAAAAAAAAACGTTTTTTTACACAAACAAAAAATAAAAAAGGAACCTTTTTTATTTATTTAGGTCTTAGCCAAAATCTTTTGTTTGGGTTGTTTGTACAAGTTTGAAATAGTCTTATTTTTATAAATATTTCTATTGTTTATATTTATTTATTTTCTTGTTCATATCATCAAAGAAAAACAATAAAAAGTACTTATTTGTAACTTTTTCTTTCGATTTTGTATTGCAATTTGAAAAATAAGTTGCTTGTATCTGTTTGTTTCTTTATTTACTTTTTTTGCATTAAACGAAACAATTAGTTTACAATATTTTATATTTATTTCTTTTCTTGCAATTGTTAAAACATAAAATAATTTTTATCTTTCTTTTTTTGGAAAAAGAAAATTTTTATTTCTTTTGAAAATTTGAAGTTATTTTTCAATTTTTCTAAAAAAAAGTTTATTTGCTTGGTTTGAGTGTTTGTTTGCCAGTTTCTAAAAAAGGAAAAAATAGTTGCATTTTATTTTCTTTGCTAAATAGTTATTTATTAAGAACAAAAAGCGAAAAAGTGAACATGTTGGAAAAAGTTTTTTCATTTTAAAAGAAATGTTGATCATCACTGAAAAACAATAAAATATCTTCTGCAATCGATGAGCAGCCATATGATCAATCTTCTGCCTATGGATCTGATCCAATGATTCTATCTCTTCTTCTCATTCTTCCAATGAAGATTTATGCTTCTATCTTTTTTTAACAGAAATGAGAACTAGTGTTATATTATAAAAGAGAGAGTACAAACACCCCAAGGTAGCAAAATTCAGAGCATAGGTCTGAGAGTAGAGTTTCAGTACAAACAAGACCAACAAACACCTCTATGAGGTCTGAGATATTTTGAGATATTACAAAACTAGTCCTACTACTTCTTACATAGTATACTTTGATAAATGTTCCTCCTAAAAGCTTGCAAAAAAACATCTAGATAGACATAAGAAAAAGAGGGGTTGAAACATCATTTCGGTCCGAATCTTCATCTATTTCAAGCTGCATTACTGAGGCATCATCCATTGGAGAAGCTTCTGCATGCTCCCCGGTTGGATCATTGTGTCCTCAATAAATTCCATTAACATATGCTTGTATTTCTTTAAGAGCTTCCTTTAGTTGGACAAAGCGATTTTCGTTCTGCTCGACCAAATTCATGCTCTACTCTTGCATAACCTTCCAGAGCTCTGCAACCATTCCACGGACCCCATCAAGCCTTGCCTGCAGGACTTGTTCCATCTCTGAGACACTCGGATTCATCTCTTCCACTTCACCAGTCTACACCCGATAACTAGTCTCTGCGTCCTCCAGACAGGATTCAAAGCGAGTCAAGTCCAGTCCAATCTACCTGGATTCTTCCAGGATTGCTTTTGACACCTAAAAAATACACCTAGCCATCTTTTTTTATTTCTGATATGTCATGTTTCATACCTATCAATTCTTATAGGAAATAATGCATAACAGAATCCTCTTCTGGATATTTCGCTTGCACATCCTTACTCACAGAGTAGTCTCTCTCAGCCATGGCAGAGAACTATTCCTCGCCATGAAAACGGTTCTCTCCACAATTTAATGAGGAAAAAAGCATATGGAGGTTTCTAATATCCTCCTTCTTTGAGCATGCTGAGGACGCAACCATTATGTCGCAGGGATCCTTGTACCACCGTCTATTCCTCTCAACACAAGCAATGGGACAGGGAGTTAATGTAAGCATATTTTGATGGGACCTTCCCTTGCCATCCCTCTCCACCAGCATTCCAATTGTCGAGTCATTCAAACAGCGACTTACCATGACATTAAACCACATAACCTTGGGTAGATCAGCCATTAATTCCTTCCTCGAGCAGTTCATAACCATTTCAAATGTGGAGGGGAGTTGTTAAATTATATAACCCCTCGGGCAAGTCTAGCTCCCTTATTTGCCAATTTTTCCACCTCCACGTTGAGGTTTCTTTTAATGTGGAGAAAACAGATTTTAAACACATTAGGAATTTTTTTAGTATTCTTCGATGAAAGCCATTCATGATCTCCATTGAGTTCTAGAAGTGATTCATGGATTGGATCATGATCCAGGAGTCTCCAAGGACATTGAAATTTTCAAGGTGTAGCTCGAACATACATTCCATACCCTACACAAGTGCAACCCATTTTGTGTTATTATTTGTGCGCCTTCCCAAGACCCAAGCAAAAGTTTTAACTATTTGTCCTCCTGGATCATAAATTATCCCTCTCGCACCTGCCTCCCTTGGATTTCCTTTCGAGGAACCATCAGAGAAGAGCGCGAATTTGTTCTGACTCTTGATCCATTTTTGAAAGTCCTTCAGATGGAGATCGATAGCCCAGATCTTGGAGTTGTTCTTTATTTTGGACTGAAGGGAGTTGGTCCCAACAAAGGAGGAATCCCATGAGAGTTCTGAAGTGGCCATCTCATCATTTAGATTAATCGTCTTGCCATGGGAGGATAAGATATTTTTTCATTTGAAGCTGGGATTTCATTGTAGTCCTGCTTGGCTCTTCCTTTTTCCTTTCAAAAATATCTCTATTTCTTGATAGCCATATTTTCCAATTGATGTACTTTGGGGCCGCGCACCCAAGATATTTCAAGGAGTTTTTATTCCTTAATGTTCTGGCATAATGGTTTATCCATCCATTGAAAAATACATTGATTTGGTCAGGCAAGGTGGATCCGAGATCCTTCATAAATTCTCTCCGAACATATTTGGAAAATTGATAGTTTAAGAACAAATGCTTACTAGTTTCTTTATCATCTTTGCAAAGGATGCATCTGCTTGGTCCTTCAATGCCATGCTTCTTCAAATTATATGTCGTTAATATTTTTGATGCATAGTCAACAAAGAAAAGGCATTGAGCTTGGAGGGGAAAATCAACTTCCAAACATTTTTCCAAGCACGATCGGCAGGGGGAGCTGGGAATGCTTTAAGCAGAGCACGATAACCTTCTTTAACAATATAGCAAATTTTTGATCCCCATCCTCTAGTATCCTTGTTCCTCTTTTCAATCAGAGCTCTCTCATTCAGTTCAAGTAGGAGTTTATTGAACCCTGCAGAAATATTGTCAGGTATCTCCAAATTCTTCCAGTTCTTCCAGTTCCCATTGTTGTGCCAGCATGAGAGGTCAAAGAGGGTGTGGATGCCTTTTCCTTGAAGCCAATCCTTGACATTAGACAACCCTTAAATATCCTTAAGGGGGGGATTATTGAGGATCCTATCATCCCAAATATTGATCTTCTTCCCATTTTCGGGGACCCAATGAAGATCATCTTTGATAAGTTTGTAAGCCAACTTGCACATATCCCATATTCAGGAACCCTACCCACTAATGTCCCTATCTAGGAAATGAAGCCTAAGAGCTTTGAGATACTTTTTGCGGACTATTTACTTCCACCATTCATTCTTACCTAAAACTATTATCCATAATAGTTTGGCTCCCATTGCTATATTAACCAGCCTTGGCTCCCTGATGTCAATACCTCCTCTATTCTTTTCGCTTTTGACAGTTTCGTATTTGACGAGATGGAATTTTTTGTGCCCTTCTTTACCCCCTTGCCAAACAAAATTCCTAAATTCTTTACTTACATTGTTCTTGAATCCAACCGTATCTATGATGGAAGAGTAGAGGAAAATAGGTAAGGAGGAGAGGACTGATTTCAATAGGGTGATTTTTCTAGCTAAGTTCAGCCACTTTATTCCCTAGGAAAGGAGCCGGTGCTTTATTTTTTGCAGAACCCCATCCCAGTCCCCTAAATTTCATTTTTTAAGGGAGATAGGAATGTGTAAATACTTGAAGGACGTCCAATTGTTAACCCCACGAAAGACAAGAATACTTGAAATATCGCCCATGAGGAGTGGGGGACAGTTCCAACTATATTTTCTACATTTTTCCAGGTTTGTCTTTCCCCCAGAGGCTTTCAGGAAGGAGTTGAGAACTAATTTAAATTTCCTTGCAATTGTATTAGAGGCACCTTCGAGCAATATGGTATCATCTGTAAATTAGGAATGATTCACCACTTTGACCCCCCTCAAGATGTGGATGCCGGGAAGAAGTTCCTCGTTGGCATGTTTATTTAAGCACCTGCTCAAGGCGTCAACCACAATGATATACAAAGAAGGGGATAGGGGGAAACCCTAACATAGCCCTGTATAAGCTCCGAAGAAGCTCGTAGGCCTGCTGTTAACCAAGGGATCTATCCACGGCTGCTCAATGCAAGCATTAATCCATATAATGACATCTTCAGAGAATACAAAACATTTTAAAACTTTGAATAAGAAACTATGTCAAACTCTATCGAATGCATTAGCAAGATCTAACTTGATTGCCATACATTTTTCCTTCCTGTTGTAGATTGAATGAATGGCCTCCTGAACAATAACAATATTGTCCGTGAATTGCTTCCCTGCAATGAATCCTCCTTGGTTCTCTGAAATAAGTTTTGGAATAAGTCTTTTGAGTCTGTTGGCAATAATCTTAGTGAGAATATTATAAGAGGAGTTACACAAAGAGATGGGAGGAGTTACACAAAGAGATGGGATAGAATCTCTTCAGATAAGAGGGATTTATTTCCTTAGGAATTAGCGCGATGAAGGAAGAGTTGGTATCCCTCCCTAGTTTGTCTCTTCCCTTGGAACAATTGAGCATTCTGCACAGTTTAACTTTGATAAGATTCCAATATCTTCTATAGAAGCATATTGGGAACCCATCCGTCCCAGGAGACTTCTCGGGGTGTAGAGACCAAATTGCATCCTTGACCTCGTCTTCTGATACCTGGATAAAGAGGAAGTTTTTGTCTTCACTTGTCACAAGAGATAGAATGTTGTTGGAAAGAGCATCTCTAGCTGCCATATCCTCCTCCTAGTCTTCTTGATATAGATATTGGAAGTATTTATAAGCTTCTTCTTTTATTTTTGCGAAGGAAGAGATTCCCCCCTATCATCTTCAAGTTCTAAAATGGTGTTCCATCTCATTCTTTCTTTATACTGATTGTGAAAGTATTTGGTGTTCTTGTCTCTATCCTTGAGCCAGAGACACAGCTTGGATTTTGTTCTCCATTCCTCTTCTTCCCTTTCTCAAGTTTTTGAATTTATTCTCCCAATTCTTTCTCCTTTTTTATGATGGTCTCATAAACCTCACACTTTTCCATATCTTGATGTAACTTTTCCAGCTCTGAGATCATATTTCACTTCTCCTTTGTAGGGTTTTGATGCTTTTTCACCCAAGTTTTAATGGTTGCTTTGGTAGCTCTCAGCTTGGCCTCCCATATTTACCCTAGAGTGTCGTTTACTCAAGCCCTTCACACTTCTTTAACTATATTGAGTAATTACTCTTCCTTGGTCCATTCTGGGAAAAATTTGAAAGGAAGAATCCCTCCAAGCTCTAGATTTACAAAATCAAGCAGTAAAGGCTTGTGGTTGAGACAGAGGAGGGAAGACTTTTAGTTGTAGCAATGTTTATTTTTAACAAAAAGTTTTCACTTACTAGGAAGCTGTCGAGTTGCGTCGCAATGTGGCCGAGACCGATTCTCCTATTGTTCCATGTGAAATTGCCTCTCCTTGGCTTGATGTCTGTGAGATTCCATGTACCCTGCAGGTATTCCAGGTTTTCCCCAAAGGGATGCCTGATTATTGATCCTCCTCTTCTTTCAAAAGGAGAAATAATGACATTGAAATCTCCAGCAACAATGTTATAGAGATGTAGATCCAACCTCCTGAGACTATCAAAGGACTACCGTAAGTCTTGTTTTTTATGATGCAGGATCGACCCATAAACATTGCGAATTTGAACGTTCTCTTTTTCTTCAATATCTTCCAGCTCCACCATAATCCAGTTTGGGTTTTTCCATTCAGCCTACAGGTAGAACCTACGCTTATCCCACCAAATGGAAATTCCCCCAAAGTATCCTATAGCCGCACCCGAGCTTCCATTGTTGTATTTCCAAACCTTTTTCATTATTGTGTTGCTTTCTTCCTCACTCATTTTAGTGTCATGGACGAGGAATATGGAGATTTTTTCACTTCTTATCATATTTCTAATTGCTTACGTTTTTGTCTTCCCTCCTAATCCTCTGCAATTTGAGGAGACATTTTTCATTATTTACAAGGGTTTGAGGGGGTGTTTCTAGTCTTTTAATTCTCATAATCCCCTACTAGTTGTTTCCCTGATGTATAGATGATTTTGATGTGTTGATCTAAAATGGATTTTTTCCCTTTCACTTTTCCTTTTTCTGCCTATTCTTCCCTATGATTTTTTTGATTTCCTCTTGAGTGTTATGCGATTTGGACCTTATTACTGAGCTTGAGAATTCTGAGTGTGCATCGTTGGTCAGTTGCACTATGGGAGTTGGAGCTTGAATGCCTTCCTTTTAGACCTCCGTGGTCAATGGATGTTCATTTTCTTTTGTTTCTGTTTCTGGTCCTTCCTCCCTTATCTTTCCTTCTTCACCAACTTCTTTCTCTTGGATAGCCAAGACCTTAAATCTACTTCAAGAAGGAGCATCTTTAGCCAGAGGGGGAGGGGCTTGAGTCTTCTTAGGACCTTTCCTTCCTTTCTTGGTGACCACATTCCCATCTCCTTCCTTATTCAGTTCTTTGTCTTGTGCTTTCTTTCTAGTGCATTTTTCTTGCAAAATTCCCGTATTCATAGCAATACTTACACTTGAAGGGAATTTTATCGTAATCAACCATTTGAAGATGACTCCACCCCTCCATAAAGAGCTTTATTTCTTCAGGAAGCCCTTTCTCCAGGTCAACCTCCACACAGATCCTTGCACAAGAAAAAATCGGGGGTTTGGGTTCTACTATGTCTATGTATTTTCCTAGAGTGCTCCCAATCGCCTTGAGGTCTTTGTCCCCCCAGCATTGGAGCGGAAGGTGGGGGATCTTAAACCATACCGGGATGGTGGTAGGAATATCTTTATTTGGATCAAAGGATGCATTCCATTGGTTCAGATACATCCCCATGGGACCCATCAAGTAAGGGCCATTGCGAAATATAAATTCCTTGTCCTCCTTGTGCTCAAACAAGAAGATGTAGAATCCCTTCCCACAAAAGTTCTAAATCACTTCACCCTTTATTAAAGGTCTCCAGTTTTTGTTAAGCCATTGTTCTATGGCCTTTCGGGATGGCCATAGGCCAGCGAAATGACCAATAATATCTTTCTCTAATAGATCCACAACCTTTATCAGAATCCATCCAGACGACCACCATAAGACTACTTTTGCGACTGAATGGGGATCATTCCAGTATACGGTAATGCCCTTTGGTCTTAAAAACGCTCCTGCTATCTTCTCTAGAGTCGTTGTTGCTGTTTTTAAAGAATTCATCCATAAGTTTTTAGAAGTCTATTTTGATGACTGGACTGTGTTTGGTTTACTAAAGAACCATATGGGGAACCTGCGAATGATGTTAGAAAAATGTAGACAGCATCAGATTTCCCTTAACTTGAAAAAATGTATCTTCTGTGCTCCTTTTGGTATTTTGTTGGGCCATATTGTATGCAGACAAGGACTCCTGATGGATCCTGCGAAGGTTTCCATCATTGCTAATTTACCTGCGCCCAACTCAGTCAAGCAATTGCCCACTACATTGGGACATACAGGATACTACAGAAAATTTATCAAAGGATATGCAAAGATCACAGCACCTATGGAAAGATTGCTGAAAAAGGATTCGAAGTTCCAATGGACACAAGAATGCCAACAGAGCTTGGATACACTTAAAGAAAAGATGATCACTGCGCCAATTCTAGTTTTCCCAGACCGGAATAAACCCTTTCATGTTCATGTCGATGCTTCTTCCATAGCATTGGGGGTCGTCCTTACACAACCGGGAGAAGGAGGTATTGACCACCCGATTGCTTACTCCAGCAGAAAGATATCCACAACTGAGAAGAACTACACCACTACAGAGAGAGAAGGACTAGCTATGGTTTACGCCCTACAGAAGTTCAGACACTACCTTCTGGGCGCACATTTTAAAATGTACGCTGACCATTCTGCTTTGAAATACTTGGTCAATAAGCCAGTGTTAGGGGGAAGAATTTGCAGATGGCTACTGCTCTTTCAAGAATATGATTTTGAGGTTATTGTAAAGCCAGGTAGATTGAATGCAGGACCTGACCACTTATCTAGGATCGAGTCAGGGGAAGAACCGACAAATCTGGAGGACAATGTGCCTGATGCGCAGCTATTTTTTGTTCAAGCAGCAGATGAATATTATTCTGATATCCTTGAGTTTCTCACTACTGGACAAGCGCCAGTTGATTTTACAATCCAGTAGAAGAAACAACTTGTTGTTAAAGCCGCAGACTTCACTTTGATAGCAGGCCAACTCTATAAGTTGGGCCCCGATGAAGTCTTGCGCAGATGTATCTTACCGCATGAAAAGAACTCTATCATCGCAGAAGCGCACTCAGGCACCGCAGGAGGCCATTTTGCAGGAAATTCGACTGCTCAGAAGATCTTAGCCGCAGGACTTTGGTGGCCGACATTGCACAAGGATACTAAGGAATTCTGCAAATGTTGCGATGTGTGCCAGCGAACAGGAAAACCCTCAAGGAGAGATGAAATGCCGCTAAGACCTCAGATAACACTACGTGCTTTTGATAAATGGGCCATTGATTTTGTAGGACCTATCAACCCACCAGGAAAAATAACTGGCGCAAGATACATCATCACAGCTACTGAATACCTCACTAGATGGGCTGAGGCGAAGCCATTTAAGAACTGCGACGCTGCCATTGCCGCGCAGTTTATTTTTGAGAACATTATCACTAGGTTTGGATGTCCAGTGATTCTCATGAGTGATCAGGGTACACATTTCCTCAATGAGACTATAGAGGCCCTTACTGAAGAATTCCAAATTAGTCACCATAAGAGTACACCCTACCACCCTCAAGCTAATGGTACGGTGGAGGCATTCAATAAAATTCTTGAGAATGCCCTGATGAAGATCTGTAATAAACAAAGAGATGATTGGGACCTTAGAGTCACAACTGTATTATGGGCTTACAGAACCACATGCAAGAAACTAACAGGTCACACACCTTTCAGTTTGGTGTATGGACAAGAAGCAGTTATGCCCATGGAATACATTGTTCCCAGTCTTAGAATTGCGCAAATTACAGAAATGGCAGATACGGATACCATGAGTGAAAGAATTTCACAATTGCTTGCCTTAGAGGAAGACAAACTTTTAGCCGGATTCCATCAACAGGTACAGAAGGCAAGACAGAAAGCTTGGCATGACAGGCACATTAAGAATAAAGTCTTTCAGGAACGAGACTTGGTACCCCTCTATGATAGTAAATTCATCAAGTTTCCAGGCAAGTTTTGTGTACACTGGTTAGGCCCTTTTCAGGTGATAAAAATAACAGAAGGAGGAGCAGTTCAGCTTGCGAAGCTGAATGGAGAAGTACTGCCTACAAAGATCAACGGGAGTCGGCTCAAGTTTTATCGCGACGGCCACTCCGCCTTGTCGACTTAAATAGCTGCTCAAAGAAATGCAGATGTCCAGTGTAGTTGAAAGAGGCATCGCATTATCAGTCTACACGGAAGTCGCGAGACCCTCAGTCTCTGGCTTCCCGCGCAGTTCCTTGAACCATCTGCGCATATCAGTAAAATTTTGTAAGAAGCGACCTTATTTTGCGCTTTGACGAAGTTTTTCCCCGGGATGTTGAACTGTCGCTCTTGTGGAGTTCCCTGTGTCAAGTTGCCGCTTGAAGAGTTCTCGTTGTGGACCCCTCTATGCACAGTTACCTAAGTTGAAATGACCCGCCGAAAAATTTGAATTACAGCAGTTATGTAGCCGCGTTTGAGAATAAATGAAGGATAAGCCCGCCATTTAAGAATAGCCGCTCTGACAGATTCGGCCTGATCTCCGTAATATTTGCATTTAACTCAGGCGCCGAAAGCTTTAGCTTCTCCCGGAAGGCTGTCAGAGCCCGTCCATCACAATAAATGCACCGCAGAGGCGAGGGGGATAACGGAGTTGTCAACTCATGCATAGGCTCCTATAGCTAGTATCCCCACTTGCCCGCATTTACTGGCGCCTTAGCTATAAATACCGCACACTTGTATATTTTCGGGTTACTTTTCTCGAGTTGCATAGTCTTGTTTGAGAATCTGAGTTATTGTTTTCAGAGGCGAGTTGTGCAGAGTGTTTCCTTTGTTTTCAACGTCCATATCCTACGCTGTTCCACCATTTGTCTGACCAAGTTCTTGTTCCCTATACCGGTTCACGACGGAGAACCTGTCAACTGAAGAAGTTGTTCGTCAATTCCTGCGCCGAGGCTTAGATTTCGGCATGACTACTCCGGTGACAGCCTCGACTTACGTACATCCTGGTTCTAATGATCCTAGACAATCTCCGGGCACGAGAGCGTCTCAGTAACATCCATAAGAGCCCGTTCCAGAACCGTTGGCCACTATGGTGATATATATTCCGCCGCGTCCAGATGATGCACCAGAGGTGCATATTCCGAAGAATGCAAAGCATCTGCTTCCGTTACCTCCACTACCAGCTGGCGTGCGACAAGACGGGTCCCTGCTCGGACACCTTCCACTAGTTTAGTTCTCTGATTTCAACCTGGGAGACTATAAAACATATCCTCAGTTCGCGCCAGATCGATATCTGACGGTAGTGCATAATCCCAGCAGAAAGGTTGACGAATTCATCCCAAAGGGATTCGCAGCAAATCTTGAGCGGCCTGGACTCCTGAACCTGTTAAAGCTACCGCATTTCGGGCGTAGCAATGAAGTTGTTAAGACACTGCTATCCTGTGTTCATGGAGGTTACCTTTGGCTGGGGAGGCCAATCGATTTAAATGTCGATTTGATTCATCGTATTACCGGCCTATCTAAGGTTGGTAAGGATCCCAATATTCATTTTGTGGGAAAAGACAAGGATAGAAAATTGGCTGCACAGCTGGTGCAGAAATACAACCTTACAAGAGGAGGTCGGGCTTATGACCTCACTATAGTAGAGGACGAAGCACTTAGATTTACAGGAAGTCTGCTTGCAGGCAGACTTCTCACAAAGTGCAGACCGAAGGAAGTTACTGGAGCTGTCGTGGAGCTCGCCATCGCAGCTGCGGAGGGAGAACAGTACAACTGGTCCCTCTTCCTCCTCAATTCTTTCTTGGAAGACTGCCGGAACGTCCAAGATAACCCCGGTCAATTGTTCCATTTTTCTTGGATTTTAATTTTATGTGCTCTCGTCGGGTGGAAGGAGCCCCCGAACACTCAGTTCCTTCCACGCCGCGCAGGAGAACCTGCTGGAATCCGCTATGTTAACCTTTGGGAGTCTGCTAATCCCGCAAAGCGCAAGATGAACCACACTGTATTTTGTGAATACTACTATCTCCTCAGAGATACCATTCAGGAAATGCCGAGGCTGAGTGAGGAGACAACGAAAAGATATGACGAAAAGTTGGCCTTTACTGCCGACTTACATCAACTTTACTTCCGCCCCTGCGGCATTCAAGAGGAATGGGACGTAGGCCTTTACAGGATGACCACCCAGGATGTTGAAGAAACTATCAAGTCATGGTCGGATGAATGGAGGGAAGCCGCCGACATCGCATCCGCGATGCCAGCCACTACTGCGCAAGAGAAGGATAAGGGCAAGGAAGCCCCCGAGCAAAGAAGTGATGAAGGCTCGACAGAACCAGCAACCAAGAAACAAAAAGTGTCGCATCCCTCTGAGGCCATTCCCTCGGGGATCGACCAATATTTGAAAGAGCAATTTCGCGAGCTGCGGACCACGCACGCCCACATCAGAAGTGCTCTAGACCTGCAGTTTGTGGAATTAAAAGGTCTTGCAGGAAGGGTTGCGCAGACCCATGCGCCAGCATCTACTTCGCAGGTGCCACAAGTAACCACAAATACTGTGCGAGTTGAAGAACTCGCAGAAAGGCATACTATCGTGCACATTCCGCCTACGAGCATGACACTTCCGGATCCTCTAGCTGCACTACAGGTAAGCGTAGTGGGGCCCGTTGAAATAAATTTGTCCTTAATTCCTATAGAGACTCTACAGCTAGTGCACGAGAAAGTTTCTGTTGAGTTGAGAGCTAGAGAGCTCTCTACATTCCAGGCAAACCAACGACTGCAATCGCAGGAGATAGAGCTGAAGGCAAGCCATAAGAATATCTCCGAGAAGCTTGCACTTTATGAGGCGCAAGACATTGGCATAAGAAACGCAGTTGATGAGATTGCCTAGGAGTTGCCGGCTTGCGAGATTCAACCAGACCTCCCTCTGGTTGAGAAAGTTCAAATTATTGGAGGAAAGGTGAAAACCCTGGAGCATGAAATAGTTGCTATGGCTGAGGGCCATAGAACCCAAATCGCCGAGCTGGAAGCTCGTGTTGCTGCGCAGTCTACAGATGATGCGCAGGAACAATTTGAAGCCCTGAACAGAGCTTCCACACAAATGAAAGATAAAACACAGGAAGCCGAGAACCTGATGACCCAAGCTATGGAAGCTTGGACGGAGCTTGAGAAGCTCCCTTTTAAAGTTGGTCTTTTGGAACAGGTGCAAGCCACAGAACAATCCCTAACTGTTCTGACTGAAGAAGCTAAGGCCTTAGTAGGCTTAGCAAAAATGAGGAAAATGAGCGAAGTGCGCAGAGTGCAACAACAACTGCACAAGCTCAGAACTGAAGGTGAGAAGCTCACCAACAGCATTCAGCCATTTATGGATGAGTATGCTGACATCGTTAGCCAAGTCGAGACAAAAATCAAAGAAATTGCAGAATCTCAACAGGTGATTGATGGCATAACTAAAGAAGAAGCCACTGCAGAAACGGTGCAGACAGCTGTGGAGTGTGTCGATGAATTGGACTCCGCTATTGCGCAGTGGAAGAAAACATTAGCGGAGACTCAAGAAAAAGCAGATGCACAAGTAAAGCGACCACACGCAAGTGCGAGTGGCTCGAGGGCAAGCCACAAGTAAGTGTTAGGGGCCTGTTGGAGCCTAGGACGCAGCTATGGTAAAAGCTGCGAATTTCGAGGAAAAAGCACAAGTATGGAAGGAAAGTGCTAATTTTGAACAAGCACCAAATTTTGGGACAGAAGCAGACGGTGCGCAGTACGGTGCCAGATGGACGAGCTTAACGCAGATTACGGACTGGAACTCGCGGAGCTCGCGCGCACACGTCATAGAGGAATGAATGTGGCTGAATAGAAAGCTCAACTACCACAATGAATGAAGCAACGGAGTAGAGGGCTCAGCTACCCTCATTAAGGCTAAGTACAGAAGTTATGGTTGCTTGGATCAAGGAGGAGCAACGGACCAGAGCATTGAAGGCGAAGGACAAGGCGCCCATACCCGCAATCTGCGCCGGAAGTCACGGAACCTGCAGGAAGCAGTGACATGACTGCAAGCGGCGCCTACAGTACACCTAGCCATGTGCGTGGTTAGGGTTTTTGGGGATTACTACTGGGAAAGGCCCACAGTTTTGTAAAGGTGCGACCATCATGGCCACCTATATATATGTATAATTGATAAGGGAAAAGGTTAGTTAGTAAGATAGCTAGTTAGTGGTTTTCAGTCAGTCAGCTAGTAAGCTAGCCATTCAGTCTTCTATTGTGTTGTTAGAAGAAAGAGTTAGAGTTGGGATAGCCATGGAGTTAATCCCTGAGTTGCAGACAGTCCGAGTCGACGTCTGAACTATTGTAATCTCTATAGAGGAAGAGACTAGATCGAGAGAAGGGCTCCCAGCTGTGTGCGTGGAGTTTCCTGGAAAGATCTAAGGTTGCAGATGTGTGCGCAACATTATTGTATAAGTTTCCCTCGAGTTAATATATGAAACACTCCCATGGATGTGGTTTCCCGTGGAGGTGAATTCTTTACGTCTTATTGTTATGGAATAATCGCATGAATGCATGTTTGAGTGTTATCTGCGTTTATATGAATGTTGTATGATCTTTATGAATATGTTGAGTACGTTCTCGGAGCTTTCTTGATAGCTATAATCGTTAAGTGTCGAAGGAGTTGTAGAACGCTGTCGCCGCATCGATCGAGGATTGCATTACTGCACTGGGTGCGTGGAAAGAAGAGCTACATAGAGCGCTGACGCAGGGGGGGAAAGTTGCCCCGTGCGCTGGAACGGAGATGCTGCGCCGCTAGGCTGCTAAGTGAGAATTCTGCGCAGTTGCGAAGGAGGGCCTGCGGAAAAGACCAACAATCTGCTTTGAGGAGTCGCAAGAGAAGAAAGAGAGCAGTCTCCGCGTCGCCTAGGTTAAGGAAATCTGATTCCTTAGCCCCCCCATAGCCACTTCGGGTGAGACCTCGAGCTGCTGCGCAGCTCGTTGCCGAGAGGGCCAGTGCGCCAAGGGGTTTTTGTTTCCGCGCTTCATTAAAACCCGGGTCTGCCCCAAAAGCAGCCAACATTGACCAAGCAATTGGTGAGTAGAGATGGAGAAGGGAGCAGTAGTGGCTCCCAACATGAAGGGAAGAAGATCCTTGGCGATACTCTATTCTAAAAAACTGGGCCTCACAATAGACCACATAAATTCAAGGATTTTCCAAGGCCTACTATGCCCAAGTTCCTTGCACCTAGAACAAAGAAACTTGGGATGTAGTTTGAAGTAGTTGAATCCTTGGAGGTTTGACTAGCAGAATACATGGCTTTGGGTGAAGATTGCAAGAGACATTTGACCTTCAAGGAGTATTGTGACTACCAAGACAAAGCCAAACCAAGAGGATGTTACATACTTCCCACTCAGTCCTCTCAAAATTTTGATTTGCATAGAACCTTTGGTAAGATCTCGCTCCGCTACTTTGATGGATACTCTAAATGAACTGCTAGCTCTTGGGTGCAGAAGCTAGATACTTACTTTCAATTGAATCCTATGGCTGAAAGGGATGCCATTAAGATGGATATCATTCATTTAGAAGGGGAAGCTAATGATTGGTGGTTTCATAGGTTGATAATTTTGGGGCATGATACTGTGACCACCTATGGGGAGTTCACAAAAAGGTTGGTGAATAGGTTTGATAGGAGAGATCTTGAAATGTAATCCAGAGATATTTCCCAATTGAAGCAATATGGAACTGATGAGGCATACATTTCAGAATTTAGAAAGGTTGGAGTCATGGTGAATGATATATCTGAAGTTCACTTAGTTCTTTAATTTATAGAAGGACTAGCATAGCCACTTAAGGGACTGGTTAAAGCTCATCAACTTGCAACATTGCAGGATGCCATGAATAAGACTAGAGATGTTCAAGATGTTATTACAAGAGATAGAGTCCCACCAAAGAGTATTTTTCCTCCTAATATCAAGGATAAGCGGTCCTTTCAAAAGGGTCCAAGTGGAAATTTCAAGAAGGATAATTTTCCTAGAGACCGAGATGAGCTAAGGAGAAAGAAGCTATTTTTTTCATGCCAGGAACCATGGGTTCCAGGACAGAAATGTGCTAAGGGGAAATCACATTATATTCAAGTTTTTTATGAAAGTGAATAAGAACAAGATGAGAATTAAGAGCAACCAATAATTCAAGAAGAATATTATGAATCCGTAGAAGAAGAGTAGCCACAATTGGATTCCAGAAAGATTGTTGTTCTATCCAGATGCCAAGGTTTCATACTCTTCGATCAAGAGAGTAGTCCAAGGCCAAAAATATACTATTTTGGTGGATGGAGGAGCCACTCATAATTTTATTGATGCTGCAATGGTGGAAAGAAGAAAGCTTCCCACCGAATCTTTTGATGGATTCACTGTCATGATCCCCAAGAAAAATTCCATGGATTCCCAAGCTGCAAGTGACTATTGGGGATTATACAGTGGCAGATAGTTTCTATGTTGTGAATGTGGCTGAAACAAACATAGTATTGGGGGTTCAACGATTATTTTCAATCAGTGAACATAGAGTGAACTACAAATTTCCAAAAATGAGATTCAAAAATGCTGACGAGAAATAAGTAGTTCTGAAAGGTATGAACACCTACCCAAATCAAGTGGTGTCTTCCCATAGCACAAGGTCTATACTAAGGCATGGGGACATAGAGTGGGTTGTTGAATGTTTTATTTATGCACAAGTATTAGACATAGACATTTCATAACATCTGGATGATATAAGTAAATTGCTTAAGAAGTATGAGAAAGTCTTTGGAGACTTTCCTCCTGGCAGGCCGTGAGATAGAGGAGTTGAGCATGTGATAGATCTGGAGTTAGGAACACGTCCTATCATGACTCATCCCTATAAGCATCCAAAAAGGATCAAATATGAAATTGAGAGGGACACAAAGGATCTTCTTGAGTTAGGAATGAATAGGCCAAGTACCAATCCTTTTGCTTCCTCAATAGTTTTAGTGAAGAAGAAAGATGGAACTCTAAGGATGTGCATAGACTACCGAGCTTTGAACAAGAAGAGCATAAAGAACCAGTACCCCATCCCAAGAATTGATAATTTGATGGATGAGCTGCATGGGGGTTGTTGAGATATTGTAACTTCAAAGAATATTATATTTGTACTTTATTATTCTGGAGATGTTTCATTCCTCCTTGAAGACCTTATTGTATATCCGGAGATGTTTATTCCTCCGTCAGATTGTGGTAACTTGGGTTATTAGACTTCCCTAGTGGGGGTCGGCCCTGTATGTGTTATGTGGGTCAAAGGGTTATTAGAACACCCTAGAGGGGTCGGCCCAGTTATTTGTAGTGGGGTATTTAACCCATTGCTTAAATACGAGCCTACATGTTTTGTGTAAAAGACAAGTCGGAGTAGTGTATAAATAGAGGAGGTGTATTCCTCATTTTACACACTCACTCACTTGAGAGTTGCGCACTTGTGGAGGAGAGGTCTTCTATGGAGAAGGAGGAGCTTATGCTCAGGGTTACATCTTTGTATATTGTTGGTCATCTATATTGAGGAAGCTTTGCTGGGTTTTCTACCCCATGAGGGTTTCCCAGGATAAATCCGTGTCTCTTGTGTTTATGCTATGCTTGTTGTTTCTTCAGTGATCCTGTATATGCTATTATTGTGAAATGGAATGCAATGTTGTTATTTTATATCTTAGCATATTAAATATTAACATGGTATCAGAGCTAACCTGAAGGAAGGCAATGTATGGCACTTACGATTCTTGCTTCACTTGCGACAATTTGAAGGTTTGGGTTTTACATAGCAAAAACCCGTCATCGTGGAACTTTCGCTATAAATCCATTTATGCGAAGGTTCAGTATCGAAAAAGTTTACAGGTCGTAGATAACATCCCCAGGTACCTTGTGTCCAAAGGGAACCCTCAGATTCGTTGTACTTTTTGAGTTATGATCAGTACAAGTTAGGGTTTCTGACTCTTCCAGATCTCAGTCAAAATCAGGTGACCTAGGAAAAAGGGTCATAACTTGGGCTAGGAAGCTCCAAATGAAATTTCGTAAAAAGTGACAGGTAGTACACAGAATTTACTATCTCAAGAAACTTTTTCAGAGGCCGAAGTTGAACCAGTGACATGTGGAACGCCGTACAAGTTCGCTCTCCTGTTTTATCCCATAAACAGGTCATGTTGCGACACTTGGCATAACTTGGGCTAGGAAGGTCCAAATAAAATTTCGTAAAACGTGACAGGTAGTAAAAAGACTATTCTATCTCAGGAAACGTTTTCAGAGGCCGAAGATGAACCAGTGACACTTGGCACTCTATACAAGTTTGCTCTCCTGTTTTATCCCATAAACAGGTCACGTTGCGACACTTGGCATAACTCTCTCTCAGAAAATCCAATTGAGGTCAGACCTGTCGGGATGAAAAGATGACAGGTCAGGCTACCACAAAAAACATTTTCAAACCCTGTGGAGTAAAAAGTTCGGATTTATAGCAGAAACAATCAGGTACATATTTCTGTCAAAACATAATTATTTTTGGAGCACCTTCATTCATGGCTTCGGGAATTTAGGGTTTCGGAGAAAGTTAGAATTTTTGGAATCGGAATCCACGGCTGAATGCTACTCAGGAAAATTGAAATTTAGAGACCAAGATCGAATTTTTTGGTTGGGTAGAAGACCGGGCTTGATCAAACCCCAGTTCGGGATTTTGATCGAAAATATGGAAAATTAGGGCTTCAGCAAAAGTTGAAATTTTTGAAGTCTGTAACCACGGCTGGAAGCTCCTCAGAAAAATAAGAGTTTAGAGCCTTGGATAAAACCTTTTGATTGGACAGAAGGGTGGGCTTCATCAAACCCTAGTTCGAGTTCCTGTCCAGAAGATCCAGAAGTTTTGAAGGAAATTTTGAGGGGTCAAATTTTGGAGATTTCAAAATTGAAGTATGCTAGTTTGATCAGCTCAGCAAGACACATCCTTCCATCCATTCAGAAGTGTGAAAGTCAAAGATTGAATTTTTAGGGTTTATCTAGCAAACCCTAATCAAGCTCCAGATCAAGTTTCAGGGGGAGTTGAGGCTAAGGCCTTACATAAGAAGACTACAAGAAGTCTCGACAGGTATGAATTAAGGAGGTTCAGGTATGTCTTGAAATTTGATTCTTGATTAAGTTCATAATGTGTTTGTCTTCATATTATTTATTAGTACAATCTTGATTAATGTTAGAATTGTCTTATCACCCTAGTAACGGTATGAATACATGTGAATTATCGAAGACATTCATTGATTAGGGCTATATGATTGTACTAATGCATTATGGTGTTGTGTGAGGTTGATGTTGTCTGCTAACAAGATACAGGTACATCACAAAAGACAAATCAAGTTCCATGACCATGACAACATGAAGACAAAGACTCATCCATAATCTTTGTTCTACTTACGAGGTATGTATGAATTTGTTATATTATGCTTAACCTATGAGACATGCAGGTTCTAGCTTAGGATCTCTAAATCATTGAAGAGATTGTTTAGGTATGTTGTACATAACTAAGCAGGTTTACTAATCCAGGTATGTTTTCCTATGTCAAGTTAGAATCTTACCTTGTGTTAGGATCCCTTATATAAGTATACTTGGTATGATTGGTTATGCTTATTCATAAAGTTAGTAATCAAGGTTTTATGCATATTATGTCTCTTATCTTGATGATTTAATTAACCAGAAGAGTACTATGATCAAACAAGAATATGCATGGGTAAAAGAAGACTTCCTTGAAACCCTGAATACTAATGATCATGACTATACATATTCAAGATTATTTAGAATTAGAATGTTTTGATAATATTGAGAATATACTAATGAATGTATGTTTGTGTATGAGATCATGATGATGACACTAGTGCACACTTGAGCATGCACAGTGGTACAGAATGAATAGAAGCTCAAAAGACATATAGAAGATCAAACGAGAGGCAACCACACAAACATAAAAGATAAGTATTTGAGTTGTTATTTGAAATAGTAAATGATATTGCTTGTATTCATATTTGTATTCCTAGAATATATGATGCTGAGTGTAAACATTCATAGAGCATTGAACAATATACTACTAATATGCATATGATTGGTAAGTTGGACAAACATTCCATTGTTGCTTGTCTAGAATGAAACCTCTTTGCTGACATGCTGAGAGCTGTGCACACTCTTGATAGTATGTTCTGGTAGAGATGGAAGGCATCTAGATAACCACTGTATGCATACAGGATATGGGAAAGTGTTGTGCCAAAGTATTGGTCAAAATAGTTGCATAACTATGTAAATGATATCTGTATGCATAATAGGTTATCATGTCAATATGATTTGATGATTATGAAGTATTACTAATCATGTACTTAATTTTGATTTGTAGGAAAGATCATGATGAATGATGAACACTAAACAAGTGATGGATGTCCAACAAAAAAAAAAAAGATTTTCAAATCAAAAACACTATAGAAGGCTTGTGGCTAGAAGATTCTCTTAGAAAGAGGAAGAGAATCATGATGAGATGTTTGATCCAAGTGGCTAGATAATACCATTCTCTTAATGGTGTAATTAAAGAAGAAGTGTGAATCAGGTTCTGTATGGGTTCCCAGGATCGATAGTAAATTGATGAGAATACATGTGAGGGTTGCATCATCTTTGAACACAAGTTCTAAAGTGAGCCGTAGACAAGTGTCTCCGAGAAAGAAGAGGGATTGTATCATCCTTGAACACTTGTTCTAAAGATATCCGTAGATGTATGTCTTCGAAAATGAAGTCCTTGGTGGACATGAGAGGATTGGATCATCCCTGGACTTCAGTACTAAAGAGAGCCGTAGACATGATGTCTCTGAGAATGAAGTCCTGAATGAACAGGTAGGGGATTGCATCTTCCCCGGACCTCGGTCCTAGAATTGAGCCGTAGACTGATGTCTCCGAAAATTGAAGATAGGACTACATCATCCCTGAACTAGGTTCAAAATGTACGTGAGGACTGCATCGTCCATGAACTGGGTTCAAAATGTACGTGAGGACTGCATCGTCCATGAACTGGGTTCAAAATGTACATGAGGACTACATCGTCCATGAACTGGGTTCAAAATGTACGTGAGGACTGCATCGTCCATGAACTGGGTTCAAAATGTACGTGAGGACTTCATCGTCCATGAACTGGGTTCAAAATGTACGTGAGGACTGCATCGTCCATGAACTGGGTTCAAAATGTACGTGATGGGGTTGCATCGTCCCTAGACATGGTGAGGTGTCTTAAAGTGATAAGGACTAATCATCCTGTAAGTAGATTGGGATTGCATCGTCCCTAGACATGGTGAGGTGTCTTAAAGTGATAAGGACTAATCATCCTGTAAGTAGATTGGGATTGCATCGTCCCTAGACATGGTGAGGTGTCTTAAAGTGATAAGGACTAATCATCTTGTAAGTAGATTGGGATTGCATCGTCCCTAGACATGGTGAGGTGTCTTAAAGTGATAACGACTAATCATCCTGTAAGTAGATTGGGATTGCATCGTCCCTAGACATGGTGAGGTGTCTTAAAGTGATAAGGACTAATCATCCTGTAAGTAGATTGGGATTGCATCGTCCCTAGACATGGTGAGGTGTCTTAAAGTGATAAGGACTAATCATCCTGTAAGTAGATTGGGATTGCATCATCCCTAGACATGGTGAGGTATCTTAAAGTGATAAGGACTAATCATCTTGTAAGTATATTGGGATTGCATCATCCCTAGACATGGTGAGGTGTCTTAAAGTGATAAGGACTAATCATCCTGTAAGTAGATTGGGATTGCATCGTCCCTAGACATGGTAAGGTGTCTTAAAGTGATAAGGACTAATCATCCTGTAAGTTGATTCAGGATTGCTTCATCCCTAGACATGGTGAGGTGTCTTAAAAGGATAAGGATTGATCATCCTGTAAGTTGATCTGGATTGCATCGTCCATAGACATGAGACATGTCTTAAATTGAGAGGGATTGATCATCCCATAAGTGGATCAGGATTGTATCATCCTTGGACCTATGTCCTAAAGTGAGAGGGATTGACCATCCCGTAATTGGATCATGTGTGTTGCAGGGTATGCTGCTGTTGTGTATACATGTATCGGTGTGGATACTTGTATTGATAGATGTATTAGTGAGAATACATGCTTTTGATGATAAATGTATTAGTGAGAATACATGCTTTTGATGATAGATGTATTAGTGAGAATACATGCTTTTGATGATAGATGTATTAGTGAGAATACATGCTTTTGATGATAGATGTATTAGTAAGAATACATGTTTTGATGATAGATGTATTGGTGAGAATATATACTTTTGATGATACATGTATTGATTAATGTACTTGTATGGTTGAGGATACTTATGCT
This sequence comes from Larix kaempferi, assembly GCA_027924585.1. NCBI lineage: Eukaryota > Viridiplantae > Streptophyta > Pinopsida > Pinales > Pinaceae > Larix > Larix kaempferi. Next base: position 2,002,312 of record BSBM01000264.1, read on the forward strand.
GTAGATCGAGATGATCCAGATGCTGTAGATCGTGATGATCCAGATGCTGTAGATCGATATGATCCAGATGCTGTAGATCGAGATGATCCAGATGCTGTAGATCGAGATGATCCAGATGCTGTAGATCGAGATGATCCAGATGCTGTAGATCATGATGATCCAGATGTTGTAGATCGAGATGATCCAGATGCTGTAGATCGAGATGATCCAGATGCTGTAGATCAAGATGATCCAGATGCTGTAGATCGAGATGATCCAGATGCTGTAGATCAAGATGATCCAGATGCTGTAGATCGAGATGATCCAGATGCCGTAGATCATGATGATCCAGATGCTGTAGATCGAGATGATCTAGATGCTGTAGATCGAGATGATCCAGATGCTGTAGATCGAGATGATGTGACGATGCTGATCGTGTTGATCTAGACGACGATGTTGATCGTGTGATGACGATGCTGATGATTGTGTGATGACGATGCTGATGATCGTGTGATGACGATGCTAACGATCGTGAGGATTCAGATATTGATGTTGCTGTAGCTGTTCGAGTGCTGCAGAAGATGAAGACTCAGTACTGAAGATGTTGATGTTCCAGTATTGAAGATGTTCCAGTAACTGCTTGAGTTACTGATGATGTTGAGAAAGCTTCCAATGATTTATAGATGTATCATGTATGATGTTGATGACTCCTTGCTCGTGCAGATGCTGTTATAATATCCTTCTCATTAAGGGGGAGTGTTGAGATATTGTAACTTCAAAGAATATTATATTTGTACTTTATTATTCTGGAGATGTTTCATTCCTCCTTGAAGACCTTATTGTATATCCAGAGATGTTTATTCCTCCGTCAGATTGTGGTAACTTGGGTTATTAGACTTCCCTAGTGGGGGTCGGCCCTGTATGTGTTATGTGGGTCAAAGGGTTATTAGACCACCCTAGAGGGGTCGACCCAGTCAGTTGTAGTGGGGTATTTAACCCATTGGTTAAATACGAGCCTACATGTTTTGTGTAAAAGACAAGTCAGAGTAGTGTATAAATAGAGGAGGTGTATTCCTCATTTTACACACTCACTCACTTGAGAGTGGCACACTTGTGGAGGAGAGGTCTGCTATGGAGAAGGAGGAGCTTATGCTCAGGGTTACATCTTTGTATATTGTTGGTCATCTATATTGAGGAAGCTTTGCTGGGTTTTCTACCCCATGAGGGTTTCCCAGGATAAATCTGTGTCTCTTGTGTTTATGTTGTGCTTGTTGTTTCTTCAGTGATCCTGTATATGCTATTATTGTGAAATGGAATGCAATGTTGTTATTTTCTGTCTTAGCATATTAAATCTTAACAGGGGCAAGTTATTCTCCAAGATTGACCTTTTTTATAGGTACCACCAAATCAAAATGAGGGAAGAAGACATACAGAAGATAGCCTTCCGCTGTCATTATGGCCATTTTGAATTCTTAGTCATGCCATTTGGCTTGACTAATGCACTTGCAACATTTTAATATTGCATGAGCGGAGTGTTTAGTAAGCATCTCTGTAAGTATGTGCTAGTGTTTTTTGATGATATCTTGATTTATAGTAGAACTTCGGAAGAACACTTGCAACATTTAGAATTTGTACTAACTATTCTTGTAAATCAATCTTTGTATGACAAGTTGTCCAAATGCAAATTTGGAATGACTGAGCTATTGTATCTTGGCCATGCGATTGGAAAAGAGGGGGTGAAGTTCCATATGGAAAATATCCAAGCCATTCTTGACTGGCCAAGCCCCAATACTGTCACAGAATTGAGAGGGTTCCTTGGGATTTGCACTTACTATTGGAAGTTTGTCAAAGGATTCTCTCAATTGGAAGCTCCCTTGACCGATCTTACCAAGAAAGAAGCTTTATGTTGGTCATAGGAAGTTGAAAGAGTTTTCAAAAATGTGGCGGAAGTCACGAGCAGCTTCCCAGTTCTTGCTCTCTCAGACTTCACTCAGCGATTTGTTGTTACACCTAAATCTCGTCATCATGAGACTTATGTCAACTCAGTTCCTTGATCCTTGAAGTTTCCCTGAACATAATTCATCTAGAGCAAGTTGTTGATCCTTTATCCACATTTTCTAGTTGGACCAGTGCAGCTTGTCTTCCAGTAAGAAGCGCCTGACTAGGCTCGGCGCAGAGTGTCATCTGGAATCCTGCGCTGGTGGCTTAGATTTCCTTCATTTAACCTGCGCTTGCCCCTTCCTGGCACAAATTTTCCTCATGCAACATGTGCTAAGGTTGGTTGAAATGGATAAATGAGACCTTCAAGCATCTTCTCGAAACATGATGAGGTGGATGGTTATCCCTAATTCATAGGTGAGTTGTCCTTCAGTTCCCTAACCTCAAGCGATGATCCCTTAACCTTCTCCCCATAATATTCAACTTACTCTATCCACTTGGTCCTATAAATATGAAGCTCCTCTCCATTCCAAAGGGAGGAAAGTCTATAGTACTCTCATGCTGGTGAAATTATCTTCGGTGACTCTCACTCATCCTTGAGAGTCTTACTTCATCTTTGGAGGCTTGGATTGGTTTGGCTTGTTGGAAGGAAGGTTGCGACTTTAAGGAATAGGTTGTAACGTTCTCTTCTTTTGTACTCTCCTTTATACAGTTAATACAATCTCTTCCCATATACATTATTGTGTTGCTGATGTGTAGAGTTTACCTTTTTAACTGTTAGCTTAGATCAATCATATGTGATATATGATTTTACTGTTTAATTGGTTCCACTTGTTCAACAGGACTTTGCAGTTGCAGATCTGAAGGTGCTAGAGCATTGGATCAAGCAAAGAGCAAGAGGACTTGCGAATCCCGGGTAAGAGACCCATTTATCTACTTCCATTTCTATTGATCTAGGGAAGCTGATTCTATTATGTGTTTATTTGTCCTAGATCCACTTGGAATAGGGAGATCTGGCCTTTAAGTCTGCTTAGGTAGATTGTCTGAAAACATTTGTGCTTGAGTGTGATGCCTCGACAGAAGGCATTGGAGTAGTTTTAATGCAAAATAAGCACCCAATTGCTTTTGAGAGCAGAAATTTGCAGCCACACGAAAGACACTATTCCATCTATGATAAAGAAATGTTGGCCATAATGCATGAATTGGCTAAGTTGTGACACTATCTGGTGGGTAGCAAGTTTATGGTCAAAACTGATCACAACATCTTGAGGCATTTCTTGACTCAAAAGGAGTTGAATGATAGGCAACAAAAATTGGTGAGTAAAGTTCAAGCTTATGACTTTGATATAGAGTACACAAAGGGGAAAATGAATGTAGTTGTGAATGCTCTTTCAAGAAAACTAGCCCTCTCTGCAATGGAGGTTCCTATGGGTTGGAAAGAGCAACTAGCCATATAGTACTCTAAAAATCAATTTGCATGTGAACTGAAGATGTCTTAATTAGAGATGATTCGTATAAAGTGTTGGATGGATTCATCTATTACAAAGACATAATTTAATTGGTACCAGGATCAGAATTGAAGAAGAATATTTTAGAGGCTTCCCATGATTCACCTTTAGCAGGGAATCCTAGTTATCTGAAAACTTACAAGAAATTCATAGAGAGGTTCTCTTGGAAGGGCCTCAAAACTGATGTGCTGAATCATGTGAGACAGTGCAGCACATTCTAGCAAAATAAGTTTGAACACACACATCCAGTGGGGCTACTGCAACCACTACCAATCCTGGAGCAAAAATGGGAGATCATTTTAATGGATCTCATTACTTGTATGCCCAAGGTACAAGGTGAATATTTGTTGTAGTAGTCAAACTCACTAAATTTGCACACTTCTTTGTTGTTCCTTCAACTAGATCAACAACCCAAATTGTTGACCTCTTCTTTAAAGAAGTGTTTAGATTACATGGATTGCCAAAAACAATAACCAGTGATAGAGACAGTAAGTTCACACGTGATTTTTGGCAAGAATTATTTAAACTGGTGGGGACATATTTGGATCTTAGTGCAATTTACCAACCTCAAACTAATGGTCAAACTGAGAGGGTCAATTAGTGGCTGGAAGGATATATCATAAATTATGTTATAGGGCAGCAATAGACTTGGATTAGATGGCTGCATTTGGGTGATTTATGCTACAAATATTCTTTTCATATGTTTATTGGCATGTCCCCCTTCAAGGCCCTACATGGGTATGAAACTTCCAACTATGTTGATTACATTTTTGGAGGGAGCAGAGCACCAAAGGAAAAAGATAACTTATAGACTACTCAAAACAAACAGAAAAATGTATGCAGATAGGAGCATAACAGAGTGTAGATTTCAAGTGAATGACTTAGTGTACTTGAGGTTGCATCCCTACAAACAATCATCCTTGAAAAGTAAAGCGGATGAAAATTTAAAACCACAATTTTATGGTCCTTACAGAGTGGTGCGGAAGGTAGGAGAAGTTGCTTATGAGTTGGATATTCCGGAAGGAAATAATGTGTTTCATGTCTCGTTTCTTAAGAAAGTAGTTGGGTAGTAGGTGACAGTATCAACAAAACTTCCACCATTGGATGATGACGGGCAGCTTATCTTGGTACGAGGGAGGATTCTGCAAACAAGGGAAATAAGGCTAAGAAATAGGACCATCAAGGAGTATCTAGTTCTGTGGAAAGGGATACCCAGTGAGGATGCCACATGGGAGAATGAGCAAGTATTGCAACACCATGTGTTACAATTGCTTGAGGACAAGCAATTTTGGGTGGGGAGGACTGTAATTTCCCCTCCATGAGGAATCCATGAATATTCCGCTGCATAACCAACCCCTAAAGTTATGGCCAAATCCTAACAAACGAAGGGGTCAAATTTAATGCATTAGTTACCCAATTGATTAATTTTTAGACTTAGGATTAATGTGCTATGTTAAATTGTAAATATTTTTGATAATATTTAATTTTTGTAGTTAGTGGATGTGCTAGGTGGCCAAGGAGGGCGCATGAGGTCTTGTGGACCCAATAAGTTGTCATCCGAAATGGAAACTAAAATAAAATCAAGAAAAATCCACAAATCCACAAAAAGATGGAAATCAACACAAAAGCAGCAAAATTAGAAAAGAAGAAAGCTGGCAGAAAAGGAAGGAAAATCCATAAAGTAGAAAGAAGCAGAAAAGCAGGCAAAAACACAAGAAAAGCATAGAAAATCCAGGAAAAGCAGGATGTTGCCAAAAGCAGAAAAACAATCCAAAGCAGAAAGGCAACAAAGCAAGGATAAAACCAAGCAAAAGCTTTAGATACTAAAAAAAGTCAAGGAGGGCGCATGAATGATGAAGGTGACCACATTAAATGAATCTATATGTCAACTCGGCTTATAAAATAAGAGGAGTGCACCACTCTCACATATTTTGGTCATTTTGATATTTATCCTGAGAGATTACTTCTTATAGGCTTGGGAGATGCGCCCCTAGCCAGATTTGGGTGATGTGCCCCATAGAAAAAATTGTTCCTGTCTTCTTCATAGTACTAGTGCAGCCATTAGAGCTCTAGTTGTAGGTATGATTCATCCCTCACCATGAAGAACTAGAGCATCCAGAGTTGAAGCAGATATTAGTACAAGTTTGAGGTGAAATTTATGATGAGATCCATCTAGAGAAGTGAGCAGTTGGAGTGATTGCGCCCCTGTGAGATGCATTAGATGTTCTTGAGAAATCGATGAGAAGCCATATGATAAATCTTCTTCCTATGGCTTTGATCCAATGATTCTATCTCTTCTTCCTCATTCTTCCAATGAAGATTTATGCTTCTATCTTATCAAATATAGACGATGGTGAACTATCTGTAAGTCTGGGTCATAAATGCTTACAAATTCTGATATATAATTATAATGGAGCTTTCTTATGTTCAATTAAATGTATCTGAACTCATGTATCAGTCTTGAGAAGGAATTCATGAACTTCTGTAGTTGCTTGTAACTTGCAGTTTCAAGGTTGGCTCTTTAATGCATAGGAAATTGACTAGTTTTACTGAAATTGTTATAAAATGTCGTCTATGAGCTAAATTGTCATTATGAAAGATTCTACAGGTTCCTAATAATTTGATACATCCATCCCCATCCTTATTTCAGGAATTCATGACCCTGTGAAGGCGTTTGGAAAAGCCTGGAAGTTGACTAGTCAGGAAGTCCTAGGTAGTGCACTTGCTAGTTTGGCCTCCAAACCCTATATAATAATTTCTAAACCTTGGTATTATTGTTGCATCAGGGAATGGATATCGTTTTCAATTTCCCACAATTTTTATTACTTCTAGCAAGCACCAAAATCCTTGGGTTTTCACAGAATTCCTTGGGGAATGTGCATTGATAGCCTTGGTTTATCCAAGGAAATCTTCCCAGGCATGAAGCACACATAAATGTGATATTGTCAGAGTATTGGCCTATTTTCCATCTGATTTACAGAATTAGAAGATCCTAAACTATATCTTGGGATAATTTAGGAAGAGTCTGAAGTTGTTTGAAATATTCTTCCTGAATCCTTATCAAACTAGCTAGTCTTGATTCCAAGTAATCTACTATTTGTTTCATTTTGCAAATATTTCGAGTTAATGTGCCTTTGACTAGAATAGGTACATTACATATTGTGTGTTTCCTACTTCTATATTTGTTCAATTTCATTGTCCATTTTATCTGTTTTTTCCTTGTTGAGGAGTAGTGGAGTCTCTCGCCTTACTTGTTCCCTAGATTGCTCCTTCTCCCTTTCGTCTGGTTCATGTTTATGCTCTTAATTGGATTTATGCTTTAATGTTTCTATGAACATGTCTACTTCTCAACTTATTTTTTCATTCCATTCCTCTTGTTGTTCCACTAATGGTACCTCGATGTCTATCGGGTTCATTAGTGTCAAGGGATTCTAATTTTGGGGTTGATTGGACTCGTCCTTTGAGTCATCAGATTTGTAATCCTATTTTTCTATCCCCTTTGAGTCCCTTCTAGGTCCTTCTGATTCTGATGTTAGGATCTTATCATCCAAGAATTTTAGGATTTTTCTTCCTAAGTATTTTTTCTAGATCTGGGTATTCTATGGAATTATTCTTCCCATCAGGGTTTCCTTTGCCAACTAAAATTATCCTTCATGTACCATTTTATGAGAGTATTGGTAAGATCATAGAAATCTAGTTTTGGGATGATCAAATTCAGGTTTGTTTGATAAGCCTCTACTGCTTACCGTTCATTGCTTTCCCTTCTAAATTTTTCCCTTGCCAACTATTGTGGGTGTTTCTATGGTTCTCCTTTGTGCTTCTTTTTGAGAAGTATCTATTGGTGATTAAAACTTGTTTGCATTTCTCTTTCAGTGCTACTTCGCTTCATAAATATTTTGGGAGGGTTGTTGGGTGGTTGTGAAATCCCCAAACCCTGATGTATGAGTAGTATTTCATCTCAAGTTTGTCCCTGATCACTTGTATTCGCAGTCTCCCTCTTGTATTAAACCTAGGTGTCTTATTGTCCTCTTTTACCTCCAATATCCGAAACCGTTTTAATACTTAGTTTTCAACATTTATGTAGAATCGTGGGAGGTATCTAGTCCATAGCCATGGTTAGTGGTATGGAATTGGCATGTGGTTGTTGGCCTTACTTATTTTTATCTAGGATGGTTTGAGGAGTATTATCCAAAACAAATAACTATACATAAAGAAAGAGCACGTGTATTTATTTTTTCCTCTATTAGTTAATTATTGAGTATATTTTCCCATTCTATTTGTTTGTCTTCCCATTTTAATCTATCCAAAAGATAGAGCCATTCTTTTGGTCATGTTGTTGCGTTCTTTCACCTGAATCCCTTATCCAGTAGTCGAACCTAGGTTTTTTGATGTTATACTTTAAGTCCTCCAATGCATATGCTAGTTGATCCACTTGAACCTGTGTCCACATGTACAGTCTAACTTAGAGCCATATCGTGTAGTTACTCACCCTTTCTTTTGCAGCCATTGAGCTCTAGAGTTTAGTCCTTCTTATACTTATATTTCCCACCATAGGACTTGTAAGGATGTTATTAGATGTTATGACACCGAAATCATGTAATTGAGTAAAAATATCATAGTTATTCCAAAAGGAAATAATTATTTTCTAATTATGAAATAAAAATCATTCATAATTGATAAATTTATGAAATAAGAATGATTTCATAATTGAGACAGAAGTTCATAGTGAGTTGAAAAATGCTCATAATTGGGCATGGAACTTGCACATAACTTGTAATTGCCTAGTTCTCATACAATCAAGCATATCTATGACTTGTATCCATCTAATTCACATTCCATGAAGCCTATCTCCAACCTCTTCTAAATTCCTATAAGAAAAGGCAAAATCAAGGGAATGAGAAAAGATAATTCCATTAGTATCATTATGTTGAAAAAATTAGTTTTAATTTCCTGAGTTTTTATGCTCATTTCCCTTATCAAAGATCCCTATATTTGAGATTCCCATCACCCCCTTGATTGATGGATTCCACATTCTTTATTGGATTTCCCATCCTATTCAAGAAGGAGATTGGAGACTTGAGAAGCACAAAGCATGAGTGTCTCATGTTGCAGACAGACCTAGACAATGATTTTGGAACATGCCAACAACATTTCTAGGTATATGTAATTGTTGTTAGTTGTTCAATAGAGATCTATCCTCTTTACCTTCCTAATATCATGTTCAATGCTTGATTTATCTTGAATATGCATTCTTGAAAGGGTTAATATTTGTTAGGAACCTGTGTCAACCCTTGTCTTTACTTTGTTAGTATATTGTATTATCCCATAGTATTATATGTTCCATGGTATTGATCCATAGTATTGGATGCATATGCTTTGTAAGTCGTTCCGTAGTATTATATGTTCCATGGTATTGATCCATAGTTTGTATTATCCCATAGTATTATATGTTCCATGGTATTTACCCATAGTATTGGATGCATATGCTTTGTAAGTCATCTCATAGTATTATATGTTCCATGGTATTGATCCACAGTATTGGACGCATAGACTTAGAAAATAAGTACGTGTTGAGGCCAATGAAGGCATCCACGAGTTATTTGTATTGAGCTTGCTCAAAGGAGGTTTCCCCCTCGAAGTGGCCTGCGATCAATAAATCTATTATGTGTTTTGTTATTTATGATATATCGTGCATTTTCATTATTTAATTGCTGGAGGTTCCTCACATCTGGTATCAGAGCACTTTCTTGGGCTCGTTGGGTGGAATTTCTTCCATTTTTTTTTCTCGCATATGTATTGTTCCTTTCAATTGCAGGTCCGGATACGGGATTAATCCCTATCCACTTAACTGTGGGAAGTACTTGGGAATAGCCCTAAAACTCATTGTGAGGAGTACCACAGGAACCCCAAAGTAGCTGGCCCATTGAGAGGAACTGCCAGTGAAAAGGGAAATGACCCCTACCTGATTGACTAGTTCCCACCCGTGAGGTAAAACAAGAGTTTTTGTTTGTGGAAAAGCAATTATCAGTTTTACCTGAGCCGTGGAGTGAGGGGTACTACCCTAATACGCAAGTCATCAGACAACATTGGTGGCCGAGTGAATCCCCTGAACTGTTAGGAAGTCGAGCATACCTAGGGTTCATATCTATTTCCAACTGATAAATAACATATTGCATCTATCTAGAGCCGTTGCGGATCAATTCTGAACCATTGCAGATCAATTCTGAAGAAAAAAAGAAGTATAAAATTCTGTTTTTTCACCATATATTCTTTGCTTTAACACAGTTTCCATATAAAATTCACTGACACCCCTGCAATCCCATTCTGCATATTTCCTTCTTGAGGAACCTATCCTAACTTCCATTTCCCGAAGCCAAAAATCCCACATTTGCCTATTTTTAGGGTTTTCCATAAATTCTTCGATTTTCACCCAATCACCTTCAAATTTTGCCACAATGTTCATTTCCTATTTCTGCTTCTTTGTCCCTCTTTGACAAATTTTCGCATTTTTTCACCCCGCTTCTAAAATTCCCATTTTCTACTTCCCTGTCCATCATAAAGTGTCCAAAACCTAGTCAAACACCAATTAACCATCGGAGTTTTTCCCAAACCCAATTTTTCCTTTACTAAAGAAGTTTTTTTTTGTTTTTCTACCCATTCCCCCCAAAAAAATAAAAAATAAAAAATCCTGGTTATGGTTGTCACCCGCGCAGGAGCAAAAAACATGGAGGAAGGACTTGCATCCCTCAAGACTAAACTCCAAGTTCTGGATGAAAAAATTCTCGTCCTCCATCTTCAGCCTCCAGCCATGAACAATAGACGACAATCGGAGTCTTCTGCAGACATTGGGTTCTCTTCTTCCAACACTTTTCGTGGGCCAAAGCTTGATTTCCCTCGCTTCGATGGTGATGATTCGACTGAATGGATATACCGGGCATAACAATATTTCACTCTGCATAATACTTTTGATGTCGACAAATTTCTACTTGCATCCTTTCATTTGGAACACGAATCCCTTCACTGGTTCCATTGGTACATCAAGGCTCATGAAGAGACAAAATGGACAGATTTTTGCCAACTCCTTTTGGAACGATTTGGTCCTATTGCTTTTGATGACTTCATAGGAGCGCTCACTAAACTTCGCCAAATTGGCACTGTGAGAGAGTATCAGGCGGAATTTGAGAAACTAGTGAATCAAACAAAAGGATTGTTTGATGAATTCTATAGGAGTTGTTTTGTTAGTGTTCTGAAAGATGCAATCTGATCAGAGGTTAAAATGTTCTGTCCTAGCACAATGATGGAAGTCCTAGGGTTGGCTAATTTTGCAGAGGACAAGATCACAACCCAACAACGCTCCAAATGCACTTTTGTTCCATTCATAAATATGGTTTCCCACAGACCTCCCATCACTCCATCTCCTAGAGCAACTCCCGTCAAGCATTTATCTGAAGCAGAGATGCGGGCACGTCGAGAAAAAGGGATTTGCTATAATTGTGATGAGAAATTTGCTCGGGGACATAGATGTGTTGAGAAAAATATATATCTCTTGGATGTGGATTCTCCGCCTGCAATTGAAATTTGTGAAGAAGCTCAGGATACAGTACATGATTAGGTTGACATTCAACAGCCGCCTGTTGACCGTCCTTCTCAGGATGACCATACAGAGATATTATCTCTCCATGCCTTAGCCAGAGTCACCACCCCACAAACAATGCGGGTCAAGGGTTACTTCAAGAATCTCCCTCTTACAATACTCATTGATTTTGGTAGCACTCATAACTTCATTGACCCTCGGAGCGCCAAACAGGCTGATTGTTTTTTCCATCCTTGCTCCATCTTTGAAGTCATGATTGCCAATGGGGGCACCTTACCTTGCAAGAGGAAGTGTCACAATGTGCTTATCTCTATTGGAGGTTATAACTTGCGCCACGACATGTTTTCATTGCCCTTAGGCGGATGTGAAGTGGTTTTGGGTGCCCAATGGTTAGGCACACTTGGACCCATCTTATGGGATTTTGATGAACTTTGGATGCAGTTTTCAGTCAATGGGAAAAAACACACATTGAAGGGATTAAAACAAGGGTCTATCAGCATCATCAGTTCACATTTCCTGGAAAATATCCTTAATAAGAATTCACATGGTGTCATCACTCAGCTCCATTCCATTCAGATGCAACCTTCAACGGTCTCCACTACTCCTTTGGATCTACAATTTTTTTTGGATGGATATGCATGTGTCTTTGTAGAACCAGTGGGATTGACTAGCTAGTACCACAAGTTTGTCAAGGATTACGTGAATATTGAAGCTCCATTAACCGCTCCCTTGAAAAAGGATTCTTTTACATGGACACATGCTATTGAGTGTGCATTTGACAAATTGAAACAAGCTATGTGTACTACACTTGTTCTAGCTATGCCCTATTTTTCCAATCCCTTCACTACTGAGAGTGATGCTTGTGACAATGGACTTGGTGTTGTTCTCCTTCAAGATGAACATTCCCTTGCATTCACCAGTAAGGCCCTTTCTGGTAAGAATTTAGTCACCTCTACATATGAGAAGGAAATGATGTCTATTTTGCATACAATACAGAAGTGGCGGCCATACCTATTAGGGAATCATTTATGCATCAAGACTGATCACCAGAGTTTGAAATATTTCCTAACACAACGGGTCTCCTCCCCAACACAACATAAATGGGTTAGAAAACTCATGAGTTATGACTATGAGATCACTTACAATAAGGGTAAGGACAATCTTGTGGCGGATGCTCTTTCTCGTACATTTGATGACCAAGTTTCTCTTTCAACTATTTCTATGCTTGTTGCAAATTGGTTGCAATCTGTTCAGCAGGGCTATGTCAATGACTATTCATTATATCAAATCATCCAATAGTTTTCCAACAACCCTTCTGCTGTACCACATTAATCTTGAGATGGTGCTTCCCTGAGATACAAGGGTCGTCTGGTGTTTCCCCAGAGCACAAATATTCAACAGGATGTCTTCTATGAACTCCATGCTTCTCCATCGGCAGGGCACTCTGGGTTTCTCAAACCGTATGAGCAGGCACGACATAACTTATTTTGGAAGGGAATGAAAATGACAATTCAACAGATTGTGGCTGAATGTGATACCTTCCAACACGACAAGGGTGAAACGACACTCCTTCTAGGATTGCTCGAACCCTTTCCCATCCCTACACGGATTTGGACAGATATTTCTATGGATTTCATTGAAGGGATCCCTAAATTTGGAGGGAAGATAGTGATCTTAGTTGTGGTTGATCGCCTCTCCAAATATAGTCGTTTTTGTGCCCTCAACCATCCCTATTCCACCTCCTTAGTCGCACAGATTTTCCTAGACCAGATCTTCCCTCTTCATGGAATCCCTTCTTCCATTGTCTCGTATCGCGATGCAACTTTCACCAATCATTTTTGGATAGAACTATTTCACCACACTAACACCAAACTGAAGATGAGTTCAAGTTATCACCCACAAACAAATGGTCAGAATAAAGCTATCAACAAATGTTGGGGCACTTCTCTTCGTTGCTTCACCTCCGAACAACAATATTAGTGGGAAAAGTGGCCCCCTCTTGTTGAATGGTGGTACAATACCTCCTACCACACTGCATCTAAGATGACTCCATATGAAGCAGTCTATGGTCAGGCACTGCTAGTGCTTCTTCCATACACCTCTAGCAGTTCACCAATTCAGGCAGTTGACACAGTTCTTTGAACCTGAGATCAAATTCTAAACATTTTGCAGGACAATCTTCACATGGAAATAAATTGAATGAAACAACAAGTCGATCAACACTGTTCTGAGTGCACTTTTCAAGTAGGTGATATGGTTTTTCTTCATCTACACCCTTACAAGCAATCCTCCTTGAAACTCAAAGGGCATCATAAGATGGCTCCAAAGTTCTATAGGCCATATAAGGTTCCTCAAAAGATTGGGTCTGTTGCTTATAAATTGGAACTTCCTCCTTCTTCCCGCATTCATCCAGTATTTCATGTCTCTTGTCTAAATAAAGTTCTTGGCACCAACATCAGTGCGCAAACTCTTTTACTAGAACTGGATAATGAAGGATCCATCATTTTGGAGTTGGAGGCCAGTCTCACTAGGTGCACTCGTTAGCTTCGCTCTCGATCCATCACAGAGGTATTAATTTACATGGACTGCAACTGGAGGATGCTACATGGGAACCACTCCTTCTGATTCAACAACGATTTCCACATCTAAAGCTTTGAGGACAAATATTTTTCTAAGGGGAAGGGGATGTTAGGAACCTGTGTCAACCCTTCTCTTTACTTTGTTAGTATATTGTATTATCCCATAGTATTATATGTTCCATGGTATTGATCCATAGTATTGGACGCATATGCTTTGTAAGTCGTCTCGTAGTATTAAATGTTCCATAGTATTGATCCATAGTTTGTATTATCCCATAGTATTATATGTTCCATGGTATTGATCCATAGTATTGGATGCATATGCTTTGTAAGTCATCACATAGTATTATATGTTCCATGGTATTGATCCATAGTATTGGACACATAGATTTAGTGTATAAGTACGTGTTGAGGCCAATGAAGGCATCCACGATTTATTTGTATTGAGATTGCTCAAAGGAGGTTTCCCCCTCGAAGTGGCCTGCGATCAATAAATCTCTTATGTGTTCTATTATTTCTGATATATCATGCATTTTCATTATTTAATTGTTGGAGGTTCCTCACAATATTTTTGGTAGATTAATTAATATTACTTGTTAGGATTTACATAATTTATGTTTAGATATGTGTTATTGTTATGCCATAAAGAATGAGAAATGCATGATATCTTTGTGTAGGTTATCGATCTAGTAGATTGGATCCACGTTAGAGAACATGAGCAGGAGAAAGTGATAGGGAAATTGTATTAATAGAGCTAACTCTTATCCCTTCCTCTTGAATGGTTGATATACTTATTTCATTATTTTGTTGATTGCATAGATATGGATCTGTGATCCAAAAGCAATTTAGGATAGTTATCTCTTTGCTTGATCTAGTACAGTGAACCCTACATTATACAGAGATTTTCCCCCTCAACAGAAATGGTGAATCCGATGGGGAGAACTCATTGAGTTCTTATCATTAGGGTGTTTTGTGATTTTTCCAACTTTATCTAGGGTAACTGAGAGTGGTTTTTACTCTCTTTCCTTTGCTTGATTTCATGTAGAATATATTCCTTTGGATTCTGAAGTTTTCTTTATCCTTGAAAAAGAGAAAAAAGAGGGTCGCAACATTTAGATCATATTTTGTCACTTTTTGTGTAGAATCTGAAGGAACTGGATACATATCCAAGTTCCTCTTGAAAAACCATCCCATTAATTTTGTTGTTGTTGTTGTCTAAAATAGAGTCCGAAAAGTGGGTTTATGGATGATTTAAAATCAAACTATTTTTTGTTTTTGTTTTTGTGATGGTCCTGTGGATTGTTGGGATGATATCTTTTTATAGAGAGCTTAGATTGTCCCCAGACCAAATCCATTAGATATAAATTTTATAAGCTTTATGTCGATGCATACAATATTTTTTTGATTCAAACATATTGTGGATTTTTTCTTTTGATTTTTAGTCACATGAAATCATAGTTTCTTACAAGTAAATGTTGAAATCTCTTAAGTGTTTTGATGCATTTTGGAGTGTTTGCATATAAAGGAAGGAGTGAGTCTGATATTGTATGTTGAATATACAAATTGCTAATTGGAATTGGATTGGATACTCTTTTTCAAATAAGAATGAAAGTTATGAGTGCTAATTAAAATTTCTTAATGTCCTAATAATTATGCATATGATGAACATATGCTTGTTATTTGTTGTTTCTTCAATGAAGGATTAGAGAGATTTCATTAGCATGCCCTATGCAAATAAAAAATAATTGCTTGCTATGGTTATAAGACTTTTCACAAAAGATTGTTTCTCTTTTAGATTTGAAAGTTCTTGCTTGGTTCTTGTACTTTCCATAGGTTGTGATGTTCAAGAATTTCTTTCAAAGTTTAAAGTGATTATTTCCATTTGCAAATATTCTTTTTGGCATCTTTTTTGGAAACATAATCATTTTCTCACTTTCGCATCCCTTTGAGTAACACCAACCTTTAAAGAAACGCAACTAAAAATAACTAGACATATTTTTCTTTGTTAGAAAACCGAAAATAGTCTACATTCGAAGGCCTTTGTTGTAGTTTTCGGGAGTCACTTCTCCAAGGCCACTAAAATAAAAATAGGATCTCACTAGTTGAGTGTGAAATCCATCAGTAGCAGGAGACACTTGTTGGGAAAGCGTGCCTTACATGTGTGTCAAGGATGAGGTCAATATGAGTAGGAAATTGAGATTATCCCCTCATTTATTACTTGGTGGTATATGTGAGTTAGGGGGATCTAAGTGAAGTGGAAATTCCTTGGGGTGACATCACTTTTGTTAGAGTTTTGGGTCTGGGAAATAGTCCTACTTTCCATTCCCATTTGCATACACTTGACCCATGATTGTTTCATCCAACCATCAATTTCCAAGTGGTAAATATAGTTTCTTATCCTAGGTTCCTCTCAGGTGACTACAAGTGGGAAGTGCTTGTGGTACCTAAGATAGACACAAAATCATTCGCCTCCACTCCCTTGTAGGGTTCACATATTCATGAGGGTGCTTTCACCTTGGGTGATTGCAGAATGCGAGGTTACCATAACTATCCCTCACACCTTTTCTAGTTGGACTTGGGCCCTAATCATCCTAGGATGACCTCTAGAAGGCCCCTTTTGGCTCTTCAGTGATTTTGATACAGGGATATAAGTACGATGGGATTATCTTTGTGAGAGTAGGTTTGCTTATTGTATCTTCAAGAAATTTTTAGCTGTGTTAGTTTGTATTGAGCTTTAAATTGTAAAAAATAAAGAAAAATAAAGGAAAAGTAAATAAAAAGACTCATTGTCTCAGTATTAGTTTAATCAAAGTGATTGACCAACCTCATCATTGGTCTAGAAGGACTAGAGGTCTCTCTCTTGAGAACCTAGAGTTGCCTCTAAAAAGGACTAGAAGAGGTAACACTAACTCTCCACCGGGGAGGTCAGATGAAGAGAATCAAGGACGTAGTAACTCTAAGGACCTCTCAATAGAAGGGAACCTTAGCGGTCTTAAAAATTATTTTACAACACCAGGAAGGGTCTCATCCCCTCCTATTTAGGAAATTCTCAGTCCAATTGAGGTTGAGGACCTAATAGACTTGTTTCCTTTTTTCAATTTCAATCTATCCTTCACTAGAATCGATATTTCATCGTCCTTTGGTAATCCAGGTCACACTACAGATTTGGATCCCTTGTCTCAAAGGGTCAACATGAGTAGTACCAGTGGTATTCCAGGAGTTGGGGGAATCCCCAACCCTACTTATATTATTTCGATGGGAGGAGTTAAGCCAAATAGTTTGAGGTATCCCAACTCCTAGTTTATTCTCACCCACATTTGGAGCTTCCCTCAGAAGATCCCCCCTCCCCCCGGTCATGTCTCCTAATAATGGTGTTAACACTTTGACATATGTTCCCCAAGGTACCAATCATTTTTCCTTAGGAATTCCATCGATTGGGATTACACATATAGTTTTTATCAACCCTCCTATTGCACTAAACTTTAGCACACTTGAATGAATCCCATTAGTCCCCTTTGTTGATGCTCAACATCAAAATGCTTCCAAATTTGTCGGAACATGACACTAAACGTGAACCTAATAAACTTTGTTGCAAGATCGTTATGTCTACATCGTTGTGTCCAGGGAGATATGCTTGTCACGTCCCTTTCTTGTCTCACCATTTTCACATTTGTATGAACCCTTTGATAGATCCATCAAGTTGAATCATGCATTATCATGTCATGGTCGAGTCAAGTCTTGGAATTTGGTCGTCTTTCCCTCTAGGCATCGTCGTGTAATGGAGTTGATTTCATTGAATTTGTCTTGTTGCACTAATTGTGCTCATATTTCATTTTCCCAAAACCATCAATGTTTGACCCTTTTGGCACTCTATTAAAGTTTCAACAAGTAAGAGTCTTTTGCATCTTGTTAGTTGAAATCCACCTATTTTGCATCTACCGATTAATTTGCAATTTTTGTCTTTAGACTCCAACTCATTATGCCTATGTCCAGAAATTTTCAATTATCCCTGAGGCATCCCCCTTCAGAAAAAAAGAAAATAAAAAGCGAATGACCTTCTTTTTAAAAAATAGAAAAGAATACCCCCTTTTATATCATTCTCATAGTTTTCCTTTCCATGAATAAATCAATTTTTACCTTTTACCTTTTTCATTTATTACTCCCTATAACCAAATGCAAACATCCCATGAGATCTAAGGTATTATTTTAATAAAAATCTTAGAGAGTGACCCTCTCTCCTTTCAAGAACCTCTTCCCATTTACCCCTATCATATGCCTTATTTTTATCTCATAAATATATTCCCTTTCCCAAAAGAGAATCTAAAATTCCTCGTGGCATTAATAAAATAAATAAATAATTATTGTCACTATTAAATATGCCCTCCCCCAAATTTTATAAATATTGCGTGTGTTTTAAATGATATATATATATAAATTTTTTTATCCAAAATGGAGGAGTATATATGCAACAAAGGAAAAGTCCAACAAGCCTTAGAGAGATATTTAAAAAAAAGGAAAGAAGAAGAGTGTGTGGAAAAGGAAGGCACACCAATGCTAAATGCATCTGGATGCGAATGAGGAACAAGGCGTAGGAAAATAACTAACTGGTCACTCATAGAGATGGCATATGAGAGAAAAAATTCCATCTAAGTGGCATGCATCTGCATGAGATACACCAACCACCGGGCACCGTTTCACTTCACATTTCACAACATAGGCTGGGAAAAAGGTGATACAGAAGGAAAAATGCACCAAAACCTAACTCGGAGGAAGACTTGGAAAACAAAGGAAAGGAAAAGTTCAGGAGAAATCCTAGATGTTACCACTGTTAGAGGGTATGAACCAGACCACTGGGCACACCTTCAAGAATTAAACAAAAACATATATGTTGTATGAGACTATTCAGAGAGAAGGTAATGAGTACGACACAACGAACATCATGGAGGTTGTTCCATGGCATCGACCAGGGATGGCAGAGGGAATATGAAACAATCCATAGATTGTTGACATAGTAGCAGGGGTGTTATCTACGATAGAACCTCGACCAATGTCATGGCAAAGAATGATTCAACTGCCAAAACGCCATACATGTAAGGAGGAAGTGAATGAATCTATGAGTCCACACAGATGCACACACAGCAACAAACTAATCCACAAAACGCTTCCACATTGCATCAATAGACAAAGTCTCATTCTGAGAAGAAAATTACTCGACAACAAGAAGGAAAAGGTCACCACACTACATATTGATAGTGAATTGGTAAAGGGATTACGATTCTACGCATCCCCTTACATGGCCACCTGATTTGCATCTATAGATAATGAGGACATAAATCAAGATTGCCTAGAAGGAACGACAAGGTATCTTGTTGAGATAATTCCTCGCCAGTAGAGGCAACGCAGGAAACTCACATAAAATTAACTTACACTCAAACAAACTGATTGCCAATGTAAATAGTCCTGCCACTAAGCCTCAACATGCATGAGAAGGAACCGTATAATGGTGATTTTTCAAAGTTACACTTCCACCAATGATTTTGGTGGATGTAAGTACAACCTTGATATAAACCGTTTGATCATCATGCAAGGACAAGTCATTTTGAAGCTTACCGTAGTGTTGGATATGAAATGACCAAGTGTTTATATGCAAAATTTGATTCATTGATAGAGTTGTTTGTTTGGATTTGTTTTATTGCAGTATGCATAATAGCAAAAGCGAGAAATTGTTGTAGCATGGAGAGGAAGTGCAACGTGCATCATGTAAAAGTGAGAAGCATGGCATGTCTACATGATCCAAAAGGATCACCAACGAGGATAGTGAAAACATTTTTGAAAGCTTCTTGAAAATAGTATGGCCTCAACATAAGGCAAATATGCGTATCATGAAATGGAAATGGGTTGGTTTCAAGTCTTGTTAATGTTCAAAATAGAATTTGATCATTCATAGTGAAGAATGAATGTGTAATGCCATGGGGACAAGTGTATTTTTAGAAACCAATGATGCTATGAAACATATGCGTATGTTCATGCCAACTTGATGTATTTTCTAACCCTTATATGTTGTCTTAATTTCTCTCGAAAATATTCAATTGTGAAGGAATTCTAGGGAATTTATATTGCTTGAATTGAAGTCGATTTTAGATTCATTTACAAACACAACCCTTCAAACTACCATACCATATGTTTTCCCTTCTTGTGTTCTCTCCACATACGAGGGTGAGTGTCAGTGGCTCACACTCATTTAGATGCACATAAAAAATTAAATTTCAAAAGACACGACGACCATTGAACTCCCAATGGGAAATGAAGCACTTCACCTACCCTTATGCAACCTTTAAAACTGAAATGGAATTACCAAAATGATAATCTCACACCCGAGGTAAGAGGCAGGTACTACTAGGTTCCATTTCTATTCATTTCCTTTCATACTTAGTTGTCCATGAGCCTATCACGATGCGATTGTAGGTAAGATTACATTTCAAGTCCATCCATTAGGGTGAAGGTAGAGTGTCCTTTTGTCAGAGGTATGCTTTGTTTTCATGCACGCATTTGTACTTTCCTGTTAATATTTTTATGATTGATTCCTTCATGTGTGCAAGTTATCCTTAGCACAATCTCCGCAGGGACTACTCCTGATGTCTCGATTTCACTCGAGTGAACCTGTAATGTTGAGAGCTACATAGGGTCTCGTAAACCTCCTATTCTCAAGGTGAATTGGGCATGACCTATTTACTAAATGACTGCCAAATTTCATTCCATTAATAAAAAATCTTATTTGGGCATATCCGTGCCTTTCCTCCACCTATTTATCATTAAAATTCATTGTTCTTTTCATTTTTTTACATTTCATATGTATATTTTGGACTATAAATAGTTTTATTTATTTATTTATGTGTTAACATGTATATAAAAATTCTGATTTTTAACCTTTAGTCATTAGGGTTTCTAACGCAACATTTTTCAAATAGAAGTAGTTGTCATATTTAGTTTAAAGTGTCTTTCGTTTCATGCAATCAATTTAATTTATCAAGACAATTTTTAGTCAATGACCGTCACGCAAAATTGAACCACATTTAATGAATATTATTGCATTAACAGAATTGATGTTTTGATTGGATTGTAAAATTCTGAATATGAAAGAAATCAAAGATTTGTTTTGCACATTAAACACTGCTTTTTAAAACTATTTAGGCATCAAAGAAATACAAATATTCACTGCAATTTTATACTAATTCCTGAAATGCAAAGTTCATGCTTATTTAGCTCATTCTTTCATAAATGGAACTTTGACTTTGCATGCCTCTTTGAATTATGGAATTTGATAGAATTGCAGATTTCTTTTGTGCTTTTACAATAACTAGTTTAATTTACATACGCTTTATAAAGTTATTAATTATTGATGCATTTTTATGCTGAAAACTAACATTGACTTTATCATAAAATCTTACTAAATAGACTTGCTTATTTACTTGTAAATATTCCATCATTAATTTATTTAGTTATAATTGGTTAATTAATTTCATATTTAGAAATTAATGCACACATGCTTATATAGATTGCACCTCATTCATTTAATGTACTAACGCACTTTAATTGTGGTTAATTGTTCACTTATGCACGATCTCTTTATAACACAATTGTTCATTTATGCATCTATTCCATTAATCAATCCTTTGAATCATATCTATCCAAGGGCTCTAAACGCAACCCGAGATTCCATCCCTATCCTCCCCTTGAACAACCCTCCAAAGATTGTTTACAGTGTTGTTGCTCGAACTATGTTCTTTTGAGTATCAACATAAATGGCCACCATACTAGGGAACACAATCTTTTTGATCTTTTAATTATTCCTAATCCAATATATTTAATCCTACCAAATCGTGTTGTCATTATTATCCATTCACAACCAATTTGTGGAGCTTGGTTAGTCATTAATTTTCTATTTGATTCTTTGATTTTTTTTTATCTCCTCCTTCTTTCGTCATGGCTTTTTCTAGTTCCTCGATATTAGTGGTATGTATAGTCAACATAATCCCATCACTAACCCCATTAATCCTCTAAAAGTCATGAAGAAAGTGGGCATTTTTCAATATGAAGTTAATGCCTATCCTGCACCTTGGTGCATACCTTCACCTTTGAATCTAACCCTGACCACCTTTGGGGATGTGAAAAACCCAGCTGCATATCTAAGGAGTTTTAACTGTATATCCTTTGAATATAATGAATCTATTAGATAATTTAACCTTAGGTTTACGAAGCTATATGACTAGATTCCCAAAGTTATCTGACCTTCCCAACAAGTTGTCCTTGTCCAGTATTATCATTGTATTCCTCCTCCTTACCGACATCAATTAGAAGGGAGGAATATAAGTTGCCTTGGTTCCACTTTACATACATGCCTTGAAATTGAAGAACATAACAAAAGGATAGGGTTTCCAGTGAACCAATTCACCTCTAAGATCAATATGTCCATGCTCCAAATTATGCAAGAAATGAAAAATTGGATGACTTCAATAAAGAATAGGCTTATGAAGAAGTCTCAACCAACTCTTTCTCAGCTTCCCTACCTTCCTTCTAAATACACCTGAGACCATGTATTCTATCGAGTCTTTTGCATGTCATTGGTGCAATTTTTGCAACAAGGGCCATAACCCATCTATTTGCGTACCCTACTTGTCATACCAAGAATGAATAAAGAAAGGTTTGCCTTCTATAGCTGGGGAACTTACCGACAAAGTCGATGCCAATGCAAAGACGTCTCAATCTCATTTTAGACCAAAAGTTTTATATGATCCCAATATTTCAATTAATAAGGAAAATTTTAATCATGAGATTGTTACCCTTCTATTCCTGATTTGAGACCTTTTTCAATTGATCAATCCAATCATTCTAGTGTCGCATTCCAATAAACACCTACCTTTCCCGGTAGTCATGCACCTTATGATATGGTGAGTCATTTAGTGAATTTGAAGGATAACATCAATTCTTTTGATGATCTTAGAGAGCATGAGAAATACCAGAGCATGAATAACGCTCTCGCTTTCCCTTTCCCATCCATAACTTGTTATGAGAAAATCACACAATATTCTCATGAGGTTTTCTCTTTCGCCGACGCCATATATCCGTCTAATTCCAAGGATCATCCTCACATTTCTATTCATTAAGAGGATGTCGTTCCACCTCATCTTAAATCTCCATTCTTTTCCAATCCACAAAATAATTTATGAGGTATATAATTTGAAATGCGATGTCTCATAAAATATTAATCCTTCAAAAGGGAAATCCATTCTTGAAAGGAGGTGAGTCATAACCCTGAATTTTTAAATTCAGATTTTGTTGTGATTGATATTTTTGACGATTCTCTCATTGTTCCACCAGTTCATGACACATATGCTCAATCCCTTCTGGTTTTGGGTGAGAACCTTGTTTTCCACGAGCTTACCATTGGTCATGACTCCCATGTTTTTAAGGGAAATCCTTGTTCGGTCCACGATGATTATTATGATAACTTAATTCATGATCTTTGTTCGCTTGACAAGGAATTTGAATTTGTGCATCTCCTTATTAACATATCATTCTTGAAACTAAAGCCTTGTCTTAGGTTACTTGCAATCTAATTATGACAAATGTTTTGAATTTATTCTTGATGAAGAAATCAATGCATCTTTTTATTATTGTTAATTCTAAAGAGGAAATTGAATGCATTGATGAAAAATTTGTTTTCAAGGACAATAATAATCAAAGATGGATTGATGAGGCTTTAATCAATGCCAATTCAATTAATGTCAATGATCTTAAATGCTTTATTCAATATCAACTCGACTTGGTTAATGTAGTGGATAGGGTAATTATCGAGTTTATTTTCAAGGATTGCATTTGTGATTCATTGGTTGATAAAGTTTATAATCATGCTAGTACTAACTCATTTTACTTGCATTTCTTTTTGTTTGATTCAAGTAGGACTATGTTTTCTCTTTTGAGTTTCACGATCAAACCTATCTTTGCTTTGAGTGCTCATGATAATGTTTTTCATAATGATGATGCAAATAATAATGTTAATGCCATTTTAGATGTATTTCTATACAATAAATGGCATCCTGCATGTTTTCCTTTTCTTTTTCGTAGAAGTAGGAGTAGGATGGCATGTTATTCATAGGTCATGCATCTACCTTTTATTTTGTCGCATTAATTTAGCAATCTTTATTTTCTCAGTTTAGCAGTTTTGTTTTACTTAGTTATTGTCTTTTGCTATTTCCTTATCGTAGTTTCCAAAACAATTTCCATGCAATTTGATGTATTTAAGTGTAATTCACCACTATGATCTTTCACCAGATTGTTTTGATGATAAACACTGGCATGATGATTATCAATCTTGTTATGCAGAAAAGAGCGTGATGTGAAGAGGGCAGAAGTATTGGGTGATTCCTAGTGATCATCCTAGGGTTATTTTGAACTATTACTTGCTTACTATTTTGGTTTCCAAGCACTTCTTATTATCCCTCTGCTTTTCCCAATGTGGAATGCAAGCCTCACTCTTTTCACTCCTTGCCTTTTTGGGGGATGAAAATGAGTGCATGTACTTGCTTCATGATTATGTCTTTTTCTTATTGGTTGGTCATTATTGAGTTGTCAAGTGTCATGTCCATTTCGTTGTTTTTTAGATGTTGATGCTCAACATCAACATGCTTCCGAATTTGTCGGAACATGACACCAAAGATGAATCTACTGCACTTTGTTGCAAGATCATTTTTTCTACACCGTTGTGTCGAGGGCGATGTGCGTATCATTCCCATATCTTGTTTTTCCATTTTCACATTTGTATGACCCCTTTATTAGATCCACCAAGTTGCATCATGTGTCGTTGTGTCATGGTTGAGTCAAGTATTGGCATTTGGTCATCTTTCCCTCTAGGAATCGTCATGTCATGGAGTTGGTGTCATTGTGTCCATTTCAATGCATTAATCGTGCTCATATTTAATTTATTGAAAATCGTTGATGTTTGACCCTTTCGGCACTCTATCAAAGTTTTTTCAAGTTAGAGTCTTTTGCATCTCATAAGTTGAAGTCCACCTATTTTGCGTCTCCCGATTAATTCGCCGGTCTTGTCTATAAACGCCAACTCATTATGCCTATGTCTATAAATTTTCAATTATCTCCGAGGCATTCCCCTTCAGAAAAAATTCCAATGACCTTATTTTTAAAAAGAGAAAAGAATACCCCCTTTTATATCATTTATCATAGTTCTCCTTTCCATGAATAAATAAATTTCCCCCTTTTCCCATTTTCATTTTCTACTCCCTAGAACCAAATGCAAAGATCCCCTTTTCCCCTTTTCATTTTAATAAAAAACTTAAAGAGTGACCCTCTCTCCTTTGAAAGAACCTCTTCCAATTTCTCCCTATCCCATGCCTTGTTTTTATCTCATAAATCTTCCCTTTTCCCAAAAGAGAATCCAAAATTCCCCACGGCATTAATATAAAAAAGTCATTGCCACTATTAAAATTCCCCCCCCCCCGCCAACTTTTTAACATATTGTATGTGTTTTAAATGATATATATGTGTTTAAAAAGTAATCCAACCCCCCGCCAACTTTTTAACATATTGTATGTGTTTTAAATGATATATATGTGTTTAAAAAGTAATCCAAAATGGAGGATTATATATGCAACAAAGGAAAAGTCCAGCATGCCTTCTAAAGATATTTAAAAAAAGGAAGGAAGAAGGGTGCATGGCAAAGGAAAGAACACCAATGCCATATGCATGTGGATGTGAATGAGGAACGAGTCACATGCAAATAATTGACGAACCACACATAGATATGGCATATCAGAGAAAAATGCCATCTAAGCGTCAAACATCTGCATGAGATACATTGACCACTGGGCATCGTTTCACTTCACATTTCACAACAGAGGGTGGGAAAAAGGTGTTATAGAAGGAAAAATGCAACAAACCCTAATCTAAGGGTAAAATTGTAAAACGAAGAAAAGGCAGAGTTGGGGAGAAAGCATAGACATTATTATTGTCAGAGGGAATGCACCAAACTACCGGTTGCACCTTTGAGAATTTTTTTTTTTTTAAATTTTCTATATGAGACCATGTAGAGAGAAGGTAATAAGTACAACCCAACGAACATCATGGAGGTCGTTTCCATGCAATTGACCAGGGATGGCAGAGGGAATTATATGAAACGGTCCACATACTGTCAACATAGAAACAGGGGCATGACTAATGGTAGAACCCCGACCAATGGCATGGAAAAGAACAATGCAATTTCCAAAACACCAAATATGCAAGGAGGAGGTGAATGAAGTAGTGAGTCCACACAAACACACCAGCAAACTAATTCATGAAACACTTCCATGCAACATCAATAAACAAAGTCTCATTCTGAGAAGAAAGTACTCGATAAAAAGAAAGAAAAAGTCATCACTCCACGTATTGAGAGTAAATTCTTAAACATATTATGCTTATGTGCATACCCTTACATTGCTACCCAATTTGCATCTATAGATAATGAAGACGTAGACCGAGACCGCTTGGAAGGCATGGATAGGTGTCTTGTCGAGATAATTCCTTGCCAACAGAGGAAACAAGGGAAATGTACATAAAACAAATTACACACAAACAACGTGATTGCCAACACAAATAGTCCAAGTTAGGTTAACCTTGACTCAGTGAATGAGACATTGATCTAATCTTGGTTTAGTTCAAAGCAGGTGGTTTTTGGGTCCATGGTATTTGGTATCCCATGGTATTGGACCAAGGTATTGCATGTAATTAATCCTATAAAGGGCTTGTCATACTCCGTTGTAATGTGGTTTGGAGGTGAGCAGGTGAGCTCACTTGGACCAGTTGGCCAGTTTTGGCCAAGGATAATGAAGATATTCATTATTGTTAGTTTTTCCCCTCACGGGGTTTTCCATGGTAAATTATGGTGTGTTCAATGTTGCTATGGTTATTCTCTCTAATTATTATTGTATGTTCACTTAAATACTAACATTGGTATTAGAGCTATGGTTTTTGGATTCTTGATTGACGAACATAAGGAGGGATTGGGGGGTTGAGGGGTAGGATCCCTCAATAACAATTTTTTGGCCCATTTTTTTTGCCTATGTTGCAATGTGAAGAAGGATCTATTCATTTGGTCAATTTGAAGGAAGTGGTCATTGTAGATTGACTATTGGAAAAGAAAATAGCCACACAGAGGTGAAGTCATCAACAAAGGTAGAAACTGCTATAGAATATTCATCTGTGAGCCAATCCATGAGGATAAGACACCAAAGGAAGAAGGAAACACCCATGAAGAATCCTTTGAAGTATATCTACATGTGAAGAGGAGGAAGTTAGTGATTGTGGCCATGGAAAAGAAGAAGAGCTACAGATTTGAAAGAGTGAGGGCATTGGATGCTAGTTCGCATGAGGATTAGACCTGTCTAGATGTGGGATGATAAGGTCACTATAGAATAAAGCATGCGAGATGGAAGATTGGGGATGTGAGGGTGTAGTGAGAGATTCGACATTCTATGCTTAGAAAAATAACATAGATATGTTGGATTAAAGCCATCGTACAAGTGCATGGAGGAATATGCAAGGAAATGTGAGATGATCTCATTTAGATCATAACAAATCAAGTAGAGAGAGAGAGCCTCTATTTTGGCACTGTGAAAATATTCATGAATAGATGAGTTGTGATCTAAGAGGAATGAGAGCAGAGTTAAGTCTCATGTGGAAGCAAATAGACCTAGTCGTGGAGTCACAATATAGAAGTGAGATTGAAGACGCTAGCCTATGGTAGGGCATGAAGGTGGAAGAAACCCTAATTGCATGAATGGAGATAAGGGTCATACGAAACTAGAGGCTGTGATTGAAAGAAAGAGAGCCCCTCATGAGGAGAACAAGTGCCTCATATATGAGAATGTGGATTTTTTTTGTGAGTTACAAGACTGAGATTATAATAGCAGTGTGAAGCTTGTTGCAAAGGAGAGATGCATGCATGAAGAAAGGTCATGGATGGATCTGTCTAGATGAGGTCACATGAAAAGGATCAATCATGGAAAGGATTCCAAGATAGGGAAAATCACGAGAGAGGTTCCGATACAAGATCCAAGTGTCTTTGCATATTTTATAAACTATTCGAGTTAGTAAGAAACATATTGATCCTAGTCAACTCAATGTGTGTGCAAAGTTTGTTAGAATTAACTACTCTGACAAATTTTCACATGAATATCAAAGAAAATATTGTAATGCAGACAAAGACAAGAAACCCTTGGCTAGTGATTTTTGGATTGGCATAGACACCATTGTGTTTCAATAGTAGAAAAGGGTGCAATGAAGGAAATCATTGAAAGAATGTAGGGCATGGCAGATACTGAGCAAGAAGGCCAACACATAAAAGTGAGAGGATGTAGCAACATATGGTGATGGTGAATTCACCATGAGACATCGTGAACATTTTTATTATTATAATGGAGTTGAAAATTGTATTGGATGTAAATGGGAATATGGTTGTAAGATCTGTTTAGTCATACGTACCCTTGGTAACTCATCGGTAAAGTCTAGATATAGACCTAGGTGATAGGGGGAGGGAATCCCTAATAATTCACTGGTAAAGTCATGTAGACCTAGGCGATAGGGGGGGTCATGCGAGATTCCTTGGTTAAAACTTTGAGGGGGGTTGGTGATTAATCCAAGTCACATGCGAGATTCCTTTGTTAAAACTTTGAGGGGGGTTTGAGCATTCAAAGTGAAGAATAAACAAGACACAATTTATTGCAAAGCCATTAGGACAAATATATTTTCAGAAACCAATGATGCTGTGAAACATATGCTTATACCCGTGCCAACTTGTTTTATTTTATACCCCTTATATGTTTTCTCAATTTATCTGGAAAATATTCAATTGCGAAGGAATTTTGGGACTTTATATTGCTTGACTTGAAGTTGGTTTTATCTTCATTTACAAACACAACCCTTCGAACTACCATATTAAGCATTCTCCTTTCTCGCATTGTCTCCATGTCCAAGGGTGAGCATAAGTTACTAGCGGCTCACCCTCTTTTGGACACACATAAAAAAATAGAATTCCAAAAGATATGTGATCATTGAACTCCCCACGGTGAATGAAGCACTTCACCTACCCTTATGCAACTTTTAAAACTGAAATGGAGCTATTGAAATGATCATCTAACTACAAGAGGTAAGAGGCGGGTACTGCTAAGTTTCATTGTTGTCCATTTATTTTCATACTTAGTTGTCCACGAGCCTAATAGGCTATGATTATAGGTAAGACTATGTTTTAGGTCCATCCATTAGGGTGAAGGCAAAGTGTCCTTCCGTTAGAGGTACGTTATGTTTTCTTGCACGAATTTGTACTTTCCTGTATATATTTTTATGACTGACGTATTCATGTGTGTGGGTTATTGTCAACACAATCTGAGTGGAGACTACTCCCGATGTCTCAGTTTCACCCAGGTGAATGTGGAATGTTGAGAACTGCGTAGAGTCTTGTAAACCTCTTGTTCTTAGGGGTTGAACTGGCCACGACTTATTGTGCTAGATGACTTTCAAATTTCATTCCATTAATAAAAATTCTTATTTGGGCATATATGAATCTTTCCTCCACCTTTTTATCATTGAACTTCATTGTTCTTTTCATTTTTTTACATTTCACAAAAATGTACCATATGTATATTTTGGACTATAAATAGTTTTTTTTTTAAATTTATGCACTAACATGTATATAAAATTTATAATTGTTAACCTTTAGTCATTAGGCTTTCTAACGCTACATTTTTCAAACATAAGTAGCTGTCATATTAAGTTTTGAATGGTCTTTTGTTTCGTGCAATCAATTTAATTTATCAAGTCGATTTTCAGTAAATGGCCAACACACAAAATTCAACTGCATTTAATGAATATTATTGCATTAATAGAACTTATGTTTTGATCGGATTGTAAAATTATGAATATGAATCAAATCAAATATTTCTTTTGCACATCAAACACTGGTTTTCAAATCTATTTAGTCATCAATGAAATACAAATATTTGCTGCCATTTTATACTGACACCTTAAACACAAAGTTCATGCTTATTTATCTCATTATTTCATAAACGAAACTTTGACTTTGTATGCCTCTTTAAATTTTGGAATTTGATGGAATTGCAGATTTCTTTTGTGCTTTTACAACAACTACTTTAATTTACATAGGCTCTAGAAAGTTATTAATTATTAATTCATTTTTATGCTGACAATTAACGTTTAGTTTATCATAAAAGCTTACTAAATAGCCTTGCCTATGTACTTGTAAATATTCCATAATTAATTTCTTTAGTTGTAATTAGTTAATTAATTTCATCTTCAGAAATTAATGCATGCATGCTTACATAGATTGCACCTCATTCATTTAATGTACTAGCGCACTTCAATTGCAGTCAATTGTTTACTTATGCATGATCTCTTTATAACACAATTGTTCATTTATGCATGTAGTCCATTATTCAATCCTTTGAATCCTATCTATCTGAGGGCTCTAAACCCAACTCCGGCTTCCATCCCCATCCTCCCCTTGAACAATCCTCCAATGGTGTTTATAGTGTTGCTTCCTAACACATGTCATTTTTAGCATCAACACCCTTCACTGCACCTCAGTTTTGAGGTGTATACATTTCTTAATTTGCACTCTCTATAGGAATTGGATTTTCCCTAGGTTTCAGTATGCTTGAAGGAAACATGCCCTTTCCTAGAATGGGAGGTATGAGAAACAAGTTTTTCACCATATACACAAGTGCCACTTGGCTATCCTCGGGACCTAAGGAATTTGTTTAACTCTCCTTTTATGCTTGTTAGTGCGTATATGCTAGGGAATTCATTTTCCAGGAAATGTTCAAATATGCTCAAAGTACTTGGAATTCATTCACTCAAATGAGGCTACCATTTATGGTTCCCTTGAACTTTCCAAACTTGACCAAATTGAAAAACGATCCAATGATGCATAATCAAATTAGCCCCTTGTCCCAATTGAGTTACCTTAAAATATACCTAATTTTGAGGGCAATTCTAGAGAAGAAACCGACACTCATATGATGACCTTCCATCTACATTGTTTATCAAATTCACTAATGGATGATAGCATTAGGTTAAGGTTTTTCCATCGAAATTTGATTGGGGAAGTAGCGAAATCATATATTGAGCTAGTGCAAGATTCATTCCATAATTTTGATGCCCTTGTGATGACCTTTTTGAACCACTTTCAATTACAAGTCCACTATTATATGGGAAATGAGCTTTTGAAATCTTTTTAATAGGACAAGTTCACTCTTATCCCCAACCACATTCATGAGTAGCAGAGGATATGCTGGTTGATCAAAGCCTAGATACTTGATGAATTCTTAATAAACTGGTTTATAATGTATTTGCCACCTTACATTGAAAAATACATCTCTCTTTTAGGGGTCATGAATGAAGAACAAGCTATCATTCGAGCCCAACAGTTGGATCTAGTATACTCCCAGTTAAGGATGTTGTATGATATTTTACCCACAACACCTTGAATAGAAACAAATCCAACTAAGCGTAGATCACGACCACATGTTGATGGCATTATTAGTTCAGTGGAAAATGCATTGATTAATCATGCAGCCAATCAAATGGGACACATGTCCTTAGAATCTAGTGCACTTGGCACCAACACACCCATTCCTACTTAATCCTCTAATGTCCTCACAGTGTAGACATCTAATCCCAAAGGGAACTTGTAGCCCCGAGGAAAAAATAAAGGTAAAAGAAAAAAGAACGGGAATTAGGGGAAGAATTCAAACAATAAAAATGTTGGTTGGTGTAAAAAGGAAAAAATGAAGGTCAAATTTCCATGTAAACTCTATGTGAAATACCATCTAACTCACCTTTTCCTCACGATAGAGGTTTCCCACTTATTGTTGGTATAAGATAGTTAGTAGGGGCTAGTTTTTATCACAAACCCTTTCCCTACAAAAAACCAACAAATGGTTGTTGTATTTCCTCATAACTTGGTACCTCCATAAGGAGATAACTAGGGTCCCTCTCCTCAAGGGGGAAGTTCATCAAATGAAAACATATTCCTGTGTGAAAGAGATGTCAATATCCACACCAAGGCTCATAATTATGATGCTATTGAGTCAAGATCTAAGGGAAAATAGGCATCAATGTTTGAGATATTGAATCCTCTTCATATAGAGATATTGGGCATTGGCACAATGTCACACCTCCCAAAGGGTGTGTTGAAGAGATCGACACACAACCCCAATGCTTGGGATGCTTAGAACTACAGTATTGTTGAGGACCTAGACCAAGCCCCAAGTGCGATGTTAGCTTTAGAATTTCTCTATAGTTTTCCCACTTAGAGAGAAGCATTGTTTCCCACCATTGGTTCCATTGACCCTTTATATTCTTAGTTAATAAAATTTGATCTAGACAATTGGAAACTTTGACTCCGTCATTACTTTGCTTTGCAAATATAGGTTTCAATCCTCGGGGTGAACATTCTTTGAACTATGGTAGATGAAGGAGATTCCACATGCATTATGTCTTTATGATGTTGGTGAGCTATCGAGTCCCTTGAGACTATCACAACTCTGACCATGCTTAAATAATTTGATGGACACTTAATTAAACCTCATTGGATTATCTCAACTTTTCTTGTGGAGCGAGGGGGAGAAATTGTGTCCATGGAGGTAGAGGTTGTAGAGTTCCTTTTGCTATAACTTCCTATTAGGACGTAGTTGGATGTATGTGATGCAAGCAACCGTGTGTCCATTTTTTTGTGTCATTTGATTCCCTCGACATTGAAAGATAGTGGCCATTAACTAATTGTCTTTTGCAAGAAACAAGCCAACTACTTCGATAGGATCCAATTTTCCATTCATAGAAAATTCCACGAGTTCTTGTAAGAATATGGGTGTAGGGATGTATTCTATCCTGATGGGAACCTTTAATTTTCTTCCCCCAAGGTGCTACATCAACTATGTATATGTGATATCATCAATTGCCACTAAGTACACAATTTCTATGTGTTGTTTCAAAACATCATACTTTAATGGTCCGTGGATAGTGCTAGACCTTTCTGTGATGATGGATGAGAATGGATGTATAGATTCGAACATGTCTTCAACTGTGAAAAAAATTGCATATTAGGTTATTCAAGTAGCCACTGTAGTCCCTGATCACATTTCTTAGATAATGACAGAATTTGATCAGTTCACCTTGGGCATATGGGCCATAAAATCCTCTTCTATCCAATATATTTTATATATGGTCCTTCCATCAAATTAGAGTTTATGGACAATTCTAACATTCATTTGGAATTTTCATCCTTTCCAAAGATCGTCTCCTTGGTTTGGACCCAAATGCAATAAAATCTAGCCTCGATTTCTTTTTGAGTTTCATCTAACGGTTTGTGGAACATCAGATGGTGGCATTTTTGAGTCTCTTGACTCTGTCATTAAGTTGCAAATTGGTGTTGCTTTTGAGTTTGGTTATTTTAGTATATATTTCAACTCTTGCGATGATGATCCTGTTCAGATAAACTATATTATTGCTTTTAGGTTTGATCTTCCTCATGAGTTTGATCTTATAGATTGTAGGTCCCCATTGATTGGCGTTCTTGAGTCTTCATTGGAAGACTCTGACTTGGTAACAAATATTGTTGAATACATTGAAGTTCAAAATACGCCTATCAAAGTAAATCATATTGGATTTTTCTTTTTGATTTTTTAGTTATGATCATGGTATTGCTATTTCTTAGATACATGATCTTAAGCTGGATTCCTGGTCACTTAGGGATCATGCTTTTCATGTTGTTTGATAAGGTCATGTATATTCAAGGTTTTCCCTCTGTTATGATGAATTTAAACCCTTTTCCACCCAAATTTTCCATAGGGTTGAACATGTTGGATATTGGTGCATCAGCCTTTTGTATCTGCATTTTGCACTAGTCCGGGAGAAGATCCTACCTAACATAGGACACTATAGTCTTTCATAAGCTTGGGAACCCTTTTAGTTTTACCATGACTTGGAGAAGAATCCTCATGACTCTCTTTCTCTTCTATTTATGTCCATCCCCTATAAGGATCCCATTTTTGTTCATTATGCATTTGTATTTGATCACTACTACTTACACACCTATGCCTAATGCTTCATTGTAGGTTTCATACTACCATTGCATTCATTATGTTGCTTGTCACTTGCATCCATTTCATTTACATTTTAGACTATATTATTGGAAGAAATATGTTGATGAGTGTCCACCTCTTACCCAACACATTTTTTGCATTTTGTTTTGCAGTCTGTTCCATGCACCTTGAATATAGTTGCATGCCTTATGCTACTCATTTATTCCACTGTATTATGTCATTCTTTAATTCCTTTTAAGGATTTATTAACATGAAAAATACAAAAAAAAAATATTTATAAAAAGAGAGAGAGGGGGGAAATATGTTAGATCTCCATTGTTATTGTGGTAGCAAATCAATTGTGTCACCCCTGAACAAAGAACCAGTTTTGATTCCTTTCAACAAGCTGGGTCTTACTATTCCTATAGGAAACTGAACCATGATCTTTGAGTTTGTACTCTTCCCATTGGTTACTCTTCTAATCACTATGGATATTGACCATTATTTAGTTTCCTTGACTATTCATGTCAACCTTCCCTATTTTCAAGTTTCTCTCAGTATCATCATCATAACTAGTCTTTGACTCATGTTGATGTAGGAGGTCCCCATTGACTTCTCATTAGCTCATTGTTTCTCATCAATTATGACACACTTCTTTGAGAGGTTGACCTAGAGTGGTTGGAACCATAAACCGTATTTCATCATTGGTAGGTTACCTTATGCTTGGTAGATTAAATATCATCATTGGTCACTGTGTGAGTAGTTTCTCATGTGTTCGATGACAATATAGTTATTCACACTTTGCAATTCATGTTGTACCTTGGATTCCATTTTCATCATTAGTGGAATTCCTCACCTTTATCAATAACTTTCATTATCAATTGTTGCTTAGAGTGTCTTTTTCTTTTTCTACTTCTACTTGATTCATGTGAAAGACATACTCAATGGCGTTCATGCAAATTTTTTGTCCAAGACCATTCAAAACAAATTAGTTCATGTCTTGTGCTCGTGTTTGTTGATGGACGATGCCTTAATGCCTTCCTTCCAATGGAACTATTCTCATCGACGTCAACTCATTTTTCTATCGGAAAGAGATTTATAGAACTTATTGTACCTTGGGGATTGTGGTCATCAATGCTATGTTCCCTTGCTATCGACAATGGGAATACATTAGTTTCCCCTAATTGGTAGATTTTACAAGTGTTCAAGAACAACACATTTATTCACATTTTCTAGACTATACTAAGTACATTGAAACCCATTACCATCATTGGTGGGTTGTCTCACATTTGTTAATGGTCCACATCAATGATTGGTAATCAAACAATATCCCCATGTTCAATTTCATACCAATTATTCACATAATAAGGATATGTACAAGACAAGGGTTTGTATTGAAGAGCTTGGGTTGTAGTAGTGTTTCCACTATTTTTCTATTGTTCGAGTTGTGCAAGATCGTACCACATACTTTAAGACATTAGTACTTCATGGAGAACCATGTTGTTCTTACCTTATTTTAATTTGTTCTCATGGTGATTATTGAGACATAGATCCACTTTGTATTTTCTCATGGCTATGATCTATTTTTGACATGGATCCATTGTGTATCTTTTTGTGGCCATGATTATGTATTTTATATCTTACATGGATTCACTTTGTACTTGATTTGGTAGCCATGCCTATTTACACCTCAACATGGGTATGCCCACCTCGGGGAATAGAGTCATCTAATATTCCAGTCTTATGTTGCAGGTACCTTTTTGAGCCAAATTCCAGGGAAATCCACCTGGATGCTTTCTTCATATTTTAAAATGTATTTAAACTATCAATTCCTCTCTTGACTTCATACATTAGGAGGCATATATTATACTTATATTTCCCAGCATAGGACTAGTATGGATGTTATTTAGATGTTATGAGGATGGAATTGCAGTAAAAATCTCATAATTATGAAATAAGAATCATTTCACAATTGAGAAAATTACAAAAAAATAATTATTTCATAATTGAGAAAAAATTTCATAGTGAGTTGGAAAATGCTCATAATTTAGCATGGAACTTGTGCATGCTTGTAATTGCATAGTTCTCATAAAATCTAGCCTATATATGACTTATATCCTTCTTGTTCACATGCCATGAAGTGTAATTCCAACCTTTTCTAAATTCCTATAAGAAGATGCCAAATCAAGGGGATGAGAAAAGATAATTCCATTAGTATCCTTATGCTGGAAAAATTAGTCTTAATTTCCTATGTTTTTATGCACATTTCCCTAATTAGAGATCCCTATCTTTGAGATTCCCATCACCCCCCTAATTGGTGAATTTCACATCCCTTATTGGCTTCCCCATCCTATTCAAGAAAGAGATTGGAGACGTTAGAAGCACAAAGCAGGAGTGGTTTAGGTTGCTGAGGAACCTATATGACGGTTTCAAAACATGCCAATGACATTACCAAGTATATGTAATTGTTGTTATAATTTTGTTTAATAGAGATCTATCCTCTTCCCCTTCCTAATCTCATTTTCAACGCTTGATTTATCTTGAATGTGCATTTATTGAAAGGGTTAATCTCATTGGTATATTAATTAGGATTATTTTTCAGGAATTACTTGATTTATGTTAGATCTATGCTATTGTTATGCCATAAAGAATGAGAAAGGTATGACGTCTTTGTGCAAGTTACAGATCTAGTAGATTGGATCCACATTATAGATTAGGAGTGGGAGAAAGCAACAGGACAATCATATTAACTGAGGTAAATTTGGTCCCCTCCTCCTAAATGGTTGACTACTTGTTTCATTCTTTGGTTGATTTCATAGATATAGATCTATGATCCTAGAGGGAGTTAGGATAGTGATATATCCATCCAATATGGTATAGTGATACCTACACTATATGGGGATTTCCTCCCTCAACAATCCCTCTTTGGGTCTTGAATACTTTCCTTATTGTTTCTGTTTCTATGACAATAACCTTGTTTGCTCGTGGGATGACCACAACTTGGTTTTCCATATATAGCTTTTGGTTGTTGCATGCAATAGGTTTAGTATTATTATCACTCATGGGATACATCCTTCCTGGTAGATTCCAGACCTCAACATGGGGTCCTTCTTTTTATAGGGTCATTTCTTCATTATCCCTCTAAACATCTTTTCCTTTGCAATCTAGTTATGAGATGATGGTTTCCTTGGATTTGAGGTTGGTTTTTTCGCTTTTGTTTCTCATGGTATCGAGTTTGTGATTTTATGTCATTAGCAGTGTTCATTAACATCCAATTCATGCATGCCCTATCATCTGTACATATGTAGTTGATCTCACTGTCACCATTGTGCTATTCATTAAATGTGGTTTATGTTGGTAAGCAATTCCAGTCACTGCCTATTTCCTTGAGATTTTTTTGGTGTTCTTTGAATCGTCCAATTCGGATGGGTCTATTCATGTGGTATGTTAAATTTTATCCTAGGGGACAATGTCAACCTCCCATGATCCTGATAACAATACCACACGTAGGTAGAATCTTCCTTTGTGGGTCACATCATATCTCGACAAATCTCCCTAACCAATTTTTTTGTATGGCGTCATCAATTCCTCATATCATTCTTGAAAGCCACCACTTTGCCTTAGTCTTTTCTATCGAACTTGGAGTCTCTTGGTGATTTAGTAGTTTGCAACATTAACTTGTTGTCCCTAACATAATAAATTTCTTGATCGTCATCATATTCTAGTTTCAACCGATCCATCATTAATAAATGTTATTAATGTTACATGTAGACCACCTTTCATTTCATTGTGACCATATTTAGCCAATATCCGTTGTGCCTTTGTTCTTATGTGATGGGGATTCGATGCTTCATAAAAATTCCCCATTTGTTGTTATTACCTTCAACACATGTGTACTTGATTAGATGATTGCTTGATGCATTTTGAAATGGGAATTATGACCCTTCTTCCATCCATTATTTATTTTTATACTATCTTCTATTTTTTTTCCACATTCCCAATGGATTAGTTCTTTGTTGATCCTATGTGGTCCTTAGAGTTGGTCGGTTTTGCTTAATCTATCATTGTCGATGTGTTGGAATTGATTGTGGGGTTGCCTATCCATGTGCCTGGAGGGGTATCGATATCAACCACTCATCTTATTTATGATTCCAATGCTCTGCCACTTCCTTTGGTTCCTGACACAATCCTTGACATTCCATTCGTTCCTTCACCTCTAATGGTGGAGTTCCATGCAAGTGGCTCTTCTAGCGGGGATTCTATTTTGGTCAAGGATTATGGACCAGATTTAGATGCCAAGTTGGATTCAATTCTTATGGAGCTTCAAGAGCTACATGTCGAGGTTCGTCATGTTGTAGAATATCTATGGGAAAATGTGACAGTTTGTGGTCTTGATGATCCCATTTCTATTGACTCGTAGAGTCATTTTTGTTTTGGTTGTAGTAGATTGTCTTGTCCACTAATTTGTGTATGTCGAATGACTAAAGCCTGTTTTATGAGGCATATATAAGACATACTTGTAATTGTACAATGTCTTTGTATCTATTGAATATATGATTTGACAATGTTAGTGACTTTGTTCTCTATTTTCATGGATGCATGCTTGGATTTGGTGTTCCAATCTCGTATGTATTAATGATGTTGAATGAGACGATATTGCTATGGATTTATCTATGTTCTATAATTGTATTTGGTACTTTTGGCTTTCATTATAGTAGATTTTAGCTTAGTATATTCTAAATGAATGGTAATATAACATGTAATTAATGTGTTGTTCTCTTTATTTTTGTTCTCTAGAGTAGATTATGCCTTAGTTTTTCTAGTTTGATCATCTATTAAATTACTGCCACCTTGTTCATGCACTATCAATTTGGGTGCTTTGTTTCCAAACATCTTGGTTGTTTCCGATGGCATTTTCTATAGTTTTTTCAATTGCATGACCTTTGTTAAATGAGGATTTGATTTGACTTTAATATTTATGATATTCACTTAGCATTGCTTCCCTCAGACCTTAACTAGTTTTTTTTTTCAACTGAAAAAAAATTGTTTGCTATTCATAAGAGTGAATCAAAGAAATTTACAATATACCTATCTCGTGGATAGTGTAACTATCAAACGGTTTTTCTATATGTCCAAAATAACCTATCTTGTTAAACATATATTAACATATAAAGCAGATCAACTTTGCCTTAACTAGTTAATATCATTGTTATTATGTCCTAAGTATTTTATGGTCTTGTTCCCGAGGTCTTATATGGCCTTTGGGTACCTTCACTTGGGAATTTACTCATTGATTATTTTATTTTTACCTTCAATTTCTCTTCCAGGCTTGCTTTTGATA
Source organism: Larix kaempferi (assembly GCA_027924585.1). Lineage (NCBI taxonomy): Eukaryota > Viridiplantae > Streptophyta > Pinopsida > Pinales > Pinaceae > Larix > Larix kaempferi. The sequence continues at coordinate 2,041,401 of BSBM01000264.1, forward strand.
CGAGGTGTAACGGTTGAAGTACCTTTCATTAGGAGCGTGTCAACTAATTTCCATGTGTTTTCTTTCGATGGTTCTTCTAGACATGATTCTAATATGAGGTTTGGTTATCGGAGCAACTTCCATCTAGAAATGATCAATTAACTTCGATGGCTCTTCCAAGCATGCTTCAAATATGACATTTTGACTGTTGGAGCACCTTTCGTCGGGAACTTATTGGATAAATTCCTTGTCTTTCTATCCAATGGATATTCCAAGCGTTCTTTTGATATCAAGTTTATATCAGGGATCCCTTCCATTTGTGCAAATGGCTCTTTCGAGTGATTCCCCAATGATGATCACAAATCTACGTTTCTATTAGGCCGTCCCATCAATCAGATCACCTTTTGTTAGGAATCGTGGGTAACCCCTTGTCCCTATTTTGATCAACGACTTCTTCCAAGCCTTTTTTCGATGGAATCCCTTGTCAACCTCTAGATTGCATTTCACTGTTTTTTCTTGCGAGCATGAAAACTTGTTTTTCCAATGGGGTGTCAACATCTCAATGCTAAAGAGAATTACTTTTCCTTCCTTATAGAACATCTTAGTTCTTACACATATTGGGCATCTTAAAGGGGTTTTGTTTGGTCAACCTTGAGGTTATCAAATGTGTGTTTCACAACCATTGACCCTGATTGGCATTCCTATGTTTACAACAATTCATAATTACATACAAAAATAAATCAAAGTGTAACATAGGAAAGGGAATGAACTTGTTACTTAGATTTTCGATTGTTTGCGATGTGGTTTTGAGCTATGATACACTTCCTTGGATTCTTGTTTGGTGATTTTATGGGTGACCATTTTGATACCTCATACACATGCTCCAAGATGGTATCGATTTCCTAAACCAGTTTTTTTTGGATATCCTTTCCCCTCCCCACTTATCTATTACTCGTGGAATTCCTTGAGATAGGATGTGTTGACCCTCCTTGCATGCGATAGGAATTCATGTTAGGGTATTTAGACACTTAGGAGTTAGTTAAGATCAACTTGTGTAATATATCCATTAGGAAAAGTGTGTTTCTTTAGTATGAATTTGTAAATACTTAATCTGACGGTCACGATATGTTCCCGACATAGAGTGATCTGACGGCTCAACTTCTCTTAGATCATACCTACCCTTGATTCGTGTCTTAAGACTTGATTGGTTCATGATCTCTATTTAAAAAGCATGGAGGATCATTGGAAAGTTGATCGATTATGAGAAGCTCATTTGTAACTTTATTTCTTTGCATAATAAATTGTGTAGTAGAAGCTATTTGGCCGGGGCCGTGGAGTGTTTCCCTCACGAGGGTTTAAACCATGTCAAAACATCGGTGTATCGATCTGTGATTTGTTTGTGTGAAGTGGTTTCTGTAGGAGTTCAGTCTTTTGGGAGTACCTTGTGTACCCGACCATGGTATCAGAGCTTTTATGAAGAGTCGCTTCCGGTTATGATCTAGATATTGAATTGTTGTTGCCGAAACTTGAAAGGGTTTCTGGTTCTGGTATTTCTGTGCATTTTTGGGCCATGGGAGGTGTTCCATTGCATTCGAAGCACCGTTTCCATTAAGAAATAGTTTTCGTTTGATCGAAAACGGTTCCCGATTGCTTCAGAAACGCGTATGTCATCAGATCTGAAGGTATACTGTTACAGTGACGCATTTTTTTATTTTCTGGTTTAAAAGAAAAAAATCTCATATTTTATCAGCTTTTACTATTATATTTTTTTTAGTTTCGGATTGTTGCTTTCCCTGTCTGCGTATGCTCTTTTCCGTGCACCTTGTGCGATCTCGGCGAATAAAAAACAGAAAGGGAAAGGGTTTTTCTCGGCTACGTATGCTCTTTGCCGTGCACTTTGTGTGATCTCGGCAAATCAGAAACAGAGAGAAAATGTAGACTTTCCGGGCAAGCTAACGAAATCTAACCCCACAAGTGTGGAATTTTTTGTTTTGTTTTGGTTTATGGTGTGATTTGGAGGAAAAAATGGCAAGCATGAAAACTGAGCAAGAAGAGTAAAAAAAAAAAGAATGCTTCCTCATTCCCATATTTTACATACCTTTTAATCTAGCTCACTTGGTTCAAAGTTGCTTTATTCCTTATTAGGTCTTGAGTTCAAGTCTTAGGAAGTTACTTTTAAAAGAAAAAGTGCATGCAATTTCTATTTTCAAGTTACTTTATTGTAAAAGTGCATCTCACTTAAATAATAAAAAATAAAAATAAAAAGTGAGTCACTTAAGTTCTTTTTTATTGTTGCACCATTTAAAAGTAACATCATTGTAAAAGCGAAATCACTTATTTTATAAAAGTGATTCACTTAAAGCAACTTTCTTGTAAAGTGATTGTCAAAGGTTCATCTTGGGAAAATGGGGGTCATTTTTTTTTAGCTGGTCATTCTTTATGTGCCACGTCACTATTGGGGACATCTTCAGCATTTTCTTTGTTCAAACATAACTTCATCATCCGAAGTCAGTTTTCAGTGCCTTTTTTTTTAAACCACATATTTTTTCGAGCTCTTCGCATCCAGACTACTGGTTTCTACTTTTACAGCCATTAAGTTACAAATATGGCCGTCCCTTGTGATATTCTACTTACCAGTTCCAACTATTTCTCATGGAAATCTTGTATGGAGGATGTTCTACGAAGTAGGAGATTTTTCAGAATTACCTCAGGGAAAGAAACATAACCCACTGATGATGATAAGAAAATCAAATGGGCAAATAGATGTGACGAAGCTCGTCGATTAATTGGGATGTTAATCTCTACTGATTTGCGATTCCACATATCTGGAATTGATGAACCTAATGCTGCTTGGGACAAGTTGGAATATGTGTTTGGTAAACGAAATGAAATTCGAGGTCATCAACTTGAAAATGAGTTGATTTCTTTAAATCCAAGTGATTTTTTATGCATTCAAGATTATTTATCTAAGTACAAAACTCTTAAACTCTTATGTGCAGAATGTAAGATTAAGAGGAAAGACAAACAATGCATTTATCATATTCTTTCAAAACTTGGACCTGCATATTCTGTTTTTGTATCTACATTTTATTCCATGAAAGAATCCTTGAATGCAGCTAGCTATCAAGAGCCTAGTCTTGAATCCTTTTGTGATTCCTTGATTAGAGAGCAAGATAAGCTCATCAATCTTGGAATAATCAACAATGTAGACACATTTGGGAAAGCCTTATTGTCCCAACAGAAAGAAAAGTCCAAGCCTCCCAAGAATTTTTTTTTTTTGCAATAATAAGTCAAACAAGGGTTCCAAACCCTCTCAGTCAGCTCCTTCTTTAAAAAATGACAAAGGATCCAAGCCGAAAGGAAAGAAGACTGAGCGTCATTGCAACTATTGCGGGAAAGATAATCATGATGAATCTAAATGTTTCAAAAAGATGGAAGCCTTGGAAGAAACAATGAAGAAGCACCACGTAAGCCTAGATTCTCCTTCATAATCTACCTCTCATGGACATGCACTTTGTGCTTCTGGTTATTCTTATAATGTATCTTCTTCTTATACTTCAAATGAATGGCTCATTGATTCTAGAGCATCTTATCATATGGCTAAGGATCAAGCCATCTTTTCTACTATGCATGAATGTAACACCAAACAAATATTTGTTGGTGATGATAGATCTCTAAGTGTTGTAGGAGCTGGAATAGTTCCAGTATATAATGGTCATTTCAGTGATGTACTATGTGTTCCAAGAATTTCCTGCAATTTGTTATCAGTCTATCAAATCACTCATTCTGGTGAAGGTAAAACTGTGACGTTTACACCTCACCAAGTTGTAATCAAGGATTTTAAAGATCCTCAATAGGTCCTAGCTACCAGAATTGTTGATGATATTACCAGGTTGTACAAGTTTAACAACTTTGGGTCATCACCTTTTCCTTCAGTTTTTGTTGCTCATAGTGATAACTTGAGCAAACTTTGGTATGAGCGATTTGGTCACTTAAATTATCGCTCATTGCAACAACTATGTAAAGACAATATGGTGACAGATCTTTCGATGGTATCTTGTAGGGATGGTGTTTGTTCCGGTTGTGTACTCGAAAAACATCATCGGGACAGTTTTGACAAACGTGCCTCTTGGCATGCCTCGGTTCCCTTGGAGCTTGTGCATAGTGACTTGTGTGGTCCTCTTCCATCTGCTTCCTTTTCTAGTTTCAAATATTTCTTAACTTTCATTGATGATTACACTAGACGCACTGGGTTTATTTCCTAAAACTTAAGAGCGAAGTATTTAACATGTTCTTGGCCTACAAGGCCCTTGTTGAAAAACAATCTGGTCATCAAATTATTAAGTTAAGATCTGACAATGGAGGAGAATATGTTAACAAAAAGTTCACTACTTTCTGCACTGAACAAGGCATCCAAAAACAACACACTGTTCTATATACACCACAACAAAATGGTGTAGCTGAGTGGAAGAACCGCACTTTAAAAGAAATGGCTAATTGTATGATCCAATCTAAGAGACTAAGTCTTCAATTTTGGGTTGAATCCATTAATTGTGCAAATTACATAGTTAATCGCACCCCCACTAAAGCATTACAAGGTATCACATCGGAAGAAGCATGGAGTAAAACTAAACCTGATTTAAGTCACTTCCGTGTGTTTGGTAGTGAAGCATGGGCTCACATTCCGGATGAAAAATGGAAAGCATTGCAGCCTAAAAGTGAAAAGTGCATATTTGTTGGATATTCTGAAGATGTAAAAGGTTATGGACTTCTTCAACCACATTCTCATGTTGTAATCATTAGAAGAGATGTTAAATTTGATGAAAATCTCTTGGCCTGCGAGCCTAACTCGACGATTGTGCCATCTTTGGCCTGCGAGCTTGATTCGGTGATTGTGCCTTCTTCTTCTTCTTCCAACTTCCTTGACATATTTCCAACTCTAGTTTCTGATGATGACAGTGAGGATGAAAATCCACCTCCGCCTGCTCATGTTCCTCTAGTTGCACCAATACAAGTGCTTCCTTGATGGGTTCGTTCAACATGTGAAGGAGCTGGCGATCTTGCCGGTGATCCTAGAGATCAACGTTGAACACGTTCTCAGTTTCAGCGAGCTTCTTGTATTTTGGATCAAGTTTCTGAGAATCATGATCCAAAAACCTTTGCAGAAGCTTCAGGAAATCCAGATTGGGATGCATCTATGGATGAAGAATATCGTTCCTTAATGGCGAACGATACTTGGGATCTTGTACCTCTTCCAAAAGGAAGAAAACTTGTTAGATGTAAATGGGTCTACAGAACTAAGTATGCATCAGATGAAAGTGTTGAAAGACTTAAGGCAAGGTTAGTTGCCAAAGGTTTTTCCCAAGTTGAAGGGATTGATTACAATGAAACCTTTGCTCCTGTCGCAAAAATGAACTCCATCCGCCTTGTTCTTTCCCTTGCAGCCTTACATAACTCGGAAGTCCATCAAATGGATGTCAAGTTTTCCTTCTTACATGGTGATTTACAAAAGGAAATTTACATGGAACAACCTCCTGGATATGTTCAGAATAACTCTAGCCTTGTCTTCCACCTTAAGAAATCCTTATATGGCCTTAAGCAAGCTCCTAGAGCTTGGTATGCCAAAATGGATAGCTTTCTCCTTGACATTGGTTTTTCTAGATGCCATTTCAACCCCAATGTCTATACCAAGAAAGTAGGAAACCATCTCATCATACTTGTTCTATATGTTGATGACCTTATTCCTACTGGTAGTGACCCTAAGCTTATAACCCATGTGAAATCCAGTCTTAAGCAAAATTTTGAAATGTCAGACTTAGGACATTTGCATTATTTTCTTGGTCTCCAAGTCCTACAAACCAAAGAAGGAATTTTTATTTCTCAGTCTAAGTATGCTTGTGACCTTCTTCATCGCTTTTACACGGAAGATTGTACACTAGCACCTTCTCCCTTCCAGTCCGGAGTCAAACTTTCTGACACTTGTCCTTCACCTGAAGTAGATGCCACCTTGTATTGTCAGCTTGTTGGTAGTCTCTTATACTTGACTCATTCCCGTCCTGACCTTTCCTTTGCCATTGGTCGTGTTTCCCGTTATATGCAAACACCTCATGAAAGTCACTGGAAAGCAGCTAAAAGAATACTTCAATATATTCGAGGCACAATTCAGTTTGGGATTCATTACAGTACAGGAGGGAAACCTTTGTTGGTTGGTTTCACTGATTCAGATTGGGCCGGCGATCCTGATGATTGAAAGTTTACTGCAGGTTATGTTTTTAGTCTGGGATCTGGACCTATTAGTTGGGCTTGTAAGAAACAAGCTCTTGCTCTTTCTTCAGTAGAGGTAGAATATCGAGTCGCAGTTAATGCCAGTCATGAAGCTTTATGGTTTCGACAGATCCTTTCAAAGTTTGGATTTGAATAGCAGCAGCCTACTCCACTTTGGTGCGACAATCAAAGTGCCATCAAGATTTCCAAAGATCCAGTCCTACATCAACGCAGCAAACACATTGAGCTTCATATGCACTTCATCAGAAATCTTGTTCATGATCGTGTTCTTGAAGTACTCTTCTGTCCTACAGATGATCAAGTTGCAGACATCTTCACCAAGTCTCTTACAGAAGCGAAGTTTTCTAAACTTCGATCTATGTTAGGAGTTTAGGAACTTGTCATTAAGGGGGGATAAGCTCTAATGCCTCCTTCCTTCTCCTAATAGTGTCACTTTTGTAAATCCTTCAATCCTATCCCAAGTTGTTCTTAAGGGGGGATGTTAGGATATTTAGACACTTAGGAGTTAGTTAAGATCAACTTGTGTAATATATCCGTTAGGAAAAGTGTGTTTCTTTAGTATGCATTTGTAAATACTTAATCCAACGGTCACGATATGTTCCTGACATAGAGTGATCCGACGGCTCAACTTTTCTTAGATCATACCTACCCTTGATCCATGGATTAACACCCAATTGGTCCATGATCTCTATTTAAAGAGCATGGAGGGTCATTGGAAAGTTGATCGATTATGAGAAGCTCATTTGTAACTTTCTTTCTTTGCATAATAAATTGTCCCGTAGAAGCTATTTGGTCGGGGCCATGGAGTGTTTCCCTCACGAGGGTTTAAACCACGTCAAAACATCGATGTATCGATCTGTGATCTGTTTGTGTGAAGTGGTTGCTCTAGGAGTTTGGTCTTTTGGGAGTACCCTGTGTACCTGAAGAATTCAAGTATTTCAAGCTATGCGAATCCATTCCCATATAATTGTTTTAGTTGGTATGGTCCCAACCATCCACAATTGAGTTTCTCTATTTGATCATGTTTTCGATTATCATATAAGAGGACGAGTTGGCCTTCCTTGAACTCATGATTTTTTAATATGCTATCATGGTACCTATTCATTCATCCTTTTATGATTTTTTGTTATAACTTGGACCACAACCCATCTTTGTCAATTTTTTCTAGTTCTTGCAATTAGTGTTTCATTGATATGCCAATATTCCATCATTCTTATATCACAATGCATAGTGAAGGTACCAAATATTCCATATGCATGGTAGATTCTTTTTTGAACACCAGTTAGAACGGTGTCTGTCTTGAGCTTTTGTGCTAAGTGGTTCTATAAGCCCATAATTTTTTATGTAGTCAATTTTTCCAATCTATTCGTTTCAAATCACATGTTTTCATTAGTATTGATACAAGTATTTTGCTTGTGTTTTTTTCCTATCCATTCACTCTTGAGTAATATGGATTGCTCTTATTATGTAACACTTGGAATGTATCCATTACGTGATTAATGAATTAGGCCATGAAGTGTGTTCCTTGATCCAAGTTTATTTGGATAGGGCATCTGAAATGAAAAAATACCTCCTCAAAAAGGAATTTAGTTGTTACCTCCACTGTCATTGCTCTTGTGTCCCTCTTCCCATTTGGCGAACATGTCGATGGCCGTGATGATATATTTACATTATTTTCCCTTGATTGGTACAAATGGTCTAATGAATTCAATTTCTTAATGCTCGAATGGTTCCATCAATAGTATTGGGTTGAGTTCATGGAAGTTGTGGGTATGTGGTTTATTTTCTACCTTTTGGCACTGTTCACAACTTCTCACCTTCTTATATCTATCCTTAAACAATGTAGGCCACCATAACCCCATGCCTAGTATATCTTGAGATGTTATGTTTGTGGAGAAGTGTTTGCCCACTATCCCATAATGTGCTTCATTTATGGGTTGTTCTATCTCGACAAGTTTGATGTATCAATGAATTATCCTGTCCATCTTGATGCAGTATAAGTTTCCCAATATGATATTAAATTTGAGGGATTTATGGACCGAGCTCTATCTCTAATCCATGTTGAGCCCTTGGGGGGATTCCCGTGGTATAGGAAGTATAGGATGTTTGATAAGTATCTTGTGTTTTGATGATTAGGAAAATATTTGTGTTGGGGAAATCTCCTTCTCCATATGAACTTTTTCCCCTCGTCTCTATGCAGGGTAAATGGTTTAGTTTGACATGTGCTTTGCTATGTTTGACAAATATTTTGAATTCGTACTCCTATAACAACATGATCGATCAACTTATTTATCCTACTAGGATGGGTTTGTTTACTATGTACTTCATTGCATGATGGTCGATGTAGAAGTTGTTTTCCAGCAGGTAATGTCGAAACTTTTGGAGTGCATAGATCGTGCCCAATGCCTCCTTCTCTGTTGTGTTATAATTTTTCTTAGCCATGGTTAATTTCCTACTAGCATATAATATGGGATAATCTATGTTTTTCTCTTCTAGTTGGGTCAAGATTGCTTAGATGGCTATACTATATGCATCAAATATACATGGAAAATTTTCTTCCAATTGGGGAATGACAGAATTGGGGCATTCATATTTCTATTCTTTAGTTCTTCAAAAATATTTTGGTATTCTGTGATCCATTTGAAAGTGGTTTCCATTTTTAGTAATTGTTCCATTGGGTAAGATATATTAGCGTATCCCTTAAAAAACTTCTAGTAATATCCCATGTGACCAAGAAAGAATTTTACCTTTGATGGATTGGTTGGTGGTACAAAATATTTAATAACTCTCACTTTGTATGGGTTAGCCATGGTTCCATCCTTGGAGATTGTATGTCCTAGTAGTTTCCCAAAGGGTTTTAGGAATTGACTCTTTTTAGGATTCAATGATACTCCATCTTGCAGCATCGGTAAGAATCAGTCGTAGATCCAATACATGATTGTTCAAATAACCAAAGAGTGCCTAGTTGTCCAAATAGACTTCAAGTGATTTATTAATGAAATCCTTGAATATTTCAATAATAATTCTTGAAAAACATGCCGACGAGTTAACCATTCCTAACAACATTCTTCTATATGTGAAGGCCCCCCATTTGGTGGTGAAATATGCTAGTAGTATATCTTTTTCCATCCCTAATACATGATTTTAACATGAGTAGCCATCAAGAAAAGAGTATAACTCCTTACCTTGACAACTTCTAACACTCCTTTTGAAAACAAGGATAGGAAGGGGTTCTTTATCGTTACCCGATTCGGTTTCCAAAAGTTGATGCAGATTCTTAATTTCCCATTCTTCTTTTTCACCACTACAATTGGGGACACACACTCACTTTCCTGTACTTCATAAATGACCCCTGCCTTGATCGTTTTGTCCAATTCTTCCCAAACCTTCCACTTGTGTTCGAGATTCATTTTATATGGTCGTTGTTTGAGAGGTTTTTCCCTTAGTTGAAGTTTGATATTGAACTCACTGAAATCCCTTGGGATCCCTTTCAAATCATGGTAGCTATAAGTGAAAACATCCACAAATTCCTTGAATAGTACGATAGCTTCTACTACTCTCTTGTCATCATGACAGCTTTTGACTTCTAGGTAGTGGGGTTCTTCTCCTTCCTTAGCTACATTTACCTTCTTCTATGCCTCTTTTAACCTTGGTATTTTTGTTCGTGTTATGTTTATTTCATGCGTGTTGTCCTACTCCTTCATGTATTGTTCTAGAACTTGCTTTTGTGCTTCCTTTGTTATATGATGAGCACCATCCTTGTGTTTTTATCTACTTTATGGTCAACAATAAACTAATTCGTATTCCACAATACTAGTAAATTTTGATTATTTTCCATTGGTCCCTTATCAAGTTTTTCCTAGAATTTTTCCCATAATTTTTTCTAGTCCCTGGTTTCCTTTATCCAATCTTGGTGGCAGTACCATTTGTAAGCAAATCCATCGAGGAGTCTTGGTAGAATATGGATAGATGCCTCATTGGTGTCACTATAGTTTTGCAATTGTCTTAATTTGATGTGCATGCCACATGAACAACTCCATAATTTCGAGAATACTTTTCTCCCTTTAAGTTTTGGAAGCAACATTTGACTAACACCTAATTTTTTTCCCATGTTGGTTTCATATTTCCCACAATGTGTGTGAACCACCATTGAGTGTTTCTTTGTCAAATACCTATTTTTTGTGAAAGAAATAAAATAATAGTTCTTGGAATTAATGATAATATGTAAAAAATAAAAGAATAGTTCTTGGAATTAATGATTATATGTAAAAAAGAAGTTAAAAGTAAAATTATTTTGTAATTATGTAATAGTGAGGAGTAACAGGAAAGGGTTGTTACTTTCCATCATGAAACCTTTCATATATTATTTATTCAAGGTAAGGCTATTGTATTGGAGGGAAAGAGGAATGCATAGAAGTTGTGCAGGTGGTAAGATGATAAACTTTGCCAAGGTTATATTGGATATGTGACCTCAGAGGTGACCTAGTCTAACAATTCCTTACCTGATAAGGAAATTCCTTTTCATATGATATTTTCTTAGTCCAAGACAAGCCTTATACCATATGAGTCTTATTGTACCCGCACCTCTATTTTATGAATAAAAGGAAGGAAATGTTATTGAATATCTATTTAATGTGATATTGTGAAATTATAATGCATTGTATTATTTGTATCTTTTGATAGTGTTTCCATATTATTCTTATGTTCAAAGTCATATTTAACCAACAATAAATATACACATTCTCCTTCTTCGAGAAACAATGATGGCATGAAACATAATAATATTTAGATATTAACCCACGAAAAATATACCCTCACATTTGGTATCAAGGCCATATCTATGTCTAATCTAACCAACTTTGAAATATTTAAGAAAATAGTATAGATGGCAGAATGTTGAAATAGAATATATTTTGAGAAATTGGTAACTATGAGATCTTTAAGAAAATAGTAATATAGTAAGATCTTGAAATAGAAATCGAATATAATTCAAGAAAATGGTATGAGGACCTTTACTTGAATCTAAGCCATTTTTTTTAATGAGCCTCTCTTGTATATCCAAAATAAATTTGTAAAAAAAATAATAATCTTAATTTTATTTGGAATAAATTATATTTGATGCAAATGGAGAAGCCATCACTTTCCCAGAAACAAGCTTATATGAAATATTAGTTCTACGTGAAAATGTGCGAAACATGCAAGCACATTACTATACTATTGATCTTTTGGCATGCTTGTGTTTTTTACATGGAGTTTTTGATATGATAATTCCTTTTGGGAATTGCTTCCACTTTCCATCTATAATATAGGTATTTCCAGTTCCTAGAAAAGTCAAATTTAAATATAAATCATAGCCACATTCTTTCAATATGTTAGAAATTTTAATCTGTAATTTAACTTGTGAAGCCACTTTGTATGGAATTCATAGGGGAGTAGTGTCTCCTACTAACATTATAGTTGATTGTTGCATGGCGATTATGTTCATACATATTATTCGCTCTTGATTGTTATGTGATATTCATGGAATTTCTAGTTGTGATGACGCAAAAGAAATTATGGGTTGAACATTTTCGAGGATTGCATAGAGAGAGAAGTAACATGAAGATTTTATGGTCACAACATCAAAAATAAGATTATGTTTATAAAACAACCCATTGGGTGGAATTTCCAAGCAACATTAATCAAAGATAGCTTGCATGCATTAATATAATGTGTAGATATTCTTTCTTGGTTTTAAATCTTATGAAAAATATGAACAAATTACATTGTATATAAGGTATAAACTAGATGGAAACATGTCAAATTTATTGGAGGAATTATGTAAACTCAAAAGTACAGGATATCACTTATGAAAATGGAAATATGAGATACTCACTTACTATTTTTCTATGTGGTAAAGTATGGGTTATGACACACATAATTAGTTTACAACAGGATAGGGTTTCGAGTTTTATAATTATTTTATTTTATAATTATTTGTGTTAGTATACCTTTAAGACTAAAAATAAAATTGAGTGAAAGTAAATTTGCAATTTTGAATGACTATATCAATTGATAATTGATGTAGTAAAATGTTAAGAGTGTGCATATTTATTTTGAAGAGATAAATATGGTTCATATAATAAAAAACCTAGACATGAAGAATATGATTTTTTCCAAAATCTAGATAATTTTTAAAAAGGGGGATATACAGAGCAAATATATACCCCCCCCTTATGGGATATACATAGCGAATATATATATCCCCCGAAGTAAGCTCATAAGGAGGAATATACATGCAATGGAAATGATGAATCATTTTATTGGATTATGGAGGAGACTCCGATCACTCACCAATCTGCCTTGAAATCCTGGGAAACTCTACAAAATGGTGAAAATAATACACATTATATTTTAGACTTGTCATTCATATCCGAAGGAAATTTAAGAATAGAGAAGATTTAGTGGAGCCAATTTCTTTTACTATATTTGAGTGAAATTCTACATGTTTTATTTATAGGGAAGTAACATCATCAACAATATTTGAATCTTTGATTTGAAAAAAAAAAGAGAGAATGGAAGAAATAATAAAAAATACTATCATTATTATGACATCTAGACATCAATTAAAATTTTCAAGACAAAGTGATGGAAACCTTAAGGGGCATAGTTTTATCACATGATTATTACATTGAAGTACTTTGATAATCAAAGTGGATGATTAAGCAAACAAAGAGGTGTGTTATGGGTAGATGTCCAAATGCTAAACAAACAAAGAAAAATGAGTCAATAAGGGCGATATGTTGTCACATTAAATGTTACGTAACATAACGTTACATTACCAAAAATAAAAAGATTAAACAATTCATGTCGACTCATAAAATAAAAAACTAAAGCCAAATGAAAAGTAATTAAAAAAGTCCACGTATGCTCATAAAATAAAAAAATAAAACCAACATAGATACATCTTAAAATTTTTCTAGACGTGTAAAAAATTAAAGATAAAAAACTTTACACATGAAATTAGATCCCTCTCTCGATGCTTGATACATCTGGTTTAAGATGGATCTAAGCTGCACAATTAATTTTAATATCGTGATTGTGTAATGTTATGTTAATTTTGACTTGGTTGTAAAGTGATTAAAGATAACCTTGATTTGGTCAATAGTGTGTTTAGTGTTAGCATTTTACAAGCTCATGGTTTTGGGTAACCCATGGTATTTTCCCATGGTTTTATCCTATGATGAAGCTTATTTAAATGCTTGAGTAACTCAAGTTCCCATGGTAAAAACACTTGTTCTTCTTATGCGCTTGTTTATTATTTTCTAACACAATGATCATTATGAGAGTTGTAAAGAGTTTGGTAAGTTATTAAATATTACTATACTATGTATGTAAAATTATAGGAAAAGTATGCAATTTATAAAATGAAAATGTAAAAAGCTAAAGTAAAATAACATATAATAAAATTGAATCTAATACATTGGGATACTTTGAATACATAGGGATACTTTATCGAAATGTGATAGTTATATAGTTTTGTGATTAACCATCAATGACATGAATTTTATGTTTTAAGGGAAATAGGTGGGATGAACTCATATATAAAATACGGTGTGTACTATATGGTTAGAGTAAAGGTAATCATATTCTTATGAATATATTTTAATTATTTGAAGTGTTGAACATAAAAGGAGATGGATCACATTTTAATAGTGTATATTTTAAGAACCAAGAAAATGTGGAGTTAATAATTCCTAAGTTTGCAATCAAAATTAGTAATGTCCCCACTTTGGAGGCTCCATGGTCAACCTTCTAACCCACCTAATCCCCATGGGTTTAGGAAAAAATTTAATTAATGAGTGAGGGGTTGATTATGATCTATGGTCATTTAATTTAGTTCAATTAAATCATTGGAGAATAATATATTCTATAGTTTGTATTTTTAATTAATTATTAAATGCTAGATAAGTTGTAAATGCATAGGAGGGCCTAGGAGGGCCCATAGGAGGCTAAAAAGATGGAATCTGGAGGAAAAGTGGTAAAAGCCAAGAAATCCATTGAAAAGTAGGAAAAGTAGTGAAAAACAGGAAAGTGGTAGAAAAGCAGAAAAAGAAGAAAGCAAAGAAAAGTAGGAAAGCACTGGAAAAGTAGGAAAGCAGAGAAAATTAAGGAAAATAAAGAGTTTCCGAAAGCATAAAAGCAGACCAAAGCAAAAAGGAAAGGAAAAAAGGAAAAAGATAGATAGAGCTGCCAGTCCAAAATTAGTCAATGAGGGTGCATTGGATGAGGATGGTGGACCACATGCATTTCATATTAAATCCAAATAATATTATAAAATAAGGAGGAGTGCACCCATTGGCATATTTTTCCAGTTTGAGTTTTGCATTGAGAGATTCGAGCTTCTCAAGACTTGGGAGATGTGCCCCTAGTCACAATTGGGAGATGTGCCCCTAGTCACAATTGGGAGATGTGCCCCTTTTGTTCCTCATTCTAGTGTGGATTCTGTCAGTTCATGAGGAATAAGGAATTCATCCCTTCTCATTGAGGCAACTTTCAGGTCCATTTCATTTTAATATACATGCTACCTTTTTCAGTGTTGAAGATTTCATCAGTTGGGGCATTTTCTTCCATGACTTGTAATTGCCTATGTTATTGAGGGAGGTTAGCGAACCCATGGGTATTTTATGCTATTTTTGAAGATATATAATGTCAAGTATCCCCTTTATTATTCAATTCAATGATTTTTGTTTCTGTTCTCCAAATTATTTCTCCATATTTAATGAATAATTGATCCTATGCTCGTTATGGTGTTAAATTTGACTAGTTTTCCAGAATCTTTTATTAGACTGACTTCCATGGATCCAAATATCTATCGGTGAGTTGATGCAGTAAGAGGACATATTATAGGACCCATATCAGTTTTCATATTAGAAATTCGTGACCCTTAGATTCCATTCGAATTGTCTTGGAAATCCCCTAGTTGAGTAGTCCAAAAACTAGTCTTAATTTACTATCTTCTAAATCGAGTTCAGTTGTTCCTAATTGATAATCCTAAGGTTGTTTTAGCTAGTTTGGGGTATTTTCAATATAGACACTTCCATATCTGCACCAGAATCCATTGGGTTCCACATAAGTCCCGCGGATATTGCCTCAGAGTATTTGGCTTTGCCAAAGGGTTGTCCTAGGCGTGATGCACCCAGATAATGTGCATCTGTCGAATTGGGAGTTTGTTTAGGATGCTGTAGGTTTTCCTTGAGATCTATAAGGTCCTAAAGTCCATTTTGGGAAAAATTGGGAGAGTCTAGAGGTGTTTAGGATTTTATTTTTGAATTCTATCCAAACTAGTTAGTTCTTTTGTATCCATCCCACCCACTACGTGTTAAAATTTTTGAATCTTTGAGTTAGTTTGGTTATAATTGGTTTGGGTACATTAGAGTGGTATTAGAGCATGGTACTATGGACACGTGAGAAAAAATACCAAGCTCCATAAACTCTCAGACAAAGAAATATTGTAGATCACATATTCAAAGTTGCAGAATGAGGCTCATACCATTGGTTGAAAAAGACTTTGAGCAGTATGAAGAAGAGGATATAATATATATAGATGGAGGATTGCATATGCCATAAGAGGAGGATGAATATTCTTGTGACATGAAATACATATATGACATAAGGCCCAATTCACCAAGGGTGATCCTTGAGGATGAATTAACAAAGAGGATAGCAGCAGAGAAAAATATGCCTTACCATTATCAAGAATATTTAGCTCTGGGTAAGGAGATTTGTGCAACTATTTCCTTTAAAGATTATTTTTATGTCCAGTATATATTTTGGCCCCAAGTTTTGGATGAGACTTCTTTTGAGGGCAATAATCCATCTAGAGAGGAGCAAGGTTGTTCCACTTCTCCGAGCAAAGAAGAAGAAAAAGGAATCGAATATGAAGCTTCATCAAAGCCATTTGCTTCTAGCATGAGGAGGTTCTTTGGGTTTTCTTTGAGTAGAGTCTCCAAGGATATTGATCCTAATACAACCGAGGACAAAGATTCATCATTTTTCTTTAAGAAGAAAGATCAAGTGACAGATGAGCCATCTTATGGAGAAGAACCAAAATCAACCTTCTAGTGACCACTAGAGATTCATGATGAAGCTAATGTCAACTACAAAAAGAATGAAAACAAATCAGAAAATTTCAAAGAGGACTCTCATGAGATGCATTTACTAGTAGGGCAGTTAAAGGTAAGCAAAGAGAATGTTAGGACAACCATGAAATTTTTTGATGATACAATGGCCTTGATGATAGATTGTTAGTGGAAATCTTTGGGAACAACTGAAAAATTGAGAGAAGAATCTTCCCTTTCAGCCTTGGAGGAAATTTGAAAAGAAATGGTAGACATTAAAGGTAACTATCTACACCTGATTTCCGATAGAGATAATATTCTTAAGCTTACTAAGATGTATCATTGTGCATTACAAGAAGAAGAAGATGAAGTGGACAAGCTCACTCATGAGCTTGCGGACACCCATGATTCCTTGAAGAGCACATAAGAGGCCCTTCAAGAATCATAAATGCAGATTGTTCAACTTTGTGTGAAGTTGATTGTTGTACATCCTTCATCCTATAAGGAAAGTAGTCAGTTGTGTATGACTGGTAACATTCCCAAGTTGATGGAGGAACCTCATGTGAAGGTTGAGCATGAGGAACAATCAGATTTACAGGTGCTTGAGGAGAATTTTGGTATGGAGGATGTGGGCCAAGCACTTGTTTTGCAATAGTAGGATTATGAGATACCTATATCGGAGGAAGACTTTTCTTTGGAGGAGGTGTCTGATCACATTCCATATGGATCAACACACAAAAGTGATTATTCATCCATTGATTGGGTGGGTATAGGCATCATTGAAGCGAAGAATCCGGGAGGTAAAGGATTTCTTTGGTTCTACAATGAATTTTGTTATAACTAACATTGCCTTGACATGCGAGCATAAAAACAAATATATTTTGCAGACATTAGATACGTACAATATACATGCCCACAAGGATTAGGTGTGCAAATATATGGCAGTTTTGGAATCACCATGTAAGAGAATACCAACTTGCACTCATGGAAGATTGGATGTCCCAGTGCAAGAGATAAACTTGATGGCACAAGAGGAGGTCCAAATATTATTGGATCAATTGGAAAGTGTTCTCAGAGGAATTGGTAGCGATGCACTATCAATATGGTTATGGGATCCAGGTATCCTTTGGATTTACAATCTATTCTAGGTGACCAAAAATTTGAGAATATTGCAACATGATCAATGGGATCCCGGAGGGCGAGTTAGCTTTGATTTCCAAAAGTATATCCAAGTGAATCAGTGGTTTAGTTTCCTACATGGAAATTCTTATGAAGGATGGACACACTATGTTCTTGCTTGGTGGGTTGGGAGTCTTCAAAAAACTCTTTGTGTTGACACCAAGAAGTGGAAGAAGGTGGCATGAGAATGTTTTTGGGAACCTTCCTCCTGGTAGACCACCAGAAAAAGAAGCTGAGCATCTATCCGAATGGGTGAGTGAGGAACATGCCCATAATTCTGATTTTTCATATAAGGAAGAGAAAAATAATGTTGTAGCATATGTATTTCTTCCTTGGATAGAAGATTCAATTACTTGTAAAGTTTAGTTAGTAGAAGAGTCTTCTAAACACAATTTTGCATGTGAATCATTGAATGATTTGATCCAAGGAGAACAATATTTGATCATGAGTGGAGTCATATATTTAGTGGCAATATATGTTGTTGATGAGGTGATTGTGAGGGCCACCCATGACTCACTCCTAGTTGTACTCTTCCTTGAAAGGGGATTAGAGGCTCAACACAAATTCACTCATACATGCAGACATCTCGAGATATTCAAAGGTGAATGTGAAAGACACATCAAGGAATCTCTTGGAGCGTATTTCACAAGGACACATCTAAGTCCAATTGCATTCAAAGTCATGGTCTAGAAAAGAAGTGAGTTTCATGAGAACAAGTACCATCCCAAGCTTGATCATATCCACTTTGGCCATCATCAAATTTGGATAGGGGAAAATGTTCTACAGGGAGCAATTCTTGGTTTTCAATGTGGCAATTATGGATTCCTATTTATGACCATTCGCTTGATTCATGCACCCATTGCTTCACATACTAATATGAGGAGAACGTACGACAAGGATATTGGTGAGTTGGTGATTGCTTCCTTTGATAGCACTATGAATTATTGTAGGATGTTGGAGAGGCATTTTCTCAATTTGGAAATTGTATTGAATACTTGGATAGAGTAGCCATTGTATGATAATGTGCTTGAATGTGAAGTTGGAGGGATTAAGATTATGTATCTTGATCTCATGCTTGAGCAAGGCAAGTTTGGTGTCTACATGAAGAAGGATCAACCTACCTTTGTTTGGTCTTTGTACAAATATGTGACCAATCTAAGTAAATCCATTGGGGGTGATGCATCATGTAGAGGATTCTTCCATTTGAAAACAAACATGGCTGTCCAAGTTGGAAAAGGAGTTTCCTATTGGGATGAGAAATTAGAAAAGAAAAAATTTATTAAAGGAAGGACAGAAGTGGTAAGTGGTTGCATAGTGTTTTCCTTACTAGATTTTGATCCACCATTGATGGTTGAGTGTGGTGCTACCAAAGAAGACATGAAGGTAGTTATGATGAAGAATAGAAATCCCATTTCTTTTGAGAGTAAAATGTTGCATCTCCATGAGAAATTCTATTTGATCCATGGCAGGGAGGTGCTATCCCTTGAGCATGCATTGGATAAATGTGGAACATACTCAAATGGCAGCGAGCTCGTGTTCAAGGTTGATCACCATAGTCCAAGGAAAATTTTGAACCAAAAGGAGATTGTTGACAAGCCGCAAAATTGAGTGAATGAAAATTATGCATTTTTTTCTTTGAAAGATTGCTCCCATTCTTTGGTATCTAACCATTATGTCTTAGTAGAGATGATTAGAGAAGCCTTAATACAAGTTCATATTTTGTAACTCTTGGGAAAATAAGTTTGCAATTGCAAGGGTATCACCATTTCACTTGTAACAAAGAAAAATTGGCCATTTTGCAAACATTGATCACATTCAAGCCATATGTTTGGCCATTTTGCAAACATTGATCACATTCAAGCCATATGTTGCGAGACAATTAAAAATGGAACATTCTAAGAGCAGGTTCAACTATAAATTGACGGTAAAGGATGACCAATACAAGTTTAAAAAAAGGGTCATCTATTTTGGAGGAGAGATTCATATTTCTCCTGAGACAGTCTAGCAGCAATATTTTGGAGGCAGTACACATGTTCTTCATCACTTATGTTTTCAATTGTTTGAGGACAAGAAATCATGGGTGGGGAGGACTGTAATTTCACCACTTTAGAGGATCCATGGTCAACCTTATAACCCATATAATCCCCATGGGTTCAGGTAGAAAGTTAATTAATGAGTGAGGGGTTGATTTTGATCTATGGCCATTTAATTTAGTTAAATTAAATCATTGGAGAAGAATATAGTCTATAGTTTGTATTTTTAATTAATTATTAACTGCTAGATGAGTTGTAAATGCATGGGAGGGCCCATGAGGATTCATAGGAGGCTTAAAATATGGAATCTGATGGAAAAGCAGTAAAAATCAAGAAAGCCATTGAAAAGCAGGAAAAGTAGTGAAAATCATGAAGGTGGCAGAAAAACAGGAAAAGTAGTGAAAAGAAAAAAACAACATAAAAGCAGAAAGTAGAGAAAAGCAGGAAATCACTAGAAAAGTAGGAAAGTAGAGAAAATCAAGGAAAAGCAGGAGTTTCCAAAAGCATAAAATCATACTAAAGTAGAAAGGCAAGAAAAAAAGGAAAATGATAGATAAAGCTGTTAGTCCAAAATTAGTTAGTGAGGGCGCATTGGATGAGGATGGTGGAACACATGCTTTGCATCTTGAAGCCAAATCATCTTATAAATTAAGGAGGAGTGCACCCATGGACATATTTTTCCAGTTTGAGTTTTGCATTGAGAGCTCTGAGCTTCTCAAGACTTGGAAGATGTGCCCCTTCTGTTCCTCATTCTAGTGTGGATTCAGTTGGATCATAAGGAGTAATGAATTCATCCCTGATAATTAAGGCTACTTGCAGGTCCATTGCATTGTTAGATACGTGCTACCTTGTTCAGTGTTGAATATTTCATTAGTTGGAGCGTTTTCTTCCATGACTTGTAATTGCCTATTTTATTGAGGGAGTTTAGCGACCCCATGGGTATTTTATACTATTTATAAAACTATGTAATGTAAATTATCCCCTCTTTTATTCAATGAAATGATTTTTCTTTCCGTTCTGCAAATTATTTCTCCACCTTTAATGAATAATTGATCCTATGCTTGTTATGGTGTTAAATTTGACTACTTTTCCATAATCTTTTATTAGAATGACTTCCATGGCTCCAAATATCTATCTGTGAGTTGCTACAATAAGAAGGAATATTATAGGACCCATATAAGTATTCATATCATAAATTCGTGATCCTTAGAAGCCATTTGAATTGTATTGGAAATCCTCTAGTTGAGAAGTCCAAAACTAGTCTTAATTTCCTATCTTCCAAATGGAGTCCAGTTGTTCCTAATTGATAATCCCATGGTTTTTTTTCCTGGTTGGGGGTAGTTTCAATCCAACCACTTCCATACCTGCAATAAAATCCATTGGGTTCCACATAAGTCCTGGGGATATTGCCTCAGAGTCTTTAGCTTTGCCAAAGGGTCGTCCCAGGCATGATCCACCTAGAGGATGTGCAACTGTCGAAGTTGGGAGTCTGTTTAGGATACTGTAGGTTGTCCTTGAGATATAACAGGTCATGAAGTCCATATTGGTAAAATTTGGGAGAGTCTAGAGGTGTTTGGGATTTTATTTTAAAATTCTAGCCAAACTAGTTAGTTCTTTTGTATCCAGCCTACCCACTATGTGTTTAAATTTTTAAATCATTGAGTTAGTGTGCCTATAATTGGTTTGGGTACATTACAAAATTTTGTATAGGTTTTCTTTTGGTTATTTAGATATCATTTATAAGAGCTACAATGAAAATATTAAAATAATTATGTGGATTTTGAAAAAACAAAACAAGTGTAGAGGTTAGAGTTTCTCCAAGGATGGAGAAACTTTCAAATGGGTGAGAGTCCATATGATTGATTACGTGGCAAAATAAATATACATAAATTAAAAATTTGGTCACTCTAAATAAGTTATTATTTAAAAATATCCATCCTATTAAGGATAATCTTGAACCACGTAGATGTGAATTTTATTTTCCAACTTTTAAACTATCTCAAAGTTAAGAAAAATATATCTAAAATTGATATCATATTAAAATAAATCGTTAAGGATATGAAGTTATGCGATCGTATTATAAAGAGAAATGAGGTTAAATTTAAGTTCTTTTATGTACGAATGAACCCATTAGTACTTTATTGTGACTAGAGGGGATTTTTACAACTCAATATAAGGGAGAAATGTAATTTCGTGCTAAACATGGAGTTGACACATGGCACTTCAATAAAATAATAACATATTAAGTAAAAAAATTAGAATTTCGACCCTAACCTAAAGTTCAAAACACACACACACATTAAAACTAAAATAATTATTGAAACTTGGATTCTTGATCTATGATGTAACTGTGTGTGATTTATGGAAGATTTTGGATCTGAATATGAAGTTCTTATTGTTTTCAACCATAAGGTATATATTATTTAATTTAATAATTGATATCGCTTTCAAGTGAAAGTTTAGCTATGTCCAAGTAATTACTTGATATGGATATTACGGAATTTGTCTAAAATTTATATCTTTGCAATTTGCATTTTTTATAATTACGATGGCATTCATATTTTATAATTTTATCTAATATAGTTTTATTAGCAACACAAACTATCTTAACTTCAAATCCATCATGAGAGGATAGGGATCAAATCCCTCAAAATACAAAATTTTCCTTAATTTTTTCACTCTATAAAAGGTTTGCACCTAGAGGGATTTGATTCCTATCGACGCATGATAGATTTGGAGTTAAGATGGATCTACGATGGTTATAATAGTAGAGTATTTGAGTAAGATACTTTAAATAGAAATACTTATTACTATATTGATAGTAATAGACATATGTATTATATAATATAAGATAAGAGGATTATTATGTATTTATATATATCTCAGGTCACATAGTGCGTTTATAAGTTAATATTATACCTAGATTTTAGTGCTTTTATTGAATGTTAACTAAGATAATACATAATATTTAATTATGTATAGTTGTAATATAAAATGATATTTATATATTAGAAAAATAAGGTTATAGATTTTATTTTCTTATAATAGTTTCCTTCCACCATGAATTGATCACATTTGTAGAGATCAAGTAATGGTGCACTTAAAAATCTAGTAAGATAGACACATAATAAAAGAAGGGATGCATCAATATATTTTAATTTTAATGATTAAAAAAATAGACAATATATACTTTATGTAAGGAAAGTATGATATAATATCACGTATGCAAAGCATACTATATGTGTAGGAGCAATGTCTACGATGAAGTGTATATATGAATGCAAAAGAGGTGTATAATGAATGCATGTTGAGAAGTTATAATATCATAATATATAGTATATCTAGGGTGTGGTCTCTAAAAAATCACAATCCACTAAGTGAAGGTCATGATAATATATGATAATTACGTTGATATTATGTACCATGATAAATGATACCCTAGATGTAATGTACCCAATTAAAAATTTAGGCACATTAACCCCAACTTTCCAATAGAGGGTAAATTAATCCCCAATTTTCCCCAAAATGTGGCTTTATTATGTTTACCGAAATATGAATAATATGGTGCAACCAACAATGTTTTCTTTCAAACCACTATAATGTGTTCGATCAGAGGGACCCAATCCAATACTTAGATCTATCAAACCCAATGCAACCCTAGAGAATCACTGGATTCAAAATTAGAAGCATTAGTTCAAATTTGACCACACAGAACATGAGAATTCCAACTCTTCCCAAACACCTCCTAATAGACTCAAATCTCACCCAAGCAGCTTCAAATGGAGCCAAACACTCCCAATATGACCACTAATAGACTTCAGAGGAATTTTATGGAAGCTTTGAACACTTTACATAGACATTTATAATTGAGGGTATATTAGCATAATTGTACATGTTGACATACCGATAAAATGATCATAAATTCACTAACCCTCGTGGAGAAAAATCCAAAATCCTTTCATTGGCTATCCGACTAAACATCGACACAAATTTGACGAAGACTTGAGAAAACCGTCAGTGCAATTTTGGCGGATTGCGATGAATTATCATGCGTTAGATTATCAACATCAATAAATTCATTTACTTGACCATCGTGAAGACCAAAGTGACGCTGAAGAGGAGACTTTATCCGACATACGTCCGTCGGATACCTGACTAATGATGCGTCGGTTATTCGACCAAAGGGGAGACGAAAAGGTTCCTTTATCTGACGCCCAAATTTCGTATGTGCGATTAGATGTTTTGTAGCTATCCAACCAAGGTGAAGATGCATAAATTCCTTTATCCGACACAACATCGTCGGAATATAGACAACCATTGCATCGACTATCCGACCAATGCAATGAAGACGAGTGTTAATTTTTCGATAATTTCATTCCATTATCATTAGGATCTATAAGATAATAACATGTACAACATATCTATAGCATATCAATCATAAACACAATCATGCAAGCACACAAGAGACACAAAGTTTCATCGGGGAAAACCAAGAAGGTGAAAAACCCAGCAACTTCCTCAGAGATAGAATAAGCCCCAATATAAGATCACAAGGATCAAACCCAATAAGATGTCTCTAGCAGATGCTCCTCCTCCTCCACAAGTGCGCCACTTTCTCTCTTAGCTATGCGAGCTTGAGAAGTGAGTGAATGAATCAAATGAGAGACACAACCTCTCTATTTATACATTGACTTGACCTGCCAATAAATCACTGGGACCAACTTTCTACTCTAGTCTAATAACCCAACCACATGACCTAACTAGGTTTGACCCCACACAGGTGGTCTAATAACCCATCAATACAAATGACGACACATACAATGTAACTTACGACACTTGCAAATACAAATGACGACACTTCCAATCAGAGGAATAATACATCTCTGTTGGATATACAATAAAGTACAAATGTAATACATAGAAGAATATCTTCCGAAGTTACAAATACATCAACACTCCCTCTTAACTAGGGAGGTATTCTGAACACAGGTCATCAATACATATTGGCGCAAGTATTCAATTCTGGAGCTGGATCATCATCACTGGATCACGGAGCATCATCATCATCACTGCTGCTATATACGACATCTCGATCACTGGGATATCTCACAATTCTTCTCGCCATAGGAAGTTCTACAGAGCCATCCCTTTTTCATGCTGTATGTAGGCCCACCACCTGTAGGTCTTCATCAACGCTAGCCTTACTGTGGAATCCCCAGGACTTATTACGTTCATCACAAAACCTCGAAAGAGTATCCCAAGATCCTTTATGTTCCTAAGAACGATCGACAAGATCTCCCAGGGAAATATTATATGTGACCCCACCACAAAACCTCGAAAGAGTATCTCAGGATCCTTTACGTGCCTAAGCATGATTGACAAGATCTCTCAGGGCAATATTACATGTGGTCACCACAAAACCTCGAAAGAGCATCCCAGGACTGATTATGAGCGTACTGCTCAACCTATCGGATCTCCCAGGGAAAGATTACATGTGGTCATGGCAAAACCTTGAAAGAGCATCCCAGGATTGATTACGAGCATAATGCTCAACCTATCGGATCTCCCAGGGAAATATTATATGCCATAGGACAAAACCTCGAAAGATCATCCAAAGACTGATTACGAGTGTACTGCTCAACCTATAGGATCTCCCAGGGCAATATTATATGTCCTCCCAAAGCAAAACCTTGAAAGAGAATTTGCCAGATCTCCCAGGGAACTATTACATGCCATAGGCAAAACCTCGTGAGAGTATCTGCAAATCTCCCAGGCAAGATTATATGCTAATTTGCACAACCTGTCCATGGCCACAGAGTATCAACCTGATACTCACCATACATCATCCTGATGTACATGATCATCCTGATCATCATCACTGCATCGTCCTGATGCATTTCATACAGAGCATCGTCTTGATACTCATCATCTAGAGCATCGTCCTGATACTCATCACACATGATCATCCTAATCATCGTCACTGCATCATCCTGTTTCATGTCATCCAGAGCATCATTCTGATACTCATCTCACATGATCATTATGATACTCATATCACATGATCATCGTCACTGCATCGTCCTGATGCATATCATCATGCATTATCCAACTGATCATACAAAGCATCCAACTGATGCATATACAAATACATGATCCAACTGATCATACAAAGCATCCAACTGATGCATATACAAAGAAGTAACTGGAGCATCGTTTTGATGCTCATCACATAGCACTTACATCCACAGCCATGGGAAGGATCCTCCTCTCACCATGATTGGAATGGCTCCTGCAAATGTGTCCCATCACTTCTTCCTCAAAGTATCTTAAATCTGAAGAACACCAAGCCTCTCTCTGAAGTATTCAAACTTCACTCTGGCTAGTGGTTTCGTCAACACATCTGCAACCTACTCATCCGTCGCAACATACACGAGCTTCACTACTCCTCTCCGCACCATATTCCTGATATAGTGATATTTGATCTCGATGTGCTTCGACCTGTCATGGAACACCGGGTTCTCAGACAACTTCACACAACTCTGGTTGTCACAAAATATACAGGTAGCATCCAATGGGAGATCAAATAAGTTAGACATTAGCTTCCTAAGCCATACTGCCTCATAACTAGCTGAACAAGCTGCGAAATACTCTGCTTCGGCTGTACTTAGTGCTACGCAGGACTGTTTCCTACTAAACCAAGAGATCACACCTAATCCCATACTGAAGCAGCACCCCAAAGTGCTCTTTGTATCTGCAGCACTGCTTTCCCAATCTGAATCAACATAACTGTTAGTAATCCAGTTGATTCCTGGCTGTAAGGGATCAAGCGAAGAACATATTTCAACCAATCTTTAAATCCTTAGCTGGCACTGAGATTAGAGGGGGCTCCCTCACAAAATTTCTGATCTAACACTTTCTGCTTATTGAGAAATAGAGGTTATTATAACTTCAAGAATAAACTAGATTTAATAAGGAATTGATATGGAATTTGGTTGGCAGTGGTTACTAGTAGAGCTAGGGATGAGATATGCAAACTTTCAGCTCATAGGTCTTTCCATTGGGAATGGAGTCATAAATAAAAGCTTTAAAAACTAAATTGGACATAATATCAATTTGCAAAGGAATTTCATTGAATGGAACAGTGAACCAGCTTTAAATGAGGATGGATTTAGAAGGTGAAAATGAGAAGACTAAAGGAGTGCCTCTTGGACAAATTCCTAAAATTCCAAGGGTAACAAGGAGAAGACTAAAAGGAGTGCATCTTGTACAAATTCCTGAAAGTCTAATGGTGACAAGAAGAAGACTAAAATGAGTGCCTCTTGGACAAATTCTTGAAAGTCTTCTAAGGATTGATGAAAGAATACACGTGCTGAACCTCCATCATAGAGTAGTCAGCAACTTCTAATAGGCTGCAAAATCTTCGTGAATTAACTTATCAACACAACAAGATGCATATATAACTAACCATAAAGACAACCAAGATTGCAGTCCTTGCCCAACATAGATACATATGTATCATTCAACAAAATATCCAAAACCTCTTAATAATTTCTAAACTGTTGCTCAGATCATTTATTTCAAGAAAGATCAGCAGTGAGGAAAACATTCTGGAATTACAATAGAAAAACAAGCTGCTACAGCCAATGATCTTAATCTCTGCAAAAACCACTACATCTGCTCCTCCATCAGGATCATGAGTCCAATGATAGGTTTCTCTTCATTGAAAGAAGTTACATAATGGCCCGCTGGCCATGGATAGATCAACCCTCTCCTTTCCTGAGAAAATTAGCTGCCCTAATGAATTCGAATTGCCCTGCTTAAATAGAGAGAAGGGTTTGTAACAGAAAAATTGATTTGACAGCTGCATGTAACAGAAAACGGTTCTGGAAAAATCCGTCCCCAAAGGTCTTGAATATCTCACAATATGTGCATTTGTTTTGAAAACAACCCTTGGATAGAGGTAAATTGGCCCATTTCTGAAGTGGGGTTTCAACCGTTTGTTCTGAATCCTCACGGTTTGCCCAGGACAGAGCACACAAAAACATGTCTCCAACAGGTGCGCGACTTACAAAACGTCTTTTGTTTATTGGCGGTTTTAGAGCCCTCAAAAAGTTGTTTGGGAAAACCACTTGAAGGCCCTTGAATAACTCTCTAACTGCCATGTGTCCACAGTGGTTTCCAATTAGGCCCATGTGCCTTTGGTTATGTTTCATGCCACTCATCGAGCCTGAATTCATGAGAACCTTAGATATGCTCATGATTTGACTTTTTTCACAAAGCTTTTACATTAAAAATATAAAAGACAATTATCTCACAAAATATCCTTTATCAATTGGCAGTTTCAGGGACCTCGAGAAGTAGCTTGGGAAAACCACTTAAAGACCCATGAATAGCTCTGTGACTGCCATGTGTCCACAATGGTTTCCAATCAGGCTCATGTGCCTTTGGTTAAACTTCATGCAATGTTTCAGGCTTGAATTGATCAGAGCCGTAGATCTAGGATGCTCATGATCTACCTTTTTCAAAAAGGCTTTTACAATATAATAATATAAAAAATTCCACATATATTAAAAACCTTTTTATCAACTTGGTGGTTTCAGGACTACAAGAAAATGGTTTCCAATTACCACTTTGGGGACCCTGAATCGATGAGAAGCTGCCACGTGTCCACAATGGTTTTGAATTCGGGCCCATGTGATTTTGGTTATCTTTCATGCAACTTTTGAGCCTGAATTCATGAGATCCATTGATCTAGGAGATCATGATTTACAAATAGAAATAAGAGATCATAATAGAAAAATGATTTTACAGCTGGATGTAACATAAACATTTCTGGAAACATCTGTCTCAAAAGGTCCTGAATATCTCACAACTGATGCATTAGTTTTGAAAACGGCCCGCGGTTAGAGGTAAATGGGCCCATTTGTGAAGTGGGGTTTTAACCGCTTGAGCTAATTCCTCATGGTTTTCCCAAGACAACTCATGCAAAAACAGGTCTCCTGCAAGTGCACAAATTTACCACATGTCTCAAAACAACTTTTTATCAAATGGTGGTTTCAGGGCCCTAGAAAAGCGGTTCCCCATTACCACTTTTGGGACCCTGAATCGACGAGAGCCTGCCACATCATCATAGTGGTTTTTCATTCAAGGCCATGTGCCTTTGATTACATTCCTTGCATCTTTTCAAGCTCGAATTCATGACAACCGTAGATCTAGGATACTCATGATCTACCTTTTTTCCAATAAGCCTTTACATTATAATAATGGAATATAAAAGACAAATTATCTTCTCTCTTCTTGATATTCAATTGAAGAATGAAAAATGTGAATTAGGCCATCCAAAACACCAAGATAATTGCAGCAGGTAGATAGGTGCTTGGTTTAAGGCTCAATTTATCATAAAATGAAAGGGGTCAAAATTAGTACTAACAATAACCCTCCATGTTAAACTTTTGATTTGCATCATACTTGAGCCCATAATCAACCGTACCCTTCAGGTAACTCAAAATATGCTTTACAACAACCATGTGAACACTTCTCAGATCTGTCAAGAACTGGCTCAATGTGTTCACCACAAAGCAAATATCTGGTCTCGTGTTGCTCAGGTACATCAAGGACCCAATCATCTGACGATACACAGTGACATCAACCGGATTAGATGAAGCATCACACAGAAGCTTAAGGTTCGATGCCATAGGTGTGGCCATGGCCTTGCAGTCCATCATCCCAAACCGCTTCATGATCTCTACTGCATACTTCCCTTGTCCAAGGAATATTCCATCTACACTCTGCCACACCTCCATGCCTAGAAAGTAGTGCATCATCCCCAAGTCCTTCATCTCAAACTTGGTAGTAACCTTCCTCTTGGTGTCGGCAATCAACCCATCCTCAACTGTAACAAATAGGTCATCCACATACAGTAGTAGTATCACAGGATTGCCTTCCTCAACCTTGTAGTAAAGGTTGGAATCCGCTTTACTCTTAATAAATCCCAAACTGGATAGGAAGCTGTCCATCCTACCATACCAAGTCTTAGGAGCTTGCTT
Source organism: Larix kaempferi (assembly GCA_027924585.1). NCBI lineage: Eukaryota > Viridiplantae > Streptophyta > Pinopsida > Pinales > Pinaceae > Larix > Larix kaempferi. The sequence goes on from BSBM01000264.1 coordinate 2,071,023, forward strand.
CAATCCATACAAGGCTTTCTTCAACCTGCACACATACGAATCCCTACCATGTGTCTCAAAACCAAGTGGCTGCTCCACATACACTTCCTCTTCGACTACACCATCCAAGAAAGTTGTCTTGACATCCATCTGGTGTATCTTCCACTTCATCACTGCAGCCAGAGAAAGTATTGTTCTGATGGAAGTGTATCTGGCTACAGGAGCAAAAATTTCTTCATAGTCTATTCCCTCTTTCTGGGAGAAGCCACGAGCTACAAACCTCACCTTGTATTTCTCTATGCTGCCATCTGCAACATGCTTGATCTTATAGATCCACTTGGAAGTCACAATAGACTTCCCTTCAGGTCTTGGGACCACATCCCAAACATCATTCTTCATGATCGACTGGTACTTCTCGACCATGGCATCATTCCATTCTTTCTTTTCCGCTGCTTCTTCATAACTAGAAGGTTCTTTGTTTATAATATCACAGAGTAAGGAAACATAACTCGTATGTGATCTAGTCCTCTTCCTTTCTCCGTGTTCTTCTTCTAGAATGCCATACCTTTCTTCATCTTGAATGAGATCTCTATCCCATGCAAGTTTCCTCTTGTGAGAGTTCTTCTCACGGGGTGGATCTATAGGTTCTTGTGGATCTTCAATTTCACGATCTTCTTCTGTAATTGCTTCATTCATAGTGGTGTCTTGAAATCTGGTTACCTTTGGTTCTTCATTGTCTTCAACAGGTGTCTTCCTTTATTTGATGTATGCCGAGTCTTCATCAAATGTTACATCCCTGCTAATGTCAATCTTCTTGAACCTTGGAAAGTAGATTCGGTATGCCTTCTAGCTTTCACTGTAACCCACAAAGATTCCCTTCTTCCCTGAAGGATCTAGCTTTGTTCTCTTTTCCTTTGGAATGTGTGTGTATACTGGACAACCAAATATTCTGAGATGGCTAAATTTTGGTTTCTTACCAGATAAAACTTCTTCTAGTGTCTTGTTGTCAAGTATCTTGTGAGCTGTTCTGTTCTGCACATATACAACTGTCCTACCTGCTTCTACCCATATATGCATAGGTAGATCCTGGTCATGAAGCATTTCCCGAGCTGCTTCCATGATAGTTCTATTTTTTCCTTTCTGTAAATCCATTTTGTTGTGGATTGTAGGGAGCAGTCAACTCACTCTTAAAATCACTGCATAGCTTCTTGAAATCAGCTGAAGTAAATTCTCCGCCATTGTCGGATCTGAAGGTCTTGATATTCTTATCAGTTTGATTTTCTATCAAGGCTTTGAATTCCTTGAACTTATCAAACACTTCATATTTATTCTTCAAGAAATAAACCCAAGTCTTCGTAGAGAAATCATCAATGAAGGAAACATAGCATACATACCCACTCAGAGAACTGGATGACATCGGACCGCATACATCAGAGTGGATAATTTCCAAGATTCCTTTTGCTTTGCTTTCACTGCTTGGAAATGCTTTCTTTGTGTTCTTTCCTTTTGCACATCCTTTGCAAATACCTTCATGCTTTGACTGGATTTCAGGAAGACCTTCTACTTCTTTGCTTGCAATTGGTAGTGCTCTATAGTGCATGTGTGCAAGCCTTCTATGCCAAAGTTCACTTGGATCCATGGACTCATGTACCATGGCATGTTCAGGTTGTCCCTTCAATTTGTACAATCCTCCCTCTTGCTCTCCAATCACTATTGCATCATCTATGGTATTACCCTTTGGCCACATGAGTACTTGGCCATCCACAAATGCAACGCTCATTCCTTTTGCATCCAAAGATGATATGGAGAAGAGATTCTTCTTGAGTCCTGGTACATATAGAACATCTTTCATTTTCAAAGACTTCCCAGAGTCTAGTTTGTAGGAGGATTCCCCAGTTCCTTTTATAGGATACTGATAGTCATCCCCAAGTTTTACCTTATGAGGTGACTCATGTTCAGATAGATCTACAAAGGATTCTTTAAACCCAGTCATGTGTTTGGAGGCCCCACTATCAATAAGCCAATCATTACATCCATGAGAGATAGTACTTGTGAGGGCAGAGATCAGAACATATTCACCTTCAATTGATGAGTCATCACTTTCTGCTCTAGTCTTCTTCTTGGGAGGTTCATCATCCTCAACAGCATGAGCATGATATCTATTCTTGTTGCTCTTCCTCTTCTTGTTGTAGTTGTTGTTGTTTTTGTTCTTGTTATTCTTGGGACAATCTGAAGAAAAGTGTCCCTTCTCATTACAAGTAAAGCACCTCAAATATTTCTTATCTCTTTGATGGTGGTGTGCAGTTCTCTTGTGATAAGATTTCTCCCTCTTGAACTTACCTTTCTTGGTGTGTGCTGTGAGAGCTTAATCTTCATTTCCCATCTTTTCTTCTCGAGCCACAAGCCTAGCTTCTTCTTGTGAACATTCCTCCCATAGTCTACTGAAGGAGATCAATTTATTTCTTGCACAGATTCCTTGGATGAAGGAATCCCATGACTTGGGTAGGCCATTCAATGTGTTCATGACTATCACTCCATTATCTACTACTTCATCCACAGCTTCAAGTTGTTCCTTGATTTGAGAGATCTTATAAAAGTAGGACTGGATGGTCTCTCCATTCTGGATTTTTACCCCTTTCAATTGGTTCCGCAGAGTCATCTTCCGATTTATGTTCTTTCCTTCAAACAACTTAGTCAAAAAGTCAAACATCTCCTTAGGTGTCTTTAGGGAAGACACATGGGGAATGAGATGGTCCTTAATAGAATCAACAATGATTCTCTTGGATTTGACCAAGTTCTTCTTATGTAAGGCCTTAGCTTCATCTCCCTCTGGAACTGGAACCTCTTCCTTTATGTAGTTGTCCAACTCATTCTCTTCTAGGATTAACCCAATCCTATACTTCCAAGCTTGGAAGTTATCATCTCCTTCAAGCTTATACTCAAGCTTGGTGTGGTGAGACATCTTAAAGAGTACTTCAAATGGAAATAGAAAGTTTTAGGTCTTACCACTTGATTTGCTGAAAACTGGATCTGGAGCTGGATTAGGGTTTGTCAGAGAAACCCTAAAAATTCAAAATTTGAATTTCAAACTTCTGAAAGGATAGAAAGATGCGCCTTGGTGAGATGATCAAGTTGCTATATTCATATTTTGAAATCTGCAAAATTTCACCCCTCAAAATTGCTTTTGAAACTTCTGGATTCACTGGATAGGACCCTGAATCAGGGTTTGATTTTCCTGGAGCTTCACCCAACCAAAAAGTTTGATCCAAAGCTCTAAAATTTTATTTTTCATAGGATCTTCTAGCCGTGGTCTCAGATTTCAAAAATTCTAACTTTTGCAAAAACCCTAATTTTTAGGTCAAAAACTGAAAGTGCTCAGAATTGAATTCTGTCTCGACAAAAAGATGCACCCTTTCTAAGAGAGTCAATCTAGCCTCTTGCCTTTGATGATCTGTGGAGAGAAGCCCAAATATTAAGAAACCCTAGCTTCCGCAGCTACACAGTGCCTTCTTCTTAGGTCAGCTCTGATACGATGTTAATTTTTCAATAATTTCATTTCATTATCATTAGGATCTCTAAGAGAATAACATGTACAACATATCTACAGCATATCAATCATAAACACAATCATGCAAGCACATAAGAGACACAGAGTTTCACCGGGGAAAACCAAGAAGGTGAAAAACCCAACAACTTCCTCAGAGATAGAATAAGCCCCAATACAAGATCACAAGGATCAAATCCAATAAGATGTCTCTAGCATATGCTCCTCCTCCTCCACAAGTGCGCCACTTTCTCTCTTAGCTATGCGAGCTTGAGAAGTGAGTGAATGAATCAAATGAGAGACACAACCTCTCTATTTATACACTGAATTGACCTGCCAATAAATCACTGGGGCCGACTTGCTACTCAAGTCTAATAACCCAACCACATGACCTAACTAGGGCCGACCCCACACTGGTGGCCTAATAACCCATCAATACAAATGATGACACTTATAATGTAACTTGCGACACTTGCAAATACAAATGACGACACTTCCAATCAGAGGAATAATACATCTCTGTTGGATATACAATAAAGTACAAATGTAATACATAGAAGAATATCTTCCGAAGTTACAAATACATCAACCACGAGGTGTCTTAATATGACACCAATGCATTGCATATCCATTGTATTCCATCCTGATATATTCAGCCATCAATGTGGGATATCTTACAACTATATAGTGCAACCGACGACCATTTCATAGATCCGATGGACTATTCATCGGATTTCCCGACTAAAGTACGTTGGATATCTGACGACATATTGACTGTAAAAAAATAATAATTCTGGAAGGTATTAACTAATCAAAATTCACTGTAAAATAATCACAATTTCAGCATCCATGGCTGAGAAGAATTATGTAATGAGATTCCTTTCATCCTCTAGTTTTGTGCATTGAAGTCTATGTTTCCTAACTAACTTGGTATTGGGGTGTAATGATATTCCTGTCATCCACTGGTTTTGTGCATTGAAGTCTCTGCTACCTGACTAAGTTGGTATTGGGTTTTTTCTCATGATCTCTGTTGTGATTGGAATCATCAAGAGTTTGGGGATATGAAGTGATAGGCCTAAATTTCACAACGCAGGGATATCTACCTCTGAGAGTTTTATGTTGAAAGTGAAGAATATCATGGAGTAGGGTGATACATATTTGGTCCTCATATTCTATGGAAGTATGAAATATCCATGATAGTCTGTTAACAAGAAATTATAATGACTACATTTATTATGAAAGATAGGGCATCTAAAGATAAACTGGTCTTCAGACTGAAGTTCCTACATGCATAGCCCACAAGTGCATTGCTCCCTTTGAAGATGATAATATGTTTCAATGCATAGATGATGGGAAATAGACCCAAATCTAGTCTAGATGTACTCTAATCTAGTCTAGAAGTACAAGTTAATTGCAATTTGGTAAGTCCTGTAGTGCAAATGATTCCCTTCTTGAAGTTTTTGTAGGTATGAAGGTATTGGTGAAGTTCTAGAGTTAGGGGATATTTTGCTCTATCCATGTGAATTTCAAGTGGGATTTGTAGATCTATGTTTTGATTCCTATGTCAGTAACCCATTTAGTGAGTTAGGGCCTATCGATGGAGAACTCCGAGGTAGGATTTCTCAATGTCCAAGTTTAAATGTTGGAGGAGAGGGGAAGCTCTAGAATACCAACTATTTATGATCCCTTGCTAACAAGTTGCATAGAGGATTTGAGAGATGGGTAAGGGTATCTATTGTGGCTTGAGTGGGAGTATGACATGCATTGTATTCTATGTAACATGATCAAAATATTGAAAATCATGAAGGTGAGGAGGGGGAGAGAATCAAACTAAATTAAGAGTGCAGAACTGTTTTCTTTGCATGGATATGTTTTGAGATAACATAAGAGAATGATATAATTTTACTAATGTCCACAAATGACCAAGTGTTAGGTTAATGGGACTAGACATTACAATCAATGTCCATTAAACCGTGGGAGTGCGTAAAACTCCCATAGAGATAAAATGTTATCAAAATACAAGAAATATAACTGAAAATAAAAGGAGAAGCACATGGACTAGGAATATGCTATGAAGCATGGGGCCATAGCTTGAAATCAACATCGTAGGGAAAATAAAAGTAGAGGAAGAAGAGGGAGAAGATGCCTTCTTGATCTCATCAATAAGTGTGAAAGAATAGATGCAAAGTATGATGATGTTAACCAAAAAGTGCCTAGGGTTGAGGGGACTTGGTTGTTCTGGGAATTGGGACAAATGAGGACGAGTTAATCATATGTTGGATTCCAAACTTCATAACAACCTCATCATTCATAATTCATAAATATTAGGACAAAAGGGTATATTTTTTATGATAAGGGCATTTTACAAGTGGGCCCGCGAAGTGTTTGAATGAAATTCATCCTAAGTAGCAAGTAGTGGATAGTGAGCAATTTTTGAGAGGTTATCCAAGTGTTTGACAAAATCCCCAACCCAAATTCAAACACCTACCAGCCATACAACTTGAGAGAAGCAACGTGATCTCTTTATAGGATCCCAATTATCATAAATGAGGGGAAGAGTAGTTTTGACATTGACCATAGTTCTCAATGCTCATCAAGGAAAAGTCAAAGTGGATAGTAAGTGATTGGGGTGGGTGAGAGAGGGAAATATCCAAACAAGGTCGGTTTAAAGGGATCCAGAAGGTGATCACTACATATTCAATTAGAGGGGGCTAGTTGCCACTTGAAGATCAAGGATATTTGAAGTAAAGGACTCATTAAAGAGCACTTCTTATGCTTATTGGTTTCCCACTCTTTATATTGCATACCCCTCTCTAGGTGTTGTTCAAGGAATTCTAAATGTTTTTCCAAAGTAGGTTAACTGTCCTATTGATTTGGTTCTATTCTTTTAGAAATTTCTTCAAGGGTCACAAGCCTATACGCCTATTAGTTTCCCACTACCTGTGTTTATGCTTTCGTGGAGTTACATATTTAAGGTATCAACTTGTATTGATTTTTAGTGGTGTTTCAAGGCCAATACATCATGGGTATTCAACAAGACACATATATAGATTCACTAAATCAAATAGATGAAATGGAAAAAAAAATAAGAGAGCTGGTAAATATGATTCAAAATGACAAATAGAGGAAACATGCATGTATAATACTTGTGCCATTTAGTGTAGAAGCTTCACCTAAGAAGATGGAGTCTATTGCTAGAAAAGTGAAGTCTCTCGTTTCCAACATTAGTTCTTGATATGGGAAAATACCTCATAGTTGTAGCATCTTACTGATTAGAAATTTGCAATGCCCATATCTGATGTAACACCCAAAATATGTCTATCTCCAAGTTGTCGAATACTACCAAGCAACCAAAAGATGACCCCAACAATAGTATTGATTGACCCAAATGCATATTTGGATCTCCCAAATGATATATACATACAAATGATCAACCCAGCAAGAAATATGACCGTGTCTTCAACAATTTGGGTACTCTTAGAGGTAATTTCATTCCCATCCAAGTGTTGCACCCTTCTTCATGAATATAATAGTTCTTCCTACCAATTGAAATTCCTAGGTAAGCAATGGTATTCCCCTTACAACCTTTGTGATCCTTCGTGATGAATAAAATTACTCTTTACATGTCCAGGTTTCCCAGTATAAGCATCATGACCTAGATGAAGGAGAGAAGGGTCCCTTGCAAGTAAGATTTGTCCTACAAGTAATATATTGTACTTTATTCAGTCTCATAATCCATTGACCTAAATTTGTGGTAATTTATTGTAAATTAAGTCTCATAATTCATTGACCTAACTTTGTAGTCTCATAATTCATTGATCCAACTACCACACTAAGTAGCATTCATTACCTACTATGTATACCCTACATCTGACTTTCAAGTATCGAATCCAAGGAACCAAACCACTATAGTGGATATGGAAATGTGATAAGGTAGAATTTTCTATTAATGATTATCGATTGAAGTCTTATATATATCCCATGGAAACTTATGGGGATGACATTGTATTGAAATCCTAATTCTTAGGCACAATTTGTATTTTTATCAATTAAATTGGCACTTCTTCGTCCGTGACGACACTGAATTGTCGCTCACACCGAAGGACACTATGGATGGAAGAGCCTCAATTTGATATAGATGCCCATGGCCTTAGTTATTCTCTAATTATCTAGATCATCTCATTTTTGTGATATGACTTTAGGACATACTCGTGACTTTATACTTGACATCTAGCGAGTGACTCGCTGGTGGTCCCCTTACCACTCGCAAGTTTCCCCAAAAATTTACACTCGCTTCTTGTGTGAAGCTTCCTAGAAGGTTACCCATCTGTTGCAAACCTTTCATTCATGGGTTCCTCATAAAATCATGAAAAATAAAGTAAAATCGAAATAGGGGCAGTTGGAGGTGGTTCTTTAACTTCCACACATACCCTAATTGATCTTCTCTCAAAATCACTCTCCTTGCTTTATCATAAATACAAAGGGAGGGCCATGAGAGAAGGTGGTTCACTCATCTTATAAGGAAATGCTAGAGAAATTTTGATTGAAGGAGAGGAGCAAGAGAGTCCAGATCTTGGTTTCATAGGTTCTATTGCAGGACAAGGTGAATGTATTTATTGTTATCTACATGATCAATAAAGAAGCCTTTCTCTTCCCATATTACTAGTGTTTGGCATGTGAAATGAATGTTTGGAAGTATTTCATGATTTTATATGTACATGCTTACAACTTTATTATTCATTCATGTATAACTAAATGTTTTGAGGAAGGTTGCATTTATTTTGTAGGTTTTTATACAAGATTATGGAGCATAGACAAAGGATTCAAGTGCTTGGATCAACCTTCTTTGATTTAAGGTACTAATTTCCTAGCCTTGCAAACCCTTATCTTTTCCATTTAAAATATCTTGTTTGTTTGGATGCAATTTCCTTGTTCTCTACTTGATTATATTAGTATGTTGGTTACCTATTTAATTCCCATCCATTAGGAATATTTTCTGTACAACAGAATTGGTGACTCCACTGGGGAGTGCCCTCTTGATTTGGGAGTCCTCTGCTTGAGATTTATTCAGTCTGAGTGTGTTTTTAGGTTGTAGGAGGAGTCTGCAGAGGGTTGGTACCCCTACTCTTGGCCCATAATTTGGTCTTATTGAGAATTTCTTTATTTTTTTAATGTTTTTGAGCCACAATCGAGAGTTGTCTGTACTTACAATCGCGAGTTCCCCTGTTATCGGTGTGTGGAATGTTTTACACCTGCGAATGGCTCGCATGTTACTATTAGCACAGTCGCGAGTAATCCTATAGGTTTTGATTTTCCTGTTAGGGTTGGATTTTTAGGGTCTTTCCTTGGATGATTTTGAAGTTATTGCTCTTTAAAAGGTCTGTACAGTCACTTTATTGTATGTGTTCAAGTCCGACATCTTCTTTAGCCTCCTTATTGACTTTGGAGCTTGTTAGGGTTTGTATTTTGGTCTTGCGTGTTTGAGTGTTTGGTTAGTGGATGATTTGGTTGACCTGTGTTGGTTACTGGTTTGTTTGAGGGTTTTATGTGACCCTGAAAGGTTCATTGTTGGACATCTTTCTTATCTTTCAGTTCCTTATCCAAAGTTTCTTATACCAAAGTTAGTGAATTCAAATCTTTGTTTGGGTTGACTAGTCAAACATGTTGTTTTCAGAGTTCTGATCTTGTAAGATTAGGTGCAAAATATTTTACACTTTGTTGTTATTTGAGTGTAGTATGCTCGTTTATAGTTATTTTTTATTTTCATATTTTAAAAGGAAAATTCACAAAACAAGTAGTTTCCTTAGCAAGCATTGTAGTCAAAATTTTCAGAAGTAGTTGCATTTGCATATCTCTATTTTTGAAAAAGAAAAAGAAATTTTTTACTTCATTAGGTTTGTATTATCAGTAGTTTGATTTTGAAAGGAAAAATCAAAAGAAAAAGAAGTGAAAGCATCATTGTAAAAATTCATTATACACTTATCATGTTGTTCTTACATTTCAGTTGTAACATCACTATGCACACAACCACTACCTCTGACTATATAATAGTCTTACAAAGAACCATTAAATTAAAATAAATTAGTAACTTTTCTTTTATAGGTTCTACCACCAACTAGCTCAGGTTAATTCTTTGGATTAGGGTGTCTTAAACTATCCAAAACAGATAAACTCGAACGTAGTGAACAATTTTGAGGTAAATCCACCTTTGTAGAAGGTGAACTGGGAAACTCCACTAACACCAGAGTCAAGCATGAGTTCGTGCGAGGTTGAGTAGAGATATACCCCTCGGATATTCAATTGAGCATCTACCAGGATTGGTGAGTGTACGGGGATTCATTAGTACCTTTGGTACTTTTGAGTTTTGGGCTTTGTGACCCTACACATGCGCATTGATTCAACCTGCGAATTTCCCCTCGGACAGTCTCTATAAATTTGGTAGCCTTAGTATCTATACCTTTAGGGATCTACATGGGTGACAGTGGAATTATATTTCCATCACACTTAGGACAGATTCGAGAGGAAATCCATTACAGTTCTTTGGGAAGGCGGTTGGTGATTCAAATGCTTGGCCCCATCATGCTTGTATTGTGGACCCTAGATAACTATTCTTTGTCCCTTGATTGGTTTGTTCTAGGCCCTCATCATCCTAGATGTTCCTTTGTAAGGTCATTCATTTGCTTGGTTTGGATCACTTAGTATTTTTTTAGTGGTGTGTTGTTTGATTACTCTTGTTTTAGTTGGCCTTAGGTTTTTATTTAAATAAATTTTTTTAGCTATGGAGGATCATTCTCTCTGTATGTCTAGGAGGTTTCAAAACCTTTCTCCACTCATTGTGGAGCCTCCACTGTGACCTTAATGACGAAGAATAGACATGAGTGGCTCTTTTGAGCCAACTGTAACAATTGAACCACCTAGGGAACCTTCTCTTATTGCTCAAACTTCACTGGTTCCACACACAATTGAGGTTGAAAGCTTACAAGCTGAAGGATTTGTGATACCCTTCAACCCACCCTTAACTGGACCCCACGATCCGGTGTTAACGCAAGTAATCTCTTTAGGTCAACCCAAGTTTAGTATTTATAGGTTTGATTCTGGTTTGATCATGGATAACACAGGGGAAGGATCGGGAAATGTATACACTCCCACTTCTGATATCATGTATGGAGGGTTCTCTCCCCCACATGTTAGCATTCAGGTACCTAGTTCGTTGCAATTAACTTCTTCTCCAATCACCTCTTTGAAATTTAGTACAATATCCTTAGGTTCATCTAGCACTCAAATTGCTTCAAATTCTATACCCTTTGGATCCAACATTGGTTTGTCTAGTCTACCTTTTACTAGGATCCCTATAGTACCATTCACATCGTCCCCTTTCCTTCAAAACTTCCAGACTAGTCCTATTGATAAGCCCAAATTATAAGCATCCTATAGCCTCTTTTTCCCACAGTAAAGCACAAGAAAGGGTGAAAGAAATACACTTGTTTTGTGGGAAAATGATTTACTTTGATTATTTAATGAAGATGTTTTAAGATTATTCTTTTTATGCTTAGAAGGCATTTCTTATAAAATAATAAGAAGACTGATGTTGCTTTCCAACCTGCGTTTATAAGTTTCCTATACTCCTGAGTATGGGTTGGGGAGGGCCCCTCCAACACGCAAGTCAGGATTTTTACTCTGTTAAGGTATTTTTCAATATGTGTTGTGCATTGATTTAATCTATATCACATATGAAAGTATTTTGATGGCATTTGAATAACACGATTTTATTTCTGTAGTAAAGTGATCATTCCGATTCTGTAGTTGGTTAAAGTGCATTCCATAGCTCGGTAGAACGCATTCCGTAGTCCTATAGCTGCGTTCTGCACACGCATAATTTGACATCTGTTTTCATGTATTCTCATATTGGTTCTAAAGCAATGATTTAGACCTAGAAAGCTCATGCACATTTCTTTTATTAGACTTAGGTCATAGAAGTTAATTATTCTCAGTTCCTTGATTTAATGATCATCACTTGTAGTGTTTAAATCCGAATAGATAAGATTGGTTAATTTGTAGCAGTAGATATTTATGTTCTGGATTTGGTCTTTAGCATTTGAGTATTTCAGATTAGAATTCCAGCTTTCAACATTGTATTCATAGATTAAATTTACCAAGCTTTCAACATTTAAATTCTTAGTGTAGATTTACCAAGCTTTCAGCATTCAAATTCTTAGTATAGATTTACTGTTTTCAACAATTAAATTCTTAGTGTAGATTTACAGTTCTCAACATTGAAACTTCTTAACATAGGAACTTGTCATTCATAGATTTACAATTTTTTTCAGCTCACCTTCTTTTTGGTTAGATAAACATGAGATCTATACCAACACCCCAAACACAACGAAGACTATCCTCAGAGCACATATAGTGTTAGCACCTCTGTAGTTTGTACATCCCCTAGGTTGATAATTAAAACAAGCTCCTGGTCTAGCTTCCCTCATTAGGAATCCACTCTAAGAGCTCACCACTTTTTGGTGCCGCTGCCGGGGAGGTGCTTAATCTTTAGGAGACATCTTTGAAAAAAAAAAAAACAACCAGAAAACATAAAAAAAACTTTACCATGAATGCCTAGACGACAGAGAGATAGATTTGGACACTTCCTACCTGCCCGTCCTATGAGCAACAACAGTTCTGATAAATCTCAATTTGAATTCCTCAACTTTGAAGAAGAAACTGATTCTAGCTACGACCCAAACCTAGATAACTTCTTTGCTGGCTCTAGCTCAAACACTACTATGGCAGAAGAAGATGAAGAAACTAGGGAACTGTTCACCTTTCCCATCAGTATACCTATTGGATATGCCAATATGAAGAACATCAAACCTAACAATCTGCCAAAATTCCATGGTTTGACTTTAGAAGACCTTGACACATTCCTGTTTGAGTTTGAGGTAGTTTGCAGATCCTTGGATTACACTACTGATGCACAAAAGATGAGGCTTTTTCCTTCCACACTGAAAGATATATCACTTAAGTGGTTCATGAGCCTTGAAGGAAACAGTATTTTCAGCTGGGACCAAATGAAACAGGAATTTCTAGAAAAATATAGGGACTACTGCAAAGAAAAGGATACAAGAGATGAAATCTTTCAGATGCAACAGGGAGAAAGAGAATCATTAGAGGATTATGCCCAAACATTTCAACTCAGCTACAAATGAGCTAGTCATTACACCTTAGATCCTGAATCACTGAAACTTGTCGTTCTTAGAGGTGTAAAAGAAGAAAATTTTGAAGTCTTAAACCTTATGGGGGATGGAGATATATTCCAGAAGACTTATGACCAAATCCTACAAATCTTCAAAAACTACTCTATATCTAGGAAAAGTAAAAATGGGACCAGTGATACACACACATTTACTGGGGGATCAGCATCTTCAGGACCAAACCTTACAAAATCTGATTTAGGAAACCTGCTAGATGACATGAAGACCAACATCTTACAATCTCTGGCCATGCAACTTGATGCACTTCAAATCAAGAAGAAATAGGATGAAATCAACCAAGCCTTGGCAGTCTTTTGTCCACGCCGCAGAAAAAAAAAAACATGAGAAAGGGTAGTGCACACTGAACACCATAGAAATACGTGGTCTCTACACTGATGATCACTCCACTGATAAATGTCCTTTGTTTCCCTCATGTAAAGATGCTATTCAAGTCCCACAACTGAAGGTGCAACAGAATAACTCTGTTTTGTGAATCAAAGGAGGAATAATTTTGCTAGGCCTTACCAACCCAACAACCAACCTTACTACAATCAGGGAAATAACCAGTAGAATTAGTACTCTGTACCAGCCCCATGGCCATCTCAGCAAAGTCCAAATTAGTGGCAACAAAACCAACCATATCAGCAGGCTTATTACCCACAATATTACTCTCCATACCCCCCACCTTTTGCTTAGCTAACTACGAATTATGGAAATCCATACCCTTATTCATCGAATTGGAGAGCTCCATTGTAGCACAAAAACCACTCATCATGTCGTCACCAACAAATCAACCACCCCCCAGACCTCCACCTATTCTTTCCCAACCAATTCCAAACCCTAACAACAACAGGCCACCACAACAACAAGCCTACAATATTGAAATGGTACAGTTTCCAACCTATGTTGTGGATACCCTGGAGATAAACGAAATTAATCTAAGGTCTGGGAAAACATTGCAAAACACACGCACACAGAATAATCAAGAAGATGAGGATCATGAACAAACGACACAACCTCATATCCAACAGCTGGATGAACCAAACTCTCAGGAGGAAGAAATTCGACCACTCACACGAAACATAAACCCTCCATTCCCTGAAAAAATTGTACGAAGTACAAAAGAAAAAGAGGAAAATGCAATTCTGAATGAATTAAAACACTTGAATATCCAAATTCCAATCTTGCAGGCCATCAGAGATGTACCTATCTGCAACAAATTCATTAAAGGGAATTTTTGGAAAAGATATAGAAGAAGAAAACATGACCCACCCATGATAAATGTTGTATGCCAATTGGTCGATTTAATGCTAGGTATCGTTGTTAACCCCAAATATCTTGATCCAGGCAGCCCGGTAGTCAATGTAATAATCAATAATAGATAGATAGACAGAAGCCTAATTTATTTAGGATCTGCTATCAATGTGATGACCAAGGATACTATGATACACCTAGGACTCCAATCAATGGTCAGACCTACAACTACCTTGCTACAACTAGTAGACACATCCACAGTGAGACCTAAAGGAATGCTCGAAGACATAATAATCAATATAGAATCCTGGGAATACCCAACTGATTGCATAGTCATCGAAGTAAAAGAGTAAACTTAGCGGTTACCCTATCATACTAGGTAGACCTTGGCTGGCAACTGTAGATGCTTACATAGGATTCAGATCGGGCAACATGACAATCGCCAGTGGACAAGCTAGAAAAAAAATCACGATTTATCCCCCCAGCTAGGAAGTCCTCAGACCTAGAATACCAGAACTTGACAGACGATTATGATGATACATCCAACCAACAAATACGACATGTACTTACAATTGATGCTGCACTACCACTAAAATCCATATACGAAGATAGTCATTTAGATAGGTTTATCCAAAATGCATCTTCTAACAATGACGTTCTTGAAGAATTTTTTGACACAGACCAACAACAAGAAGGCAAAAGTTCAAACCAGAACTTAAATAAAATGTGGGCAGAAGTGCTATCTTTGGAAGAACAATAAAAAACATAAAAAACAGTGGAAGTTATGCCTGGAAAGACAGTCAACATTAATTCCAATATGAAGCCAGAGCAAGAAAAGTAGTTAATGAAGGTACTCTCAGAACAAAATAAAGCTTTTGCATGGACATATGTTGACATGAAGGGAATCCATCCTAATATTTGTAAGCATTACATTTACATCAAAGATGGTTCTATTCCTATCAGACAACCATAAAGGAGGATGAACCCAACATTGAAGGACATAGTCAAAGTAGAACTACAAAAGTTATTAGATGCAGGGTTCATATATGCCATCTCTGATAGCGAATGGGTCTCACCACTAGTTATAGTCCCTAAAAAAGGAGGCAAATGGAGGATTTGTGTGGACTACAGATATCTCAATAAAGCAACCAAGAAAGACCACTTTCCTTTCCCATTTATCGATCAAGTACTGGACACATTAGCTGGGAACAAGTATTTCTCATTTTTGGATGGGTTCAGTGGGTACAACCAAATTCCAATACACCCAGCTGATCAAGAAAAGACAACGTTTACATGCCAATGGGGCACTTATGCATATAGAGTACTACCCTTTGTGCTATGTAATGCCCCAACAACATTTCAAAGGGCCATATTAAGTATATTCTCCGATTTTATAAATGATCAAATGGAAGTCTTCATGGATGAGCTTATGTCTGAGAAATGACAAATGCAGAATGTTAATGGAAGAAGGCATCGTTCTTGGGCACCATATATCACAAAGGGGAATTGAGGTTGATTAAGCAAAAGTTTCAGTAATCAGAACGCTGCCACCATCTATCAAAGAAAGAGATGTGAGAAGTTTCCTTGGACAAACATGATACTACAGGAGAATTATTGAAAGTTATAGCAGGATTGCTGCACCAATGTTTTCCCTTCTCGCAAAGGACACCTAGTTCATTTGGACAAAACATTGCATGACAACATTTAATAACCTTAAGGAGAAAACAATTATAGCTCCAGTACTCCAAGGACCAGATTGGGAACTTCCATTCCACATCCACTCAGATGCATCAGATAAAGCCATTGGATCTATCCTTGGACAAGAAAGAGACAAGAAACCCTATGCTATATATTATATCGGTAAAAATTTAGCAGGAGCAGAATTAAATTATACTGTCACAGAGAAGGAATTTTTGGCTGTCATACATTCCATTAACAAGTTCAGGCACTACATAATGGGTTACCAAGTTTTTTTCCATACAGACCATTCAGCAATAAGGTATCTCACGAACAAACCTAATACAAATGCTCGAATCATTAGGTGGCTACTCCTCCTACAAGAGTTTGACATCACAATTTTGGACAAACCAGGCAAAAACAATGTAGTGGCTGACTTTCTATCTAGGCTCACCCATGGAAAAGATAGTGAAGTGGTGAATGACAGTTTTCCTGATGAGCATATTTTTGAAATCTCCACAAGAAGCCCAAGGTTTGCTAACATAGAAAACTATTTAGTGTCTGGAAAATTTCCAGCACACTACAGCTACAAAGAAAAGAATAAAGTCATAAGACAAAGTGCCACTTACACATGGATAGAGGGAATTCTCTTCAAACAAGAACCATATCAGATACTCAGAAGATGCATTAGAGAAGATGAAGTGCATGCCATAATGCATGCCACTCACAATGAGCCATGTGGAGGACACTATGCTGCAAAAAGGATAGCCTATAAAATTTTGCAAACAAGGTATTATTGGCCAACACTCCACAAGGATGCCTATGAATATGTTTCACACTGTGATTACTGCCAAAGTATGGGGAAGCCTACACAAAAAGAAGACATGCCTCTCAATCCACAAATCTCCTTAGAAGCATTCGAGAAATGGGGGTTTGATTTCGTTGGTCCAATCAACCCACAATAAAATAAAAAAAGTTACATTCTTGTGTGCACTGAATACCTTACAAAGTGGAATGAGGTAGCAGCACTTGCTGCAAGAAATGAAACCAACGTGGCAACATTTTTCACTGAGCATATCTTTCACAGGTTTGGAGTACCAAGAGAGCTAGTTTCTGATTAAGGCCCACAGTTTACATCAAATCTAATAGAAGACTTGCTAAGAAGAAACAATGTTAAGCACAGACAGTCCTCGTCCTATCACCCTCAAGAAAATGATCAAGCTAAGGTAACCAACAGAGAATTAGAAAGGATTTTGACAAAGACTCTCCAACTCCACAAAAGAGATTGGGCAGACAGACTGAGTGAGGTAGTTTGGGCTTAAAATACCACATGGAAGACAACAACAGGCTTCACACCTTATGAACTAGTTCATGGAAAGAAAGTTATGCTGCTAATTGAATTTGAAATAAAGACATTAAGAATTGCAGCACAGTTAAATATGAAACTTTCAGAAATCCAATAGGAATGCATGCTACAATTAAATCAACTGGATAAGCAGCGCCAGCAAGAACTTGCCCATACTGAAATCATCCAGCAGCAAAGGAAAAAGTGGCATGACAAACAAATAAAGGATAAAAAGTTTAAGAAAGGTGACTGGGCACTACTCTATGACTCCAAGTTTCACACATTCAAGGGAAAACTAACAACTAGATGGATTGTACCTTACATTATTGAAACAATCTATGAAAATGGAGCTGTAAAGATTATTACAATTGATGAAGAAGAGTTCCCCATGATAGTGAATGGACATAGACTCAAACTTTAAAAGAATCCACAGTCAATTCGAGAGTTCACACAAATACTCTACCAACAACAACTGATGCTGATAGAGAACATAGAAAATCATTGAAATCCAGTTCCGAAATAAAAAAGAAAAAAGAAAAAAAAAAAGAAAAAAGAAAAAAAAAAGAAAAAAAAAAGAAAAAGAGAATAATGAAAAAAAAGAGAAAAAAAATAAAAGAAAAAAAAGATAAAAAAATAAGAGAAAAAAGAGAGAAATGAAAAAAGAGAACAAGAACAAGAGAAAAAAATGAGAATAATTTTTTTTCTTTTATATAGTGAAAAAAATGGAAAATAAAAGAATCAAAAGAGCAAATCAAAAAATGATCCACTCAAGGTAATCACAAGCAAATTTAAAGGAAATCATACAACCACATGAAAAACAAGCCAACATCCTGCAAGTAAATCAAATCAAGAGAGCCAAGTATCAATAATCAAGCGAGCCAACCATTCAATCAAGTGAGCCAGGTATCAATAATCAAGCGAGCCAACCATTCAATCAAGTGAGCCAGACAATCATCAACAACTACAGAATCAAGCGAATCAGCCAAATATTCAAGTGATCCAGCAAAACTATCAAGCACTACAGAATTCAAGCAAAGCAAACAATCTATTCAAGCGAACCTGCCATATAATCAAGTGAGCTTGCCATATATTCAAGAGAGCTAGCACTACTGAAAAAAAATTAGAAACTCAATGTAGTGTATCAGCAAAATTCAAATCAGAAATGGGCACAAAAATCAAAACTAGCCAGATGCAGCATTTTCAAAGGAACGAAAAGAGAAAAAACAAACACGTGTAACTACAGACATGCCTAAAATAACTACATACATGGCGAAGATATACTACAGAATCTAGAACACATGAAATCAGGCCACATCAAACACTCAGGTACGCTAAGCATACCAAGGTAATCTCTAAATCTCTTCATTTTATTTTTAAAGTCAAATCATCATCCCACAAAACGGTTATTTCTTAAGCTGGGGACAACTTATATGTTCATTTGGCGGCACGGTTCAGAACGACCTCAAAGAATTATGATTACTACCTTAGTCACGTCAGCGGATAATAAACCCAAATCTGGCTACCGTATTCCCCAATGATCAGAGAAAAAGGGGCAATATGCAATGATGAAATGAAATGTAGGGCTTGATTATGGTAAAGAATGCGTAAGGTGGCAGGTATGTGCCAAAATGATCGGAAGAAGTGGGGTAAAATAGTTAAATAAGGTGGCATAATCTACGGAAAAACCCAATTTTGCAAATACAAGCTTTCCAGAAGAAGGAAAACTGAAAGTTTGCATTGTAACTCTGCCTGCGAGTTGCCTTCGGACCTGTGAATCAATCCCGGCCAGTCGAGGTAAGTCAGCATCACTCAAAGCTTTACGTTTTGATGATTATTGTAGAAAATCCAAGGATGACAAAGGGGTTCAAAAAGAGTGAACTAGAAAATCACAGAGCCATTTATGAAAACCCAAGGGTTTTATCTATCTTCCGTAATGTGGGCTGGATGCCCTTCATCTCTGGGCTGAGAGGATCTAACACAGAGGTCGCTCTAGAATTCTCAAGAAACTTAAAACATATAAAGGAAGAGCAGTTCGTCACCCGGGTTAGGGTGTTTCGTATCATATTGGATGAGGAGGTGATAGAAAAATACACTAAACTACCCATGGGTCTGCACTAGGCCAGGGAAGATAGGGAAGCCAGCCAGAGTGCAAAGGCGACTTTCTTCGGGCCTAAAGAAGCTTACGAAGAGGAAAAAATGGGGTCAAGAGGGTCACTATGCCAACACCTTGGAACGAAGTAGCTATTGTAATTAAGAAATATATCACGTGTACAGGGAGGCTGAGCTATGTGCCTCTCTTCCACTTTCGAATTCTGGATCTTCTGAGGCACAGAAGACACATCACACCGAACAACAACATTATCATCCCTTATTAGCTTCTCCTATCTCTGGGGGAAATGAGCGAGAAATTTGTTGAAGGAAAAACTGATGCGTTAACCCACCATGGGTTAATCAGATTGATAATGCTCAAGGAGTTAACAATACAGGTTCCAGATCTTTCGTGGGAGGATTTTGTGGTAATCTCAACTGAGGATGTACAAAGGATGAAGGATACACCTACTGTCAGCGTACCCCTAGCTTCTGGGACAAAAGACAAGATCGCTTCTACATCAGGAGCCAAAAGGAAAATTGAACTGGACAGTCTGGCCGATACCCTGATGAAAATTAAGCATTCAAGAGATGGCTCCCACCAAAAGGAATCATGGGTTTCCACCAACAAGCAAGGGCCAAAGCGACAAAGCAAAAGGTTCACACAGCCACCAAAAGGTTCACCAGAAGAACAAGGTGCCTTCCAATGGGACCCTACCAATCAACATGTGAATCCTGGAGTCAATAAATAGCTCGCTGAGGCACGAGCAGAACTTGAAAATCTCAGAGGGGAGTTGGAAGCATATAAAATTGAAGCAAGGACGCCGAGAAGCCAAACAACTTCTCCACTGTTTGTGCATGAAAAGACACAAATTTTGAAAATGCAGCACGCAGGAGAGTTAAAACGGGTTGAACAACAAAATTCGGCACTACAGGAGAAATTGGTCCAGGCATAAGAGGAGTTAGCTCAAAAGGATCAGAAGATTCTCCAGCTGGAGGACATCTTGGCTACCACTACAAAAAATTATGACAGACTACTAGGACTCAGACCACCCTCAGATATCTATGTAGTTTATCTACAAGAGAAGTGGGGCAAATTCCAGCTCCAAAGGTTAAAGCAGGGGCTCCTGTTAGAAATAAACACCTAAAGAGAATTTGTGGATACATCTCTACGCCCCACAAAGTTGGAGAAAGATCTGCTCTGTGAATTTTTCTTACACAATTTCGTAGTTCCAAGCTCCCCCAACGGGTCACCAAATCCCTACATGGGCGATTTCCAGTTGAGGGCACTATGTTCATGGATGAATAATGAGATTTAGAGGGAACAAGATGCCCATATTTACCTTGCAGAGACGTGGAAGAATCCACTATGGATTAGGGTAGAGGCGACTCACCCTGAGAGATTAATTCAGGACCATAGGACCCTCACCATTGATGAGGAGATAATCCCTATCCTCCTTGAAAAGAAACAGGAGGTTGTGGCACACTTTGATGTTACTCTCCAGTGCACATACAGAGAGGTTCAGGAGGCCATTGGTGAAAGATGGGGCAGGATAGCAAATGATCTAAAGGGGAAGGAGCCTCACTCCCCTCTCAGACTAGAATCTGCTCTCGTCAAAGCTAAGATATACAGAGAATCCTTGATCAAGAATCAACTTAGCTAGATTGGCATGAAGCTGAATCCTCCATTTTTCCTTCCCTTAGTTATTAAAGAGCAGATTAATGATGAAGAAGAGAAACGAGCTTGGGCTAAGGATAACCAGTGCATGGGTTATTACAGATAGCCAGGGACTCCCAAAGTGGTCTCATGGGACATCAAAGAAGCTATTGAAGAACCAAGTGTGTCACAGAACGATGGGTGAATCCTTTAAGCATGGGGGAGATGATAAGCCCAAATTATAGGTATCATATAGCCTCTTTTTCCCACAGTAAAGCATAAGAAAGGGTGAAAGAAATACACTTGTTTTGTGGGAAAATGATTTACTTTTATTATTTAATGATTATGTTTTAAGATTATTCTTTTTATTCTTAGAAGGCGTTTCTTATAAACTATTACATAAAAATGAGTATGTTTGAGCAGGTGTAGGTACACTAAGGGACAACACGCAAATCTAGTTGAGATACTAAAGAACCATACAAGGCTCATCACCCTTTTTCCCTGATTTATAGAGAAGAAATCCTGTTCAGCAGGATCGAAAATTAAACATATAGTTAGGTTAGATTTAGAGGCATATATATATGGGCCTCTCGGGTAGCGAGGGGATCCTACTGCCATTTTTGAGAATCAATTGTTTTTACATTTCTGCTACTGCGGAGACAGTTGTGTTACACACTTTTATTGAACCATCAATTTACCATTTTGAATAAGAAGACTGATGTTGCTTTCCAACCTACATTTATAAGTTTCATATACTCCTGAGTACAGGTTGGGGAGGGCCCCTCCAACACATAAGTCAGGAGTTTTACTCTGTTAAGGTATTTTTCAATATGTGTTGTGCATTGATTTAATCTATATCGCATATGAAAGTATTTTGATGGCATTTGAATATCACGATTTTATTTCTGTAGTAAAGCGATCATTCCGATTCTATAGTTGGTTAAAGTGCATTCCGTAGCTCGATAGAATGCATTCAGTAGTCCTGTAGATGCGTTTTGCACACGCATAATTTGACATATGTTTTCATGTATTCTCATATTGGTTCTAAAGCAATGATTCAGACCTAGAAATCTCATGCACATTTCTTTTATTAAACTTAGGTCATAGAAGTTAATTATTCTCAGTTCCTTGATTTAATGATCATCACTTGTAGTGTTTAAATCCGAATAGATAAGATTGGTTAATTTGCAGCAGTAGATATTTATGTTCTGGATTTGGTCTTTAGCATTTGAGTATTTCAGATTAGAATTCCAGCTTTCAACATTGTATTCATAGATTAAATTTACCAAGCTTTCAACATTTAAATTCTTAGTGTAGATTTATGTTATGTGGAATTCTGCCCTACGGATAAGTCAAAACTCCCTTAGGCTAAAGTAGGATCTAACTAACTCTAGGCTAAGAACAGACAAAACAAATGCAACCTTGAATCCCTAGATCTAACAAACGTCTCGGAATTAAAATGCTGAAGAGAATAGAAAGAAGTTTAACTGACCTTGTATCCAAACGCTTGTCTTTGATATTTGCTCCAAGCTCCAAGTCCTCCAAGTAAACCTGTTAACAATGGAACCAAAACACAAGCATGTACTATTCTCTAACAATCTGAAAACATGAGTTAGGATCTAAATCTATGAAAGATACAAATCATATTATTAAAACAATATTAACACAAATGATTTGGGGAAACAAGACAAGTTATTCCATTACAACTTGAAGATTACTTACAAAGGGTGCTTGATGCCCAAGCCAATCCTCCAACTCCAAGTGTCTTCTCCTCTTAGCTATCTCCACAATGCTGCAAGACCATAAGTTTGGTGCTCTCAAGAGTCCTCCCCCTTTCCAATGGCATGCCTCTCTTTTATAGTGAATGGTGAGGTTAACCAACAAGAGAGATAGGTGGATCTAAGGAGGGATAAGTGGATCAGGGTTTCTAATCGAAGGAGATGAGTTGGGATCGAATCAAGGAACCCAATCTTCCATCATCTTCGAAAATCCAAGATCCCATAAGTCAAGGGAAAAAACTATTAAAAGGGTGCCGCGCTTTGCAAATGATACAGGACGCGGCACTGTGCCGCGTTTTGTCAAGCTGGCAGGACGTGGTAGTGTATGGAAATAAAGTCCAAGGTGGGTCAAAACTTGGCAGGGTGGATTTACCTTCAAGGTTGACTCATCATCTGTCTCTTCTGGATGATTCAAAACAGTAGGGAAAGTGTCGTCGAAATGTGTTGTGATGGGGATGCGACACCGTGAAATATAGAGGTATAACAATTTACCAAGCTTTCAACATTCAAATTCTTAGTATATATTTACTGTTTTCAACAATTAAATTCTTAATGTATATTTACAGTTCTCAACATTGAAACTTCTTAACATAGGAACTTGTCATTCATAGATTTACAATCTTTTTCAGCTCACCTTCTTTTTGGTTAGATAAACATATGAGATCTATACCAATACCCCAAACACAACGAAGACTATCCTCTAGAGCACATATAGTGTTAGCACCTCTGAATTTTGTACGTCCCCCAGGTTGATATTTAAAGTAGGCTCCTAGTCTAGCTGCCCTCATTAGGAATCCATTCTAAGAGCTCACCACCTACTAGTTCGGCTCCTTTTGTCTATGGATTCCCTTGGCATGGAGGACATATTCCTCCCTCCGCACCTTTTGTAGGATCCGAGGCTTGTTAATTCCAATGCACCATTTATGAGTTCAAATCCCTTTGTAGGTTATAGTTTCCAACCAACAAGTGTACAAACATCGAATGTGCCTGTAGGGAGTGCTCCTTTTTTACTTTTCGGTGGAAGAGGTAGTACTGCTTTTTCTTCAACTCCTCTTTCAATTGGAGGTAGTCATACTCAATCATAGTGGAGTGGACCCCAATGGAGTAATACACTTTATTATGGATGGAGCTCTTTTTAAAATGATTTTAATTCATAAATGATGGCTAGGGGAAACCCCAATCAACCTTATGGGAGTTATGGCTTAGGAAAATTTCCTTATCCACCTCCCCAAACACATCTCCCATCGGCTAGACCTCAGCTATTTTTTCTGGCAACTTTAAACCTGCCAGACCTTTCGAAACTCATGAATGATCCAGTCCATCATGATCCAACTTGGCCTCCCATTCCAACCAAGATGCCTTCATACATTCCAAAGTTTGAAGGTAATACTGGAGAATACCACAGGGACCATGTCACTAGTTTTCATTTGTGGTGCTCTTCCAACTCGTTGAACGCCGATTCTGTATGGTTGAGACTTTTTAAAAGAACCTTAACTGGTGTAGCAACCAATGGTATATTGAATTGCCATTTGTTGCTTATCATTGTTTTTATGAATTAGCGACAGTATTCTTAAACCATTTCCAACTTCCTGTGTGGTATGATGCTGGCACAAACCTTTTGTCTACATTTAGGCAAAACAAGGACACTCACATTTTTGATCACATTTAGTAGTGGGGAAGGAGGAAAAGGATGATCAAGGCTGAGATTCCCCCATAGTCCTTATTAGATTGGTTTTTGAAATCACTCCTACCTTAAATATCTAAAGATGTTTCTACTTTAGGGGTTACCTCAGAGGAGGAATCCATCTTGAGGGCCCAATAGCTAGACTTGATTTACTCTCAGTATGGGATCCTATATGAATTTATTCTTGACACGCCAAGATCAAATATTGATCCCATCAAACCTAATCCTGGACCACATGCTGATGGAATTGTTTGTTCAGTTGACTCATTGATTATAGAAGCTTTTGTCAAGCAAGTGCAAGATCTATCTATAAAGCATTCTGCAGTGAAGGAAACTACGTTTTCCACCTCCCCTTCTGAAACAACTACTGTACACAGTGTGCAGTCCAACCAAAAGTGTAATCAGCAACCCGATGGCAAGAAAAACAAGGGTAAGAAGGGGGAGGGTAATAAAAACAAGCCCAAAACCACTGACAATGTTGAGGGGGGTAATAAATAAAAGAAGAAAGTAAAGTTTCCTTGAAATATTTGCAAGGAATACCACTTGAATCATCAATGCCCCTTAATTGATAAATCCCATAAGCTACTACAACAAAATAAACCTTTTTTCCTAAAGGATCCTTTTCCCAAGGGACAAAACATGGCTTCTGGCGGCTCTAGTGCTAGGGGAACTTAAGGTGCCACATCGTCTGATCAGTCGTATATCAACATGGTTAGCTCATAATATTTATTACATACTAGAGCAAGAAACTATACCCAAGAATCGTCGCAAAAAGACAAATAGACTCCTGAGGTGTCCGCTCCTCTTCACATTGAGAGGCCTGCCGACCCTATTTCTAAGATACCAAAAGGTGTCTATAAGCGGGCATCACATAATCCCAATGCGAGGGATGCTCCAAAATATTATTTTGTGGAAGAATTATCCCAAACCCCGTCTGCTATGTTAGCTTTAGAAGTTTTGCAAAGTTTCCCTTCACAATGGAATGCACTTCTAGTAGCCATAGGAAGTCTTGATTCATCAAGTATGTTGGTGAAGTTTGATATGTCTGATATCAAACCCCGATTGTTGTATCATGTGGTATTGCAAATTGAAGTAGTCCATGGATCTAAGACCATTGGACGAATGGTGGTATATGAAGGCACATCTATGTACATAATGGTTATTTCTTGCTGGAGAGATTTAGGCTCCCCTGAGTTAGTCCCTTCAATAACATTGCTTACTGCTTTCGATGGAAGATCTTTCCATCCGTATGGGATTTAACCTCCTTCAAAATCTAGTTAGCAGGTAAAGAGATGTCAATAGAAGTTGAGGTTTTTAATGCTCTTCTTGACTACAATATGTTTTTAGGAAGGAGTTGGACGTATGCGATGCAAGCTATTCCATCATCTCTTTTTCGAGTTTTGATGTTTCCTCATGAAGGACGGATCGTCACAGTTGATCAGTTGTCTTTCACTCAAAAAAATAACACAACCTATTCAGAATCAAATATTTCGATGATTGATCAAGCACGTCCACCCAGTGAGAGTTTGGGAGTAGGTTTATATTCTTCTCTTATGGGCACTTTTGATTTTCCTACTCCTGTGAGTTATATTGGTTCAACGAGTACTCGAAACAACATTTTAGTATCTAAGGATGTTTTCACAATCTCTAATAGAGTTTATTCTTGGATCTTACCTACTCATAATGAACCAATGGTGCCTCAGTCTGTGGCAGAATTTGCTTATTAAGCATTACAAGAATCTTCCATAGATTCCATCTCGAATCCTTCGGTCTCCGAGGAGTTAGATGTTGATTATGCGCCTGCATGGGCGGTAGAATCCACTCATTATTTCGACTATTTAGACATGGTTTTGCCTTCGGATGAAGCCATTTTGGAAGCACTGGTAGGCATTGATCACCCTTGGGAACATATGCATCATAGATCTTATTTCCTTCCAGAGTTAGATAGAATTGAGAATGAGGAGTTTCGCGTGAGACTTTGTGGGGATGTTGATCATCCTGTTAACCCTTTAGTGAAACAAGGAATTTTTGCTGAAGAAAATATGGCTAATATATCGGCAACAATTCCAATTGATATCTCCATAAAACATAATGTTGTGGAAAATATATTCATTGCTACGAGTTGTTCTCCCTAAGAGGTTCACATGTATACCGATCTGTTTAAAGAGTTTCATGATGTTTTTTCTTGGTCATATGAGGAGATTCCAAGCATCGAACCATCTATAGTTGAATATGATATTAAGACATATCCAAATGTGAAACTAGTTCGATATAAGCTTCATCCAGTTAACCCACAGAAAGTTGCAGCCGTGAAAGCTGAAGTAGAAAATCTCTTGAAAGCCGGGTTTATCTATCCTATTGCAATGACAAAATGGGTTTCTAATCCAGTTCTGGTTGATAAAAATCAAGGTACTATCCGCGTTTTCACCGATTTTAGGGATCCGAATAAAGCATGTCCTACGGATAATTACCCCATGCCTTTCATTGATCAGATTGTAGACGCATGTGCAGGTAATGACTCAAATATTTTCTTTCATGGACGGATTTTCAGGATATAATCAGATTCAAATAAAACTCGAAGATCAACACAAGATTTCTTTTATATGTCCCTGTGGACCTTTTCCTATAGGAAGATGCCTTTCGGTTTGAAGAATGCTGAGCTACTTTCTAGTGAGCAATGAATTTTTCTTTCCATGATATCAAACATATAGTTGAACCCTACCTGGATCATATCCCTACGTGATTTCGAAAGAGAAGAGATCATCCAGACCATTTATGACTTGTGTTTGAGCCATGTGGACATTACAAAATTCGATTAAATCCTCATAAATGTGTGTTCTGTATCGATTCTAGATGAATTTTGGGTCTCATCGTGTCCAGTAAAGGCATTATGGTCGATCCATTGAAAGTTGAGGCTATCATCAAATTGCCTCCTCCTTGCAACATTAGACAACTTCAGAGTCTGTAGGGTGTGTCCAACTTCCTCATATGTTTCATCATTAACTATGAAAAAATAAAGAAAGGGTTTATGCGTTTAATCAAACAAGATACCCCATTTTTATGGGATGAGGCTGCTCAAATATCATTTGAGGATTTGAAAAAAGCATTACTATAATCAACCCCCTTGTTGAGTCCACCAGATTATACTCGAGATTTTATTCTATATCTGGCCGCATCTGATTCCACAATTGGCATAGTTCTAGTTCAGGAGGATGACTAGCTCCAAGAGCAAGTCATCTATTATCTCAGTGGTGCTTTGGTAAGACTTGAACTCAAGTATTCTCACATTGAGAAGTTGGCACTTAACGTTGTCTACGCCGTTTAGAGGCTCCACCATTAAATTTTGTTGCGAACAAATACGGTCATTGCAAACGTAAATCCATTTTAGTACATTTTAACCCGACGCATAATCGGGGGAAATTTAACAAATGGATTGTTATTCTTCAAGAGCTTGATCTCATTTTCCATTCTGCTAAATCTAAGAAGTCCTTAGTATTTTCCGAGCTCATCTCCGAGTTCCTTAGTGGTGAATATTATAACATGGAAGATGATTCATTCCATGACGAACACATATTCCTCATTTATACCTCTGATCCGTGGTATGGGGATATTTTGATTTATCTCTAGAATTTGAAGTGTCCACCAACTTATTAAAGAGAAGAGAGACGACAACTTCGACATAACGCTGAGAATTAACTCATAATTGCTGATAATTTGTATAGATGAGGGGTTGATTCCATATTACGTTGTTTCCTAACTCTTGAAGAGACTGATTTTGTTTTGAATGATTCCCACAATGGAGCATGAGGTGTTCATATTTATGGGTTGGAAACAACTCAGAAAATACTTCGTGATGGTTATTTTTGGCCCACCATCTTCAAAGATTGTGTGTAAGCTGTTCAGTGTTGTCATCTGTGTCATCTATTCACCAAAAATATGCGATCAAATCTTGCTCCCTTATTGCCCATCATCGTAGTGTGACCCTTCACTAAGTGGGGGGTTGATTATATGACATGCAACCCAGTTTCTGTTGGGGGGCATTAGTACATTATTGTCGCTGTAGACTACTTTACTAAGTGGTCATAGGCAATGCCTACTATGAAGGCGAACGGTGAAACTGTAGCCTATTTAATATTCCATTAGATTATCACTAGGTTCGGTCTTCCTAAAGAGATCGTTACGGATCACGACATAAATTTTCAAAATAATATGATGTCCGAGTTGAATACTATCCTTAGATTTAGACAAGAGCACTCATCTCCTTTCTATCCGTAGGCGAATGTACTAGTTGAAGCAATAAACAAAAATTTAAAAACCACTCTCCAACGTACAATTAATGCTAGTAGATCAAATTGGCATATCATGCTCTATCCGGATCTCTGGGCGTATCGAATAACCATTAAGACTGCTACCGGTTTTTCACCCTTCAAACTCGTTCACAGGATGGAGGCAGTCACACCCATTGAGTGTGAAATACCATCATTAAAGGTGGCCATTCAACTTTTACCTAAGACATCTACCTTGGAAGAACGTCTGCTTCATCTTGAACATCTTGATGAACAACGCAGAGATGTGCTCAATGCAAATGAAGCACACAAGAAACGAGTCAAGAGTCAGTATGATAAGTCTGTTAAACCTAGGGTTTTCTATGAAGGAGACCTTGTTTTGGTCTATGACTAGGACAAAGATCCTTTGGGGGAAGGAAAGTTCAAGTCTATGTGGCTCAAACCTTATGTAGTCTCCAAGGTTTTGAAGAAAGGGTCATATTAATTGGATTGATTATGATGGGTATAAGCTATCAGAGCCTAGAAATGGGCTCTATTTGAAGAAGTATTATGCATAGATCATACAATTTTTCTTGTAAATAACTGTACAATAGTGTAGAGTTTGTATTTTCTTGTTTCTCATGTAGCTTTGGTTGTGTTTCAAATGTCAATTGCGTGGTTTGTAGGATTCACTAATGGCGCTAGTTGTCATACTCACAACCTCGCCTCAGATGCTTGGGTGATTTATTCACCTACAGGTCACCTTATTTCGTCGTCATGTGCTTGTCTAAGCCCTGCTACTAACAATATTGTTTAGTATTGCACTCTTGTTGAGCTTCTCTGAGATCCGTTACACCACGACATTTCATGCATGGAGGTTAGACTTGATTCTCAATTAATCGTGTCTTAACTTAATGGTGAGTATTGAGTTAGTGACTCTTCGTTATTACGTCAGTTCTTTGAAGTTAGATTGCTTGAAAGACATTTTTATTCCATCATATATCAACACATTTCAAGAGACCAAAACACTATAATTGATGCAAATGCAAACTATATACTCGATTGGCATTTGTATCATACACAGTAAATAAATAACCACACACATAAGAGAAACATGTATATAATCGATAGATGTATACATACATACGTCGAAAAAGTAATAAAAATATTTTGAGTATCCATATCCATCAAATATACATATTAGTATACAAAAATTGGGCGTATAGCCTCAAAATGATGTAAGTGTCCCTAAGGAGAGGCTAGAGCCTCGACCTCCTCAGCTATGACCTATCTATAACATATAACCAATCTAGATACTTTACGGAGTAACCTAATCCATGCAGGGGGCATGCCCACTACATGTTCTTGCATATCCATAGGCATGCACTCTATCCGATATGTAGGAATATCATGTGTCAACTAGTTCATCTTCCCCTCAATGGTCCTAAGCATGGCCTCTGCTTCGCCCGGCTTCGCTGGTCGTACGAACACTATAATGTGTCCGACTGGCCTCACTGGTCCAACATCTACATCAAACCTTTTGCTAATACTTAAACTCACCAAACATATATACATGTACATATTTATGATAAAATTCAAAAAAATGAATATTACAAAATGAAAATGGTTACCTATGTCTCCCCACGTTGCTCCTGGAGGGAGCATGAGTTTCGGGTGTCCTCGGAAGTCCAATCCAGTGTATGGGAACTGCTCAAATGTAGGGAATTGTCGGTTCCACCA
The DNA here is from genome assembly GCA_027924585.1 of Larix kaempferi. Lineage (NCBI taxonomy): Eukaryota > Viridiplantae > Streptophyta > Pinopsida > Pinales > Pinaceae > Larix > Larix kaempferi. The sequence continues at coordinate 2,101,279 of BSBM01000264.1, forward strand.
CCCTAAGAAGTCCTCATAGTCATAAGAAGTACGGGTTTCTCCACCTCCCTGTCGTACAAACACCTTGCTCCAACGATTCATCTTGCGCTCATGATGGTCAACCAATGGAAGGGCCACTATGGGACTCAAACTAGGAACTCTCTGTCGAATAATGTGCATAAGATAGTTCCATATCCAAATTTATTTTTCTTTCCTGTCTTACACTCAGTGAGTTGGTGCTTCATGTTTACCAACAGTTCGGTGCACCAGTCAAAGATCACATTATGCAAGCACTCCACACTGATTTGCATATAATTGTGGGTAACCAAGTGTTGAGCGGCACTACCTCCCAATCGGTTGATGGTACTCACTATTAATTTCAATGCAAAGCTCGCTATATGGCCTATTGGCACTTGAGTACCACTTTTTTCCGTTCCTGCTGTGCAATAAGTGTTTACATAGTCTTGCATTGATAAGGTTCCCACTCCACGAAAATTTCCCTTGAGGTTGAAAACCTATCCTAAATGATATAATATGGTGATGAAATAAATTTCATATAGTGTGAGCTCTAGTGTCTCACCTTGGAGGTTGAACACTCCCTGATCTAGATCCCATAGATGCACTAAGCTCTCAAGAAAATGGGGTTGAACCCTGATATTTGATGTGAGAAATAATTTCAATAGACCACACCGACGTAAGACATTTAGAGTCAATGGATCATGCATGGATTCTCTATCCATTGCCTCATGCTCCCTTTCCCTCCATGTAAGCACCATATATGTAAGGAAACTATTCTTTTGAGTGAGCGTTGAATTTTTCAAATACAAACTACGCCACCCACGAGTATATATTAGAACAATGGCGACCTAAATGCGGGTGAAGAACCCTTCACCTGTGGGTTTTCATTGAACCCACTAGTTCAACCTAATACAACCATGAGTATGATTTAACAAATTTAAAAGCTAAATAAAAACTCAAAAATTTCACAAAAAACCATAAAAAATACATGTAAAATGTAGAGGAGAGAGATAGGAACTACGTGCAACTAACGAAATTCGAAATCGTCCACCGGATTGGTCACATGCAACGATTTAAATCCTAGGTATTTTTACTATTTGAAATGGTAAAATGGTAAAATGACTTGGTTCTACCCCTTTTCACTATTTGTGGTAATTATTTTATTTTTATTTTTATCCACTTTATATAGTTTAAGTGTCTTTTTATGTCATATTTTTTAATTATGACCACTAACAAAGGTGTTTTGACTGGGTCAATGAGCGAAAAGTCTCTTTTTATAAGGTTTTGTTCTAAAAGTTGTGAAAAAGGTTTGTTACTCATGGAATTTCAGTTAGGTTACCATTGCACGTTGCATTGCATTGATACCTTACCATCATTTTATGCCTTAGGACCCTTTTTTCACCATGGACTGTGACATTAAACTTCCATTTTACCACTATCATCGTTGTTATTCCATGGTCAGGACCTACCCTACATGGGCTACCCTAGATAGCACACCATTCCACATTTGGTTCCCATGCTGTCAGTTGCTGTTTCAGGAGCTTTCTCAATATATTGTGATCCACAAAGCAATAACCGCATACTCTTTCTTGATTATTTGTTGACCACCTTTAATAAAGCTCCCGCCCATATAGAGTTTTCTTTATGCTCTTGTTATATTCCTTAAAATTGACAAGATCGCCGAGTATACTTGTTCACTTCAGGCTCGCTAAAGGACTTGAAGGGATATCCACTGAGGTATAAGTTTAACCCTTTTCCGGACCTTTGTGGATTATTTACAAAAAATGAATACTCTAGTTCACTGTGACTAGAAGAGTTCTCTCTCGTATCATTTTATACTTTTTCAGGCGAGGAGACTAAATTTACGAAAAATTACCCCTTGGAGTCTTCTTTAGTATTTCCAGACTCTCTAAATATGAAATCCCTACGAGCATATGCCAACTCGGGATTGATATAAAATCCACGAGTAGGTGTATGGAGTTATTGTTTAAGTTTTTCAGACTCCTTAAATATGAAAACACCAACAAGCACGAACATATCCAGGCTCGATATTAAAATCCACGGATCCGTACCCTATTGAGTATTAGTCTATCTTTTCTTCAAACTCGTAAAACAATAAAGAGAGTCTTGAGTTTTCCTCCCATGGACTCATAGAATTACACATGGTTGGATCCTTATCAATCATTCTTCTCTCTCTTCTTCAAGCTTGTTAAAAAATGAAGAAGGTCCTGAGTTTACTTTCTTGGACTCATTAAAATTTTACAAGAAAGACACTATTGATGTTCCTTTTATCTCTTTCATGCCTGTCAAAAAATGAAAAGATACATAAAAAGAGGATGGGAAGGGAAAGGTCTCCGTCATTGGTTCATATTATGGAAGCAAGTCTAATTATTCCTTGAACACAACGCTCGCCTTGAGTCAATGGGTCTTAGTTTTGGCTTTAGGATAAACTTAATTCCAGAGTTGTTTCCTCCTCCGGTTGGTTACTCTTCCGATCATATGGAGAGTTTGTTATGTATTATACATGATAGAATTATATCATGTTTCCTATATGTTCCAAGCTGCCTAAGTTACTTCATTATTGTGCTCACTCATCAAGGATTTCACTTGTGTCAACCATTTTGTAGTTATCCTTGACTCCTCAGGTCGTCCATCCCTTATATCAGTATGTTCTCAGTCCTATTTCAGATGAATTCGGTCTCCAAGTGTTCTCATGTGATATGATGAAGGATTCATTATTGCCTTCCTTCTCACGAGTCTCTTCCTATCAACTTCAACTCATATTGTTTTGGGAAGAAGACTTAGAGTTTCAGATAGTACCTTGATATTTGCAGTCATCAGTGGCAGATTCTCTTGCTGTTGAGTTATGAGAATACATCAATGTCTCTTACTTGACATATTATTCAAGTGTTCGACTTCAAGACCTCTTATTCACACTTGTAAGAATGTACTAGGTACCTTGAACCCCATTTTCATTACTGGTGGGCATCCTCACATTTGTTAACAGATCACATCAATGACTAGTAATCATATGGTGTCCTCCATGTTCGACTTCAACTCCTTTATTCACATGGATTAGGATTCATACCTTTATCAATGGTTTGGATTGAAGAACTTGGGCCTATAATAGCATTATCCTAATCTGTTATTTCCCAAGTTGTGCAAGACTGAGCCCTACTCATTTTGGTTCCTCTTGAGACATAGATCCAACTTGATCATTATGGATATGTTCTCCCTTTTTGACATGCATCCATGCTTGTATTTTAGTGGCAATTCTATATATATCAGTTACATATATGTATTGGAGATCATATTCTATCCTGTTGAACATGGAAATATGTCAAGATTATATTGCACGATGACCTTTGTTTTGTTTCAGGCACCTTTGGAACTTTGATTCTATGACTCTTGTGCTCCTCCACTTCCCTATTGGTAATGCATTTCGGTCATCATTTACCCTTCTAACCTCATACATTAGGGGGCATTCTTTATCAATCAAATTGGAACTTATCCTTCCATGAAGACACTGTAATTTCGCTCACACAAAAGGACACTATGGATGGAAGGGCCTCAATTTTCTATAGATGCCCGTGGCCTTAGTTATTCCCTAATTCTCCATATCATCTCATTTTTGTGATATGAATTTAGGACATACTCATTAATTTATACTTTACATATATCAATTGACTCACTGGTGTCCCCTTACCACTCGCGAGTTTCCTAAAAAAATTTCACTCGCTCCTTGTTTGAAGCTTCTTAGCGGGTTACCCGACTGTTGCAAATATTTCACTCACGGGTTCCTCATGAAATCATGAAAAATAAAAAGTAAAATCGAAATAGGGGTAGTTGGAGGTGGCTCTTTAACTTCCACACGGACCCTAACTGATCTTCTCTCGAAATCACTCTCCTTGATTTGTCATAAATTCAAAGGGAGGGCCATGAGAGAAAGGGGTTCACTCATATTATAAGGAAATATTGGAGAAATTTTGATTGAAGGAGAGGAGCAAGAGAGTCCAGATATTGGTTTCAGAGGTGTTGTTGCAGGACAAGGTGAATGTATTTGTTGTTATCTTTATAATCAATAAAGAAGCCTTATGCTCCCATATTACTAGTGTTTGGCATGTGAATTGAATGTTTGGAAGTATTTCATGCTTTTATATGTATGTGCTTACAACTTTATTATTCATTCCTGTATAGCCAAATGTATTGAAAAAGGTTTCATTTATTTTGCAGGGTTTTATACAAGATTGTGGAGCATAGCCAAAGGATTCAAGTGATTGGATCAAACTTCTTTGATTTAAGGTACTAATTGCCTAGCCTTGCAAACCCTTGTCTTTTCCATTTAAAATATCTTGTTTGTTTGTCTTTAATTTCCTTGTTCTCTGCTTGATTATATTAGTATGTTGGTGACCTATTTACTTCCCAGTCACTAGGAATATTTTCCATACAACATGTATAGTGGGGTTAAATATACAAACTCTCATGACTATGTCATTCCCATGAGCCTTGTTTTGAGCACCTATTAGTACCATTAGTCAGATTCTAGTTCAAGATAAAATATAGTAAGAAGTTCAAACTATTGATCCATATGGATAATCCATGGTTTCACATCATTGCCTGTTATACCTCTATATTTCACAGTGTCGCATCTCCACCACAAACAGAGTTGACGACACTTCCCCTACTGTTTGAACCACCCAGAAGATGAGTAATCCTTGAAGGTAAATCCACCCTGTCAAGATTTAACCCAGCTGAGACTTTATTTACCCACACTACCGCGCATTTCTCAGTTATAGGTGCGCGGTAGTCCACACTACCGCTCTATGCTTTGTCCCTGACATGCGGTACTATTGCGTTATGCTCAGACTGTAGGGCGCGATACTCTTTTTAGAGCCTTTTTTCCATGGCTTGTGGGATTTTGGATTTTCGAAGATAGTGGAAGATTGGGGTCCCTCATTCGATCCCAACTCACTTTCTGTGATTAGAAACCTTGATCCACTTATCTCTCCCTAGATCCACCCATGTCTCTTGTTGGTTAACCCTACCATACACTATAAAAGAGAGGCATTCCATGGGGAAGAGGGAGGACTCTTGAAGTACCAAACTTATGATCTTGCAGCATTGTGGAGATAGCTAGAGGAGGAATCACTTGGAGCTAGAAGATTGTCTTGGACATCAAGCAACCTTTGTAAGCATTCTTCAAGTTGTAATAAAGATAACTTGTCTTGTTTTTCCCATTTCATGTGTATAGCATAAGTTCTTAGCATGGAATGTATCTAATCTAGATTTGAATCTAATCTTTACTTCAGGGTATTTGGAAGCTTGCATGTTTGTTCTTTGGTTGATCTTAACAGGTTCTACATTTGAGCTTTTGGATCAAGAGCTGGAAGCGGGACAAACGTCAGATTGAAAGGTGCGTTATATCTCTCATTGTTTCTGAATACATTTAATCTTGTGGTGAAAGTTAGTTCAGGAATTTCAAGGTAGCATTTGTTTTGACTTGTTTCTTGCTTTAGAGTTAGTTGAGAATCTGCTTTAAAGTTAAGAGAATTTTGACTTATCCGTAGGGAAAAATTCTACAAACATTTAGTGTCACAGCTTAAGGACAAGGGGTCTCCTTACCGAGCCAGCTTGATCAGTCTCTGGATTAGGTCTGTGAGTGGAAATGTCAATATCTGATTACCAAGTTAGGGAAGTGGTCTTGTATTAATAAGGTCTTATTTTATAAGTTATTTATTTAAAAATAAATAAATAAATAAATAAAATAAAAAATCTTTGTATATAGTAAGAAGGACTGTTGTATAATAAAACCAATTAATAAACCAAGGTGATGTGTAAATTGGATATCCATGAGTAGTTCTAAGTTTGTTACAGGTTTATCACAAGCTGTTGATTCAATGATTACATAATAATTAAGAAGTCTTACTGTCTCCTAACCCTCCTTATCAGATTTGCGTTTCTTTTAACATGATCATTGATGGGAACATATCAATCTTATGTTTTTTGCTCACTGGTAGTCTCTTTACAAATATTTTCTAAACTTTTCAGGTTGGAAAAGGCATTTGACCGGTGCACCATTCTAACTAAATTTTGTTTGCAGAGATAATTGGTTCTTCCCAGCCAGTCGCCATTTGTTGTGACCACAACAGATCCCATGCTTTGGTTAAGCATGAGAGCCTCGATTTCAAATTAGCACAAAGATATTCGTGCAACTCTTCTTGTGAATATGAATTTTGAGCTTGGTTTCTGCAAATCTTGTACTTATGCCTTTGCTTAGCTTGATCGTACTGCTTTATTTAGAATTTTTCCGAGTGTTTTGATCGCAGAAAGATTCAAATTTCAAGTTTTTCATTGTTTATTTTATGCCTGCCTGAACCCGAATTTTCGACATCCTGAAATCCCGAACCCGACAGTTGTGGGTTGCGGGAAAGCAATTTTCAGTTGTTTGGGTTTGGTGATCCCAAAACCCGCAACCCGAAAGGTGCGGGATGCGGGATTTTCTTATTAATAAGTTTGGGAATTGTCACCCCGAAACCCACAGTTTCGGATTTCAGATTTCAAATTCTCATTTTTTCTCTTAAGTTGCGTAGCATGTTTCCTAAACCCACATCCCGCAATTTTCGGGTTGTGGATTTCGGAAACATGTTTTGTATTTTGATCCATGTGTGCGATCCTGAAACTCGCAGTTTTTGAATTGCGGATTTTGGGAATCATGAATAAAATTAAGACAAATCCCTCATGGCTTTATCCTGCATCCTCTATTGTTAAATCCTCACCGTCCGTTCAGTTGATCCAATGGATGAGATTCAATTATTCCAATTTACATTGCAATGTTTTGTTTCATTCTGCACTGCATGATCATCCTGGAAGATATGATTGCTTGACAAGATTTCTTATGATCCATTTTTTATTGACATGCTGCGACATCGTTTTATTCCAGTTCAAATGATTGTAATCCCAAATGCGCATGATCTCAATCATTGCAGCTCATCAAATTCAATCATTTTGATCCTCTTTAGCTTATCATAAATATGGCCGCAGGTATGAAGTACTTAGCTCGTCGTTTGAATTTGTTAGAAAGTTTTCCTGTTATGGCAAATTTTCCTTCTGACGATTTGGTGAATAACATGCCGACTGGTTGTGAACTTTTCGTTAAATATTCCATGCATGAAGAGCTTCACTCTTTTCTATTTCCTGAACGTATGTCGCCACCTTTTGATGTAGGTGTTCCTAATATCGACAGTGGTAGCGGAGAAGAGATTTCTGAAACTCTGCCAGTTTGCTTACCACCACCTCAAAAGGACGAAGAAGGAAGCAGTGAACAGTTGCATGATCAAGATGATTCTATTATCCAAGATCTCATAATAAATGAAGAACCCTACATATCACCGGCTCCCATGACACAAGACCCGTTGTTCGATTTTTCTGTTTTTGATAGCATTGTGGATCAGCTAGGAGATTATGCGGCGATTCTGTAGGAAGGTTTCGAGGACCGGCTCTTCCCCGTTGTCGATAGATATTACGTTGTTGACAAATTATCCAATTTTTCTACAGGATTTTCTAGAAATTCCAAGATGACTTTTGTTCAAAATCCACCTTCAAGCGGAGGGAATTTGCTGAGTTAAGAGTTGTTTAGATTTTTATGGCCGGATTCCCTGGATTAATAGCCGAATTTAAACTCTGTAATCCCTACCTTTTGGGATTCCCTTTGGTACTCCATTTTAATCCTTATTGAAGGAAGAATACCTCTCAGGCATAGGGGTTGATAATTTTGGGGTCATAAATTAGCAGGAGACGACGTGGAGATACTCTGTCTTATCTGAGCCTTGTAATTTTGTTTACAAACTTCTTAATGCAGTGAAGTAATCTTTCAAATAATCTCTTGTTTATCGTCAAGTTTCTTTGATGGTGTTTGATTTCTAATTTTAGAATTTTCATCTACGAGATGTGTTTCCTTTGCATGTATAAATTAATGCATAGATCTGTTGTATTGATTTTTCTTATGACTGGTCGTTGTATAAGAATATCTTGTTAAATTTATTTAATTGAGATATTTTCTTTATCGATTTCTGCAAATGATCCGCAACTACTTAATCAATGTTAATTTTTCAATTAACACAGTGATTACAGGTTTAAATTACCTGAATTATCCTGCTTTAATTTTCATTAATGGATCGTAGTTTAAGTGAGTAAGTGCATACGCTTCTTGAAATTTTTGTTAAAGTTGATAAACCCACTTATTCTTTCCACACCAAGGTTAATCTACACAACACCAAAGTATTCCTTAGAATAGATTCTAACTTAGAATAGGCTCTCTTTTTAAGTAAATTAAGTTAGAACAGACTTAGTTTTAAGCTTCTGTTTTCCGTATTGAACTTTTGATCAATCGATCAAACCCATCTACTCATAGAATGCCAGCGGAGGCCGAATATCCATGGGAGATTTCCATACCAAACAAGCTGGGGATAGAACTTCCCTTGCGCAGGGTTTTTCGAAGCCTTTCAGTTTGGGTTTTCACCCTCTGTTGGGAGCCTTGGACCCATTCCAGCACCTTGCAATTACCGTACACCCGCGAGGCCTCAACAGTATGCTAAATATGAGTGTGTCAAACTACCAAAGGATAATTCTATGAATGAGTTACAAAGATGGAGAGCAACATATAAAACCTTGCCCCAACAATATCAGCCATATCTTGACTTGTATAAGGGAAATATAAGGCCCCTCCTTTCGAAGAATTTGTTGATTGGGTGTTTGCAAATAGGCCCAAAAAGGAAGATGTGAATTTAGTGAAGAAAGGTTTATGCCATTCTTGTAAAAGACCTTAGAGAGAAAATCATCAGTGTGTGAGTGAAAAGAGCAATGAAATATATGAAGCTTCATGGAATGCATGTATTTCTTACTTGAAGAGAGTTTTTGGGTTTTATTCAAAAAGAGATTCCAAATATGAAGAGACATCACATGAGCATGAAGAAGACTCTATTGAAAATATTGAAGATTATTTCGTGACACATTCTACCTTGGACATGAATCAAAGAGCATCTACTGATGGATGTTTGAACTATGAAGGAGGATATTCATAAACTCAAAATTCAAAATGAGCAACTTCTTGAAAGGTTGCAATATACTTGTTCTTCCTCCTATGCGTCAAATTTTCAGATGGTAGATTGCATGGAGGATTCTCATGACATGGTAGATCATGAGAAACACGGAAATTTGAAGGGGCTTGATGTGTTTGAATATGAGCTTGATTATATCCAAGCACTTGATGTGGTTGAAGAGGAACCTGAGTTTCCTCTTGCAAATGGTGACACAATTTTTTAAGTGTATGATTCCACTACCAGCTTGGAACCAACCTATGAGGAAATTTTTACACTTTTGAGGGAGGTGCATGATCCTACCATTATGGAGCATTCACATGAGGACACTTCTGAACTCTCTGATCATTTTGGTGAGTTGGTTCATTCTCCTACATCCTACACTTCCATATTTTGCAGGATTCATCCTAATGAAGTATGGGTGAAAGGTTTATTTTTTATGGTGCCACATGAGGAGCATGAAATTCCTATCTCTCCTTTATATGATGACATTATTAGAGCCATTTATTATTTACATTTTCATCAACATTGTTTTCTACATTATGATGAAACACATCTAAATGGATGCACTTATGATGTTCACTTGAGTCACTTGAAGACATGATTTTCCCTTGCTCCTTGCTTAGTTCAATTGATATTGGAGGAACTTCATCTACTACTTGGGTGAAGAGATATACGATTGGAGAAAATTTGTATTGGCAGAAACATCCTTTGTTATTTCTTGATGATACACATGTTCATGGATGCACAAATTCTACTTATGTGAACCCCTTGAAGGCTTATTGTTTCCTTTGCTCCCTACTTGGTTCAGATTTTAGTGGAGGTTCTTCATTCACTTCTTGGACGAACAAATGGCTGATTATTTTGATGCATCTTACATCCTTTTGGAGCAGCATTATAGGACATGGGATTCTCACCTATTTCATTGGATCAGTTTTGATTGGTCACTTGAATCTTGTATGCACTTGGCAAATGGTGGTCTACAAACTTGGAGGTATAAGCACTTTCATGATTCTTTGATGAGGCACCTCCTTGATGTACATTTTTATAATGTTGTTATGTAATTTGATGATATATATTTTGTAATCATGATGTTTGGAAGAATGCATACAAGAAAATGGGATCCAGGAATTTTGTTTCCTAATGGTATGGGTTGGAGAGCACTCTTAATTGTTGGAATGCAATACAAGTAATGGGACCCTGGGATAATTTTTAGTCCCATTGATTTCAATTTTTGGCGGAAAAAATTAGTATGGGAGATTGAGTCCCCATTTAATAAAGTGATTTTAATCAAAGTAGTGCAACAACAAGCATGGTGGTTCCTCTCTAAGATATTCATGGAATCTCGAAGACTTAAAGTTGTGCAACTCAGTGGCAACTTCAAGAATTATGCAGTGGTATCCGAAGGGGTTTCCCAAAATATGAAAGAGGTAAAGAGTAATTGTGCAAACATGGTTTTGATGGATTTAATTAGAATTTTGGTGTTTAGTGGTGATGTTACAGGGGATATCAAAATGAGAATGAAAATCCACATATCCTTGCTTTTGGAAACACACAATTGTAGTGCATGGGTGGCTCTACTCAAGGTTTCAAAAGCGAAGTTTTGGGAAGCAAATTTTTTGAAAGAAAGTAGGTTCTTCCACATACATGTGTTGAAATTGATTTAGGACAAGAAATATTAGGAAGGGGGGATTTTTCATGTCCCAAAATTTTGCATTGGGTCACAATGGCCTAAGCCCCTTGGCCATACTCATGATAGTTTGTCAAATTGATGCTAAGGGTCAAATAATTGCCAAGAATGATGTCCAAGTTAGTAATAATGTGAAATTAGATCCAAATGGACAATTTGGGTCACATTAAGAGAAATTATCATTTCAAAGTTTGTAATATACACATCCAAATGAACTGTCATGGAGGGAAATTACTAGTTCCCTAGGTTGGGGGTGGAAGCATTAAAAGTTGGAATAAGGAAGTTATAGGACCGAAAGTGACCTTAGAATTACAAATTCACATTAAATGGTTCAATTAAATAATAATACAAAGAAAATAATGTGGCATTGGACCATGAGGACACATAAGAGGTTGTGGGACCCATTTGTGGCAAGATTCCCCACTACACTTGGCATGATTCTCACCCATTCGAATTTAAGGTGGAGTCTAATGATATTGGGTAGTTGGAAGGTCAATATAATTGGAATGACTCAATTAAGGTCGAATTGGAGTGGAAGAGGAAGAGGCATTTTGGAGCTAGTGGGACACTTAGACTAGATTCCCTAGCTCTATGACAATAATGATGAAGATGCTATGACACCTATGACACAAATCAGACCTGAATGCTAACATCTGACATATATGGCATGTCAGGGGTAAAAGTAGCCTCCAAGAGGGCACTCAAGGGATTTAGGGAATCCAAAGAGATACCTATTCGAATTTGGTGGAGGAGGAGGCTAGAATTGGAGGAACAAGTGGCACACATTGGAACCTCTTCCCAACTTGAGTTGGCATGAAGCTCTTGGAATTAACTAGACCCATGGAGGACCTTGGAATTTTGTAAAATACAATAACAAAGAAGGATGGTTGCTTTTGATCATTTTCATAATTTTCATTTGAGAGGAGAGCTATTAGTGTGCTACTCTACTTGCCTTAGCACCAATTTCGAGGGTGAAAGATTCCCATCCTAGTTGGTAATTAGAAATACCATTCAGAAATTTCATTTGGATATTCAATGGAGTATTATGTTTCATATTAAATCTATAGGGAAGCTTGTGTTCACTTCTATTTCATCTTGTTTCTCCAATCATTTCCAATTTTCTCAACATATTCATGATCCTTGAGGTGGGGCACACTTGGTGAGCTGTTGTACTCTTTTTGGGAGATTATAATGCCAAATTATTTTATCATATGATGTAATTTATCTATTATTAATATTCATAATAGATTCGAGTCGAGATTCCAAGTGAAACTATGTAAATCTGATCATTAATGAGCAAATGGTGCCATTTTCCCCACTATGTTGATGTATGCCAATGATATGTTGATATATTCGAATGGAAAAGTGAATCACTGATGAATTAATGATGTATGGAATTCTAATAATATTTTATACAGTTTTCATGTTCAGTTCATAAGCTTTTTCAGTCATATTGTTCAATTTCATAGCATTTGGAGAAGATTGCCTATCATTTCCCCCAAGCTCGAAACTAGTCTTTTTGTATCTGATTTGGGAGGGTTGTAGAAGACTTAATAAAATGAATGGTGATTCATATGAGAACATATTTATGTCCCCTATATATACCCTTATTCTGTTCTAAAATTTTATAGGTTCCAATAGTATTTGGAGAGCCATCTCCAGCACCTACCCAGTAGGGAATTGAACCCCAAATTGCTAGTTAAATCCCCTACCTTGTCCAGAATTCAAATGAGAGTTGCAGAAGAATTTTGAAAACTCTAAGGCATCCATGAAATTCATAAAAATTTCCTAATACCATCCATACAACTTTTGTGACAATTTGGGAGAATTTGGAGCCATTTGGAGACCAAGAAACCAATACTAGTTAAGGGTCGAACTAGTGGAAAAATTGAAATTTTCACCATTTTAATAAATTTCTAAAAAGGGACATTACAGTGGTATCATAGCATGTTCCTTGCACCTATGAATTAATATCATACATTGAAGAATAATTTTTAGCCATGTCTTACTATTATGATGAATCCTATGAGTACAATGCTTATGAGCAGTATGCAAATGATTGTGAGCAATATGAAAGAGAATGTGAATGGTATAAGGAAGAGGTGCCACCATGAAACACTTCATACAATTTCATGAGGAATGAAGATTATGATTATGACCCTATGTATGCTAAATATGAGTATGTCAAACTACCAAAGTATAATTCTATGAATGAGTTACAAAGATGGAGAGCAACATATAAAACCCTTCCCAAACATTATCAAGCATATCTTGACTTGTATAAGGGAAATACAAAAAAGGCCCCTCCTTTCGAAGATTTTGCTGATTGGGTGTTTGCAAATAGGCCCAAAGAGGAAGTTGTGAATTTAGTGAAGAAATTTTTATTCCATTCTTGTAAAGGACCTTGGAGAGAAAATCATATGTGTGTGAGTGAAAAGAGCAATGAAATATATGAAGCTTCAGGGAATGCATGTATTTCCTACTTGAAGATATTTTTTGGGTTTTATTCAAAAAGAGATTCCAAATATGAAAAGACATAACATGATCATGAAAAAGACTCTATTGAAAATATTGAAGATCATTTCGTGACACATTCTACCTTGGACATGAATCAAAGAGCATCTACTGATGGATGTTTGAACTATGAAGGAGTACCTACTGATGGGTGCTCACACCTTTATGTTGGTGACATAGGGATCACTTTTGAAAGTGTTGCTACAAGCCAAACTTCCATGAAGCATGTAAATGAAGACCTTGTAGCAATTGGAGAAGAACCAAAATCAACTTCCCCATAACCACTTGAGCTTCATGAAGTTAATCCAAGTAAGAAGGAAGAAAACGAGGAGGTTCATTTGCAAGAGACTCTTTTTATTGAAGGGTCATTAAATATGAATGAAAAGACGATCCAAGAGACCATTATAATGCTCCATGACACTCAAGAATTAGTGTCAAATTCATTTTGCAAAGTTTCTTCATTGAAGGATCCATCCATCCTTAAAGACATGGAGAAGATTGAAAGAGCAATGTGCAACATCAAAGGTAATATCATGTATTTTCTTTTTGATAGAACCATTTGGTTGAGTTTAATGGATTGTTACATGATGCATACTGGAAGAATAATGAGGATATTCATAAACTCAAAATTCAAAATGAGAAACTTCTTGAAAGGTTGCAATATACTTGTTCTTCCTCCTATGCTTCAAATTTTCAGATGGTAGATTGCATGGAGGATTCTCATGACATGGTAGATAATGAGAAACATGGAAATTTGCAGGGGCTTGATGTGTTTGAATATGAGCTTGATTATATCCAAGCACTTGATGTGGTGGAAGAGGAACCTAAGTTTCCACTTGGAAATGGTGACACAATTTTTTAAGTGTATGATTCCACTACCAGCTTGGAACCAACCTATGAGGAAATGTTTACACTTTTGAGGGAGGTGCATGATCCTACCATTATGGAGAATTCACATGATGACACTTCTGCACTTTCTGATCATTTTGGTGAGTTGGTTCATTCTCCTACATCCTACACTTCCATATCTTGCAGGATTCATCCTAATGAAGTATGGGTGAAAGGTTTATTTTTTATGGTGCCACATGAGGAGCATGAAACTCCTATCTCTCCTTTATATGATGACATTATTAGATCCATTTATTATTTACATTTGCATCAACATTCTTTTATACCTTATGATGAAACACATCTACATGGATGCACTTATGATGTTCACTTGAGTCACTTGAAGACTCATGATTTCCCTTGCTCCTTGCTTAGTTCAATTGATATTGGAGGAACTTCATCTACTACTTGGGTGAAGAGATATATGATTGGAGAAAATTTGTATTGGCAGCAACATCCTTTGTTATTTCTTGATGATATACATGTTCATGGATGCACAAATTCTACTTATGTGAACCCCTTGAAGGCTTATTGTTTCCTTTGCTCCCTACTTGGTTCAGATTTTAGTGGAGGTTCTTCATTCACTTCTTGGATGAACGAACACATGGATGATTATTTTGATGCATCTTACATCCTTTTGGAGCAGCATTATAGGACATGGGATCCTCACCTATGTAATTGGATCAGATTTGATTGGTCACTTGAATCTTGTATGCACTTGGCAAATGGTGGTCTACATACTTGGAGGTATAAGCACTTTCATGATTCTTTGATGATGCACCTCCTTGATGTACATTTTTATTATTTTGTTATGTAATTTGATGATATATATTTTGTAATCATGATGTTTGGAAAAATGCATACAAGAAAATGGGATCCAGTAATTCTCTTTCATGATGGTATGGGTTGGAGAGCACTCTTAATTGTTGGAGTGCAATACAATCAATGGGACCCTGGGAGAATTTTTAGTCCCATTGATTTCAATTTTTTGGGGAAACAATTAGTATGGGAGATTGAGTCCCCACTTAATAAAGTGATTTTAATTAGATTAGTGTAGTAGCAAGCATGGTGGTTCCTCTCTAATATATTCATGGAATCTCGAAAACTTAAAGTTGGGCAAATCAGTGGCAACTTCAAGAATTATGCAGTGGTATCCGAAGGGGTTTCCCAAAATATGAAAGAGGTAAAGAGTAATTGTGCAAACATGGTTTTGATGGATTTAATTAGAATTTCTGATTTTAGTGGTGATGTTACAAGGGATATCAAAATGAAAAAGAAAATCCACATCTCCTTGCTTTTGGAAACACACAATTGTAGTGCATGGGTGGCTCTACTCAAGGTTTCAGAAGAGAAGTTTTGCGAAGCAAAATTTTGGAAAGAAAGTAGGTTCTTCCACATACATGTGTTGAAATTTATTGAGGACAAGAAATATTGGGAAGGGAGGATTTTTCATGTCCCAAAATTTTTCATTGTGTCACAATGGCCTAAGCCCCTTGGCCATACTCATGATAGTTTGTCAAATTGATGCTAAGGGTCAAATAATTTTCAAGAATGATGTCCAAGTTAGTAATATGTGAAATTAGATCCAAATGGACAAGTTGGATCACATTAAGATAAATTCCCATTTCAAAGTTTGTAATATACACATCCAAATGAACTGTCATGGAGGGAAATTACTAGTTCCCTAGGTTGGGGGTGGAAGCATTAAAAGTTGGAATAAGGGAGCTACAAGACCCAAAGTGACCTTAGAATTACAAATTCACATTAAATGGTTCAATTAAATAATAATACAAAGAAAATAATGTGGCATTGGACCATGAGGACACATAAGAGGTCGTGGGACCCATTTGTGGCATGATTCCCCACTACACTTGGCATGATTCTCACCCATTTGAGTCCAAGGTGGAGTCTAATGATATTGGGGAGTTGGAAGGTCAATATAATTGGAATGAATCAATGAAGGTATAATTGGAGTGGAAGAGTAAATCCCATGGAAGAGGAAGAGGAATTTTGGAGCTAGTGGGACACTTGGACTAGGTTCCCTAGCTCTATGACAACAATGATGAAGATGCTATGACAGCTATGACACAAATCAGACCTGAATGCTGAAATATGACATATATGACATGTCAGGGATAAAAATAGCCTCTAAGAGGGTGATCAAGGGAGTTAGGGATCCCAAAGAGACACCTATTCGAATTTGGTGAAGGAGGAGGCTAGAATTGGAGGGACAAGTGGCACGCATTGGAATCTCTTCCCAACTTGAGTTGGCATGAAGCGTTTGGAAGGAATTAGACCCATGTAGGACCTTAGAAGTTTATAAAATACAATAACAAAGAACGATGGTGTATTTTGATCATTTTCATAATTTTCATTTGAGAGGAAAGCTAGTGGAGTGCTACTCTACTTGCCTTAGCACCAATTTCGAGGGTGAAAGATTCCCATCCTAGTTGGTAATTGGAAAGGTCATTCAGAAATTTCATTTGGAGCTTCAATGGAGTCTTATTTTTCATATGAAATCTACAGGGAATCTCGTGGTCACTTCTAGTTCAGCTTGTTTCTCCAACCATTTCCAGTTTTCTCAACATATTCATGATGCTTGAGGTGGGGCACACTTGGTGAGCTGTTGTACTCTTTTTGGGAGATTATAATGACCCATTATTTTATCAAATGATGCAAGGTATTTATTATTCATATTAATAATAACTTCAAGTCGATATTCCAAGTGGAACTATGTCAATTTGATCATTAATGAGGAAATGGTTCCATTTTCCCCACTATGTTGATGTATGCCAATGATATGGTGATATATTCGAATGGAAATGTGAAAAAATGATGAATTAATGATGTATGGAATTTTAATAATATGTTATACAAGTTTCATTTTCAGTGCATAATATTTTGGAGTCATATTGTTCAATTTCATAGCATTTGGAGAAGATTGCCTATCATTTCCCCCAAGGTCGAAACTAGTATTTTTGTATATGATTTGAGAGGGTTGTAGCAGACTTAATAAAATGAATGGTGATTTATATGAGACCATATTGATGTACCATATATATCCCCTACTTCTGTCCTGAAATTAGAGAGGGTCCAATAGCATTTCGAGAGCCATCTCCAGCACCTACCCAAGAGGGAATTGAACCCCAAATTGCTAGTTAAATCCCCTAACTTGGACGGAATTCAAAGAAGAGTTTCATAATAATTTTGAAGACTCTAAAGCATCCATGAACTTCATAAATATGTGATAATAGCATCCATACACCTTTTTTGACAATTTGGGAGCATTTGGAGCCATTTGGAGACCAAGAAACCAATACTAGTTAAGGGTTGAACTAGTGGGAAAATTGAAATTTTCACCATTTTAATAAATTTCTAAAAAGGGACATTACAGTGGTATCAGAGCATGTTTCTTGCACCTGTGAAATAATATCATACATTGAAGAATAAGTTTCATCAATGGCTTACTATTATGATGAATCCTATGAGTACAATGCTTATGAGCAGTATGCAGATGATTGTGAGCAATATGAAAGAGAATGTGAATGGTATGAGGAAGAGGTGCCACCATGCAACACTTCTTACAATTTCATGAGGAATGAAGATTATGATTATGACCCTATGTATTCTAAATATGAGTGTGCCACACTACCAAAGGATAATTCTATGAATGAGTTACAAATATGGAGAGCAACATATAAACCTTGCCCCAACAATATCAGCCATATCTTGACTTGTATAAGGGAAATACAAAAAAGGCCCCTCCTTTCGAAAACTTTGCTGATTGGGTGATTACAAATAGGCCCAAAAAGGAAGATGTGAATTTAGTAAAGAAAGGTTTATGCCATTCTTGTAAAATACCTTGGAGATAAAATCATATGTGTGTGAGTGAAAAGAGCAATGAAATATCTGAAGCTTCAGGGAATGCATGTATTTCCTACTTGAAGAGAGTTTTTCGGTTTTATTCAAAAAGAGATTCCAAATATGAAGAGACGTCACATGAGCATGAAGAATACTCTACCTTGGACATGAATCAAATTAAGATCATCTACTGATGGATGTTTGAACTGTGAAGGAGTACCTATTGATGGGTGCTCACACCTCTGTGTTGGTGACATAGAAATCGATTTTGAAAGTGTTTATGCAAGCCAAACTTCCATGAAGCATGTAAATGAAGACCTTGTAGCAATTGAAGAAGAACCAATATCAACTTCCCCATCACCACTTGAGCTTCATGAAGTTGGTCCAAGTAACAAGGAAGAAGATGAGGAGGTTCATTGGCAAGATCCTCCTTTTCTTGAAAATTCATTAAAGATGAATGAAAAGAATATCCAAGAAACCATTAGAATGCTCCATGACACTCAAGAATTACTATCAAATTCTTGTTGCAAAGTTTCTTCATTGAAGGATCCATCCATCCTTGAAGACATGGAGAAAATTCAAACAGCAATGTGCAACATCAAAGGTAATTTCATGTCTTTTATTTTTTATAGAAACAATTTGGTTGAGTTTAATGGATTTTTACATGATGCATACTTGAAGAATTATGAGGATATTCATAAACTTAAAATTCAAAATGAGCAACTTCTTGAAAGGTTGCAATATACCTGTTCTTCCTCCTATGTTTCAAATTTTCAGATGGTAGATTGCATGGAGGATTCTCATGATCACATGGAGATCATGAGAAACATCAAAATTTGAAGGGGCTTGATGTGTTTTAATATGAGCTTGATGATATCCAAGCACTTGATGTGGTGGAAGAGGAACTTGAGTTTCCTCTTGGAAATGGTGACACAATTTTTGAAAAAGTGTATGATTCCACTACCTTGTAACCAACCTATGAGGAAATGTTTGCACTTTTGAGGGAGGTGCATGATCCTACCATTATGGAGCATTCACATGAGGATATTTCTGCACTTTATAATCATTTTGGTGAGTTGGTTCATTCTCCTACATCCTACACTTCCATATTTTTCAGCATTCATCCTAATGAAGTATGGGTGAAAGGTTTATCTTTTATGGTGCCACATGAGGAGCATGAAACTCCTATCTCTCATTTATATAATGACATTATTAGAGCCATTTATTATTTACATTTGCAGAAACATTCTTTGCTACCTTATGATGAAACACATCTACATGGATGCACTTATGATGTTCACTTGAGTCACTTGAAGACTCATGATTTCCCTTGCTCTTTGCTTAGTTCAATTGATATTGGAGGAAGTTCATCCATTACTTGGGTGAAGAGATATATGATTGGAGAAAATTCTTATTGGAAACAACATCCTTTGTTATTTATTGATGATACACATGTTAATGGATGCACAAATTCTACTTATGTGAGCCCCTTGAAGGCTTATTGTTTCATTTGCTCTCTACTTGGTTCAGATTTTAGTGGAGGTTCTTCATTCACTTCTTGGATGAACAAACACATGGTTGATTATTTTGATGCATCTTACATCCTTTTGGAGCACATTATATGGCATGGTATCCTCACCTGTGTCATTGGATTAGATTTTATTGGTCACTTGAATCTTGTATGCACTTGGAAAATGGCGGTCTACTTACTTGGAGGTATAAGCACTTTCATGGTTCTTTGATGAGGCACCTCCTTGATGTACATTTTTATTACGTTGTTATGTAGTTTGATGATATATCTTTTGTACTCGTGATGTTTGGAAGAATGCATACAAGAAAATGGGATTCAGGAATTCTCTTTCCTGATGGTATGGGTTGGAGAACACTCTTAATTGTTGGAGTGCAATACAAGCAATGGGACCTTGGGATAATTTTTAGTCCCATTGGTTTCAAATTTTTTGGGAAAAAATTAGTATGGGAGATTGAGTCCCCATTTAATAAAGTGATTTGAATCAAAGTAGTGCAGTAGCAAGCATGGTGGCTCCTCTCTAAGATATTCATGGAATCTCGAAGACTTAAAGTTGGGCAACTTAGTGGCAACTTCAAGAATTATGCAGTGGTATCCGAAGGGGTTTCCCAAAATATGAAAGAGGTAAAGAGTAATTGTGCAAACATGGTTTTGATGGATTTAATTAGAATTTTGGTGTTTATTGGTGATGTTACAAGGGATATCAAAATGAAAAATAAAATCCACATCTCCTTGCTTTTGGAAACACACAATTGTAGTGCATGGGTGGCTCTACTTAGGGTTTCAGAAGAGAAGTTTTGGGAAGTAAAATTTTGGAAAGAAAGTAGGTTCTTCCACATACATGTGTTGAAATTGCTTGAGGACAAGCAATATTGCGAAGTGAGGATTTTTTATGTCCCAAAATTTTGCATTGGGTCACAATGGCCTAAGCCCCTTGTCCATACTCATGATAGTTTGTCAAATTCATGCTAAGGGTCAAATAATTGCAAAGAATGATGTCCAAGTTAGTAATAATGTGAAATTAGATCCAAATGGACAAGGTGGGCCACATTAAGAGAAATTATCAATTCAAAGTTTGTAATATACCCATCCAAATGAACTGTCATGGAAGGAAATTACTAGCTCCCTAGGTTCGGGGTGGAAGCATTAAAAGTTGGAATAAGGGAGATACAAGACCCAAAATGACCTTAGACTTACAAATTCACATTAAATGGTTCAATTAAATAATAATACAAATAAAATAATGTGGCATTTGACCAGGGTATTTTTAAGGATTCTAATATTATACTTAAGTATAATATCATAGGCAATTATTTTGGATTGAAAAAAACATGTATATAGATGGGTAGGCGAATATTAAATATGAAACATGCAATTCACTATTGAAATGTGTAAATATAGGCGATACTAGATACTAAAACTGACTAAATAGTGAATTTATTTTTTGAAAAAAAGCTAAAAAAATAGCCAATTGGCGAGATTTCACCCCTAAAAATTACTCTGCATTGAACCATGAGGACACATAAGAGGTTGTGGGACAAACTTGTGTCAAGATTCCCCACTACACTTGGCATGATTCTCACCCATTCGAATCCAAGGTGGAGTCTAATGATCTTGGGGATTTGGAAGGTCAATATACTTGGCATGACTTAATGAAGGTTGAATTGGAGTGGAATAGTAACTCCCATGTAAGAGGACGAGGCATTTTGGAGATAGTGGGACACTTGGACTAGATTCCCTAGCTCTATGACAACAATGATGAAGATGCTGTGACACCTATGACAGAAATCGGACCTGAATGATGACATCTGACATATATGAAATGTCAAGGCTAAACATATCCTCCAAGAGGTTTCTCAAGGGAGTTAGGGGAGCCAAAGAGACACCTATTCAAATTTGGTGGAGGAGGAGGCTAGAATTGGAGGGACAAGTGGCACACAATATTGGAATCTCTTCCCAACTTGAGTTGGCATGAAGCTCTTGGAAGGAATTCAACCCATGGAGGACCTTAGAATTTTATAAAAGACAATAACAAAGAAGTATGGTGTCTTTTGATCATTTTCAGAATTTTCATTTGAGAGGAGAGTCAGTGGAGTGCTACTCTACTTTCCTTAGCACCACTTTCGAGGGTGAAAGATTCCCATCCTAGTTGGTAATTGGAAATTCCATTTAGACCTTTAATTTGGAGCTTCAATGGAGTCTTATGTTTCAGATGCAAGCTACAAGGCAGCTCGTGGTCACTTCTTTTTCAGCTTGTTTCTCCAACAATTTCCATTTTTCGCAACATATTCATGATCCTTGAGGTGGGGCGCACTTGGTGAGTTGTTGTACTATTTTGGGGAGCTTCTAATGCCCCATTATTTTATAATATGATGTAATATCTCCTTTATTCATATTCATAATATATTAAAGTTGGTATTCCAAGTGGAACTATGTAAATCTGATCATTAATGAGCAAATGGTGACATTTTCCCCGCTATGTTGATGTATGCCAATGATATGTTGATATATTAGAATGGAAAAGTGAAAAATTGATGAATTAATGATGTATGGACTGTTAATAATCTGTTATAGAAGTTTCATGTTCAGTGCATAAGAGTTTGGAGTCATATTGTTTAATTTCATAACATTTGGAGAAGATTGCCTATCATTTCCCCCAAGGTCAAAACTAGTCTTTTTGTATATGATTTGAGAGGGTTGTAGCAGAATTAATAAACTGAATGGTGATTCATATGAGACCATATTTATTTCCACTAGATATCCCCTATTTATGTCCTAAAATTTGAGAGGTTCCAATAGCATTTGGAGAGCCATCTCCAGCACCTACCCAGGAGGGAATTGAACCCCAAATTGCTAGTTAAATACCCTACCTTGGCCAGAATTCAAAGGAGATTTGCAGAAGAATTTTGAAGACTTTAAATCATCCATGAACTTCATAAACATGTCCTAATACCATCCATACACCTTCTGTGACAATTTGGGATCATTTGGAGACCAAGAAACCAATACTAGTTAAGGGTCGAACT
The DNA here is from genome assembly GCA_027924585.1 of Larix kaempferi. Taxonomy (NCBI): domain Eukaryota; kingdom Viridiplantae; phylum Streptophyta; class Pinopsida; order Pinales; family Pinaceae; genus Larix; species Larix kaempferi. The sequence continues at coordinate 2,123,878 of BSBM01000264.1, forward strand.
AGTGGAAAAATTGAAATTTTCACCATTTTAATAAATTTCTAAAAAGGGACATTACACAATAGTTGAACCAAGAACCTTATTTAAAATAAAAATTATATCTACAAAACCATGTGGCCAATTCTATCAAATAAAAAAAAGTATCTTTGGACAAAGAAACGAATCTTTTGACCATGCCTTGATTGATTTTCCTAAAGAAAGAGGATACATCATAGAAACAGATAAAATGTTATGTGAGTAGGAAAAATTCCAGCAATACCTTATGTGGGAGTTGTAAAAAAATAGACCTCTACTCCATTCCATGGACCAATGCAATATCATGCTTTCTCAAATATGCAAAACTCCCATCTTAGAGAATTATGTGAGATCTGCAAAACATATTGGCACCCTCCCAGGCACTATACTATTGTACATAAGTATTCTTTCATCCCTAATATGGTATACTATGAATTCTACAATACCTCCATGTACAACATAGACAAAGATAGAGAATTGGATGTTATAGAAAAAAGATTAGACCAATATGCATTCAAGGTATCTGATAATTCACAATCTCAAGGAAGAGAAATTCATGGAAGAGGAGGACATTATATGGGAGGAAGAACTAGCTAAAGAATTGGAGTTGTGAATTGTTATAATTGTAATGAGGTAGGTCACCTTGTTCGATATTTCCTTTTTTCTGAGACCACCATTGGAAGATCAATTTTCCAATAAGAAATATATATTTTATTAATAAATCAATGATGCATTACAATGAACTAGTCATGGATAAATAACATGATATGTAAGAGTTACAACTCTTCCCATGAACAAAGGTGACCCATGAAAAGGAATATTAACTACGAATTAACAATATTGTAGGTGTATTACAAGCCATTCCTTCCTGAAAAAAATTTGTCCTCGAAGCTTGGGTAAAAGAAGAGTGCTTTGAGTTAAACTTTGTATTTGCTTAATTGGTTACAACTTCAGGAAGGTAATTGAACTTGATAATATACTCTTTGAAAATGAATCTTGTTCAATAATTCATCCATAAATGGAATAGAAAAATTATCTTTAGTGGTAATTTGGTTTAATGCTTGGTAGTCAACATAAATTCTATAAGGACCATCCTTGTCTCCTACAGGTGTGACTGATGTTTAAAAGCAACCCTTGTTTCGAGTAATAATACCATGATCCAATAATACTTGAACCAAATGTTCAACCTTTGTCTTAATTCTAGGAGATTTCTTGTAAGATTGACTTCCAAGTTGTGTTGAATCATGAATCAATTCTATGAAGTGATATCTCAAACAAGATGGAGGAAAACCATGAAGTGGGTTTTGAGAATTGGCACAAATTCTCCCACACATCTTATCTATACCCTCATTATCATCATTTTTAGATACTCACTCCATGGAATAATTGTGTAAAAGATAAGATTGGGATAGGATTTCTTATTTATCTTCTCCATCCTATCGAATGAGACTATTTGGGAAGCAGGGCAGATGATTCCCTGCAACTTGTACTTCCTTCCATTTTCAAAAAATCTTATAAATTATTTTTGTAAATTTAACCCCATTTTTCCAAGTGTGGTCAAACATTGGGATCGTAAGACCACATATATGTTGGAATATTTTATATTCCTTGGAAGGTAATAATTTCTTTGTATTATGTCGGAAGATATCCACAATCTTATGTAAAAGAGTAATACATTTATCCCATATTCATTATGGTAAAATATACTCTTGATATTCATTATTATATAAAAAGATGTTATTATGGAGAATTGTATTATCCCACATGTAATATGTGAGCGTAATTCCTCCTCTTCTCTGAGTATATAATAGAGTCAAGGGATAATCACATCACATATCATGATCTATACTTTCACAAGTATTGCTATATTGTATTTTGGGGATATTGGCATTGCTCTCTGTAAGCTTGGAGGAGATATTCTGGAGATAATAGAAGAATACCTTCCCGTGGAAGTAGCCCAATTGGGTGAACCACGTATATCTGGTGTACTCTTTTCTTTTGTTATCTTTCTGTTCTCATTTACTGTGATATGTTATTGTTTGCATAGATAGGTAAACTAGTTTAGTTAGATCCATATCTCTGACATGGTATCAAAGCCAGGTTGCTATGATCTAGCACCTTCTATCGCTTTCAAACAGTATTTTATCATTTGGGCATTGATTATTGCTTGTAGATTTGCTTTCTATCTGGTAGCCATTAGGCTTCTCTTCAAATCTGGGCATATTTCTGCAGTTTTTTATTTCTAACCCTAACCTTGTTGTGTAGATTTTTGCAAAACAAATTCAAGGGTTTCTTGATGTTTTTTTTGTATATCTATATAATTTTTTGATTCTCAAGGAGATCTATCTTTTGGTTGTAAAAATGACAACTTTCGTCCAAGTTTGGTAGACTTTGTGCAGGTTTCTGTCTTCGGTAGATTCAGTATTGTTTTCGGCCTCATAACTCGGTCAATTTTTAGCAGAATTTTTATTATAGCCTGTTTTTGGAACTAGAAAGGCTGTTCTGGATACACCAACATGGACAGAATAGAATTCTGGGCCTTTTGGTTTCCAAAATGATAACTTTCGTCCAAGTTTGGTAGACTTTGTGCAGGTTTCCGTCTTTGGCAGATTCGAGACTATTTTCGGCCTCATAACTTGGTCATTTTTTATCGAAATGTTTTTGGAACTGGAAAAACTATTCTGGATCCACCTACGTGGACAAAACAAAATTCTGGGCAAGTCTGGGCACTCAATCAAAGGGTTGTAAGTAAAAGTTTCTCTTTCCTTTACTGTTTTTTTTTCTCACTGTTTTTCTGCAGATTTAAATCTGTACAGTAAAGTGTTTTTTCAGTTTTATGTTATTCACTATCTTTCACTATTTGGGTTTCTAGTCAAAATTTCTATCATTATGACTTCAAAAGTAGCTTCTGTTCCTGACCTTGTTGGTCCTAACTATCTTGCATGGAAGAGAAAAATGATTGATGTTCTCAGGAGTAAGAATCTATGGAGGATTGTTAATGGTGAACACACGAAACATGTTGATGCTCAAGCTTTGGCTATATGAAAAGATAAATGTGATCAAGCAAGAGGGCTAAATGGTCAAACAATTGCAGATAGTCTTCAGGTAAGTATAGAGGCAGAAGACAACCCCGTTGAGGTATGAAAAATTCTTGCTTCCTTATTTGATAAATCTGATGATGTTTTTGCTTATTACCTTGAAAAGAAGATTTATGAGCTAGATCCTACTAACTTTGATATAGTAGAATTATATCTTGCTACAGTGAAAACATTAAATGAAAAATTAAATAATTGTGGTAAAGATTACAAGAAAACAAACAATGCTCTTATAATTCTTGTGGAATAAAAATTTTCATATTGTTTTGATATGTTCATTCAAACTAGAAATAGAGCTCCTGAATTGTCTTCAAATACCACGAAACCTACTTTTGATGATTTTTGTAAATGATTGATTAATGAGCAAGAAAGGTTAATTGTTTCAGGATAACTAACACCTAATAAGGCTCTTATGGCACATAATAAGACTCCTAAGAATTTTTTTAATAATGTTAAAGGTTCTAATTCACACATTTAAAATCCTACTAATAACTCTGGTAATGCTTCTAATGCACATCATGAAATAGTAAGAAGAAGAAAATGTATGATCCTTGTAAGCATTGTGGTAAAACTAATCATCTTGAAAAGAATTGCTTTAAATTGAAACATGTTGACCAACGCGACCTCGGTCAACAGGGGTTCGCCTCACTGTCAACGCATACCGTAGTCTCCCTGGGCACCGACTCGAGCAGGTTTGAGCCCACCCAACAACACCTGCAGAGCAGGTGAGGTCTCACCCGAGGTGTCCAGGAAGAGCAGACGGAACCATGTTTCCGTTGAGGGAGGAGGAGAGTTGTGGCTACGCAGATTATCTCTATTGCATTATTTAACCAAAAACTTTAAACATTCAGCAAGGAGTTGTAACATAATCGCAGCATTTATCATCACATTCAACATAGAACACATTACTTGATCACAACATTTATCATCTCGGCAACAGTAAACAGACATTGCATCAAACAAATATAACAACATTCATATATCGCAACATTGCACAAAGATTGTACCAGAACATCATCATTATATTACCGCCAAAGTCATAAACCAGAAAACAAGACATAGATCTCTGTATACATGCATCACCTTATCTCTTGCTTACTCTTCTTCTCCGACTTCCACTACTTCCTCTAACACCTACAACTCTCATCTATTTATAGGCTTTTGCCATTACAATATTTGTCCACTTACAAATGACTTCCTAACCAACACTATAGACAATTGACCCAATATCTAACTGACTCGGTCCAAATGACCCCAAAAACCCGCATACCGCGGTACAACTGACTCACTATTACATAATATATGGTCCAAGTGACCCAAAACACGCCAACTGCGGTATTCTTTAGCAAAAAATACTCCTTTCACGCCCTCATTCGATGTGTCGCAGCATCGGCGGTACCGCGACCTTTCCCCATCAAACCGCCTGCCAACAGGCCCCCAACACAATCTTGTGGATCACCCTCGAGCTACGTCAACTATTGGACAGAGTGCACGTCGTAGTTCTTGCCTTGAAGTTTGCATACGGCTGTTTGACACTCCGCACTAGCTCCTGAGCATCCTTGGCTACTGCCTGACTGCTGATCACATTGTCGACTGATGGGTGATCGACAAGCTTGTCCATCACCTATTGTCAATACTTCTGTACTACTGGTAGTGCTTCACTTGCCTGTAGCATCAGTTTCCTGCCAATGTCCTGGAATTCCTCCAATTGGGCCGCACGTATCTTCTAGCATTCATCTGCCTTGGAAACCTGTTGTTGCAAGTCCTTCAGCTTGCGCGACTTAGCAACTTGCTCCATTGGTGTCAAGATTCTCATCGCAGCCTTTAATGTGGCCACCTGTCCCTCTGCTTCCTGTCGAATTTTATTGAGCTGTTCAACTTGCTCATCGTGAACGATGCAACGCCAAAATTGTACCATTTCGGCGGTAAGTCTGGTTGCCTGTGTTTCCAGCTCCTCCATCTAGGTGGAAGTTTCCTCAAGTGCCCTTCTTCGTTCATCCACCTCGGCCTGAGGCATATGTGGTTTCAGCTGAGCCTTCAACAGGTCGTTCTCCTGTCGCAAGTGAACAATGGCAGCCCCCAGCCGCTACACTCGGTGGAGCACATCTACCTCTTCACTGGGCTCTGGGAGATGTTGATAAGCCTCTGTGATCACCCAGTCAAGTCGAACACTGTCGTCCCACATGCGATTCTTTTCCGCAATGAGGAAATCTTGTTCCTTTTTAAGTGCTTCCATAGCGCGACCCTTCTCGGCCCGCGCCTTCTTAAGTTCGGCTTCAAGGTCATCCACTGCTTTCCGCACTGCGGCAGCCCGGCTTGTAAGCTCATCAATCTCGGCGGTTGCAGCTGCCTCACTTTCCTGCAAGTGTTGAAATCTCTTGTCGATTTCATGCATTCTTTTCACCATTTTCTGGGAGGCGACCCTCTGCATTGTCGCCATTTCCATTTCCAGTAGTTCATTAACATTGACAGTCACTTGGGAAATCGACTACAGTACATTTTGCAAAGCCTCGTTGTCGGTCACAACTATAGTCGGGGGAATATTGATATTCTGGACCCGGTGCGTGGTGCGGATTGTGACCGTTTCCTACATAGAGACGTTACCAGGTTCCTTTTGTAACACTGCACTACACAAAGAATCCATATGAGCAGCAAGCGCATAGAATCCCTCCTTCGCTTTGACAGACATCTTGTTGGAAGCCGATGTGGCAGCATGGTTAAGAGTTGTAATTAACCGACCCAACTGCGCCTCTACTGGTAAGGACATCCCACTGATCGTCGCATGCTTGTGGTGCTGTTTTGACCGATTTTCCTAAATAGCCCGGTCGCTATCATCGACAGTGGGTGTTTTGATTGACTCGTGATCAGAACTATGATGACTCTGCTGATCCTGAGTTGATACTCAATCCGCAGGACCCAGCGGTGGACCTCTAGAATCAATTTCTACGGAACTCATGGGCTGTCGCCAATCCTCCGGCCACTCATTCACAATAGCCTCCAATGGAGACTCCACTTCACTGCTAATGTCCACTATCTCTAGCTCTCCTGCCATACCTCACCACTCTTCGTTATATACCTAACGGTAACTGGCTCAAATCACAACAGTGCTCCACAACAACACGCCTTACTAATTCCTCTATGTCTTCTTCCCAACGCTAAACCATACTTATAGCATCTACCCAAATCCGCTGTAATCATGACTAAATCATGCATTAACTCAACCAAATCCTATACTAATGAGGCAAATCCGCCGTCGATCTTGTCCGCCGATTGACCGGATCTGCCATTAATTCCCATCATGCGAACAACGCCATTAATTAACTGTCTAACCTTTTGGAATTTATTACTAATTTTACCGAGTCGCAAGGCTACCATGTGTCTCCGAACTTGCGGCACAAGCCTTCCCGCTTTCGCATACCTCCTTTTGTTGGTGCGCCATCCGCCACCAAGTAACCTGCAACACACACATTTTTTTTTTTAATTTTTCGATGCGACTCAGACATCGCACTGCTCCAAGCCCGATCGATAGGGCTTCAAACTGTGACCATTTACCAGCTTGGGGAGTATCGCCCCATCCAACCACTGCAACCGAACTGCTCCACCTGAAGTAATACTATTGATGCGATATGGACCCAACCAATGCATCTGCAACTTTCCTGGATGTTTCATAAACTTGTTGTCATACAAAAACACCAAGTCACCCTACTGAAACTGCTTATTTTTTATGTGGCGATCATGCCATGCCTTCTGTCGATCCTTCTCCACCCCTTGGTGAAATCCAGTGATAAATCGATCCTCTTCCAACTGTACTAATTGCACTAGTTGTTCATCTAATGCTGCGACATCATCCATTCCCGTAACAGCTGCAATTCATAGACTCGGAACAATGTATTCCATTGGCATAATTGCTTCTATCCCATATACTAGCCTAAAAGGTGTCTGACCAGTCAACCTTTTACAGGTGGTGCGATAGGCCCACAATACTGCTGGGATTTTCAGATCCTAGTCGTCGCGGTTCTCATTGCACACCTTTGTTAGCGCATGCTCCAACACCTTGTTAAATGCCTCCACTATCCCATTCGCCTGTGGGTGATAGGGTGTACTTTTCTTATGCTGTATCTACAACTCCTCTGTCAATGCGCTGATGGTGCGATTAATAAAGTGGCTGCATTGATCACTCAGCAAAATATTGGGGCAGCCAAAACGAGTGATAATGTGATCAAACAAAAATCGAGCAGCCGTTGCGGTAGAGCAATCAACTACAGGTGTTTCCTCGGCCCATCGAGTCAAGTATTCGGTCACCGTGACAATATACTGTGCACCTGTGCATTTTCCTGGTGGGTGAATCGGTCCGACAAAATCCATAGCCCATTTCTCTAACGGTTGCAATGTTACTTGAGGTAACAACGACATCTCATCTCATCTGGACGGCTTTCAGTTCGTTGACAAACATCGCAAGACCACGCATAGTCCGTTGCATCATTATGTAATGTGGGCCACCAAATCCCTACACGCAGTACCTTCCTGACAGTCGTTCGACTGCCATAGTGTCCTCCCGCTACTCCACCATGTGCCTCAGCCAATATCTGCACTTGCTCATGTGGTAAGACACATCTGTGCAATATCTCATCAGCGTCCAATTTATACAACTCTCCTGCGATGAGCTGAAAGTCAACAGCCTTGACAACCAACTGCTTCTTCTGACTGGTGGTGAACTCTTCTGGTGCATTGCCCTTTGTCAGAAACTGAAGGATATCGTCTAAATATTGATCAACGGCGATAACTTTAAATAGTTGGGCATCCGGCAACCCATCTTCGATATTAGTCGGTTCCTCCCTCATGTCAATCCATGACAAATGATCTGGTCCAGCATTCAACCCCCCCGGTTTTATAATGACTTTGAAATCAAATTCCTGGAACAAAAGTAGAAAACGACAGATTTTCCCCCCCAACACAGGCTTATTGACCAAGTATTTCAATGCAGAATGGTTAGTAAACATTTTAAAGTGGTCACCCAACAAATAATGCCTGAATTTCTGCAGCGCGTAAACCATGGCCAGACCTTCTCGTTCTGTGGTAGTGTAATTGCGTTATGCAGAGGACAACTTCCAACTAGCAAAAGCAATGGGATGATCAAGATCGCCTTCTCCAGGTTGAGCCAACATAACACCTAATGCAATCGATGAAGCATCAACATGGACATGGAATTCCTTACTCTAGTCCGGAAAGACCAAGATCGGGGCCGATGCCATCTTCGCTTTGAGCGTCTTGAAACTATCCTGACATTCTGGGCTCCATTAGAATGCCGCGTCCTTCTTCAACAACTTGTCCATAGGGGAAGTAATCACAGCATACCCCCTAATGAACTTGCGATAATATCCCGTATGACCCAAGTTCTCACGCAACTGCGTAACGGTTGTTGGTGGTTGCAACCCTAAAATGAGCGCAATTTTGGCTGGATCAACCAGCAATCCCTACTTACACACGATGTGACCCAACAATATCCCAAATGGTGCACAAAAAATGCATTTCTTCAAGTTCAACGATATCTGGTGCTGTCGGCATCGCTCAAGCATTAACCGCAGATTGGCCAGATGATCGCGAATAAACCCATATACGGTCCAATTGTCCATATATATTTGCAAAAAATTCTGAATAAAATCTTTGAATGCGGCAACAACGACCCGGGAGAATATCGCGGGTGCATTCTTCAAACCAAATGGCATTACCGTGTACTGATAGCAACCCCATTCAGTAACGAAAGTTGTCTTATGGCGATCTTCCTTGGCAATGCGAATCTGATGGTAGCCAAAGAATCCATCAGTGAAGGAGTACATCTCCTGGCCACCCACTCCTTCAAGTACTTCATCAGTAAATGGGGTTGGGAAAGGGTCATGCAAGCAAGCATCGTTCAATTTCCGTAAGTCGACACAAATGCGCACTTCACCGGTTTTCTTGTCTTGCACCACCATAGGACTGATCCATTCAGACTCTTCCACAAGTTCAATAATACCAGCATACAACATGTGATCAAGTTCTACCTTGACCTTTTCTTTATGTCGCGGATTCAACCGATAAGGTCGTTGTCGGACTGGCTTAGCATTAGGTTTTAATGGAATCTTCATCTCTCCTAAATCACCCAGGATTCCCTATATTTTGGAAAAATTCATGGGAAACACATCTTGAAACTCATGAAGTAACTCAGTAACCTTACTCATCATCTCATCGTCCCAATAATCCCCAACATTAGCAAACTTGGGAGTAGCCTCGGTGCCGATATTCATCTTGCGAAGCTGCAATGGTTGACTGAACGGATTACTTGGTGTAGTAGGTGGCACCACATCGCGACTTCCTTCAGATTCGGGAATGTTAATATTCTGGGGATCATCATCGTCCTCTGGCCCTCTGCTGATGTTAAAGCACTCCATGAGAGACTGCATCTGACACTGTGTGTGCGGGTCGACAGGGTAGGTCGCTAGAACAACCTGAAATACCACGTCGCAGATGAGCTGCAGGGCATTATGGACATCAGGGTTGGCATCCGCAAAAGTGAACGTATGAGTGAAACAGATCGTCAACTCCCCCCATGTTGTAATGTGTTGGCGCAACTTGGCCGTAGTGTACCACGAGCTCGGTATCTCATCCAAACTGTGGACAAAAGCATGGACCCACTCATCTCTGGGTCACGCTACTCATAAGAGTTGGCACTCCATCACATGATCACTGGGATCAATCCGGCCATCACACCTACCAGTGTAATAAACCTCAGTATCGCTGAACCCAACCATCATCAACCTTCGACACTGTCACCAACCTTTAATGAATTTCTTATGTGTCGCCCACCAGCATGCTGGATCAGCCTTCAGTGCTTCCTCCAAGGCCAGCAATCACTGTGGTTCTGGGACGCGGTCTTCAAATTCTGCTAAAAAGGTGGTTAGGCCAGGAAACCCCTCATGGACAGGCAATGTGATCGTTTCTGTCGCAACACGACATAAGGATTGCGTAATTAAGCCATATTTCCGGAATGGTACTTCATGCATTGGATTTTTCCAATGTTCTAATGCGTCATCAGAGTCGGAAGACGCGGAACTCTCGCTGTGCCACTCCAACTCACCGTAGGCGGTAGGATGAATATAATATTCAGAGATATTGAATGCATGGTCCCATCCAGCGGGATCATCATCTCTTACAAGTTCAATGTATCGGTGTCCTTCAACCGGATCCAATGGGGCTATGACCCTGAAATTGCGATTCTCAAAGGTCATCATGCACTTTTTGAAGTTGATGACATCTCCACTATCGTTAGACCATCCAATCCCCAAGAGCACTGGATAAGAGCTTCCTCCCTCAACTACTTCGATAACATCAAAGTCAGCATAAGTCTTCATGCCCTCAATATCAATCATGAGCCGTGGAACACGCCCAATGGGTGTTACCTTCGCATGGTTAGCTAACCAGAGCTGCACAGGAGACCAGCTCAATGGGGGACTCCCCATCTGCTGCCACGCCTGCTTGGGTAAGATGTTAACATCTGAACCAAGGTCAAGAATCACAGAGTCAATATCATATTCACCAATCTAAATATTCTTTCGCATCTCCTTGCCAGTCTTCCGTCGTTGTAGAGAGTTTACTGCCGACTCCTGTCGTCCTTTCAGAAACCGCTTCAACCATCCCTCAATCTCACCCAGGGCAGTCGGGTCTCGGGCTAATAACAGATAGTTTTCAAGAAACTTTTGTAATGTTCCCGATGGTGTCGACGGACCACCTTCTGATGTAGTGTCAAAGACAGGTGGCATATCGCAAACAATAGCGTTACTGCGGTCTTCCTCCAGGGCATGACGCGCCTGGAGGAATGCCTCCCGTTCCGCATCGAAGTCAAATGATACCATATTCTGACCTACCAACCGAATCATTGGTTACGAGCTATCTTCCCCAGTTGTTTTTCCTCCACAAGTTACAACAATCACCGAAGCATCTTGCGGTTGCATTTCTGCAGAAATAGTCGCAATATTTTCACCCTGCGTCTGGTTCTGCTGCAGATTCCCAGGTTGATTGACATTTTGATTGACGTTCAGCGGTGGTCACAGGGGCTGGTTCTGCACTGGTTGTTGTACTGGGTTTTGTACTGGTTGCTGTGGCTGGGCCTGATTCTGTAGCCGCGGGGCGTTCCTAGCCTGCCATCGTGCAATCAACTGTGGAAAATTCTCAACCGTATGATCATTACCAAAACAAAATGTACACTGATTCTGTATCAGTGGGTAGTCACGCTGATAATGCCCCCATACTGCACAGTGGTAACATTGAACAGGTCCACGACCACTGCGGCCTCCTCCTCCACGACCAAATCCACCACCGTGTCTGCCCCTGTATCCTCCCCGGTAGCCACCCTACTGCTGGTATTCTTGCTGCATTGGTGCTGGTGGGATCCCTTGCCCTTGTGGTGCATATTGCGGTTGCTGTACATACTGAGGCTGTGGGGGAGTCATCTGCATCGGAGTGTATTGCGGCATGAACTGCTGTAGTTGCTGCTACTGTGGTGCAAACTACATCTGCGGTTGGGCTACCTGCATTTGCAGTTGTGATTGTTGCACCGCACGCTAATCGTCCTTGATGTAGAATGCATCACACATCCTCTCCTATAGCAACCCATATGCACAACAATCTTTGTCATCATGACCCACTGACTTGCAGAATGTGTAGTAAATATTTCACGGGGTTGTGACCATTTTCTGCATAAATGGGCAATTATCATGACTATGCCCAAACACGTGACAAACGCGACACCACGGCATACTGCCACCATTCAATAGGTTTGGCGCACCTGACACCAAATAATTATGGAAATCCGGGCAATTATCCTTTGTATGTCCTTCTCCTCGGCATCGCGTACACCATGCTTCATTGTGATGTTCCTTGTTCTTCTTCAAATCTTGCAACTGTATAGTCAGTTTAGCGAGCAGTGTCTGTATCTGTGACATCCCGACCGCATTATCTCCAATCAGTGACGCCTCCAATCGCATTGCAATATCTAGAGCTTCACTAGGCATCGATATGTTTTGTTGCATCAGCGGCAGCCGAATGTGGGGTAGCAGTGCTGCAATGAACCATTATTTATGTTGGAAAACGCTCATATCGAAATTAACCTTTTCCATCAGCGTCTTGAATCGTTGGTCGAAACCCCATACCATCTCATTGGGATACTGCTTAATTTCCTTCAATTCAGTAATGTATTGAGCCTCCGACTTAGGCCATCTAAATTCATCAATCAGCCCATCCTGAATCTCATCCAGTGACTTCTCTGGGGCCCCCGTAGGGACTAGAATAAAATTCATGAACCAATCTAATGCATGAACTCGCAGAGTAGTGGCTAACTGTCCTTTCTTAGCATTGGCATCAGTGATTTGTTTCATGGTCCAGACCACTTCACATAAAAACCAATACTGTTCTGGGTTGTCTGTCACACTTCCATGGAACAACGGTAACTTGGCATCATCGCCCTCCATTCTGGGCTTCTTTCCTCCTATCGCTGTGCTACTACCAATTAACTTCTGTGGCATTGACGAACTTGGCGGTGTCGAAGTAGTATTTGTTGTTGTTTGAGATTCAGTGAGCGGAGGTGTGGGTACGTTGGTGCTGGGGTTTGGTCTTGCCTCTATCCTGGGCGTAGCTTGGTCGTCCCTATTAGGACTGTGAGGTCGCTTCGTCCCATGTGGTCTTCCTTCATGGTTTTGCAGTCCAATTGCAGCAGGACGTTCTCCTGTCCTCTACCTCTTCTCCTGTCAAAACCTCGCTCCTCCTCTTGTAAGACCACTCTCTTCCTCAGCTTCGCTCACAGTCTCCTCATGGTCTGCACCCATCTACCCCTTACCATTCCATGTACCGTTCCCCAGCAGTCGCGGTATCCATGGCCTCCTCCCACCAGCTTGTCTACTGATCAAGGTGCATCTTTAATATGCCCTTTTCGCAGATTAGCATCTTAATCGACAGCAGAAACCTTCCCCTCAGTCCTCGGAAGAAGTATCTATTGATGTATATGTAACTTCAAAATGTATTTCATATATGTATATTGTACTCCTATAGAGATGGTATTGTTCCTCTATACGGAAGTGTTTGTATTCCTATAGAGATGTTATTATTCCTCTATACGAAAATGTTGTCATTTATATTGTAAGTGTAGTAACTTATACTTGATGGGTTATTAGAGCACCCTATTGGGTGTCGGCCCAGTCAGCATTATGTTAAGTGGTTAACTTAAGGCCGACCTAGTAAAGGTTATTAGGCAAGTCAAGTCAAGTATAAATAGAGTGTGAGAGGCATTCTATTTCATCATTCTATTCTCTCTCACACTCTCAGGAGAGTGGCGCACTTGTGGAGGAGGAGAATCTGCTGCTAGGAGATGGATATCTCTTATGCTTGGGTTGTTTCATTGCCCTATCTATCTCTGAGGAAGTTATTGGGGTTTTTCACCTTTATGGTTTCCCCAAGTAAACTCTGTGTCTCTTGTGTGCTTGCATTATTGTGTTCATGATTGATATGTTGTAGATATGTTGTTTATGTTGTTCTCTCAGTTAAGATCCTAGATCAGATTGAAGTAAATTCTGAAAAATTAGCATCGTATCAGAGCTAGCCTGAAAGAAGGCATGGTATGGCATGTATGACACTTGTTACAATTGCGAAGCTAGGGATTGATATAGAAAAAACCAGTCATCGTAGAACTTTCTCTATAAATAAATTTTGGTGAGGTTTCAGGGTCTAAAAATCATACAGGGCGAAGCTACGATCCCCATGTACATTGTATCAAAAGAAAAACCTCTAAATCGTTATACTTTGTGATTTATGATATGTACAATATAGGATTTTTGCCTCTTCCAGATCTCAGTCATAAACAGGTGACCTTGGAAAAAAGGTCATAACTTGGGATAAGAAGCTCCAAATGAAATTTCGTAAAAAGTGACAGATAGTTCACAGACTGTAATGTCTTAGGTAACTTTTTCAGATTCCGAAATGGAACCAATGACACGTGGCATGCCGTACAAGTTCGCTCTCTTGTTTTATCCCATAAACAGGTCACGTTGCGACACTTGGCATAACTCTCTCTTAGAGAATCCATTTGAGGTCAGACCTATGGGTTTGGAAAGATGACAGGTCGGGCTATCACAAGAAACGTTTTTAGACCCTGTGGATCGAAAAGTTTAGAGTTACACCAGAAACAATCAGGTACATATTTCTATCAAAACAAAATTATTTTTTAGCACCTTCATTCATGCCTTCCGGAATTTAGGGTTTCGGAGAAAGTTGGAATTTTTGTAATCGAATATTAATACTGAATGCTACTCATCAAAATAGAAATTTAGAGACCAAGATCAGAATTTTTGGTTGGGTAGAAGGCTGGGCTTGATCAAACCCTAGTTCAGGACTTTGATAGGAAAAGTGGAAAATTATGGCTTCTGCAAAAAATGATTTTTTTGAAATCTATGACCACGGCTGGAAGCTCCTCAGAAAAACAGAAGCTTAGAGCTTTGGATTGAACCTTTTGATTGGGAAGAAGGGTGGGCTTTATCAAACCCTAGTTCAGGGCTATGTCTAGTGAATCCGGAAGTTTCAAAGGAAAATTTGAGGGGTGAAATTTTGCAGTTTTCAAATTATGAGTATACCAGCTTGATCAGCTCATCAAGGCACATATTTCTATCCTTTCGAAAGTTTGAATTTTTAGGGTTTCTATGACAAACCCTAATCCAGCTCCAGATCCAGTTCCTGCAAATCAAGTGGATTGGGTTAATCCTAGAAGAGAATGGATTGGTCACCTGCATAAGTGAAGAAGTTCCTTTTTCAGAGGGCGATGAGGCTAAGGCCTTACATAAGAATATTACAAGAAATATCGACAGGTATGACTCATCCAGGTATGTTTCTAGATTTGTTCATGATTAAGTTTATCGTATGTTTGTCTTCATGTTATTACGCTTAGTACAATCTTGATTAAATTTAGACTTGTCGTATCACCTTAATAAAATTATGAATGCATGATAGAAGATATTCATTGATTAGGGTGTTGACAATTATGATTGTACTAATGCATTATGGTGTTGTATGAGGTTTATGTTGTCCGCTAACATGAAAGCTACACCAAGAAAGACAAATCATGTTCTAGTTTAAGAACATATGATCATGATGACATGAGGACAAAGATTCATCCATTGTCATGAATCACTTAGAAGATCTATTTGCAAGGTATGTATAACTTGGTTCTATAATGGTTAACCTATGAGATATGTAGGTTACTAGCACAAGTCATTGAAGAGAACAAGAAGACATCATGTGGGTATGTTAGACATAACTAGCTAACATACCAATCCAGGTATGTTTTTCCTATTTCAAGTTAGAATCCTACCTTGTGTTAGGATCCCTTATATAAGTATACTTGGTATGATTAGTTATGTTTATTCATAAAGTTAGAAATGTAAGTAATCAAGGGTTTATGCATTTTATGTCTCTTATCTTGATTGATGATTTAACTAACCAGAAGAGTCCTATGATCAAATAAGAATATGCATGAGTAAAAGGAGACTTCCCTAAAACCTTGAATACTAATGTTTATTATCTTTGTTTGAAATGATCATGACTATACATGTTTAAGATTATTGTATTTTGATAGTATTAAGATTATACTAATGAATGTGTGATTATGTATGAGACCTTGAGGATAACACAATGATGATACTAATAAGCATGCATAATGATGGATATAAGTTCAATAACAGGTAATCTAGGAAGCAAAGATCAAGAGGGAGCACACTCCAGTTGTTCCTGCAAGGAACAAAGATCAAGAGGGAGCACACTCCATCTATTTCTTGCAAGGAAGCAAAGATCAAGAAGGAGCACACTTCAGTAGTTTCTGCAAGGATGGAGATATTCAGAGGGAGTTGACCACTTCTCACAATCCACTTTAGAATGGAGTTGCAGAAAAGAAGCAAAGACCGAGAGGGAGTCAACCCAACAAACAAACAAAGATAAGTATTTGAATTATCATTCCTTGCATATTTTATTGTTTAAATAATATTGTTCAACAATGTATATACTCACGTTGCTAGAATCAGGTTGTGTATTATGCATAGTTGCATTGATGAACAGTATACTACTATTATACATGGGTAAGTGGCCTATGGCACTGTACAACATTCCATTGCTACTTATCTAGAATGAAACCTCTTTGCTGACATGTTGGGAGTTGTGCACACTCTTAACAATGTTCTGGTAGAGATTGGAAGGCATCTAGAAAGTTACGGGAGATGGATAAATGTTGTATTGAAGCATTGGCTAAGATAATTGCATGACTATATGACATATTTCTTTATGTGTAAGAATTTGTTCTGAAAACTATGAGATGTTTTCTAATCATGCAATTTAACTTGTTGTGTAGGAAAGATCATATACAATCACCTACAAAAGAAGGACTATAACATTTGTTCAACAACAAAGTTATCTATTGAAAATATTGAAGATATTGAAGTTCCCAGGATTTGGGAAGAATTCCATGATCGAGGAGTACCAGTCGATCATGAAGATGTTTGGGATGCAGTCCCAAGACCTGAAGGGGAGTCTGTAGTGACTTCCAAGAGGATCTGCAAGATCAAGCATGCTACAGGTGGTAGCATAGATACTTTTGCTCCTGTATCCAGATACACTTCCATTAGATCCGTACTTGATCTAGCTGCAGTGATGAAATGAAAGATACACCAGATGGATTTCAAGAAAACTTTCTTGAATGGTGTAGTTGAAAAAGAAGTGTATGTGGAGCAGCCACTTGGTTCTGAGACACATGACAGGGAGTCATATATGTGCAGAACTTGGTATGGTAGGATAGATAGCTTTCTATCCAGTTTGGGATTTACCAAGAGTAAAGTGGATTCCAACCTTTACTACAAGGTTGAGGAAGGCAATCCAGTGATACTACTTTTGTATATGGATGACCTGTTTATTACAAGTGAAGATAGATTGATTGCCAACACGCAACGGAAGCTTGCTACCGAGTTTGAGATGAAGAACTTGTGGATGATGCACTATTTTCTAGGTATGGAGGTGTGGCAAGTACAGATGGAATCTTCCTTGGACAAGGGAAGTATGCAGTAGAGATCCTGAAGAGGTTCGGGATGATAGAATGTAAGGCCATGGCCACACCTATGGCATCAAACCTGAAGCTTCTGTGTGATGCTTCATTTGAGCCGGTTGATATCACTATGTATCGTCAGATGATTGGGTCCTTGATGTACCTGACGAACATGAGACCATATATTTGCTTTGCGGTGAACACATTGAGCCAGTTCTTAACGGATCCGAGGAATGTTCACCTAGTTGTTGTAAATAATATTCTGAGGTACATGAAGGGTATAGTTGATTATGGGCTCAAGTATGATGCAAATCAAAAGTTTAACCTACAGGGTTATGTTGATTCAGATTGGGCAGACATTGTTGATAAGAAGAGCACTTCTAGGTGCTGCTTCAATATGGGATTAGGTGTGATCTCTTGGTTTAGCAAAAAGTAGTCCTGTGCACTGAGTACAGCCGAAGCAGAGTATGTTGCATCCTGTTCAGCTAGTTGTGAGGTAGTATGGCTTTGGAAGCTACTATCTGAGTTATTTGATCTACCGTTGGAGGCTACTGGTATATTTTGTGACAACCAGAGTTGTGTGAAACTGTCTGAGAACCCGATGTTCCACGACAGGTCGAAACACATAGAGATCAAATATCACTATATCAGGGATATGGTGCAGAGAGGAGCAGTGAAGCTCCTGTATGATTGCGACGGATGAGCAGATTGCAGATGTATTGACGAAGCCACTGGCCAGAGTGAAGTTCGAGTACTTCAGAGAGTGGCTTGGTGTTCTTTAGATCGACGACACTTTGAGGAAGAAGTGATGGAGACATTTGCTGTAGCCATTCCTATCATGGTGGAAGGGGGATCCTTCACATGGCTGTGGATGTAAGCACTAGATGATGAGCATTATGATGATACTCTAGTTACTGCTCTGTATATGCATCAGGATGATGCTGGATATGATCAGTTGGATCATTTATATGTTTATGTATGTATGCATCATGTTGGATGATGGATATGATCAGTTGGATCATTTATATGTATATGTATGTATGCATCATGTTGGATGTTGGATATGATCAGATGGATCATTTATATGTATTTGTATATGCATCATGTTGGATGTTTGGACCATGTATATGTATATGTATCAGGTGGATACCGTGTATGATTAGGTAGATCATGTATGTATCAAGTGGATACATTGTATGATCAGGTGGATCATGTATGGTGATATGTATCAGGTAGATACTTGGTATGCATGAAGTATATGTATTGTATGATCAAGATGATCATGGATGTCAAGCTCCAGGATGTTGCTTCATATGACTTGCATCAGGACGATGCAGTGATGATGATCAGGATGATCATGTGTACATCAGGATGATGTATGGTGAGTATCAGGTTGATACTCTGTGGCCGTGGACAGGTTGTGCAAAGGAAATCCTAGATTTGTTCTAATTCACATCTAGTATGAAAAAGGACTGGCACTGTGTATCACATGTAAGATCTGGGATATCCGATAGGTTGGGCTGTGTGCCCGTAATAAGTCCCGGGATGCTCTTTCGAGAGTTTGTGATAGTGGGCCACATGTAAGACCTGGGAGATCCGATAGGTTGGGCTGTGTGCCCAAAATAAGTCCTGGGATGCTCTTTCGAGGGTTTGTGGTGGGATGCTACATGTAAGACCTGGGAGATCCGATAGGTTGGGTTGTGTACCCGTAATATGTCTTGGGATGCTCTTTCGAGGGTTTGTAGCAGAGGTCACATGTAATCAGTCCTGGAGATCTTGTCGGCCGTGCTTAGGCACATAAATGTTCCTGGGATACTCTTTAGAGTGCTTGCCGGTCGTGCTATGCACATAAACGTTCCTGGGACACTCTTTTAAGGTTTTGTGACAGTCACATGTAATAAGTCCTAGAGATATGGACAGGATGAAAAAGGCCTCAGATGCTCTTTAGGGTTCTTGCTAGTCAAGAGACTCTTTTAAGGTTTTGTGATGCACGTAATAAGTCCCGAGGATTCCACAGTATGGTCAGTGATGATGAAGACCTGCAAGTGGTGGGTATACATCCAGTATGAAAAAGGACTGGCTCTGTAGAACTTCCTATGACAAGTAGATTCAGAGATTGATTGAGATAGAAGCAGCAGTGACGATGACGATGACTCGATAACGATTATCCAGTGACGATGATCTAGAGAAGAAGACT
The DNA here is from genome assembly GCA_027924585.1 of Larix kaempferi. Classification (NCBI taxonomy): domain Eukaryota; kingdom Viridiplantae; phylum Streptophyta; class Pinopsida; order Pinales; family Pinaceae; genus Larix; species Larix kaempferi. The sequence goes on from BSBM01000264.1 coordinate 2,143,286, forward strand.
TGTGCTAGAAGACCTGTGTCGAGAAATACCTTCCTAGTTAAGAGGGAGTGTTGATGTATATGTAACTTCGGAATGTATTACATATATGTATATTGTACTCCTATAGAGATGGTATTATTCCTCTATATGGAAGTGTTTGTATTCCTATAGAGATGTTATTATTCTTCTATACGGAAGTGTCGTCATTTATATTGTAAGTGTCGTAATTTATACTTGATGGGTTATTAGAACACCTTGTTGGGGTCAGCCCTGTATAAGTCATGTGGGTTGAAGGGTTATTATACCACTCTATTGGGGGTCGGCCATGTGGGTCAAAGGGTTATTAGACCACCCTATTGGGGGGCGGCCATGTGGTTCAAAGGGTTATTAGACCACCCTATTGGGTTTCGACCTAGTCAACATTATGTTATGTGGTTAAGTTAAGGCCGACCTAGTAAAGGTTATTAGGCAAGTCAATTCAAGTATAAATAGATTGCGGGAGGCACTCTATTTCATCATTCTATTCTCTCTTACACTCTCGGGAGAGTGGCGCACTTGTGGAGGAGGAGAAGCTGCTGCTAGGAGATGTCTATCTCTTATGCTTGGGTTGTATCATTGCTCTATCTATCTCTAAGGAAGTTATTGGGGTTTTTCACCTTTATGGTTTCCCCAAGTAAACTCTGTGTCTCTTGTGTGCTTGCACTATTGTGTTCATGATTGATATGCTGTATCTATGTTGTACATGTTGTTCTCTCAGTTAAGATCCTAGATCAGATTGAAGTAAATTCTGAAAAATTAACAGTATCTTTCAGCTTCACTATAGGATTTCTACGTATCGACCGCAAATTCAGTGATATATCCCTCCAAGATGCTATCAAGCCAAAATTCGATAGCCCGCAATGCCTTATTATCGACTTCCTGCAGCTCCTGAATCAACTCCGGTGTCTAGGCTGTCATCTCACCGCCCTGGAATTTCCTCTTCTGGAAGGTCATCTTTGACAACCATTCGTATAGAATAACCGGGAATTCACAGAAAAACCCTTCATGTGAACCATCGTGAATATATCTTCCCAGCCAATGATCTATTGTTAGTCGCGTGTTCTGGATTTCTTCTTTAGCAAAATCCCGTAATTTCTGATTGAACCATTTCTGTATCTCCGGCTTCATCGGGTGCCACAACATGAACTCCTTTCACTCTGCACACGGTCCTGGCAACGAAACCATTTGTTGACCAACGCAACCTCGATCGACAGGGGTTCGCCTCACTGTCGACGCATACCGTAGTCTCCCTGGGCACCGGCCTGGGTAGGTTTGAGCCCACCCAACAACACCCGCAGAGCGGATGAGGTCTCACCCAAGGCATCCAGGAAGAGCAGACGAAACCATGTTTCCGCTGAGGGAGGAGGAGAGTTGTGGCTATGCAGACTATCTCTATTGCAGTATTTAACCAGAAACTTTAAACATTCGGCAAGGAGTTATAACATAATCGCAGCATTTATCATCACATTCAACATAGAACACATTACTTGATCACAACATTTATCATCCCGGCAACAGTAAACAGACATTGCATCAAACAAATATAGAAACATTCATATATCACAACATCGCACAAAGATTGTACCAGAACATCATCATTATATTACTGTTGCAGTCATAAACCGAAAAACAAGACATAGATCTCTGTATACATGCATCACCTTATCTCTTGCTTACTCTTCTTCTCCGTCTTCCACTACTTCCTCTAACACCTACAACTCTCATCTATTTATAGGCTTCTTCCATTACAATATTTTTCCACTTACAACGACTTCCTAACCGACACTATAGACAATTAACCCAATATCTAACTGACTCGGTCCAAATGACCCCAAAAACCTGCATACCGCAGTACAACTGACTCACTATTACATAATATATGGTCCAAGTGACCCAAAACCCGCCAACTGCGGTAATCTTTAGCACAAAATACTCCTTCCGCGCCCTCATCCGATGTGTCGCAGCATCGGAGGTACCGCGACCTTTCCCCATCAAACCGCCTGCCAATAAAACATTTAAAAGCTAAAGCTAAAAAGAATGGTTCTGATGAATCACAAGTAGCTTTGTGTGCTTTTGTTGTTTCTTCTAGTAATTCTTCTTCTAACGTGGAATGGATAATGGATTCTGGTACTTCTAAACATATGACTGGTAATGCTTCTTTATTTTCATCTTATGACAATAATAAAAGCACATCTCAGAAAGTATCTATAGGTGATGGTAAACAAATTTCCATAATTGGTTCTGGTAATGTTAAGGTTGCTAATGGTCATTTGGAAGATGTTTTTCATGTTGAAAATATTCCTATCAATTTGCTTTCTATTTATCGTGCATGTCAAAAAGGATTTAAACTTGAATCTTGGCCTGATAAATATGTTCTTAAAGATATCAATCAAAATTTCAAAGTAGTTTCTTCTGGTCCTGTTGATCATACTGTTGGTTTATATAAATTTGTTGGTTTAATTCAACTAAAAGACAACCTTTTATTCCTATATTGCTCATGCTGATGAACTAAGTAAATTATGGCATGAAATATTAGGCCATTTGAATTATGGTAAAATGAAAATGTTAACTAAAATGGTACTTGGATTTCCTAATGTTTCGTCTACTAACTGTGTTTGTGAAGGTTGTGTTCTTGGTAAACATCATAGAGAAATGTTTGATAAAGGTAAAACTTGGCGTGCTAAAGAATATTTGCAATTAATTCATAGTGACATTTGTGGTCTTCTTGAAGTTCCTTCTATCTCCAATGTAGTTTATTTTCTTACTTTTATTGTTGACTTTAGTACAAAATCATGGGTTTATTTTTTGAAAAATAAAAGTGAAACTTTTTCTAAATTTCAAGTATTTAAATCCTTGGTTGAAAATGAATCTGGTAAAAAGATTAAGATTTTAAGAATTGATAATGGGGGGGAATTCATTAAGAAAGAATTTGATTTTTTTTATTATCTAAGCATGGAATTCAACATCAAAAGACTGTTCCTTACACACCTTAGCAAAATGGTGTTTCTGAAAGGAAAAACAGAACTTTAGTTGAAATGGCTAGATGTATGCTTTATTCTAAATGATTACATAAGAAATTTTGGGTCGAATCCATAAGTTGTGCTAACTTTATTTTAAATAGAGTTACTACACAAGCTGTTAGGGATGTTACCCCTGAGGAAAAATGGAATGGTAGAAAACCGGATATTAGTAACTCTACAGTGTTTGGTTGTGAATGTTGGGTTCATATTTCTGATGAAAAATGGAAAAAGTTAGAACCCAAGTCTCACAAGTGTATATTCATTGGTTATTCGGAGGATTCTAAGGCTTATAGGTTGTTTGATCATTCTAATCAAAGTGTCATCATTAGAAGAGATGTTCAATTTATTGAAGTCTCACCACCACCTGAGTCTATTGAACCTCATGTTACTTTGAATATTCCCTTATCACCTGTTACTCCTATCTCAGTTACTCCTTCCAGTTCTGTGACTGATATTAGTTCACCTTCTTCTTCTTCTTCAAGTATTCCACCCAAATGTCTCGAAGCTCCTAAAGTGACTTATGTCCCTTCTAACCTTCCTGTTTGGGCCCAAAAAACACTTGAATGTGTAGGAAGTGACATCACAATCCCTTCCAATACTCGTAGAACTAGATCTAACTTTGCTCTTATGACCAAATTTTTGGCCACAGATGATCCTACCTCTTATGCTCAAGCTAAGGGTAAACCTCATTGGGAACAAGCTATGACTCGTGAGTATGATTCTATTATAAAGAAAAATGCTTGGTCTCTTGTTCCTCTTCCTTTGAGAAATAATTTAGTTGGTTGTAAATGGGTTTATAAAACTAAATTTACTGCAGATGGACAAATTGGAAAGTATAAATCTATATTAGTTGCAAAAGGTTTTAATCAACTTGAAGGTATATAGATTATAACGAAACTTTTTCTCCTGTTGCTAAAATGAATACAATAAGAACCATTTTATCTATTGCTTCATCTTATAAATGGGAAATACACCAAATGGATGTTAAAAGTTTTTTTTTAAATGGTGATCTTAATGAAGATATTTATATGCAACAACCTCCTGGTTTTATTAATGCTGAATCATCAAGTTTAGTATGTAAATTACACAAGTCTTTATATGCTCTTAAACAAGCACCTAGGGCTTGGTATGATAAAATTGATGCATATTTCTTGAATAATGGTTTTAAGCGTTGTATATCTGACCTTAACCTGTATGTTAAGCATGTTGATGATAATATCATTGTTATTGTTTTATATGTGGATGATATTATTATCACTGGCAGCCAACCTGTTCTCATTCAAAGTATGAAAAGTGACCTTCACAAGCAGTTTGAAATGATTGATCTCGGTATATTGCACTATTTCTTGGGTCTTCAAATTTGGCATCTGGCAGATGGCATTTTTCTCTCTCAATCGAAGTATGCTACAAATTTATTGGCTCGTTTCCACATGAGTGACTGTAAACATGCTCCTACACCTTTTCAGTCCAGTGTAAAGTTAATTGTTGAGTGTACTACTCCTCTTGTTGATGCTACTCTTTATCGTAAGCTTGTCGGCAGTTTGATATATTAACCTCACAGCAGATCACATCTCTCTTTCACCGTCAATTTGGTTTCACGGTTCATGCAGCAACCTCATGAAAGTCATTGGAAAGCAACAAATAGGTTTCTGCAATATTGACAGGGGACATTGTACTATGGTGTTTTTTATTCGAGCAATACTACAGTTTCGCTTTCTGGTTATACATATTATGACTAAGTAGGTGACAGTTTTGATCGACAGTCAAATGCTGGTTATATATTTCAACTTGGTTCAAGTCCAATTTCTTGGTCCAACAAAAAGGTGAAGTCTCTTTCTTTATCTTCGTGTGAAGCAGAGTATAGAGCAGCCAAAGAAGCAATTTGGTTACGGCATGTTCTCACTGAGCTTGGTCTAGTTCCGAAATCGTCCACTGTGTTGAAATGTGACAATCAGGGTGCAATTTAGCTTGCTTATAATCCGGTATATCACTCCAAGATAAAGCATATCGATCTTGATGCTCATTACATTCGAGGTCTCATTGCAGATGGTGTTCTTTCTCTTGAGTATTGTCCTACTGAGCAGCAAGCAGCTGATATCTTCACCAAATCCTTAACAGCAGCGAGGTATGTGCATCTTCATTTCTTACTGGGGATGAGGGAAGTTGTCATCAAGGGGGAGCATTAATGACTCCTTCCTTCCTTAGTTAGTGGGATTTTCTCCCAGCCATTATTAAGGGGGAGTGTTGGAATATTTTATATTCCTTGGAAGGTAATAATGTCTTTGTATTATGTTGGAAGATATCCACAATCTTATGTAAAAGAGTAATACATTTATCCCATATTCATTATGGTAAAATATACTCTTGATATTCATTATTATATAAAGAGATGTTATTATGGAGAATTATACTATCCCACATGTAATATGTGAGAGTAATTCCTCCTCATCTCTTAGTATATAATAGAGTCAAGGGATAGTCACATCACATAGCATGATCTATACTTTCACAAGTATTGCTATATTGTATTTTGGGTTATGGCATTGCTCTCTATAGGCTTGGAGGATATATTCAGGAGATAATAGAGGACTACCTTCCCATGGACGTATCCCAATAGGGTGAACCACGTATATCTGGTGTACTCTTTTCTCTTGTTCTCTTTCTGTTCTTATTTACTGTGATATGTTATTGTTTGCATAGATAGGTAAGCTAGTTTAGTTAGATCCATATCTTTGACAATATACACCTCCAATTCCCACAACATACATAGGAGATTTTAATTTGTAGTCATCAAGAGAAAATTCTACCTTATGACATTTCCCATCACATGGAGTAGTTTTATTCCCCGGAATGGTGACATGAAAGTTTGAAGTAGGGTAGATAAACATTTTTAATTGTTTTGTGATCATTGTATCTATGGAATTATGTAAACCATTGTTATATATATACACGTCGTTGCAGCTACAGAAAGTGTTGGAGCATAGTCGGATTTCTGGTTATGGGATCCATCAGAGTCTGTTTCTATATCAGAAGGGACATCCTCAGCTACCTCATCATTATTATTATTATTCTCTCATAGGTATAGATTGGTTTCCTTACATCTATGACGACAATTCCAATTAGGATGATTACATTAAAAACAAGGATTCTTATTCTTCCTTACATTTGATGATGGGATCCTTTAGTAAGGAGGAATATACTTCGAGCTTGATTTTTCCAATGGAAAATAAAGAGTCTGCTTATGACACATCTGTGTTGCTTCAATGAGTTTGGCATTTTGACGTACTTGTTCAACATCTTTGAGCTTTAGAACTTTTATTTTGTTTTGTATAATTGGTTTCAACCATGTTATGGCAACAATGTAGAAGTTGTTTATTTGACACATCATCAACACAGGTGGCAAGTACATGCACATCAGTAAAACACTCATCCATTGTCCCCATTTTTTGCAAACGATTGAGCTTGGTGACTGGTTCATCTTCTTCTATATGGAGGAAGGTGGAAATGTTTGGAGGGAAACAAGTGGCATGGGATTGCAGGCATATGGAGGATTTCATGGCGTATGGAGGACATGTGGTATCGCAGGAAATGGATGAAGAGGTGGATGTATTCATACTAATGGGAAAGAGGGATGCGATGGGGGAAGAAGGTGATTTGAAAGAGTTGATTGGGAAGTGGGAGGTTGCAAAGGATGGAGGAGATGTGGAAGAGGGTAGGTCATGGTTCAATGAGAGAGTAGAGGAGTGGTGAGTGGCAAGGGAGGTTGGTTGCATTCAAGCCATGGAAGCAATGGGTGAGGATCAGGTGAGGAGGCAAGAGGATCCAGAACTGGAGTTGTAGGAGGGTTGTGTTGATGCAAAGGAATAAGAATCCTAAGATCGACAATTTTGAATTTTACTAGGCTAGAGTAAAATAGTCGGGAATGTTAACTTGATTTTAAAGCCTTATTTACATGAAATCAATCAACCTGCAAAATAGGATTTATAGGTATCTGAAAAATAAAATATGAAATTTACAAAAAGCTAAGTGAAAAATCAATTTAAAATAGTATTATAACAACAAAAAATAAAAGACATACTATATAATAGATGTAGAAAAATCCAAAAATGAGATAAGAATTAGTAGACTTTATTGAAATGTATCTCTGAGCTACAATCTAAATATTGTTTTTTACAAACTTCTGTGAAAGTGAGGACCAAAAAGACACTCAGAAGTCTAAGATGGTATTCACCTTCATTCATAAACTTCTTGCTACAAAGAAGAACTGTAAACGGACTGATATGAGATCAAATAAACATTTTGGGTGCCACTGTTGGTTATGGAAAATCAGTCCTTATTAGTACTTGAAAAATTAATTTAAATCCAAATAGAATTGAACAAACTACCAAATATGAAACAACCTTCTTGCATGAATAATAATCATTGTAATAGGATCCTCTTGTGCCACCTTTAATATTTGTATTCTATCAACAAGATTGTCTTCATCCTAAAGAGAACTCATGGATGAATGAATAAAAGAAGAATCTCAAATTGATAAAGAGCTACCTTTTATCATAATTCTTTCCTTTCCAACTCTTTACCTCTAGAGCTCCTTGTGTCTCCCTTCTATTTTTGAGAAAATAAGTTTGAGTAGTTTAGGAACTAATTTTAGTTAGGAGTAACTAAAATAGTTAGGAAAGATAATATAATAAGACAAAAGAATAACAATATTAATAGTAAGAGGTGGGACCCCTTAACAGCCTTCATATTTTATTTTCACTTAATTCCCCAATCAAGCATAACATAACAAATAATTATTACTACCACATAACATTTCCAATGATAAAACATCACACCATGCTTTCAAAATAATTTAAACTTGGGATTAAGGTCCAAAATTGAAACTTCTCTTTAATATTATGAGCAATGTAACATATGTCCCAAAAAATTCACCATTCATTCATGATCAGTTCAAAACTTATCTGAAATATACATAATCATCAAATGAAATACCATAATCAAACTAAAAACCCAGTGCTTTATGAGAAGTATTAGGCCTCTCTCTACTTGCAACATATGGTATTTTATTATCAAACTATTCTCTTTGCTCCACTGACTATACTACTTGGTTTGTTGATTCAAAATCAACAAAAATATTGTTCTTTGATGGCAGAATGGCGTGTGAGTTTATAGAATGTGATGAGCCTACAGAGGATCTAGGACTTGTTGGTTCAACTGGATTTTTACCCTTGGTTTTTAATGATAAACCTGGGGAGGCCTTGCCAGTAAATAAACTTTGGGTAAAGCTTGGGCTTGAGAAGCAACTGAAGGAACCTTATGATCAGGATGTTGATCAAATGAGGGTGGCTGAGGAAGTGGCAAAGATAGACTTGACCAACCTTTTGCAACTAAGTATTAATTCATAATTCCTTGACCCCATCCATCATTTGGTTTTGGTTGTATTGTAACATGTGGTGGGATAGGTACTGCAAGGATACTACATTATGACTAAGAAAGAGGTGTCCTCACAATAGGTTGGGAAGGGGGAAATTGACCTTGAACTGCAAGGTTGAGGAAACCAATTTGCAAAATATTTCAAAATTCATTTGAATCAGCATCAAAGTGAATAGAATATATCATTCTTTTATTACCTCTCATTTCCAATCAGGCTGTTGGCCTCTATGCCAATTACCTTTGTTACCTCTATTATTTATTCCTCCACCCCTGCTAAAAAATATCATCTAGTAGTCAAAGAAAGATATATTAGCGTAATCATCAATAGCAAGAAAACATATAAAATAAATTTGCAACTAAAATAGTCTATAAGTGGCTCATTTTAAGAAGTCATGCATGCATACACAAATCAATAGGAATGGGGGGGGACTTCATTATGTGCTTTTCAATTACTTGAAATTCATTGTTGAAACTACATGATTGTTGTTACTCTTTTGAACAAGGGAGAAAATTAATTTGGGAAAAAATGAAAACAAAAGGGATGAGTGGATGACCAAGTACTATAGAGTGAAGAGATAGGATATGGTACTTGTTCAATATTCCATATTAAATTTCTAATTCAGAATTTAATTCATAAACATTCAACAGTAACTAGTATTGATCATGAGTCTAAAAATTCAAGTATAGAGAAGTGAAATACTGCTAGACCCATTCTGAGATTAAATAACAACTCAACTTGTTCCTCTCTGTTAAAATAAGCACTTTGTCAAATTCTTTAATGTTGTAATCTACATATACCAATAATCGATCCTTTATTCAGGCACCAAAGCCATTTATTCAAACTGCTAATCTAATCAAATTATTGGAATAGTGTTTTTGGAAAAATTCAGTATTTCATTTTTAATAACACAAAAAATGGCATGAATCAAGTTCATCAATAAATGATTGTCTTATGCTTCAATATAATAAGTTTTAAAGTAAAACCATTTAATCATGACAATTTATCTTCATCTTTTATCCCAAAAGCATCAATGAAATAGACTCTTTTTTTAAGTTGAATGTTTTGACTGTTAGACTCTTTAAAGATTCAAACAAAAATTTAGAAAAATGACAAAACTTGTTAGCCTATTTTGTATCTCAAACAATATGTCCCATAACTCCTCAAAACCTTGCAGAATATTAGCCTAAAGGAACTCAAAATGTGTGCAATATATAAAACACCCCTTTTAAAAAATATTTTAATTTTCTACAAAGTATGAGAATCAAATTGATAATGTCTTACTAAAGCATCTCTAAATGTCAAATCTTGATAACAAAAATATTCAAACATCATCATTTCCAGACTTGAACCTGAAACTACGATTCAAATAAAACTTTTCCTATGAAGCTGGCTCGAAGCTAATCATAGCTTCAATTTCTTATGAATAAAACCCTAGAAAAATATTCACAAAGTTTCAATCGAAGGTAAAGAATTCATCAGTGGAATTTTATTTCAATGATTGAATCTTGAAAGGTATCGATTTATCATTTAGAGCTAGGGTTTAAAGAAAATTTCGAGTTCTTTCTGCAAATATCAGTCAAATTTTAAGTATAATACATGACTAAAACTGATCTTATCAACCAAAACCCTTCATACTATAGTAAGTCAAAAAAATTGACTCTTGAATCCAATTCATATTTCAATATTTTAATCAAACCATTCATGCATTAAACTGCCTGTGATTTAATTTTTTTAAGGAACTGGAACAATGTGAAGTTCCAAGATTCTCATGACATAATAAATTATTTATTTCGAAAAAAGAAGGTTCGATCTATCAAACCCAGGCCTTGAAGCTTTCAAAAATAGGCTTCATAAACAGGCTTCCTCTAAGAAGTAATAATAGGATAGAAAATCAAAATCAATTTTCATTCGTTAGGGTTTTCACAATCTTTATCAAACTTTTATGTCTTATCATTTATTTAAATTGATAAACTATCAATGCAATTAGAATGTATATAGCTTGTTTCTTGCAATGAACTCCACATTACTAGCTAGTGCAATTACAAGATTCAGTTTCATAAAAAATATAATGAATAATAATTGAAGGGAAGAAATAATTGCACCATACATCCATCAAGAAACCCAATATACCTGAAACTTTCATTTCCTTTAACTGTAACCATAACCCTCTCATTTTCATTTCCAAGTTATATAGTTCACTAGGCTCATTCATTCAACCATTTCTTTATGGAGTAAAAGAATCACTCTTTCATCCATTAAAATATTCAAAAATATCTTATCAACTACTGAAAATTTTCCATTATATCTTTCATTTCTATGGAGCAGGGAAGAAGGAGCACGTGTGCAAGAAAAAATGACAAACTAATCCACTATAAAACAAAATCCAAACTTAAATTATTTGATAGGAATTCACTATAGATGTACATACCTTTCATATATTTCTCAAAACTTTCCTTTATCAACAGCTTCAAGCAGTTATAGTGTTGAGTTCGAGCTTCAACTAGACGTTTAAATGGTAAATATTCAAGGTGAAAATGAAAAATTTTACCTCACAAAAGGGGATGAAAATGCTAACAAAGTTGCATTCAATATTCATGTACAACATTAACTTCAAATCTTCTCATATCTCCTCTTTTTGTTAACTTTCCATACCATACTATTATCAAGCAATGAGCTTGCAAGTTTTTACTGAACTGAATACCATGTAGATTAAGAGCAAGTGTTACCTTTTTCCACATTGAGGAGACTGATACTCACAATTAATGGCACATTAACTTCGTAATCCGATGTTGTATGCACATTAAATATTCACACTACCACTTTGTAACAATGAAACAACTGCTTTGAAATAGAACCCCATGCCAAATAGTATTGCCATATCAAACTTTTCAATTAATTGCAACATATACCATATGTCCAAGCAGCCTATAACCTTACCATAATGACAAGTAAATAATGTATCCAAGCACATAAATGGATAAGAAAAGTCTTAGTGATACATACATACATACATACATACATACATACATACATACATACATACATACATACATACATATATATATATATAATAACTTAAATAAAATAACCCCTTTTAAATAAAATCTTGTTGATGTAACAAGATTTTTCAATGAAATCACATACATTTTTTTAAAAGCATGATCATTTGGAGATAAGCCTAACCACCAAATTTAACCAACATAACCAAATTCACATGTAATGCAATTGATTGAATTTGCAGTTCATGAATGACAACCAATGGTGTGAATCTGTCATACAAGTGTAAACATCATGTCTTTCTCAGGGGTCCCACCTACTACTAATGTTATATTTATTTGTGAGTATATATATTCTTTGAAACCATTTGCAAGCTAGAAGTATAGGTGATGAAAAATGAGTCAACATCTGGCGACTCCATAGGGAAGTCAATTCTTATTGGCTAGAACTCAGAATATCCGGTTAAGTTTGATATTTTTTGCTGATTTTCTACATGAAACAACTTTTTTCTTATATGCTGTTGAAGAAAAATGGAGGCAAAAATTGGATTGAAAAAGTGGGATAGACTTTAGAATACCAAGTATGAATAGAAAATTGAAGTCTGATGGCAACAGTATTGTCATCCATGTCTGTGAAAGTATGAACATTATTTTGTAGTTTTCTTTTCTAATAAAAAAAAACTGAGCTTTATATAAAGTGGCAAAACAAGCTCCTATATGATCCAGTATTTGACTCTAAAATAAAATTTAAAAGAAATGCAATACAAAAGAAGCGAATATGTACAAACAAAAAAATATAAAGAAAATCAAGAAAAATAAAATTAAATAAAATATGGTTCATGATAATGTTTCAAATGGGATCCATTTGTAGTGTAAGAGAAGAATCTTTCCTGCATATCTTTCAACAAATAAGAATTATTGCCAACAATGAAGGCTATTCTGTAAATCCCTAACCATAACCTTTGAAACTTAGATTGTTTTCCCTTTTTTGCATGAGAAGAATCCCACAAGAGCACCTTTTCATTGACTTTGAAAAAGGCATATTTTTATTTTTTACCATTTTTTTTAATACTTTGTTGTCGCTGCTTGATATTATCAAGGGAAAACTTTATTTGTTTGTCTAGGGCTAATAAAGCATTTAGTCTCTAACGGATGTTGGTTGAATTAAGTTATTTTATTTGGATTTCTAAGAGGGAAGGCAACTCAAGCTCTACAACCATAGTAACTTCTTGACGATACAATAAATTGAAAGGAGTATGTCATGTACTGGTTTTGGCAGTTTTTCTAATAGCCCATAACGCGAAAATAAGTAGGTATGCCATTTACGTGGATTTTCATTTATGATTTTCCTAATGATTTTGTTCAAGCTTTTGTTAGTGGACTCAGCTTGTCTATTTCCCTACAGGTAGTATGTTGAAGAAGTAAAATGATTAACATCATACTTGTTTAAAAAATGAGTACATTTTGGAGAGATAAAGGCTAGTCCATTATCAAAAATAATTTCAATTGGGATACCAAATATTGAAATGATATAATATTCTAAAAAAGAAATTACATGTTCATCCTAAGCATTTTTAAGTGGAATCGCTTCAATCCATTTTGTAAAATGATCAGTTGTTGTCAATATAAAGATATGTCCAACATAAGAGGGAGGTTTAATAGGACCAATGAATTCTAAACCCCATTTCTCAAAAGGAAAATTAGGATAAACTGGATGCAAAGGCATAATCAAAAAATGTTTCTTTCCAGCACATTTTTTACGTTTTTCGCAAGATTGGACAAATCTATAAGAATCATTGAAGACGAAAGGCCAGTAAAAACCTATCCTTATAATATTATAATCAATGGTTCTTGCTTCAAAATGACCACCAATATGCAAATTAAAATCAGCAGATCGATGATTTTGCTTCAAAATTCTTTGTGTTATCAAATCATTGACATAATGTAAAAGCATACCATCAAAATTTCTCTGGAAAAGAGAAGTTCCTAGGATTAGATATTTCGAAGCTTCCAAACGAAGTCTTATTCGTTGATGGGATTCTAAACTGATTGGACACTTCTGAAACTGGATATAGTAAATTATATCTTTATACCAAGGATGATCAACTAGTGAAATATATTTAGATTCGTTAACAAAAATTTCAGAAAAAGATGCATCACTTTTTTTAGATGTTGATGGTTCTTGGTGTTGAGCCAGATGTAAGGCCAAATCGCGTCCCTTAATAGTATTAGATGTTGTGATTGACAAATCATGCTCTTGTATTTTGGCAAGCCAATGAGTGAGTTTTCCTTAATGATAAGTCTGTGAGAGAAAACAAATCACAACAGGTAAAGGGACTTTTACCTCTGTGTGTTTACCCAAAATAAAGTGTCTAAATTTATCAATAGCTTTAACTAAAGCATATGCATGTTTCTCAATTAAAGAATAATTTAATTCATCATCAAATAAGCTTTGACTCATGTAATATATTATTTGTTCAATTTTTTTATCATCTTCATGAAGAAGTATAGCATAAATTGACTCCTCAATTGCATTAGTATAGATTATAAAATATTTTTCAAAATTAGGCTTTGCATGCGCAAGAGAAGAACTGATTACCCTTTTTATTCAATTAAAATATCTTTCGGTGTTATCAATCCAGCTGAAATTTTGATCTTGTTTGACCATTTTATGAATGGGCTTAGCCATAGTTGTAAAATCAGGTATGAACCTTCTAACGAAATTGATTTTACCCAAGAATGTCTGAATTTCTTTCTTATAGGTTGGAGCTTGAATATTTTGAATTGCAAACACTCTTTCGGGATCAATACTTATTCCAAAATCTAAAACAATGTGATCGATAAGCTTTCCTTGAGTTACATCGAAAATGGATTTTGTAGGATTTAAAGACATACCAAATTTTCTGCAATGTAGAAATATTTGCCTAAGATGATCAAAATGATCTTTCTGGTATTTTGAATAAATTTTTAAATCATCTAAATAAACTTGAATTATCTTACTGAAAAGATCATCAAAGGTTATCTACATAACCCTTTGAAAAGTTGCACTAGCATTAATCAAGCCAAAAGGAATTCTCTCATAAGCAAAGGTGCCCCATCGAGTTGTAAATTTCGTCTCATATTTGTCAGATATCTTGACTCTAATTTGATTATATCCAAAGAATCCATCAAGAAGTGACATCATCTATGATCCTACTACTTGTAAGATAAGTTCCATGTTAGGAAGCATAAATTTATCTTTAACACTAGCCATGTTTAATGCACAAAAATCAACACATAATAGTGATATTTGTATTCTTTTTATGTACCGGGACAAAATTAGACACCCATTCAAAATATTTAAAAGGAAACTTATACGGGCGCTAATTATTTTTTCAACTTCCTTTCTTATAGTTGCTTCAAGAGTAGGGTTAACAGGTCTGACAGGTTTTTCATCTTCCTTAATAGGAATTGCATGTTGGATTACACTAGGATCAAAACCACATAAATATTTGTAGGACCAAGCAACGACATCTTTGAATTATTTAAATAATTGGATAATTTTTTGTTTTTCATATTTAGAACATTGGGTTCCAACTTTTAAATACTTAGGATTTTCTAAAGTCCCTATGTTAATAGAGATTGTTTCACCAACCTTTCTTTTAGATTCTTCTTGTTTTTTAATTTTTTGTTCACCTACGACGTTGGAAGAAAAGCAATTTCCAAAGGGGTTAATCCCTTAGTGATCCAGGAGGATCTCCCAAGATGACCAAAATTAAAAGTCTTCAAATGTTGAACAAAATCACACAATCATGTAGGGATCAACTAGAACTTTCCTGCAATGCTTGTTTCATAAAAAGTGGACTCTGGACGCGAAAGATATCGCACTTTGGAATTTCAATGAAACAACAAAATGAAAAAAAGGGGTCCCATGTGGCCTTTACGGGTGGACCATATTGCTGACGTGGCAGCTCCAGGATGTGCCACATGGTAGGTTACTTGGAAAGTGATGTGGCAAATCTGGATGAAGTGGACCTATTACAGGATTACATGTGGAAGTATTTTTGCACATGTGGCAGGAACGTGGACCAGCCGGAGGATCTTGTACAGGGATTTGGTGGATATGTTATTTAAATTAAAACATATTGTTAAATGGTAAAGGAAGCGGGCCAAGAGCTTAGTCCTCGGTCTCGAGATTTGCATGTAACCAATGGTGGGATCCATGGTGGGGGCTAGCACCCCCTGCCCTTTTTATTGTTATGATACATGTACTAAAGAGCGAGGTTCACGGGTTTGACCCTGAGACCTATACTCTACCATTGCCACAATTTACCAACAAGCTATCGCCCATCTCGTTGAAACATATCCCCGCCAAATATTTTTTAAACTTGGGCAGGGTTTAGTACCAACGTGGGCGTGTATCCCACGGGCACCAAACCACCTTTTTAACACTATTTAAACCATGGTTTAGAGATCAGCCCAAGTACAAATTGGGCACGAATACCAAGATAGGCATGTATAGGCACATATCCCAAGGCAGGATTTTGCACAGTCCATATAGGGTAGGGAGGATTGTTCTCGAATTATGTGCCAGGGAGGCCTCACACAAAGTATAAGGTTTTTATACTCACTTTTCATGATTTTTTGAGACAAATTCAGTGGTGCAACCTGTTTCTGCAACAGACAACTTGATTTTTGGAGTGTCCTTAGAACTCATGTAAATGGAAACATTTGAAGAAAATTAATAAAATCGGTCTCACTGGAAAGGGACCGGAGACATATTCCTTTACGGACGAACTCCGTTATCAACTATTGTCTCATATTATGGTTTGCATCTTTGTTATTTTGTAGTATTTTTGCTTATGTTCTCTTTAAGTTTTCCATTTTAAATCCTTTTTAATAATTTAACTATTGAGACATTCACACATAAATCTTGGTTAATAAAGATCCTACAAAATTCAAATCATGTTTGGTATCAGAGCCTGCTTAACCATAGATTTGTGAGTGTGTGAATGATTATTAGGGAAAAAATTAAAGCGGGTGAAGGAGAGCTTGTGCCTTTGGATCCATAAATTGAACGTGCAATTGGAAGGAAGAAAATGGCAGAGGATGATGCACGTTCAAAGCACGATAAGGATTATCATAAAGCATTCTACAGAATGTCAGATATGGTTGAGAGGTTGTTTGTAGATTATCAGGAGAGTTTGAATAAGAGAGAAAATAAGAAATAAAAAGATGAGGGTAATTCTTTAGTGAATTATGGGAATGGAGGAGACCCTCCTGAACCTCCATCTTCACCTTCTAGTTCAGATTCAAGTTCTGGTTTTGCTTCTTCTTTTCATTCCCATAGTTCTAAAGGTCATCAGAAAGATGTTACTAATATGCCATTGTTAAATCTTGATGTAAAATTTGATTTACCTATGCTTAACGGAGAACTTAACGTTGAAAAATTGGATAACTAGATAAGACAAATTGAATTATATTACAGGATCCTAAAACTTGCAGGTGATGAAGCAAATATCCAGTTGGACACACTCCTTAAATATATAGGAGGATTGCATAGTTACTTAAGACATACAATTCTTATGTTCAATCCAACTAACCGGATGAAGTGTGCGTTCAAGTGAGCCATATCAAATCTAAGGTGAAGAGATCTTCTGATAACGTTTCCAAGAAGCCTTCCAAACAAGGTGGAAACAAGTTCAAAGGTAAAAGGGAAAGGAAAGCACATAGCTACTGTGAAGAAAGGAGAATATAATCCCACATGCACATATTCTCAGAAAAGGAGTCATGATGTATCCAAATGTTGGAAGCTTCATCCGGATCTTAAGCCAGAAATGTTTCGGAATAAGAAGGAAGATAAGAAGATTATCTCCACTCTTCAACATGATTTGGAATTAGACTCTGGAGATGAGACAAAAATTACAAACATGGGCTTACAAGGTAAAAATCCTTATGTTTATGTTTCAAAAGTTGAACATGTTCATGATGAAAAGAAAAGGAGTGAGTTATTTCACATAAGGGTGATTTATAAGCATACTAAAATTGATACTTTAATTGATAGCGGATCACAAGCTAACTTTATTTTGGAAGAGATAGTTAAAAAACTTGGTTTAGAAACAAAGCCTCACCCCAAAATATATCCACTTGGATGGGTTTTTTAAAATGCACAACTTCAAGTTTCTAAGCAGTGCAGACTTAGGTTTGCTATCACTTCTAGATTTATGGATGAAGTTGATTTGGATGTGTTCCCATTGAATATATGTGGTATTGTATTAGGTAGCCCTTATCTTTATGACATAAAGGCAATATTTTTTAGAGAAGAGAACAAGTACCAATTAACCAAGGATGGTGTTCAGTACATTGTTCGAGCTCACCGTATGAAAACTAAATTATCTTTGGTTTCTACAAATCAAATAAAGAGATTAGTAAATGCCAGTAAAATTTTTGTTCTCATGATTGTTACAGCTAAAGATTTCGATAAGAATGAAGATTTTAAAGGTTGTGATCCTAAAATTAAAGATGAATTGGTTAAGGTTGTTGGTAAGTTTGATGCAGTCTACTAGGAACCTAAGGGATTACCTCCTAAAGAGAAATACAACATGAGATCCATTTGTAGCAATATTTTCCTCATCTGAATATTGGTATGTATCGGTCTTTAGTGATCGAGAATGTAGAAATCAAGAAGTAGGTTAAAGCGTTACTTGAGAGAGGGGGCATTCAACCAAGTTCCTCTCCATGTGGCTCACCGATTGTTTTGGTACCAAAGAAGGATGGTACATGCTGTATGTCCATGTATTATAGAGATTTTAAGAAAATATCGGTAAAGAATCGATACCCTCTTCCTTGTATTGATGATCTTTTGGATCAATTAAAGAATGCAAAATATTTCACAAAGTTAGACTTAAGAAGTGGTTTCCATCATATCAGAATTCATGAAAATGTTGTTTGGAAAAATGCTTTTAAAACTAAATAGGGTTTATATGAATGGCTTGTCATGCCCTTCGGGATTTGTAATGCTCCCGCAACTTTCATGTGGGTTATGAATGTTGTATTTAGGCCATTCATTGATGATTTTGTAATAGTCTACTTAGATGACATCCTCATATTCAGTCGAACTTGGGAGGATTATGTCAAGCATGTTAAGCAAGTCCTAGATGTCTTAGAAATGGAGAAATTGTATTTGAATATGTTCAAATGTGAGTTTGGAAATACATATTTGGTTTACTTAGGCCATATTGTAGGGGGTGGTGAATTGAGGATTGATCCCTCTAAAGTTGAAGTCATTCAAAATTGGACCAAGCCAACTAATGTAACAGAAGTTAGAAACTTCTTGGGGGAAACCCAATACTAGAGGAATTTCATTGCTAACTTCTCATATATTGCATCTCCTCTACATGCTTTGGCAAGTGTGAAATAGGTCTTTCAGTGGGGAGGCAAAGAGAAGAAGGCCTTCGACACACTGAAAGAAAATATCAGCACAAATCCAGTACTTGCATTTCCATGTCTACAACAACCAATTTAGATTGAAACCAATGCTAGTGGTTATTCCATGGGGGCAGTCTTAATGCAAAATAAGAAACCAATATTCTATCATTATGAAATATTTCCTAAAGCGGTAGCTAACTATTCCACATATGATAAAGAGTTGTATGCATTAGTACAAAGTGTAAAGAAGTGGAAACATTATCTAATGGGTAAAAAAACAATAATGCATATTGATCATCAACCGTTACAATATCTTCAATCGCAAACTAAGCTACAACAATCAAGGCACTTCAAATGGATGGGATTATTACAACAATTTCACTTGGTCATTAAATATATAAAGGGAATTCAAAATAATGTAGCAGACATGTTATCAAGACCTCCATTAATCAATGCATCAGTCATTTTGCAAAATAGTCCTTTGAATTATATTATCAACAAGATCATCAAAGGTTATCTACATAGTCCTCTGAAAAGCTACACCAGCGTCAATTAAGCCAAAAGGAATTATCTCGTAAGCAAAGGTGCCCCATCGAGTTGAAAATGTGGCCTTATATTTGTCATCTCTCTTGAATCCAATGTGATTATATCCAGAGAATCCTTCAAGAAGTGACATCATCTATGATCCTACTACTTGTAAGATAAGTTCCATGTTAGGAAGCATAAATTTATCTTTAGCACTAGCCCTGTTTAATGCACAAAAATCAACATAGAATTTGATATATTTATTCTTTTTATGTACCGAGACAAGATTAGACACCCATTCAGAATATTTAACAGGAAAATTATACAAGCGTTAATTAATTTTTCAACTTCCTTTCTTATAGTCGCTTCAAGATTAGGGTTAATAGGTCTTTGCCTTTGTATGACAGGTTTTGCATCTTCCTTAATAGGAATTCCATGTTGGATTACACTAGGATCAAAACCACATAAATATTCGTAGGACCAAGCAAATATATCTTTGAATTATTTAAATAATTCGATAATTTTTTATTTTTCATCTTCGAAACATTGGGCTCCAACTTTTAAATACTTAGGATTTTCTGGAGTCCCTGTGTTAATAGAGACTATTTCACCAACATTTATTCTAGATTATTCTTGCTTTTTAATGTTTTGTTCACATACGATGCTAGAAGAAAAATAATTCTCCAAAGGGGTTAATCCCTTAGTGATCCAGGAGGATCTCCCAATATGACCAAAATTCAAAGTATTCAAATGATGAACAGAAACACACCATCATGTAGGGCTCGTCGAGAGCTTTCCGGCGACGCTCATTCATAAAAAACGGACTTTGGATGCGAAAGATATCTTACTCTGGAATTTTGAAAAAAAATAAAATGAAAAAAGGGGTGCCACGTGGCACCACTGAAAGGGTGCAATGTGGAATGTATGAGTGGACTGTATTGCTGATGTGGTATCTGCAAGATGTGCCACATGGAAGGTGACTTGGAAAGTGATGTGGCAGAGCTAGATGAAGTGGACCTATTATAATATGACACGTGGAAGGATTTTTCCACATGTGGGAGGAACATGGACCAACTGGAAGCTGCCATGTGGCAGTATGATTTGCCACCTAATGGTCTTAGTCACCAAAAAATATGGTGGCTGGGAGGATCGAACATTGGAACACCTACTACAATGCCCACATATTTACAATTGCACCACAAGAGGAGCTTGTATAGGTATTTGGTCGATATGTTATTTAAATTAAAATAGTTTGTTAAATGATAAAGGGGGTGGGCCAAGGGCTTAGCCCTTGGTCTTGATATTTACATGTAACCAACAACGGGATCAATGGTGGTGGCTAGCACACCCCCCCCCATTTTTATTATTATGATACATGTACAAAAGAGAGAGGACCACAGGTTTGACCCTGAGACCTCTACTCGACCACTGCCACAATTTACCAACAAGCTACCACCCAACTTGTTGAAACATATCCCCGCCATATATTTTTTAAATTTGGGCAGGATTTTATACCAACGTGGGTGTGCCTCCCACAAGCACCAAACCACCTCTTTTACACTATTTAAACCATGGTTTCAAGCTCATCCCAGGTATAGAGTGGGCATGAATACTGAGACATACATGTATAGGAATAGATCCCTAGGTGATATTCTGCACAGTCCATATAAAGTAGGGAGACTTGTTCTCGAATTGTGTGCTAGGGGAGGCCCCAAGCAAACTATAAGGTGTTTATACTCATTTTTCATGATTTTTCAAGATGGATTCAATGGTGCAGTCTATTTCTACAACAGATAGTCTGATTCTCAGAGTGTCCTCATAAATAATGTAAATTGCAGCATTTGAAGAAAATTAATAAAATCGCTCTCACTGGAAGGGCCCCAGAGACATAGTCCTTTACCGACGAATTCCATTATCAGTTGTTGTCTCATATTATGGTTTGCATATTTGTTATTTTGCAGTAGCTTTTCTTATGTGCTCTTTAATTTTTCTATTTTAAAGCATTTTTAAGAATTTAACTGTTGAGACATTCACACATAAATCTTGGTTAATAAAAATCCAGAAAATTCAAATCATGTTTGGTATCAGATCCTTATTAACCATATATTTGTGAGTGTGTGAATGGTTACTAGGGTAAATATGAACGTAGGTGAAGGATAGCTTGTGCCTTCTGATCCATAAATTGAATGTACAATTCGAAGGAAGAAATGGCAGAGGATGATGCACGTTCAGGGCATGATAAGCCTTTTCATAAATCCTTCTACAGAATGTCAAATATGGTTGAGAGGTTGTTTTCATATTATCAGGAGATATTGAATAAGAGGGAAAATAAGAAATAAAAATATGAGAGTAATTCTTTAGTGAATCAGGGGAATGGAGGAGACCCTCCTGAACCTCCATCTTCACCTTCTAGTTCAGATTCAAGTTCTAGTTCTACTTCTTCTTTTCATTCCTGTCATTCTAAAGGTCGTCAGAAATATGTTACTAATATTCCTTTGTTAAATCTTGATGTAAAATTTTATTGACATATGTTTAACGGAGAACTTAACGCTGAAAAATTGGATAACTAGATAAGACAAATTGAAGTATATTGCGGGACCTTGAAACTTGTAGGTGATGAAGCAAAATTCCATTTGGCCACACTCCATCTGGTGGAACTACTCTCATCTGGTGGGAGAGAAAAACTCAAGATGAACTTCTTACAAAATGTAAAATTATTTCCTCATGGTACGATTTTACTGCAGTGTTGAAAAAGCAGTTCTATCCATTGTGTTATATACAACAGGATATGATGGACTGGCATAATTTCAGATAGGGTAAGGGTCAGAACGTGCAAGAATACACACAAGAGTTTATAAGGAGGGATTTAGTACTTGGTATACCTCTTTATACTCAAGATACACTTCTTAAATACATAGGAGGATTGCATAGTTACTTAATACATACAATTCTTATGTTCAATCCAACTAACCTAGATGAAGTGTGTTCAAGTGACCCATATCAAATATAAGGGGAAGATATATTCTGGTAAATTTTCCAAGAATCCTTTCAAACTAGGTGGAAACAAGTTCAAATGTTAAAGGGAAAGGCAAGCACATAGCTACTGTGATGAAAAGAGGAGATAATCCCACATCCACACATTGTCAGAAAATGGGTCATGATATATACAAATGTTGGAAGCTTCATCTAGAGCTTAAGCCAGAAATATTTTGGAATAAGAAGGAAGATAAAAATATTACCTCCACCCTTCAGCATGATTTGGGATTAGACTCTGGAGACGAGACAAAAATTATAGCCATGTGCTTACAAGGTAAAAATCCTTTTATTTATGTTTCAAAAGTTGAACCTATTCATGATGAAAAGAAGAGTGAGTTCTTTCACATAAGGGTGATTTCTAAGCATACTGAAATTGATATTTTATTTGATAGCGAATCAAAAGCTAACTTTATTTTAGAAGAGATAGTTAAAAATCTCGCTTTAGAAACAAAGCGTTACCCCAAAACATATCCACTTGGATGGGTTTGTGAAAATGCACAACTTCAAGTTTCTAAGCAGTGCAAACTCAAGTTTTCTATCACTTATGGATTTATGGATGAAGTTGATTTAGATGTGGTCCCATTGAATATATGTGGTATTGTATTAGGTAGCCCTTATCTTTATGACAAAAATTAAATCTTTTACAGAGACGAGAACAAGTACCAGTTAACCAAGGATGGTTTTCAGGACATTGTTCAAGCTCACTATATGAAAACTAACTTATCTTTGGGTTTTGCAAATCAAATTAAGATATTAGTAAATGCTAGTAAAATTTTTGTTCTCGTGATTGTTAAATATAAAGATGTTGATAAGAATCATGCTTTGAAAGGTTGTGATCCTAAACTTAAAGAAGAATTGGTTAAGGTTGTTGGTAAGTTTGATACAGTCTTTCAGGAACCTAAAGTATTACCTCCTAAAAGAGAAATACAAGATGAGATTCATTTGCAGCAAGATGCTCCTCTTTCGAATAATGATATGTATTGGTCTTTACTGATTGAGAATGTAGAAATCCAGAAGCAGGTTCAAGAGTTACTTGAGAGTGGGGAAATTCAACCAAGTACCTCTCCATGTGGCTCACCGATTGTTTTGGTACCAAAGAAGGATGGTACATGGTGTATGTGTGTGGATTACAGAGCTTTGAATAGAATCCCGGTAAACATTCGATATCCTCTTCCTTGTATTGATGATCTTTTGGATCAATTAAAGAATTCAAAATATTTCACTAAGTTAGACTTAAGAAGTGGTTACCATCAGATCAGAAGCCATGAAAATGATATTTGGAAAACTGCTTTTAAAACTAAACATGGTTTATATGGATGGTTTTTCATACCCTTTAGGCTTTGTAATGCTCCCGCAAATTTCATGCGGGTTATGAATTATGTATTTAGGCCATTAATTGACAACTTTGTAATAGTCTACTTAGATGAAATCCTCATATTCAGTCAAACTTTGGAGGATCATGTCAAGCATGTTAAGTAAGTCATATATGTCTTAGAAAAGGAGAAATTGTATTTGAATATGTCCAAATGTGAATTTTGAAAGACATATTTGGTTTAATTAGGCCATATTGTAGGGGGTGATGAATTGAGGATTGATCCCTCTAAAGTTGAATTCGTTCAAAATTGGCCCAAGTAAACTAATGTAACAGAAGTTAGAAGCTTCCTGGGGTAAGCCCAATATTGGAGGAATTTCATTGCTAACTTATCATATATTGCATATCCTCTACATGCTTTGACACGTGTGAAACGAGTCTTTCATTGGGGAGGCAAAGAGAAGAAGGCCTTAGACACATTGAAAGAAAATATCAGCACAAATCCAGTAATTGAATTGTGAGATCTACAACAACCATTTGAGATTGAAACCCATGCAAGTGGTTATGTCATGGGGGCAGTCTTAATGCAACATAAGAAACCAATCTTCTATCATTATGAAATATTTCCTAAAGCGGTAGCTAACTATCCCACATATGATAAAGAGTTTTATACAATAGTACAAAGTGTGAAGAAGTGGAAACACTATCTAACGGGTAAATAAACAATAATACATATTGATCATCAACCATTACAATATATTCAATCACAAACTAAGCTACAACAATCAAGGCACTTCAAATCGATGGGATTATTACAACAATTCCACTTGGTCATTAAATATATAAAGGGAATTCGGGATAATGTAGCGGACATGTTATCAAGACCTCCAATCAATGCATCATTCATTTTGCAAAATAGTCCTTTGGCTCATGAAATTTATATTGAAGAATATGCTTAGGATGAAGAATTCAAAGAGGTGTATGAATATTTAATGCATGACACTCAAACTGAAGAATTGGACTATCATGTTCATGATAAATTATTATATAATCTTGGTAAAATTTGTGTTCCATAGAGTTAAAGAGTTCATGTCATTAGAGAATCTCATACTTCTCTTATATCTAGTACTTTGGTGTAGGAAAGGCAGTATCTCAACTTCATAGGTATTGTTATTGGCCTCGGATGAATGAAACTATATGAAAATATGTAAAGGGATGTGTTATGTGTGCTACAAGTAATCCAAGTGACAGAAAATTGGGCTTGTACACTCCTCTCCTTGTACCTTCTTGTCCATGGGAAAAAATGTGAATGGATTTTGTAGGAGGTTTTCCTACGTCTAGGAAAGGTCATGATTACTTGTATGTGGTTGTGGATAGGTTCAGTAAAATCTGCATCTTAATGCCTTGTAAGAAGCAGGTCACTACAGATTTGACTGCTCAATTGTTCTTCCAGTATGTTTGGGTCCACTTTGGGTTACCCACTTCTATTGTATATGTTCAGGACTCCTGCTTTCTTGGGAAATTTTTGTCAACCTTATGGGAACTTATGGACACTAAGTGGAAGAAGAGCAATTCCTTCCATCCACAAATAGATGGTCAAACTGAAGTAATCAACCGCATAGTGGTACATCTACTCTGAGGATATTGTTCCAAGCATCCTTAGCTTTGGGATGAATAGTTGCATTATGTGCAGCATGCCTAAAACCAAGCCATTCACTCTTCTACATAGAGGTCTCCATTTGAGAAATGTTTTGGTTACTTTCCAAAGTATCCTTTAGACTTTGTTTATGGGAAATATTATGTGGGGGATAGACAAGTTGATGCAGACAAGGTCCCAAAGTTCATCCAACAGATCCAGTTGCTACACCATATAGTACAGGAACAATAAGAAAAGATCCAAGCCAAGTACAAGACAAGACATGACAAGCATCGAGTGGATCATCATTTCCAAGTTGGTGAGCAAGTTTGCCTTCATATTAGGAAAGATTGACTTAAAGGTGAAGGTAAAAAGTTTAAACCATTCAAGTATCGACCCTTCAAAATTTTTGACAAAGTTGGTAATAATTATTTTCGGTTTGATTTTCCTCCACACATGCAGATGTATTCCATTGTGAATGTGGAGAACTTGAAATTGTATGAGCCTCCAATGATCATGGATCAAGAGGAGACTTTTCATGTGCCTTATGTTGGTGACTTTGCACCTAAGTATCTTAATGAGTTGCAAGAAGACATCATTCTAGACAAAACAATAAGGACTTCATGAAGAGGAGATGTGGAATAACTTCATGTGGGTCTAAAAGTAATGCATCCAAGAAAAGCACAATGGATAGAAGCTGGAAAGGTGAGGGAGCTATACCATGACCTATTTGCTGAGTGATTTCATGCTTTTGGTGGTCCAAAAGATTATAGTGGGGAGGTTTGATCCAAGAAGATCTCCCAAGATTACCAAAATTCAAAGTCTTCAAATTTTGAATAGAAGCATTCCATAATGTAGGGCTCGTCAATATATTTCGGGCAACACTTGTTTCATCAAAAACAGACTTTGGATGCGAAAGATATCGCACTCTAAAAATTTGGTGAAACAACAAAATGAAAAAATGGGTTCCACGTGGCACCACCGAAAGGGTTTCACGTGGCCTATATGGGTGGACCATACTACTAATGTTGCATCTCTAGGATGCACCACGTGGAAGGTGACTTGTCACTTGGCAGGTGATGTGGAAAAGCCGAATAAAGTGGACTTGTTACAGGATGACACATGAAAATATTTTTGCACTAGTGGCAGGAATGTGGACCAACCAGAGGCTTCCATGTTGTAGTCTGGTTGGCCACCTAATGGTCTTAGTCGCCAAAACATTTGGTGGATAGGAGGATCGAACCCCGGACCACTAGCTACAATTCCCACGCCTTTACCATTCCGCCATAAGAGAAGCTTGCATAGGGATTTGGAAGATATGTTATTTAAATTAAAACAGTTTGCTAAATGGTAAAGGGGGCAGGCCGAGGGCTTATACCTCAGTCCCGATATTTGCATGTAACCAATAGAGGGATCGATGGTGGGGGCTAGCGTGCCCCCCCCCGCCTTTCGTATTGTTATGATACATGTACAAAATATCAATGCCCACGGGTTTGAACTTGGGACCTACGCTCTACCACTGCCATGATTTACCAACGGGCTACTGCCCAGCTCGTTGAACCATATCCCCTCCATATATTTTTTAAATTTGGGTGGTATTTGGTACCAACATGGGTGCGCCTTCCATGGGCACCAAACCACCTATTTTACACTATTTAAACCATGGTTTCGATCTCGAACCAGGTATAGAGTGGGAATGAATACCGAGACAGACAAGTACAGGAATAGATCCCAATTAGGAAGGATTTTGTACAGTCCGTACAACACAAGGAGGCTTATTCTCAAATTGCATGCTAGGGGAGGCCCCAGGAAAAGTATAAGGTGTTTATACTCATTTTCATGATTTTTCGAGATGGATTCGGTGGTGCAGTCCATTTCTGCAACAAACAATATGATTTTTAATGTGTCCTTAGAACTCATTTAAATGGCAGAATTTGAAGAAAATTAATAAAATCGATCTCACTGAAACGGGATTGGATACCTAGTACTATATGGACAAACTTCGTTATCAACTGTTGTCTCATATTATGGTTTGCATCTTTGTTATTTTGTAGTCATTTTTCTTATGTGCTCTTTGATTTTTCCATTTTAACGCCTTTTTAAGAATTTAACTATTGAGACATTCACACATAAATCTTGGTTAATAAAGATCCTCCAAAATTCAGATCACTTGAGAAATTTATCATCTTCTAGAGAAATAAGCTCTTTTTGTTTAAATGAATTATTTTGTGCAAAAGCACAAATCTTTTCATAATCTGAAAATACTTGCCAATATTCTATGTTATCCAAGAAATGAGGTCTATACAAAGAAAAAATTGTAGAATATGGTCTTTGAGGAAGAAGTTGCCTTGAAGGACTAGCAACAAATACAACTAGCATATCATCCATTGAATTCAATTCCCTTCTAATATGAGTAATATTAAATTAAAGGAAATTCATAATTAAAGTTATGGCTGCTTGCGTATACCTTTTTAATATTTTATTAGATGGAACATAAACACCCTTGATTATATTTATAATCAATTCAAATTCTCCAAAAATTGTAAGATGAAAACAACCTAGGTTATAAGCATTTTCCATTCCAAGAATTAAAGCTTCAAATTCAGAAATATATTGGTGCATGGAAGTTCGAGCCTATATGAGAAATTATGGATCTAACCCATTGGAGAGAATGAAATTATCCCAACCCCATTACCTTCAATAGAGTTGGCACTTTTGAAATGCATGTGCCAAACTCCATCTTCAAGCTCTATACTAGGTGTTATGGCTTTTTCATCATCCTCAGGAAAAATAGAATATACACTGAGGTCTTCCTCAATGTCATTAACATGAGGTTGAGGAACACTCTCAATGTAGGGAGATATTCTATATTCCCTAAAAACAATAATATTTTTCCCATTTATTGGAAGAGACAGGTGTGTACCATCATTTGAAAAATATCCACCAATTAAAACTTACCAATCTTTGCCTAAAATGACGGAGAAATTGCTAACATGCATATCAATGACCTGAAAATTACAGGTGTTTTTTATTTCTATATGAGCAAATAATGAAAGAGTAAGATCTTTGATTTCTCCAACAGTAGCTTGTTGTTGATTATTATAAGATGTACTTCTAGAATTTTTTGTTAGTGCAAGACAAAGACAATTCTTCCATGATTACTCTAGGCATTACATTGGGACCAAATCCACCAAGTACAAGACAACGGTGAGCAATTTTATCATCAATTTTGACTTAAATATAAAAAGGAGGATTTCTAAGGATACCTCTTGGATTATATACAATTAATTTATTTGCATTAAGTTCCTCTTCACTCTCTTCTTCTGATAAATTGGCAACGGTAGGATTTCTTCCCTCCATGAAATTTCTAAGATGTCTTTATTGTTCAGGAACTGTAACCTAATCAAGCAAAGTTGCATCAGCTTTAATTGTTTCCAATTGCCTTAAAATGTTATAATTTGAAGAAGGGGAAGTAGGGTTCATATATTTATGATTATGATTATTTAGATTAATTGATTGATTTGGTTGTTTTGCAGTTGAATTTTGTGAGTTATTAAAGTTTCTAAAGGTTCCTTCATTGGAAGACTCTACATTAGGAATAGGATTTGTTCCATTCCGCTAATTAGAAATCATTTTGTTGCTCATATCATGTACCAATTGTAGGATAGTAGAAATTTAATTTTGACTAACAAAGTCTTCACTAGGAATCCCAACCCTATTTAATTGATCTTCAAATTCGAGACAAGTTTGTAATGCCGACCCTAAATTATAGACATTCTTCTCTTCAAGATTTTGTTTAAAATGTAGGTAGGATATTATAATAATGCATCAATGCAGCTTGATTTTGAGGCATGGTTATTTTAGGGATTTGATTATATAACTTGATGAAATGGATATTAAATTAATTAATTGACTCACCTTTGTTATAAATCAAATTATTATATTCTTTTAACTTATCTGCAGAACTTTGAGGTTGGCCATAAGTGGTTTTAAACCAGTAAGATAATTTAGTCCAAGTTGAAAATATCTTAGGAGGAATATCAAAGAAATATGCAACATCCTTTCCTTCTAAAGAATTAACAAACAACCTCATACAGGTGTTTGCATAATTTACCCCTCTGTTACGGCAGGCGTTGGAAAAAGAAATCAAATGTTCATTTACAGAAATTGTGCCATTTCTAGGAAACTTAGGAAAATTATCCTTAAATTTTGGAAGAGGTGTTGTAGCAAGTGTAATATTTAGTGGAGAGGATACATGCCAAGGAGTATTATCTATATATTCTTCAAATTTAAATAAGCCATAATGTTTAATAACCTTAACAGGATTAGTATTTGATATTTGAGGGTTATAATGAGTATACATACTACTGATTTGGGATGAGGATGAGCTAGTACTTGAGGAATTACAACCACTTCCAGATGAAGACATACTTGATTAAGTAAAAGAAAGAGAAGGTTTTAAATTTGTTATTGAAGAAGAAGTATCAGATATATTTCTCCTAATCTTAGAATGAAAAAGTTGAAGTACTTCTTTCCTTCTACCAATTTCTTAGAAAGGATTGAATTCTGGAGACTCACCTAAATTTCATCGGGAATACCTTTGACTATTGGACATGAAATCTATTAGCCAGGTTGAGGGTCCCTAATTTTTCTATCACCTATTTATCTTTGTTCTTCTTGGTCAATATCTTATCGAATTGCTTCCCAAGTAGCTTCTAAATCCCCAACAGATTGAGAACTATTAAGTAGGAAATCAAATAAGCAAGAAGTTATGCTAGTCTGATCTCTTAAACCAACTCTAAAGTCAGGCTAATTACATTTAGTTAAAGTCATGAAAATATGAAAATTAAAGAAAAGAAAAGAAAAAATAAAAAAAAATCAAGAAAATGATTTTGTATCCCCATTATGGTCACCAAAAATATATTGATGCAAAGGAATAACAATCCTAAGACCAACAATTCTGAATTTTACTAGGATGGAGTAAAATAGTCGGGAATGTTACCCTGATTTTAAAGGCTTATTTACATGAAATCAATCAACCTAGAAATAGGATTTATAGGTATCTGAAAATAAAATATGAAATTTACGAAAAAATTGAGTGCAAAATCAATTTAAAACAGTATCATAACAACATAAAAGAAAACACAAAATATATAACAGATGTATCCAAATCCCAAAATGAGATAAGAATCGACAGACTTTATTGAAATGTATCTATGAGTTACAATCTGAAGAATTTTCTTTACAAACTTCTGCGAAAGTGAGGACCAAAAAGACACTTAGAAGTCTAATATGGTATTCATCTTCATTCATACACTTCTTACTGCAAAGAAGAACTGTAAACATATTGATACTGGATCAAATAAACATTTTGGGTGTCATTGTTTGGTTCTACAAAATCAGTCCTTATTAATACTTGAAAAACTACTTCAATCCAAATAGAAATGAACAAACTACCAAATATGTAACAACCTTCTTGCATGAATAATAATGCTATAACAGGATATTCTTGTGCCACCTTCAGTGTTTTTTTTGTATCAACAAAATCATCTTCAACCTAAAGAGAACTCGGGGATGAATGAATAATAGAAGAATCTGAAATTGATCAAGACCTACCTTTTATCAGAATTCTTTCCTTTCCAACTCTTTGCCTCTAGATCTCCTTATGTCTCCCTTTTATTTTTGAGAAAAGATTGAGTAGTTTAGGAACTACTTTTAGTTAGGAGTAACTAAAATAGTTAGGCAAGATAATATAATAAGATAAAAGAATAATAATATTAATAATAATAGGTGGGACCCCTTAAACAACCTTTATGTTCGCTTTTCACTTGATTCCCCAAGCAATCATAACATAACAAATAATTATTACTGCCACATAATATTTCCAACAATAAAACATCACACCATGCTATCAAAATAATTTAAACTTGGGATTAAGTTCCAAAATTGAAACTTCTCTTTAATATTCTGAGCAATGTAACATCTATCCCAAAACTTTCACAATTCAGTCATAATCAGCTCAAAACTTATCTGAAATATACATAATCATCAAATTAAATACCATAATCAAACTAAAAACCCAGTTCTTTATGAGAAGCAATATGCCTCTCTCCACTTGCAATGGATGGTATTTTCTACTTAGACTATTCCCTTTTCTCCACTAACTGTACTGGTTGGTTTGTTGATTCAACATTAGCAAAAAAAATGTTCTTTGATGGCTAAAAGGGTTGTGAGGTTATAGAATGTGATGATCCTGTAGAGAAGCTAGGACTTACTAATTCATATGACATTTTATCCTTGGTTTGTAACGATAAATATGGGGAGGCCATGGGTTCACTTTGGGTAAAGCTCAAGCCTAAGAAGCAACTGAAGGCACCTTATGATCGGGATGTTGATCAAGTGGGGGTGGCTAAGGAAGTGGAAAAGATAGAGTTGGACAACCTTTAGCACTTGAGTACTGGTTTGGAATGCCTTGACCCCAACCATCATTTGGTTCTAGTTGCATTGATACATGCGGTGGGACAAGTACTCCAAGGATACTAGGTTATGACTGACCTCACAATAGGCTGGGCAAGGGGGAAATTGACCTTGACCTGCAAGGTTGTGGAAACCAGTTTTCAAAATATGTTGAAATTCATTTGAATCAATTTCAAAGTGAATAGAAAATATCATTCTTTTATTTCCCCTTAATTTCCAATCAGGATGCTAGCCTCTATGCCAATTACCTCTATTACCTCTATTATTTCTTCCTCCACCCATGCTAAAAAATCTCATCTAGTAGTCAAAGAAAGATAGATCAACATAATCATCAATAGCAAGAAAACATATATCAAATAAACATGCATCTAAAATGGTCTATAAGTGGCTCGTTTTAAGCAGTCATTCATGCATACACAAATCAATACGAATAGGGGGGGAATTCATTATGTGTTTTTCAATTAATTAAAATTCACTATTGAAACTACATGCTTTATGTTACTCTATTGAACAAGGAAGAAAATGAATTTGGGAAAAAATGAAAACAACAGGGATGAATGGATGAATGGGCATTGTAGAGTGAAGGGATAGGAGATGGTACTTGTTCAATTTTCCATATTAAATTTCTAATTCAAAATTTAGTTCATAAACATTCAACGATAACTAGTATTGATCATGAGTCTGAAAATTCGAGTATAGATAAGTGTTGGATATGGTTGTCATTGATGTCAAAGGAGTTCAGTAATGACAAAGGAATAACCAAGGACATGATGGCAAGGTGAACTTAGTGAAAGACAAAGGAGGTGATGACATGGAATGTATGACGATGTGGCATGTAAAAGACACATGGTGGTGTTTTAGTGCTATTATGAAGCGACCCTGTTTGTATCAGGTTCCTGTGTGAATAAAGAAAGCTAATTAAGTTGTCTCTGTGTGTACTCATAAATCTATGTCTGAAGTGTGTTGATGTATATGTAACTTCGAAATGTATTTCATATATGTATATTGTACTCCTATAGAGATGGTATTATTCCTCTATACGGAAGTATCGTCATTTATATTGTAAGTGTCGTGACTTATACTTGATGGGTTATTAGACCACCTTGTTGGGGTCGGCCCTATATAAGTCATGTGGGTCGAAGGGTTATTAGACCACCCTATTGGGGGTCGGTCATGTGGGTCAAAGGGTTATCAGACCACCCTATTGGGTGTCATCCCAGTCAACATTGTGTTATGTGGTTATGTTGATGCCGACCTAGTAAAGGTTATTAGACAAGTCAAGTCAAGTATAAATAGAGTGAGGGAGGCACTCTATTTGATCATTCTATTATCGCACACACTCTTTGGAGAGTTGCGCACTTGTGGAGGAAGAGAAGCTGCTGATAGGAGATTTCTATCTCTTATGCTTGGGTTGTATCATTGCTCTATCTATCTCTAAGGAAGTTATTGGGGTTTTTCACCTTTATGGTTTTCCCCAAGTAAACTCTGTGTCTCTTGTGTGCTTGAATTATTGTGTCCATGATTGATATGCTGTAGATATGCTGTACATGTTGTTCTCTCAATTAAGATCCTAGATCAGATTGAAGTAAATTCTGAAAAATTAACATGGTATCAAAGATAGCCTGAAAGAAGGCATGGTATGGCATGTATGACACTTGTTGCACTTGCGATGCTAGGGCTTGATATAGCAAAAACCAGTCATCGTAGCACTTTCCCTATAAATCCATTTTGGAAAATGTTTTGGATCTGAAAATTTTACAAGTCGAATATCAGATCCCCATGTACCTTGTGTCCAAAGGAAAACTTCTAATTCGTTGTACTTTGTGTTTTATGATCTATACAATATAGGGTTTTTGCCTCTTCCAGATCTGAGTCATAAACAGGTGACCTAGGAAAAAATGTCATAACTTGGGCTAGGAAGCTCCAAATTTAATTTCGTAAAACATGACAGGTAGTGCATGGACATTACTTTCTGAGGTAGCTTTTTCAGAGGCTGAAACTGAACCAATGACACATGGCACGCCGTACAAGTTTTCTCTCCTGTTTTATCCCATAAATAGGTCACATTGCGACACTTGGCATAAATCTCTCTTAGAGAATCCATTTGAGGTTAGACCTATGAGTTTGGAAATATGACAAGTCAGGATACCACAGGAAAACATTTCAGACCCTGTGCATCAGAAAGTTCAGAGTTACACTAGAAACAATTAGGTGCATATTTCTGTCAAAACATAATTATTTATTAGCAACTTCATTCATGGCTTCGGGAATTTAGGGTTTCAGAGAAAGTTGGAATTTTTGGAATCAGAGACCACGGATGGATGCTACTCATCAAAATAAAAAATTAGAGACAAAGATCATATTTTTTGGTTGGGAAGAAAGCCGGGCTTGATCAAACCCAAGTTCGGGACTTTGATCGAAAAGATGCAAAATTAGGGCTTCTGCAAAAGTTGGAATTTTGGAAATCTGTGACCACAGATGGAAGATCCTCAGAAAAATAGAAGCTTAAAGCTTTGAATCAAACTTTTTGGTTGGGTGAATCTCCAGGAAACTCAAACCCTAATTCAGGGTCCTCCCTAGTGAATCCAAAACTAAAAGGCAATTTTGAGGGGTGAAACTTTGTAGTTTTCAAATTCTGAGTATACCGGCTTGATCAGCTCATCAAGGCGCATCTTTCTATCCTTTCAAAAGTTTGAAATTCAAAGTTTGAATTTTTAGGGTTTCTCTAACAAACCCTAATCCAGCTCTAGATCCAGTCCTGCAAATCAAGTGGATTGGGTTAATCCTAGAAGAGAATGGATTGGTCACCTGTATAAGTGAAGAAGTTCCTGTTTCAGAGGGAGATGAGGCTAAGGCCTTACATAAGAAGATTACAAGCAATCTCGATAGGTATGACTTATCTAGGTACGTTTCGAGATTTTTTCATGATTAATTTTATGGTATGTTTGTCTTCATATTATTACGGTTAGTACAATCTTGATTAAATTTAGACTTGTCGTATCACCTTAATTATGAATGCATGATAGAAGATATTCACTGATGATTGTACTAATTCATTATGGTGTTGTATGAGGTTTATGTTGTCCACTAACATGAAAGGTACACCAAGAAAGAAAAATCATGTTCTAGTTCAAGAACATATGATCATGGTGACATGGAGACAAAGATTCATCCATTGTCATGGATCACTTAGAAGATCTATTTACGAGGTATGTATAACTTGGTTCTATAATGGTTAACTTATGAGATATGTAGGTTACTAGCACAAGTCATTGAAGAGAATAAGAAGACATCATGTGGGTATGTTAGACATAACTAGCTAACATACTAATCCAATTATGTTTTTTTCTATATCAAGTTAGAATCCTACCTTGTGATAGGATCTCTTATATAAGTATACATGGCATGATTGATAATGATTATTCATAGGTTTGAATAATCATGGGTGTATGCATATTATGTTTCTTACCTTAATTGATGATATGACTAACCAGAAGAGTCATGAAAGTATAGGTTTGAGTAATCACGGGTTTAGGCATATTATGTTTCTGACTTTAATTTATGATATGACTAACCATAAGAGTCCTTGAATACTAATGCTTATTATCTGTGTATGAAATGATCATGACTATACATGTTTCAAGATTATTGTGTTTTGATAGTATTGAGATTATACTAATGAATGTCTGATTATGTATGAGATCTCGAGGATAACGCAATAATGATACCAGTAAGCATGCATAGTGATCGAGGATGGATATAAGTTCAAGGATAGGTAATCCAGGAAGCAAAGATCAAGAGGGAGCACACTCCAGTAATCTCTGCAAGGATGCAGATATTCAGAGGGAGTCGACCACTTCTCACAATCCACATCATAATGAAGTTGAAGAAAGGAAGCAAAGACTGAGAGGGAGTCAACCCAACAAACAAACAAAGATAAGTATTTGAATTATCATTTCTTGCATATTTGATTGTTTAAATAATATTGTTCAATGATGTATATACCGATGTTACTAGACTTAGGGTGTGTATTATGCATATTAGAATAATTGCATTAATGAACAATATACTACTAATATGCATGTGATGGGTAAGTGGACTATGGCACTGTACAACATTCCATTGCTACTTATCTAGAATGAAACGTCTTTGCTGACATGTTGGGAGTAGTGCAAACTCTTAAAAATGTTTTGGTAGAGATTGGAAGGCATCTAGAAAGTTACAAGATATGGATGAATGTTGTATTGAAGCATTGGCTAAAATAATTGCGCGACTATATGACATTTTTTTATGTGTAAGAATTTGTTCTGAAAACTATGAGAAGTTTCTAATCATGCAATTTAACTTGTTTTGTAGGAAAGATCGTATACGAGCACCTACAAAAGAAGGACTACAACATTTGTTTCAGCAACAAAGTTATCTATTGAAGATATTGAAGATATTCAATTTCCCAGGATCTGGGATGAAGTAATGGAAGAATGCCATGATCCGTCGATCATGAAGAATGATATTTGTTATGTAGTCCCAAGACCTGAAGGGAAGTCAGTTGTGAATTCCAAGTGGATCTACAAGATCAAGCATGCTACAGATGGCAGTATAGAGAAATTCAAAGCGGTATTTGTAGCTCGTGGCTTCTCCCAGAAAGAGGGGATAGACTATGAAGAGACTTTTGCTTATGTATCCAAATACACTTCCATCAGATCAGTACTTGCTCTGGCTGCAGTGGAAGATACACCAGATGAATGTCAATACTTCCTTCTTGAATGGTGTAGTCGAGGAGGAAGTGTATGTGGAGCAGACACTTGGTTTTGAGACACATGACAAGAAGTCATATGTGTGCAAGTTGAAGAAATCCTTGTATGGCTTGAAGCAAGCTCCTAGGACTTGGTATGGTAGGATGGACAGTTTTCTATCCAGTTTGGGCTATACCAAGAGTAAAGCGGATTCCACCCTTTACTACAAGGTTGAGGAAGGAAATCCTGTGATACTACTGTTGTATGTGGATGACCTATTTGTTACAGGTGATGATAGTTTGATTGTTGATACCAAGAGGAAGCTTGCTGCCGAGTTTGAGATGAAGGACTTGGGGATGATGCACTATTTTCTAGGCATGGAGGTGTGGCAGAGTACAGATGGAATCTTCCTTGGACAAGGGAAGTATGGAGTGGAGATCCTGAAGAGGTTCGGGATGATGGACTGCAAGGCCATGGCCACACCTATGGCATCGAACCTGAAGCTTTTGTGTGATGCTTCATCTAATTTGGTTGATGTCACGGTGTATCATCAGATGATTGGGTCCTTGATGTACCTGATGAACAAGAGACCAGATATTTGCTTTGCGGTGAACACACTGAGCCAGTTCCTGACGGATCCGAGAGGTGTTCACTTGGTTGCTGTAAATCATATTCTGAGGTACTTGAAGGGTACGGTTGATTATGGGCTCAAGTATGATGTGAATCAAAAGTTTAACCTACAGGGTTATGTTGATTCAGATTGGGCAGGCAGTGTTGCAGATAGGAAGAGCACATCTGGGTGTTGCTTCATTATGGGATCAGGTGTGATCTCTTGGTTTAGCAGGAAGCAGTCTTGCATAACACTAAGTATAGCCAAGGAAGAGTATGTTGCAGCATGTTTGGCTAGTTGTGAGGTAGTATGGCTCCGAAAGCTACTGTCTGAGTTATTTGATCTTCCGCTGGAGGCTACTAGTAGCTTTTGTGACAACCAGAGTTGTGTGAAGCTGTCTAAGAATCCGGTGTTCCACGACAGGTCGAAACACATTGAGATCAAATATCACTATATCAGGGATATGGTGCAGAGAGGAGCAGTGAAGCTCCTGTATGTTGTGACGGATGAGCAGATTGCAGATGTACTGACGAAACCACTAACCAAAGTGAAGTTCGAGTACTTCAGAGAGAGGCTTGGTGTTCTTCAGATTGAAGACACTTCGAGAAAGAGGTGATGGACACATTTGCAGGAGCCATCCCGAGCATGGTGAGAGGAGGATCCTTCCATGGCTATGGATATAAGCGCTGGATGATGAGCATCAGGATGATGCTCCAGTTACTGCTCTGTATGTATGCATTATGTTGGATGCTAGATATGATCAGTTGGATCATTTATATGTATGTATGTATTCATCATGTTGGATGTTGGATATGATCATTTGGATCATTTATATGTAGGTATGTATGCATCATGTTGGATGATGGATATGATCAGTTGGATCATTTATATGTATGTATGTATGCATCATGTTGGATGTTGGATATGATCACTTGGATCATTTATATGTATGTATGTATGCATCATGTTGGATGCTTGATATGATCAGTTAGATCATTTATTTGTATATGTATATACGCATCATGTTGGATGTTGGATATGATCAATTGGATCATTTATATGTATATGTATATACGCACCATGTTGGATGCTGGATATGATCAGTTGGATCATTTATATGTATGTACGAATCATGTTGGATGTCGGATATGATCAGTTGGATCATTTATATGTATATGTATATACGCATCATGTTGGATGTTGGATATGATCAGTTAGATCATGTGTATGTAGATGTAGATGTATCAGGTGGATACATTGTATGATCAGGTAGATCATGTATGATGATATGCATCAGGCAGATACTGTGTATTCATCAGGTGGATGCATTGTATGATCAGGATGATCATGGATGACGAGCTTCAGGATGTTGCTCCAGATGACATGCAGTAGGATGATGCGGTGTTGATGATCAGGATGATCATGTGTACATTAGGATGATGTATGGTGAGTATCAAGTTGATACTCTGTGGCCATGGATAGGTTGTGCAGATGAGCATATAAGTAGACCTGGGAGATCTGGACAGGATGAAAAAGGCCTCAGATGCTCTTTCGAGGCATTGCTCTGGGAGGACATGTAAGTAGACCTGGGAAATCTGGGCAGGATGAAAAAGGCCTCAAATGCTCTTTCGAGGCATTGTCCTATGGCATGTAAGTAGATCTGGGAGATCTGGATAGGATGAAAAAGGCCTCAGATGCTCTTTTAAGGAATTTCCATGACCACATGTAATCAAACCTGGAGATTTGGACAGGATGAAAAAGGCCTTAGATGCTCTTTAGGGTTCTTGCTTGGCAAGACACCCTTTTAAGGTTTTGTGGTAGGAGTCACATGTAATTAGACTTGGAGATCTGGACAGGATGAAAAAGGCCTCAGATGCTCTTTAGGGTCCTTGCTTGGAAAGACACCCTTTTAAGGTTTTGTGGTAGGAGTCACATGTAATCAGACCTAGAGATCTGGACAGGATGAAAAAGGCCTCAGATGCTCTTTAGGGTTCTTGATTGGCAAGACACCCTTTTAAGGTTTTGTGACTGTCACATGTAAAAGATCCTGGGAGATCCTATAGGTCGGATTTGTGTACCCATAACATCCTGAGATACTCTTTCGAGGTTTTGTGACGCACGTAATGTCACCTACCCAAATTCTGAAAAATAATATTTTATTTGCAAAAATACTTTGTGTTAAATTTTAATTTCAAATTTTTGAAATTATGACCAAGTTTGGTCAAAGATGAATGCAATTAATGAATTATTATTATTTAATAAATTAAAGTAGGAAACAAACACCCAAGGGAACTGTTAAATGAGTGTTCACTAACCCACTAGGAGGAATGGAAGCTGTTGGAAGGCATGGGACAGATGGCAACAATTGCACTTCACCACTAGCTGTTGGTTATAGGACAACTACCCCTAATAATGTGGCATTATCCCCCAGGTGGTGGGAGTGGGCAGGCAGCTCATTTAATGACCAAGTAACAACTGAAAAGGCCTAGGAAGCCTACATAAGGCAAATTCAAATTGAGTACGTAGCTCTTACACAATATTTTCTGCAGAAATATTTCTCATGTGCATCAGGTGATCACTGAGAGATTTGAGTAGGGAGGCTAGTTGTGAGTGCAATCATAAGTCTGCAAACTAATTGATAAGGAGAACCAGAGGTGCTGGTGCAGGTCCTTTGGACTGCTAGTTCTTGAATATTTGACAATTATTGCTACTGCAAGTGGAGACCCTAAATTCCTAATTTTCCTCCTCTTGGTGGTTCAGTGAACAGGCTTGGGGGTCCTAAGACAAGTACTTGGCTATCTTCAGGAACTGGTTGGGTGGAACAGTCTTCTTGGGTTGTTTGTTTCCCTACAGATTAATCCAGGTTTTACAGTTTTCTACTTTATTTCAGTTAATAGTTCTGTTTAGTAAAAATTTAGTAACCTCTGTTTTGAAGAAGAATTGATCTCTGATTTTGTTTAAAGTCTGAATGTTAAGTTTAATGATAATCTGAATTGATAAACCAATCTCTACATTTTTCCTCATGTTGTTGTTTGCATCGTACTCTAGTGTAGAGAAGCAAATTAAGTATAGATGAAAAGATAGGCAAATTGCCATTGATTCGATAGATAAGCATAGTAATTTATATGTTTATCAGTTTCTACCCTATAGTTAACAATAGTAGAAATTTATGTATAGTATTTAAATATTATAAAATATTTCATTGTTTCATGAAAGACAACGATTGTTTATCTTCTGTATAGTTATATTGTGTTTTTCTTATCTCTAAATATTACATAGGAAATATATGTAATTCAAATCTGTATACATCATATCTGTAATATAAATAGTATTACTGCAAATGAACAAAATTGCTATCTAGGGACATAGCTGCAAATCACAGTCATCACACAGCTTTCACACTTCACACACATTGTTTTCACTTCCTGTCATAACAATTTCATAAATTATTTTTTTTCTATCAGAGCATGAAAATAAATGTAAACCCTACTTTGTTTTCATTCATCTTACTTACTTTTATATTACAATCTTTTTGTATCGTTCAAAACTGGTTTTCGTATCAATCATAGTAATAGTACTATATCCTCATCATCGTTTTGTAAAAATGAACAAACACGATCTATACAAGCTACAGATCAAAACTCAGTTTGGGATCAAAAGTCCTTTCTAGAAGTTTATATTTAAACATTTGTTTATATTCGAAGACAAGATTCAAACTAGGGTTTGGCCCTGTTCTTTTCCACTTACAAACAAAAAGAAAAATCATTCTATCATTTGCATTATACAGAATTTTATCATCTACGAAAATGAATATAGATCCTCACATAGCTTGACAATGACGATATCTACACAGTACACAAAATGATAACATAAGACGATTAAAGATAAATACAACTTTTTCTCCTTGCCGATAGTTAAAAATTTAGCACATAGAGTTAACAAAATTTGTTCCAACTGTCATATTATCAAAACTTAAAACCAAAACCTTTTTCAAGTTAGAAATTTGAACCAACACAGTTTTCCAGCTTCACAAAGAAAGCTTCTTTGCATGTTGACTTTACATTTCCAAAAATGAAAACCACACTGGGTTTTTCCCCACTCTTTAAAACGAGTTTTACAACTCCTTTTCACGAATATAGACATCTAAAGTAAAAGACAGTGTATCATTTAACTAAAC
Organism: Larix kaempferi; assembly: GCA_027924585.1. Classification (NCBI taxonomy): domain Eukaryota; kingdom Viridiplantae; phylum Streptophyta; class Pinopsida; order Pinales; family Pinaceae; genus Larix; species Larix kaempferi. The sequence continues at coordinate 2,184,667 of BSBM01000264.1, forward strand.
GAAGGTCTTTCCCTGTAAATTTTTCACTTCAACTTTAAAAATATTCATAGACGCTCAACTGACAGACAACGCCGAAGAATGGAAAGATTGGTTACTCATTTGTTGAAACAACCACATCAACCAAGACCGAAGGAGCACCTACGAGGGTTTGAAGACCCGGAGCTTACCAGGAATGGAGAATGGCCATTCTTTTTCCAAAACCAGGTTCACGTTTTTCTTCTCAAAACTGATACCTGCCATTCAAACACTCAAAGGTTAAACATTATACTTTTCCAACTGTAAAATGAACGTCACAAATATTACTGAGTTTGAAGGCACTTACCCTTTGCATCCAGTGACCGAGCTCTGTACATACACCTTTAAAAACAACGAGCTCCTTGCTTCGGACAAGACCAAGGTACTGTCACTAATGTTGCAGGAAGGTATTTTTCCACTCAGAACTCAGAAACTAAATAGTTAAACCTATCAACTCAATGTTATTTCAAACCTGGGACATAACAAGTTTACACATCGCTTGGGAAGAGGAACTAAAACTGCAACTATCACCTTAAACCTATAGGTTTCGAGGTCGAATCCCTTGCATTCTCTACTAACCCTAGAATTCGGCAGCCTGTCGGCCTCACATACCGAAACAATAGTGAATAATGAAACACATTAACTCCTATCAATCAACACCATGACGAAATGTTAGGGTTGTAAATCCAACGATCCAGATTCACTACAAATCGATGATCACAAATGTGCCAACATGATTGCATTGGAACGAACAACCATTACATTAAATTGTTCATTCATTGCCCAAAGCACGGCCTTGCCACATATTATACACGATGGATAGATCAAGAGCCAGCTCGGAGGAATGCTAGCATAAAATGTCATACAAGAACCTTTGCAGTCACCTTATGAATGAAGTTGCACTACGTGGAAGCCGGATCATCCCCGTCACCACAGTTAGTGGATGGCCATTAATGCTGGACTGTAACATGATGACCAACGCTAGCTCAAAAAGCATGCCAATCAACAACCTATCATTCGATAGTTATTTCGAATTAGTACCAGATATAAACTTTAAGCGATGTAGTTTTAATTCATGTTTTATGAATTATAATAATTGTGTTATGTATAGTTTATATTTAAAAAGATTACGTAGTAATTGATATAGTTCCAAACCTTGCTCATAAACATAGTTGTAATATATGATACATTCATATGAATGTTATATTTGTGAACGTTGTTCATTTCTAAGCCACAAGACTTATATACATATTTTATATAGTTAACATGGTCAACGCATCATAGGATAAATAATTCATAAAGAATTATAATGTTAAATATTATCAATTCTTTTATTATTGATTTCATTCATTTATAATTCTATCATTTCATTTATGTAATTAGATAGTTGCATTATGGTAATCAAATGAATCCAATGCTATATATATATTTAGCATGAAAACTATTTTGAAGGCTATATACTTTACCATAATTTCTCATCACAAACAATTAATGATTTTGTGGTACATTTACTGCATCAATACTATGATATATTAATTATCTTAAAATCACGACAAAGTCAACTACAATAACGAGGATTATTACATCGACGAACTTAGCAGTTGATGGTTTTAATAGACGATTGTATTTCTAAACATTATGGAGTTGTAATACAGCTTTCGAAAATAGTAAATATAACCCTATAATTCATACCTGCATGCTCTTTGAGAATCGCAACAGATTTCATACATTCTATCTATTTTTGACGTTGAATTGAAAAAAAACACGTACTCTTAATTTACGTAGTCATGGAACTTCTTACCTGACGTCTGCACATAGAACATTTCAAATGCTTTAGCATTGTAGCTAAGTAAACTCCAGGGTACCTCATAGGACACCCTTGGACATCAAAAAGCAAACTGCCAGTATCATGTCAAATTAAAAGTGTCGCATCATATTTCTGACCTGTCGGTACATTTATTAAAATAATCATGATTGTCAATTGTGTGTTTAAAGTTGTCGTTATCATAATGCTGCTAATACAGGAATTAAATTATGTTTAGTACTTACGATTTTTTTTTATCATTACTATCGTAATCTAACAATTATTATTTCCGCAATTATAATTATCATATTTAATGTTGTTTTCAAAAGTTTTAAAATTCTATGAAAATATGGGATGTTACACGTAATAAGTCCCGAGGATTCCATAGTATGGCCAGTGATGATGAAGACCTACAAGTGGTGGGCCTACTCCCAGTATGAAAAAGGACTGGCTCTGTAGAACTTCCTATGACGAGTAGATTCAGAGATTGATTGAGATAGCAGCAGCAGTGACAATGACGATTATCCAGTGATGATGATCCAGAGAAGAAGACTTGTGCTAGAAGACCTGTGTTGAAAAATACCTTCCTAGTTAAGAGGGAGTGTTGATGTATATGTAACTTCAAAATGTATTTCATATATGTATATTGTACTCCTATAGAGATGGTATTATTCCTCTATACGGAAGTGTTTGTATTCCTATAGAGATGTTATTATTCCTCTCTACGGAAGTGTCATCATTTATATTGTAAGTGTCGTAACTTATACTTGATGGGTTATTAAACCACACTGTTGGGGTCGGCCCTGTATAAATCATGTGGGTCGAAGGGTTATTAGACCACCCTATTGGGGGTCGGCCATGTGGTTCAAAGGGTTATTAGACCACCCTATTGGGTGTCGGCCATGTGGCTCAAAGGGTTATTAGACCACCCTATTGGGTGTCGGCCCAGTCAGCATTGTGTTATGTGGTTAAGTTGTCGACCTAGTAAAGGTTATTAGGCAAGTCAAGTCAAGTATAAATAGAGTGTGGGAGGCACTCTATTTGATCATTCTATTCTCTCACACACTCTTTGGAGAGTGGCACACTTGCGGAGGAGGAGAAGCTGCTGCTAGGAAATGTCTATCTCTTATGCTTGGGTTGTATCATTGCTCTATCTATATTTGAGGAAGTTATTGGGTTTTTTCACCTTTATGGTTTTCCCCAAGTAAACTCTGTGTCTCTTGTGTGCTTGCATTATTGTGTCCATGATTGATATGATGTAGATATACTGTACATATTGTTCTCTCAGTTAAGATCCTAGATCAGATTGAAGTAAATTCTGAAAAATTAACAAAGTGTTAATAGTTGAATATTTGTATATCTCTGTATAAATGAATCAATTGACAATTTGGGATATCTGTGTAAATGCTTGATTAATCACTGCGTGTATGCATAGCCTGAAGTAAGGGATTTTGAGGATTGAATGTTGCAATGGATGTATGAGTGATATATGTGTGTGTAAAACCACGGAGTCAATGTGCAGATCTAGCAAGGGTCAAATCAAGTCCGGTGATGATCAATTGAGTGATTGATTGATTCTCTGATCAGTCAATGTAGAATCGTAGAGTTGGAAAGATTGAAGTTTGAACAGATTTGGACAATTCGGATTAAAGTTGAAAAGATGGATCAACGATGGGAAAGAGATCATGAGGTGAACGTGAAAGGAAGATAACGGATCCGCAAAGATAAGGTGAGATCCGCATCTGATCTCAGATCGACGGTCAGGAAAGAACTCGCAAGAAATCGAGGTTGTAAATAGTTACGGAAAAGGAATTGCGGGAGGGAAATTGCAGAAGCCCATTTCGGGAAAAGTTGAAGGCACATACCCAATCCATAATCCGAAAGCTATGGAAAGGGAATCCACCGTTGATCAAGATCCAATGGTCCACGATCACTGCGGAAAGGACCTTGCGGAAAGAGACTTGCGGGAGACAAATTGCGGAAGTTAGTTTGTAAAAATTGAAATATAGTTCCACAATCTGCAAGCTATGGAAAGAGAATCCACCGTTGATTAAGATCAGAAGGTCCACGATCACTGTGGAAAGGAGATTGCGGAAAGGTCATTGCGGAAAGGAAATTGCGGAAAAGACACTGCGGAAAGGAGATTGCGGAAAGAAAATTACGGAAATATCATTGCGGAAAGGCAATTGTGGAATGATTTTTGTTGCGAAAATATCACTACGGAAAAAGGAAAATTAGGAAGGAATTCTGGTGCATAATTATCATTACGGAGAGGCAATTTTGAAAATATTTTTGTTGTGGAAATTCATGACTGATAAACCTAAATAGAGTTAAAGAATTATTAAAATGAAGAATTGTGTTTTCATGAAGAGGCATGATCTAAGAATGAAAAGGAACAATTGTGAGAAGATGCATTCATAGAAAACGTGTTAGAAGGTATTTATAGATAGGGTGATGAGTGAAAGAATTCGTCTCTGTGATCCAGATCTATGTAGCAGCAGTTGTAGACAGAGACCAAAGAAGGAAAACCAGTGACAGGTTTGAAAACATAAAGAATATCTAGAAGTCTGATGAAATCAAATTAGGGTGGTAGGGTGGTGCTAGGGCAGGAAGGAAGCCTGCTGGGGGTTGTAGCTTCCATCCAGTAGTAGTTGGAGAATAGGGTGTCGTTGCATCCTTGCCTGTAGCAGTAGGAAAAACATATGGGGTGTTGTAGCATCCTCGTCTGTAGCAGCAGGAAAAATCTGGGGTGTAGTTGCATCCTTTCTATAGTAGCAGATAAACATTTTTTGTAAAATTCATCTTATTAATGAGTATGAGTTGGTGGTTTTGTCTTTGAGGTTTCCATGATAAAATCTTGTGTCCTAACTTGTTTGATTATTTTTGTCTTGTGTACTAATTGTTTTAATAAAATGAAAAAGAATAAAATATTGATTCACTCCCCCCTCTCAGTATTGCTGGATATTCCAACAAGAAGTGAAATACTACAAGACCCATTATAAGACTAAATAAAAACTCAAATGGTTCCCCTCTTTTAAAATATGCACTCTGTCAATTTTCTTAACATTGTAATCTCCATATACCAATAACTAATTACCCTATTCAGGAACCAAATCCATTTAATCAAACTATTAATCCAATCAAATTGTTGGAATAGTGTTTTTGGAAAAATTCAGTATTTCTTTTTTAATAACACAATAAATGGCATGAATCAGGTCCAGCAATAAATGATTGTCTTATGCTTCAATATAATAAGTTTTAAAGTAAAACCATTTAATTCATAATAATTTATCTTCATCTTTTACCCTAAAAGCATCAATGCAACAAACTCTTTTTAAGTTGAATGTTTTGATTGTTAGTCTCTTTAAATATTCAAACGGAACTTTTGAAAAATGACAAATCCCGTTAGCTTGTTTCGTATCTCAAACTCAAAACCTTGCACAATCTTAGTATGGAGTGACTTAAAAAATATTTTTATTTTCTATAAAGTTTAAGAATCAAATCGATATTGTCTTAATGAAGCCACTCTAAATGTCAAATCTTAATAAAAATATTCAAACATCATCATTTACATACCTGGATCTGAAAATCCAATTTAAATAAAACTTTTCCTATGAAGTTGTCTCGAAGCTAATCATAGCTTCAATTTCTTTTGAATAAAACCCGAGAAAAATCTTCACAAATTTTTATTCGAAGTTGAAGAATTCCTCAGTAGAATTTTATTTCAACGATTGAGTCGTGAAGGGTATCGATTTAACATTTAGAGCTAGGGTTTAAAGAAACTTTCAATTTCTTTCTTCAAATATCATTCGAAATTTAAGTATAGTACATGATTGAAACTGGGCTCATCACCAAAAACCCTTCATAAATATACTAAGTCGAAAAATTCAACTCTTGAATCCAATTCATATTTCCATATTTTAATCAAACCATTCATGCATTAAGCCACTAGTAATTTAATTTGTTTAAGGAACTGGAACAATGCGAAGTTTCAAGCTTCTCATGACATAATAAATTATTGATTTCAAAAGGAGAAGGGTCGATCTATCGAACCTAGGCCTTGAAGATTTCACAATCAGGATTCCTCTGAGAAGTAAATAATAGGATATAAAACCAAAATCAATTTGCATTCACTAGGGTTTTCACAAACTTTATCAAACTTCTATGTCTTATCCTTTATTTAAATTGATAAACTATCAATGCAATCAGAATGTATACAACCTATTTCTTGCAATGAAATCCACATTATTGGCTAGTGCAATTGCATGATTTAGTTTCATAAAAAAAAATCATGAACGACAATTGAAGGGAAGCAAGAATTGCACCATATGTCCATCAAGAAACCCAATACACCTGAAACTTTCATTGCCTTTAACTAGAACAATAACCCTCTCATTTTCATTTCCAAGTTCTACAATTCACTAGGTTTATTCATTCAACCATTTCTTTAGGGGAGTAAAAAGAATTACCCTAACATCCATTGAAATCTTCACAAAATATCTTATCAACTATTGAAAAATTTCCCTTATATCTTTCATTTCTAGGGAGTAGGGAAGAAGGAGCACACATGCATGAAAAATAGTCAAACTAAGACACTTTAAATTGAACTCTAAGCTTACATTATTTGATAGAAATTCACTACAGATGTACATACCTTTCATATATTTCTGAAAACCTTCCTTATCAATAACTTCAAGCAGTTATAGTGTTGAGTTCGAGCTTCAATTGGATGGTTAAATGGTAAATATTCAAGGTGAAAATGACGAATTTCACCTCACAAAGGGGATGAAAATGATAAGAACGTTGCATTCAATATTCATGTACAACTACATTAACTTCAAATATTCTCATATCTCCTCATTTTGTTAACTCTCCACACCATACTACTATAAACCAACGAGCTTGTGAGCTTTTACTGAACCAAATACCACGTAGATTAATAACAAGTGTTAGTTTTTTCCACGTCAAGGACACTGATACTCTCAATTAATGGCACGATCACTTCATAATATGATTATGTATGCACATTAAATATTCACACCTCCACTTTGTAATGGTGAAATAAACTCATCGAAATACAACCCTATGCCAAATAGTATTGCCATATCAAACTTTTCAAATAATTGCACCATATACCATACGCCCAAGCAACCTATAATATTACCATAATCCCAAGTAAATATTGCATCCAAGCACATAAATGGATAAGAAAAGTCTTCGTGATACGTATATAAAATAACTTAAACTCTTTCTTTGTATCACTTTTAAGTGGCAACATAACCCATTTTAAATGAAATAATGTTGATGTAATAAGCTTTTGCAATGAAATCACATACATTTTTGAAAAAGAAAAAATGGTCATTTGAAGTTAATTCTAACCACCAAACTGAACCAACATAACCAAATTCACATGTAGTGCAATCAATTGAATTTGCAGTTCATGAATGACAACCAATGGTGTGAATCTGCCATACAAGCATGAACATTATCTCTTTCTCGGGGGTCCCACCTACTACTAATATTATATTTATTTGTGAGTATGTATATGCTTTAAAACCATTTGCAAGCTAGAATTATATGTGATGAAAAATGATTCAACGGGTTGGTGGGAACTAGAGGGAGAAGGGATGAGAAGATGCATGGAGGTGTGTCTTGTGGTAAGATGGTGGACGGAGAAGAAGGAGAGCTATATGTGAAATGGAATGATGGACATGGAGGAAGGAATCAGGGGTGTGAGAGAGATGGAGGATGTGGGAGTGTGCAGGAGGGAGCAACGGAGGTAACATAGTGGAGGAAGGGTTGGATGAGTGTAGAAAGGAAGGTAACACAGAGGAGGAATGGATGGGTGAGTGGATAAGTGGAGGTAATGTAGAGTGGAGCACATGGGTAGGGAATACATAAGTGGAATAGTAGTATAATGGTCGCACCTGAAATTAGAAGCCTAGTCTTCACTTCCGAACTCCTACTCTAATACCAATTGGAAGATATCTTTTCCAATAAGAAATATATATTTTAATAATAAATCATTGATGCATTACAATGAACTTGTCACAATAAATAACATGTTATGGAAGAGTTACAACTCTTCCCATTAACAAAGTTGACCCTTGAAAAGGAATATTAACTACCACTTAACAATATTGTAGGTGTATTAGAACCATGGTGTTCTTATTTCAAGGTGAATACCCATAGCACTAAATATTTCCCATAATTGATTGTGAAATGGGAAGATAGGGTAAAGAATATGCTGAAAAACTTAATCAATTTTGAACCTAAGGATGGTGATGGAGCAACAAGTTTGGCTATCGATAATTTAATTCATGGATGATATAAGAATGGTGTTGATAAACCAACCTTGAACTCTTGAAAATATAAAAGGGCGGACAATGAGCACTAAAGTTTGATCCTACCCAACAAAAGGATTCTTCAAGGATTTAATAAAAAAGTTTCAACATATCCTAGTATCACATCCCATGTAGTTACAAAAAATACAAAGGGATGTAGTACAAGGTCTCTTCCCCCATTTTGAGTTGGGGAAAGAAATACAAAGTGGAACCATCAGATAATTCTAAGAAAATTATGGATATATGGATTACTTTATTTGTTGATATCTAGAATATGAGACTTTGACCAAGAAGTTGTGGAATAGTATTCAAACACTCTCCAAATTTGAATAAGAGGAGGAATTTATTTGTGCTAATCTCATAGAGAGAAAAACTAGCATAGTAAGGAGAAGAAAGAAGAGAAGTATAAAGGAATTCAAATTGGATTCCTAGGTATATGGGCATGAAATCAAAGATGTAATGTTAGATCTAGGATCTAATGTTAAAATCCTTCCTAAGGATTCTTGGGAGGGTATGGAAATCCCTCCTTTGATATAGTCTGCCATACAATTTTGTTTGGCTAATAAGTATAGAATCCTCCCAATAGGTAGAATGGAGAATGTGGAACTTGATTTAGCAGGTGTTCAAACATTTGTTGACTTTGTGGTGATAAATATAATGGATATGATAGATCCTTATCAAGAATTATTGGGATTAGATTGGGCCTATGAGAATTATGTCATCATTGATTTGAAGAGATAAATTATGAATTTGGAAGCTAATGCTATGAAAGTCACCGAGCCTCTTGATCCTTATCAAGTACCTAGATATATGGAGCATGTTACAAATGCAATGGGAAGGGATGTTTTAGATTAGATTTATATCCTAACTATAGTAAAGTGGGATGATTATGTCAATACCATAGCATATGGATCATCTAGTTGGAGGATTATCCACTCTTTTGATAGTGATTCTGAGGGGAATTTGAATGAAGGGAAAAATAGGAGACATAAGATTTCATCCAGGCATTGCACAACTATTAAATTAGTTTGGTGAAATGGATAAAATTCTAATACCATCCTACATATGATGGGATTTCAAATTTCAAATTATTTCTTGTAGAGATGATTAGTAGAGTTGCGGAAGAACATCAAATTTGTGTATTGGATATTATGTTGTGAGTTTCTCCTACTAGATGGTGGGATACACATAAAGTCAATTTCCCTACATAGGCTTTAGTTTAGACAACTATGATTCAAAGTTTTTTTATTCCAGAGTTTGATTATTTAAACGTACTTGGGAAAAAAGGTAAAAGTTATATGCCTTTATAAATCTATAATGGAGATATAAACCCTTACATTTATGTTGAGAAATGTACTCAAAATGGGGGGGGGGAGGGTTGCATCCAAATCTCTAGGTTCATAAGTTTATTCATGTTCTAGGGCCCATTCCAAAGGTCTAGTATTTACATGAAGAAACCCAAAGATAGACAAGGATTTGGGATACTCTTCAAAATAAATTCTATGAAAATTTTTCTGTGTGGGGAAATCCATTGAATTTACAACAACACTGAAATTGATTAAGCATGACTTGTTTACTAATAGGTTACGGAACTTGAGTAACCCTCCTATTTTTCCATATAATTGTTGGAGGTAGATGCCCTTAGACAAAAATCCAAAGCAATAGAATTGGCTTGCTTGGAAATTCAACCAAGCAAGACAATAACATGGTGTATATAGAGAAAAGAGGCAATGTTTTCAACATAAAAAGAGAGTACAATTGTACTTTTGAATAGTAATGAATGAACTAATTTTTTAAAAATGGGATAATATCTATTTTTAATATATTTTTGTGGGGTTTTTCCTCAAGTGGAGAAGTTTTCCGATGGTAATTTTTTGTGTCAGTTTATACCATTTTACAGTTATTGTGTAATATGTTAGTATTAAGTATTTTAAAATTCCATGATAAAACTGAGTTAAGTTGTTGTAACTAAAATTATGCCAACGTTTGAGGGAATTCTAACTAAGGACTCTACACCCATAACAAGGGATCATACCACAAACAAACATTCATGAATAGGTGCACTACAATATCAATTTTGAGGGGTAAGCCTAAAATAACCAGAAAATAACATAAATCCATTGTGACAATTTCCAAATAGAAGGTTGATACCTTGAACACCAACATCCATAGGTAGAGTATGATCAGAGCTCCCACTCCAAAAAAACCCAATGACAAGTGCGAACCAAAATAGGGAATCCAAAGAGGTATCAAAATAATCCACACATGGACGATTGGAGCATCCACATGCAAGGAAACCCGATGATAGTTTCACTATGGAAAATACAAATACACATGGGGGACACTCATATCTAGCTCCAATACCTCTATTTGACGAGACTAAATATGGAAGGGACAACATCTTCCTCCTCAATCCCATATGGGAAGCATGGAGAATGACAAGCCTGGATAGACAATGGGAAGTGTTTAAAGGAACACTCCAAGGATTGGGCCTTTCATAGTATCAACAATGCGAGGGGAACAAATCATTCCAATTGTGGTTGGATGTAGTAGAGAAATTTTTGTATATATACGTATATCCAAAGCACAAACTATCTGCATTTACACAACTCATGGAAATTAAACGGAAAAAAAGGAGAAATCATAGCACATTACGATGCAAGACTCTTAAATATTGTGAAACGGCTAGGGTATGATATACTAGAGGCCATGAAGATAGATGATTTTATACAAGCTGGGATATCAACCACGGTGTACGAACATGTCAAGATTACAAACCCGAAGACATATAAACAAGCAGTGGTACAAATGGAAATAGAGCACTCAATAATGATTGACACTTGGAGGCCCTAGAGTGTGAATTGAAGAAACTAAAGGAATTTAAACAACACAAATTGAAGGTGGGAGTGGAACCACGTCCTGGGGATAAATGGGAAACCACCAAAATCCAAAAGGTAAATAGATTCAAATATGACCATACAGATTACACGAGCAAACACCCCTAGAATGAATGCTTGGAAAACCCAGGGAAACAACGAGGCCCGCACAAACCCAACATGTCAAGAGAACATAGTTGGGTGCACCTAGGGGTATAATGGTAGTAGTGTCTTGGGTATAAAACCATATATGAAAAGAACCAATAATTATTTCAAGTAATTGATAAATATCCATGCTCCCAGGGGTGTATACCGAGTGGAAATAGAGTGTACTATTAAGGCACTCCTTGCGATGTCACAAGTTCAAACCTTGGCTAACCCATGCCCCATGTTGGGAGGTTGTTTGGGTGCACCTAGGGGTATAGTGGTAGTTGACAGGAATTGACCCTATGTCACACGATTTTGAGACCCTCCCCAGTTGTCGATTTCCCTAGTATAAATAAATAAAAAATAAAATAAAATAAATTTATAAACATCCACATAAGAATTAAATAATTAATACCAAGAGGAAACCCTTTTTTAAAATCCAATTATCTTTCAATTCTATAATACCACATTACAAATTCATATGATCAATCATCACATCATGCATCTATCATTTGGTACCACAACAGTATAGAGGTAAAACAACATGAAACAACCACTTTTATCTTCAATATCTCGATCATCATCCCAATATTTAAACTCCTCCCTTTTAACTATTGTTTGATTCAAGCTAAATCATGCCTTTTTTCTATTGCACTACATCGAGGAATTATTTTCTAGTCATAGCATGCATGATCATGGATATCGTATGACTAGCATACTACTGAGTAGTGGTGAAACTATTCGGATTTTCTCGGCTAAGGATTCCCATTGGAAATTTTAGCAATGCGTAGCTCTATAATAGTACAACTTAGTTTGGATTAGAGGCTCCTATGTCAATGATATTTCACATGGAACTACAATCATATTAGTATCACTCCCATGTCTAGTGTCATGTCCCCAAATTTTTTCTATGGAACACTCCATTGGACTAGGTTATGCAACAGCCTAAGCCACTTGGTAAAATCATGAAAATTTATCAAGGTGGTGATGTGGGTCAAATATTTGTATAGTTTGATGTCCAAATTGTGAAATGATGCAACATTAGGAAAAATTGGACAATGAGGGTGCTTAAGGAGGTTGAGTTGGGACCCATATGAATTGAAATCCCCCCAAATTCAAATTATAACATGAAATAAGACATCATAAAGGCATAAATTCAAATTTGTAACTCCCAAGATGTTTCATGAAGGGGCATCTCATGAGTTGTAACTCCTCGGGCTAAAAATAACAAATCTACAACAATATATGACATCTATGACAATATTATGACAACTTATGACAAGAATAAGGTCCTATGATAGCTTATGAAAACTTATGATGGTCTATGATGTTAATTTTTCGATAATATCATTCAAACATTATCTAGTTTCCTACTAAGAGAATAACATGCACAACATAACAATCATAAACACAAGAGACACAGAGTTTCCTCGGGGAAAACCAAGAAGGTGAAAAACCCCGCAACTTCCTCATAGATAGAATAAGCCGCAATACAAAGATAACAATGATCAATCCCCAAAAGATAGATGACTCCAGTAGCTACTCCTCCTCCACTTGTGCGCACTCCTCTCTCTCAACTATGCGAGTTGGATGAGTGAGTGAATGAATAGAATGAGAGACACTCACTCTCTATTTATAAACAACTTAACCCACCTTTAACTCTAACAGGGCCAACTTCCTAAGGAATCCTAATAACCCAACCACATGAATCATACAGGGCCAACCCCACACTAGTGTTCTAATAACCCATCAAATATAAGTTGCGACACTAACAACACTTGCGACACTTACAAATAAAAATGACGACACTTCTGATTGGAGGAATAATACATCTCCATCATGAATATAATAAAGTACAAGTGTAATACATAGAAGAATATCTTCCGAAGTTACAAATACATCATCACTCCCTCTTAACTAGGAAGGTATTCTCTGGACACAGGTCGTCAATACATATCGCCATAATTCTTCAATTCTGGAGCTGGATCATCATCACTGGATCATGGAGCATAATCGTCATTGCTGTTGTACTCGTCATATCGATCACTGTGCTATCTCTCAATTCTTCTCATCATAGGAAGTTCTACAGATCCATCCATTTTTCATGTTGGTTGTAGGCCTAGCCTCTTGTAGGTATTCATCATCTCTGTGAGCTGGCCATCCTGTGGAATCCTCAGGATTGATTACGTATGTCAACAAAACCTCGAAAGAGCATCCTAGGACTTTTACAAGAACACAACTCAACCTATTGTATCTCCCAGGATCTTTTACATGTGACCTTTACAAAACCTTAAAAGAGTGTCTTGCCCATCAAGAACTCTAAAGAGCATCCGAGAACTTTTACGTGCCTAGCAAAAATTGTCTAGATCTCTAGGACGTATTACATGTGGTCTAGCAAAACCTTAAAAGAGTGTCTTGCTCAACAAGAACTCTAAAGAACATCTAAGGACTTTTACGTGCCTATCACAACCTGTCCGGATCTCCAGGATGTATTACATGCTACCCTTGCACAACCTGTGCATGACCACAAAGTACCATCCTGATACTCAAGATCAACCTGATCATCCTCACACAAAGCATCATCCTGATGCTCATGATCATACTGATCATCATCATACAATACATCATCCTGATGAACATCATCATTACATGATCATCCTGATCATCGTCACATCATCGTCCTGATGCATATCATCATCGAATGATCATCTAGATCATCGTCACAACATCGTGCTGATGCATATCATCATCGCATGATCATCCTGATCATCGTCACATCATCGTCCTGATGCATATCATGACCGCATGATCATCGTCATGTAGAACATCATCCGGAGAATCATCCTGATGCTCATCACACACCACTTACATCCACAACCATGGGAAGAATCGTCCTACCACCATGCTTGGAATGGCTCCTGCAAATGTGTCCCATCACTTCTTCCTCGAAGTATCTTCTATCTGAAGAACACCAACCCTCTCTCTGAAGTACTCAAACTTCACTCTGGCTAGTGGTTTGGTCAACACATCTGCAATCTGCTCATCTATCGCAACATACTAGAGCTTCACTTCTCCTCTTTGCACCATATCCCTGATATAGTGATATTTGATCTCAATGTGCTTCGACCTGTCATGGAACACCGGTTCTCTGACAACTTCACACAACTCTGGTTGTCACAATAGATACAGGTAGCATCCAATTGGAGATCAAATAAATCATACAGCAGCTTCCTTAGCCATACTGCCTCACAACTAGACGAACAGGATGCAACATACTCTGCTTCGGCTGTACTCAGTGCTACGCAGGATTGCTTCCTGCTAAACCAAGATATCACACCTGATCCCATACTGAAGCAGCACCCTAAAGTTCTCTTCCTATCTGTAGCACTACTTGCCCAATCTGAATCAACATCACCCTCTAGGTTGAACTTTTAATTCACATCATACTTAAGCCCATAATCAATTGTACCCTTCAGGTACCTCATAATATGCTTTACAACAATTAGGTGAACATGTCTAGGATCTGTTAGAAACTGGCTCAAGGTGTTCACCGCAAAGCAAATATCTGGTCTCCTGTTCATCAGGTACATCAAGGACCCAATCATCTGACTATACATTGTGGCATCAACTGACTCTGATGAATCATCACTCAATATCTTCAAGTTCGATGCCATAGGTGTGGCCATGGCCTTGCAGTCCATCATCCAAAACCGCTTCAAAATCTCTACTGCATACTTCCCTTGTCCAAGGAAGATTCCATATGTACTCTGCAACACCTCCATACCTAGAAAGTAATGCATCATTCCCAAGTCCTTCATCTTGAACTCAGAAGCAAGATTCCTCTTTGTGTCGGCAATCAATCTATCCTCACCTATCACAAACAGGTCATCCACATACAATAGGAGTATCACTAGATTTCCTTCCTCAAACTTGTAGTAAAGGTTGGAATCTGCTTTACTCTTGGTAAAGCCCAAACTGGATAGGAAGTTGTCTATCCTTCTGTACCATGTCCTAGGTCAGCTTGCTTCAATCCATACAAGGCTTTCTTCAATCTGCACACATATGACTCCCTGTCATGTGTCTCAAAACCGAGTGGCTTCTCCACATACACTTCCTCTTCAACTACACCATTCAAGAAAGATGTCTTGACATCCATCTAGTGTATCTTCCACTTCATCATTGCATCCAGAGCTAGTACTATTCTGATGGAAGTGTATCTGGCTACAAGTGCAAAATTTTCTTCATAATCTATCCCCTCTTTCTGAGAGAAGCCACGAGCACAAACCTTTCCTTTTATTTGTCTATGCTACCATCTACAACATGTTTGATCTTGTATATCCAGTTGGAAGTCACAACAAACTTCCCATATGGTCTTGGGACCACATCCCAAACATCATTCTTCGTGATTGACTGGTATTCCTTGACCATAGCATCCTTCCATTCTTTCTTTTCCACTACTTCTTCATAACTGGAAGGTTCTTTGTTCATAATGGCACATAGAAAGGAAACATAGTTGGTGTGTGATTTTGTCCTTTTCCTTTCTCTGTGTTCCTTCTCTAGAATACCATACCTTTCTGCATCTTGGATGATCTCTCTAGCCGATGCAGGTTTCCTCTCGTGAGAGTTCTTCTCACGGGGTGGATCTACAGGTTATTTTGGATATTCTATTTCATGATCAACTTCTGGTATTGATTCATTAATGGTGTTGTCTTGTGTTCTGGGTATCCTTGGTTCTTCATAGTCTCCAACATGTGTCTTCCTTGATTTTATGTATGTTGAGTTTTCATCAAAAGTTACATCCCTGCTGATGTCAATCTTTTTGAACCCTGGAAAGTAAATTCTGTATGCCTTCGAGCTTTCACTGCACCCCACAAATATACCCTTCTTTCCTAAAGGATCTAACTTTGTCCTCTCTTCTTTTGGAATATGTGTACATATTGGACAGCCAAATATTATGAGATGGATAAATTCTGGTCTCTTACTAGAGAAAACTTCTTCTGGTGTCTTGTTGTCAAGTATCTTGTGTGGTGTTCTGTTTTGTACATATACCGTTGTTCTTGTTGCTTCTGCCCATAGGTGCATGGGTAGATCTTGGTCATGCAACATTGCTCATGCTACTTCCATGATTGTTCTATTCTTCCTTCTGCAACCCCATTTTGTTGTGGATTGTAAGGAGTGGTCAACTCCCTCTTAATTCTTGAATCACTGCATAACTTCTTGAAGTCCCCTGAAGTGAATTCTCCACCATTGTCAGATCTAAATATCTTGATCTTCTTATCAGTTTGATTTTCTATCAAGGCTTTGAATTCCTTGAACTTATCAAACACTTCATCTTTGTTCTTCAAGAAATAAACCCAAGTCTTCCTAGAGAAATCATCAATGAAATAAACATAATATACATACCCACTCAGAGAACTGGATGACATTGGTTAGCATACATCAGAGTGGACAATCTCCAAGATTCATTTTGCTTTGCTTTCACTGCTTGGAAATGCCTTCTTTGTGTTCTTTCCTTTTGCACATACTTTGCAAACACCTTCATGCTTTGACTGGATTTTAGGAAGACCTTCTACTACTTTGCTGGCAATTGCTAGTGCCCTATAGTGCACATGATCAATCCTTCTATTCCAAAGTCCACTTGGTTCCATGGATTCATGTACCATGGCATGCTCAGGTTGTCCCTTCAATTTGTACAATCCTCCCTCTTTCTCTCCAATCAATACTGCATCATTTATGGTCTTACCTTTTGGCCACATAAGTACTTGGCCATCCAAAAATGCAACTCTCATCCCTTTTGCATCCAAAGATGATATGGAGAGAAGATTCTTCTTGAGTCCAGGTAAATATAGAACATCTTGCATCTTTAAAGACTTCCCAGAGTCTAGCTTGTAGGAGGCTTCACCACTTCCTTTTATAGGGTATTGATAGTCATCCCCAAGTTTCACCTTATGAGGTGACTCATGTTCAGATAGGTCCATAAAATATTCTTTGAATCCCGTCATATGTTTAGAATCCCCACTATCAAAAATCCAATCATTACACCCATGTGTAACAGTACCTGTGAGAGAAGATATTAGAACATATTCATCGTCACTTGAAGAGTCTTCACTTTCTACCTTAGTCTTCTTTCTAGGAGGTTCATCATCCTCAGCAGCATGAGCATGATATTTCTTCTTGTTCTTCCTCTTCTTGTTGTGGTTGGATCCTTTTTTGTTCTTGGGACAATTTGCGGCAAAGTGTCCCTTCTCATTACATGTGAAGCATCTCAGATCTTTCTTATCTCTTTGATGGTGTTGAAAATATTTCTTGTGATGAGATTGCTCCCTCTTGGGCTTACTTCTCTTGGTGTGATCTGTGAGAGCTTGGTCTTCACTTCCCATCTTTTCTTCTTGAGCTATAAGCCTAGCTTCTTCTTGTGAAAATTCCTCCCATAGTCTACTGAAGGAGATCAACTTATTTCTTGCAAAATACCTTGAATGAAGGAGTCCCATGACCTAGGTAGACCATTTAATGTGGTCATGACAATTTCTCCATTCTCAACTACTTCATCCACAGCTTCAAGTTGTTCTTTGATTTGAGAGACCTTAGTGAAGTAGGATTGGATGGTCTCTCCATTCTAGAACTTAACCCCTTTCAATTGATTCCGCAGAGTCATCTTCCGATTTATATACTTACCTTCAAACAACTTGGTCAATGAGTCAAACTTCTCCTTAGGTGTCTTTAGAGAAGACACATGGGGTATGAGATGGTATTTTATAGAATCAACAATGATTCTCTTGGCTTTGACCAAGTTCTTATTGTGTAAGGCCTTAGCCTCATCTCCCTCTGGAACTGGAACCTCTTCTTTTATGTAGGTGTCCAAATCATTCTCTTCTAGGATTAACCCAATCCTATACTTCCATGATTGGAAGCTGTTAGCTCCTTCGAGCTTATCCTCAAGCTTGGTGTGGTGAGACATCTTAATGAGAAATTCAAATGGAAATAAAATATTTAGGTCTTACCACTTGATTTTTTGAAAACTAGATATGGAGCTGGATTAGGGTTTGTCAGAGAAACCCTAAAAATTCAAACTTGGAATTCCAAACTTCTAAATGGATGCAAAGATGCACCTTGCTGAGCTGATCAAGTTGGTATACTTCAAATTTGAAATCTGCAAAATTTGACCCCTCAAAATTGCCTTTGAAACTTTCAGATCTTCTAGTCAAAATCCCGAACTGGGGTTTGATAATGTTTGGGGTTCTTCCCAGCCAAAAAGTATGATCTTGTGCTCTAAAATTTGATTTTTCTGAGGAGCAGCCAGCTGTGGTCACATATTCCAAAAATTTCAACTTTTGCAGAAACCCTAATTTTCCACCTTTCCGATCAAAATCTCGAACTAGGGTTTGATGATGCCCGGGGTTCTTCCCAACCAAAAAATTCGATCTTGGTCTCTAAACTTCGATTTTCTTGAGGATCATCCAGTCGTGGTCTCGGATTCCAAAAATTACAACTTTCTTCGAAACCCTAATTTCCTACAGCAGTGACAGGCCAAAAATTGAAAGTGCTCAAAATTGAATTATGTCTCGATAGAAAGATGCGCCCTTGCAAGTAGAGTCAACCTAGCCTCCTGCATTTGATTATTTGAGGAGAGAAACCGAAATATTAAGAATCCCTAGCTTATGAAACTGCATAGTTTCTTCTTCTTAGCACGAATTTGCTACCATGTTAATTTTTCGATAATATCATTCAAACATTATCTAGGATCCTACTAAGATAATAACATGCACAACATAAAAATCATAAACACAAGAGACACAGAGTTTCCTCGGGGAAAACCAAGAAGGTGAAAAACCCCGCAACTTCCTTAGAGATAGAATAAGCCCCAATACAAAGATCACAATGATCAATCCCCAAAAGAAAGATGACTCCAGCAACTACTCTTCCTCCACTTGTTCCCACTCCTCTCTCTCAACTATGCGAGTTGGATGAGTGAGTGAATGAATAGAAGAGAGACACTCACTCTCTATTTATACACAACTAACCTCCCTTTAACTCTAACAGGTCCGACTTCCTAAGGAATCCTAATAACCCAACCACATGAATCATACAGGGTCGACCCCACATTGGCGGTCTAATAACCCATCAAATATAAGTTGCAACTCTTGCAACACTTGCGACACTTACAAATAAAAATGACGACACTTCTGATTGGAGGAATAATACATCTCCATCATGAATATAATAAAGTACAAGTGTAATACATAGAAGAATATCTTCTGAAGTTACAAATACAACAACATATGACATGTTGCATGTCCTACATTTAGCCAAGGAGGGCACTAGAGCAAAGAGCGGGCCCACATGATAGGGTAACTTCCTCAAAATCAAGCTAATCCTCTCTAATTCGAATGGATAAAGAAGATAAAGTTATTATTTGTTCAAATAACATTAGAGAGAAATTAAATGAGTTCCAAGGTATCATTGTCTCATGAAAAGATCATTAATTAATATTTTGTGAGAGAATTCTAGAATGAGGGGGAAATGGCTCGATGGAGTCTATAAAAAGGATGTAGGCCTCTTGGGAAAGAGATTTTGGACATTTTGATTTTGAATAGATCATCTCTCGTGTATTTCATGGCTTGGAATATGAGCCCCTTTCTATCTTGGGAGATGTGCCCCTTGCAATTTTGAACTAGTTTTGGTGATGAAAGATTTCACCCTAGCTAGTAGAGAGGAGGAGATCACCCTAATCTCTTCACTAAGCTTCATTATAGTTGATTATTGAGAGGATAATTCACCTTCATATTTCTCTATAGAGAATATTTCAGAATTTTATGTTCATCTATAGTGGTGGGGTTGAATTCTTGATTGTGTGTTCAAGTTCTAGTGAATAGAAGTGTGGATTGTGGTGTTTCCGAGAGTGTAATGTTTATGGTGGCTTCTACTTGAGGAGGGCACACTTGTGGCTATCCAAAATTAATGAAGGATGTTATAATGGATGAGTATCACTTATATTTTATGTAAGGCACACTATAGGATTCATATATCTTATTTGGGGTCGAAATCTTGCTTGTGGAGGGCACAACAGTGGAAGGAAATCACTCATTTGGAGCAATAATTCGTCCTCCTTTCTCTGTGGTTCTGTAGAAGCCACTTATACTCTCTTTGTAGAAGATATTTCTCTGTATTTTGAGATTAAATAGCATCCATTTATGTACTCTCAAAAATTTTCCCACTCATAATAAAAATCACAATGTTTTCCTCTTATGTTGTACAATGTTTCAAGCATGGGTTGATCTAAGAGAAAATGGTTAATTTATGAGTAAATATGTTGTTGTGTGGTTGTGTAAAGTTGGTGTATGGGTATAAAACATTCACATGATCGCCTTATATCTATTAGTAACCTATTTGTATTGAATTAAGTGTATTTGGAATATTTTAGTGTCCATTTTGGACTTTAACAGTTGTGTATGTTTACAATATTTCACTAGGGTTTTGGGGGCCGAAATTTAGTTTATGATTCAACCATTTTTTAGTGTTTTTGGGTTATGAAACCTATCTTACTACATATGGAGAATTGTTTCCAGTAGGAAACAATTTTTATTTCAACCAAAAATGTTTTAGTATGCCCAAGTTATGATCATTTTACCGGTTGGTCAACCTGTACAATTATGCTAACGCACCCTCAGTTATAAATGTCTATGTAAAGTGTTCAAAGCTTCCATAAAAGTCCTATGAATTCTATTAGTAGTAATATTGGGAGTGTTTGGGTCCATTTGAATCTTCTTGGGTCAGATAGTATGTTAGGAGGTGTTTGGGAAGAGTTGGAAGTCTCGTGTTCCATGTGGTTAAATTTGAACTAATGCTCCTAGTTTCGAATCCAGTGATTCTATGGGGTTGCATTGGGGTTGATAGCTCTAAGTATTGGATCGAGGATTTGATTTAACACATTATAGTGGTTTGAAATCATACATTATGGGTTGCACCATATTATTCATATTTTGATAAACATAATAAATCCACTGTTTGGGAAAAAAATGGGGATAAATTTACCGTCTATTGGAAAGTTGGAGTTATTGTACCTAGATTTTTAATTGGGTACATTACAGTGGTATCAGAGCAAGTTCCTCTATAGTTGTGGGAACTGAAGAAAATTTGAATAAGGTTTGAAGGAATGGATGTACCTAGTAATGACATGTTGGAACCAGATGCATGGGAGTTTGAGGAGAGCTTAACATGGGAAGACTAATTTTTTGAAGATGGTTTCAATTATTTGGTGGATGACAATGAAAGAGATGAAACAATGGATGGAGGTTGGCATAATACGAATGAGTTGTATGATTCCTTTTGTGACAACATGTACAGTATTGAAGAGGAAATTTCTTCAATGTGCGGTCTTGTAGAGGGAGGAATGTTACCCCATTTTCGTCATGTCTCGGCCATAGAGGAGGAGAAACTTAAATGGGAGAAGTAGAGGAAGGACCATGAGAATATGTAAAATAAATATGACCAGGCATATCAAAAGATAGAGAATAATTTTCATCAGTGCAAATCCTGCTACTAGAATGCTTGGCATCAACAATTATGGCAAGGATGTTTGGTACCTCTACAAAGAGAGAAACAAAGGGTTTGTCATATAAGATTGGTTCAGAAAGAAGTGAATCCATGGTTATTGTTTAGCCTACATCTTAAAGTGAGGATGGTAGAGGAGAAACATCTCTTGGATCATATTTAGAGGAAGAACAAAAATCAGCCTTCCATTCCCCATTAGAGCTTCATCATGAAGCTAATGTCAATTGCATAAAGGATGGATACATAACACCAAGATATGTTAACAATTCTAATTTTTCCATTAATCCTATTTCCTTGCACAGTCATGATATAGAAGTCATTCCATGTGAGAAGGATGAAATTGTAGAGTTTTCTAATTTTGACATTCTAGAATTGGAAGTTGAAAAGGGAGAATGTGTTGTGGATTCATGCCACAAGCATTCTGATTTTTTATATCAGCCATTAGAAAATGTGAATGAGACACAAGACTTGGGAAATTAGTGGTTACAAAGATATATGAAGGCAACTTTGTTGATAGCCCAAACAAGGCAGCAAAAAGAAATCCATCTTCAACCATTATCCCTCCCAATGGAAGAATATGCAAAAGTTGAGCATGATAGGGAGAATGTTGATGGCACTATTGGTTTGATGGAGGGACCACTTGTGATGGTTCCACATGAGGAGTATTCATATTTGTAGTTACTTTAGGAGAGAGTTGACATGGATAATGTTGACCAAGTACTTTTGTTTCATCAGGAGGGTCATGAGTTGCCTCTATGGGAGAGAGACTTAGTCATGGAGGAGGCAGAGGTGTACACTTTTTATGTACCATCCAGCAGCGGAGTATGTGCATACCTGGATTGGGTGGATAGGTCCATAACAAATATGGAGACATAAGGGAGGTTGAGTTCATCTTGCATCAATAGAGGGTTGTTTGGCATAGTAGTTCCATTCCTATGGTTGTTTTCTGATGCCTTCATCATTCATGGTAGTACATGGGATTTTTACTTGAGTTTTCTGGATGGCACAGGTGATAGTGATGTGAGCCAGAGGACCAATGTGCATGGTGCACAAGAGGATCTCCATGTTCTATTGGAGAGGATCATAGAGGTTTGAATGAGAATTGGGAGTGATGGGAGTGGGATCCTGACATCCTTCAAAGCAGTAGATGATAGTATTGATAAGAGGGGTGTAACATAGACATTGGGATCCTGGTATTACTTGGTTCAACAATTTAGTAGTTGGAACAGGAGGTAGAGCCAACCATCGGTGTCAAGAGACTCTCCATGTGGAGTAGTGGATTAGTTTCCTAGGTGGAAGACCTTATGATGGAGGGATACAATGTTTTCCTATTAGTTAGCTTGGGATACTATAGGAGGATCTTTGTGTGGATACTATGCAGCGAAAAGATGGATGCAGTAGACACTCCAAATTTGTCAGGTGCATTTGGGACAGTGGGATCACTCTTAGACTCGGTTGTTTCAGTTGGGATGTTGGTATGACAGTTGGGGAGATGGAGCATATCTAAGGGGGGAGATTATGATGTTTGACGGACAATCCACTCGAGCAGATGCGAGCTGGATATCCCTAGATCAATGTGAGTCTAGAACAAATAGTATAGACTATAAACCACTTTTCTAGATCTAGTTAAGGATCAATTTATCGGATGTATTACCTTAAGTTTGCAGTCCCTTTTCCTCGATTTTGTTCCACGCCTTGCAGTTGTCAGATCTAAGTTGCAAGACCTTTCAAGATGCACAAAACAAGACAAACAAGTAAAAGTATCCGAACGATAACAGATCTAAGTAAATGGTTAAGAAAGTAAACTACACAATATCATCAATCACAACAATATTGGTGGAAAGAATTTATAGTACTGTAAATATAGGGAAATTACATAGAAAAGAATTACTACAACCAAAGCTTAATGAAGTATCCCTTCTCCATCCAAGCCAATGTCATATCCTCCCAAGGAAGTGCGAGTCTCTCAATGGATGAGTAGAGATCTCTCTAAGATGATTTCACCAGCATGTAGACACTGTAGACTTCCTCCCTTTGGAATGGGAAGGAGCTTCATTTATATAGGACTAAGTGGATAGGTTATGGATAGGGTAGGTTGAGATATGGTAGGAGAGAGATAGGGGATCCTTCCAAGAGGTTAGGAAATGAGTGCCATCTCTCCCACAAGGTCAGGGATAGGGATCCATGTCAGCTGGCTTCGAGAATGGGCTCAAATGATCTATTTTTGTCCATTAACTAACATCGTCACACCCTACAAGAGAGCAAGATGCGACGTCGTGGGTTGCATGAGTGCAGCATGCGACGACCTCTCAAAACCTAGTGTAAATGGGTTATATATCTTCCAGGCCAATAACTTAGTCAATGAAACTTTAGGGATTTATACATTGAATCTCATGATGGTAGGATCGTAGGTGTAACAGAATGCCCCCCAAAGCATGAAGCTATTGAAATTTGGATAGGTAAAATGCTTTGGCAGAAGGAATGGAAATGGCTTGTCGAACGAAGGACACTCGTGTAGTACGACTGACTCTAAGTACACAGTATCATATGATGTACAACATGGATGTCGACTAATACAATGCATATCCATGGTAGTAATGACCGACTGAACACAATCATGGCTACTACATACAAGCGTAGATCCATGTTGAGATGATAACACAGTCACGACCAATACAAATGTGGATCTGTGCGATATGACTCAATACAAACTCCATCACAACCTGGGTAAAACATGACTCCCCAGGCTCTTCAAGCTGAACCTGCAATGATATGAATCTATCCATGTGATTACAAATGTCTTGACTTCGAACATGGTAGAAACCACTTGATTACCGGTCATTGATGTATACCGTTAACAAGTGAGAGATAAATCACCATTGATGTCAATGATTCCCAATGTATCACAATATATATCATCAAGCGTGATAAAATGAGTTGAAGTGAATGCGAGATGAAATATTTCAATCAAGATTCACTGGTGTAAACTCATGTTAAAAGCGAGGTAACCTGCCATTGAGGCATGCAGGGCAAGGTACTTGGTTGGTTTTTAGATTCAATCCTCGAATGATGTGTTGAAGTCGACAAGGATGAATCCGTCGAAGGAGGGCCATGATGAATCCCCCATCATCGACACGAAACATGACAAAGGATGTGTAGAGAAGATCTGATGGTACAGTGACATGCAAGATTGACTTAGAGTACACCGACATGATGGAAGGTGTACTGACTGCAGATAATGAGTAGTGAGATTATTCTTGAACATGGAATGGCATGCCTTGGCAGTATTGACTTGACGAGTTATGTTACCATCTCCTAATGCAACTGATTATGGAAGCATTCTTTGAATGACTCAAAGGAGTAACAAGACTCAGGAAATAGGTGAAACTCAAGGAAAAATAGATGATCCAAGTGCCGTATGCAAATGAAAATGAGTGCCATGTTCAAGAAATGACTAGGTACTGCCACTGATAAAGGGGTGTAACATAAAAGTTTTCCTTTTTCCCCATCATGAACGATGAGTGCCTCATGTGTTTTTTACAAGCTTGATGAGGGTAACCAGATGCTCGATATAGCTCATCTCATAGATGAGTCCAATCCCAAATATTTTCCAAACTTGGGATAGGAGGGGTTCGTCCCATGGCGGGCCCTTCAATGTAAAAGTTTAACGAGTCCATAGAAGGTAAACTCGATCGCCATTTCATGTTTAGAGAGTCTGAAAAGAACTAAAGAAGACTCCAACGATCCGTTTTCGTAAAGTTAGCCTCATCTCCCGAAAAAGGGTAAAACGACGTGGGAGAGGACTCTTCCAGTCATGATTGGATGAAGTATACCTTTTTCATAAATAGTGCTCTCTGGTCTGAAAAAGGGGTAAACTATCACCAGGAGACGACCATTCAAATTCTTTAACAAGCGTGAACGCAACAAGTTCACTTGGCAATCTTTTCATATTTTGAGAGCCTGAAAAAGAGCTTAAAGATAGACTCCGGAGGGTTCCTTTGTCATAGGAGTTTAACGAGCCCAGAAACTGATAAATCGTAACTCGGTAACTTATTCTCATAGTTTCAAGAGCACAAGAAAGAACAAAGAGTAAGCTCATCATCATAAAATAATCACAATCTAACGGCTAAAAAATAATGACAAAACATTCAAGGGGCTGTTCATACCTGAGATGACTATTAATGAAATGACAATGGCGTGTAAAGATCACTTAACAACTCCTGCACACTTGAGAACTAGGTCAAATAGTCAACTGTATGTTCAAATGCGATAAAAATTATCCAAACTATAGTAAATGAACTAAAAGCATCAAATATTTGAAAATGAATATTCCATTTTGTTTATAAAATAGAAACAAAAACCAAATATAGTCACCATTGTTCATTTACCAATTTGGGGAGAAGAAGTGCCATTTGGAGCCAAAAGTTCACTTGTAAATTTTGGGAGCTACGAGCAACCATTTCACCAACCATCTGGAGCAGGTAACTCTAAAATTCATCCAGCTTAATTGTAGTGGTTTACATTTTTTATTTTGGATCATTTTTTGGGTTTTTTGATTAATTTGTGGAGGGCTATTGCATCCTCGTTTGTCGCAGTTTGACCTTACGGGAACTGCAACGAGTCTGGGTCGTCATAAATCCCGTAAAGTTGGGTTGCGACGATGTCGCACTGTTCGTATTAACGGGGTGCGACAATGGAAACGTCCAACCCAAAACAAAAAGATAACCCAAAAGATGAACTTTCAGTGATTGAAGTGAGTTCTAACAATGTTTAAATGATGTAATGTCCCCATTTTGACCCCCTTCGTATTAAATCGTAAATGATGTAAATATTGTTGTTTAATCATGGTGAGGAGCTCAAGGCCAAGGCCCCACCATTGATTTAGCGTTTTATGTATCGGCAATTAAAAATAGATGCCTATGCTTCTTGTGCTAGATGGGCACAATGTAAATAAGACATCATGTAAATACGAATTTTAATGGAAAAACCCACAACTAGCTATGCAATGCAACAAAAGAGATGGGGCATGATTCTACAAGGAATAGGGAGGGAAATTATTCAAACCATTGAGCCAATGGTGTTAATCCATGTGTCAATGAGAAAATCCATAAACCACCAACTACCCATTTTGGGTTATGGACCCAATCATTTAATTCTTCCAAGAATTGGTTGAGGCAGTAAATGCCTTGGGAATGAAGAGGTATGGAATCCAATTTCAGGTATGGGAAAGCCATCAACCTGGAAAATCATGTTTTATATCCTTGAGAAATAAAACACCCACGAAATGGTGCCCAAATCCATTCTGAACAGTCAGTCTTTCATCTGTCACGCAGTTGGAGCTAGCTGGGTTTTTCCCTACACGTTTTTCATCCATTCTCTACATTTTTCCATGCCTGGGAGTTCATTTTTGCATTGTACAGCAGCTGGGAGAGAAGGGCCACGATTTGGGACTGTTATGGAGGCCGTTTTTGCCCCAGAATGTCCATGGACGTTTTTCTGAAAACATATTTGGCTTCCCAGAGTTGTTCCCCATCTTCTAGTTTCATTTTTGGGTTTCCCACATTTTTCTGAAGCTAATAAAAACCCCATCTTTGGGCATATCACTGTAAAAAAAAAGTTTCTTCATGCCCAGCACTTAGACTTCTGTTGTTATGTGCATCCCTGTTTTGATTTGAACCTGTGAGCAAGAAACTTGGAGTGGTAGTGGACAGAATTGGCTTGATAAACCTATTGGAGGGAGTAACCTCTCAAGAAGATCAAGAGGGCTGGCTACTCTTCTATGCACACCTGGGACACTCTAGAATTGGAAGGTATGGCCTGAGGGACTGTGAATTGGTGAAGGATTCATCCAACTGCCCCGCAATTGCGGAAGGCTTCAGCCAACCGCCCCGCAATTGCCACAAAGGGGCAAGCCCCCTTGACCCCCTTTTGTTTTTCCCCTCATATGTCGTTGATTGTGATTTGAGAAATTGTCAATATGGAATTTTCCCACATGCATGGAGTAAGTTATGGATTCTGAGAATATAATGCAGCTAACAATTGTGTAGATAAACACATTCTTGTAGAATCACAGTACATCAGGGCAGCACCATAGATAGTACAGTTGGAAAGTTTTGGATCTTGGTTGGACCAAGAAAATCAACATTATGGATGATGCACAGGATCCATATGAGCCTGAGATAAATGCCATGGGATAAAACATACATGTTGAAAATGCTAAAACAAAATCTAATGGGAGAATAAATCAAGAGACTCCTCCAGGTATTGCAGCCACCATGAGAAGCCTCAGGGTGGAGTTGCAAAGCTGTAGAGAAGATAATGAAAGGATGATTAAAGCTCAGGAAGAACAAAATCAGTTGAATGCAGCCATGCTACAGAGTTTGACAGACATCCAAAGGCAAATAAACTCTGGGCATCAGACATCAAATCTAGAAAGGGGTGGGAGTAGTTCTAGGAGGAATTCCCGCAAGAGGGCTAGTAGCCCAAGTAGAGTTTCTACAGACATAACATATACTCTAGAAACCTCTTCTAATGAATCATCTGACTTTGAAGAATCCATTGAGGGTTCAAGCTCTTCATCTCGCATGAGTAAGAGGAAGAAGCACTACAAGAACAATTCACATGGGAATTTAAGACGGAAAAACCTCCTACATTTGATGGAGAGGTAAAGTCTGATCAAGAAGTTGAAGCTTGGCTTCTTGGGATGAGAAAGTATTTCCAAGTCCAAGACTACTTTGGAAATATGAAGGAAAGGGTATCCATATTCAACTTGAATGGAAGAGCATCTATATGGTGGGAACACACTAGGCAAGTGAAGAAGATCAACGAAAGGAAGATCGTGTGGAAGCAGTTCAAGAAATACTTCAAGGAGAAGTATCTCCCTGATAGGTACTATGATGATAAGATCAAAGAGTTCCATGAGCTGAGATTGGGACAATTGACCATGGAAGAATATGCAAACAAGTTCTTGGAGCTGCTGATGTATGTCAAGTACATTCAAGATGATAAGGTGAAAATTTAGCATTTCCTAAGTGGACTGCCCCAGTCATATAAAGATAGAATTGAGTTCGATGAACCTCGAACTATAGAGGAGGCCATAAGAAAGGCCAAGTATTGCTTTGATCAAAACAGAAGCAAACCAAAATTCCATAAGGCATGGAAGGATAAGAAAAACGAAAATTTTGATCAAAGGAAGAAGGGGTTCAAGCCTCCTCAATTCCAGAATCAGCAAAGGAAACCATCACAGGTTGTGACTAAGCCAACTAGGATGATGGGAGACAATCCAAGAGATCCAAAGGAACCAAGAGAACCACTTCAATGTTGGGGTTGTGGAGGAGACCACATGATTAGGAACCGTTGACATCGAAATGGGAATGCAAATCAAATACAAAACATCCAAAGAGCTGAAACTGTGGGTCAAGTGGCAAGGACAATCCCTAGAATCTATGCAGCACTAGACGACCACCAGGCAGATCACCAGTCAACTGTGGTTGAAGTTGAAGGTAAGATTGCTAAGTAGTCTGTTTCTATTTTGATTGATCCTGGATCTACTCACAGTTATGTCACTCCTAGAATTGTTGAGATTTGTGCTTTTAAGAAATTAAAGCATAGTAAATCATGGTTAGTTCAACTAGCCACTGGAACCAAGAGAAAAGTTAGCGAAATAGTAGAGAACTGTCCATTAGAGATGGATGGGCTATTCACTTATGCAGATATGAATATTTTGCCACTTGATTCCTATGATATTCTCATAGGAATGGATTGGTTAGAAGCACACATGGTTAAACTTGACTGCTACAATAAGACATTTGAATGCATGGACGAAGAAGGAAACCCGAGGGTTGTAAGATGCATTCCAAAGGTGACTTCCGTCAGACAAGTTTCAGCCATGCAGCTGAAGAGGTTCTGTAGGAAGGGATGTCAACTATATGCAGCCCACGTTTTAGAGGTAGCAGAGAATGAAACTATGAAATTGGAGGACTATCAGGTATTGCAAGAATTCAGGGATGTTTTTCCTGATGAGATTCCAGGACTTCCTCCAAAGAGAGACATTGAATTTACAATTGAGCTTGTGCCAGGAGCGGAACCAGTGTCTAAGACACCCTACAGGATGAGTACACCGGAATTGCTAGAATTGAAGATGCAATTAAAAGAGTTGTTGGAAAAGAAATATATTAGGCCAAGTGTGTCCCCGTGGGGAGCACCTGTTCTATTTGTGAAAAATAAAGATGGAACACTCAGGTTATGTATTGACTACAGGCAGTTGAACAAAGTCACTGTGAAGAAAAAATACCCATTGCCCCGAATTGATGACCTTTTTGACCAAATGAGAGGAGAAAAGGTATTTTCAAAGATTGACTTGATGTCTGGCTACCATCAGGTAAGAATCAAAGAATAAGATATTCATAAGACAGCCTTTAGAACGAGGTATGGACACTATGAGTTTGTAGTGGTACCATTCGGTCTCACAAATGCACCAACTACATTCATGTGTCTCATGAATAATGTTTTTAGCAAGTATTTGGACAAGTTTGTTCTTGTATCCCTAGACGACATTCTCATCTATTCTAAGAATGAAGACGAGCATGAAGAACATTTGAGAATGACAATGCAATTACTAAGGGAGCATAAGCTGTATGCCAAGTTGAGAAAATGTGACTTTTATAAAGATAGAATTCATTATTTGGGTCACATCATCTCCGATGAAGGGATATCTGTAGACTCTGAGAAGATTGAAACCATTATGAATTGGCCAACTCCTAGGAATGTGACTGATGTGAGATCTTTTATGGGCCTTGCTGGTTATTACAGGAGGTTTATCGAAGGATTCTCCAAGGTTGCAAACCCGATCACTTCTTTGCAAAAGAAGGGGATAAAGTTTGAATGGTCACCAAGATGTGAGGAAAGTTTTCAACGGTTGAAGAATCTTCTTACAAGTGCACCAATTTTGAAAATTGCAGACCCAGGAAAAGACTTTGTGGTGTGTACCGATGCATGCAATCAAGAACTTGGAGGAGTTCTTATGCAAGACAACCACGTGATATGCTATGAGTCAAGAAAGTTGAAGGAGCATGAGAAGAACTATGCTACTCATGATATAGAACTTGCAGCCATAGTACATTCCTTGAAGATGTGGAGGCATTACTTAATGGGAAGAAAATTTGAGTTAAGGACAGACCATTGTGGTTTGAAATACTTGTTTGATCAACCAACTTTAAATGCTAGGCAAGCTAGATGGTTGAAATTTTTGTGTGAATTTGATTTTGAAATCAAACACATAAAAGGGAAAGAAAACAAGGTGGCTGATGCACTCAGCATGAAGATACATGAAATGTATGTGGCAGCACTTAGTACTTGCCAACTAGATTTGCGGCAGCAGATTGTTAACCATATGGTTGGGGATGAAGTGTATGAGCAGATAAAGGGCAAATTGCAGCAGCAAGACCTTGGCAAGAAGTATGAAGGTTATCATTTGGAGGCAGATGGAGTTCTTACCTATAACAATAGAGACTATATTCCCAAGGTGGCAGATTTGAGGAGGATTGTTATGGATGAAATCCATAAAGCTCCATACTCTAGTCACCCAGGATATCAGAAAACAATTGCTACAACAAGAAAATATTATTTCTGGCCAGGGATGAAGAAGGATGTCGCTGAATACATCTCTAAGTGCATGGAATGTCAACAAATGAAGAGTGAACACCAACATCCAGCAGGTTTATTGCTTCCAGTGCCAATTCCAGAATGGAAATGGGAAGTAATATCCATGGATTTTATTACAGGATTTCCAATGACTAAGAGACAACATGATTCCATCATGGTTGTGGTGGACAAGTTAACAAAGGCAACACATTTCATACCGGTTAAATCCACACATAAAGCCGATGCCATTGCACATATTTTCATGAAGAAAATTTTCAGATTACATGGGTTGCCTAAGGCAATAATTTCTGACAGGGATACCAAGTTCACTTCCAATTTTTGGAAAGGTCTCTTTGCAGATTTGGGTACACAGCTAAGCTTTAGTACCGCATACCATCCTCAAACAGATGGTCAAACTGAAAGAGTAAATCGGGTGCTTGAAGACATGCTCCGCATGTATGTAATGGAAAAACCATCCAAGTGGGAGGATTATCTACACTTGGTAGAATTTGCATATAACAATGGTCAACAAGCATCATTGGGAATGAGTCCTTATGAGGCTTTGTACGGCAGAAGGTGTAGGACACCAGTGACTTGGGACAATCCAGTGAACAGAATTGTACTTCGACCAGAATTGCTTAAGGAAATGGAGCAAGAGGTTGCCAAGATCAGACATAATTTAAAAACAGCCCAGGATAGACAGAAAAGCTATGCAGATAAGCATAGGATCCATAGGGAATTCAGTGTTGGGGATCATGTGTATCTTAGAGTGAGATCAAGGAAGAGTTCTTTGAATCTTGGGAGTTGTGCCAAGCTATCACCTAGATATTGTGGGCCATTTGAAGTGCTTGAAAGAATAGGACCAATTGCATATAGACTTGCATTTCCTGCTATCACTAAAGCTCATAATGTTTTTCATGTCTCTTTACTTAAGAATTATGTACATGATCTTAACCATGTGATTAATTGGGATGTGATCCAGGTGGAACCCGAGGGAGAATTCCAAACCGATCCATTGCGCATCCTAGACAAGAAATTAACATTGCTCCGGAACCGAGCCATCGGATAGGTAAAGGTGCAATGGAAGCACTACGGTCCTGATGAGGCTACATGGTAGCTGGAGGATGCCATGAGGGTGGCATATCCATTTTTGTTCAATTTTGATAAGCACTGAGGATAGTGCTAATGTAAGGGGAGGGGAATGTAATGTCCCCATTTTGACCCCCTTTGTATTAAATCGTAAATGATGTAAATATTTTTGTTTAATCATGGTGAGGAGCTCAAGGCCAAGGCCCCACCATTGATTTAGCGTTTTATGTATCGGCAATTAAAAATAGATGCCTATGCTTCTTGTGCTAGATGGGCACAATGTAAATAAGACATCATGTAAATACGAATTTTAATGGAAAAACCCACAACTAGCTATGCAATGCAACAAAAGAGATGGGGCATGATTCTACAAGGAATAGGGAGGGAAATTATTCAAACCCTTGAGCCAATGGTGTTAATCCATGTGTCAGTGAGAAAATCCATAAACCACCAACTACCCATTTTAGGTTATGGACCCAATCATTTAAGTCTTCCAAGAATTGGTTGAGGCAGTAAATGCCTTGGGAATGAAGAGGTATGGCAGCCAATTTTGGGTATGGGCAAGCCATCAACCTGGAAAATCGTGTTTTGTCTCCTTGGGCAAGAAAACACCCACGAAATGGTGCCCAAAGCCATTCTGAACAGTCAGTCTTTCATCTCTCACGCAGTTGGAGCTAGCTGGGTCTTTCCCTACATGTTTTTCATCCATTCTCTGCATTTTTCCATGCCCGGGAGTTCGTTTTTGCATTGTACAGCAGCTGGGAGAGAAGGGCCACGATTTGGGACTGTTATGGAGGCCGTTTTTGCCCCAGAATGTCCATGGACGTTTTTCTGAAAATGGATTTGGCTTCCCAGAGTTTTTCCCCATCTTCTAGTTTCGTTTTTGGGTTTCCCACGTTTTTCTGAAGCTAATAAAAAACCCATCTTTGGGCATCTCACTGCAAAAAAAAATGTTTCTTCATGCCTAGAACATAGACTTATGTTGTCATGTGCATCCCTGTTTTGATTTGAACCTGTGAGCAAGAAACTTGGAGTGGTAGTGGACAGAATTGGCTTGATAAACCTATTGGAGGGAGTAACCTCTCAAGAAGATCAAGAGGGCTGGATACTCTTTGTATGCACACCTGGGACACTCTAGAATTGGAAGGTATGGCTTGAGGGACTGTGAATTGGTGAAGGGAATACTTCCTTGAGTGGGGTGTGTAGGCATTGTGGGTGCCAAGCTAAATATATCTTGTAGAGGTATCCATAGCTCTGTGGTTGAGCACACTAGCTTAGCAATTCTTCCTTTCCATTTCCTAGCAGCCTGATAAACCCAATTGTAGATTGGCTTGGCTCATATTAGTGTATGCTTGGCTATGTGTGAGTCTGCTGTTCCCTGGTTCCTTGTAGAGATCATGCCCAGCTCGGGGGTGGCAGTTGTATCAAGAGGTTGATCAGCACAACTGGCCTATGGTTGGGTGGAACGTTGCAGTTGCATAGCCAATTGCTTGGGACTACTTTCTTATCAGATAAGTATTCTCCTGTGTTAACTTGCAATTATTTAGCTTATGAATATCTTGAATGTATGATGGATGTGTTATTGATATTATTTCCACTGTGTATTCTTATAATTGTACACTTCCATATGTCTTTTATGTGAATGCTTAGATAGAAGTTCATGGGGCTAATTGCTCGGTTTAGCACCACGTCCTCTCCATCATGCTGGTATGATGGGAGGGGACGTGACAAATGCTCCTTTTGGTAGGTTAGCAGCAGCAAAACTGGTCTTAGAGTGGCGCGAATGAGAACACAAGGTAGATGAAATACAAGCTGCAAATGATCCACAATGTGTGGAAGCACTGAGGAACTGTGGTCTCCTCAAGTTCTTCCAGATCCAGGGCATGAGGGCCCAAATCCCATTGCTGACACATATGCTCCGATGCTAGGATGTGGCTCAGCAATATTTCATGATCGGTGAGAACATACTTACCATAGATGTCGAGGACATCTATTTTCTGACTGGATTGTCCCGAAGAGGGGACAATGTGACCCTTATTGGATCACATGGAAGTGATTGGACCGTGGATGCCATGATATTGCATCATTGTACTCCCAACACCTGTGATTCTAGTGGGAATATTCCTATCAAGGATGTACGGGAACGCCCGCTGCATGCCATACTCTTTACCATCACAAGGATAGCAGGGAGCCAAGGTCCTCACTTAGCCACCAGATCACAAATGCTATATGCGGAGGACTGCATGTCTCTGGATATCTTCAACTGGTGCGAGGGACTCCTCGCTAACATCCGAGCTCAACTGACCAAGTGTCAGTGGGGAGAGCTCAAGCAGTTCGGCTACGGTTCGATAGTGATCTCGTTCCTATTGGAGCGGGTTCCTCTCTTGCACCCACAGGTACCAGTGGATGACAAGGATTATAAGGATCCACACATGGCTAGATGGACTGAGGTGATGGCCTAACATGGTGGGGGCCCCATCGTCGGATATGGTATTGAGTTCTTCACCTAGCTAGAGGGTCAGTTATTTATGGTAGAGGATTACCCGTACAGCGGTACAGACTATAGAGATGACCCAGACTTGGTACTACCTGAGGGAGCAGTATGGGGAGATATAGGTAAGAACAAATAACCCTTGTACTTTTTAGTTTTGTATTTTTATGATTTTTTTGTTATAGTGCTGACAAGTTAAAAACATGTGTGTGCAAATGTGGGCCCCGTACGACCAGTAGGAGTCTTTCTTCTGGCGAGGAGAGAGAAAGGAGAAGGAGCAGTCATGGCTCCAACTGTACATGCTTCCATTACCGAGATGGAGGATGTCTATGCGAACCTGAGTG
This sequence comes from Larix kaempferi, assembly GCA_027924585.1. Taxonomy (NCBI): domain Eukaryota; kingdom Viridiplantae; phylum Streptophyta; class Pinopsida; order Pinales; family Pinaceae; genus Larix; species Larix kaempferi. Next base: position 2,219,970 of record BSBM01000264.1, read on the forward strand.
GGTTGACGTCAGAAATCCAAAGCCAATGGTAGATGATTTACCGCGGCTGATGCAGGGATATACTGTAGGATCATCTATGCGCTTCAATGCGCTGCTTCACAGGGTCGCGAGAGCAGTTGACTGCTTTCATACTCAGGAGGCTAGAGTCGTTAGACCTAGGGGTGTACGGGCCAGGCATTAGGCCTTATATTGTTGTTATACATGTACTGAGAGCTTAGAAGCCTCATATTTTGTACTACTGAAAGCGACAAGGCTTCAGATTTTGTAGAGACTCACTGAAATCCGTCGTGCTTCAGATTTTGTACCAACACTATTTTTATGATGATATATATATACAGACATTTTGGTGGTTTTATACATTATGTTTTTAAAATGGATGAATGGTGTGATCTTGTTTATGTTTTTTCTTATAAAATGAGTTATTTACATGTTATGTCTACTTTTAACAATTCCTAAATATGCTTATGTGTGGGCAATGTACCAATCTAAGATGAAGTTGGCCATAGAGTCGGCAACTGTGTTCACGTCTCATGGAATGTGCAGGTACTGAATGGACTCGAAGGACCTTTCTAGAAGATGGACTCGTCTATAAATACGGAGTAAGGTAGGATCGCAGATGTCGTAGACTCAGTTAAGATGAGAGACCACTAGTTGAGAATCCAAGTGGATGACAACATGGTCCATACCCAAAGAAATAGCGTTAGTTAGGGTTCCAATGACTTCTTTCTATTCTGCAGCATTGTTGGTTGCGAAATCTAGACACATTCCCCTTGAGCTGATGAGCTCAACAGTAGGTGAATAGAGTACCCAGGCTGCCGAAGCAAGGTTATGATTATGCCGGCTGGCATCGTCTGTGAATTCATAGCACGTTGCCATCTGCACATGCAAAAAGAACATGGTATAAGAAATGAAACAAGACCTAAACACGCAAAAAATCAAAGCGTCACACCACACAAAAACACACACATGCCATGTACAATATATACAACAGTACTTATGCATGAAATACTCAGGCATAGTACCTCTTCAGGTAGAGCCCATTGCGGGGCTCACCCAAAGATATCTCGTCGTAGTCTTCAATCTCATAAGCTCCCTTCTCTAGGACGTGTTTCACTATGTAAGGTCCATGCCACATGGACTCAAACTTTCCTGCCCCCAGCTTATCATGGTTTTGGTCATATGTGAGGACCAAATCTCCTTCATTGTAGGTACGAGATTCTACCGACTTGTCGTACTATGCTTTGGTGTGTTTCTTATGATCCTTGTTGGCAAGAGTGGCATCTCAGTGAGTTTCATTGAGCTTAGCTAAGTGGAGGAAGTGTTCTTCCTCGGCAGTAGTGTTTGGGAGAAGTTCAATGGCGAGCTTGAGAGATGGAATATCGCACTCGATAGGAAGGACAGCCTCTAATCCATACACTAGTTACAAGGGAGTAAATCCAGTGGCGGTTTTAACGAAGGTTCAATAAGCCCACAGTGCGGAGAAGGGTATGTTATGCCAATTATCCTTGTGCATAACCACCATAAGTTGGACCATAGTTTTCAAGACCTTGTTAATGGCCTTGACCTATCCGTTCAACTGTGGGTAGTATGACGTTGAGTTTTCATGGAGAAAACTCAATCTATTGCTCAACTCGTCAACCATATGGTTCATAAAGTGAGAACCATGGTCAGTAACTATCGCTTGAGGAAATCCAAACCACGCTATTACATGATTAAACATTAAGGGTGTGGCAGTCGTACCATCGTTCGTGTATGTAGGAATTTCCTCAACCCACTTTGTAAAGTAGTCCACAGCTACAATGACGTAACTATGCCCCCCGGATGAGGTAGGCTTACAATGCATGAAATCGATGCCCCATTTAGCTAAGGGGACAATGGCAATAACCGGGTGTAACAGGGTGGCATGGGTGCGCTTTTTCGTATGAAAATGTTGACATGGAGGACATTTTTTTACGGCCGCAATGCAATCTTTGAAGATAGATGGCCAATAATATCTAGTGCAAAGAATATTTTGGGCAGCTGTAGACATCCTAGAGAGGTGACCGCCACACACCCAGCATGGCAGTCATTCAAAACGTGTTCAACCTCATCATGATTAAGACAACATCAAAGTATAGAATCGATACCACGACGGTACAAAGTATCACTGATGATCAGGTAATACTTTGCATGGTGGTGTATGCGATGGCGGTCATCACGAGACAATTCAAGGCTGAAACGTTGGGTTTGAATATACAATGTGTTATCTCCATACCACGGATCATACGTACTGAAAAGAAACAATGACTCATCTGGAAAAGAGTAATTATGCTCAGATTCGAAATCAGTACGGGGGAGGTCGTAGATGAGCTCAACAAACACCAAAGAATTTTTTGACTTGGCTTCTTCGAAAAAAAGATCGAATTCCTGCAGTATCACAATCCAGCATGAGTACTTGCCCCCAAGCACCTAACGAGTCAGAACGTGGTACATGGGGTTCGAATCAGCGATGATGGTGGTGGTGCGAAGCAAAATGTAATGTCCAAACTTCTGCATGGCTATGATTGCTGCGAGAGCGAGCTTCTCAGCATGTGAATAGTGAGTTTCCGTGTCAATGATACCTTTCCCAGGCATAGTAGATCACATGTTCTTGGGTGTTCTAGTCTTCCTACACCAAAACCATGGCGATAGTGGTGTCAGAAGCGGAAAGATATAGAATGTAATCTTGATAGTAATTCAATGGTTGGATCGCAAGGGCATGCGTAATGGTGTGTTTCAAGCTATTGAACTATTGTTGAGCTTGGTCATCCCAAATGAATGGGACGTCTGTTTTCATCTATCTCATGTAACCCCGTGTCTTTTGTGCGAAATTACAAACGAAACGCCGTAAATAAGTTTCTCTTCCTTGCAGACTCTGAAGTTCCACAATGTTCGTTGGAGGTGGAAGAGCGACGATGGCTTCCACCTTCGAGGGATCAATACGGATCCCATCTTTCGAGACGATAAAACCTAAGAGGCGTTTGGACTTGACACAAAAAATACTCTTATGAGGATTCAGATGGATATTGTACCGCCTACATTTGAGGAAAACGGTTGTCAGATGATCTAAGTGGAACTCACGCTGCTTTGAGTGGGCAGGGAGGTCATCCAAGTAGGGTTCCACAAATTCCTTCACATCATGGAAGGCGTACGACATGGTCCATTGGAATGTGGCACTAGCATTTTTAAGACCAAACAGAATTTTACAATATGCAAACGTTCCCCAAGGACAGATGAATGTAGTCTTGTGTTGGTCGGCGGGGTGGATCTTAATTTGGTTGTATCCGAAAAATCCATCCATGAATGAAAAAATGACACTTCCAGCACAATTGTCGATAATCTGGTTGATGAAGGGACTCGGGTAGTTGTCCTTGGGACAATCTTTGTTGAGATCCCGATAATCGACACAGACACGGATGGTCCCCTTATTTTTATTAACAGGGATGACGTTTGAGACCCATTCTGTCAACAAGATAGGGTAAATGAAGCCAGCCTTCAAGAGTTTCTCAATCTCTGCCTTGATTGCCGCAGTCTTCCGAGGGTGTACCAATCGCAACTTTTGGCGGACAAGTTTGACGTCGAGATAGGTTTTAATTTCATGTTAAACAATGGAGGGGTCTATCCCGGGAATCTCCTCGTAGGTCCAAGCGAACACGTCTCGGAACGCTTGAATAAGGCCGTGGCAGCGATGACTTCTTCAGGGGAACACTTCTGGTCTAATTGAATGTGTTCCACTACACCAGGAGTAACCAAAATGTCTATCAAAGTGGTAGGCTCAATGTTGGCTAAGTTTCCTTCAGAGTCCATTTGACATGCGAGTATTCAGGACTGAGAGCCAAAGTAGATGTCCAGTGTAAAGATGGTGCAAATGCTGTTCTCCACATTTTCCAAAAAGGGAAAAAAGACTAACGATGATGGAGGTCTTCCCACGGAGGATCATCTGCACTCATGATTTCCATAATGGAATCGTCAGAATGAAAAGTCCGTAGCAGAGGATCGGATGATGTCCGTTGTAGAGAACAGGAGGTGGAGGCCACAGCTAAGTGGTCCTTCGATGCTGATTGGATAGCCTTGTACATGATTTCAATGGGTGATAGAGGCATGGTGTCTCCAATCAGGTGTGCGGCGGCTTCATCAGGTACAATCCATGAATCAGTGGAGTTAGGGATAGATGAAATCTGTGAGGAGATCATGTTCACTGTGGAAACATGGTTTGGGGGATCCAAAGTAGGAAATATTCCCATAAGGGATGAATCCTTATGGACATCGACCCCCACACTCTCATACTTTTGCGAATATTGTCCAATCAAAGGAACATTATTGCCCAGGTGAGTAGTGGTGCCAGGTGTGCATAAATCCAGTTGGTCGACTATGACAATTCGGCCTTGAGGGGGAATTGTACTACACAGAAGACAGATGATGAGACCATATTCATGGCGTAAACCTAGTTATTACCAAGCAAAATGTTATAATCTAACAGGGCAGCGACTACTTCCACATTAAGGGTTGCATTCTTTCCCCCAGCTCGACTGGTAAAGCTTGTAACAACCCCTGAGGTTGAAAGCCACATCCATCGAAGGCTCTCAAAGTGGTAGGAGAATGATTCAACTCAGGAGAGCCAATGGCTCTCCAACATGCGATCGGCATGATTGACGTAGAGGATCCTTCATCCAAAACGGTACAATGGATTATCTTCCCAGCAATGTTTGTAGTAACTTGAAATGCTAATTGATGGGAGAGCCTCGTTTCGAAGTATTCTAGCCGAAACATGATGGTATTTGATGAATCCAGGTCAAATTCACCGATGGCAGCAAGGAGAGTCTTGTGCTGATTCGGACAGTTTTGCAAGACCTCGAGCGTCGACATAGCACAAGGAGCTTGTGCTAGGTCCTCTACAATGTTGTAGTTTTGAGCAGCCCGAGCATTAGGATTGAAAACTGATTTTCTAATCATGCTCGTGGGTGGATGCAACACTGACTCGAAAGAGGGATTCTAAATGGTGAGAGGAGCAACCGGTACAGTGGCATGAGGCATCGAAGTGGAAGCTTTTTCAGTATTACTTCCAACAAGTTCTTTGGCCGGAACGGAGTCATACGAACGAGAACGGGTGTTCAAGTTGATAGTCTCATTACGTACCATGAGAACATGTGTGGTGGTGGATGATTCTACTTGGGAAGAAGAAGTGTGAGCGATCGACTACTTATTTTGAGTAGGGAAGGGATCGTTGAGAACTGCGGGTGTGGGTTTTCCCCTGAGAAAGTTTTTAACTTCATCTTTATGGGGGCACTCTTTAGAAAAGTGATCATCACCACACATTAGGCAAGGATACGTCAACTTCCTTTTCTATTTGGTATCATCAGAGGTTCTCTTTTGTTCCTACTGAGTGGAAGATTTCTTAGGTTTCCCTTTGTTCTTTTTCTTACCACCGGACTTTTGAGGTGAAGCTAATGAAACATAATTCACTTCTTCGGTGACAGCAGGAGTGGATGATTTGGTGGTGCTATGACCAACTTGTGTTGGTGATGGGGAAGAACCCTAGGGGTTCGACGAACCAACAGTTTGAGAGGAAGGCTAGGCGTGAAGGGATCCAATGATGCCATCAGCTTGGGGTCCCTTGGGTGGTTTCACGGGGTCGTAAGTGTTGCAGGGTGCGTCAGGAAGAATATCAAACAATGTGCCATATTGAGCATAGACTAAGTCTAGCAAATGGGCACGAGTGATAGCTTGTTCCTTAGTGACAGTGCCTCCCATGGAAACATCTTGTGCTATGGTAGGTATGAGATACTTCATAAACAAGTTTGCTAGGAGTTGATCTAGAATAGGATCCTTAATGAGACGTCGTCTCCTCCGCCACTCATGTATATGATCTGAGATATGAGTAGCGGTATTTTGACGGAGCAAGGTTAAAATCTCTGTACCAGTGTCATACCGTATAGGCAACTAGAAATGAGTAAAAAATTTCATAGTAAGAGAACCAAAATCAGGAAAAGAATGGGGTGGTAGTTCAATATACCACTTGGCAGCCGAACCAGTGAGAGTCTGTTGGAATAGCCTAAGACGGATCAAGTTTTCCATCAAGGAGTTGGATGAACACCATAAGTGGTATGTCATCACGTGGTTTTTAGGATCCTCACCCGGCTTGCCATCAAATTTTTGAATATCTGATGGAAGTTTTACCGGACTGGGTAGCTAGTTAGTTCCATGGTAGATAGGGTCATTGGTCAGGCGAGACAGGTCAGGTAGGTCCAAAGTAGCTAAAAAGGGTAGCTGTGGATTAGGATGCGGGTACTGATTGTACTAATAAGGCATGTAAGGACCTGTGGGACCTTGTATCGACTGACCATAGGGTGTTCCAGGAGGAAACTGGCCATAGGGGTATGGGCTGCCCGGACCAAATGCAGGTATGCCACCATAGTAAGGTGGTCCATTACAATAATAAGGTGGCCCATTACCATAAGGTGGGGGGCTGCCTCTGCTGCCGGGGGGTGGACCACTTCCAAATGGTGGGGGTCTTCCATCACCGCTAGGGTAGGATGTGTTGCCACCGCCTCCGCTGGGAGGAGGTGGTGGTTCGCTACCACCATTGGAATAGGACGGGCCTCCACCACCTTCACCAAGAGGGGGTGGTGGGCCACCGCCTCCGCCAAAAAGGTAAGAGCCTCCTCCTCCACCTCCACCATAGTAGGGTGGTGGTCCACCACAACTACCACCAGGATGAGAAGGTCCTCCACCACCACAACCGGGGTGGGATGGTCCTCCACAACCACCACCGCCAAGAGGGGGTGGTCCTCCACCGCCTCCACCAAGGGTGTGGGTAGTGATGATCGAAATGAGGTGGTCCTCTGCTAGAAGGTAGAGGTCCGCCTCCTCCAGAGTTATGTGGGGACCCACCGCCTCCAATGGGAGGTGGGGGTGGACCAAACGGGGGTGGAGGGACTGTAAGTGGGGGTCCATGTTGTAAAAAATTTTGTTGTCCCCATAGAGTGTAAGGATTTACGGGGTAGGGTACCCTGTAGAGTGCATTTCCGGGATTAAGTTGGCCTGGCACAGGGTTAGGATGACCTGGGTACGCTTGACTCGATGGAGGTTGAATTACATTGGATGGTCCCCCAACATGGGGTAGTCCCGTAGTGGAAGGTCCAGGAAGTAAGGAATTTCCAATGGAAGGCCTGATGGGAACTCCTGCTGTAGTATTATGGTTAAGAGACGAGGGTTGACCCCCAGCAACAACTTGCTAACCACTAAGTAAAGGTTGACCCAACACTGGTTGTTGGTTATTCACCGTAGGATTAATGTTACTTGTAAGGAAGGTAGGGGGTAATGAGTATCCTCCCCTCGAATTTTGAGGTGGTGGAGGAGCAGGTAACGTAACCATGGTGACCATAGGTGTGTTGGACTATTTTTGTTCAACATGTTGGGTCATTAGAGGCATTGAACTGGTCTCTTGTCTAGGGGACGCATGTGCAGGAATGGATGGTTGACCAGTTTCAGAAGTGGTCATGTGTTGCGTGGATGATTCCGGTGACTCAAAAGATAAAGAACAACCTAAGATTGGTCGGTCGTCGATCCTTAGTTGGAAATTTCAACTTCGAAACTCCTCACCCATATCACGTAAACGAGCCAAATTGCTGACAATAAGGTGCTAAGCGATCGTCGGTACTATCCCAACTGGGTGGGGATGCAACGACAAAATGGGCCACTGTGTGGCTTGTAGAAGATGTCCAATAAGCTGCTGAAGGACCAGCGGCTACTATAGGGTCATCCTGGGGTTGATTTATCCATTCCAATGATCCAGGCTCTCTCGACGAAATGGGAGGTAAGTCTTGTGAAGTGTGGATTTGTGCTTCTTCACCCTGCGGGGGATGAGAGGCCGGTGAATCTAGAGGAGTATGAGGAAACAAAAGTCCTCTAACATTCAAAGTGGGGTTTTCCACTTCATGTGACTCGACCCTGGCTTGTGGATCCATTCTTACCCTCGAAATTACCTCCTGGTTAAGGGGATATTCGGGTGGCAAATTCTGAATCCTGTGAGACCTTCACCAAGGAAAGTCAACTAGAGTGATTGAAACAAAATGTTTCTCCTAAGGAAAGCTACACAAAGGAAAAGCAGACCAGAAAAAACCTACACAAACTAAGGCCACAAACAAACTTATGTTATAAGAGTGGATTCAACGGTCTGGAACCTCACAGGATACTCAAGGCTTCGCAAATCGCTATATACCACAGGGTACAACAGTAAAACGCGACAAGGAGTATTGGGATAGTACCCTTTCCTGAATACCTGATTACCTGGACAGTACGTGCGTAGTAATCTCCCCAAGTGTTGTTCTCGGTGTATTGCTCCACCAAGATGGCCAAAAGGTTAACTCAGTTGGTTTGAGGAATCCTAAGGGTGTCTCCCGATATACGCAAGGTACGTGGGAGCTCAAATCCATAGTGGTACTATCTAATGCACAACCGTTCAGCAAGAGACCTTCCGATATACTACCGAGTACGTGAAACACCTTTCGATATACGCCAAGTACATGTGGTACTTGGTGGGTACGTGAACGAGATTGATATACTGATAAGTACGTGGAAGACTATAATATGCCTAGGATACAGTGCTAACAAATAACGACACCTTCCACGCTTAATGATGCCGGAACACGTCTCTAGCTTACACACAAGTTACTAAAAATTTTACCCTAGTTCTACCATTAATTTTATCTAAATGGTTAGGTGAATACATGAGGTGAGTACATAATTGTAAACATAATGCAAGCCCTAACTACATGCAAAAATTACACTTTTCCTTTGATGAACTCTATGTATGGGAGGGAGAAACTTCTTTCCAATTTTACCAAAGCAACACAATGCAATGCAATCCCAAATCTACCAAAAATTGACTATGAAATGTTATTTTCCTTTTCAAGCGAAACACAAAAGACACAACACTACTAAACCAAATCAAAACATGTTTTTCTTTTTTTTATCTCTTCAAAAAAAAAATGATGCTAAGTAATGAAAAGGGAGAGTTTCTAAGTAGAGTATGCAAGTTTTTCACTTTCACTACAATGGCCTAAAAGCATAAAAATCAAAAGATGCATTTAACTTTCCAAGCACGAAACTACTTTTGCAAAACTTGATATTTATTCGAATTTTTCAAGAAAATGAGCAACTCATAATTTGTGAAAAACACAAATAATGCAACTTTCTTTCAACTTTTCCAAAACATCTACAAATGAGACATTCCAGTGCATATGCAATTCTTCAAATGAGCTTGAGAAATGATGGAAATAAATTACTTTTGATTTTTCAATGGACGTATCAAAATAACAACTTGATAACAACGATGCTTTTTAAACACAAATACTGAAATGAAAATACTACTCGCGGCACTTCAATAACTCAGAAAATCTCAAGAAAAGATTAGCACTCAATGGGATGAAAGTACACACAAACACTCAAAATCAATCAGCAAAAAGCAACATTAAAGCAAGCAAAGCTCAACAATGAATGCAAGTGAGGTCTGGAAACTGATCCAATACAATGATCAGATCTGGAAAGGAGAGGAGGGAATGCAAGGGTGAGTGGATGCAGGCAGGGGAGACAAAAGTGTCCACCACTACCAAATATCAGACTTGTCCAAGATGGAACCCAAAACAACTCCAAATAAAACCAAACAACTCAACACACAGAAATCAAAATGGGGTCTCTGACTGGATCTTACAGTACAGAGGGAGTTTGCACACAAACAAAAAATCAAATCAGAAATGGAGAAGGGATTCCTATATCGAAAATTTGGCAGATCGGCGCACTTTGTGCTTGTACATAGTGCGACGTCGCAGTTCACCAATGATGGACGTGCGACGGTGTCACAAAAGACCAATAGAATGGTTGCGACGACAGACTAACAGGAAAAGAACAGAGATAAAAAATGACACAGTGTCGCTCTGAGTCCACTGACCAAGTGCGACAGGCGAGATTTGAGTTCAAAAATGAACCAATTATCCAAACATTGAGCATGAAAGGGTTTGAAAATTAGAAGTACAAACTCATAGGAAGGTAATCAAACTCTTCAAAGTGAAGATCTGATGGTGAAACCAGTTTAAGAGGAAAATGGAAAATAAAATGGATTGTGATAAGAAATCAACTGAAAATGACATTCAAATTGACAACTACAAAGCAATGTTCTTCCCTTGTATGGTCACCAGATTTGTTTGATGGAAAATCCACTCAAGCAGATGTGAGCCAGATCTCCCTAGATCAATGTGAGTCTAGAACAAATAGTACAGACTATAAACCACTTTCCTAGATCTAGTTAAGGTTCAAGTTATCGGATGTCTTACCTTAAGTTTGCAGTCCCTTTTCCTGGATGTTGTTCCACGCCTTGCGGTCGTCAGATCTAAGCTGCAAGACCTGTCAAGATGCACAAAACAAGACAAACAAGTAAAAGTATCCGAACAATAACAGATCTAAGTAAACAGTTAAGCAGGTAAAATACACAATATCATCAATCACAACAATATTGGTGGAAAGCATTTATATTACTGTAAATATAGGGAAAGTACATAGAAAAGAATGACTACAACCAAAGCTTAATGAAGTAGCCCTTCTCCATCCAAGCCAATGCCATATCCTCCCAAGGAAGTGTGAGTCTCTCAATGGATGAGTAGAGATCTCTCTAAGATGATTTCACCAGCATGTAGACACTATAGACTTCCTCTCGTTGGAATGGGAAGGAGCTTCATTTATATAGGACTAAGTGGATAGGGTATGTATAGGGCAGGTTGATATATGGTAGGAGAGAGATAGGGGATCCTTCCAAGAGGTTAGGAAACGAGTTCCAGCTCTCCCAAAAGGTCAGGGATAGGGATCCATGTCAGCTGGCTTCGAGAATGGGCTCGAAAGAGCTATTTTTGTCCATTAACTGACATCGTCGCACCCTGCAAGAGAGAAAGATGCGACGTCGCAGGTTGCATGAGTGCAGCATGCGATGACCTCTCAAAACCTAGTGTAAATGGGTTATATCTCTTCCAGGCCAATAACTTATTCAATGAAACTTTAGGGATGTATATACTAAATCTCATGTTGATGTATATGTAACTTCGAAATGTATTTCATCTGTATATTTTATATATATTTATTGTACCCTTATAAGAGATGTGTTATTCCTCTATAAGGAAGTGTCGTCATGTGGATTGACAAGTGTCGCAAGTGTGTGAACTTGCCGATGGGTTATTAGACCACCATTTGGGGTCGGCCCGGAATTATATATAATATAATGTGGATGTATCTAAGGAGACAAGTCGGCCCCAGTAAGTCACTGGGCAAAAAGGTGAGTATAAATAGAGATAGGAGATCTCTATTTTACTCACTCTCGGAAAAGTATCTATCTCTCTCTCTGAAAAGTGGCACACTAGTGAGGAGGAGGAGGATCATATTCTAGGAGACTATCTCAGTATTGTTTGGTTGTATTTTGGTTGAGCCATTGCTCTCTCTATCTCTGAGGAAGTTGTGGGGTTTTTCACCTTAGGGTTTTCCCCACGGAAACTCTGTGTCTCTTGTCTCTATGCTTTTGATTCTTGTGATGCTTGTGATGCTTGTCATATTATGATTGTCATGCATTGATATACTGTAGATGTTATTCTCTCAGCAAAGATCCTATAGTATTGTAATTAATACTAAAAATTTAACATGGTATCAGAGCTTAACTGAGAAGAAGACATTTTGCAGTAACAGAAGCTTGTATTCCTTGTTTATTGAGTTTCTCTCCACAGATTTTTGAAATTCAGTATAGTAGATTGGATCTACTCATCAAGGCGCATCTATCTGTCCAATCAGAATTCAGTTCCGAGCATTTTCAGATTTGGCCCTAAAAATTAGGGTTTCCACAAAAATAGGAATTTCTGGAAACTGAAGGCATAGCTGGAAGCTCCTTGCAAAAATCGAAGGTTTGAGCTTTGGATCGATATTTTTGGCTGGGTAGATCTCCGGGAAACTCAAACCCTAATTCAGGGCTCTCCCTAGTGAACCCGGAAGGACAAAAAGGCAATTTTGAAGGGCAAGACTTTGCTGATCTCAAATTCTGAATGTACTAGGCTGATCAACTCTCCAAGGCGCATCTTTCTATCCTTTCGGAATTTTGAAATTCACATTTTGCATTTTTAGGGTTTCTCTTACAAACCCTAATCCGGGACCAGATCCAGTTTTCAGCACTTCAAGTGGTAAGTTCTAAATCTTTTCTATTTCCATTTGAAGTACTCTTAAAGATGTCTCTCCACACCAAGCTTGAGGATAAGCTTGAAGGGGATGATAACTTTCGAGCCTGGAAGTATAGGATTGGGCTAATCCTGGAAGAGAATGAGTTGGACTCATATGTGAAAGAAGACATCCCTATCCCAGAGGATGAAGAGGCCAAGGCATTGCACAAGAAGAACTTGGTCAAGGCAAAGAGAATCATTGCTGATTCTATCAAAGACCATCTCATACCCCATGTGTCTTCTCTCAAGACACCCAAGGAGATGTTTGAATCCTTGACCAAGCTATTTGAAGGAAAGAACATAAATCGGAAGATGACCCTACGGAACCAATTGAAAGCAGTAAAGTTTCAGAATGGAGAAACCATTCAATCTTATTTTTCAAGGGTCTCCCAGATCAAGGAACAACTAGAAGCAGTGGATGAAATGGTGGAGAATGGTGAAGTGGTGATGACCACTCTGAATGGCCTACCTAGGTCATGGGATTCCTTCATTCAAGGAATTTGTGCAAGAAAGAAGTTGATCTCCTTCAGTAGACTTCGGGAAGAATGCTCTCAAGAAGAAGCTAGACTTATAGCTCGTGAAGAAAAGATGGGAGGTGAAGATCAAGCTCTTGCAGCTCACACCAAAAGAGGTAAATCCAAGAAGGAATCATCTCATAATAGAAGATCCTCTCACCACCATTATCATAAAGATAAGAAAGATATCAGATGCTTCACTTGCAATGAGAAGGGACACTTTGCTTCAGATTGTCCCAAGAAAAAAAGGGATAATAACAACAACTTCAGTAAGAAGAAGAAGGGCAACAAAAGAAGATTTCATGCTCATGCTGCCGAAGATGATGAACCCCCAAAGAAGAAGGCTAGGGCAGAAAGTGATAGTGATGATGACTCATCAAGTGAAGAAGAGTATGTTCTGATCTCTGCTCTTACAGGTACCATCTCCCATGGATGTAATGATTGGTTAATTGATAGTGGGGCCTCCAAACACATGACTGGGTTCAAGGAATCTTTTGTGAATCTTTCTGAACATGAATCACCCCATAAGGTGAAACTTGGGGATGATTATCAATACCCAATCAAAGGAAGTGGTGAAGCCTCCTACAATCTAGATTCTGGAAAATCATTGAAGATGAAAGAAGTACTTTATGTACCTGGGCTCAAGAAGAACTTACTCTCCATTTCTGCATTAGATGCAAAAGGTATGAGGGTTGCATTTGTGGATGGCCAAGTCCTAATGTGGCCAAAGGGAAAGACCATAGATGATGCAGTAGTGATTGGAAAGCAAGAGGGAGGTTTGTACAATTTGAAGGGACAACCTGAACATGCCATGGTGACATAAATACAAAGATTCATCCATAGTCATGGATCACATAGAGGTATGTATAATTTGTTTTTGCAAAAGTTAACTAATGAGTTATGCAGGTCATTGAAGAGAACAAGAACACATTTCTAGACATAACTAGCAAATATGGTGACCAGGTATGTGTTTCTTATATCATAGGATCTATCATATAAGTATGCATGGCATGATTGATGATGATTGTTCATAAAGTCATAAGTTTGAATAATCATGGGCATATGCATATTATGTGTCTTACCTTAATTAATAATATGACTAACCAGAAGAGTCATAGGTTTGAGTAATTACAGGTTTATACATGTTATGTTTCTTATGATATGACTAACCATAATAGTCCTATATAAACCTTGAATGCTAATGCTTATTATTTCTGTTTGAAATGATCATGACTATACATACTTGAGATTATTGTGTTTTAATGAATGTATGATTTTGTATGAGATTACAAGGATAACACAATCATGATACTAATAAGCATGCATAGGGACCAAGGATGAATATGAGTTCAAGAACAGGTAATCCAGGAAGCAAAGATCAAGAGGGAGCACACTCCAGTGGTTTCTGCAAGGGTGCAGATATTCAGAGGGAGTTGTCCATATCTCTACATTCCACAACAAGAAGGTTTAGAAGGACTCCAGCAGCTCCTGCAAGGAAGAAAAGACTCAGAGGGAGTCCACCCAACAAACAAACAAAGATAAGTATTTTAATTATCTTGCATATTTGTTTGCTTAAATAAAATTGTTCAATGATGTATATGCTCATGTTCCTAGACTTAGGATATGTATTGTGCATATTAGAATGATTGAATTAATGAACAATATACTACTAATATGCATGTGTTGGGTAAGTGGCCTATGGCACTGTAAAACATTCCATTGCTACTTATCTAGAATGAAACCTCTTTGCGGACATGTTGGGAGTTGTGCACACTCTTAACAATGTTCTGGTAGAGATTGGAAGGCATCTAGAAAGTTACGGGATATGGATAAATGTTGTATTGAAGCATTGGCTAAGATAATTGCATGACTGCATGAATGTATGACATATTTCTTCATGTGTAAGAATTTGTTCTGAAAATTATGAGATGTTTCTAATCATGCAATTTAATCTGTTTTGTAGGAAATACCGTATATCTTCACCTACAAAAGGACTACAACATTTGTTCCAGCAACAAAGATATCTATTGAAGATATTGAAATTCCCAGGATCTGGGATGAAGAAATGGAATGCCATGATCCGTCGATCATGAAGAATGATGTTTGGGATGCGATCCCAAGAGCTAAAGGGAAGTCTGTTGTGACTTCCAAATAGAACTTTCAGATCAAGCATGTTGCAGATGGCAGCATAGAGAAATATAAAAGTGATGAAATAGAAGATACACCAGATGGATTCAAGACAGCTTTCTTGAATGGTGTAGTTGAAGAAGAAGCAGCCACTTCGTTCTGAGACACATGATAGGAAATCATATATGTGCAGAACTTGGTATGGTGAAGATAGATTGATTGCCGACACGCAGCGGAAGCTTACTACCGAGTTCGAGATGAAGAACTTGGGGATGATGCACTATTTTTTTTTGGCATGGAGGTGTGGAAGAATGCAGAAGGAATCTTACTTGGACAAGGGAAGTATGCAGTAGAGATCCTGAAGAGGTTCGGGATGATGGATTGCAAGGCCATGGCCACACCTATTGCATCAAATCTAAAGCTTCTATGTGATGCTTCATCTGAGCCGATTGATGTCTCTATGTATCGTCAGATGATTGGGTCCTTGATGTACCTGACGAACACGAGACCAGACATTTGCTTTGCTGTGAACACATTGAGCCAGTTCCTGACGGATCCGAGGAGTGTTCACCTGGTTGTTGTAAAGCATGTTCTGAGGTACCTGAAGGGTACAGTGGATTATGGGCTCAGATATGAGGCGAATCAAAAGTTTAACCTGCAGGGTTATGTTGATTCAGATTGGGCTGGCAGTGCTGCAGATAGGAAGAGCACATCTGGGTGTTGCTTCAGTATGGGATCAGGTGAGATTTCTTGGTTTAGCAGGAAGCAGTCCTACGTAGCACTGAGTATAGCTGAGGCAGAGTATGTTGCAGCCTGTTCAGCTAGTTGTGAGGCAGTATGGCTACGGAAGCTACTGTCTGAGTTATTTGATCTCCCATTGGAGGCTACTGGTATCTTCTGTGATAACCAGAGTTGTGTGAAGTTGTCCGAGAACCCAGTGTTTCATGACAGGTCGAAACACATAGAGATCAAATACCACTATATCAGGGATATGGTACAGAGAGGAGCTGTGAAGCTCCTGTATGTTGCGACAGACGAGCAGATTGCAGATGTGCTGACAAAGCCACTAGCCAGGGTGAAGTTCGAGTATTTCAGAGAGAGGCTTGGAGTTCTTCAGATCGAGGACACTTCAAGGAAGAAGTGATGGACACATTTGCTGAAGCCATTCCAAGCATGTTGGAAGGAGGATCCTTCACATGGCTGTGGATGTAAGCGCTGGATGATGACCATCAGGATGATGTTCTAGTTTCTGCTTGATATGATCAGTTGGATCATTTTATGTATGTACGCATCATGTTGGATGCTGGATATGATCAGTTGGATCATTTTTATGTATGTATGTACGCATCATGTTGGATGCTAGATATGATCAGTTGGATCATGTGTATGTATTTTTGTATATGCATCATGTTGGATGCTTGGACCATGTATCTGTATATGTATCAGATGGATACATTGTATGATCAGGTAGATCATGTATGGTGATATGTATCATGTATTTGTATTTGTATCAGGTGGATACATTGTATGATCAGGAGGATCATGTATGATGATATGTATCAGGTAGATACTTGGTGTGCATCAGGTAGATGCATTAATGATCAGGTGGATCATGTATGATGACATGCAACAGGATGTTGCAGTGATGATCAGGATGATCATGGATGACGAGCTTCAGGATGTTGCTTCAGATGACATGCAGCAGGATGTTGCATTGATGATCAGGATGATCATAGATGACGAGCTTCAGGATGTTGCTCCAGATGACATGCAGCAGGACGTTGCAGTGATGATGATCAGGACGATCATGAGTACATCAGGATGATGTATGGTGAGTGTCAGGTTTATACTCTGTGGCCGTGGATCAGGTTGTGCAGATGAGAATGTCTGGGAGATCCTATAGGTCGGAGTTGTGTACCCGTAACAGCCTGGGATGCTCTTTCGAGACATTGCTCTGGGAGGACATGTAATTTATGCCCTGGGAGATCTCAGGTCGGAGTTGTGTACCCGTAACATCCTGAGATGCTCTTGCGAGGTTTTGTCCTATGGCATGTAATTTGGGCCCTGGGAGATTTCAGGTCGGAGTTGTGTACCCGTAACATCCTGAGATGCTCTTGCGAGGTTTTGCCATGACCACATGTAATTTGTGCCCTGGGAGATTTCAGGTCGGAGTTGTGTACTCGTAACATCCTGAGATGCTCTTGCTAGGTTTTGTGGTGGACCACATGTAATTTGTGCCCTGGGAGATTTCAGGTCGAAGTTGTGTACCCGTAACATCCTGAGATGCTCTTTCGAGGTTTTGTGGTGGGGTCACATGTAATAGCGCCCTGGGAGATCCTACAGGTTGGAGTTGTGTACCCGTAATATCCTGGGATGCTCTTTCGAGGTTTTGTGACGCACGTAATAAGTCCTAAGGATTCCACAGTATGGCCAGTGATGACGAAGACCTGCAGGTGGTGGGCCTACATCCAGTATGAAAAAGGACTGGCTCTGTAGAACTTCCTATGACGAGTAGAGACAAATATTGGATGAGATAGCAGCAGTAGCGACGATTACGATGACGATGCATCGATGACAATGATCCAGAGAAGAAGACTTGTCTAGCAAATCTGTGTCGAGAAATACCTTCCTAGTTAAGAGGGAGTGTTGATGTATATGTAACTTCGGAATGTATTTCATCTGTATATTT
The DNA here is from genome assembly GCA_027924585.1 of Larix kaempferi. Classification (NCBI taxonomy): domain Eukaryota; kingdom Viridiplantae; phylum Streptophyta; class Pinopsida; order Pinales; family Pinaceae; genus Larix; species Larix kaempferi. The sequence goes on from BSBM01000264.1 coordinate 2,237,564, forward strand.
TATATATATTTATTGTACCCTTATAAGAGATGTGTTATTCCTCTATAAGGAAGTGTCGTCATGTGGATTGACAAGTGTCGCAAGTGTGTGAACTTGCCGATGGGTTATTAGACCACCATTTGGGGTCGGCCCGGAATTATATATAATATAATGTGGATGTATCTAAGGAGACAAGTCGGCCCCAGTAAGTCACTGGGCAAAAAGGTGAGTATAAATAGAGATAGGAGATCTCTATTTTACTCACTCTCGGAAAAGTATCTATCTCTCTCTCTGAAAAGTGGCGCACTAGTGAGGAGGAGGAGGATCATCTGCTAGGAGACTATCTCAGTATTGTTTGGTTGTATTTTGGTTGATCCATTTCTCTCTCTATCTCTGAGGAAGTTGTGGGGTTTTTCACCTTAGGGTTTTCCCCACGGAAACTCTGTGTCTCTTGTCTCTATGCTTTTGATTCTTGTGATGCTTGTGATGCTTGTCATATTATGATTGTCATGCATTGATATACTGTAGATGTTATTCTCTCAGCAAAGATCCTATAGTATTGTAATTAATACTAAAAATTTAACATCTCATGATGGTAGGATTTTAGGTGTAACAATGATCAGAGTGGCACAATGGTAGTATGGTGGTCCCTTTTTGAGATTAGATGGGGATCTTGACTTTCGCAAGATGAGATTCTTAGTAGATCAGTTGAGTGGGAATTTGGTTGAGTGGTTGCATTAAATATTTACTCTTATTATTGGAATTGGTTAGGAGTTTTCCTATGTTAGTACCTTGCAGGACCATACTTTGAGGAGAGTATACTACACCTCCTTTCGATTGGTTTGGAATCATGAAAACATTTTCATCCTTAATGTGGTTCAGGTTGCGGGATATAGAATTGATGACTGGGTCCATTTTAAATTGCATCCTTATGAAAATTCATCACTAAGGAAGGGGGTAGAAAATTCAATGAGCATAAGTTGGGGAAAAAGAAGAAGCATTACCACTCCCATGTTTAAATTGCTTGAGGACAAGCAAGCTTGGGTGGGGAGGACTTTCATGTCCCAAACATTTTGCTATGGAACACTCCATTGGACTAGGGGATGAAATGGCCTAAGTCACTTGGTAAAATGATGAAAAATTATCAAGGTGGTGATGTGGGTCAAGTATTTGTATAGTTTGATGTCCAAATTGTGAAATGATGCAACATTAGGCGAAATTGGACAAGGAGGGTGCATAAGGAGGTGAAAGGAGGGCGCATAAGGAGGGGAAAAATTGGGCCCCATGTGAGTTGTAATTCCCACAAATTCAAATTCTAAGGTGAAAGAAGACATCATGAAGGCATAAATTCAAATTTTTAACTCCCAAGATGTTTCATTAAGAGCCATCTCATTAGTTGTAACTCTTCAGGCTAGAAATAGAAAATCTATGACAATCTATGACATCTATGACAATATTATGACAACTTATGACAAGAATCGATTCCTACGATAGCTTATTACAACTTATGACAGCCTATGACATGTTTCAAGTCCTAAATTTATCCAAGGAGGGCATTAGAGGAGAGAGTGAGCCCACATGATAGGGTAACTTCCCCAAAATCAAGCTAAGCCTCTCTAATTCGAATGGCCAAGGAAGATGAAGGTATTATTTGTTCAAATAACATTAGAGAGGAAGTAAATGTGTGCCAAGGTATCATTCGCTCATGAAAATATCATTAATTATTATTGTATTAATATTTTGTGAAAGAATTCTAGAATGAGGGGTAAAGGGCTCAATGTAATCTATAGAAAGGATGTAGGCCTCTTTGGAAAGAGCTTTTGGAAATTTTGATTTTGAATAGGAGATATCTTGTGGATTTCATGGCTTGGGAGATGATCCCCATTCTAACTTGGTGTATGTGCCCCTTGCAATTGTGAACTAGTTTTGGTGATGAAATATTTCACCCTAGATAGTAGAGAGGAGAAGATCACCCTAAGCTTCATTGTAGTTTATTATTGAGAGGAGAATTCACCTTAATATTTATATATAGATAATATTTCAGATGTTTATGATCATATACATTAGTGGGGTCTAATTTGTGATGGTGTGTTCAAGTTCCAGTTAGTAGAAGTGTGGATTGTGGTGGTTTCCGGAGTGCAGTGTTTATGGTGTTTTTTGCTTGAGGAGGGCACACTTGTGGCTATCCAAAATTAATGAAGGATATTCAAATGGTTGAGTATCAATGATATTTGATGGAATGCACACTAGAGGAGTCATATCTTTTATTTTGGGTTGAAATATTGCTTGTGGAGGGCGCAACAGTGGAAGGAAATCACTCATTTGGAGCAGTAATTATTCCTCCTTTCTTTGTGGTTCGTAGCAGAAATTTATACTCTCTTTGTAGCATATATTTATTTGTATTCCGAGCTTCTACAACATCCATTTATGTACTCACATAAAATTTCCCACTCGTAATAAAAATCACAATGTTTTCCTCTTATGTTGTACAATGTTTTAAGCACGGGTTGATCTATGAGTAAATGGTTAATCTATGAGTAAATATGTTGTTGTATGGTTGTGTAAACTTGGTGTATGGGTTTGAAAAATTCATATCAGCCTCTGAAATCTATTAGTAGCCTATTTGTCTTGAATTAAGTGTATTTGGAAGCTTTTAGTGTCCATTTTGGAGTTTACAGGTGTGTATGTTTGCAATATTGCACATGAGTTTTGGGGGTCGAAAGTTAGTTTCTAGTTCAACCATTTCTGAGTGTTTTTGGGTTTTGAAACCTATTCCATTGTGTTTGGAGTTTTGTTTCCAGTAGGAAACACTTTTTATTTCATCCAAAACAATTTATGTATTCCCGATCACTAACTCATATGGGCAGAGAATCCGACAGTAAGAAGAAAATCAAAAAAATTATCGGAAGTTACATGCATTTTTTTTTAAATCCCAACATTCGTCGGATATGCCACATACCATCGGATACCAAATGGTTGACCAAATCACGGTGTCATAAAACCGATGATTAACTAAAATAATGCTTTATCTGTGTGACCGAATATCTAATAGCTTCGACATTGTTGCCATACTTGCGACGGTTTTCAAAGGTTGTAGGGCCTATTTCATACAGTTCATAATATGAAATTTGGTGAGGAAAAATGTCACATGGAATTCCTTAAGTAGGCCAAGGAGACATGGGATCTGCATTAGGGGTTTCAAAGGATCGAAATGTTACTACCCTTGTAAAAGATGCAAGGGATTGAAGATAAGGAGACTTCTAATAACAACAGCTAAAAGACATTATAGAAACTATGGACACGCTGAAGAGGATTGCATGAATATCATCCATTAGTAAGTTATTCATTATATGTATTTTTATTGCATATTGCTTTTGTAAATGCTAATAATAAAATGCAAATTCCTCAGTAAATCCTACATGTTAGGGGTTAGGGGTTAAGAGTAACAATTATCTCTCATCCTACATGTTAAGAAAAATAATAATTTTGCTATTTTTTTTCAACATATTCTTAAACATCTTGATAAATTGCACAAGATTCACCACATTTATTTGTTTTATTTGTTCGTTTCTATCGTCCAAGCTGGCTGCTTGATATAGAATACCAACTCCTAAGTACACCTGACTTTTGGATGGACAATAACCTATGAACCCCTAATCCCTTATCCATTGATCCCTTATAAACCCTCAAACCATTAAGTAATACCCCTATCCATGACCCATAATTACCCCATATTAAACCCTAAACCCTAATGCTCATACCACTGGCACGTTAACCCCTAATCCATCAACTATCAACCCCTTGTAAATTAAAATGTGGTTTCCAACTTGGGCCGAGGAAAGTTGACATCCCTTTAAAACTTGTGCTCTCCAAGCAATATAAAGAAAGAATATGACATTATAATGATGAAGGAAAAATAAGATCATTATGTTTTCCTATGTTTATTGTGACTATATATATCAGAAAGTGTATCTCTTCCTACATGTCAAGAAAAGTTACATTTTTCCTAGATTTTTTCAACATGTTCTTAAATATCTTGATAAATTGCACAAGCTTTATCATTGATTAGTTGTCTTTGTTTATCTCTCATCTAAGGTGTCTTTGTTTTCCTATATTATATTTGTAAATTTTTGTATCATTTAAATATTTCTTATATACACTAATATTACTTTAATTTTTGTAATTGTAATTATTGGTCCCCCTAAGGCATTGCTCGAGGAGGAAGAGGTGAAGTTTGTACAAGTGCCTATTCAAGAACATGGAGAGAATATTGAAGATCGAGCTAATGATCCTATGGAAGAATATAATGATGACGATAACACATTTGAAGAATATGAAGAACATGGGACAAATGATTTATCAAGGAGACATTTAATAATAATGGAATGGATGATGATGGAAACCAGTTTGATGGTGCTTATGATATACTTGTACTTCATAGGGAAAGTGAACCTATTTATGAAGGCTCAGAAACAAGTCTTCTCTCTGTTATATTGTTGTTGGTGAACATAAAGGTTGTAAATGGTTTTTCAAACACATGTGTCACATAACTCCTAAGGTATGTAATATATTTTGTCACATTTAGTACATGATGACAAAGCTTTTTTTTCCCCTTTTTTTAATGTTAGTTGATCATCATCGACTATAACATTTGGATGCAATGTGTATGACTAATATTCTTTACATTAACAAGTATTTTTTTATGTTGAATATTATTAGGTGAATTTATGTTACCACCACCAAATGTTTTACCCTGCACATACTGATATTTACATGCCATAATGAAAGATGTTGGAATGGAGTATCAAGCTATCCATGCATGTCCTAATGATGATATTCTATATTATAGAGAACATGCGTCAAAATACAAATGCCTGAAATGTGAAAAGAGTATATATCGGGTCGATAAAGTAATAAAAAAGGTGCCTTGCAAGGTTCTTTGTTATATTCCCATAATTCCACGTCTGCGACAATTGTTCAGGTGCAAAATCATAGCACAACTAATGGATTACCATGCAAAGAATAGAAGTGAAGATGGTGTTCTTCAAATGCCTGCAGATAGATATATCTTTACGAAGATAGAGGAAATATGGCCAAATTTTAAAGAAGAACCTCGTAACCTTAGGATTTCATTGGCAGCTGACAATGTCAATCCATTTGGAGAGCTCGGATCTATTAATTCGGTGTGGCCTATTTTTGTTATTAACAATGAAATTTCTCCATGGATGTCAATAAATAAGGATCACATAATGTTGGCAATAATTGTTCCAGGTATTAATTTGTTTAGAATAATTTTTTAATACGATAGAATCTCATTTGTATTGTTTGTTTCATAATTACGTGTTATGTTTTTTTGTTTATTAATATATGTTCAATTATGTTTTAAAATAATGTCTTATATATTTTTATTTACTCATGGATGTAGTAATTATGTATTGTATGTTCAATCAAATAGGTAAATACCATGTCAAAGATATCAATGTATATATAGATCCTCTTATCGATGAGTTACTAGAGTTATGGAGGGGCATGATTATGTATGATATCTCTAGACCAATGAATTCACAAAGGGAATTTCAATTCCATGCAATGCTTGTATGGACAATTCATGATTCCCCAGGGCTAATACATTTATGTGGAATGTTATAATAATGTTACCCTACACTTTAATAGTGTTTAATTTTATGAAGTTTATATCATGCATGTTTTTTAAATAATCCCTTCATTATACATACTTAAAATTATTGATATGAAAATTAATACATCTCTTGTAGGTCTTCAAACAAAGGGTAAATTTGTATGTCCAGTTTGTGGTCTTCATATGAAATCTCGTCGTTCAAGAAGTTTAGGAAAGGAGGTGTTTGATGAGTATATGCACTTCCTTACTAATAACCACATGTATTGGACTACTGAAAAATATATTTTCAATGGGAAAAAAGATACTAGACTAAAACCACGAAGAATGACACCTCATCTATGGAAGAAGCAATATAAAATATATCCATATTGTCAAGGTATGGATCAAATTGTCTATGTATCATATGCATGAAATGTTTGGAATATTTTATATTTTTATTGCATTTTGATCACTTTACAAATTGACAAGTGTTGTTCTAATATCTTTAATTATGATTCATATTGAACGTCGTGATCAAGGAATCAATAATGAGGTGCTTCTAGGAGGAATAACAAGTTATCCCGAGCAATTCAATAGGCTCCCCTACTATGAGCATCTTGAAATTGTTCATCTATTTGATACAATGCACATTGGGAAGAATGTAACAGAGACCTTATGGCGAATATTAGATGGAAGGAGAGATAAAGAAAAAATTGTCAAGATTTGCAATGACATTAAGGAGGCCAATCATGCAATGTAAAGTGTTATTCATTCAAATAACAATGGAGACACCTTAAATATAAGCGCCCTTCCATGGTTATTGACAGAGCAACAAAGCAAGGATGTTAAAGAGGTTATTGATAAAATCAAATTTCCCACTGGATTTTCTTTAAACATGACGAATATATTGTCATGTACCAAATTGGCATTAGGTCACAATATCCTAATCACATTGGACATATTCATTAGAGTTTTTCAAACTGATGCTAAGGGTCAAATAATTGCCAAGGAGGAAAATTACTATTTTCTTAGGTTTGGGGTGGAAGCTTTGGGATTTGGAATAAGGGGAATAGTAAATGGTGTTTGAACATTAGAATGGCATAAATATTCAATAAAGGGGCTAAATAAATATATATATAAGTGAAAATCAAAGTTGCATTTGATCATGAAGACACATGGAGGAAGGGGGACCCACATATGGCTAGATTTCCACACTACACTTGGCATCATTCTCTCACCAATTCGAATTCAAGGTGAATGGTAACATAATTGGGGGATTTGAAAAGGTATTATTCATTGTATGACTCATCCAAGGTCGAAATTTAGAGGAAGAGTAACTCCCATGGAAGAGGAAGAGGCAATTTGGAGTTAGTGAGACACTTGGGCTAGATTCCCTAGCTCTATGACAACAATGATGAAGATGCTATTACACCTATGACACAAATCAGACATGAAGGCTGAAATATGACATATATGACATGTCTGGGATAAAAATAGCCTCCAAGAGGGCACTCAAGGGAGTTAGAGCAGCTAAGATGCTTCCACATGTGATTTGGTGGAAGTGGGAGACTAGGAATTGGTGTACAAGTGGCGTTCTTTGGAATCTCTTCCCAACTTGAGTTGGCATGAGTCTATTGGAAGGAATTCGACCCATGGAGGACATTAGAATTTTATAAATGTCAATAAAAAATAATGAAACCATATTTTTATCATTTGAGAAATTTTCAATTGCATTTGTGAGGAGGGAGAGCTAGTGGATGACTAGTTTCTTGCCTTAGCCAATTTCGAGGGTGAAAGATTCCCATCCAAGTTGGTAATTGGAAAGGCCATTCATACATTTCATTTGGATATTTAATGGAGTGCTTATTTTCAGGTGTAATCTACAGGTAATCTCATGGTTTCTTCTATTGCAACACACTCTCTCAACCATTTCCAGTTTTGATGGCATATTCTTGACCCCTGAGGGAGGGCGTTTTTTGTGAGCTCGTGTACTCTTTGGGAGAGATTATAATGATCTATTTATGTTGTAATATGATTAATATACTCTGTTGTTCATCTACAGAAATTTTCAGGTCGAAATACCAAGTGGTTATATGTAAAATGGATTATTAATGAGAAAACAGTGACCATTCCCCCACTAGGTTGATGTATGCCAATGTATTGATGATGATTTCGAATGGAATAATATTTATCTAATATATTTATGATGTATGGACTTCCATTGATGACTATTACAATTTTCATGTTCAGCACTTAAGCATTTGGATCCATCTTGCTCAGTTTTATTTTATTTGAAGAAGATTTAATGTTATTTCCCCCAAGGTCGAACTAGTGATTTTTGTTGCTGTTTGGGAGAATGTTAGAACAGAATTAATAATTTATTGATGGTGAAAATGAGACCTAAATAATGTCCCTCAAACATCCCTTACCTCTTTTCAGAATTTTGAGTGAGTTTGGAGGCATTTGGAGAGTCATTTTCAGTACTTACCCTGGGGGGATTTGAACCCCAAATTGCTAGTTAAATTCCATACTTTGTCCAGAATCTTAAACCAGTTTGAAGAAGTATTTTGATGGTCATAAATCATACATGAACATCATAATCAAGTACAAATATCATTCATACACCTTCACTGAATATTTAGAGGCATTTGGAGCCAATTAGAGACCTAGAGATCAATACTAGTCAAAGGGAAATTACTAGTAAAGTTCCCTACATTGGCCATAATTGAAAGAGGATTTGCAGAAGTATTTTAAAGGTAAAAAATAATACATGAAACACAAATTTATGTTCTAGCATCATCCATATACCTTCACAGAATATTTGGGAGCATTTGGGGCAAATTGGAGACCTAGGCATCAAAACTAGTCAAAGGTCGAATTTGGGGAAAAAGTGAAAAATTGGTCCTTTTAATAAAATTCTTAAAAAGGGACATTATGTATACTAACAAAGAAAGGTGAATTAGGTTGGGTAAACACTCATGATTGGCATACCTTAATTAAGGTAATTATTTTTGTGTATATATTTGTATACTAGTGAAACATCTTGTTAGTGTTTTTTTCTCTACTAATTAATTTGGGAATAAATAATGATTGATATTTTTTTATAGTATGTTCTACCTCTATCTCTCCCAACAAAATTTGAAAAGAATATCAAACAATTTATGTATTATCTGTGAAAAATACATGAGGTAAGTGGCAATTTATATTCAAAGTGTAATATGTTCATTAATTCGTTGTACAACTTATATTTTACTGCATGCATGTGTTTTACATGTAATGTAATATATACTTTTTTGTTGAAACCAATAATTTTCTTGCATCATTTGTAGATGGTTGTCATCTAAAGAAATAGAACAAGAAGGTATAAAGTATTGGAGGAGACAAATTCCTAGTCTAATGTGTGAAATGCAAAAGTATCTACCTCCATCATTTTTCAATGCACACGAACACTACCTCATACACCAAATTGAGGAGATTGAAAAGTTTTTACCTGTACACACAAGGTCAATGTGGATGGTTGAGAGGCACTTGAAATCACTCAAGGATTTGGACAAACAAAGAGCACATCCAAAGGGTTCTATGGTAGAGGGATATATGGTATATAAAACCATGGTTTATATTACTCAATATAGTTCTCAAATAACTGTAAGCATTAATGTGGATCGCATTTGGGATGTCAAGTCCATCAACAATTCTGAAGGGAAGCACCTATTGGGGAAAGGTAGAATGAGTAAAGTCAGATGTAAGTAGATGGTGGATATTTATAATACATTTTACTTTTTGTTATTATGTATGTAGAGCTTATTTAATTTTTAGTCTTCTTGCATAACCCATTAATAATATGAATGTATTCCTTGGTAAGTAATTATATGTGAATTATTTTATTTTAATACATCTAGTTCAGAGTGGGATGCAATACATTTATATATTGTAAACAATCTTGATTAGATGAAGGTGTGGATTGAATGATGTAAGGAATCTAATAATGGTAGGTTAACATGGGAAAGTGTGTCTACATTGGTCAAAGAAGCTAAAATTAAGCAAGATACAAATCTTACTCAGAGGGAAATTGATTTAGCACATGGTTTAAAATATAAATATGCAAACATTTTTACCCATACTACTTAGTCTTTTTTAATATTATATTGATGCATATGGCCTTTTTTTCTTAATTTGTATAATTTCCAAGTATAAATATATTTATGACTTGACAATATGTTTTGTTTACATGTCTGGCATATTGCAGTTGAAACACCACAAGGCTATGTGGTGCAATGGCCGCAAATTTTGCATCAAAAAGATGGATGAAAAGATGAAAAATTCTGATATTGGGATAACTACAGTACTTCAAGTTACTAATGTTTCCTCTAGGAGTGACAGACATTGCCGAGAATTTGAAAATTGATACTATGGGTTTTTCGATGATATATTTGAGTGTGACTTTAATTCCTTCAAATTTGTTATGTCTAGTGTCAAATGGTACAGGCTGCGAATGAATGAACGTGATCCTGATAGAACTATTATTCAACATGCTAAAGGATTTACCATGGTTAATACAAGGAATTTTGAGCGAGGATAAGATCCCTATGTTCTTCCAAGCCAATGCGAATAGGTATTCTACTCAGAGGTTCCAAGTATAGCGCGTTGGTCATAAGTTGTTAGATATGATCCAAGAGGAAGGCCAGTAAAGTATACTATAGCAGAAGAAGATGATATTGAAGAATAATATGACATAGAGGATAATTTAGTTCATGTTTCAAACAAAGATGTCGAAGGAATTCAAGCATATGTGCATGGCAATGTTCTGGATGAAGATGAAATTGACGATGTGTCAGATAAATAACTTGAAAAAGTCAAACCAATTGTAGGAGATCATGTTCTGGATGATGATATAGACGATGATGATATGATTGGAATTGACGACAGTGGTGATGATGACGATATGTCCAATCCTTTCCACATGAACTCTGAACCAGATGTTATAGATGATGAGTTGGATGAAGAAGAAGATTAATTATATCAAAATGTTGAAATGTACATTGTATGTATTTAATTATATGTTTTCAGTTGGTTTGTTCTATTTCATATGTATTTATATGGTTTGTTGTTTTCACAACACTTGTATCCCACAAGAAGGCCTCGACACCTATGTTCACCCACTTGACCTTGTTTACCTCGAGTCATTTCTTTTAAAATTATTTCGAGATGCACGTTCATGCAATATCTAGTGCGAGGGAAATAATTAACAAGTACTTGATAAATTGCACAAGCTTCATCATTTATTTATTGTCTTTTTATTTTTCTCTCATCTAAGTTTTTTGCTCCATATAGAGAAGTACGAAACCATTCTTTAAAAAGGAAATGTCGTCTAGCACCTTCTTCTTGACACCAATATCATGGGCCTTAGAATGATGCATGTTGGTTTTGAATGACACGGGTGATGAATATAAAGATCAGGACAACCATGACTTGTATGGGGTATGATGGGAGATACATGCAATATGACAACCCAAGAAAGTTCAAATGAAACTAGGACAAGATATGAGATATAGAGTACTAGCCGCTGTCTAAGTCATATTTGAGTCTGGAAACCCTCCCATATCGTTGAGTCCTCTTTAAATGTGCATCCATGCTCAAGGATTAAATCCAAGAGGTGAAAGATTACATAAGTGAAAGTAAAATACAAGTAATTACAAAATCCACAAGTATGCCACCAAAGGTGATCAAATCCAATGGATATTTATCAAGGATTGATCTCCTACTAAAGGTTATATCATTATAATCCCATGAGAAAGTACCCTAGGGTGGAAACCTAAAAATCAAGACACTAAGGTGACTCTTTACACTAAGTGGTCAGGGGGGAGCATACTTGCAGCCGAGTCACTTGAAATTGAATCATAGTTTTAACACAGTTTTAAGGACTACCCAAAAATTTGGGAGCCCAATTATTCATTTAGAGTTGGGTGAACATATTTTAAGTCCACTGTATGAAGAGAGAGGGCTATGTAGGAAGCCTCACCCCCTATTAAGAAAGAGATGGATGTCTTCCTGATTCACACAATGTTACAATGATCTTTCCCAAGTAATCAACTTTAAATATCTGATTTTGATAAGTCCTAGGGAGTTAAAAACCACCACCCCACCTAAAATCCAAGACACTAGCCTATATATTGTTGGTGTTCTAGACCAAAAGAAAAGAAGTCTAAGTTTTTTTACTATGATAGTTAATTTTAGTGTATATTGCTTAGTTTGGTGTGAAATGTGTGCACTTGAAGTGTGAGTTGCTGGAAATAAATTTTATAAATGAAAGCTTAAAAGAAAAAAACACTTGGAAATTTGTATTGACAGGAGTCATATTTCTATTGACAAGATTTTTCATATGGTTGTACTACTTGATCCCCATAACTGGTTGGAGGGCTAGGGGAAGATAATAAGATTTATTCTACTCTATCAAACAAGTAAGAAAGATAACCAGGGTTTCAAGAGAGGTGTAAAGAGAGGAATTTGTGAATATTGTTCTCCTTGTTGGCTCTTCTAAGGTTGAATGGATGAGTAGGAGGAGAAGTTCCTAGATCCAAAAATATTATGCACAAAGAAGAGGAAAGGGTCCTAGCTATTGCAAAACCATAGATTTTAATTGTTAAACAAATATAAAATTAAATCAATCTAATATAATTTCTAGATTCAATGAGATCAAAGCATGTGCTTTCAAACCATGACATAAAATCAATACAAGTAAAGAGTGAGGAAGAGAGAAAATCGTATTACCAAGAAGAAAGAAGTGCATCAACAATATCCATACTAATGAAGTGATGTAATGGCTTCAAGTCCCTTCTCCTAGCAATTCAATCGTTTTCAAGGATTTCTTATGTCCAATGGTCTTCAATGCCTTCAAAACATTTCTCAGTCTTCAAACCACCATAAGCAAAGTGGGTCAATATTATGAAAATTATTAAAAAAATAACAAAATAATTTAAAACATATAAAAAAAATTATTTTATTTAATTTTTAAAATTATCAAAAAACATGCAAATTAAAAAATAAGAAAACAAGATTAAAAAAATACAAACTAAACCATATATATATATATATAACATGCATTATACATTATTCCATACAAATGCCGGCCCGATCCCCTATCGCCATTCGAGCTACCCGACTCACTTGTCACTATTCGACCCCACCATGATCACCTACCACAGTTCAAGCCCGACTTTGATATCCTTTCACCTTTCGAGCCAATTTGACCACCTTTGGAGATCCTTCAACACACACGGATGGAATGCATACCTGCAGGATCGATCTCATCCGGATTGACCCTACTACTTTATTCACGACCCCTTCCAAACCTACCAAACCCTACTACTCTGTTCACGACCCCTGCCAAACCTTCCAAACCCTACTACTCTATTCACAACCCCTTCCAAACCTGCCTACCCTGCTACTCTGTTCACGACCCTTACCAAACCTACCAAACCCTAGCGTTCATGAACCAACCACCTGCTGGAGCAAAGGTTAGAGTGATTGGAGCATCTAAGTCAAAGGAAATTTGGAGCAATCAAAGACAAAGCGACCCAGTTGTGATGTCTCCAAGTTGTGACGTGTCCAAGCCAAAATGTCAATGGTATGCACCCTTACTCACGAAAAAAAATTCCTTTCGTATTTGTCAAGGATTTTTGGAGTCAGTTCTATCCCAAGTGACTAGAGGGAAGCCTCGTCTCTCCTAAAAATTCTCATTTGAAACTCAACCATTAAGGATCCAAGGTTCAAACTCCATCACTATCCCATATATGATTTTGAAAATGTTTTACAACATATAGATGATATCTCATTGAAACAACTTGTTGACTATTGAGTTACTTATCTTAGTATTTGGTTTATGCCCTCCATAGTTTCATCTTGTTGTTTCCCCCAATCTCTTGTTTAAAGTAAATATCTGATCATAGGAATTCATTAACCCTATGATTAAACCCCCTTCTCAAGAGTTAGTGGCTAATATTTCCATGGAATTGAATAGGGTTTCCAACATATCTTTTGTGGTAGGTGTTACTACATATTCTTCCTAGCCTATGCTAACCTTAATTTGAATATTGAAGAACACATAAATTTTGAGCAAATAATTCCCACTTTGACTTAAGATATAGACAGGAATGCAACTAGTTAAGTGACATGATTACTTATACCTTGAGATGCAATTTAGAATTTCTATAATCACTCATTGATAGATAGTTCTAGAAAATTATTTTATTTGATCTATGTTGGTTGTTTTCATTAATTGAAGATGATGTTACAATTGCAGTTTGATGGGAAAATTTGATTTCATGCCTATCTAGTTGATGATGGTTCTATGGTTTAACCCAACTAGCCAAATATTTTTTTGGTGATTTGGGTTCTTTCTAGAACTGTGATATTTCAGTCTAATATTGAGGTTAGTTATATTAGATGTAGGCTTAATTTATTTTAGGTATGAGAAGCTACTTTGATGTTTTATAAACCGGTGAAGATAAAGAACAAGCAAAATGGTGGCTAGGCCAGTAATATTTTTAGATTTATTATTTTATGAATATGTATATCTTACTTATGATATATCTTGAATATTTTGTTAATAAATTACCCATATTGGCATCCAATCATAAGTTGTAGAACTTAGTGTGTTCACCTGACTACCTCTAAAAGTAGTACTAGTAAGATTATGGAAATTTCGGCCATGAATAATAACAAGGGATGTCAATGTCAATGAGATTGGTATTCACAAGAAATCACTTAAATCCATTTTTTATTCTATAAGAACATATTTGTAGCACATGGTGTTTTAGATTGCATCCTTTCCTAGGTCATGGGATATGAAAAAAGTGTACATAAAGTTGTGTTGAAGGAGATTAAGGTTTTTTTTTATATGTGTTAGCTAAGCCTATACAAAAATACAAAGGGTGACAATTCGTCCCTACCACCATGGAGGTTATAAGCTAACACTTCTACTTTAAGTACACTAACAAGAAAGGAAACATGTATGTCATTATAATTTCCTGCATAGTGTGAGAGACCTTCATAATGGGATTTACTAATGTGCATTTTTTTGACACAAGGGATGGTAATACTCTCTTCATTGATAAAAGTAGGATGATGGTTTTATCTAAGTATGATCACATATATCCTTAATACATTGGGAGTTTAATAGAGTCTCATTTGTAGAATATGATTATTTTATTATAATATGGCGTATGGAGGAGGTGGATTTTTGTAATGTGCCTTGTTAGAAATTTTATTAAAATTGCAATTTTCCACTTTTTTCCTTGGTTCGACCTTTGACTAGTTTCGATCTCTAGGTCCCAAATTTGCCCCAAATGATCCCAAATATTCTGAGAAGGTATATGAATGATATTAGAACATAAATATGTGTTTCAGGGATGCCTTTGTACCTTTAAAACACTTCTGCAAATACTCTTTCAATTCTGGTCAATGTAGGTAACTTTACTAGTGATTTCCCTTTGACTAATATTGGTCTCTAGGTCTCAAATTGACTCCAAATGCCTTCAAATATTCAAGGAAGGTGTATGAATGATATTAGAGATTGAATATGATTTTCAGGGATAAAATATGGCCACCAAAAGACCTCTGAAAACTCTCTTAAGATTCTGGATCAAGTATGCAATTTTACTAGTAATTTGGGGTTCAAATCCCCCTAAGGTAAGTACTGAAAACGGCTTCCCAAATGCCTCCAAACCCACTCAAATTTATGAACAGAGGTATGTAATGTGCTAATTATGTTATTAAGGTATCATATTCACCATTAATGGTTTATTACAACTGTTCTCACCCTATCCCATTCAACTGCAAAAATTGCCAATTCGACCCTTGGGGAAATGGCACTATTTCTTCTCCCAATGCAATTAAACTGAGTAAAAATACTTCAAATGCTCAAGTACAGTACATGAAACTTGTAAAATACATCCATGGCAGTCCATTAATCACAAATTCATCATAGAATCATCCATTCATTCGAAATCATCATCAATACATTGGTTCACAACAAGGTAGTGGGGAAATGGCATTGTTCTTCCATTAAAAATGAGATTTATACATTTCTACTTGGCATTTCGACCTGAAACTTTCTGGAGATGAAGAACAGAGTATTTAATTCATATTACAAAAGAAATTGGGCATTAGAAGCTCCCCCAAAGAGTACAATAGCTCACCAAAAACGCCCTCCCTCAAGGATCAAGAATATGCCATCAAAACTGGAAATGGTTGAAGGAGCGAGCTGCAATAGAAGAAACCATGAGCTGCCTTGTAGCTTAAAACTAAAAATAAATACTCCATTAAAGCTCCAAATGAAAGGTCTGAATGGCCTTTCCAATTGCCAACTTGGATGGGAATCTTTCACCCTCGAAATTGGCTAAGGCAAGAAACTAGTCATCCACTAGCTCTCCCTCTTCACAAATGCAATTGCAAATTCTACAAATGATCAAAATCCATTCTCATACTTCATTTATAAATTTTATAACCAAAATTAGCCTTCTAAGGGTCGAAATCCTCTCAATAGATTCAATAGATTTCCATTTAGGAAATATTCCACATTTGCCACTTGTCTCCTAGTTCCAACCTTCCATCTTCTCCCAAATTCGATTTTGGGTCTCTTTGGCTTCTCCAACTCCCAAATTCGACTTCCTTGAGCCTATTTTTGGGGCTGACATGTCATAGTGGTCAGATGTCAGAGGTCAGGTCTGCAATTTGTCATAGTTGTCATAGATGCTCCATCATTGGTGTCATAGGGGCTAGGGAATCTAGCCCAAGTGTCCATAAACTTCCACTTTGACTCTTTATCTTCCATGGAGGTTACCAATCCTTCCCAATTCGACCTAAGATGCTCAATGAAATGTGTTATGACTTGCCAACTCACCCAAGAGTGTTCACATTCCCATTAATTCGAATTTGCAAAAGAGATATACCATGTATTATGAAAAATCAAGCTAGTGTGGGTCCCACATCCTCCATATGTCTCCAAAACCATTTGTCACCTAGGATTTCTCGTGAATTTCTTTATTCAATCTATTTATTAAATACTTGAACCCTTCTAATGTCTAAACATCATTTATTATCCCCCTTATTCCAAATCCCAAAGCTTCCACCCCAAACCTAGGAAACTAGTAATTTTCCTCCTTGGCAATTATTTGACCCTTAACATCAATTTTACAAACTCTAATGAATATGGCTAATGTGATTAGGCCATTGTGACCCAATTACAAATTTGGGACATGACAATTTTCCATTATCTATATTCTTTTGGCCAAGGAATTGGATTCTAACCAACATAAGTGTATATAGAGGTATCCTAGTTTGTAATGATAGAATACAAGTATGGGTGTCTAAGTTTGGCTTGTTTCTAATAAATGAGCTTGGATTTCAACAATATGATGTATACAATCATGATTATCTATTTGGATTATTAACATATAATCCTTGTATCACTTCACCATTTTGGATGTTATGGATGTTATGGAAGCCATATTCCTCAACATGAGGAATATTAAGGGCATTTAAATACTTAAGCAAAGTTGTAAATATTTAGGCTAGAATAATGCAATAATCCCTTTGTTATTATAAGGAGTGTGAATAGTAGTTGTTATCATTCGCATGGGGTTATGTAGTTTAGATACTCATATCCATATTTTCACCAAGTCATTATTGAATTGATATAGAAAAATAGACTTTACAACATATGCCTTCAATACTAGGATCTAACTAAACATCCATGCCATACGACCTTCATAATTTACTTTAAAGATGTTTTCTATGATCATGTGAGTAGGCAAATTATTAGTAATTATGCTAGACAAAAATTAAATCCTCCTATACGTTATGAATAATGCCTTCCTCATAGATCATATATTTGATCCATGTTGTGAATAGATCATCCATGTTGTTAAAAAATATGATACATTACTACTAAAGTCACCACAAATAAACTACTATAGATCACTTGTATAATAAACTCAAACTCAAACTTAGATCTTCAATTATGTTCTTATGGTTTCCTAAAGATGTTTCATCAAATCCATTATGACACTCAATGATTGTATCTCTGATTTGATGGAGAGTTATAGAGTGTACAACCGAACAAGTATTTGTAAGATCTATCTTCGTTGAGTGAGGCAAGTTCGGGTATAATAGAGGAAATGAAGACGTCTAGTAGGTCTAACAGGTGAAGATCAACTAGAGGTGAACAGATCAAAAGAAAATGAGAGCATATGGGGGGTCATTTTATTATGGTGATGAGAGCATATATGACATCGAGCTTCCCTTGAGGTACAAACATCTAGTGAAACGATGGGTACCCAATGATATTTCTCAAATAAACACTAATTTTTGTGTCAACGCGAGAATATACTGCATTGCTCCATTGTCATTACATGGTTTGGGGATATTTTCCATGGATGGCATAAGGGTCTGTGACGGTAGATTAATTGAATTGATGGAGTATGTCAGAACCTATTACAACTACACATATTGGATATAGCTAGTCAAATATAAAAAAATTATGTGAAGATATGGTGTAGATGCAAATTACATACAACTAAAAGACAAGGATCATAATAAAGGAGAATCAATGTATATTGATGGAACGCCAAAAGTGTTAAATTTTGAGCATTAATTCACAATACTCTTGGATCTTTACTGAGAGAATAACATATGCAGTATATCAATGCATAACAATCACAATAAGCATGACAAGCATCACAAGAATCAAAAGCATGAGAGACAAGAGACACAGAGTTTCCGTGGGGAAAACCCTAAGGTGAAAAACCCCACAACTTCCTCAGAGATAGAGAGAGAAATGGCTCAGCCAAAGTACAACCAAAATACACTTGAGATAGTCTCCTAGAGCAGATGATCCTCCTCCTCACTAGTGCACCACTTTCTGAGTGAGAGAAGTGTGTCTTTCTGAATGATCCAAATAGAGATCTCCTGATCTCTATTTATACTTAACCTGTTTGCCCAGTGACCTTATGGGGCCGACTTGTCTATCTGGATACATCCATAATATAATATATATTTTAGGGCCAACCCCACACATGGTGGTCTAATAACCCATCGGAAAGTACACACACTTGCGACACTTGTCAATCCACATGACGACACTTCCTTATAGAGGAATAAAACATCTCTTGTAAGGGTACAGTAAATATATATATAAAATACACAGATGAAATACATTTCGAAGTTACATATACATCAACACTCCCTCTTAACTAGGAAGGTATTTCTCGACACAGTTCTGCTAGACAAGTCTTCTTCTCGGGATCATCGTCATCATCATCGTCATTACTGCTACTATCTCAACCAATATCTGACTCTACTAGTCATAGGAAGTTCTACAAAGCCAATCCTTTTTCATACTGGATGTAGGCCCACCACCTGCAGGTCTTCATCATCTGTGCGAACGGTCTAATAGAGGTGGCCTCTCAGGACTAATGTTATGTGCAGATGCAATACCAGAAAGAGTATCCCAGGAACATTTATGTGCCTAAGCACAACCGACAAGATATCCCAGGACTGATCACATGCATCTCCTCCACAATACCTTTAAAGAGCATCCCAGGAACATTTATGTGCCGCAGCACGACCGAAAAGATCTCTAAATAGAATCCCAGGACTTATTATGAGCACACAGCTCAACCTCTCGAATCTCTAGGACTGATTACATGTGGATAAACAAAACCTTTAAAGAGCATCCCAAGAACATTTATGTGTTGTAGAACGACCGGAAAGATCTCTAAAGAGCATCCCAGGACTAATTACGAGCACACAACTCAACCTCTCGGATCTCCAGGACTGATTACATGTCTTCGTAGTAATACCTCATCCCAGGACTGATTATGAGCACACAGCTCAACCTATTAGATATCTGAGGACTGATTACATACTACATAGCAATACCGGAAAGAGTACCGTAGGAACATTTATGTGCCACAGCACGACCGGCAAGATCTCCCAGGACTGATTACATGCTATTTGCACAACCTGCCACATATCATCTCTGACCTCCAAGTATCAACCTGATACTTATGATCCCACGGATCATCATCACACAAAGAATCATCCTGATGCCCATGATCATACTGATCATCATCACTGTACCATCCTGATACATATCATCTGGAGCAACATTCTGAAGCTTGTCATCATGATCATCCTGATCATATAATGCATCCACCTGATGCATACCAAGTATCTACCTGATACATATCATCATACATGATCCACCTGATCATACAGTGTATCCACCTAATACAAATACAAATACATGATCTGGCACCTGATCATACTTGATACATATCAACATACATGATCTACCTGATCATACAATGTATCCACCTGATACATATACATATACATGGTCCAAGCATCCAACATGATGCATATACAAATACATACAAATGATCCAACCGATCATATCCAGCATCCGACATGATGTGTACATACATATAAATGATCCAATTGATCATATCCAGCATCAACATGATGCGTACATACATACAAATAATCCAACTGATCATAACATGCATCCAACATGATCATATACAGAGCAGTAATTGGAGCATCGTCCTGATGCTCATCATCCACCGCTTACATCCATAGCCATGTGAAGGATCCTCCTTCCAACATGCTTGGAATGGCTTCAGCAAATGTGTCCATCACTTCTTCCTCGAAGTGTCGTCGATCTGAAGAACACCAAGCCTCTCCCTGAAGTACTCGAACTTCACCCTGGCTAGTGGCTTCGTCAGCACATCTTCAATCTGCTCATCCGTCACAACATACAGGAGCTTCACAGCTCCTCTCTGCACCATATCCCTGATATAGTGATATTTGATCTCTATGTGTTTCGACCTGTTATGAAACAATGGGTTCTCGAACAGCTTCACACAACTCTGGTTATCACAAAAGATACCCGTAGCATCCAACGGGAGATCAAATAACTCAAAGAGTAGCTTCCGTAGCCATATTGCCTCACAACTAGCTGAACAGGCTGCAACATACTCTATCTCAGCTGTACTCAGTGCTATGCAGGACTGCTTCCTGCTAAACCAAGAGATCACACCTGATCCCATACTGAAGTAGCACCCAGATGTGCTCTTCCTATCTGAAGCACTACCAGCCCAATTTGAATCAACATAACCCTGCAGGTTAAACTTTTGATTCGATTCATACTTGAGCCCATAATCCACTGTACCCTTCAGGTACCTCAGAACATGCTTTACAGCAACCAGGTGAACACTCCTCGGATCCATCAGGAACTGGCTCAATGTTTTCACAGCAAAGCAAATATCTGGTCTCGTGTTCGTCAGGTACATCAAGGACCCAATCATCTGACGATACATAGAGACATCAACCGACTCAGATGAAGCATCACATAGAAGCTTCAGATTCGATGCCATGGGTGTGGCCATGGCCTTGCAATCCATCATCCCAAATATCTTTAGGATATCTACAGTGTACTTCCCTTGACCAAGGAAGATCCCACCTGAATTCTGCCACACCTCCATACCTAGGAAATAATGCATCATTCCCAAATCTTTCATATCGAACTCAGCAGCAAGCTTCATCTTAGTATCTACAATCAGTCTGTCATCTCCTGTTACAAATAATTCATCCACATACAGGAGTAGAATCACGGGATTCCCTTCCTCAACCTTGTAGTAGAGGTTGGAATCTACTTTACTCTTGGTAAATCCCAAACTAGATAGGAAACTGTCCATCCTACCATACCAAGTTATGGGAGCTTGCTTCAAGCCATACAAGGCTTTCTTCAATCTGCACACATGTGACTCCCTGTCAGGTCTTGGGATTGCATCTCAAACATCTTCTTCATGATCAACGGATCATGGCATTCCATTTCTTCATCCCAGATCCTGGGAACTTCAATATCTTGAATATATTCAATAGATATCTCTGTTGCTGGAACAAATATTGTAGTCCTTTTGTAGGTGAAGATATACAGTCTTTCCTACAAAACAAGTTAAATTGCATAATTAGAAACATCTCATAATTTTCAGAACAAATTCTTTACACATAACGAAATATGTCATGCAGTCATGCAGTTATCTTAGCCAATGCTTCAATACAACATTTATCCATGTTCCACAACTTTCTAGATGCCTTCCAGTCTCTACTAGAACATTGTTAAGAGTTTGCACTACTCCCAACATGTCAGCAAAGAGGTTTCATTCTAGATAAGTAGCACTGGAATGGTGTACAGTGCCATAGGCCACTTACCCATCACATGCATATTAGTAGTATACTGTTCATTAATGCAATCATTCTAATATGCACAATACATCTCCTAAGCATAATATTATTTAAACAAAAATAGGCAAGAAATGATAATTGAAATACTTATCTTTGTTTGTTTGTTGGGTGGACTCCCTCTAAGTCTTTTCTTCCTGGAAGGAGTTGCTGAAGTAGCTTCTTCTACACCTTTCTGTTGTAAAATGTAGGAAGATGGTCAACTCCCTCTGAAAATCTGCATTCTTACAGGAGATGCTGGAGTGTGCTCCCTCTTGATCTTTGCTTCCTGGATTACCTTTCCTTGAGCTTATATTCATCCTTGCTGACATCAATCTTCTTGAACCCTGAAAAGTATAATCTGTAAGCCTTTGAGCTTTCACTGTAACCCACAAAGATACCCTTCTTTCCTGAAGGATCTAGTTTGGTCCTCTTTTCCTTTGGGACATGAGTGTATACTGGACAGCCAAATATTCTGAGATGACCGACTTCAGGTTTCTTACCAGAAAATACCTCTTCTGGTGTCTTGTTGTCCAATATCTTGTGGGGTGTTCTATTCTGCACATATACAGCTGTTCTAGCTGCTTCTGCCCATATATGCATAGGTAGATCCTGGTCATGCAGCATTTCCCTTGCTGCTTCCATGATTGTTATGTTCTTCCTTTCTGCAACTCCATTCTGTTGATGATTATAAGGAGTAGTCAACTCCCTCTTAATCCCTGAATCACTGCAAAGCTTCTTGAAGTCACCTAAGGTGAATTCTCCACCATTGTCGGATCTGAATGTTTTGATCCTTTTGTCAATTTGATTCTCCATCAAGGTTTTGAATTCCTTGAACTTATCAAACACAGAGCATCTTTGTTTTTCAAGAAGTATACCCAAGTTTTCCTGGAGAAGTCATCAATAAATGAGACATAGTAAACATACCCACTTAGAGAACTGGATGACATAGGACCACATACATCTGAGTGGATGATTTCCAGGATATATTTTTCCTTGCTTTCACTGCTTGGGAAAGCCTTCTTAATATTCTTACCTTTTGCACATCCTTTGCAAACACCTTCATGTTTGGTCTTGATTTCAGGAAGACCCTCTACAACCTTGCTTGCAATTGGAAGTGCCCTATAGTGCATATGAGCAAGTATTTTATGCCAAAGTTCACTTGGCTCCATGGATTCATGCACCATGGCATGTTCAGGTTCTCCTTTTAATTTATACAAACCTCCCTCTTGCTCTCCAATCACTACTGCATCATCTATGGTCTTTCCCTTTGGCCACATTAGGACTTGGCCATCCACAAATGCAACCCTCATACCTTTTTCATCCAATGCAGAGATGGAGAGTAAGTTCTTCTTGAGCCCAGGTACATAAAGGACTTCTTTCATCTTCAAATATTTTCCAGAATCTAGGTTGTAGGAGGCTTCACCACTTCCTTTGATTGGGTATTGATAATCATCCCCAAGTTTCACCTTATGGGGTGATTCATGTTTAGATAGATTCACAAAATATTCCTTAAACCTAGTCATGTGTTTGGAAGCCCCACTATCAATTAACCAATCATTACAACCATGAGAGATAGTACCCGTGAGAGCAGAGATTAGAACATACTCTTCTTCACTTGATGAGTCATCATTACTATAATCACTTTCTGCCCTAGCCTTCTTCTTTGGAGGTTCATCATCTTCGGCAGCATGAGCATGGTACCTTCTTTTGTTACCCTTCTTCTTCTTGCTGGAGTTGTTGTTGTTGTGTTTGTCCCTTTTTTTCTTGGGACATTCTAAAGCAAAGTGACCCTTCTGATTACAAGTGAAACACCTTAGATCTTTCTTGTCTTTGTGAAAATGATGAGAAGATTTCTTCTTGTGATGGGATGGCTCCCTCTTGAACTTGCCCTTCTTAGTGTGAGTTGTGAGAGCTTGATATTCATTTCCCATCTTCTCTTCTCTTGCCACAATCCTTGCTTCTTCTTGAGAACACTCCTCCCATAATCTGTTGAAGGAGATTAACTTCTTTCTGGCATAGATCCCCTGGATAAAAGAGTCCCATGACCTAGGTAGGCCATTCAAAGTAGTCATAACAATTTCACCTTTCTCCACCATTTCATCTACAGTTTCAAGTTGTTCCTTGATCTGAGAGACCTTGGAGAAATAGGATTGAATGGTTTCTCCATTCGACATCTTGACCCCTTTCAATTGATTCCACAAGGTCATCTTCCGATTTATGTTCTTTCCTTCAAATAGCTTGGTCAAAGAGTCAAGCATAGCCTTGGGTGTCTTTAGAGAAGACACATGGGGTATGAGATGGTATTTGATAGAATCAACAACGATTCTCTTTTCCTTGACCAAGTTCTTCTTATGCAAAACCTTAGCCTCTTCATCCTCTGGGATAGGGATGTCTTCTTTTATATATGAGTCCAACTCATTCTCTTCCAAGATTAACCCAATCCTATACTTCTAAGCTTGGAATTTATCATCCCCTTCAAGCTTATCCTCAAGCTTGGTGTGGTGATACATCTTAAAGAGTACTTCAAATGGAGATAGAAAAGATTTAGGTCTTACCACTTGAAATGCTGAAAACTGGATCTGGTCCCGGATTAGGGTTTGTCGAAAAAAACCTAAAAATTCAAAATGTGTGAATTTCAAATTTTTGAAAGGATAGAAAGATGCGCCTTGATAAGCTGATTAGCCTGGTGTATTCAGAATTTGAGATCAACAAAGCTTTACCCTTTAGATTTTCCTTTTTGTCCTCCCGGGTTCACTCGGGAGAGCCCTGAATTAGGGTTTGAGTTTACCTGAGATCTACCAACCAAAAATCTTGATCCAAAGCTCTAAACTTTGATTTTTGCAAGGAGCTTCTAGCTATGTCTTCAGATTTCAGAAATTCCTATTTTTGTGGAAACCCTAATTTTTAGGGCCAAATCTAAAAATGCTCAAAATTGAATTCTGATTAGACAGATAGATTCTCCTTGATGAGTAGAGTCAATCTACTATACTGATTTTCCAAAAACTGTGGAGAGAAACCCAATAACCAAGAAACTCAAGTTTCTGTCACTGCAAAATGTCTTCTTCTCAGGTTAGCCCTGATACCATGTTAAATTTTGAGCATTAATTCACAATACTCTTGGATCTTTATTGAGAGAATAACATATACAGTATACCAATGCATAACAATCACAATAAGCATGACAAGCATCACAAGAATCAAAAGTATGAGAGACAAGAGACACAGAGTTTCCGTGGGGAAAACCCTAAGGTGAAAAACCCCACAGTTCTACGAAGATAAGTCAAGAGAATTTTATGATTTAAAGATGGGTTCAATGGCCATGAAGGAGTTATGCATCAAATTTCTTAGCTTGTTAAGGTATGTACCTTACCTATCTAAAAAAAAGCCTAAGATACAAAGGTTTCTAAGTTGTTTACCCTTCCACATAAAGGACATAATTGAGTACGATAACCCTTCGACTCTTGAAGAAGCCATGAGGAAGGTTAATTTTTGTTTTGAACAGAAAAAGAGAAGAGAAGGTGTATCGAGTTGGTAAGTAATAAGTCTAATAATTTTGAGCATAAAAATAAAAGGTTTAATCATAATTTTGGAAGTTTTAAGAAAAATTTTAATAACAGAATTTTTCCAAGTAATAATAATTACAAGAGTAATGCACCACAGAATTTTACTACTGCAAGGAATGTGCCTAATAATAATAACAACACCAGAAATGCTGAACATAGAACACCTTTGAAGTATTATCACTGCGGTGGACCCCATACTAGATCTCAATGCCCACGCAACAAAAAGATAGTCAGCAACATTCACACCATGCAAGCAGAACCTACAGTTGGTGATGTAGCAAGAGAAATGCTTAGGATAAATGCAGTGCTAGAAAATCATCAAGCAGACCATCAAACATCTATGGTCGAAATTGAATGTATGATACAAAACAAACCTATTTCCATTCTAATAGATTCAGGTGCAAGTTTGAGTTACATATCACCTGAATTAGTGAAAAGTTGTAAGTTAAAGGTAGAAAAGTTTGATAATTCATGGTTAGTTCAGTTAGCAACAGGAACTAAAAGAAAAGTTACAGAATTTATCAAAGGTTGTGATGTACTTATGAGTTAGCTGAAAACGCAAGTTAATTTGAATGTTTTTCCATTAGGGTCATATGATTTGTTAATTGGCATGGATTGGCTTGAACAACATAGAGTAGTACTTAACTGTTATGAAGTATTTTACTTGTTTGAATAATGAAGGTAATACTGAAATGGTAAAAGGAATTCCTAGGAAAACATCTGTAAGACAAATTTCTACTTTGCAATTAAAGAGAGATGTAAGAAAGGGCTATAAAATTTTTGTTGTAAATGATATTAATGACGAATGTTCATCTAAATAAGATAAGATAAAACTGGAAGACATACCCATCCTTAGGGACTTTTCTGATGTATTCCCGGAAGAAATTCCAGGACTACCTACGAAAAGGGAACTTGATTTCACCATTCAGTTAGTACCGAGTGTGATACCAAACTCAAAGGCTCCCTACAGAATGAATATTATGGAGTTAAATGAACTAAATCTCAGTTGAAAGAATTAATAGATAAAAACTACATAAGGCCTAGTGTGTCTCCTTGGGGAGCACCAGTTATCTTTGCTAAAAAGAAGGACGGTACCATGCGACTGTGCATAGATTACCGTCCACTTAATAAAATGACCATTAAAAATCGATATCCCTTGCCCCGCATTGACGATCTATTTGATCGGGTACGCAGAGCAGATATATTCACTAAAATTGATTTAAGGTTTGGATATCATCAAGTTAGAATAAAGGATTAAGACATTTTCAAAACTGCTTTCAAAACTTGTTATGGGAACTACAAGTTCGTAGTTATGCCTTTTGGGATAACTAACGCACCGGCAGTGTTCATGTGCTTAATGAATAATGTTCTGCATAAGTACTTAGATAAGTTTGTAATCTTGTTCATTGATGATATTCTAATCTATTCAAAAACTAAAGAAGAGCATGACGAACATTTAAGAATAATTCTGCAAGTGTGAAGAGAACATCAGCTTTATGCTAAGTTCAGTAAATGTGACTTTTATAAAGATAAAATATAGTACTTAGGTCACATAATCTCTAAAGACAGAATTTCTATCGATCCAGATAAAATAAGGGCAATTAACGAGTGGCCTTAAGGATGTAACTAACGTACGATCATTTATGGGAATAACAGGTTACTGCAGAAAGTTTATTGAAGGATTCTCTAGAATTACGAATCCCATAACTTCTTTGCAGAAGAAAGGGAAGAAATTTGTCTGGGATCATAAATGCGAAGAAATTTTTAAGAAGTTAAAAGAGTTATTAACAATAGCACCTATATTAAAAATTGTCGATCCTAATAAGGACTTCATTGTATGCACCGATACATGTAACGATGGACTTGGAGGGTCCTTAACTCAAGAAGATCATGTTACTGATTTTGAGTCTAGAAAGTTAAAAATCCACGAAAAGAACTACGCAACTTATGATCTAGAGTTGGAAGCTGTGATACATGTACTGAAAATGTGGTGCCATCACTTGATTGGAAGAAATTTTACATTAATGACAGATAATAAGGGTTTAAAATACTTGTTGGATCAAACAAATATTAACGCAAGGGAAGCTAGTTGGCTAGCTTTCCTTAGCGAGTATGATTTCGAAATTCAACACATTAAGGGTAAAGAAAACAAAGTTGTTGATGCCTTCAATAGAAATTTCAAATTAAGTTTTGTGACAACAATCAACACATTTAAGACAGATCTGGAAAATCAGATCGAAGAAGGAATTAAGCAAGATGAAAATTATCAAAAATTGCGTGATAAAGTTGCAGAAAATTTATCTAAAAATTTAATAACATATTACAACATTAATGAAAAGAGCTTAATGACTTATAAAAACATAATTAATGTACCTAATGTGTCAAAGGTTAAACTACTGATTTTGGATGAAGTTCATAAAAGTCCTTATTCGGGACATCATGGTTATCAAAAAATGATAACTATGTTAAGGAAGGATTATTTTTGGCCCATCATGAAGAATGAAGTGGCCGAGTACATAGCTAGGTGTTTTGAATGTCAGACCATTAAGGCTGAACATCAACTCCCAGCTGGCCTATTGCAGCCATTGCCAATTCCGGAATGGAAATGGGAAATTATAAGTATTGATTTTATTACAATTTTACCTAAGAATCAGAAACATAATGACTCAATAATGGTGGTTGTGGATAAACTTAGTAAATCTTCTCATTTTATTCGTGTTAAGACTACATTCAATGTTGCTAACATTGCAGATGTGTTTATGAAGAAAATATTTCGCTTACACAGAATTCGAAAGGTAATTATTTCTGACCGAGAATCCAAGTTTACTAGATTTCTGGACAGTATTGTTTAAGGGCTTAAATACTAAATTAAATTTCAGCACTTCTTTCCATCCACAACTGACGGACAGACTGAAAGGGTTTAATCAGATTTTAGAAGACATGTTAAGAATGTATGTTAAAGATCAACCAACTAAGTGGGAAGACTATTTGCATTTAGTTGAATTTGCATACAATAATCATTACCAAGCATCTACTAGACTTAGTCCATTTGAGATTTTATATGGAAGAAAATGTTGTACTCTTATTTCTTGGGATAAACCTGTTGACAGATTAATGTTAGGACCAGATTTGTTAAAAGAGATGGAGCTAACCATGAAATAGGTACAAGGCAACTTAAAAGTTTCATAAGATAGACAAAAAAGTTATGCATATCTGAAATTCACTGAAAGAGAATTTCAGGTTGGATATCATGTCTTTGTAAAGGTAAAACCAAAGAAATGTTCTTTTAATATTGGGAGTTGTGATAAACAAGCACCAAGGTATTGTGGACCATTTGAAGTCCTATCAAGGATTGGACCTGTTGCATATCAGTTGGCTCTACCATCTAATTTAAGAATCCATAATGTTTTTCACATTTCTGTTTTAAAGAAGTATGTGCACGATGCTACTCATGTGTTGAATTGGAATGACATACAGGTGGAACCCGAAGGAGATTTTAAGGTAGAACCGGACTATATTCTCTACAGGAGGGAAATTATGCTCCGGAATCGTACCATAGGGAATGTAAAGGTGCAATGGAAGCACCTTATCCCCGATGAATCTACCTGGGAACTGGAAAGTAACATGCGGACAACATATCCAGTTCTGTTCCAGGGAGGCTCTGATGAAGAATAAGCAACATCGAGGACGATGTTGAGCTTAAGTGGGGGTGTTTGTAACATACCCTTTTGCTGAAAGCTTTTTATGTTTGAAGAATACATTATCTTAACTTTTATTGTAAAGTTTTATATTTGGACAAGTGTCCAAGGAGTACTATGATTGCACAATATTATTATTTAAATAAATAAAATAGGAGACACTCACCCAAGGAGAACTATTGAAAGAGTGTTTACTAACCCACTAGGTGGAATGGAATATGGGGTAGAAGGAAATGGACAAGTGGCAGCATCATGAGGCAAGTAACTAGCTATTGGTATGGGACAACTCCCTTGAATTGTGGTCATAGTGACCTGAAAGATGGGACTAGAGCTTGAGGCTCATTTATTGAAAACTAACCACCAAAAAGAAATAGGCATATTTTTAAGAGCCATCAAATTTGGACTGAGGTTCAACACTTTTCCTGACGAGGAAACTTACCTTGTGGTTCTGCTGTATGCACACAAGAGATTTGATGAGGTGAAGAATAGGTTTTTTATCATGGTGTAAGTTTGCCTTGTTTACTGCTGAGTGCATATTTTTGTTGTTGACTGTAGAGATTGAGGTGAATGGAAAGTCTCTATTGATTACTGGTTATACAAACTGATTGCTTTGCTTCTACACAAATTCTTCTACCTAGTGGTTCGGTAAACAGGATCAGGGGTCCAAAGGAGGCAAGTAGATTGGTTGCTTCTTCTAGAGAAGGTTGGGAGGAATAGGCCTCCTTGGGTGTTTGTCCACCCTATCTATAGTTATAGGTTCTATTTTTCATTTCAGCTCCTAAGTAGTTAAATTATTTTCTGTAATTGTTGATTTAGTATTCATTAGTTAAAAACTAATAGATATCATCATGTAGAAGTAGTTGATTGATTTATGATTTGTTTGTGATTCTGTAAAATGATGATTAAGTATAGGAAGTGATTGAATAAATGTCTCCCTTGTATTTTTCCTTGTACTGTTTTCTGTACCGTACTCTAGTACAGGGAAGGGAGATTAAAATAGATGAATGATATGCATGGCTTGATAAGTGAATAGACTAACTGTGTTTTGTTTCCTTTATTTGTTATACTTTGCAAAATAAAAATATCTTCTATTCTCAGCCATAGAAAATTATAAGCTATAAATCTATAATGTGTAGACATTAGAACAACTTCACATTTATAACAAAAAGAAGTAAAAGAAAACTCAATAGTTTTTAGGTTTTTGTATAAACATAGGGTTTAGTCACAGAGTAACTATTTACTTACAATAAATACTAAATACACATGATCTTATCCTTTTTCACTTAAGTCCTTTTTATTTTCTTATGAAATTTAAATGTTTTCAAAATCAAACTTAGCAGTTTTCATATCATTCAGGAATTTTATTATATCTCTATTTATGCAGAAATAGATTAATCTAGGGTTTAACTTTACATGTTTCTCAACGTTTGCAAAAGACAGATAATA
This sequence comes from Larix kaempferi, assembly GCA_027924585.1. Classification (NCBI taxonomy): domain Eukaryota; kingdom Viridiplantae; phylum Streptophyta; class Pinopsida; order Pinales; family Pinaceae; genus Larix; species Larix kaempferi. Next base: position 2,268,154 of record BSBM01000264.1, read on the forward strand.
TTTTTTTTAGTCTCTTACCATTCTACATATCCATTCAAATATCCTAGTAATACCTTATTCATTTTTGTATTATATTTATTTACTATCAAATAGTTGTCAGCATTCACGATCGAAAACAACTATTTGTACAAACAAGTTAAACAACATTGATTAACACCTATATCATCATTACCTTAGACCCTTTAAACACAGAACAAGTCTGCAATGGACTAATACTCTATTATCAATAGAACCCTAGCTTCTCTACTATAGCATTTAGTATTCATTTCAACACTTATCGAATCAAATAAATTATCCAAGACAAATTTCGGTTACTTAGAAGACCTTGCAAACATAACATATATGGGTTCGAAACCCTTAAAGAGAGCTAAATAACCTTATCATTATGACTAGTTCATAACCCAACTTACGGCCAAACCCTAAATTTAGGTAAACACTAAATTCATTGCTATACTCAACATTTGATAAATACAGTTACGTTTCCATTTCACATTACAAATCCCAGTTAAACGTAAGGAAACATTTTGACATCTACAGCAAATAATCAACTATTAAGGGTTAGAGCATTAAGAAAACAAGACTAGTTCGACTTCTTAAACTCGTCAAGGTAATTATTTCACAAAAGAATAAGTTTAGGGTTTGCAACCTCAGTACGAAGCATTTAGTCTTTAAGTTCTTGGCTTTTAGCGATACAAAATACTTCATAAACTAAGCATTCATAAATAAAAGCAAAGGTCCTAGAGCATTGCCTCAGACACGATGAATAAAATAGCATTAAAACACTTTTACCAGAACCTTCTCATTTCATTAAACGATAGAGGGTAAAACCCTTCAACAGATGGTACAATTCAACAAGTGATTCAACAACGAAATGTTGCAAGGCTAACATCAAGTAGGTCAAGGATCCCATCCTCCCTACATTCATCTCTTGGCTCACAAAACATTAGAACGATGACCGAATCCTCAGCCAGAAACAAAAACCCCAGTTATCGGCTAACACCAAACAACAACCAATATTGCCAAGAGTAACCTACAGGACAACCACCGAGGCTTACCGAATGTTAGAGCAACATTTCCTTTTAACTTCGAACGTAACAAACTATAGACGAGTTACCTGCCAACAAAAACATGGAGTGGTTAAAGGATGCATTACGAAGATTTGGAACTACATTATAGGAAACAATAATACTTTTAAACTATCATGAGGAGCAATTTTAGAAATGAGAATTGACCTTTCAGAAAGACCCTAGACTCCAAGGAGAATACCTAGCAAGTCGGCGAGACCAGAGTCATGTAACCTATCAAACCAGTGCAGAAAAACCTCACTTCATGACTCGGCTATGAGAAATCACTGTGGAAGTATGCTAGTAGCAGGTCACGGGTTCGAAGCTGGAGAGGTGCTTCCATAAAATTGTTACTAACCCTATGAATGCGCAGGCCTATCGGCCTCTACACAAACCCACTAACTGCAAAATGAAAACCTAAGCGATGACCTCGTAACGATAAAACCCTAAGAAGTTATTGTAACACTACAACCAAGAAATATTCACGTGAAGGATCCCCACTATGGATGCCAACAGGCATTCCACCCACATCACTTTTATTACAGTTTAGTATCATAGCTACAATGGTACTGCTACCTGTAAGCGTAACCACACGTCAAACCTTATTACAACTCCTCCATAGTTATAACATATCAATACTACATAGGATTGGTTTATATTATCAAAGGTCATTTTCATCAATCGTATAATTACCTTGGTATTAAGTATTATCAAATCAAGGTTAGGGTTTGGCTATTAATACAATGGAACATAAAGTCCCACTATATAGTATATGATCCCAAACAACTCTAACCCGTTCCAACCTTGTTAGTATTTATGGTATAGGACACCTTTCAATCAAGCCATTTGAACATGGTGTGAATACTATAAAGACTTATCAATAGTATCGAATAAGTACTATTACAATTACTTTCGTATTATAAATTCCATCACATAAATATGAAAGGGATTTATATAAATCATATAGTTTGCATTTAAAGACTTTAGACAAGTCACCTTGATAACACATCATGTGGTTCATGCTTTTATAATGTAGGATTTGGAATATAGGTTTAGAAATGCAAATAAAGTATTCAAACTTAGGTCTCAACCCTAATAGATTAACAAGTCGAAATTCCTAAATATAAGACACTTTATTATTGATCTATATGTTAAGTACTTGTGATATTATACATGTACATGGACATTCCAACTTACTTCCACGTTGAGAATAAAGTTAATAATATGAGAGTCATGTAAGCCACTTATTCTAGGATGTAGCTGAAGAGACTCTTAGAATAGATCTCTCATTTTGATGACTCATTACGAGTCTAGAGTATTTAAATAACATTTACAATTCCTACATTTTCAACCATAGTTTTAAGGAAATTTTACAAGTAATACTTACAGAAGCAAACTTGAGGTTTAAAAACACAAATAGCTCTTACCAGGGACTACTTAAGATTTATCATAAGACATTGATGGCTAACTTAAATTACAAACAAGATTTCTTAAAAGAATACTTTGTACTAATTGAATTGATGTGCCACTCTTACCTACGAATCTACGAAAAAGAGGTTCAAATGCTTTAGCAATATAGCTAAGTAAGCCTCGGGGTACCCATAGGACCCCTTCATCATCAAAAGAAGAACAAACAGTTAGCATAGTTAAACATCAGTAAGTAAATATTTAAAGCATCGATATCAACTCATCAGTAAACTAGGATGCACAACTAAGACGAGAAACATCCAATAGCATCATAATGTAGACTTGATTACATTCTTTACGCATTGTAAAAAAATTATGCATACTTGATCGTGATAACTTTTTATTCCAGCATGTCTTTAGTTGAACAAACAAGCATTTAATATATTTCTGCATGACTAGTATAACAATTAATGACACGTAGAATTTTTTTAAAAAAATTTGTGAACTTTCGGGATGTTACATGTGGTGTCAAAGCACAAGTTCAAACTCTAGGGCTAAAATAGGTTCATGTGCGCAAAATAGAAATTGAAAACAAAAAACTTAGTTACTTACTTTTATTTAATTTTGTTTCTGTACAGAATAGTTTGATGTTTAATTTGTAGGTATGGATATACCAGAGGAATTAGCAAAGGACATATACTCATAATGAAGGTAATAATAACGAACGGGAAAATATTAATGAATAAATCTACGTAGAACGTAATGATCAATCATCTGAATTGTTGCATACGGTTAAGGATCTAAAAAATGAATTAAGAAGTGTTAAGGAAGAAAATGAAATAATCTTAAGAGCACAAGAGGAATTAAATCAGATTCTGTTGGAAAAGTACCACCAAGATGAAAAAGATAAGAGAACAGAAGTAAAAATTGAATCTGGAACAATGTCCTACAAACACAGAGGTAAGAAAGCTAAATACTATAAAACTGAAAGTAACTCTTCTTCTTCTGAATCTGATGACCAAATTTATCGCAGAAAATATAATTATGATTAGGATAGCAGTGACAGTGACTGTGGTCCTAAGAAGAAACGTAAAAATTATGAACAAATTTCAGGAGAGTTTAAAAAGATAAAACCTCCAACTTTTAATGGCGAAAATGAAAAGGGAGAGGCAGCTGAAGCATGGTTGTTCGGAATGAAGAAGTATTTTCAGATTTATAGCTACTCATCGCAATTAAAAGCTAATATGTCCATATACAATCTGACTGGAAGGACATACATTTGGTGGCAAGATGTCAAAAGAGTTAAAAATCTTAAGGACAAAGACATAAAATGGAGTATATTTAAGAACATGCTTAAGAAAAAGTTTTTATTTGAACAGTACTACAAAGATAAGTCAAGAGAATTTTATGATTTAAAGATGGGTTCAATGGCCATGAAGGAGTTATGCAGCAAATTTCTCAGCTTGTTAAGGTATGTACCTTACCTATCTGAAGAAAAGCCTAAGATACAAAGGTTTCTAAGTTGTTTACCCTTCCACATAAAGAAGAGAATTGAGTACGATAACCCTTCGACTCTTGAAGAAGCCATGAGGAAGGCTAATTTTTGTTTTGAATAGAACAAGAGAAGAGAAGGTGTATCGAGTTGGTAAGTAATAAGTCTAATAATTTTGAGCATAAAAATAAAAGGTTTAATCAGAATTTTGGAAGTTTTAAGAAAAATTTTAATAACAGAAAGTTTTCAAGTAATAATAATTACAGGGGTAATGCACCACAGAATTTTATTGCTGCAAGGAATGTGCCTAATAATAATAACAACACCAGAAATGTTGAACAGAGAGCACCTTTGAAGTGTTATGAATGTGGTGGACCCCATACTAGATCTCAATGCCCACGCAACAAAAAGACAGTCAGAAACATTCACACCATGCAAGCAGAACCTACAGGGTATGATGTAGCAAGAGAAATGCCCAGGATAAATGCAACACTGGAAAATCGTCAAGCAGACCATCAAACGTCTATGGTCAAAATTGAAGGTATGATACAAAACAAATCTATTTCCATTCTAATAGATTCAGGTGCAAGTTTGAGTTACATATCACCTGAATTAGTGAAAAATTGCAAGTTAAAGGTAGAAAAGTTTGATAACTCGTGGTTAGTTCAGTTAGCAACAGGCACTAAAAGAAAAGTTACAGAATTTGTCAAAGGGTGTCATGTACTTATGAGTTATCTGAAAATGCAAGTTAATTTGAATGTTTTTCCATTAGGGTCATATGATTTGTTAATTTGCATGGATTGTCTTGAATAGCATAGAGTAGTACTTAACTATTATGAAAAGTCTTTTACTTGTTTGAATAATGAAGGTAATACTGAAACGATAAAAGAAATTCCTAGGAAAACATCTGTAAGACAAATTTCTACTTTGCAATTAAAGAGAGTTGTAAGAAAGGGCTTTAAAATGTTTGTTGTAAATGTTATTAATGACGAATGTTCATCTAAAGAAGATAAGATAAAACTGGAAGACATACCCATCCTTAGGGACTTTTCTGATGTATTCCCAGAAGAAATTCCAGGACTACCTTCGAAAAGGGAACTTGGTTTCACCATTGAGTTAGTACTGGGTGCGATACCAAACTCAAAGGCTCCCTACAGAATGAATATTCTAGAGTTAAATGAACTAAATCTCAGCTGAAAGAATTAATAGATAAAAACTACATAAGGCCTAGTGTGTCTCATTGGGGAGCACCAGTTATCTTTGCTTAAAAGAAGGACGGTACCATGCGACTGTGCATATATTACCATCAACTTAATAAAATGACCATTAAAAATCGATATCCCTTGCCCCGCATTGATGATCTATTTGATCAGGTACGCGGAGCAGAGATATTCACTAAAATTGATTTAAGGTCTGGATATCATCAAGTTAGAATAAAGGATTAAGACATTTTCAAAACTGCTTTCAGGACTCGTTATGGGAACTATGAGTTCGTAGTTATGCCTTTTGGGCTAACTAACGCACCGACAGTGTTCATGTGCTTAATGAATAATGTTCTGCATAAGTACTTAGATAATTTCGTAATCGTGTTCATTGATGATATTCTAATCTATTCAGAAACTAAAGAAGGGCACAACGAACATTTAAGAATAATTCTGCAAGTGTTAAGAGAATGTTATTTCCTCAATAAACATAGACTAGTCATGGTGTCTAGGTGATAGGAAGTCTTTAATTTTTGTCCTTTGACGTGTGTTTAAGGTCCAGTATGATAGGTTGAAGAAGGTAACTAAGTCTAAAACAACTATTTAAAGCTAACTCTCCTTCAAAAGGAAAATTTTAGGTTTTGATAGCTTAGGCGGGCCTTGCAATGGTTCGTTAGCTACCGAAAACCCTGTTTTCGGTGGCTTATCGTGTGAATGAAAATACGCTCCAGCTACTGAAAGGGAAAAATTAAAGCGTAAGTTGTGGGGCATTTTTCGGTGGCTTGGGAGAACGCGATGGTGTTCATTAGCCACCGAAAGGTAAATGTTTTCTGCAGTTCGCGGTGCAAGTTTAGAACCTTCCTTAGCTACCGAAAAGCAAAGTCGTTTCCACAATCCATGAGGCCGTTTCGGGGGTTTGGGCGAACACGATGGTGTTCATTAGCCACCGAAAGGGCGGATACTTTTTGTAGCTCATCATCCAAAGGTTGGGTTGTTTACAGCCATTGAAAGCAAAGAGCACTGGGTAAGACCATTTTACAGTGGCATATGTCGTCAACGGTGGATTATCTGTTGCCGAAAAGGAGTCGACGTTGATCGACAGGCACGTCAAATCGGGGGTTTGGTCATAATACAGGGAATTTGTCATGTCTTAGCCACCGAAAGAGTCTTTTCAGCGAAATCACGTTTTACCCCAAGGCAAGGCCAGAAGCCACCACCATGACTCTGACCAGATGGACCTCGCTTCCACTCCAAAAAACAACATTTCTAAAAATCTGTTCCCCCTAGTACAATCACGCTGCATTAGCTATCATTACGCCCTCATGATTATCCACCTTTTCATACCCCTCGGAATCAATTCCCGAAGAGCCACACCACCCTTCCTCTTTCACCCTCACCACGTCGATCGAACGCATTTTCTGTCTGATTTCCCATCTCTCCCTCAGTCCCGAGTTTAACAGCAGGTGCCAGCGAGCAGGTTATCGATGAAGAAAGGAGGAGGGGCGATTTTGAGGAAAGAGTTGAACGACATCTGCTGCCTAGAGGCACACCCCGAGGTATGTCAATTGTTCAAATATGTCGGCTGCTATAACTTTTGCAAAAAACTTCAGGGTTCTCGTCAACAGGTGGCCGAAGCGTTTGCCCTCACATTTGACTGCAGTAAGGCGGCGATAGGAAAGGAGGAATTCCAGGTGGATGATACCCTCATAGCCCAGGTAACAGAACTTCCAAAAACCAGAGAAAACTGGTTTAAGACCACTGTCAAAAATTATTTCAAATTTCAATCATACCTGAAATCGGAGCATAGGAACCTGGTTTGGAAAAAAGACATCCCTATGTCATATCTGGAGGATAAATGGAAGCTTTTATTGAAGTCCATTTTGGTCTATATAACCTGTGAGGGCAGGTATAACAGGGTGCTAATTTACCATTTTAGGCTACTGGATCACTTCACTGGCAAGAGTTGTTTAAATATCCCTTTCTACCTCCACAAGAGCCTCACCAATATGGCACATCAAGTAAAATCCCAGCCCACCAAAATTGTAGGCAAATTGTACCACCATGGCCTGATCAAACTCTTGGTCTCTAAGTTATTGCAGAGGAAAAGCACGAAATGGGATTTCTTCCTGTTCTGGAGTGGTTTCGAAACAGAATTACAGCTGGAGGATGGAAAGAAGTCTTCCACCCCTAGAAGTGGGAAAAGGAAGAGGAGGGCTATTCCCTTAATTCAAACCGAACCCCTCTCCTCATATCCAAAGGTGAAGAAATCCAAAAGGAAACTGGCATTTAAAGATAAGCCTGAGGAAGAGGGAGTTGTTTCAGAAGAAACCCCTTCAAGGAATACTAATCTTTTAAACCTCCCATACACCAATTTTGAGGAGGATGAATTGCAGGAAGTTGGAGCAGAAAAAGAGGAGGTGGCGACGGAATAGGAACCCCAGGAAGCAGCCCCATCCATGATGGAACAGGAAAATGACTATGTCAATTTGTCTTCCCCTACACCTGTGGAGGAACAAGGTCAGCAAGTGGCTGAGGGATCAATTCATAACGCAAAGATTTATGCCTCACAGAATATCAATCGGCTCCTCCAACAGGCTTATGAACGCGAGATACTCTAGAGGGTCATTAAGGAAAAAAATGAAAGGCTGACCAAAAGGTATAATGATCTTTATGTGTCTTTTCAGGGATTGACCAAGAAACATGGCAAAAGGAGGACAGAAACACAGTTTTTCTAATTTTTTGCAGGATGGGTCATACATTGTTTTTGGCAACTTGGGCGAACACAGTATTTGTTCATTAGCCGTCGAATACCGATTTGGTGGTTTACTACGTACAAGCAAAGTCCTCTTGGATACCGAAAAGAGATAAAGGTTTTCCAACACTTTGAAGCGATTTGGTGGTTTAGGCGAAGCGTAAATCTAATTCATTAACCACCGGATACCAAGCTTTCAGCTGCTTATCACCTCCAAGCCTAGTTTTGTTAACCACCGAAAGCACAGAAAGCGCAGAGGTACATCTGTAGGCATCAAACCCCCTTTTTGTCAGCCAGAGCATCTTAAAGGAATTTTCCAATGAATCCATAAGCACTCAATTGCATCATGATCACCTCTGGTCCTAGACTGAGGGCGCCAACAAGCTGAACGGTCGAATATTTATGTCTATTTTTAGAAAAAGACGCCTACAGGTTTTTTTTTTGCGGACAACAGTTTCAAACTCGTCCTCCAACCCCCAGAGGCTCGTTCAGCTACCAAGCATAGGTGTATCAGCAGGAATCCGTTATTTTAATCATAATACATTGTCACACTTTCATTAACTGTTTTAGTTGTTAGTCTTAGCATATTCGATCCATCTTTGGGATCTGAAAAACTTTGTAATGGCTATAAAGCCCAGAACTTATGCAGAACAAGGGTTCGATTTTGGAGAGACTGATCTATATTTGTATTTCCAGACTTCATTGAATTCTCAGATAATATAAGCTTCTTTTAATATTTGCTTTCAGATTTCTCTTTCTTATGTTTCTATACTTACAGGGGATGGTTTATTTCCTGTATGCTCACTTGTCTATGCTAGATAGATGTTATCCTGTTTTGGCATTTGAGAACTGAACATACATGTTAATTATTTTGTTGTGATTAGCCATTTATATACAAATTTATGTGTATGAGTCTGCTGACACGATAAGGATTCACTCCCATTAACATTTTAGCAACCCTTTGAACAGCAGTAGTCAAAGCCTTGTCTCCCTGAGCGTCCCTATGTGTGTTTTGAGTGTGAGTTTTGATCTCAGTCATCCAATTTGATCCAAAAAAACCCCGTCATTCAAGATAAGTTTAAGTTACCAGGAATCTCTAAATACAACCTAAGAGAGCTTCTTGGAGTGATAACAAATTGGCACCATTGCCGGGGAAAGATTATTGAAGCAGCAGCTTCCCTGGGAGATGACACAATTCCAACTTTGATGATAGACAAGGCCTGGGAATTATTTCGGTTGTAATCATCTATCTAGCAACTTCATTGGAATGAAGTGGCTTCGAGAAGACCAAGTACCAGATCAAATCCTCGAAGGCCACCAGTGACACCTGTTTCAGATCCCGAACAGATTATAAGGAGAGGAAGGACTACGCAGAGACATATTTCCAGAGCCACAAGGCGAACTACATCAGGCCTTACCAGAGGTATTTCTTCAGTCTCATCAGATAAAAATCCTTTTGAATATCCATTTTTTGAAGCAGCTGGTTCACAAGAAACTATAAGTAGAGCAGAAGATATATGGGCCCAAGTATCCTCATCTGTTTCTGCTGCCCAAGTCCCTAGCCCTGATTCTACTACTCGAGATGACCTAGGAAAATAAATCCTAGAATCCGTCAAAGAAGAAGGATGTTCCTCCTACCTGCAGCCCTCACTGACTGAACCAGAAGAAAAGTACCCCTTTGTTTACACCAACATACTTTCCATAGAAAACATATTCCAGGACATTTTAGACCAGCATGAGCAAAGGCTATCCTCTTTACTTACGCAGTCCAGTAAGAAAACGGATTTCCTAGAACATCCATCAATATGTTTCACCCCCATTTTTGGTGACTCCATTGAAACAAAACCTCCACTTTCATCGTTTCCTATACCTCCTTAGCTACCGTCCACACGCAAATTGATTTCTACCATCCCTTTAGTACCCACACCCACCATGGCTGTCCCTCTGACCAAAATGGAGAAGATCCTCCTTGCTAGGTATGCCCCTCTAAATTTTCCTAATCCCCTTTCTGCTATGCCTACCGGAGATTACAAAAAATATATGCCTAAATTCACCGGGGAGGGGGACTTTACAGCCGAGGAGCACTTGGAGGCATTTTATAGCTATGCTGAGAATATCAACATTGAGCACGAAGATGTATGGACTAGGGTGTTTGTGCAAAGTTTGGATGGTCAGGAAAGAAAGTGGTTTAAAGAACTAGCCACTGGATCAATAGATGACATCGAAGCCCTGGATGAATTGTTTTTTAAACATTGGGGGGAAAGAAGAGACCACCTTTATTATCTCACAGAATTTGATAATTTGAAGAGAGAAAGTGGCGAGTCTGTGTCAGCTTTCATGAAGAGGTTTAATAAAATGTTTAGCAAAATCCCTGCTGAAATCAAACCTGCAAATACCTCTACCAAGATCACTTACGCCAACGCTTTTGACCCTGATTTTTGCCTTCATCTCCAAGAAAGAAGAGCTGCCTCTTTATTGCTCATGCAAGATGCTACACTCGAAGTTGATTCAAACATGGTTGCATCTAAGATCCTCAAAGGGAAAATCAATAAGAAAAGGCAGACCCCAAATTCCTCCTCCTCGTCAGGAACTAACATGGAAAAAATGGCTAAAATGCTGGATAGCCTGACCTCCGAAATTTTTAAGCTGAAATTGCAAGGACAACCTTCTGCGAGAAGTAAAAGACGGAATGAGTTTGTTCCCAGGAACACCAATGCCCCCTCTTACAGAATAAATGGCCCACAGGTTTCGACCCTCCAGAGAGACAGGAATCCTGCTGAATAACAAAGGATCAGAGCCCCTTTTCAGCATGCAGTATTAGAAGAATAACAAGAACTCATTCAGGGAGAAGCAAAAGGAGAAGACAATGTAAACTACATGGAGGATAAGGTTGACCTTGCCTTCCTGACACAATCTGATTATGAGGAAGTGCTCATGAATGAACAAATCACCGAGGAATCACTGTATCAGGCTGATGATCAAAGGAGCTATGATTTGAGGTCCAGGACTGTTGCAAAGAAACCTTTAACCCTTACTCCTGGGAAGAAGACTCGCACCCCCACGAAGAAGCCTGCTACTCCTGCAAAATATTCTATCACTTTGTCAAAACAATAGCCTGCTGCTCCTGTAAAACTGGTTATCGCTCTTGCAAAACAACAGCAAAGACCATCCCAACCAGCTGCCTCAAATCCTGGCCAACTTACAGCTCCATCCAAAGAGACAAGACTCTCTGACAAGTTGCCCTACTCCTTCAATATCGAAACTGATATTTAGAAAATAAAAATCCCTTTTCCACTAATCGAGCTGATGGAAAATGATTCCTTCAATTCATCCATACTAAAATTCCTCCAGCCAAAAGCACCCATAGATGCTTACTTTGTGAATTTACAAGACGATAAGCCTACAGTAACCCTAGGTCCCATGGTTGAAGAATAGGATGGGTCCTGCCCACCTTTTTATATATCCTTAAACATCCATGACAAAATTCTTCACAATTGCTTACTCGACCCAGAAGCCTCTCACAACCTCATGCCTAAAGCCATGATGGATGAACTTGGGATTAGCATCACCAAACCCTACCATGATCTCTTCTCTTTTGATTCTAGAAAAGTTAGATGCCTAGGCCTCATAAAGGATCTTGTCATAAACCTGACTCAGCTGCCTTCGAAAAGTATGGTCATGGATGTAGTGGTTTCTGACATCCCACTGAAGTTTGGTATCCTATTGTCCCAGTCATGGAGTAAGCGGCTAGGGGGTACCCTACAGATGGATCTGACTTATGCTACCATTCCTATGTTTGGAGGAGAAACTAAAAGGATCTATAGGGAAAACAGGCTGGATTATGTCATCAGCAATGAGAAGAATTTTGTAAACCATCCCATCTACGCAGTAGATATAGATTTTGGGGCATGCATCTTGCAAATAGATGATGAACAGCCAACCCCTTTGTAGCTCACCAAGCCCACTTATCAGCAACTTGAGGAAGTGACCACTGCTGTGTGGAACATGTTTTTTGATGGCGCCAGTACCCAGGCTTCAATAGGTGTTGGTGTATTTTTGATCTCCCCTCTAAAGGACGTTACCCATTTGTCTTATTAACTAGATTTCAAGACTACAAACAATATAGAAAATTACGAGGCTTTGCTGTTGGGAGCCAAGGCTGCCAAAGAAATGGGAATCATGTGCCTGAAAAGTTTTGTGGATGCGGAGCTCATCATACAGCAAGTGAATGGAAATCATCAGGCAAAGAATGTCAGGCTGAAGTCATACAGAGATGAGGTATGGAAACTCAGAGATTCCTTCATGTTTTTTGATATTTCTTATATCCCGCGAGCCATGAACCACCTGGCTGATTCCCTTGCTGTCTCTTCCAGCACATTCATTCCTCCCATGCCTCCCAAGTTGAATTATGATATCCAAGTCAGGTACAGGCCATCCCTACCCGACAATGTCAAATTTTGGAAATTCTTTGAGAATGATGATGAGCTCAGTAGGTTCCTCCAGATTGTTGATGAATTTTCTAATATGCACATTGACCAAGAAAACCTGAATATAGAAGAGTCTCGAACATCTAAATTGAAGGGGAAAATAGGCCAACATGATATTGTCCAATTACCAGGAAATCATATACCTAGGGTCCTAGTACCTCTCGAAAGGATGTTTTACCATAATGAAATCCCCTTTAAACCTGTGAATGAGGAAAAAGACCCAGCTGTCCATGAACAAAACATAGGCAGCCAAGATCACCCTAAATTCATAAATCTGTCCACAGAATTGACAGCTGATCAGCAGTCAGATTACTGCCACCTGGTAAAGAGTTTTGCAAATGTCCTGTCTTGGGAATACAATGACCTGAAAACTTATGATGAAGACACCATTCAGCATAGAATTCCATTGGAAAAGGGCATCACCCCTTTTAAACAGAAGTTAAGGCCTATCAACCCTCTCCTGTTACCCGTGATCGAGAGGGAAATAAAAAAGCTCCTTGATGCTAAGATCATAATCCCGCTGAGGTATTCTAAATGGGTCACAAATTTTGTGATAGTAAGGAAGAATAATGGTGAAGTCAGGTTATGTGTTGACTTCATGAACCTAAACAAGGGCTCCCAAAAAGATAACTACCCTCTGCCCAAGATGGAGCACTTACTGTAGAGAGTGTCAGGAGCTAGGGTCATGTCTTTTCTAGATGGCTTCTCAGGATATAATCATATTTCTGTGCACCTCGATGATCAGGAGAAGACAGCCTTTACCACTCCCTCAGGTACCTTCATGTACGGCAAGATGCCGTTTGGATTGATGAATGTCGGGGCCACTTTTCAGAGGGCCATGGATATCGTATTTGTGGGGATTAAGGATAAATTTGTCCTCATATACCTCGATGATATCACAGTATACTCAAACAGTCACGAGGAACATTTGCAGCACCTAAGAGAGGTCTTCTTGAAATGCAGACAGTTTGTAATTTCTTTGAACCCCAAGAAGTCACAATTTGGTCTTGGGGAGGGGAAGCTCTTTGGCCACATAATTTCAGCACAGGGAGTAAGGATTGATCCAGTCTGGGTCAAAGCGATTCATAGGTTATCTATACCAAGGTCGAAAAAGGATATCCAATCTTCCCTTGGTAAGATAAATTTCGTCAGGAGGTTTATTCTGAATTTTTCTGAGCTGGTAAAACATATAACCTCCATGCTGAAAAAGGGAGCTAAAACCAAATGGACAGAACAGGCAAGACATTCTTTCGAAGCCATCAAATAGGCCATCATGGAGGCCCCTACTCTGGTCATCCCAGATTACACCAAGGAGTTCTACATTTTCTCTTTCACCTCCTCCAATACAGTGGCCGCAGTCTTGCTGCAGAAAGATGAAGAGGGGCTTGATCATCCGATTGCTTTCTTCAGCAAAACATTTAGGTATGCTGAACTAAAGTACGATCCCATAGAGAAACATGCCTATGCTCTAATTAAATCATTAAAAGCATTCTGAATTTATATCCTGCATGCAAAGGTTATAGCCTATGTCCCTTCAGCTTCTATGAAGGATGTTCTGACTCAGCCTAACATTGATGGTTAGAGGGCCAAATGGATCGCCAAGCTGATCGAATTTGGCATAGAGGTGAATCCCACTAGGTTAATAAAGGGCCAAGGTCTGGCCAAACTGATGGATGAAGAGAATTGCAAACTGTTAGACATTAATTTCATCGGAACAAGTTCTGAAAATTTGCCAACAGAAGTAGCTGCAGCATAACAATGTAACAACCAACAGGTGGCTGAAAATCTGCTCTCATGCGAGTGGTATTCGAGTATCATTCATTTCCTACAGAATTTAGAAATTCCACCCGGTCTTAGTTCAACTTAGGCACGATCTTTCAAGCTTAAATCTGCAAAATTCTGCATAAGTGGAAATCTGTTGTACTGGAAAGACCCTGCTGGAGTTCTGTTAAGGTGTTTGGACAAAGAAGAATCAAGTCAAGTCATGCATCACTTCCATTCAAGCATGTGTGGGGGGAATCACTATTGGAAAACTACTGCTCATGATATTCTGATGGCTGGGTATTATTGGCCTTGTCTTTTCTTTGACGTATAACTTTTGTGAAAACTTGTGACAAATGCCAAAGATTCACGGGAAAACAGCAGCTGAAATCCCTCCCCTTGAAGCCTTTTGTGGTAAATGGTCCTTTCCAGCAATGGGTCCTTGAATTTATTGTTAAAATTTAATATGCTAATACAAAAAATAGCAGCATTACATTCCATTTCACAATAATAGCATATACAGGATCACTGAAGAAACAACAAGCATAGCATAAACATAAGAGACACAAATTTATCCTGGGAAACCCTCATGGGGTAGAAAACCCAACAAAGCTTCCTCAATATAGATGACCAGCAATATACAAAGATGCAAACCAAAGACATGATCTCCTCCTCCACCATAGCAGACCTCTCCTCCACAAGTGCGCCTTTCTCAAGTGTGTGTGTGTATCAAATGAGGAACATACCTCCTCTATTTATACACTACACTGACATGTATTTTACACAAGTACATGTAGGCTCGTATTTAACCATTAGGTTAAATACCCTATTATAACTGACTGGGCCGACCCACACATGGTGGGTCTAATAACCCTAGTTACCACAACCAATTTGGAGGAATAAACATCTCCGGATTCATAGTATAATCAAATCGGAGGTATGGAACATCTCCGGAATAAATAATGTACAAATATAATATTCTTAGAAGTTACAATATTCAACACTCCCCTTTAACGAGAAGGATATTATAACAACATCCGCAGGAGCAACGAGTCATACATCATACATGATACATCTATAAATCATTGGAAGCTTTCTCAACATCATCAGTAACTCAACCAGTTACTGGAACATCTTCAATACTGGAACATCAACATTTTCAGTACTGAGTCTTTATCTTCTGCAGTACTCAAACAGCTACAGCAACATCAATATCTGAATCCTCACGATCATCAGCATCGTCATCACATGATCATCGGCATCGTCATCACACGATCATCAGCATTGTCATCATACGAATATCAGCATCGTCATCATACGATCAACAACATCGTCATCACACGATCATCAGCATCGTCATCACACGATCAGCATCGTCATCACACGATCATCAGCATCGTCATCACATGATCATCAGCATCGTAATCACACGATCATCAGCATCGTCATCATACGAATATCAGCATCGTCATCATACGATCAACAACATCGTCATCAGCATCGTCATCACATGATCATCAACATCGTCATCACACGATCATCAGCATCGTCATCACATGATCATATTACAGGATGATCAATCCTGCTCTCTTTAGGACATA
The DNA here is from genome assembly GCA_027924585.1 of Larix kaempferi. Lineage (NCBI taxonomy): Eukaryota > Viridiplantae > Streptophyta > Pinopsida > Pinales > Pinaceae > Larix > Larix kaempferi. The sequence goes on from BSBM01000264.1 coordinate 2,283,920, forward strand.
GGTCCATGGATGATACAATCCAGATCAAGTTCCAGGATGATCAATCCTTATCTCTTTAAGACAAGTCTCATGTCTAGGGATGATCTAATCCCAACCACAGTGCCAGTCCTATTTCATACTGGATGTGACCTAGATCAGATCTAGGTTTTACTGCCACAGAGCCAGTCCTCTTTCATACTGGATGTGTCACGTCTACAGAGCCAGCCCTGTTTCATGCTGGATGTATCACATCTACAGTGCCAAACCTGTTTCATGCTGGATGTATCACATCTACAGAGCCAGCCCTGTTTCATGCTGGATGTATCACATCTACAGAGCCAGCCCTGTTTCATGCTGGATGTATCATATCTACAGAGCCAACCATGTTTCATGCTGGATGTATCATTTCTACAGAGCCAACCCTGTTTCATGTTGGATGTATCACATCTACAGAGCCATCCATGTTCCATGCTGGATGTATCACATCTACAGAGCCAGCTCTGTTTCATGCTGGATGTATCATATCTACAGAGCCAGCCCTGTTTCATGCTGGATGTATCACATCTACAGAGCCATCCCTGTTTCATGCTGGATTTATCATATCTACAGAGCCAGCCCTGTTTCATGCTGGATGTATCACATCTACGGAGCCAGCCCTGTTTCATGCTGGATGTATCACATCTACAGAGCCATCCCTGTTTCATGCTGGATGTAACCTAGAACAATTCTAGGATTTGTCACGTACATTTTGAACCGAGGTCCAGGGACGATCCAGTCCTATCATGTACCTTTTGAACCGAAGTCCAGGGACGATCTAGTCCTATCATGTACCTTTTGAACCGAAGTCCAGGGACGATCCAGTCCTATCATGTACCTTTTGAACCTAAGTTCAGGGACGATCCAGTCCTATCATGTACCTTTTGAACCGAAGTTCAGGGACGATCCAGTCCTATCATTCAATTCTCGGAGACCTCATGTCTACAGCTCAATTCAAAGGACCATAGTCCGAGGACGATCCAATCCCCTTACCTGTTCATTCAGGATTTTGTTCTCGGAGACATCATGTCTACGGCTCAATTCAAAGGACTAATAGTCCGAGGACGATCCAATCCCCTTACCTGTTCATTTAGGATTTTGTTCTCGGAGACATACGTCTACGGCTCTCTTTAGGACTGATGTCCAGGGATGATCCAATCCCCTCAAGTCCACCAAGTAATTTATTCTCGAAGACATACGTCTATGGCTCTCTTTAGGACTGAAGTCCAGGGATTATCCAATCCCCTCAAGTCCACCAAGGACTTCATTCTCGAAGACATACATCTACGGCTCTCTTTAGGACTGAAGTCCAGGGATGATCCAATCCCCTCAAGTCCACCAAGGACTTCATTCTCGAAGACATACGTCTACGGCTCTCTTTAGGACTGAAGTCCAGGGATGATCCAATCCCCTCAAGTCCACCAAGGACTTCATTCTCGAAGACATACGTCTACGGCTCTCTTTAGGACTGAAGTCCAGGGATGATCCAATCCCCTCAAGTCCACCAAGGACTTCATTCTTGAAGACATACGTCTACGGCTCTCTTTAGGACTGAAGTCCAGGGATGATCCAATCCCCACATCACTATGGGTACAAGTATCTTCATCCATACAAGTACAAACACATATCAATACATCAAGGCATCATGTAACCTCATCATCAAAACATGTATAACAAAACATGTATCCTCATCATCAAAACATGTATAGAAAACATGTATCCTCATCATCAAAACATGCATAACATCTATCATCAAAAGCATGTATACATCTATCATCAAAAGCATGTATATCTAACATCAAAAGCATGTATACATCTATCATCAAAAGCATGTATACATCTATCATCAAAAGAAAAAATATAAGATTCCTAAATCTAAATAATTCTAATTAACTAGGTGCAGTAAAAAGGTAACCTCATCATTGATGAGATAGACTTGTTATCATATACTATGCTACTCCCCCTTTCGAGGAGGGTCCTTCTGGACTATACCAAGCTTGTCTTGGAAGTATTCAAAATTTAGTCGAGACAGTGGTTTAGTCAAGATATCAGCAATCTGATCCTCAGTGATTATATACTCGAGCTTGATAGCTCCTCTCTGCACCATATCTCGTATATAGAAGTATCGGATCTCTATGTGTTTTGACTTATCGTGGAACACAGGATTTTCAGTCATCTTAATGCAGCTTTGATTGTCACACATAATCATAGTGGGATCCATTTCTAAGTCAAACACTCCATATAATAGCTTGTGAAGCCACACTGCTTCACAGCTGGCAGAGCAGACAGCCATATATTCTGCTTCAGCAGTACTGAGAGCCACACTAGATTGTTTCTTGCTGAACCATGAGATCATGGCAGATTCAAGACTATAACATCCACCTGATGTACTCTTTCTGTCTGAGACACTTCCTCCCCAATCAGAATCTGAGTAACCATGTAAACGGAGTTCATGACCTCCAAGATAATATAGACCAAAAATCTAATGTACCTTTTAGGTACCTCACTACATGCTTTGTAGCTATTAAGTGCACCTTTCTAGGTTCTACTAGATACTGACTTAGGGTATTTACAACAAAGCATATATCTGGCCTAGTATTTTTTAAATACATCAATGTCCCAATGATTTGTCTATATAGGGTTAGGTCCACTAAATACGATGAGTCATTAACTAACAACTTCAAGTTGGAGTCCATGGGAGTGGCCATGGCTTTATACTCCAACATATCAAATCTTTTTTAGAAACTTCACAGCATACTTACCTTGATTTAAAAGATTCCTTTTGGATATTTCCATACTTCTAGACCTAAGAAGTAGTGCATTAATCCGAGATCTTTCATTTTCATTTCTGCAGCCATTTTCATGACCTATTTCTCATTCCTTGTCAGAAAGAGATCATCATCATGCAATAATGGTATGATAGGTTCATCATCCACAACCTTAAGGTAAAGGTTAGGAACAGCTTTACTTTTGGTAAAGCCCAAGCTTTGTCATGAAGCTGTCAATTGTCCATTATTCACACTCAGCATTGAGTGATCTTCTGCATATCTATTTGTGCCATCTCTTGTCAGATGGGTCTACTAATATGAGCCTCAAAATCATTCGAACTCTGTGGTGAGTTCCTTCTTGCATTCCACATCACCCATGATGATCATTAAGCTCATCAATTAACTACCGATCCTGGGAACCCATACAGAACCTGATTACATTATTAAGAGAATGGTCTTATCTAGTCCCTTGGAGCAAAACATCTCATCATGATTCTCTTCCTCTTTCTAAGAGAATCTCTTAACCACAAGCTTTCTATAGTGTGTTTGATTTGTAAATATTTTGTTGAACATCCATCGCTTGTTCAGAGTTCGTCATTCATCATGATCTTTCCTACAAATCAAAATTAAGTACATGATTAGTAATACTTCATAATCATCAAATCATATTGACATGATAACCTATTATGCATACATATAACATTTACATAGTTATGCAACTATTTTGACCAATACTTTGGTACAACACTTTCCCATATCCTGTATGCATACAGTGGCTATCTAGATGCCTTCCATCTCTACCAGAACATACTATCGAGAGTGTGCACAACTCTCAGCATGTCAGCAAAGAGGTTTCATTCTAGACAAGCAACAATGGAATGTTTGTCCAATTTACCAATCATATGCATATTAGTAGTATACTATTTAATGCTTTATGAATGTTTATACTCAGCATGATATATTCTAGGAATACAAATATGCATACAAGCAATATCATTTACTATTTCTAATAACAACCCAAATACTTATCTTTTATGTTTGTGTGGTTGCCTCCCGCTTGATCTTCTGTATGTCTTCTGAACTTCTATTCATTCTATACCACTGTGCATGCTCAAGTGTACACTAGTGTCATACTCATGATCTCATACACAAACATACATTCATTAGTATATTCTCAATATTATCAAAACATTCTAATTCTAAATAATCTTGAATATGTACAGTCATGATCATTAGTATTCGGGGTTTCAAGGAAGTCTTCTTTTACTCATGCATATTCTTGTTTGATCTAGTTAGTTAAATCATCAACCAAGATAAGAGACATAATATGCATAAACCCTTGATTACTAACCAATCATACCAAGTATACTTACACAAGGTAAGATTCTACCATGACACAGGAAAACATACTTGGATTAGTATACCTGCTTAGTTATGTACAACATACCTAAACAATTTCTTCAATGATTTAGAGATCCTGAGCTAGAACCTGCATGTCTCGTAGGTTAAACATGATATAAAAAAATCATACATACCTCGTGAGTCTTTGTCTTCATGTTGTCATGGTCATGGAACTTGATTTGTCTTTTGTGATGTACCTGTGTCTTGTTAGCAGACAACATCAACCTCACACAACACCATAATGCATAAGTACAATCATATAGCCCTAATCAATGAATGTCTTCGATCATTCACATGCATTCATATTGTTACTAGGGTGATAAGACAATTAATAACATTAATCAAGATTGTACTAATAAATAACATGAAGACAAACACATTATGAACTTTAATCAAGAATCAGATTTCAAGGCATACCGAACCTCCTTAAGTCATACCTGTCGAGACTTTTTTTGTAGTCTTCTTATGTAAAGCCTTAGCCTCAACTCCCCCTGAAACTTGATCTGGAGCTTGATTAGGGTTTGCTAGAGAAACCCTAAAAATTCATTCTTTGACTTTCACACTTCTGAATGGATGGAAGAATGTGTCTTGCTGAGCTGGTCAACCTAGCATTCTTCAATTTTGAAATCTCCAAAATTTGACCCCTCAAAATTGCCTTCGAAACTTCTGGATCTTCTGGACAGGAACCCGAACTAGGGTTTGATGAAGCCCACCCTTTTGTCCAATCAAAAGGTTCGATCCAAGGCTCTAAACTCTTATTTTTCTGAGGAGCTTCCAGCCATGGACTCCGATTCCTAAAATTCTAACTTTCTCCGAAACCCTAAATTCCGGAAGCCATGAATAAAGGTGCTCCAAAAATAATTCTGTTTTGACAGAAATATGCACCTGATTGTTTCTGCTATAACTCTGAAATTTCTGCTCCACAGGGTCTGAAAACCTTTTCTGCAGTATCCTGACCTGTCATCTTTCCATCCTGATAGGTCTAACCTAAATTGGATTTTCTGAGAGAGAGTTATGCCAAGTGTCGCAACGTGACCTGTTTATGGGATAAAACAGGAGAGCGAACTTGTACGGCGTGCCACATGTCACTGTTTGAACTTCGGCCTCTGAAAATTTTTCCTGAGATATATTTCCCCGTTATCTTTCCATCCTGATAGGTCTGACCTCAATTGGACTCTCTGAGAGAGAGTTATGCCAAGTGTCGCAACGTGACCTGTTTATGGGATAAAACAGGAGAGTTAACTTGTACGACGTTCCATGTGTCACTGGTTCACCTTCGGCCTTTGAAAACGTTTCTTGAGATAGTACAGTCTGTGTACTACCTGTCACTTTTTACGAATTTTCATTTGGAGCTTCCTAGCCCAAGTTATGACCTTTTTTCCAAGGTCACCTGATTTTGACTGAGATCTGGAAGAGGAAGAAACCCTAACTTGTACTGATCATAACTTACAAAGTACAACGAATATGAGGGTTCCCTTTGGACACAAGATACCTGGAGATGTTATCTATGACCTGTAAAGGTTTCAGATCCTGAAATTTCGCCAAAATGGATTTATAGCGAAAGTTCCACGATGACTGGTTTTTGCTATATAAAACCCTAACCTTCAAATTGTCGTAAGTAAAGCAAGTGTCGTAAGTGCCATACCTTGCCTTCCTTCAGTTTAGCTCTGATACCATGTTAAAATTTAATATGCTAATACAAAAAATAGCAGCATTACATTCCATTTCACAATAATAGCATATACAGGATCACTGAAGAAACAACAAGCATAGCATAAACACAAGAGACACAAATTTATCCCGAGAAACCCTCATGGGGTAGAAAACCCAGCAAAGCTTCCTCAATATAGATGACCAGAAATATACAAAGATGAAAACCAAAGACATGATATCCTCCTCCACCATAGCAGACCTCTCCTCCAAAAGTGCGCCTTTCTCAAGTGTGTGTGTGTATCAAATGAGGAACATACCTCCTCTATTTATACACTACACTGACATGTATTTTACACAAGTACATGTAGGCTCGTATTTAACCATTAGGTTAAATACCCTATTATAACTGACTGGGCCGACCCCCACATGGTGGGTCTAATAACCCTAGTTACCACAACCAATTCGTAGGAATAAACATCTCCGGATTCATAGTATAATCACATCAGAGGTATGGAACATCTCCGGAATAAATAATATACAAATATAATATTCTTAGAAGTTACAATATTCAACATTTATAGTGGAGATCAATCCTTCATCCAGTGGTCAACACAAATGGATCTTGGTAGCCACTGACTATTTCACAAAATGGATAGAGGCAATTCCCACCAGGAATGCTAACCATCAGGTTATCATCAAATGTCTATATGAAAACATCATCACCAGATTTGGTTGCCCAAAAATGTTGGTAACTGATAATGCACCTGCTTTCAAAGATAAAGAATTAGTCCACATGTGTGAATCAAAGGGAATTTAGTTAGTTCACTCCACCCCCTACTACCCTCAAGGCAATGGCCTCACTGAATCTTCCAATAAAAGTCTAGTCAGGATCATCAAAAAACTACTGGAGGAAAATCAAAGGAGTGGGACTCTAAGCTAAAATTTGCTCTCTGGGCTGACAACGTGACAAATAAGAAATATATAGGGACCTCTCCCTTCAGATTGGTTTATGGCACCGATGCCATTTTCCCAGTCCAGTTAATCCTGCGAGTGACTAAATTCATTCAGGAGGAGTAGGACGAACTGAATGATATGGTGAGAAGAATGTTGGATTTGGTTGAATTGCAGCAGACTAGAGAACAACTAGTGGAAAGGTCAGAAGCTCATCAGGAAAAAATAAAAGGTACTTTTTACAAGAAGGCCAAGATGGACACTTTTTCAGGTGGGGGACCGGGTATTGAAATGGGATGCCCCCAGGCAGGACAAAGGCAAGCACGGAAAGTTTGATTCTCTCTGGACAGGTCCTTACGTGATAACTCAGGAAAAGCAGAACAATACCTTCAACCTGCAAAGCCTGGAAGGTCAAGAGATGTTTGGTGGCCCGGTCAATGGGTATTTCCTGAAACTTTATTTCATCTGAGGATTCACAGCCTAGTCACTGTAAATATCATTTTGTTTTCAATTTTCTTTTTTGTTTTGTTTGCAAATAACTCCATGCCCAATCGAACACTAGAAGTTAGAGTTAGAATTTTGTTGTTTTACGAAAGGCATTTGGTCTGCGGTTCTTGGAACCTCGCTGGGAGGTTTCCATCCCCAAGTAGGAGCTAGATGTTATATCCTCAATAAACATAGACTATTCATGGTGTCTAAGTGATAGGATGTCTTTAATTCTTGTCCTTTTACGTGTGTTTAAGGTCCGGTCTGATAGGTTGAAGAAGGTAACTAAGTCTGAAATAACTATTTAAAGCTAATTCTCCTTGAAAAGGAAAATTTTAGGTTTCAGTAGCTTAGGCGGGCCTGGAAATGGTTTGTTAGCTACCGAAAACCCTGTTTTCGGTGGCTTATCGTGTGAAAAAAAATACACTCCAGCTACCGAAAGGGAAAAATTACAGCGTAAGTTGTGGGGAAGTTTTTGGTGGCTTGGGCGAATGCGATGGTGTTCATTAGCCACTGAAAGGTAAATGTTTTCTGCAATTCGCGGTGCAAGTTTAGAACCTTCCTTAGCTTCTGAAAAGCAAAGTTGTTTCCACAATCCATGAGGTCATTTCGGGGGTTTGGGCGAACACGATGGTGTTCATTATCCACCGAAAGTGTGGATACTTTTCGTAGCTCATCATCCAAAGGTTGGGTTGTTTACAGCCACCAAAAGAAAAGAGCATTGGTTAAGACCATTTTCCGATTGCATACAGAGTCAACTGTGGATTATCGAATGTCGAAAAGGAGTCGGCATTGATCGACAGGCACGTCAAATCGGGGGTTTGGTAATAATACAGGGAATTCATCATGTCTTAGCCGCCGAAAGAGTCTTTTCAACGAAAACACGTTTTACCCCAAGGCGAGGCCAGAAGCCACCGCCATGACTCTGACCAGATGGACCTCGCTTCTACTCCACATAACATCATTTCTAAAAATTCATTCCCCCCAATACAATCATGCTGCATTAGCTATCATTGAGCCCTCATGATTATCCACCTTTTCATACCCCTCAGAATCAGTTCCTGAAAAGCCACACCACCCTTCCTCTTTCACCCTCACCACGTCGATCAAAAGCATTTTATGTGTGATTTCCCGTCTCTCCCTAAATCCCGAGTTTAACAGCAGGTGCCAGCGAGCAGGTTATCGATTAAGAAAGGAGGAGGGGCGGTTTTGAGGAAAGAGTTGAACGACATCTCCTACTTGGAGGCCCACCCCGAGGTATGTCAATTGTTAAAAAATGTCGGCTCCTATAACTTCTGCAAAAAACTTCAGGGTTCTCATCAACAGGTGGCCGAAGCGTTCGCCCTCACGTTTGACGATAGTAAGGCAGTGATAGGCAAGGAGGAATTCCAGGTGGATGAGGCCCTCATATCCCAGGTAACAAAACTTCCAACAACCGGAGAAAACAAGTTTAAGACCACTGTCAAAAAGGATTTTGAATTTCAATCATACCTGAAATGGGAGCATGGGAACCTGGTTTGGAAAAAAAACATCCCTATGTCATATCTGGAGGATAAATGGCAGCTTTTATTGAATTCCATTCTGGTCTATATAACCTGTGAGGGCAGGTATAATAGGGTGCTAATTTTCCATTTTATGCTACTAGATCACTTCACTGGCAAGAGCTCTTTAAATCTCCCTTTCTACCTCCACAAGATCCCCACCAAGATGGCACATCAAGTAAAATCCCAGCCCACCAAAATTGCAGGAAGATTGTAACACCATGGCCTGATCAAAATCTTGGTCTCTGAGTTATTGCAGAGGAAAAGCACGAACTGGGATTTCTTCCTGTTCTGGAGTGGTTTCGAAACAGAATTACAGCCGGAGGATGGAAAGAAGTCTTCCACCCCCAGAAGTGGGAAAAGGAAGAGGAGGGCTATTCCCTTAATTCAAACCGAACCCCTCTCCTCAGATCCAAAGGTGAAGAAATACAAAAGGAAACTAGCATTTAAATATAAGGCTGAGGAATAGGGTGTTGTTTCAGAAGAAACCCCTTCAAGGAATACTAACCTTTTAAACCTCCCATACACTGATTCTGAGGAGGATGAATTGCAGGAAGCGGGAGCAGAAAAAGAGGAGGTGGCAACGGAACAGTAAGTAGCCCCATCCAAGATGGAACAGGAAAATGACTATGTCAATTTGTCTTCCCATACACTTGTGGAGGAACAAGGTCAGCAAGTGGCCGAGGGATCAATTCACAATGCAAAGATTTATGCCTCACAGAAAATCAATCGGCTCCTCTAGCAGGCTTATGAACGCGAGATACTCCAGAGGGTCATTAAGGAAAAAAATGAAAGGCTAACCAAAAGGTATAACAAGCTTTATGTGTCTTTTCAGGGATTGACCAAGAAACATGGCAAAAGGGGAACAAAAACACAGTTTTGCTAAATTTTTGCAGGCTGGATCATACATTGTTTTCAGCAGCTTGGGCGAACACAGGAGTTGTTCATTAGCTGTCGAATCCCAATTTGGTGGTTTACTACATACAAGCAGAGTCCTCCTGGATATCGAAAAGAGATAAAGGTTTTCCAACACTTTGAAGCGATTCGGTGGTTTAGGCGAAGCGTAAATCTAATTCATTAACCACCGGATACCAAGCTTTCGGCTACTTATCACCTCCAAGCCCAGTTTTGTTAACCATCGAAAGCACAGAAAACGCAGAGGTACATCTGTAGGCATCAAACCCCCTTTTTGTCAGCCCGAGCATCTTAAAGGCATTTTCTAGGGAATCCATAAGCACTCAATTGCATCATGATCACCTTTGGTCCCAGACTGAGAACGCCAGCAAGCTGAACGATCGAATATTTTTGTCTATTTTTAGAAAAAGACGCCTACAGGTTTTTTTTTGCAGATAGCAGTTTCAAACTCGGGTTCCAACCCCTAGAGGCTCATTCAGTTGTCAAGCGTAGGTGTATCAGCAGGAATTAGTTATTTTAATCATAATACGTTGTCACACTTTCATTAATTATTTTAGTTGTTATTTTTAGCATATTCGATCCATCTTTGGGATCTGAAAAACTTTGTAATGGCTATAAATCCCGGAACTCATGCAGAACAAGGGTTCTATTTTGGAGAGACTGATCTATATTTGTATTTTCAGACTTCAGTGACTTCTCAGATAATATAAGCTTCTTTCACTATTTTCTTTCAGATTTCTCTTTCTTATGTTTCTATACTTACAGTGGATGGTTTATTTCATGTATGCTCACTTGTCTATGCTAGATAGATGTTATCCTGTTTTGGAATTTGAGAACTGAACATACATGTTATTTATTTTGTTGTGATTAGCCATTTATATACAAATTTTGGTGTATGAGTCTGCTGACACGATAAGGATTCACTCCCATTAACCTTTTAGCAACCCTCTGAACAGTAGTAGTCAAATCCTTCTCTCCCTGAGCGTCCCTATGTGTGTTCTGAGTGTGTGAGTTTTGATCTCAGTCATCCAATTTGATCCAAACAAACCCCATCATTCAAGATAAGTTTAAGTTACCAGGCATCTCTGAACACAACCTAAGAGAGCTTCCTGGAGTGATAACAGAGAACATCAGCTTTATGCTAAGTTCAGTAAATGTGACTTTTATAAAGATAAAATACAGTACTTAGGTCACATAATCTCTAAAGACGGAATTTCTGTCGATCCAGATAAAATAAGGGAAATTAACGAGTGGCCTTAAGGACGTAACTAACTTACGATCATTTATGGGAATAACAGGTTACTACAGAAATTTTATTGAAGGATTCTCTAGAGTTGTGAATCCCATGACTTCTTTGCAGAAGAAAGGGAAGAAATTCGTTTTGGATCAGAAATGCTAAGAAATTTTAAAGAAGTTAAAAGAGTTATTAATAACAGCACCTATATTAAAAATTGTCGATCCTAATAAGGACTTCGTTGTATGCACCAATGCATGTAACGATGGACTTGGAGGGGTCTTAACTCAAAAAGGTCATGCTATTGATTATGAGTCTAGAAAGTTAAAAATCCACGAAAAGAACTACACAACTTATGATCTAGAGCTGGCGGCTGTGATACATGCACTGAAAATGTGGTGCCATCACTTGATTGGAAGAAAGTTTACATTAATGACAGATAATAAGGGTTTAAAATACTTGTTAGGTCAAACAAATCTTAACACAAGGGAATCCAAGTGGCTAGCTTTCCTTAGTGAGTATGATTTTGAAATTCAACACATTAAGGGTAAAGAAAACAAAGTTGTTGATGCCTTCAGTAGAAATGTCAAAATAAGTTATGTGGCAACAATCAACACATTTAAGATAGATCTGGAAAATCAAATCGAAGAAGGAATTAAGCAAGATGAAAATTATCAAAAATTGCATGATAAAGTTGCTGAAAATTTATCTAAAAATTTTATAATAGATTACATCATTAATGAAAAGGGCTTAATAACTTATAAGAACAGAATTTATGTACCTAATGTGTCAAAGGTTAAACTGCTGATTTTGGATGAAGTTCATAAAAATCCTTATTCGTGACATCCCGGTTATCAAAAAATGATAACTATGTTAAGGAAGGATTAGTTTTTTCCCAACATGAAGAATGAAGTGGCTGAGTACATAGCTAAGTGTTTTGAATGTCAGACCATTAAGGCCGAACATCAACTCCCAGTTGTCCTATTGCAGCCATTTCCAATTCCAGAATGGAAATGGGAAACTATAAGTATTGATTTTATGACAGGTTTACCTAAGAATCAGAAACAGAATGACTCAATAATTGTGGTTTTGGATAAACTTAGTAAATCTGCTCATTTTATTCCTGTTAAGACTACATTCAAAGTTGCTAACATTGTAGATGTGTTTATGAAGCAAATCTTTCGCTTACACAAAATTCGAAAGGTAATTATTTCTGACCGAGACTCCAAGTTTACTAGATTTCTGGACAGCATTGTTTAAGGGCTTAAATACTAAATTAAATTTCAACACTTCTTTCCATCCACAAACTGATGGATAGACTGAAAGGGTTTAATCATATTTTAAAAGACATGTTAAGAAAGTATGTTAAAGATCAGCCAACTAAGTGGGAAGACAATTTGCATTTAGCTGAATTTGCATACAATAATCATTACCAAGCATCTGCTAGACTTAGTCCATTTGAGATTTTATATGGAAGAAAATGTTGTACTCCTATTTATTGGGATAACCCTGTTGACAGATTAATGTTAGGACCAAATTTTTTAAAAGAGATGGAGCTAACCGTGAAACTGGTACAAGGCAACTTAAAAGTTGCACAAGATAGACAAAAAAATTATGCATATCTGAAATGCACTAAAAGAGAATTTCAGGTTGGAGATCATGTCTTTGTGAAGGTAAAACCCAAAAAAAGTTATTTTAAGCTTGGGAGTTGTGCTAAACTAGCACCAAGGTACTGTGGACCATTTGAAGTCCTATCAAGGATTGGACCTGTTGCATATCAGTTGGCTCTACCATCTAATTTAAGAATCCATAATGTTTTTCACATTTCTGTTTTAAAGAAGTATCTGCACGATGCTACTCATGTGTTGAATTGGAATGACATAGAGGTGGAACCCGAAGGATATTTTCAGGTAGAACCGGACTGTATTCTCGACAGGAGGGAAATTATGCTCCGAAACTGTACCATAGGGAAGGTAAATGTGCAATGGAAGCACCTTAGCTCTGATGAAGCTACCTGGGAACTGGAAAGTAACATGCGGACAACATATCCAGTTCTATTCCAGGGAGGCTCTGATGAAGAATAAGCAACATCGAGGACAATGTAGAGCTTAAGTGGGGGTGTTTGTAACATACCCCTTTGCTGAAAACATTTTATGTTTGAAGAAGACATTATCTTAACTTTTATTGTAAAGTTTTATATTTGGACAAGTGTCCAAGGAGTACTGTAATTGCACAATATTATTATTTAAATAAATAAAATAGGAGACACTCGCCCAAGGAGAACTGTTGAAAGAGTGTTTACTGACCCACTAGGTGGAATGGAATATGGGGTAGAAGGCAATGGACAAGTGGCAGCATCATGAGGCAAGTAACTAGCTATTGGTATGGGACAACTCCCTTGAATTGTGGTCATAGTGCCATGAAATATGGGACTAGAGCTTGAGGCTCATTTATTGAAAACTGACCACCAAAAAGACCTAGGCATCTTTTTAAGAGCCATCAAAATTGGACTGAGGTTCAACACTTTTCCTGACGAGGAAACTTACCTTGTGGTTCTGCTGTATGCACACAAGAGTTTCGATGAGGGGAAGAATAGGTTTTTTATCATGGTGTAAGTCTGCCTTGTTTATTGCTGAGTGCATATTTTTGTTGTTGAGTGCAGAGATTGAGGTGAATGGAAAGTCTCTATTGATTGTTGGTTATAAAGACAGATTGCCTTGCTTCTACACAGATTCTTCTACCTAGTGGTTCAGTAAACAGGATCGGGGGTCCAAAGGAGGCAAGTAGATTGGTTCCTTCTTCTAGAGAAGATTGGGAGGAATAGGCCTCCTTGGATGTTTGTCCACCCTATCTATAGTTATAGGTTCTACTTTTCATTTCAGCTCCTATGTAGTTAAATTATTTTCTGTAATTGTTGATTTAGTATTCATTAGTTAAAAACTAATAGATATCATCATGTAGAAGTAGTTGATTGATTTATGATTTGTTTGTGATTATGTAAAATGATGATTAAGTATAGGAAGTGATTGAATAAATGTCTCCCCTGTATTTTTCCATGTACTATTTTCTGTACCGTACTCTAGTACAGGGAAGGGAGATTAAAATAGATGAATGATATGCATGGCCTGATAAGTGAATAGGCTAACTCTGTTTTTTTTCTTTATTTGTTATAGTTTGCAAAATAAAAAATATATTCTATTCTCAGCCATAGAAAATTATAAGCTATATATCTATAATGTGCATACATTAGAACAACTTCACATTTATAACAAAAATAAGTAACAGAAAACTCAATAGTTTTTAGGTTTTTGCATAAACCTAGGGTTTAGTCACAAAGTAACTATTTACTTACAATAAATACTAAATACACATGATCTTATCCTTTTTCACTTAAGGTATTTTTCTTTGCTTACAAAATTTAAATGTTTCCCAAATAAAACTTAGTAGTATTCATATCATTCAGGCATTTTATTATATCTCTATTTACGCAGAAATATATTAATCTAGGGTTTAACTTTACATGTTTCTCAACCTTTGCAAAAGACATATAATATTTTGTTTTAGTCTCTTACCATTCTACATATCCATTCAAATATCCTAGTAAGACCTTATTCATTTATGTATTATATTTATTTAATATCAAACAGTTGCCAGCATTCATGATCGAAAACAACTATCTTTACAAACAAGGTAAACAACATTAATTAACACTTATATCATCATTACCTTAGACCCTTTAAACACAGAACAAGTCTGCAATGGATGAATACTCTATTATCGACAGAACCCTGACTTCTCTACTATAGCATTTAGTATTCGTTTCAACACTTATCTAATCAAATAAATTATCCAAGACAAATTTCGGTTACTTAGAAGACCTTGCAAACATAACAAACATGGGTTCAAAACCCTTAAAGAGAACTAAATAACCTTAGCATTATGACTAGTTCATAACCCAACTTACGGCCAAACCCTAAATTTAGCTAAACACTAAATTCATTGCTATACTCAACATTTGATAAATACAGTTATGTTTCCATTTCACATTACAAAGCCCAGTTAAACGTAAGGAAACATTTTGACATCTACAACAAATAATAAACTATTAAGGGTTAGAGCATTAAGAAAACAAGACTAGTTCGACTTCTTAAACTCGTCAAGGTAATTATTTCACAAAAGAATAAGTTCAGGGTTTGCAACCTCAGTACGAAGCATTTAGTCTTTAAGTTCTCGGCTTTTAGCGATACAAAATACTTCATAAACTAAGAATTCATAAATAAAAGCAAAGGTCCTTGAGCATTGCCTCAGACATGATGAATACAATAGCATCAAAACACTTTTACCAGAACCTTCTCATTTCATTAAATGATAGAGGGTAAAACCCTTCAACAGATGGTACAATTCAACAAGTGATTCTACAGTGAAATGCTGCAAGGCTAATGTTAAATTTTCAGAATTTACTTCAATCTGATCTAGGATCTTAACTAAGAGAACAACATGTACAACAAATCTACATCATATCAATCATGGACACAATAATGCAAGCACACAAGAGACATAGAGTTTACTTGGGGAAAACCATAAAGGTGAAAAACCCCAATAACTTCCTCATAGATAGATAGAGCAATGATACAACCAGAATACAAGAGATAGTCTTCTCCTAGCAGCAGAGCCTCCTCCTCACAAGTGCGCCACTTTTCGAATGAGAGAAGTGTGTGAATGAATGATCAAATAGAGATCTCCCGATCTCTATTTATACTTGTTCTATCCTGCCCAATAAACTAATGGGGCCTACATGTCTAGCTTAACCCATGGTTAACTTAAACCGGGCCGACTCCACACTTTTTGGTCTAATAAACCTTTGACCCACATGGCTGACCCCCAATAGGGTGGTCTAATAACCCTTCGACCCACATGACTTATACAGGGAAGACCCCAACAAGGTGGTCTAATAACCCATCAAGTATAAGTTACGACACTTACAATATTAATGACGACACTTTCGTATAGAGGAATAATAACATCTCTATAGGAATACAAAATACATATATGAAATACATGGGTGAAATATATTCCAAAGTTACATATACATCAACACTCCCTCTTAACTAGGAAGGTATTTCTAGACACAGATATTCTAGCACAAGTCTTCTTCTCTGGATCATCATCGGCGAATCATCGTCATCGTCACTGCTGCTGCTATCTCAATCAATCTATGAATCTACTCATCATAGGAAGTTCTACAGAGCCAGTCCTTTTTCATACTGGATGTAGGCCCACCACCTGCAGGTCTTCATCATCACTGGCCATACTGTGGAATCCTCAAGACTTATTACATGCGTCACAAAACCGTAAAAGAGTCTCTTGACTAGCAAGAACCCTAAAGAGCATCTAAGGCCTTTTTCATCCTCTCTAGATTTCCAAGACTTATTACATGTGAGTGTCATAAAACCTTGAAAGAGTGTCCCAGGAACATTTATGTGCATAGCACGACCGGCAAGAACTCTAAAGAGCATCCCAGGAACATTTATGTGCCTAAGCACGACCGGCAAGATCTCCAGGACTGATTACATGTGACCTCTGCTACAAACCCTCAAAAGAGAATCCCAGGACTTATTACGGGCACACAGCCCAACGTATCGGATCTCCTAGGTCTTACATGTAGCATCCCACCACAAACCCTAGAAAGAGAATCCCAGGACTTATTACGGGCACACAGCCCAACCTATCGGATCTCCCAGGTCTTACATGTGGCCCACTATCACAAACCCTCGAAAGAGCATCCCAGGACTTATTACGGGCACACAGCCCAACCTATCGGATCTCCTAAGTCTTACATGTGATACACAGTGCCAGTCCTTTTTCATACTGGATGTGACCTAGAACAAATCTAGGATTTCCTTTGCGCAACTTGTCCACGGCCACAGAGTATCAACCTGATACTCACCATACATCATCCTGATGTACACATGATCATCATGATCATCATCACTGCAACATCCTACTGCATGTCATCTAGAGCAACATCCTGAAGCTCATCATCTATGATCATCCTGATCATACACTGCATCTACCTGATGTATACCAAGTATCTACCTGATACATATCATCATACATTATCCACCTGATCATACAATGTATCCACCTGATACAAATACAAATACATGATCCACCTGATCATACCTGATACATATCAACATACATGATCTACCTGATCATACAATGTATCCACCTGATACATATACATATACATGGTCCAAGCATCCAACATGATGCATATAAAAAATACATACAAATGATCCAACTGATCATATCCAGCATCAAACATGATGCGTACATAGATATATATATATAAATGATCCCACTGATCATATCCAACATCCAACATGATGCGTACATATACATATAGAGCAGTGACTGGAGCATCGTCCTGATGCTCATCATCCATGATCCTCCTGATCATCATAGCATCGTCTTCTTCAGATCATCTCATCATCCACGAAGCACAACCCAAATGCACATCATCTAGCACTTACACCACCGACATGGGAGAACACATCTACCACCATTTGGGGAAGGCTCCAGCCCTTACTTTTTCACCATGGGAGAACACATCTACCACCATGTGAAAAATGGCTTCAGCCCTTACATCTACACCATGGGAGAACACATCTACCACAATGTGAGAATGGCTCAACAATTACATCATGACCATGGGATAACACATCAACCATGTCAGAAAATTTCATGTACATCTTCATTTTTTGGACTCATCACTTCCCTTTGGAAGGAACCTCGATCTGAAGTGCACCAAGCCTCTCTCTGAAGTACTCAAACTTCACTCTGGCCAATGGCTTGGTCAATACATCTGCAACTTGCTCATCCGTCACAACATACTCTGCTTCGATTGTACTCAGTGCTACGTAGGACTGCTTCCTGCTAAACAAAGATATCACACCTGATCCCATACTGAAGCAACACCCATAAGTGCTCTTCCTATCTGCAGCACTGGCTGCCCAATCTGAATCAACATAACCCTGGAGGTTAAACTTTTGATTCGCATCATACTTGAGCCCATAATCAATTATACCCTTTAGGTACCTCAGAATATGCTTTATAGCAACCAGGTGAACACTCCTCAGATCCATCAGGAACTGGCTCAATGTGTTCACCGCAAAGCAAATATCTGGTCTCATGTTTGTCAGGTGCATCAAAGACCCAATCATCTGACGATACATAGTGATATCAACTGGCTCAGATGAAGCATTACACATAAGCTTTAGGTTTGATGCCATAGGTGTGGCCATGGCCTTGCAGTCCATTATCCTGAACCTCTTCGGGATCTCTACTGCATTCTTCCCCAAGGAAGATTCCATCTGCACTCTGCCACACCTTCATACCAAGAAAGTAGTGCATCATACCCAAGTTCTTCATCTCGAACTTGGAAGCAAGCTTCCGCTGCGTGTTGGAAATCAATCTATCCTCTCCTGTTACAAACAGGTCATCCACATACAATAGTAGTATCACTGGATTGCCTTCCTCAACCTCGTAGTAAAGGTTGGAATCCGCTTTACTCTTGGTAAAGCCCAAACTGGATAGAAAGTTGTCTATCCTACCATACCGAGTTCTGCACATATATGACTCCTTGTCATGTGTCTCAGAACCAAGTGGCTTCTCCACATACACTTCTTCTTCAACTACACCATTCAAGAAGGCTGTCTTGAAATCCATCTGGTGTATCTTCCACTTCATCACTGCAGCCATAGCAAGTACTGATCTAATGGAAGCGTATCTGGCTACAGGAGCAAAGGTCTCTATGCTACCACCTGCAGCATGCTTGATCTTTTAGATCCTCTTAGAAGTCACTACAAACTACCCTTTGGGACTGCATCCCAAACATCTTCATGATCGACTGGTACTCCTTGATCATGGCATTCTTCCCAGATCCTGGGAACTTCAATATCTTCAATATTTTCAATAGATAACTTTGTTGCTGAACAAATGTTGTAGTCCTTCTTTTGTAGGTGATGGTATACGATCTTTCCTACACAACAAGTTAAATTGCATGATTAGAAAACATCTCATATCTTTCAGAACAAATTCTTACACATAAAGAAATATGTCATACAGTCATGCAATTATCTTAGCCAATGCTTCAATACAACATTTATCCATATCTTGTAACTTTCTAGATGCCTTCCAATCTCTACCAGAACATTGTTAAGAGTTTGCACTACTCCCAACATGTCAGCAAAGAGGTTTCATTCTAGATAAGTAGCAATGGAATGTTGCATAGTTCCATAGGCCACTTACCCATCACATGCATATTAGTAGTATACTGTTCATTAATGCAATTATTTTAATATGCATAATACACAACCTAAGCCTAGGAACATAAGCATATACATCATTGAATAACATTATTTAAACAAACAAATATGTAAGAAATGACAATTCAAATACTTATCTTTGTTTTATTGTTGGGTTGACTCCCTCTCAGTCTTTGCTTTTTTTTGCAACTGCATTCTGATGTGGATTGTGAGAAGTGGTCAACTCCCTCTGAATATCTGCATCCTTGCAGAAACTACTGGAGTGTGCTCCCTTTTGATCTTTGCTTCCTGGATTACCTGTTCTTGAACTTATATTCATTCTCGATCCCTATTCATGCTTGTTAGTATCATCATTGTGTTATCCTCGAGGTCTCATACATAATCAAACATTCAATAGTATAATTTTAATATTATCAAAACACAATAATCTCAAGCATGTATAGTCAGGATCATTTCAAACAAAGATAATAAACATTAGTATTCAAGGTTTCAGGGAAGTCTTCTTTTACTCATACATATTCTTATTTGATCATAGGACTCTTCTGGTTAGTTAAATCATCAATCAAGATAAGAGATATAATATGCATAAAACCCGTGATTACTCAAACCTATACCTTCATGATTCTTCTGGTTAGTCATATCATCAATTATGGTAAGAAACACAATATGCATACAACCATGACTATTCAAACCTATGACTTCATGAAGAATCATTATCAACAACACAAAAGTATAAGATCCTAACACAAGGTAGGATTCTAGCTTGATATAGGAAAAACATACCTGGATTAGCATGCTAGCTAGTTATGTCTAACATACCCGCATAATGTCTTTTGGTTCTCTTCAATGACTTGTGCTAGTAACCTGCATGTCTCATAAGTTATCCATTGTATAACCAAGTTATACATGCCTCGTAAGTAGATATTCTAAGAGATCCATGACAATGGATGAATCTTTGTCTTCATGTTATCGTGATCATGTGTTCTTGAACTAGAACATGATCTTTCTTTCTTGGTGTACCTTTCTTGGTGTACCTTTCATGTTAGTACAATCATAAGTGTCAACACCCTAACCAATGAATATCTTCTATCATGCATTCATAATTTTATTAAGGTGATACGACAAGTCTAAATTTAAACAAGATTGTACTAACCATAATAATATGAAGACAAACATACCATAGACTTAATCATAGCAAATCTTGAAACATACCTGGATAAGTCATACTTGTCTAGATTGCTTGTAATCTTCTTATGTAAGGCCTTAGCCTCATCTCCCTCTGAAACAGAAACTTCTGGATTTATTGGACATGACCCAGAACTAGGGTTTGATGAAATCCACCCTTCTATCCAATCAAAATGTTTGATCCAAAGCTCTAAGCTTCTATTTTTCTGAGGAGCTTCCAGCCGTGGTCACATATTTCAAAAATTCATATTTTTGCAGAAGCCTTAAATTTCCACTTTTCCGATCAAAGTCCCGAACTAGGGTCTGATCAAGCCCGGTCTTCTGCCCAACCAAAAATTATGATCTTTGCCTCTAAATTTCTATTTTGATGAGTAGCATTCAGCCATAGTCTCCGATTAAAAAAATTCCAACTTTCTCCGAAACCCAAGATTCTGGAAGCCATGAATGAAGGTGCTCAAAACTATTTGACAACAATATGTACCGGATTGTTTCCGGTGTAACTCTGAAATTTTCGATCCACAAGGTCTGAAAATTTTTCCCGAGATAGCCCGACCTGTCATATTTCCAACCCCATAGGTATTACCTCAAATGGATTCTTTGAGAGAGAGTTATTCCAAGTGCCGCAACGTGACCTGTTTATGGGATAAAACAAGAGAGCCAACTTGTACGGCGTGCCACGTGTCATGGGTTCAACTTCGGCCTCTGAAAATGTTTCCTGAGATAGTACATTCTGTGTACTACCTGTCACATTTTACGAAATTTCATTTGGATCCTCCTAGCCCAAGTTATGACCTTTTTTCCAAGGTCTCCTGTTTTTTACTCAGATTTGGAAGAGGCAGAAACCCTATATTGTACAGATCATAAATCACAAAGTACAATGAATTAGAGGTTTTCCTTTGGACACAAGGTACATGGGGATCTGATATTCGACCTGTAAAATTTTCAGATCCGAAAAATTCTCCAAAATGGATTTATAGCGAAAGTGTTATGATGACTGGTTTTTTCTATATCAAGCCCTAGCATCGTAAGTGTAACAAGTGTCATACATACCATATCATGCCTTCTTTCAGGCTAGCTCTGATACCATGTTAAATTTTCAGAATTTACTTCAATATGATCTAGGATCTTAATTAAGAGAACAACATGTATAGCAAATCTACAGCATATCAATCATGGACACAATAATGCAAGCACACAAGAGACACAGAGTTTACTTGGGGAAAACCATAAAGGTGAAAAACCCCAATAACTTCCTCATAGATAGATAGAGCAATGATACAACCAGAATACAAGAGATAGTCTTCTCCTAGCAGCAGAGCCTCCTCCTCACAAGTGCGCCACTTTTCGAATGAGAGAAGTGTGTGAATGAATGATCAAATAGAGATCTCCCGATCTCTATTTATACTTGTTCTATCCTGCCCAATAAACTAATGGGGCCTACATGTCTAGCTTAACCCATGGTTAACTTAAACCGGGCCGACCCCACACTTTTTGGTCTAATAAACCTTTGACCCACATGGCTGACCCCCAATAGGGTGGTCTAATAACCCTTCGACCCACATGACTTATACAGGGCAGACCCCAACAAGGTGGTCTAATAACCCATCAAGTATAAGTTACGACACTTACAATATTAATGACGACACTTTCGTATAGAGGAATAATAACATCTCTATAGGAATACAAAATACATATATGAAATACATGGGTGAAATATATTCCAAAGTTACATATACATCAATACGAAGCATTTAGTCTTTAAGTTCTGGGCTTTTAGCGATACAAAATACTTCATAAACTAAGCATTGATAAATAAAAGCAACGGTCCTGGAGCATTGCGTCAGACACGATGAATACAATAGCATCAAAACACTTTTACCAGAACCTTCTCATTTCATTAAACGACAGAGGGTAAAACCCTTCAACAAATGGTACAATTCAACAAGTGATTCTACAGTGAAATGTTGCAAGGATAATATCAAGTAGGTCAAGGATCCCATCCTCCCTACATTCATCTCTTGGCTCACAAAACATTACAACGACGACCGAATCCTCAGCGAGACACAAAAACCCCAGTTATTGGCTAACACCAAACAACAACCAATATTTCCAAGAGTAACCTACAGGAAAACCACCAAGGCTTACCGGATGTTAGAGCAACATTTCCATTTTAAATTTGAATGTAATAACCTATAGACGAGTTACCTTCCAACAAAAAGATGGAGTGGTTAAAGGATGCATTACGAAGATTCGGAACTACATTATAGGAAACATTAATACTTTTAAACTATCACGAGGAGCAAGTTTAGAAATGAGAATTTACCTTTCAGAAAGACCCTGGACTCCAAGGAAAATACCTAGCAAGCCGGTGAGACCAGAGTCACGTAACCTATCAAACCAGTGCAAAAAAACCTCACTTCATGACTCGACTATGAGAAATCACTGTGGAAGTATCCTAGTAGCAGGTCACGGGTTCGAAGATGGAGAGGTGCCTCCATAAACCTGTTACTAACCCTATGAATGCGTAGGCCTGTCGGCCTCTACACAAACCCACTAACTGCAAAATGAAAACCTAAGTGATGCCCTCGTAACGATAAAACCCTGAGCAGTTATTGCAACACCACAACCAAGAAATCTTCACGTGAAGGATCAACACTGTGGATGCCAACGGGCATTCCACCCACATCTCTTTTATTACACTTTAGTATCATAGCTACCATGGTACTGCTACCTGTCAGCGTAACCACACGTCAAACCTTATTACAACTCCTCCATATTTATAACATATCAATGCTACATAGGATTGGTTTATATTATCAAAGGTCATTTTCATCGATCGTATAATTACCTTGGTATTAAGTATTATCACATCAAGGTTAGGGTTTGGCTATTAATACAACGGAACATAAAGTCCCACTATATAGTATATGAGCCCAAACAACTCTAACCTGTGCTAACCTTGTTAGTAGTTATGGTATAGGACACCTTTCAATCAAGCCATTTGAACATGGTGTGAATACTATAAAGACTTATCAATAGTATCGAATAAGTACTATTGCAATTACTTTAGTATTATAAATTCCATCACATAAAAACCAAAGGGATTTATATAAATCATATAGTTTGCATTTAAAGACTTTAGACAAGTCACCATGATAACACATCATGTGGTTCATGCTTTTATAATGTAGGATTTGGAATATAGGTTTAGAAATGAAAATAAAGTATTCAAACTTAGGTCTCAACCCTAATAGATTAACATGTCGAATTTACTAAATATAAGACACTTTATTATTGATCTCTATGTTAATTACTTATGATATTATACATGTACATGGACATTCCAACTTACTTCCACGTTGAGAATAAAGTTAATAATATGAGAGTCATGTAAGCCACTTATTCTAGGATGTAGCTGAAGAGACTCTTAGAATAGATCTCTCCTTTTGACGACTCATTACGAGTCTAGAGTATTTAAATAACATTTACAATTCCTACATTTTCAACCATAGTTTTAACGAAATTGTACAAGTAATACTTACAGAAGCAAACTTGAGGTTTAAAAACACAAATAGCTCTTACCAAAGACTACTCCAGATTTATCACAAAACATTGATGGCTAACTGAAAGTACAAACAAGATTTCTTAAAATAATACTTCGTACTACTTGAATTGATGTACCACTCTTACCTACGAATCTGCGAAAAAGAGGTTCAAATGCTTTAGCAATATAGCTAAGTAAGCCTCGAGGTACCCATAGGACCCCTTCATCATCAAAAGAAGAACAAACAGTTAGCATAGTTAAACATTAGTAAGTAAATATTTAAAGCATCGATATCAACTCATAAGTAAACTAGGATGCACAACTGAGATGAGAAACATCCAATACCATCATAATGTAGACTTGATTACATTCTTTACGCATCCTAAAACAGTTATGCATACTTGATCGTGATAACTTTTTATTCCAACATGTCTTTAGTTGAACAAACAAGCATTTAATATATTTCAGCATGGCTAGTATAACAATTAATGACACATAGAATTTTTTTTAAGTTACAGAACAGATGGCCACGTCCGAAACTACTTCACTTGCCTCCACTATTGAAGCAGGTAAAGAACACTCTACTGCTCATTTTATTAATAAAACATTTGTAATAATAATAACTAAAAATATCAATTTAACATTACTTTCTTATTGCAGTTGATGACCCAACCCCCTTGTAGTCACATCAACATCTGAGAAGGTTGTTAGTAAGACATACAAATCCCAAAACAGTTGAAGGGTTAGAAGGCACATCTGATATCCTTGCTAATTTACTAAAAAAGAAAAACGGACCGAGAAATAAATGATGGTACTTGTTATATAATTAGAATGATCTTGTTCCATATCAAGTAATCATATTTTTTATGGTACTTGTTATATAATTAGAACTATATTGTTTCATAGTATGTAAACATATTTGTTTATACAATTTATTTAGATGGAGTATTTTGTGTCTATGAATGAATGAATGTTAATCTATGTTAATGCATGTTTTCTATATGTTTCTTTATGTACAAAACCACATATGTGTCTTTATGAACTTTTTTGTGTTGCTAGTGTCTATGCATGAATCTCAATGTGTTGCTTTCAACTATTTTCTAGTTGATCAAGAAAGAAATGATTGTGCTTGTTAAATAATTAGAACGATCTTGTTTCATATTATGTAAACATATTTTTTATGATAATGAGATGAAGTATTTTGTGTCTATGAATGAATGAATGGTTGAATGAATGACGAATGTTAATATATAATAATACATGTTTTGTATATGTTTCTTTATGTACAAAACCCCAAATGTGTCTTTACGAACTTTTTGTTTTTCTAGTGTCTATGCATGAATCTTAATGTGTTTCTTTCAATTATTTTCTAGTAGATAGATTGGGTACTGGGGAATTAAGAGTGGTGTGAGGGGGGAGAGGGCCATAAGAGCTTCCACCTTCACGTGGTTGGCCCTGATCAATAGAGAATAAATTATTAGTTGGATAATCTTGGAGCAAACCTCCCTCGATCCAACAGAGCAACAAAAAAATCAATGTTGACTTCGCATCTGCTCGGTCAAGTGGAGGGAGGTTTGCTCCATTATTAAACTAATCCAATAATTTATTCTCAAAACCAAGAGGAGCTCATTCAGGTTTTCATGCACTCAAGTATTTTTAATTATTATTTATTCATAAAAATGTTGTTAATCTAGTTTATTATCTTTCTCATGAGTCTTTAATTGCTAGTTAAATTAGGAAAACAACTACTGACGGAGATATTTTGGAGCAACATTAAAGGAATATTATACGAGGACAACCATCAAATATCCAGGTATTCGAATTTTCATTAAATTCAAATTTGAGATTTTATATTGCAATTAAAATTAATATTTCTTCAAATTTTATATCATAGATTAACCCCAATCCCATTGCTCTTCAGGCTTAGCTATGCATACAGATTGGGCATTTAAATGGTTATATA
The DNA here is from genome assembly GCA_027924585.1 of Larix kaempferi. Classification (NCBI taxonomy): domain Eukaryota; kingdom Viridiplantae; phylum Streptophyta; class Pinopsida; order Pinales; family Pinaceae; genus Larix; species Larix kaempferi. The sequence continues at coordinate 2,309,906 of BSBM01000264.1, forward strand.
TTTGATGTTGGTTGCAGTATATAGTCTAATGTTGATTTTAATGTCATACAAAGCAATCTAGGGCTATATCAAAGGTCCCACACAAGGAAAAAGAAATGAAATCATTATAGTGATCAAGCAATTAAAGGAACGTTGTTGTATTAAAGGAACGCGTCATTGGTTCAATTTCGACCTCTGAAAACCTTACTTGATAAACTACAGTCCATTCCCTACCTATCACTTTTTACTAAATTTCATTTGGAGCATCCGAGCCCAAGTTGTGACCCTTTTTCCTAGGTCACCTGTTTATGACTGAGATCTGGAAGAGGCAGAAACCCTAAATTGTACGTAGCATAAATCACAAAGTACAACGAATCAGATGTTTTTCTTCAGACACAAGGTACATGGGGATGTTATATTCTACCTGTAAAAGTTTCAGAACCTGAACCTTCACCAAAATGGATTTATAGCGAAAGTTCCACGATGATTGGTTTTTGCTGTGTCAAGCCCTAGCTTCCGATTTGTCGCAAGTGAAACAAGTCTCATAAATGCCATAGCATTCCTTCCTTCAATCTAGCTCTGATACCATGTTATATTTTGAGCATAAATTCAAAAGATATAGGATCTTAACTGAAAGAACAACATGTACAATGTATCAAGCATAAGAGACAAGAGACAAGAGACACATAACATTTCACCGGGGAAAACCAAGAAGGTGAAAAACCCCGCAACTTCCTTAGAGATAGAATAAGCATCAATACAAGAATCACCATGATCAAACCCAAGAGATAGATATCTTCAGCATCATGCTCCTCCTCCACTTGTGCGCACCCTTCTCTTCTCTCACTAATGCAAAGTGAGTGAAATGAGACAATGTGTAGAATGAGAGAGTCACACTCTCTATTTATACACTAACTTGACTTGACCTTTACTCAACTAGGTCAGCCCCAACTTAACCACTTAATTTAATGTTGACTGGGCCGACCCCTACTAGGGTGGTCTAATAACCCTTTGACCCACATGACTCATATAGGGCCGACCCCATCAAGGTGGTCTAATAACCCATCAAGTATAAGTTACGACACTTACAATATAACTTGCGACACATGCAAGTCCAACTGACGACACTTCCAATCGGAGGAATAATACATCTCCATTGGGGATACAATAAAGTACAATTACAATATACAAGTGAATATCTTCTGAAGTTACAAATACATCAATACTTCAACTATAGGCCTCACATATTGGTTGTAATCCTTCAAGTCACCTAGACCTTGGTCATAACATATTTCACCCCAGGACTATTAGGAAAAACAAAGAATAAATGAGGGACCCAAAGCCATCAATGAATAATAAAAAGAATGAGGATACTTAAAGCATATATGTTAATGAAGTGAAATCAAGCATCAAGAACATTAGAAGTCATATGAGAAATCCTCTCACCAAAATATACAAGGGTTTGAAGATAAGTTGAGGAAATTTTTTGATTTGAATATCCAAGTATTTAAAATGAATACCCTTGTCACCGCAAATCTCATTAATACTTAGGAATATTTTTTGATATCTTATAAATGAGACATCAAAACTCTTATAGTAGATCAAACACATACTCTTATGGAAATTACAATTCAATCTCCAATTTAGGCTCTAACAATGCTAAGTACAACCCTTCATTTAATATACCAAAAACTAACCCATGGGATTTGATGGCAATGTTTGTAGAATTTTTCCCTACGGATAAGTCAAAATTGTCTTAACTTTAAAGCAGATTCTCAACTAACTCTAAAGCAAGAAACAAGTCAAAACAAATGCTACCTTGAAATTCCTGAACTAACTTTCACCACAAGATTAAATGTATTCAGAAACAATGAGAGATATAACGCACCTTTCAATCTAATGTTTGTCCCGCTTCCAGCTCTTGATCCAAAAGCTCAAATGTAGAACTTGTTAAGATCAACCAAAGAACAAACATGCAAGCTTCCAAATACCTTGAAGTAAAGATTAGATTCAAATCTAGATTAGATACATTCCATGCTAAGAACTTATGCTATACACATGAAATGGGAAAAACAAGACAAATTATCTTTATTACAACTTGAAGAATGCTTACAAAGGTTGCTTGATGTCCAAGCCAATATTCTAGCTCCAAGTGATTCCTCCTCTAGCTATCTCCACAATGCTGCAAGATCATAAGTTTGGTACTTCAAGAGTCCTCCCTCTTCCCCATGGAATGCCTCTCTTTTATAGTGTATGGTAGGGTTAACCAACAAGAGAGATGGGTGGATCTAGGGAGAGATAAGTGGATCAAGGTTTCTAATCACATAAAGTGAGTTGGGATCGAATCAGGGACCCCAATCTTCCACTATCTTCGAAAATCCAAAATATCACAAGCCATGGAAAAAAGGCTATAAAAAGAGTACCGTGCCCTACAGTCTGAGCATAACGCGGTAGTACCGCGTGTCAGGGACAAAGCATAGCGCGGTAGTATGGACTACCGCGCACCTATAACTGAGCAAGGCACGGTAGTGTGGGTAAATAAAGTCTCAGCTGGGTTAAATCTTGATAGGGTGGATTTACCTTCAAGGATTACTCATCTTCTGGGTGGTTCAAACAGTAGGGGAAGTATCGTCAACTCTGTTTGTGGTGGAGATGCGACACTGTGGAATATAGAGGTATAACAGATGCCCCCTAAAGTGTGAGGTCAGAAGGGACTGATGGCCGAAAGAATTTACGAATATAGTGTGCAGAGATAGCATCGAGGAGAGCAACAAGGAGCTGAAACAGAAACAAAGTGTTAGATATACCACCGAGGCGGGCATCCCCATGCTCGGCAACAAATGAATCAAAGCATGGCTTCTGACCAATATATTGCAGATCCATGAGTACTGAGATGATATAGACTGTGAACAGACCATGGCTACTATGAAAAAGCGTAGATCCATGAGACAATGACGACATAGCCACAACCAATACAATAAGTGGATCTGTGTGACAATACAAAGGACATCTCCATCACAACCTGGACGCAATCAAGATATAGAGGAGCGCCCAGGGTCTTCTACCCGATCGCAAAAGATACGAATCTAGCCATGTGATTACAAGGTGTTGAAGTCGAACATGGTATAAACCATTTGATTACCGGTCAATGATGTGAACCGTTAACAAATGCGAGAAAAATCACCAATGATGAGGATGATCCCCAAGGTATCTGAAGTACATCTCAACGAAATGCGAATAGATGAGTTGATGTCGAGCATTCGAGAGATCGTTCGATCAGAGGTCAATGATGTGAACCTACTGTCGAACATGAGGAAACCTACCATTGAGGCATGCAGGTACCAAGGTACTAATGGTTGATCTCTAAGTCCAATTCCCGGATAGTGATTTGGTGTCGACGGGAATAGACTCGTCCAAGGTGGGCCATAATGAATCCCACATCATCGACACGAAATCGGCACGAACGATAAGATGATGAAACAATGGAGTATGTACTGACACAGCGGAGGCCTGACACAATGAACGACTCTGAACAATGCAACCCTTTGAACATATAACGGCATGTAACAGGACTTGGCAGCAGGTATTATTGATAACAGAGGATAGACACCGGATGAGTAGGCTTGTGGCCAGGGAGACGACTTAGGGTGATGACCATAACTCAGTGAAAAATGGATACCCAATATAGACAAGAGACAGACACATGTCATGTTCAAAGGTAATGACTGACAAGTTTCCATAAATAAAATTGACTTGTTCTCCCATATTCCCCCGACATGATAAACGAGTACCTCTTTGTTGTTTTTCGAGCTTGAAGAGGATAACAGATGGTCGGTGTAGCTCATCTCATAGATGAGTCCAATCTCACATGTTTTGCGAACCTGAGAAAGGAGGGGTTCGTCCTAGAGTGGGTCCTTTGATGTTAAAATTTTAACGAGTCCAAGGAAGGAAAACTCAGTAGTTTTTCATATTTAGAGAGCCTGAAAAACTTAAAGGAGGCTTCATAATGTACTTTTTCGTAAATTTAGTCCCTCGATCCTGAAAAAGTGTAAAACAATTCCCGAGAGAACTCTCCCAGCCGAGATTGATTGAGGTATACCTTTCTCGTAAATAGTCTAGACGGGCCGAAAAAGGGGTAACCTATCACCGAATAGACGACCTTTCAAATACTTTTACAAGTGTGAAAGAGTCAAGATCACTAGGCAATCTTTTCAATTTTAAGGAGTCTGAAAAGAGCTTAACTATGGACTCCTATGGTCTTTTTCGTAATTTTTAATTGTTCTGGTCCAAAAAAAGAATAAAATACAACCAGGATAATACTTTCCTCATCGTTTAACGAGCATGAGTAAAGCTGACTGTACTCGACACCATTTACTTGGGTTTGACAAGCACGACATGGGTGTGAAAAGCGCTTGGAATCTTTTTCAAGTTTTAAATCCAGAGCATGAAAAAGATAAAGTAGGTTCAAAATGAAGGTCAAACAATGAATAAACGCCAGTATGAATAAATCGCTTTTTACCGGGGATCCTATCAATAAAGTGCTCATAAAACTTGATATTAGCAATGTGAAATGGTTTTTTATTTTGACCATATAAAATAATAATTAAAAAATAGGTGAAAAAACTATAAAAGGATGGTTAAAATAGAAATTTACCATTTCATTTGTGTTTTTACCCAAAGAGGAGATTTTATCCATTTGAGGAGCAAGAACTTCAAGGATCCATATTGGGAGCTTCAGGACACCGTTTCAACAACCGTCTGAGCCAGGTAAGATCTCTCAAGCTCCTCTTTCATTTCATGTAGGAATCATTTGCTTTCAGGAAGGAAAATCAATTTTTTGGGCAAGCCCTATTGGGCAAAAATCGCCCTTCACAGTACCGCGTGGGGCCCATATCGGGAAACGCGGTACTGTTAGACAGTACCGCGCAGTGGTTCCAAACCGAGGCGCGATACTGTACAGTACCACGCGGAAAAGTTTGCCCCAGGCGCGATGAAGGCGATTTTTGAGATGAAAAAATCAAATTTTCTCAAATTTTTTGCTGAAACTAAGTTGTTAAATAGTTACTAAATGTTTTCCCTGACCTTTTGCAGGAGTTTGCAACTTGTTTGGGTCAAAATGGTCAGTTGGAAAGAAAGAGAGCATGAGGTAGATGATTTGGCGGCCGAAAATCACTTACCGACTGTGACCGTATTGCGAGAATGTGGTTTGTTCAAGTTCTTTAAAACCAAAGGGATTCGTCAGCAACCCAAGCTTCTCACTCATCTTATTCAATTGTGGGACCCTGAAATTCAAGCTTTCCGAGTAGGAGAGCATGTTCTCGAAATTCAACTTGAGGATATTTATTTCCTCACGGGCCTCTCGAAAAGAGGGGCTCGGGTGAACTTTACTGGATACACAGCCTCGAAAACGAGCACAGATGATTTGATTGCTCGGTATTGCCGTCAGGGTTCGAGTAAGAAAAGCGGGAAGGTGGCCATAAAGGATGTTATAGAACTCCCTGTAAAAACCGTACTGTTCACCATCATGCGTGCAGCAGGAAGTGTGGGTTTGCATCAGGAATCCCGTACACAAGTGAATCTCGCAGCAGAGTGTATGGGGGGAACAGTATTTAACTGGTGTGAAGCGGTGTTGGCCAATCTCAAAGAACAAGTGCACAAGTGTAGAGTTGGAGAGAATTCCCAATTCGGCTATGGGAGTATCCTGGTCACCTTCTTTTTCGCGAGGGTGCCATTATTGCGTCCACGGATATCTATGCCCCCCCATCCACCGACCAAGCCATGGATGGCTCGATGGAGTGATTATGCTGGACGTCTCGGGGGACCTCAACGCTTAGCATTTGGTGAGGATTTCTTTTCTTGGCTTGAGGAGCAGATAGTTATGATCGATGACTACCCGTATGCTGGGGTAGAATTCCGTGAGGACATCGACTTGGCACTGCCAGAGGATGATGATTGGGACAACTTAGGTATGAAATTCATGGATATATATTTTTTCTTTTTTGAATATATAATTTTTATTGCTTTTTTAGAATGTGTAAAAGACTTCTTAATGTATGTTCGTATGCATGTCGCAGACCATGGACCACAGAGACCAGCTGGGTACTCGCCATTACGTCGTGGTGGTGTTGATCGTCAAGCTGTTCCTAACGAGGAGGAGGACGAAGATGAAGCAGGAGGCGTTCGGGACATATAGAGGAACTTACAAGGGTTGACTCATGGTATCCCTGCTATGAGGATGGATGATGTCCCTTATCATCTCTAGCGGCATACTGTAGGTGTGCCTAGTCGTATTGGTCGACTTCTTCGTAGAGTGGCTCGAGCTGTAGTATGTTACCACCACCAGTGGGAGGATTCTGACGAGGGTCATGATAGATCTCCCAGATCTCCATAGATGGTCTTTTTTGTCTTTTGCGGCATGTATACGATATGTAGGCTTTTGAGAGCCAAATTTTTGTATGGGATTTGGTCCCAAATTTTGTCTTTGACACAAACTTTATGTATTTTGTAAAAAACACTCTTATATACAGTGATATGGACCTATTTTCATGATCTAAATTATTTACAATGACTTGTGCATTTTATTTTTTATGATGTGTTTATATATGAGCAAGATGCCAATCCAAAATGTAATTAGCCAATGAATCAGCTATACAATTGAATTCTCTTGGTATGTGTTGATATGTAATGAAATTAAATGATCGTTCCAAGAGGCGTACTCTCCGAAATAAACGAAGTAGTATAGGATCGCGAACTTTATAAACACGGTTTAGATGAGAAACCATGAGTTGGGAATCTAAAAAGACTGATATGGAGTCAATTCCGAGTGATGCAACCTCCGTAAAGAGACCAATGACTGCATGGTACTCCGCGATATTGTTGGTTGCAGGACCTAAACAATTGGCTCCTAAAGAAATCAACTCGCCAGTGAGGGAATAGATTACCCATGCTGCGGAATCGAGATTCCGGGTATGTCGGCTTGCACCATCGGCGAATCCGATGTAGGAAGACATCTGCGCATAAAATCACGAGTCAAAGTAAGAGTGGATACATGAGGTCCACGTGCACCCCAAAAAGAAAGTAAAAGCAAACTAAGTACATTATGTACAACAAGTAACCCGCGTAGGGTAACCTTACGCGTAGAAGCGTTTGAGGTATAGCCCATTGCGGGGCCGCGCCAATGGCGTACCATCACAATCGATTAGTTCATAGGCTCCTTTTTCTAAGACACGTTTTACAACAAAGGGGCCGTACCACATAGATTCAAGTTTTCCTTTTCCGAGCTTATCGTGCATTTGATCATATGTAAGTACGAGATCACCTTCATTGAAGATCCGAGGTTGAACGGATTTGTCATATTGAGCTTTGACGTGTTTTTTGTGAGCTTCATTAGCTAAAGCAGCGTCGTGGCGGGTTTCATCTATCTTAGCTAGGTATAGAAACTGTTCCTCTTCGGAAGTAGTGTGTGGAAGTAGCTCTATGGCTATCTTGAGTGATTGAATTTCACATTCAATCGGAAAAATGGCTTCTAGGCCATACACCAGTTGGAATGGTGTAAACCCAGTAGCACTTTTCACTGAGGTTCGGTATGCCCACAGTGTTGATAATAGAGCTGAGTGCCTGTTGGATTTATGGGTACCCACAATACGTTGAATCATTCATTTCAAGACTTTGTTAATGGATTCAACTTGGCCATTAGCTTGTGGGTAATACGGGGTTGATTTTTCATGGCAAAAACCCAGCTTGGCACTTAGTTCTTCGATCATATGGTTTTTGAAATGGGAACCATGATCGGTCACAATAGACTGTGGGACACCGAATCTAGCTATAATATGATTGAATATGAACTGCGCTGCTGTTTTTCCATCCTCAGCATACGTAGGCATCGCTTCAGCCCATTTTGTAAAATAGTCGACAGCTACTATGACATAGATATGCCCCCCCGCTGAAGTGGGCTTACAGTGCATGAAATCTATGCCCCATTTGGAAAAAGGGACGACGACAATAACAGGATGGAGTGGAGCAGGATGCGAGCGTGCTTTGCTATGAAAGAATTGGCATGGTGGACACTTCTTGACTATTTCAATGCAGTCTTTGAAAATTGAGGGCCAGAAGTATCTTGCTCGCAGTATTTTCTGGGCCGTAGCCTTCCCAGAGAGATGACCACCACATGCTCCAGTGTGGCAGTCATTAAGAATGCATTCCACCTCATCTAAGGTCAAACAACGTTGAAGAACGGTGTCAACACCGCACCGATAAAGAGTATCGTTGACTATGAGGTAGTATTTTGCGTGATGTCGGATGCGTCGTCGTTCATCATGACTGAGGTCGGGACGGAAGCGTTGGGTTTGGAGATATAATAGAATATCCCCGTACCATGGATCAGACGTGCTAATGAGGAACAATGATTCATCAGGAAGAGAATCAATGGGCTCGGATGGCTCAGTAGCACGGGGCAAGTTACAAATCAATTCCGCAAAGACCAAAGACTTCTTGGACTTAGCCTTGACAAACTCCAAGTCAAACTCTTGAAGGATGACAATCCAATGAGAGTATTTTCCCCCAAGCACCTGACGTGTGAGGATATAATACATTGGGTGGAAGTCGGCTATAACAGTGGTTCGACGGAGTAAGATGTAGTGACGGAATCTCTGGACAGCAAATACTGTTGCCAGAGCCAGTTTTTCAACATGTGAATAGCGAGATTCAGAGTCGAGAAGACTCTTACTGAGATAGTATACCACATGTTCTATGCCGTTGTGGTCTTCCTGGACTAGCACCATACCGATGGTGGAAGTCGAGGCTACGAGATAAAGAATGTAGTCTCGTGTGTAATCGGGGGGTTGGATCATGGGATCTTTGGTTAAGGCTGCCTTTAGATTGTCGAAGGAGCGTTGGGATTCGTCATCCCAAATAAAGGGAACATTCTTCTTGAGAAGCCGCATGTAGCCTTTTGTTATCTCGGATAGATTGCAGATGAAACGGCGTAGAAAGTTTGCATGCCCTTACAAACATTGAAGTTCTGGAATATTGGTGGGTGAAGGCAGGGCTAAGATAGCTGCTACCTTTGTGGGATCTAAACATATCCCGTCTTTGGAGACTATGAAGCCCAACAGTTTTCCAGCTTCTACACAAAAGATGCACTTATGCGGGTTCAAACGTATATTGTAGTGACAGCACCTTTCGAAAATGGCACTTAAGTGGTCTGGATGGTCTTCCCGGGTCCGAGAGTGAGCGGGAAGGTCATCAAGATATGGTTCTACAATATGTTTGATGTCATGAAATGCGTAGGACATCGCCCATTGGAAAGTTGCCCCGGCATTTTTCAGGCCAAAAGGTAACTTTCGATATGCAAAAATCCCCCAAGGGCAGATAAAGGTCGTTTTGTGCTGGTCGGCTGGGAGGATATCGATCTGATTATAGCCAGAGAAGCCATCCATAAATGAAAAGATGACACTTTCGGCACAGTTATCGATGATCTGGTCAATGAACGGAGTTGGGTAGTTGTCCTTTGGAAAAGCCTTGTTCAAATCACGGTAATCAACACAGACCCTAATCGTTCCTTGTTTCTTGGCAACGGGAATGATGTTGGATACCCATTCTGTCAATGGGACAGGGTAGATAAAACCAACACGCAAAATTTTTTCAACTTCTGTTTTAATGGCGGCAGCCTTACGAGGATGGACGGGTGGAAGCTTTTGCCGAACAGGTCGGGTGCCAGGGAAAGTTGGAATTTCGTGGACCACGATCGAGGGGTCTATCCCTGGCATTTCTTCATAACTCCAAGCAAAAACATCGCAGAACGTTTTGAAGTAGGCACTATAGAACTCCGTTTCGAGGGGAGTACATGTTTTGCCGATGTGTACATTTTCCACGATACCAGGCTTCACTGAAATATCGATGGGAGTGGTTGCCATAAGATTGGCCAAGTTTCCTTCGGAAAATACCTCGTCAATGGAAGTGGGGAACTTGGTTTGAACCATCCCAAGTGAAGTGCTGGGTTTTGTATCAGGCTCAAGTGGTTGAATGGTGGGGAATGAAGATCGATGATGAAAATCTCCCCATGGTGGCTCATCACCGCACATAACCTCCATAATTGATTCGTCAGTTGGAAAAATCAAATTGAGAGGATCGAAAAGTGGTGGGTATGGATGAGTCTCAGCCGAGATCTGTGCCATGGAATGATGAGTAGAACAGTCGACCCAATCGGTGGTTGATTGGATCGCGTTATATGCTGCGAGGTTTTTGTTCAGAGGCATAGAGTTGTGGTAGTCTTCAATCTGAGAGGGACTCGGAATCACCCATGAATCATTGGAAGGGGTGATATTTGTTGAAATCATGTTAACTGGTTGAACATGGGTTCCCAGCTCTGGAAAAACTCCAATAAGGGATGAATCCTTCATGAGACCAACACCAATGTCTTGGAACCGGTACCGAGGTTGATCCAATAACAGGACGGTGTTGGTGGAGTTTGGACGGGAGTCTGGGATACAGTAATCCAGTTGATCAATAGTGACAATTTTCCCTTCATGAGGAAATTGCACAATACGGAAGACTGTAGATGCTATGGCGGTCATGGCGTAAAAATAGTTTCGTCTAAGGAGGAGATTGTAATCCAATGGTGCATCTACGACTTCAACATGTACGGATACTGTTTTGCCCCCCAGTTCGACACCAATTGAGGGAATGAGTCCATAAGGTTGAAAACAGTGTCCATCAAACGCCCTGAGAGTAGTAGGAGAAGTGGTGACTTCGGGTGAGCCTAAGGCTCTCCAACAGTTCAAAGACATGATCGACGTGGAAGCACCTTCATCTAACACAGTGTGATGGATGATATTTCCATGGATTTTTGTATGCACCTGGAAGGCTAACTGGTGAGAAAGCCTAGGTTTGGCGTGCTCCAAGTTAAACATGATGGAGTTGGAAGTATCTGGGTCCATTGCCCCCAGTGCTGAAAGTAGGGTTCTACGCTACATGGGGCAGTGTTGGAGAACCTAGAGAGTCAACATAGCGCAAGGTGCTTGAGCCAAATCCTCAACAATGTTGTAGTTTTGGGCAGCTCGGGCATTCGGATTAAATGTCTCCTTTCGTATGGTGCCCTTGGGTGGGCATAGCACTATGTCTGTAAGCGGTCTCTCGATATGGAGATGACTGGTAGGGGGGGGAATAGGAATCGGATCTTCAACAAGAGATTTTCCTTTGGCTATCTCGGGTTGTTTGTTTGAACTTGGAGGATTTTCATATGCCTTTGAACGAGTGGTGATATGAACTTCTTCATTACTCGTCATCAGGATTTCGCGGTTTATGGACGTCTCTCTACGGGTGGGATTGGTCGGGTTGCCCCCTTGTGGGGTTTCTTGGGCAACCATTTGCTATTGCTATTGGGGGAAAGGGTCAGTTAATACTGTCGGGAGAGAGGATCCTTTAACGAACTTGTTGACCTCATCCTTGTAGGGACAGTCACGCGTGTAATGATCATATTGACAAATTAGGCAGGGAAACTTAGCCTTTCGACGTGGTTTCTGGTCATTCTGGGTGGGTTGTGGCTTGGGGTTCTCCTGCTGGTTTTTCTTGGGTTTACCATGATTTTTTTTCTTCTTTCCCCCGGATGGTTGTGACGTAGATTGAACTGCGTTCACTTCGGAGGAAATAGCAGGAGAAGTAGTTGTTTTTGAAGCAGCCTGGGGTAAAGCGGGGGAAGCAGAAGCTTGTTGTCCCGTCGAGTTGGTAATAGGCTGGGCCTTGAATGAACCGACAATACCATCGATGGGGGGTTCAGTGGTAGGCTTCCTTGGATTAGTGTTAACGTGGGAGGAATGTGGAAGAAGTTCATGTAAAGTAACGGATTGAGTGTATACCAAATCCATCTATTGGGCTATCGAGATGGCTTGTTCTTCTGTAATCGGCCCGCGCATAGCGATATCTTTGGCTATGGGAGGCAAAAAGGATTTCGTGAACCAATCAGCGAGTAGTTGATTCGGAATGGGTTCCTTGATTAGCCTACGGCGTCGTCGCCACTCATGGATGTGATCCGAAATGTGTGTGGAAGTGGTTTGACGCAGTGAGGTTAACAGTTCTATTCCAGTCTCATACCCGATGGGGAGCTGGAAATGAGTCAGAAACTGCATAGCCAAAGTGTTGAAATCACGAAAAGAGTGTTGTGGCAACTCGATGTACCATTTTCCTTCCGTACTGGTAAGCGTACGTTGGAAGAGCCGAAGTCGAATGGAATCATCCATCAAGGAGTTGGATGAACACCAAAGATGGAAGGTCATCACGTGGTTCTTGGGGTCTTCCACTGGATTAGCATCGAACTTAGGAATGTCCGATGGTAGTTTGGCTAGAATAGGTGGCCAGTGAGGTTCATGCCATATAGGATCGTTGATAAGCCTCGACAAATCAGGTAAGTCAAGTGTGGCCAAATAGGGAAGTTGACGGTTAGTCTGCGGGTATGAGTAATAACCATGTGGTGCAGAGAAACCTGGAGGGGCCTGCATAGCATACTGCTGCGTGTTATACCCATATGTGTTTCCCGGGGGGTACTGCTGGAAATTCTGTGGATAGTAAGCCATCTGGTTAACTGGTTGATTGTAAGTAACCAGTTGGTGGGTGTTCTGTTGAGTGGGTATAGTACTCTGGGGTTGCTGAAACCCAGGGATGGTTGCTGCTCCTTGTTGGGGAAAATTTCCTTGGAATTGTTGTGTTCCAGGAATGTTACCACTGTATTGAGTAAGTGGAGTGTTGCCCATAGCAGGGTTGGGGGGCGGCTGCGGCGATGGTGTCCATGGAATGCTCGTTCCTTCTTGAGGAGTGAGTGGAAATTGAAGTGATGGGTTCCATGGAGTTGTAGCAGCTGAAGGGTAAGGGAAGCCAGAATTCAAGTTGGGGGGAATCTGGGATTGCCCCCCGGCTTGGTTCCAGTTTCCAAAAAGTGAGTACCCCCCACTCTGTGGGATTTGAGGGTCCCAAGAAGGAAGCATACTTGACGGGGGAGGTTGAGAGTGAGGTCCGGTTGGAACGCCGGAATAAGGTTTCCCGCTGCCAGGTGTGTTGTATATACCATACTGAGCAGATGCTGCTAGTTGGGAGAGTTGCTGGATGGAACCAATGGGTTGTCCGCCAGCAAATGGGTCGGATGGCCCTATAAGAGGAGGTTGTTGATTAGGAACGGGGTTCCCAACAAAAGGTTGTCCTCCAGCTTGTTGGGTTGATGACCCTATGGGAGGAGGTTGCTGACTAACAATGGGGTTCCCAACAAAAGGTTGTACCCCAGCTGGTTGGGTTGATGGCCCACCAGGGGGGGTTTGTACGTTGAAGTTGGGGACCACTGTAGTCGGTTGTCCACCTCCTGAGATAGTGTAAATGGTGGCTGAAGGTGATCCTCCGGTCAAAATGGAAGATCCAACAGTATGACTAGGTGTTCTTCCGCCGCTAGCCAAATATGATAGTGTGGATTGGCCAACGATGCCAAAAGTACCGATTTGTGGAGGGGGTCGTCCGTATCTGACAGGCGAGGACGGAGAAAAAACTGGGTTATCCCTCATAGAATGTGCGCCAAAAATGGGTGATGGCAGCAAATGTGGGGAATTTAGTCCAGGGGTATCGGTGTCGTCCATAACGTGTTCAATGATAGGAGGACCATCGAAAACTGGGTCCGAGTTCATGTCCTGAAAAGGGTTTTGGGGATCCGGCGGGAACCTAGGTATAGTAAAGTCCGAAGGTCCTGAGCCGTCTGCATAGGAGTGACGAAACTCTGTGCTAGAAGGGATGTTGGGATCCTTATAGTCAGAAGGACGAGTAACGGGGGGATATCTAGACGCTGTCGAGAGCATTTTCTCTGTGTTGTGTCTAACTCGTGCCGATGCTAATGGGGAGTTCGCTAGACTAACCATACTAGACTGGATGGAATCCATGATTTCATGTCCCGTAGGGAGGTTGGGTAGAGCTATAGTACAAGGTACGTTGCTAGAAGAACTTGTTTCCTGAGGATGAACACTGGGTGACGTAGTGATAACAGGCGGAAGTTCCACCTGGGAAGTAATGAAACCATAATCAGGTTCAAAAGGTGTGTTAGGAATTCGAGTATCTTCAACAATTTCAACGTACCCGCTTGGGACTGAAATCATTCCAGGTATGTCCTAGTCGGACCCTTCGGTGGTGCCAACAGATCCGTCTGTGTCATCGTGAAAAGTGTCTGATGGACGGGAAGTGTTGACATCCGGTAGAAGGATGACCTCTGGTCTAGTACTTTGGTTTGTACTAGGTTCAGCTGCTGTAACTGTGTCCACTATGGCAGATATATCTAGAATGACAGTGGGTGAAGTGACAGTGGAAGTCTCAGATATGCTAGTGGTTGCAGAAGCTGCAATAGATTCTGAGACTGTGCTATGAGTGGCAGTTATGGGAGGAACTGAAGATGTTGTACGTATCGGCAGTGGAATGTTCCCTCGACCAGCACCACGGCCAGGAGGAGCAGGAATGCGTGATGCAGGCAGACTAGAAGTCCGTGGCGGTGGTGGTGGTGGAGGGATTTGGCCCTGTATTCTTCTTGATCTTTGTGGTTCTTCTGACATGATGACAGGAAAATGAAAATCGGGGGCAGTTTCGTAACAAAGAACTCAAAAAATCTAATGCAGCCGAGCGTGCAGAAGAGGAGCTAGAAAAAGCAAGGCTTGCAGGCCAAAAAAGAAAGCTCTAAAATCTATACTGAGACCGGCGTCTCAATAAGCGAGCTGATACAAAAAATGGCCAGAATGCCAACAAGCAGTCCCTACAAAGAAAAATGACCCTCTACAAAGATGAGATAACAAGCAAACTCCTAACTAAGAGCTGGAGACCTCAACAAGCTATATCCTTCGCAAGGTGATGAAATCCAAGTCGAACAATACAACATGAGAGACCGATATAAGAAGGATATCCCTCTACCGAAAGGGATCTTGGGTAAAAGAGCCCTAGTAGAATAGATACTAAGCTACCTCGTTCATGACACATTGGAAAAGGTTTTGGGCACTTCAGCCTTCCGAAGAAGACAGCGATCGATGTTTCCTTAGGGCTAAGTGGAGTGCGGCATTCCACAGAGTCGGTCCAATTCTCAATCTCGCGACCGTTTAACCCCTGAAAGTTAAAAACAGTCAAGAGGCCCCTCCACAAACTAGCAGTGACCGTGTCAATAAATACTAGAGGATTTTAGTTCCCTAAAGACAACGACTATGTCTCAGATGAAAATGACAAGGGGGAATTATTTTGATGCCTATCCCCGGTGTCCTACCTAACTACCAAATTCTTTTGATTTCCTCAAGTGAGGTTAAAGTTGGTTTAATTAGGGAGATTAATTTTAGTGGTTGTCTTACTCAATCAGGTAGTGGACATGAAACTTGATGGTGTTATGACGACTCAAACCATTCAAATGAGAATGAATAAAAAATAAGCCTTTGTCTTCGATGAAATCTAGCTAAGGAAAAGAGAGAGTTCTTCGATCAAATATGCATGAAATATTTCACAAACAATCAAAAACCAAAGTAAAAGATTTTTTCTTTTCTTTTTTCAAACAAAGCCAAACTGAAATAAACAATCCTTTTAATGCACTGATCCTACAACTAAGATTCTCCAAATATAAGAATTTCTGTGGCAAAATCAATGGTTCATTTCCTAATGCAAAAATAATGCTATTAGACTTTTCCAATTTAAACAACAGAATTGCTCTCAAGTGATAATTTTTAAATTATTGAAAATGATGAACACAATGTGATTGTAAAAGCTACAGGGTTCAGTAACAGAGAACAGTGGTGTTAAGTTGGTTGTGGTGAAAAAATCAAGCCAATGCAATCAAATTGGAAAAATGATCCAATGTGTCAAAAATGCCACTAATTCAAACAAATCAAGCTCACAACAAGGAAATAATCAGACCACACAGACTGTAAAATGACCAGGATGCTAACAGGAAATAGTAAACACTACCTAAGGCAGAGAGAGACTCGGGAAACCAAGCAAGGATAAAAAAATTTAAAAAATTGCAGACACTACCGCGGGTCAGGGTCACACTGGAGCACGGCACTGTAACAGTACCGCTCTGGTACTAATGCAGAGAACGCGGTACTATCGCGCTGTAAGCAGTTCTAAGGGCGCGGTACTGTGGCAAGGTAAGGAAAAAGCGCAACTTGAGAAAAGAAAATGAATTTTTCAGGGTTGTTGCTAACCCAGGGGACTCAGTGAACAGATAGGGAGAAAAAATACAGCGAGGAGGGGTGAATAAAGGTAAAAAAAGACCAAGATTCAAACTAGTTTGAAGTGCAATAAAACAAATCACAATCAGCAGATGGATGACAGTGAACTGAATCAATCAAACAGAAATCAAAACTAGCGGAGTCGCCATTCTTGTTTGTAGAATTTTTCCCTACGGATAAGTCAAAATTCTCTTAACTTTAAAGCAGATTTTCAACTAACTATAAAGCAAGAAACAAGTCAAAACAAATGCTACCTTGAAATTCCTGAACTAACTTTCACCACAAGATTAAATGTATTCAGAAACAATGAGAGATATAACGCACCTTTCAATCTGACGTCTGTCTCGCTTCCAGCTCTTGATCCAAAAGCTCAAATGTAGAACCTGTTAAGATAAACCAAAGAACAAACATGCAAGCTTCCAAATACCTTGAAGTAAAGATTAGATTCAAGTCTAGATTAGATACATTCCATGCTAAGAACTTATGCTATACACATGAAATGGGAAAAATAAGACAAGTTATCTTTATTACAACTTGAAGAATGCTTACAAAGTTTGCTTGATGTCCAAGCCAATCTTCTAGCTCCAAGTGATTCCTCCTCTAGCTATCTCCACAATGTTGCAAGATCATAAGTTTGGTACTTCAAGAGTCCTCCCTCTTCTCCATGGAATGCCTCTCTTTTATAGTGTATGGTAGGTTTAACCAACAAGAGAGATGGGTGGATCTAGGGAGAGATAAGTGGATCAAGGTTTCTAATCATAGAAAGTGAGTTGGGATCAAATCAGGGACCCCAATCTTCCACTATCTTCGAAAATCCAAAATCCCACAAGCCATGGAAAAAAGGCTATAAAAAGAGTATCGCGCCCTGCAGTCTGAGCATAACGCAGTAGTACCGCGTGTCAGGTACAAAGCATAGCGCGGTAGTGTGGACTACCACGCACCTATAACTGAGCAAGGCGCGGTAGTGTGGGTAAATAAAGTCTCAGCTGGGTTAAATCTTGACAAGGTGGATTTACCTTCAAGGATTACTCATCTTCTGGGTGGTTCAAATAGTAGGGGAAGTGTCGTCAACTCTGTTTGTGGTGGAGATGCGACACTGTGGAATATAGAGGTATAACACTAAAGGAAACTATCATGGCTTGATGGCTACATGCTGATAGCTTCAGTCCGTATTAAACCCATGATCATGGCAGGGATGGCTTGTAATAAGACCCCCCTGTCCTTGCATACAACAGGAATCTTATAATAAAAAAAATACAGATATTATTCAAAGGATATAGACTACAAGGTGTTGCCGAGGCTTGGTAACCTCGTGATGATAGCATTACTCACCAGTGTTCTGCAGATCATGAATTGAATGACCTGTGATAGGATCTTCCACCTCTTAGGAAAACTGAGAGTCATATTCCAAGTGTGGTGGCTTGATGTGAAGATGTCATTCCACTAAACACCTATGAACCTAAAGGGATGGCTTGTGATAAGACCCCCCTCCTTGCAACCTATCATTATTCAAGAAAATTATTAAGATGGTGACTGTAAAAGGATCCAGAGCGGATAAAGCTAACCAAGTTATTATGATATGCTGTGACAATGAGACATAAAAATAAAAAGATTCCAACCATTTCCTGCATCTCAATTAAATGGATAAAGCATTGAGAAGTTAATGACCACAATGGAAAGATATCAATATCGAGGTCCTACATCATTCGGCTGTACATTCATTACAAAACATATTCTGACATCAGTCGAAAGAGGTTGATACCATCATACTATCCTGCAAGTTGAAAATAGAGATCATATTAAAACTAGCTTCCAATCACTGTTAGGATATTCCTATACTCCATCCTAGTCCTACCAGTATTTTGATCATTTACATTTTCAGTCATGCATGCACTTTTAGGGTTTGCATGCATTCTAGGGTTTGCATGCATTTTGCATGCATCCCAATCACCAGTCCAACACCTAGCCCTTAGTTAGCCAACCCCCAGGAGCTTCTCACTATTCAGTTTTAGCCCTCTAGTTGCTTAATGCACCCTTCTTCCTTGATTTTAGGAAGCAACTCGCCCTTCTTCACCTACCAGTCCAGTTGTCTTCAGTTTACACTCAGTTATACTTAGTTACAATTAGTTACACTTAGTTACACTCAGTTACACTTAGTTACACCTACCAGAGTTATTTTGACTGATGGTTGACAGTTACTTGAGCATTGATGACTCCACTGATGATGATGAAGACTTCCAGTTGTGCTTCGATGATCATGAGGACACCTAGTTGTGCTCCGATGACACTCTATTGATCTTATGATCACTCTGAGAGGCTAATTCGAATTGCCACCTTAGGAATTCGAATCCTCTCTACCATTGTACTATTTATTTGTCCATACTGTGATTAATTAATTAGTGTGTGTGAAGTATTATTACTTCTATCTGAGTTCTACTGTACCATATTATTCTATTGCTCATTATACTATATTGTTCACTCTTCTTCTATTTTCATGCTTAATCATAATTACTCTTATGAGGTATACATCATCTCTTAGATATGCTATGAGGATTTTCACATGGTATCAGAGCATGTTGAGAGTATTGTTTATCTCCATTCTTGAGAGTTTTTTGTAGGTTATTACCAAGATTTCGAGTGTAGCAGTTGCAGCAGTTTCTGCATTTTTGCAGCAGTAGCAGTTGCAGTTATTCTATATTGTTTTTGCAGGTCCTCTACAGCTTCTATTTATTCATCAGGAATTAATCCTCTTGATCCACTCAACTATGATGAATGGAAACCAAGAATGATAGCAGACTTGAAGATCCATGATCTTTTTTATTGTTATTTTGAAAGAGAGTTCGAATCCCCTGAAGAGAAGATTGACTGGTTAAATAAAAGTGACATGCACTTTCAAGCAATAATGTTTTCTTTGTTTGCATGCCAGAGATTCCAATTCAAATACCATAATGGTGTTGAAACTCGAAAGGAGTTATGGACTCCAAAAGAGATATGGGCTCACCTGGATGAAAAATTTGGCAGAGAGAATGAAGGACTTGGTCCCAACCCATTCGAAAGAAAACAAAGTGATGCATTCACTCCTCTTGATGGTCTCTCATATCATGCACCAGTATCATCTCATATTGAAGTTGTTGACAAAGAACTTGCAGATTCTACATTCATGCTCAAACTTTCTTCTCTTTCTGTGCCAACTCACACTCTAGATATTGCAGAAGGTCCTAAATCCTCTCTTGCACCAGAGTCTGTTGGTTTTCATCATGATCACATGATTATTTCGGAGGTCAAAACATCTTTTGAAGGTAATGCATTCGCTCCTCTCCAGCTAACTCCTCTTTTATACTACTATATGATCATAATTCCATGCTTTCAGAAGGTCATTGAAGAATATGGCCATTGCCATTCGCTTGGGATAATTTCTCATGCATCTATTGGTTTTGACCTCACCTCTCATGGTTCAAAAGAGATCTCAAGAAACCATGATTCAAGTCTTGGATCTAATTTGGATTCTAAGCAATTACTGCTTGGGATAATTTCTCATGCATATGATAGTTTTGATCTCACCCCTGCTAGTTCAAAGGAGATCTCAAGAAACTATTTTTTAAGTCTTAAATCTGATTTTGATTTCAAGCAAACATGTAATACTTATTTTTGGCATAATCTCACCCATGGTGGTTCGAAGGAGAAGAAAAAAGACTATATGCACTTTCACAGATTTGATCCTACCTCAGCTGATTCGAATCACAGGTTCAAGGATCATTCTCATACTGTTGGATTTGTTCTCATCACATTCGATCTGAAGAGCAAGTACAAGCACATGCTTTTTGAGCATGATCCACTTCTTCCCAAAAGGAAGATACCTCCAGACATATGACCAAGCATCACACATGCTTGAGTTTGGAGCATTTATTTTTATGTGTGCCTTACAGTCTATTTTTTGTGGAGGGGGTATGTTTCCCATGAAATTTTCCCACTTTCTTGGTTTATTGATTGTTATTATTCATTGTATTGGGTGGCCTTTGGTCTTAGTTACCAAGGCCCAGGATAGATTAAGGGGGGGTGTTAGGATATTCCTATACTCCATCCTAGTCCCACCAGTATTTTGATCATTTGCATTTTCATTTATGCATGCACTTTTAGGGTTTGCATGCATTTTTCATGCATCCCAGTCATCAGTCCAACACCTGTCCCTTAGTTAGCCAGCCCCCGAGAGCTTCTCACTATTCAGTTTTATCCCTCTAGTTGCTTAATGCGCCCTTCTTCCTTGATTGTAGGAAGCAACTCGCCCTTCTTCACCTACCAGTCCAGTTGTCTTCAGTTTACACTCAGTTACACTTAGTTACAATCAGTTACACTCAGTTATACTTAGTTACAATCAGTTACACTCAATTACACTGAGTTACACTCAGTTACACCTACCAGAGTTAGTTTGACTGATGGTTGACAGTTACTTGAGCATTGATGACTCCACTGATGATGATCAAGACTTCCAGTTGTGCTCCGATGATCATGAGGACACCTAGTTGTGCTCCGATGACACTCTATTGATCTTATGATCACTCTGAGAGGCTAATTCGAATAGTGAGAAGCTCCTGGGGGATAGCTAACTAAGGGATAGGTGCTAGATTGATGACTGGGATGCATGCAAAATGCATGCAAACCCTAAAAGTGCATGCATGACTAAAAATGTAAATGATCAAAATACTGGTGGGACTAGGATGGAGGATTTTCACAATCACTGCCAAATGTGTGGAGCTTATTGTTCAAAAGAAAACAATCCAATCAATGCAAAAGAAAACACACACCAAACCTATGTATAAAAATACTAAATTTTCAAACAAAGTACTTTTTGAGCAGTGTAACATTCACTGGATAAGTGTCTACAACTCCCTCCAGTGTTTGTATTCGAATATTGTTGGGACCCATCTTTTCTGTAATAATGAAAGGTCCCATCCAATGGCGTTGGAATTTGGTATACTGGTTTTTATCCTTATGTTGTTTATCCCACCTTAATACCAAATACCCAACTGAGAATTCTCTGTCGGATGAATATTTCTCATCAAACCATCTCTTCACCATCTGCTAATGATGATACAACTTCCTCTAGCTTGAGCAGTGTGGCAATTCTATGTTGAAGGGAAGAAGAGTCATATTCTTGGATAGATTGGGATAATTGAAATGAAGGGATGGTGAGATTAGAAGAAAGGAAAGCTTCCTTTCCATACACTAGACAGTAGAGCGAATTCCCGATTGTTGCCTTTGGAGTGATTCGGTCTACCCAAAGAGCATTATAGAGCTGTGTGTGCCAATCTTTATGATGAGAAGCTACAGTCTTTTTGAGAATATTTATCAAATTTTTGTTTGAAGACTCAACCAACCCATTACCTTGGGGATAATAATTGGCAATAAACTTAAGCTTAATCCCTTTCTCAAGGGCATAATGTGTCAAATTGATCGAGGAAAAATAATATGCATTATCAAAAACAAGATATTCTAGAGCACCAAACCTTGTAATTATCTAACTGTCAAGGAAAGAGATTACTTGGTTTGCATTACATTTTCTGAGTGGGATTGATTCAGTCCATCTGGTAAAGTAATATGTGGTTGTAAGAATGTACCTATGTTGCATGGATGAGGTGGGGTTTATAGGTCCAATAAAATCCAGTCCCCACTGCTGAAATGGAAACTGAATTATGACTGGCTATAATGGGAAAGCAGGCTTCTTGAACTTCCCTGTACATTTTTTACATGGTTTTCACTTTCTTACATAATCATATGCATCTTTAAACAATGTAGGCCAGTAATATCCTGCTCTAAGTATTTTGTGAGTTGTAGTTTCTCCTGAGAAATGGCCTCCAGCTGGCCCTGTATGAAATTGAAAAAGAATATCATTAGTCTCATGCTTTTCTAAACATCTGAGGAAAACCCCATCATAGTTCTTTCTAAACAAGACTTCACCAATGAATTGATAAGGAGCATCTTTTAACCTTAATGTTCTACATTTCTTAAAGTCAAGGGTTTCAAGAGCAAACCCATAGTTCAGAAAGAATTTGATATGATCATACCAATTGGATGTAGAAGTATCAATAACATTGACAAAACCTGTTGGGGCATCTTCCTCCTACTCCCATTCACTCTGTTGATGTGCAGGATCATTCGACTGAGTAGTAAAAAGATAGAGACCTTGTCCTTTCACAATTTTGCTCGGTCTGATTTCTATATCATACTCTTGCAGGGATGTCATCCAATGGGCCCTTTTTCACACAATTCCTTCTGGACTAACACATTTCTAATGGCAGAGTATGGGACAATAACCTTTGTTCTATATTTTAACAAATAATCCTTGTAGTGCTTAACAGATTTGTAAATTACATAAGCTCGTTTGTCAATTTGGGAATAATTAAGTTCTGCACCTTTGAATGTTGAGCTCATGAAGGATATCGAGATCTCAGCATGATTTTCGTGCCTCTATGTCAAGACAGCTACATAAGAGAAATCAGTGGCAAAAGTATAGAGAATAAAATCTTTATCAAAGTCAGGGAACATAAGAGCAGGAGCTTCAACAATGGCCTTTCTTATCTCAATGAAAGCATCTTTCTATTCCTGCAACCAAGTGAACTGTACATCTTTCTTGACTAATTGTTGTAAAGGTTTAACTATCTAAGCAAAATTAGGTATAAATCTATGAACAAAATTGATCTTACCTAAGAAAGATTGCATGGCTTTGCGTGAACCTGGCAAGCCAATTTTTGAAATAGCATCAGTACGTTTCGGGTCAATAATCATAACTTCTTTGAACACAATAAAACTGAGAAGCTTTGCTTTTGTGACTGCAAAGATAGATTTCTTGGATTGAGCAAAATCCCGAACTTCCTGCAACATTCAAAAACCTGTTTCAAGGAAAAAAGATGTTCATGTCACTTCTTAGAATATATTGTGATATCATCAAGATAAACTACGACAGAGTTATGCATTAAACCTATGAAATTTATATCCATAGCTCTCTGAAACGTGGCTCCGACATTTATCAATCCAAAGGGCATTTGTCTGTAGGTGAATGTGCCCCAGGGAGTTCTAAAAGCGGTTTCCAACTGGTCATCGGGTGCAACCATAACTTGGTTGTATCCCGAAAAACCTTCGAGAAGTGAGAATATTTCAGAACCAATGACCTTTTTCAGAATATGCTCCATGGGTGGAACAGGATAATTGTATTTTTCGGAAGCCCGATTTAAATTTCGGAAATCAACACACAACCTGATTTCACCGCTTTTCTTACACACGAGCACCAAATTGGCGATCCATTGGGTGTGCCTAACAGGAAAAATGATTCGGGCTGCCAACAATTTTTCTAATTTTTTTTTCACAGAAGGTTCCAAGCTAGGATGCATTTTACGCAATTTCTGTTGATAGGGTTTCATCTCCGGCTTCATAGGTATGTTGTGATGCATGTTGCTTATGCCAAAGGTTTTCAATTCATCGTAAGTCCAGGAAAAAAATTCCTTGTATTCTTTACATAGCTTAATGATAGCTCTTCTTTCCTAGAGAGAACAATTAACTCCAATATTGATAAAGCGAGGTTCTTGCTCAGTACCCAAGTTAATTGGCTCATAAATTAGGGAGGAAATTTGAGTTTTGCAATTGGTCTTGTGTCTGAATTTATCCTGCAAATCATAGAATTTTTCTAAACTGATGATAGATTTCAGGATAACGTTTGAAGGATCAGAGAGTGATTTTACATGCTCTTCCTTATCTATGGCCATGTCTCGGAAAGTATCATGTTCAGTGAGGAATTCAAGTATCTATTGATCGTCGTCAAACACTTTCTAATTGGTCACATTGTCAGGTATGGAAGGCCTATACATAAGTTCTATGGAAAAATTATGGGGTGACAAACCTTTTGGTGGTATCAACCTAGATGTTGTGTTTGCTAGGAGATCGGCATCGAAATTCTGTGACCTAGGGACATAATTAATGTTAAATGCAGAAAAGGAATTGGTGAGATCCCTTACCAGTTTCTGATAATTCATCAGGCGAGGAAACAAATAATGTATCTTGTTCCTTACCTATTTGACAATGATCTCGGAATCCCCAAAGCAATGAATAACCTATACACCCATATCAATAGCCCTTTTAAGTCCTTGAACAAGCGCTTCATATTCAACCACATTGTTGATACAGTCAAATTCCAATCTGCAAGCTATCATATTTTTAATCCATTTTGGGTTGATGAGGACACAACCTGCACCAACTCCTTCCTTAGACCTGTAGCCATAAAAAAATAAATTCCAAGCAGTCGGATCTATCCTAAAATTTGTATTTACATTGAAAACATTATGTACAACATCTCCAGTGAAAGGTACAATGGTAAATTGAGTGATTTGAGATTGTTTCTGTAAAGTTTAATCTGGAGAATAGTCAGTAGGCAAATCTCCAAAGAAAGTGCCAAACATGAAATGTTCAATGTGTGAGTTGAGATAACCAGCAGGCTCACTAGAATCATTCATATTTGTGACTGTTTGTTTCATGAATGGTTCCCTACTAATTTTTATTGTGTTGGGTTGTCCATTATAGGGTAACCATAGATGAGACCGGTCAGTGGCAAAGTAGCCTTTTAGCTACTGTGACCAGTCCCTACTTAACCACATCCTATAAGTTTCAGGAATGTCAGCCACCACTATGTCTATGGTTTGGTGAATGTGTGGATTAGCAGATAATGTAAGCAAGACGTTTCTCAACCTTCCTACTACCCTTACTTTTGATCTGTCAAGTTGGACGATCTGAGTAGGGCAGGGTTCCCATGTGGCATTAATTTTTATACAAACAGACAATGGCATTACATTGGATGAAGCAACATAGTCTATCATGCAGTTATGCACATTCCTGTTGAAGATCTCGAAAGTCAGAAGAAAAGGGGGTGTCCTTTTGCTCCCTGGTTTTCTATCATCTTATTTGGTAAGGGAGTCAAAGTTATTATTCTGAGAGTCTCTGGTTTGTCTGACTACCATACTTTTGGGTAAGGTGTCTCTCATAGAAGGAATCTTCAATAGATCAAATAGAGAGATATTAGCCTTAACTCTTTTCAGATCATCAACTAGATTATACTCGATCTCCGGAATAACTATATCCCTTTGAGGAACAGCTTTTCCTTTGTTGGGAAGTGTTGTCGAGGATGAAGGATCCTGAGGGGGTTGGGGTCTTGACCTTGTGTTGTAAGGGTGTTGGACATTGAACACAGTCTCAAGTTCTTCTTCCTCTTCGTTCACGGGGATTTTTGAGAAATAGCTAACAGTGTTTACCTGTAGGTCCTCTTGTTCTTTCATTCTCTTCAGGCGACTGTGAGTCATGGTTGGTATGATCATTGGAGGTCTCTGGAATAGTTTGGGATTCTATTGCCAAGGCTCTAAAAATGGAATAGATTTATTCATTTGAAAGTCCCTCAGTGGGATCAGGAGGTGGTGTATTCTGAGGAGGTTGATAAGGTCTCCTAAAAGGGGGCCTTACAAAACCTCTGTTTTGGTTTTGATTCTCGTTATTATTTCTTTTCAGATCAACCATCTCATTTGACATTTTCTGAAGAAATTTCTTTACATCAGTCATGTCAAAAGGATCCTTGTTTTGAGTAGAATCCCTGGGCACAATGTCAGTTTTCTTCTTAGATTTGGAAGTAGAGGGTTGTTCTTCTATTGTATCAAGGCCGTCTTTAAGACAATAAATATCCTTTTCAACTTGGATAGCTTCAGCGTAGGCTTCGTATAAATTGATTTTGTTTACTCTTTTTACCCACATTACAATGGGGGCAGAAAGACCCTTTTCATAAAAGGAAACCATAATCTCGTCAGCTGGGAGAACAGGAGCAGGGATTCTATTCTTTAGCTAATAAAACCTTTGATTATAATCTTTAATTCTTTCTTTACCTTTCATATTTATGGAATATAACTCCAAAACTAAATCCTATGGTGTTTTGTCATCTCCAAACGTTTGGATAAACGCTTTTCAAAATCATCCCAGGATGTAATAGATCTGGCTTCCAAGGCAAAATACCAGGTAGATGCCTTGCCCTCAAATGTGTAAGGGAAAAGTTTGCAAACTACATCCTCGTGAATAACATTTCTGAGCCTGATGGATTACATGAAAGTTTTAATATGATCAAGTTCAGGTGACTTTTCATCTACGTTATATTTAGGAAGCCATTTTTCTGGGTTCTTAGGTAACCTGTGTTGATCACCAAGTATCTATACAGCGTCTTGGTCAAGCCAAGGTCTGTTATGGCCTTCTCTAGCCATGGGTCTTTCTTCTTCTTCCTCAGATGAAGAGTCAGAAGAGTGTTCACCTTCGGATGAGGAGGATGAAGATGGAGGAGAGGGTGGCGGCCCACCTGAAGGAATTACTTGTGAAGTTGGTGCAGTTTCAGTGAATAATTAATCAAGATTGAATTCAAAGGTTTATTGCTAATTCGATGAACTATTTTGCTCTGAATTTTGTTCAGTGTTTTGTTCACCTGAACCTTGACTAACTTGATCTGCAGGCTGTGGGTTAATATTTTCTTGGTGGATTGCTGCTAACCCTTGATTTCTATGTAAAGAGAGTCTTTGCTGCAATCTAGCAACGCTTTCACTGGACCTCTTGAGTATCTCTTCAAGTAGTATAGGTCCTCTAGTGGGTGATGTGATAATGATATATCCTGTTGTTGGATCTCGGTGAGCTATTAGGGTAACAGGGATAGTAGTTGGTTGTTGTACCAGTTGCTCTACGGAAGTAGATGCTTGAGTGTAACTACAGGTGACAATCGGTATTCTTGTTGGAGGAGGTTTCTAAGTATTCTTCTTAGGCATATTTAACTACTGGCCCTCCTTCTAGCACCATTTGTTAAGGTCTCAGGGGTGTAGGTTAATTGCAAGGTTCTGGAATGGGTCCAAGGCTCCCAACAGAGGGTGAAAACCCAGATTGAAAGGATTCAAAAAACCTTGCGCAAGGGCGGTTATATCCCCAGCCTGTTTGGTATGGAATTCTCCCATGAATATTTGACCTCCGCTGGCACTCTATGAGTAGATGGGTTTGAACGATTGATCAAAAGTTCAATACAGAAAACAGAAGCTTAAAAATAAATTTGTTCTAACTTAATTTACTTAAGAAGAGAGTCTATTCTAAGTTAGAATATATTCTAAGGAAGACTTTGGTGTTGTGCAGATTAACCTTGGTGTGGAAAGAATAAGTGGGTTTATCAACTTTAACAAAAATGTCAAGAAGCGTATGCACTTACTCACTTAAACTATGATCCATTAATGAAAATTAAAGGAAGATAATTCTGGTAATTTAAACATGTCCAAGATCAACCTGTAATCATTGTGTTAATTGAAAAATTAACATTGATTAAGTAGCTACGAATCATTTGCAGAAATCGATAAAGAAAATATCTCAATTAAAGAAATTTAACAAGATATTCTTATACAACGATTAGTCATAAGAAAAATCAATACAACAAATCTGTGCATTAATTTATACATGCAAAGGAAACACATATCATAGATGAAAATTCTAAAATTAGAAATCAAACACAATCAAAGAAACTTGACGATAAACAAGATATGATTTGAAAGATTACTTCACTGCATTAAGAAGTATGTAAAATAAATTACAAGGCTCAGATAAGACAGAGTATCTCCACGTCGTCTCCTGCTGATTTCTGACCCCAAAATTATCAACCCATATGCCTGAGAGGTTTTCTTCCTTAAATAAGGATTACAATGGAGTACCAAAGGGAATCCCAAAAGGTAGGGATTACAGAGTTTAAATTCGGCTATTAATCCAGGGAATCTGGCCATAATAATCTAAACAACTCTTAACTCAGCAAATTCCCTCCGCTTGAAGGTGGATTTTGAACAAAAGTCATCTTGGAATTTTTGGAAAATCCCGTAGCAAAATTGGAGAATCTGTCAACAGCTTAATATCTATCGACAACATGGAAGAGCCAGTCCTCGAAACCTTTTTGCAGAATCGCCACAGAATCTCTTGGCTGATCCACAATGCTATCCAAAACAAAAAAATTGGACAATGGGTCTTGTTTCATGGGAGTCTGTGATATGTCAGGTTCTTCATTTATTATGATATCTTGGATAATAGAATCATCTTGATCATGCAGTTTTTCACTACTTCCTTCTTTGTCTTTTTGAGGTGGTGGTAAGCAAACTGGCAGAGTTTCAGAAATCTCTTCTCCGCTGCCACTGTCGATATCAGGAACACCTGCATCAAAAGGTGGTGACATAGGTTCAGGAAATAGAAAAGAGTGAAGCTCTTCGTGCATGGAAGATTCATCGAAAAGTTCACAACCAGTCGGCATGTTATTCACCAAATCGTCAGAAGGAAAATTTTCCATAACAGGAAAACTTTCTAACAAATTCAAACGATGAGCTAAGTACTTCATACCTGTGGCCATATTTAAGACAAGCTAAAGAGGATCAAAATGATTGAATGTGGCGAGCTGCAATGATTGAGATCATGCGAATTTGGGATTACAATCATTTGAACTGGAATGAAACGACGTCGCAGCATGTCAATCAAAAATGGATCATAAGAAATCTTGTCAAGCAATCATATCTTCCAGGATGATCATGCAGTGCAGAGTGAAACACAACATTGCAATGTAACTTGGAATAATTGAATCTCATCCATTGGATCAACTAAACAAATGGTGAGGATTTAACAATACAGGATGCGGGATAACACCTTAAGGAATTTGTTCTAATTTTATTCATGATTCTCGAAATCCGCAATCTGAAAACTGTGGGTTTCTGGATCACACACATGGATCAAAATACAAAATGTGTTTCGAAAGCTGCAACCCGAAAATTGCGGGATGCGGGTTTTGGAAACATACTACGCAACTTAAGATAAAAAAACAAGAATCCGAAATCCGAAAGCCGCAACTGCGGGTTTCATTTTTCGGGGTGACGATTCCCAAACTTATTAATAAGAAAATCATGCATCCCGCACCTTTCGGGTTGTGGGTTTCGGGATCACCAAACCCAAACAACTAAAAATTGCTTTCCCGAAACCCGCAACTGTCGGGTTCGGGATTTCGGGATGTCGAAAAGTCAGGTTTAGGCAGGCAGAAAAACAAACAATGAAAAACTTGAAATTTGAATCTTTCTGTGATCAAAACACTCGGAAAAATTCTAAAGAAAGCAGTAATATCAATCTAACCAAAGGCATAAGTACAAGATTTGCAGAAAACAAGCTCAAAATTCATATTCACAAAAACACTTGCACGCATATCTTTGTGCTAATTTGAAATCGAGGCTCTCATGCTTAACCAAAGCATGGGATCTGTTGTGCTCACAACACATACATAGGGTCATAATATTAATATTCATTCCTCATGAAATTGTAAGAAGTGTTTCATGGTGGCACCTCTTCCTCATACCATTCACATTCTCTTTCACATTGCTCACAATCATCTGCATATTGCTCATAAGCATTGTACTCATAAGATTCATCATAATAGTAAGACATGGATAAAAATTATTCTTCAATATATGATATTAATTCATAGGTGCAAGGAACATGCTCTGATACCACTGTAATGTCCCTTTTTAGAAATTTATTAAAATGGTGAAAATTTCAAATTTTCCACTAGTTTGAACCTTAAATAGTATTGGTTTCGTGGTCTCCAAATGGCTCCAAATTCTCCCAAATTGTCACAAAAGGTGTATGGATGGTATTAGGACATGTTTATGAATTTTATGGATGCTTTACAGTATTCAAAAGGATTCTAAAACTCTCCTTTGAATTCTGGCCACGGTAGGGGATTTAACTAGAAATTTGGGGTTCAATTCCCTCCTGGGTAGG
Source organism: Larix kaempferi (assembly GCA_027924585.1). Lineage (NCBI taxonomy): Eukaryota > Viridiplantae > Streptophyta > Pinopsida > Pinales > Pinaceae > Larix > Larix kaempferi. The sequence continues at coordinate 2,339,947 of BSBM01000264.1, forward strand.
TGTTGGAGATGGTTCTCCAAATGCTATTGGGCCCTCTCAAATTTTAGGAAAGAAGAAGGGGATATCTAGGGGAAATAAATATGTTCAAATATGCATCACCATTTATTTTATTAAGTCTTCTACAACCCTCTCAAATCAGATACAAAAAGACTAGTTTCGAGCTTGGGGGAAATGATAGGCAATCTTCTCCAAATCCTATGAAATTGAACAATATGACTGCAAAAGCTTATAAATTGAACATGAAAATTGTATTAAATATTATTAACATTCCATACATCATTAATTCATCATTGGTTCACTTTTCCATTCGAATATATCAACATATCATTGGCATACATCAACATAGTGGGGAAAATGGCACGATTTTCTCATTAATGATCAAATTTACATAGTTCCACTTGGAATATCGACTTGAATCTATTATGAATATGAATAAAAGATAAATTAAATCATATGATAAAATAATTGGGCATTATAATCTCCCAAAAAGAGTACAACAGCTCTTCAAATGCGCCCCACCTCAAGGATCATGAATATGTTGAGAAAATTGGAAATGATTGGAGAAACAAGATGAACTAGAAGTGACCACAAGATTCCCTGTATATTTCATATGAAACATAATACTCCATTGAATCTCTAAATGAAAGGTTTGAATGGCCTTTCCAATTACCAACTAGGATGAGAATCTTTCATCCTCGAAATTGGTGCTAAGGCAAGTAGAGAAGCACTCCACTAGCTCTCCTCTCAAATGAAAATTCTGAAAATGATCAAAAGACACCATCCTTCTTTGTTATTGTATTTTATAAACTTCTAAGGTCCTCCATGGGTCTAATTACTTCCAAGATATTCATGCGAACTCAAGTTGGGAAGAGATTCCAATGTGTGCCACTTGTTCCTCCAATTCTAGCCTCCTCCTCCACCTAATTCGAATAGCTGTCTCTTTGGATTCCCTAACTCCCTTGAGCACCCTATCGGAGGCTATTTTTATCCTTGACATGTCATATATGTTAGATGTCATCATTCAGGTCTGATTTCTGTCATAGGTGTCATAGCATCTTCATCATTGTTGTCATAGAGATAGGGAATCTAGTCCAAGTGTCCCACTAGCTCCAAAATGCCTCTTCCTCTTCCAGTCCAATTCTACCTCATTACGTCATGCTAATTATATTTTCCTTACAAATCCCTAATATCATTAGACTCCACCTTGGATTCGAATGGGTTAGAATCATGCCAAGTGTAGTGGAATCTTGCCACAAATGGGTCCCACAACCTCTTATGTGTCCTCATGGTCCAATAACACATTATTTTCTTTGTATTATTATTCAATTGAACCATTTAATGTGAATTTGTAATTCTAAGGTCACTTTGGTTCTTTTAGCTCCCTTATTCCAACTTTCAATGCTTCACCCCCAACCTAGGGAACTAGTAATTTCCTTGGATGACAGTTCATTTGGATGGGTATATTACAAACTTTGAATTGGAAATTTCTCATAATGTGACCCAACTTGTCCATTTGGACCTAATTTCACATTATTACTAACTTGGACATCATTCTTGGCAATTATTTGACCCTTGGCATCAATTTGACAAACTATCATGAGTATGGCCACCAGGGGGCTTAGGCCATTGTGACCCAATGCAAAATTTTGGAACATGACAAATCCCCCTTCCCAATATTGCTTGTCGTCAAGCAATTTCAACACATGAATGTGGAAGAACCTTATTTCTTTCCAATTTTTTCTTCCCAAAAGTTCTCTTCTGAAATCTTGAGTAGAGCCACCCATGCACTACAATTGTGTGTTTCCAAAAGCAAGGAGATGTGGATTTTATTTTTCATTTTGATATCCCCTGTAACATCACCACTAAACAAAAAAATTATAATGAAATCCATCATAGCCATGTTTGAACAATTACTCTTTACCTCTTTCATATTTTGGGAAACCCCTTCGGATACCATTGCATAATTCTAGAAGTTGCCACTGAGTTGCCCAACTTTCAGTCTTCAATATTCCATGAATATCTTAGAGAGGAACGACCATGCTTGTTGCTGCACTACACTGATTAAAATCACTTTATTAAGTGGGGATTCAATCTCCCATACTACTTTTTTCCCAATTTTTTTGAAATCAATGGGACTAAAAATTATCCCAAGGTCCCATTGCTTGTATTGCACCCCAACAATCAAGAGTGCTCTCCAAACCATACCATCAGGAAAGAGAATTCCTGGATCCCATTTTCTTGTATGCATTCTTCCAAACATCATGAGTACAAAATATATATCATCAAAGTACATAACAACATAATAAAAATGTACATCAATGAGGTGCCTCATCAAAGAATCATGAAAGAGATTATACCTCCAAGTAAGTAAACCACCATTTGCCAAGTGCATACAAGATTCAAGTGAACAATCAAATCTGATCCAATTACATAGGTGAGGATCGCATGTCCTATAATGCTGCTCCAAAAGGATGTAAGATGCATAAAAATAATCATCCATGTGTTCGTTCATCCAAGAAGTGAATGAAGAACCTCCACTAAAATCTGAACCAAGTAGGGAGCAAAGGAAACAATAATCCTTCAAGGGGTTCACATAAGTAGAATTTGTGCATCCATGAACATGTGTATCATCAATAAATAACAACGGATGTTGCTGCCAATAAGAATCTGCTCCAATCATATATCTCTTCACCAAAGTAGTGGATGAAATTCCTCCAATATCAATTGAACTAAGCAAGGAGAAAGCCAAATCATGAGTCTTTAAGTGACACAAGTGAACGTCATAAGTGCATCCATTTAGATGTGTTTCATCATAAGGTAGAAAAGAATGTTGCTGCAGATGTAAATAAGAAATGGCTCTAATAATGTTGTCATATTAGGCTTTTCATGCTCCTGATCATGTGGTACCATAAAAAATAAACCTTTGACCCATACTTCATTAGGATGAATGCTGCAAAATATGGAAGTGTAGGATGTAGGAGAATGAACCAACTCACCCAAATGATCAGAAAGTGAAGAATTGTCCTCATGTGAATGCTCCATAATGGTAGGATCATGCACCTCCCTCAAAAGTGAAAAAAATTACTCATAGGTTGGTTCCAAGGTAGTGGAATCATACACTTCTTAAAAAATTGTGTCACCATTTCAAGGAGGAAACTCAAGTTCCTCTTCCACCACATCAAGTGCTTGGATATCAGAAAGCTCATATTAAAACACATCAAGCCCCTGCAAATTTCCATGTTTCTCATTATCTACCATGTCATGAGAATCCTCCTTGCAATCTACCATCTGAAAATTTGAAACATAGGAGGAAGAACAAGTATATTGCAACCTTTCAAGAAGTTACTCATTTTGAATTTTGAGTTTATGAATATCATCATCATTGTTCAAGTATGAATCATGTAACAATCCATTAAAATCAACCAAATTGTTTCTATCAAAAATCAAAGACATGGAATTACCTTTCATGTTGCACATTGCTCTTTGAATCTTCTCCATGTCTTCAAGGATGGATGGATCCTTCAATGAAGAAACTTTCCAACAAGAATTTGACACTAATTCTTGAGTGTCATGGAGAATTCTAATGGTCTCTTGAATCTTCTTTTCATTCATCTTTAATGACCCTTCAAGAAAAGGAGGCTCTTGCATATGAACCTCCTCATATTATTCCTTCTTACTTGGACCAACTTCATGAATCTCAAGTGGTGATGGGGAAGTTGATATTGGTTCTTCTTCAATTGCTATAAGGTATTCATTTACATGATTCACGGAAGTTTGGCTTGCAACAACACTTTCAAAAGTGATCTCTATGTCACCAACATATAGGTGTGAGCACCCATCAGTAGGTACTCCTTAGTTCAAACATCCATCAGTAGATGCTATTTGATTCATGTCCAAGGTAGAATGTGTCTCGAAATGGTCTTCAATATTTTCAATAGTCTTCTCCATGCTCATGTGATGTTTCTTCATATTTGGAATCTCTTTTTGAATAAAACCCAAAAACTCTCTTCAAGTAGGAAATACATGCATTCCCTGAAGCTTCAGATATTTCATTGCTCTTTTCACTAGCACACATATGATTTTCTCTCCAAGGTCTTTTACAACAATAGCATAAACCTTTCTTCACTAAATTCACATTTTCCTTTTTGGGCCTATTTGAAAACACCCAATCAGCAAAGTCTTTGAAAGGAGGGGCCTTTTTTGTATTTACCTTATACAAGTCAAGATATGCCTGATATTGTTGGGGCAAACATTTTATATGTTTCTCTCCATCTTTGTAACTCATTCATAGAATTATCCTTTGGTAGTGTGACACACTCATCTTTAACATACATAGGTTCATAATCATAATCTTCAATCCTCATGAAATTGCAAGAAGTGTTGCATGGTGGCACCTCTTCCTCATACCATTCACATTCTCTTTCATATTGCTCACAATCATCTGCATACTGCTCATAAGCATTGTACTCATAAGATTCATCATAATATTAAGACATGGATGAAAATTATTCTTCAATGTATGATATTAATTCACAGGTGCAAGGAACATGCTATGATACCTCTGTAATGTCCCTTTTTAGAAATTTATTAAAATGGTGAAAATTTCAATTTTTCCACTAGTTTGACCCTGAACCAATATTGGTTTCTTGGTCTCCAAATGGCTCCAAATGCTCCCAAATTGTCACACAAGGTGTATGGATGGTATTAGGACATGTTTATGAAGTTCATGGATAATTTAGAGTCTTCAAAAGGATTCTGAAACTCTCCTTTGAATTCTGGCCAAGGTAGGGGATTTAACTAGCAATTTGGGGTTCAATTCCCTCCTAGGTAGGTGTTGGAGATGGCTCTCCAAATGATATTGGACCCTCTCAAATTTTAGGAAAGAATAAGGGAATATATAGGGGACATAAATATGGTCTCATATGCATCACCATTCAGTTTATTAAGTCTGTTACAACCCTCTCAAATCAGATACAAAAAGACTAGTTTCCACAGTGGGGGAAATGATAGGAAATCTTCTCCAAATGCTATGAAATTGAACAATATGACTCCAAACGCTTATGCACTGAACATGAAACTTGTATAAAATATTATTAAAATTCCATACATCATTAATTCATTAGTGGTTCACTTTTCCATTCGAATATATCAACATATCATTGGCATACATCAACATAGTGGGGAAAATGGCACCATTTTCTCATTAATGATCAGATTTACATAGTTCCATTTGGAATATCGACTTGAAGCTATTATGAATATGAATAATAGAGAATTTACATCATATGATAAAATAATGGGGCATTATAATATCCCAAAAAGAGTACAACATCTCACCAAGTGCGCCCCACCTCAAGGATCATGAATATGTTGAGAAAACTGGAAATGGTTGGAGAAACAAGCTGAACTAGAAGTGACCAAGAGCTGCCCTGTATATTTAATATATAAAATAGTACTACATTGAATCTCCAAATTAAAGTTCTAAGTGGCCTTTCCAATTACCAACTAGTATGGGAATCTTTCACCCTCGAAATTGGTGCTAAGGCAAGTAGAGTAGCACTCCACTAGCTCTCCTCTCAAATGCAAATTCTGAAAATAATAAAAATCCACCATACTTCTTTGTTATCGTATTTTATAAACTTATAAGGTCCTCCATGGGTTGAATTCCTTCCAATAGATTCATGACAACTCAAGTTGTTAAGAGATTCCAATGTGTGCCACTTGTCCCTCCAATTCTAGCCTCCTCCTCCACCAAATTCAAATAGGTGTCTCTTTGGCTTCACTAACTCCCTTGAGCACCCTCTTGGGAGCTATTTTTAGCCCTGACATGTCGTATATGTTAGATGTCAACATTCAGTTCTGATTTGTGTCATAGGTGTCACAGCATCTTCATCATTGTTGTCATAGAGCTAAGGAATCTAGTCCAAGTGTCCCACTAGCTCCAAAATGCCTCTTCCTCTTCCATGGGAGTTACTCTTCAAATCCAATTCGACCTTCATTTAGTCATGCCAAGTATATTGACCTTCCAACTCCTCAAGATAATTAGACTCCACCTTGGATTCGAATTGGTGAGAATCATGCCAAGTGTAGTGGGGAATCTTGCCACAAATGGGTCCCACAACCTCTTATGTGTCCTCATGGTCCAATGCCACATTATTTTCTTTCTATTTGTTAGAACAGTAATCCATACTTAGTACCATATTCCATAACCATGGTCAATTTTTATTGCTCATGTGCTTCATTACACCATAGTTTGGATTAGGTGACTTTAGTTGGTAAAATACCCACATTTGAGAGTGTTCACACCCACTTCCAAGCAAACCAGTTCACCCAACCTCCTGTTTTGTCCACAAGTGCACCCTCATTAAATGCTGGAGTGCTCTTTCTCCTTGATTTGGGGAATTGTTGTTGACTAGGAGCGCTAGGGTGGATTTTGCCCAATTTTGGCTAGATTTGGAGCATTTATTGCTCCCTTGGTCCTCCCAAACACCTCTATTTGCTCACCCACGCCTGCCTTGGCCTCATTTATGACCCGGCATGCTTCATCCACCTTCACACCTGAATTCATGACTGTTTGGGATGATGAGGACTAAGTTGGACCCACCTAGGGGGGATTGAGGCCAATTTGGAAATTTTGACTTGTACACTCATCTTGAGCTATCTAATGCTCTCGAATTTATCATGGATGTAATAAAAACCTGTTCTTAACATTTTCACATGTTAGACAGTCAATTAATGCAAAGATTAAGTTCACATTGTGTGTAAAATTGTCTCCTTTTTCAAGCTTTTTCACTGGTTTTGCAAATAATTCGATTTTGTGAGGTTCTCTATAGATCCTAGATCTTACTGTGATCAAAATACTCAGATGGTATCAGATCCATTGTGGATTTAGTGAGTTGCAGGTCAATATTGAGCATTGAACTGCATTCTAGAGAGGATTTCCAGATAAAAATTGAGTGTTTTTTGCAGGTGTTTCAGTGGTTTTCTCACCATTAACGCAACAGTAATGGAAGAAAACCAAATGTTTCTCACACCCTTCAATTTATTCAATTGGAAGGATGAAATGGTTATCAAACTGAGATCTAAGGGTCTCTATAGAGTAACCATGGGCACAGAAGTGGAGACAAACTCTGCTGTGGAGAAAGCAAAGTACTACAATCGACTTGATGAAGCTTATGGATTGCTATGCCTGATCATTTTGAGGGAACTCTTGTTTCATACAGATAGTTTGACAACCCCCAATGAAGTATGGGTGAATCTAGAATCACTCTTTGGGAAAAATGATGAACTGAGAGGCCACCAGCTTGAAAATGAGCTCATTATCTTGAGCCCAACGCATTTTGAAACCATCCAGGAGTTCTTCACTAAGTTCAAGTCACTAGTGCTTCAACTGCAACAATTTGGAATTGTTAAGAAGGAGGAACAATTGATTCTATCCATCCTTTCGAAGCTAGGCCCAGAATTTTCTGTATTTATTAGCACATTTCACTCAGCCAAGATGACCCTTCGAAATTGGAAAATGCCATCACTAGCTACCTTCATGGAGTGTCTCACTTAGGAGCAGGACAAACTAGTTCAAATGGGCACCATAAAATCAAAGGACCAAGCACTGGCAATGGTTGTTTCAAATGCCAACAAAGGCAAGCAGAAAGCCAAGAATTCGAGGCAGCCAGAGAAGAGGAAGTTTGACAAGATCAAGTCTGCAGATGGAGGTTCGAATCTATCAAAGGAGAAGGAAAAGAAGGGAAAGGAAAATACCAAATGAACCTATTGTCATAAGGGAGGGAATCCAAAGAGCTCATGCATGAAGAAAACCATTGAATCAATGGCGCAACTACTGGAGAAGAACAACATCCCAGTCGCTGAGGGTGCAAGGAAGAAAGAGAGCACCTCAAATCCTGACAATAAGGATAAATGTCATGCTTTGGTAGCAGGTATTTAAAATCCCTCATCCTTTATCATTGATTCAGGAGCTTCCAGACATATGGTTTCATCCAAATAGCTCTTCTCTTCTATGCATTCGAATGGTGGCCCAACAGTTCGAATGGGAGATGATTCAGAAATCCAGACCAAGGGAATTGGTAGGATTGACATCGAGCATGGATATTTCAGTGATGTGCTCTATGTACCTTCATTGGCTGCAAATTTTCTATCATTTTATCAAATGACCCATACAGAATAAGCCAAGAGAGTAACATTTACTCCAGATTTGGTAGAAATCTCAAAAATTTCTTCAAATCAAGTTGTGGCAGTGGGGTATGCTGGTCATGAAGAGAGAATGTACAAATTCTCCAATTTCATTCTGAATTCTAGTGGCCATGATCTTGTCTCTCGTGCCAACGATACCTCCAAGTTGTGGCATGAAATATGTTTCCACATGAACTACAAATATCTCCAGACATTGCACAAGGACGAGATGGTGGAAGGGCTTCCAGAAATCAAATCTTCAAATGGTGCATGCATTGGTTGTGTAGTTGGAAAGCATCTTGAGCACAGCTATGAGAAGGGAATGGAAAGGAGAGCCACTCAACCACTTGGATTGGTACATTCAGACCTCATTGGTCCTCTTCCCACTCCATCATATGGTGGATCAAGGTATGTACTCACATTCATAGATGACTACTCTCGATTCTGCTGGGTTTACTTCCTTAAATTGAAATCAGAAGTGTTTGAGAAATTGAAGATTTGGAAGGCCTTAGTGGAGAATCATAGTGGTCATAATATAAAGATCCTTAGGACTGATAATGGAAAGGATTATGTGAACAATAACATTCAGCATCTTTTTGAGGAATGTGGCATCCAAATGCAACATTCAATCCCCTACACACCTCAGCAAAATGGTGTGGCAGAGAGGAAAAATAGGTCTCTCAAAGAGATGGCCCCTTGCATGATTGATTTTAGGGATCTAAGCCCTAAGCTATGGGATGAAGCCATCAATTGTGATGATCATATTCAGAACAGATCCTTTCACAAATCAGTCAAAGGAAAAACCCCCTATGAGGCATGGTTTGGCCAAAAACCAAATGTGTCAAATTTCAGAATTTTTGGGTCTAGAGCATGGGCTCGAATTCCATCAGAAAAGAGGAAGGATTTGGAGCCACAGAGCAGAGAATGTATCATGGTTGGATATGGTGAAGACACAAAGGGCTACAATATATTTGACACATCCACACTCAAAACTTTCATTGAGAGAAGTGTGCAATTCGAAGAAGAAAGAATTCCTGATTTTGAGCTTGCACCAGGGGAAAGCTCTTCTCCTCCACACCTTAATGAAATTAGTGATGATTCCACTTCTGATTTTTCTGATATTGCTGAAGATGACATGGATGAAGATGAAATTTCTTTACATGAGTCACCATCAAGGCCCAAGTGGGCTGAAAAAATCATACAAGCTACAGGTGAATTGGCAGGCAATCCCCAAGAGCCTAGGAAGACTAGATCTCAAACAATCAATGCTTCCTTTGCAAATGAAAGTGAACTTGCTGATCACTGTTATATGATGATTGGATATGATCCAATATCATATCAGGAAGATCATCATGATCCAAGGTGGATAACAACAATGCAAGAAGAATTCCAATCTCTCTAATAGAACAAAACATGGGATTTGGTGCCTCTTCCTCCCAAGAGGAAACTTGTGCAATGTAAGTGGATTTTTCGAACCAAACCTGTTGCTGATAGTTCTGATATGAAGTATAAGGATAGTTTAGTGGCTAAGGGCTACTCACAGATCCATGGTGTGGATTATATAGAGACCTTTGCACTGGTTGCAAAGATGGACTCAATTAGACTATCTCTAGCCATGGTAGCTAGTAAGGGTTGGGAAGTTCACCATATGGATGTTAAAAGTGCATTCTTACATGGTGAGCTACAGGAAGAGATCTATATGCAGCAACCTGAAGGATTCCAATAGGATCCCACACTTGTTTTCAGGTTGAAGAAGTCACTCTATGGACTCAAGCAAGCCCCCAGGGCTTGGTATGCCAAAATGGATGCTTTTTTGCTCTCAATTGGTTTATGTCGATGCAAGTCTGATCCAAATGTTTATTTGCAGTAATGTGATGATAATTTTCAGTTCATTGTACTGTATGTTGATGATATTTTAATTACAAGGAGCTGCAACAAACAAATTGGCTCAATTAAAGCTTCTTTGCATAGTGAATTTGCCATGAGCGACCTAGGATTGCTAAGGCAATTTTTGGGTTTGGAAATTGAGCAATCTGAGAGAGGTATATTGCTGAGTCAACCTAAGTATGCTTCAGACCTGTTATTTAAGTTTAAAATGGCTGAATGTAAGGCAGCCAAGTGCCCATTCCTTTCAGGCATAAAACTAGGTGAATTTGAAGGCTCTCCACTGGTGGATTGCACACTCTATAGGAAGCTAGTTGGAAGCTTGTTGTACCTTACACATACAAGACCTGATTTGTCTTATGATGTAAGTGCTGTAGCAAGATATATGCAGCAGACACATGAGATCCATTGGAAGGCAGCCAAAAGGATCCTTCAATATGTCCAAGGAACAAAGAGCTTTGGGGTACACTACAACTAGCTGGATTTTCTGATTCCGATTGGGCTGGAGATCCCATGGATAGAAAGTCCACTTCAGGTTTTGTTTTTATGTTTTCTGAAGGTCCCATTTGCTGGTCAAGTAAGAAACAACATACTATTTCACTTTCATCAGCAGAGGCCGAGTACAGGGCAGCAGTGAATGCAGCCACACAGTGTGTTTGGTTGCAAGGCATTCTTCTGGAGTTTGGTGTTGCTATTGATTCTCCAACCAACATTTGGGTGGATAATCAAAGTGACATCAAGATATCTACTGATCCAGCACAGAGGCAAAGAAAAAATCACATTGAAATCCATATGCACTACATTCGGGGCTTGGTGCATGACAAGGTGATTTCCTTGCAGTATTGCCCATCCACCGAGCAAACTGCAGATATTTTCACCAAGTGTTTTATTGAGAAGACCTTCAATCACTTGAGAGCTTTTATTGGAGTGAGTGATGGATGGTGATTGCTGAAATTTAATTGCAGGTTCATCCCCATGTCCATTTTAGAGGGAATTTTTTATCCCATGTGGTTTTACTTCTTGTCCTCGGTTTATATGGACAAATAAAAATTTTGTTTGTAATGAGGTGACTTGAGCCTTTGTTGCCAAGGCCTCCCACTTATTTTCATGATTTGTACTAAGTTCTAGTTAAGGGGGGGTGTTAGAATAGTAATCCATACTTAGTACCATAGTCCATAACCATAGTCAATTTTTATTGCTCATGTGCTTCATTACACCATAGTTTGGACTAGGTGACTTTAGTTGGTCAAATACCCACATTTGATCGTGTTCACACCCACTTCCAAGAAAACCAATTCAACCAACATCTTGTTTTTTCCACAAGTGTGCCCTCATTAAATGCTGGAGCGCTCTCTCTCCTTGATTTGGGGAATTGATGTTGACTAGGAGCGCTAGGGTGGATTTTGCCCAATTTTGGCTAGATTTGGAGCATTTATTGCTCCCTTGGTCCTCCCAAACACCTCTATTTGCTCACCCACGCCTGCGTTGGCCTCATTTATGACCCAGCATGCTTAATCCACCTTCACACATGAATTCATGACTGTTTGGGATGATTATGACTGAGTTGGACCCACCTAGGGGGGATTGAGGCTAATTTGGCAATTTTGACTTGTACACTCATCTTGAGCTATCTAATGCTCTCGAATTTCTCATGGATGTAATAAAAACCCATTCTTAACATTTTCACATGTTAGACAGTCAGTTAATGCAAATATTAAGTTCACATTGTGTGTAAAATTGTCTCCTTTTTCAATCTTTTTCACTGGTTTCGCAAATAATTCGATTTTGTGAGGTTCTCCATAGCTCCTAGATCTTACTGTGATCAAAATACTCACAGTATTATTATTTAATTGAACCATTTAATGTGAATTTGTAATTCTAAGGTCACTTTGGGTCTTGTAGCTCCCTTATTCCAACTTTCAATGCTTCCACCCCCAACCTAGGGAACTATTAATTTCCCTCCATGACAGTTCATTTGGATGGGTATATTACAAACTTTGAATTGGGAATTTCTCTTAATGTGACCCACCTTGTCCATTTGGATCTAATTTCACATTATTACTAACTTGGGCATCATTCTTGGCAATTATTTGACCCTTAGCATCAATTTGACAAACTATCATGAGTATGGCCAAGGGGCTTAGGCCATTGTGTCCCAATGAAAATTTTTGGGACGTGACATATTGGGAAATAATTTAGTTGAACGCAAACAATTAAGACAATTTTTTAGCAAAAAGGTGTTTAAGCTAGAAATGTATATGGTTCAACATGAGTTAGCTACGCGAAAATTTCAACCAATAGTGGGTTTAACATAAGTTAACTATTTTGAGATTCTAAAATTTCATTAAATACCAACCATTTTCAAGAGTGAAACCTGCAATTAAATGTTTTTTAATGTCTATGTAGTTAATATCCAACCTTTTTCAACAGTGAAACCCATAATTAATTTTTTTTTATGTCTATGTATTTAAGATTAGTGTGGCATAGTTGTGATAATGGTGGCACTAGATCTATGTGGATGCATGAATTAAAGGAGGAATGAAATCAAATTATTAGCCATGGCCTTCTGTTGGGTAACTTCAAAATTTTCATTGATAGAACTAAACAAAGAATATTTTATATTTTTTTTTCTCTGGATAAGATGCATCCTTCGGAAAATTGGCAATTGCATGAGCCATCTTTGACCAATACTACTAGATGATAAAATTGTCCATTGGTGCTACATCCATCAAATGCAGTAAATTTAGTTCATATTGTTGCACTAAAGGTACTTCACGATAACCACCTAAACTCTGCTTTATTAGTTCTTGGTCTGTTAGGAACCCATGTCAACCCTTCTATTTACTTTGTTAGTATATTGTTGTTGGACGCATATGCTTTGTAAGTCGTCCCGTAGTATTTGTTGATCTAAAGTTTGTATTATTGTTGTTGGACGCATATGCTTTGTAAGTCGTCCCATAGTAATTGTTGATCCATATTTTGTATCGGCCCATGGTTTGTATTGACACATGGTATTGACCCATGGTATTGGTGCCTAGACTTAGTATATAAGTTTGTGTTGAGACCAATGAAGGTATCGTGAAGTTATTTGTATTGAGCTTGCTCAAAGGAGGTTTCCCCCTCGAAGTGGCCTGCGATCAATAAAAGTGATTATGAGTTCTGATATTTCTGTTATATCGTGTATTTTCATTAATTAATTGTTGCAGGTTCATCACATCTGGTATCAGAGCACTTTCTTGGGTTCGTTGGGTGAAATTTATGCCAATTTTTTTTTCGCATCTGTTGCAGCTTCGGATCTAGGAATAATCCCTATCCGCTTAACTGTGGGAAGTACTTTGGAATAAGCCCTAAAACTCATTGTGAAGAGTACCACAGGAACCCCAAAGTAGCTGGCCCATTGAGAGGACCTACCAGCGAAAAGGGCAACGACCCGTACCTGATTTACTAGTTCCCACCCGTGAGGTAAACCAAGAGTTGTCGTTTGTGGCAAAGTGGTTATCAGTTTTACCTGAGCCGTGGAGTGAGGGGTACTACCCCAATACACAAACCGTCAGACAACATGGGTGGTCGAGTGAAATCCCTGAACTATTAGGAAGTCGAACATACCTGGGGTCCATATCTATTTTCAGCTGAACTGTTGCCGATCACTGCTGCGCCATTTCAGATCTATTTCAGATCTAGTCGTTTTCGATCCAGTCGGCACCATTTCAGATCCCTCTATTTCCGATAAATTCCATGCCATTGCAGATCTATCTGTTTCAGATACCTTCCACGCCATTGCAGATCCATTCCTGGAAAAACAAAAAAAAATTATGTTTTTTGGCCATATCTCCCTTGTTTTCACCCGTTTCCCTTGAAAATTCCCTGACACCCTAGTAATCCCATTCTGCATATTTCATTCCTAAGGAACCTATCCCAAATTTCACTTCCCAAAGCCCGAAATACCACATTTGTCAATTTTTAGGGTTTGCCATAACTTCAATTTTCACCCACTCACCTCCAAATTTTTCCACCGTGTTCATTCCCTATTTCTGCTTCTTTGTCCCTCTTTGACAAATTTTTTCACCCCACTTCCGAAATCCTCATTTTTTCCTTTCCTATCCATCAGAAAGTGTCCAAAACCTAGTCAAACCCCAATTACCCATCCGAGTTTTTCCCAAATCCAAATTTCCCTTTACTAAATAAGCTTTTGTTTTTGTTTTTCTATCCATTCCAAAAAACAAAAAAAACTCCTAGTTATGGTTGTCACCTGCGCGGGAGCAACAACCATGGAGGAAGCACTTGTAGCCATCCAAACCAAACTCCAAGATCTAGATGAGAAATTTCTCAGCCTGCATCTTCAACATTCAGCCATGAACAATAACTGACAGCACGAATCTTCGACAGCCAATGGGTTCTCTTCTTCCAACAGTTTCTGCGGTCTGAAGCTTGAATTTCCTTGCTTTAATGGTACTAATCCAACTGTATGGATCTATCGTGCAAAACAATATTTCACTCTACATAATACTTTTGATGTCCAAAAAGTTCCACTTGCATCCTTTCATTTGGAACAGGAAGCCCTTCAATGGTACCATTGGTACATCAAGGCTCATGATGAGCCAAAATGGACAGATTTTTGCCAACTCCTTTTGCAACGATTTGATCCTAGTGCTTTTGATGACTTCACTGGAGCACTCACTAAACTTCGTCAAAGTGGCATTGTGAGAGAGTATCAGACAGAATTTGAGAAAATAGCCAATCACACAGAAGGATTGTCTGATGAATTCTACAGGAGTTGTTTTATCAGTGGTCTTAAGGATGAAATCCGGTCAGAGGTTAAAATGTTCTGTCCCAACACAATGATGGAAGTACTAGGGTTGGCTAAGTTGGAAGAAGACAATATTGTAGCCCAACAGTGCTCCAAACCCACTTTTTTTCCTTTCCGAAACATGGGTTCTCAATGACCTCCCATCCCTCCCGCTCCTCGACCAACTCCTATCAAGCATTTGTATGAAACAGAGATGCAAGCACACAGAGAAAAAGGGCTTTGTTATAATTGTGATGAGAAATTCACTCGGGGACATAGATGTGTTCAACAAAAGCTCTATCTCTTGGATATGGATTCTTCGCCTACCTCTACAATTGGTCAAGAAACTCCAGATACAATGGATGATCAGGTCAACATTCAGGATCTGCCTATTGACTCCCCATCTCAGGATGAACAACCAGAGATATCTCTTCATGCTTTATTCAGCGTCACCACCCCCCAAACAATGTATTTCAGGGGTTACTTCAAGAAGCTTCCTCTTACAATAATCATTGATTTTGGTAGCACTCATAATTTCATTGACCCTCGGATCGCCAAACATGCTGATTGTTTTGTCCATCCTTGCTCCAACTTTGAAGTCATGGTTTCCAATGGGGGCACCTTATCCTGCAAGGGGAAGTGTCACAATGTGCGTATCTCTTTGGAAGATTATAACCTACGCTTTGACATGTTTTCCTTGTCCCTAGGCAGATGTGATGTGGTTTTGGGCATTCAATGGTTACTCACACTTGGCCCCATCTTATGGGATTTTGCTGAACTTTGGATGCAGGTTTTAGTCAATGGGAAACAACACAAATTTAAGGGCTTACAAAAAGGGTCTCTCTGCATCATCAGTTCACATCACCTGGAAAAGATCCTTAAGAAGAATTCACATGGTGTCATCGCTCAAATCCATTCCATTCAGATGCACCCATCAATGGTCTCCCCTACTTCCTTGGATAAATATGTAGGTGTCCTTGTTGAACCAGTGGGCTTGTCTCCTTCAAGAGATCTTTCTAGTACGGATTTAGCCACATCTACATCTTAGCAGGAAATGATGGCTATTTTTCATGCAGTACAAAAGTGGCAGCCATACCTATTAGGGAATTATTTCTGCATCAAGACTGATCTCCAGAGTCTGGAAAATTTCCTGGAACAATTGGTCTCCGCCCCAGCACACCTGAAATGGGTTATCCAACTCATGGGTTATGCCTAAGCAATCACTTAAAAGAAGGGTAAGGACAATATGGTGGCAAATGCTCCTTCTCTCACATTTAATGAACCAATTTCTTTTATAGTTATTTCTCTGCTTGTTCCAAATTGGTTGCAATCTATTCAACAGGGCTATCTCTTCTATGAACTCCATGCTTCTTCATCAGCAGGGCACTCTGGGTTCCTCAAAATGTATGACTGGGAACAATGTAACTTCTTTTGGTAGGGACTAAAAATGACAATTCAACAGATGGTGGTTGACTATGATACTTTCCAGGTCAACAAGGGTGAAACGTCACTCCTTTCGGGACTGCTCGAACGCTTTCCCATCCCTACACAGATGTGGACAACTATTTCTATGGATTTCCTAGAAGCGCTCCAGTGGTACAATACCACATCTAAAAGGACACCATATGAAGCAGTTTATGGACAGGCACTGCCAGTTCTTCTTCCATACATGCTCAGCAGCTCCCCAGTTCAGGAAATTGACTCGGTTCTTTGAAACTGCGATCAGATTCTTCTCATTCTGCAGGATAATATTCACATGGCAAGAACTCGATTGAAACAACAAGCCGATCAGCACCGTTCTGAGCGCACTTTTCATGTAGATAGCATGGTCCTTCTTCGTCTACATCCTTCCAAGCAATCTGATCCAGGTGGATATCGATGGCCACCCACCTTTCCAACTGGCTCAAAACAGTTTTCTGGAAATTTTGGTAATTTACTATTTTTAACAGTTTTTTCGAGTCTTGAACTTCCGAGGCTGTTTTGAGGACCTAAACGACATTTTTTGGCCATTTGGGGAGGCCAAATGGTTTCTATTGAAATGCATTTGGCCCCATTTGAAAGTTGTAAATCTCGGATAGACCTTTCCAATGGGCTACCGAGTGCCCCAAACGAAGATCATATGCAAAATTTATGACCCCGGGAAGTTGACTGTTCAACTAACCACCTTGGGGCCACGAAATTTATGACAGTTCATCTTCTAGGGTTAGGTTTTTGGATGTTTGGGATTCTTTCCCTCATGCTTATGATAAATAGGCCCTTTGGGCCTCTCTTTGTATTCATCTTCTTGCGAATGAGCACATCCGTCACATCTCTTCTTAGAGATAAGCCACCACTATTCCAGCAAGCTTGTTTTCCGTTGCATTTTACAGTTTTAGCTTATTCCTTTATTGAATAGAAAACCAGTTTTACTGTATCTCTTTTATTTTGTGTTAAGCATCTGACAATAATCTATATTCATTTCATTTTTCTCATAAAATCCAGATCAGTGGTATCAGAGCGGTCTGCTCCTTGTTGTCTTAATGCATGTCCCCGACGAGGTTAGGGTACAAAGAATTGGGTCTCGAGCTTGTTTCTCTTGAGGAAAAAAGCTCTCTCACACCCAAGTGACCTCTCATGGAAGGAGAAAAGAAATATGACGGGATAGGAGATCCTTTCAAAATGTTGCTTGAGGAAGCCCTCACGCAACAGAGGAATGAGATGATGGATAGTTTCACGCAAATCCTTCGACGGCTACCAACAAGCGATGCATCTTCCTCGAGCGTAGGTGTCACCCCCTTCAAGGTACAAATCAACTTCGATATTCCTATATTTGAAGGTCAGATAGACACAGATGATGTAGATAAGTGGTTGAATCTACTAGAAGGGTATTTTTCTGTCCATAACTTTTCGAATAGAGAAAATATTACTTTTATGCTCCTCGAAGCCATTCTCCATGTCAAAAATTGATGGGAAACTTTCTGCGAGCAAAAGGACACAGAGGAAACCTCATTATTTTTAGTCACAACCACCTGGGAATCCTTCAGGGATGGTATTAAGGAACAATACTACCCTGTTGGAAGTTATGACAACTTGTATACCAAATGGACCACACTGCGACAAGAAAGAGACCAAGCAGTGCAAGAGTTCACAAATACCTTCCATACCTTGCGCACCAAGCTGGGTATCAAAGATTTAGAGTGACATCTGGTGCTCAAGTACGCGGTGGCATGCATAGATACATCTAGACCGAAATGGAATTTCTGGACATCTCTTCCTTGGGCACTGCCTACTGATATGCTGTCAAAATCGAAGAGAAGCTCAAACAAAAGACGTGGAAATTTGGGCCTAGGAACCCTTCACACCAAAAGACAGGAAAGGGCGGCCCCAACCCACAGAATAAAGGACAGAGCAAATATGGAAAGTATCAGGACAACCAGTCCAACCCACAAGCAAAGAAGGACACTGGAAAGACAAAGAAAGATACTGGGAAGTGGTGCGACTTCCATAAGAGCCCTTGGCATAACACTATTGACTGCCGCTCAAAGCAGTCGCTAGTGGTCGAAGTAAAAGCATCTGAATCAGATGTGGATTCTGACTCTAAGTTCGAACCATAAAGGGGAAGATGGATCATCGACGCAGAACCCAGTGCCACCATTGCTACCACCAAGCTCCAACCTGATGAACCAGACGAGCCAGAAGAAGGAGAACACCTCCTCCATTCACAGATGTGGGTAAAAGGCACCCCACTGCACTTCATCGTTGATAGTGGTAGCTAGAATAACCTC
The DNA here is from genome assembly GCA_027924585.1 of Larix kaempferi. Taxonomy (NCBI): domain Eukaryota; kingdom Viridiplantae; phylum Streptophyta; class Pinopsida; order Pinales; family Pinaceae; genus Larix; species Larix kaempferi. Next base: position 2,358,568 of record BSBM01000264.1, read on the forward strand.
ATCTCGCAGAGGTCTTCAAGCACCTGGCCCTGCCGACAACGCCGCACCCACAACCCTACACCATTGGATGGCTCCACAAAGGAAGCGATCTCCGCGTCAGCCAACAGTGTCGACTGTCATACGGCATCAAGCCCTTCAAGTACGAGGTATTGTCTGATGTTGCTCCTCTTGAAGTTTCAAATTTTCTTTTGGGCCAACCTTATTTATGGAAACGTCACTCTGTATATGAGTCCAGGCCTTGTAGTGTCATTATTTCTTTGAATAGGAAATTGTACAGGATACCCGAGGCAGCCCCTCCTAGTGTTATTTCCTTGATCTCTGCCAAGCAATGCAGGAAGGTCATCTCTCATACTGTGAAATTTGTCTTCTTTGTGATTCGCTCTCAAAGTGAGAGAAAGATCGCAGCCATATCCAAGGCCTCCACGACCGATCTCTCCACACAATAGAAGCAAGTGGATAAGGTGGTGGAAGAATACATAGAGATCTTCTCCTCTCCTACCGGGGTACCTCTACACTACTAGGTCAAGCATCCCATCGATCTGACCGTAGGCGCACCACTACCCAATGGGCCAGTCTATCGCCGCTCTTTGTTGAAAAACGAGGAGATCAAGAGGCAAATCCAAGAATTGCTCCATAAGGGGCACATCCATCCCATCTCATCACCTTGTGGGAACCCAATCGTGCTAGTGCAGAATAAAAATGGGACCTGGTGACTCTACATTGATTACCAGGCCCTGAATAAAATCACAGTCCGCAACCGGTACCCGATTCCCTGAATCGACAACCTCCTTGATCAGCTCACGGGGGCTAAATACTTCAGTAAGATTGATCTGAATTCTTGCTACCACCAGGTCCCAATAGAATAGACAGATGTATGGAAGACTTCCTTCAAGTCAAAAGAAGGTCTTTTTGAATGGTTGGTCATGCCCTTTGGTTTGACAAATGCTCCAACAACTTTTATGAGGATGATGGACGATATCATACGACCTTTCACCAATAATTTTGTAGTGGTGTATCTGGATGACATCCTCATCTACAGCAAGACTTGGGTGGAACACTTGCAACATATTCAACAGGTTCTGCACGCCTTGCGGCAGCACAAACTATATGCAAACTTGGAAAAATGCTCCTTCGGCATGGACAAGGTCCATTACTTAGGCTACATCGTTGATAGACATGGTGTGCATGTGGATCCAACCAAGATCTAGGTCATCCGTGGCTGGCCCGCCCCAACCACACTCACTGAACTTCGGAGCTTCTTGGGCCTTGCCAATTTCTATCACCGGTTCATGCTGGGATTCTCTCATATCGCATGGGCCCTAAGCCAAGTAACCAAGGGTGGTGGTAAGGAAAAATTTGTGTGGGGTCTGTCCCAACAACAAGCCTTCAATGAATTGAAGAAGTGTTTGTGCTCATTGCTGGTACTCTCAGTACTGGACCTACAACATCCCTTTGAGATCGAGACAGATGCTTCAGATTATGCTGTGGGCGCCGTTCTCACTCAACACGGGCACCCCGTGGCATATCATACTGAGACACTATCAGATGTTGTTTGTAAGTACCCTACTTACGAAAAAGAAATGTACTCCATTATGCAAGCCTGCCGCCAGTGGAGACATTACATTCTTGGGAAGGAGACAGTCATCCACACTGACCACAAGCCACTACAGTTCATGAAGACCCAAGGAAAGTTGCAGAATGACCGCCATCAAAAGTGGTCAACATACTTACAGCAGTTCCACCTCAACATCAAATATAAAATAGGGAGTACCAACCGAGTTGCTGACTGCCTCAATCGACCTCTAGTCGCGGCACTCACCACGGTGCTAGACTCTTGCGGCCACAAGACCTCCGGATGGCCCCACCTCTATGAGACAGACCCTGACTTCTCCACCACCTACCAAATGTTGGGCACCAACTCAGTGGTTGCTAATTTCCATCTTCAGGATGGGTTGTTGTGCCGTTTGGGCCATCTCTGCGTTCCATCAAGCAAGCGCGTGAAGCTAATTTGGGAAGCTCACTACAATCGGGTGGTAGGACACTTTAGCATCGAAAAGACAATGGTAGTGCTGCAGAAACATTTCTACTGGCCAAAACTTCGACAAGATGTCAGCAAGTATATTAAGTCCTGCACCGATTGCGCTATTGCCAAACCGACCACTAAGAAACAGGGCTTGTACACCCGTCTGCCTACTCCTGACAAGCCGTGGGAATCCATTTTAATGGACTACATGTCGGGCCTCCCATCCACCAAGAGGGGAAACGACTGTGTTTTTGTGGTTGTTAATCGCTTTTCCATGGTGATTCTAGCTGCCTGCAAGAAGAACATCATAGCAGAAGCCACTGCAAAGCTCTTCTTTGAACGAGTATGGGTACATTTTGGGATCCCATAGACCATTATCTTAGACCGTGACAGTTGGTTCCTCAGCTCATTTTGGTCGAGCCTCTGGTCACTGCTGGATACCAAGCTCACCAAATCCACTGCCTTCCACCCCCAGACAGACGGCCAGACCGAGGTTGTCAACTGATGGTCGTACATATCCTGCGCATGTACAATTCAACACACCCCCACACATGGGATGAGTGTCTTCCCTATGTCTGGCATAGCTACAATCGATGCCTGCATAGGTCAATTGGCCACAGCCCCTTTCAGGTGGGGTTGGGATTCCAACCATTGGGCCCCATGGATGTTGCACTTCCCCTGGCGACCACCTCGACCGACTTGTCCCCTGAAGCCGACAAAGCCACCCGGTTCATTGAACGGATCCAACATATCCGCCAACAGGTTCAGGATATTGTACAGAAGTACAAGCAATGACATGATCAACATCGGGTGCCACATAAGTTTCAGGTGAGCGACAAAGTTTGGTTGCATTTGCAGAAAGAACGCCTTACAGGGCCCCATTGGAAGCTTCTCCCACTCTGTTATGGGTCGTACAACATCACCAAGGCAGTGGGTGACAATTCTTTTGAGCTCAACATTCCCCCCTTCCTTGGTCTGCATCCAGTCTTCAACGTGGCTCTCCTTCAACCATATTTCCCACCATTATTAGACACCTTAGAGATAGCAGAGAAATTGACACCAACAGAGCTAAACCCTGAATTCCTGCAATAGGCATCAAGTGATCATATTGTAGACACACAAATCAATGGCACTTGACATCAAAGGATCCAGCTTTCTCTAGTTGTCAAAGTAGGGCAGCTCCTGCACCAAGGCAAGTGGCTCACCCAGGGCCAAATTCAGCAGAAATTTCCTCATCTGATGGGGGAACTCAACGCAATGGAGACCATTGCTTCCTAAGGAGGGGGGATTGATCCAGGTGGATATCGGTGGCCACCCACCTTTCCAAATGGCTCAAAACAGTTTTCTGGCAATTTTGGTAATTTACTATTTTTAGCAGTTTTTTCGGGTCCTGAACTTTCGGGGCCGTTTTGAGGCCCTAAACGACCTTTTTTGGACATTTGAGGGGGGGGGGGATGGTTTCCAAATACATGTAATTAATTTTGGTCGAAAGTTGTAAATCTCGGATAGACCTTTCCAACGGGCTACCGAGCGCCCCAAATGGAGATTGTATGCAAAAGTTATGACCCCGGGAAGTTGACTGTTCAACTAGCCACCTTGGGGCCGCAAACTTTATGACGGTTCATCTTCTAGGGTTAGGTTTTTGGATGTTTGGGATTCTTTCCCTCATGATTATGATAAATAGGCCCTTTGGGCCTCTCTTTGTATTCATCTTATTGCAAAGGAGCGTAGCCGTCACATCTCTTCTCAGAGATAAGCCGCCACCATTCCAGCAAGCTTGTTTTCTGCTGCATTTTACGGTTTTAGCTTATTCCTTTATTGAATAGAAAACCAATTTTATTGTATCTCTGTTATTTTGTGTTAAGCATCTGATAATAATCTGTATTCATTTCGTTATGCTCATAAAATCTGGATCACAATCCTCTTTGAAACTCAAAAGGCGTCAGTGGGCCAGAATGCAACCCGAGGATGCTACAGGGGAACCACTCCTTCAGATTCTGCATCAATTTCCACATCTAAAGCTTTGAGGACAAAGCTTTTTCTAAGGGAGAGGGGATGTTAGGAGCCCATGTCAACCCTTCTATTTACTTTGTTAGTATATTGTTGTTGGACACATATGCTTTGTAAGTCGTCCCGTAGTATTTGTTGATCCATAGTTTGTATTATTGTTGTTGGACGCATATGCTTTGTAAGTCGTCCCGTAGTAATTGTTGATCCATATTTTGTATTGTCCCATGGTTTGTATTAACACATGGTATTGACCCATGGTATTGGCGCCTAGACTTAGTATATAAGTTTTTGTTGAGACCAATGAAGGTACCGTGAAGTTATTTGTATTGAGCGGGCTCAAAGGAGGTTGCCCCCTCGAAGTGGCCTGCGATCAATAAAAGTGATTCTGAGTTTTGATATTTTTGCTATCTCATGTATTTTCATTAATTAATTGTTGCAGGTTCATCACATGGTCCTATCGAGTCTATTTCTAGTTTGCATGGACAATGGATGTCCTATTTTTATTTATTTCGTAGCAAGTGGGTATAAGGAGTTCCTTTATTTTTGGACTTCTCTATTCTGTGACGCACTCTAGCTCATGGAGAAGCTTGAATTTTGTACTAAAAGTTGATATCAATGTTATAAATACAAATACAATATAAATCTCCACCTATTAGAATGACCATAAACTTAGTTATGCATGTTATACAGTATGGGTATGATTTTTTTCCAAAGAAAATGACATATGTTCTGCTCTAGTAAAGAACAAAAAATGCATTCTAAAGGTGTTCACTCACTAAAATAGTGATAGAGAGTATTGGAGCTCTCCAGAATCATTAAAAAATTGTACATATAAAGTCCTCCTTTAATAGGCTCATCAGTCTACATATGGCCTACAAAATAAAGCTTACATAGACAACATATATACGCAATGTTATTCTAAAAAATCTAGGCTCCTTGGGAGGTTTTTGCAAGTCGACCTCTTTAGAAGAAGAAAGTATGGTGCAGTGTGTCTTGCCTTTTGTAGAATCCTATAGTTCTTCATAACTATAGCAGGAAGTTGCAATTTTTGTTCTAAGTATATCATGTTATTTATATAATTTTGGAAATTGGTTTTCCATCTACTTTTCTCATCTGTGTACTTCAAAAAATCCACATTCTTTCTATACATCTCTGCATGTTCCTACAGGGGAGCGCAAGGTTTGAATGTTGTTTAGAATTAGTTTTCTATATTATGTTTTTTTTATTCCTTTTGTTGAAGAACATTCTTCCTAGATTCCATCTCAGCTTGAACTTCAACTAAACTATTCCTGAGATTCTATACCTCCTCCTCAAAAAAAATTTTGTCCTCAAATCATTTTCATCTAGAGTATACAAATTTGATACTGCCTACAGAATGGATTTCTGCTGCAAAGTGACAATTTCATATTATGGTTTTTTATCACACTATCACATCCTAGATGCTATACTTTTATATTTTCCAATAGTTTTTGTCTTATCTCTATAATATTGGATTCCTTCTTAGATAGCTCAATTAGAGGAAATTTGAGGTCTAAAATGGTCCTCCTAAGGAAAATAATAAAAAAATCCATGTCACCCTACAAATATGCCATGTCACACTAAGTTAAAGGTGTTATTTAGTGAAGGTCAACCTATAATATCTCATTAATGGTAGTTGAGAAGTATGTTGTGTTGGTGTAGAGTTAAGAGATGATAGTTGAAAATAATAATGAAAGGTTTAGATTCTTATGCATACACAGTAAGTGATATAGTGGTAAATATTTTAAATTTATATTATAATTTATTTAATTTTTTAGTAAATGTACCACTACTTCTTTTTATATATTGAATAAAATCTAAAACTTAAAAGAAACTAAAATTATAATTACAATAATACTAAAAATAAACAATCACTATTTTTATTTTATTTTATACTATCACTACTTCGAAGTCTTTTAAAATACAAATCTAACATTAATTAAGAGACTAGTGGAGTAATTTTGAAATAATAAAAGCATTTATAAAATTAGTCTCCTATAAATAACAATAAATAAATTTTAAAAAATATCATAAATAAGAAAATAGGAGAGATAAAATAATATTTCCTTATTTTTGCGAGAACTTTCTCCCCCAAACTCATAATTTGACGCTTTTTGTACCATTGGGAAGGTCTCATCGATACCTTTCCAATGATACCCAAAGCATCAAATTTCGAGTTCCGATGAGAAATTTATCGCTAAAATAGTGAAATCTTATTTTATCACTTTCCTATTTTTTTTTATTTATGATACTTTTTAAAGTATTATTTATTTTTATTTTTAAGAGATTAACTATATAAATATTTTTATTGCACCGAGAGGTGCTCTACAGCCCAATATGAGGGAGATTTTGTGAGTCGAGTGTTTGTCGATATTGTCGGCCATAAATAAAATGTAATAATTAATAGTAAAAAGTAATAATATGATGGAGATCTTGTGAGTTGAGTGTTTGTCTATATTGTCGGCCATAAATAAAATGTAATAATAAAAAGTAAAAAAGTAATAATATGAGGGAGATCTTGTGAGTCGAGTGTTTGTCGATATTGTCGGCCATAAATAAAATGTAATAATAAAAAGTAATAAGTAATAGTATGAGGGAGATCTTGTGAGTCGAGTGTTTGTCGATATTGTCGGCCATAAATAAAATGTAATAATAAAAAGTAAAAAGTAATAATATGAGGAAGATCTTGTAAAAGCTGCTTGAGTGCAATACCTGAGAAGAGGTTTGCACCTCGGGATATTTGATCCCTCTCGACGCTTGATAGAGCCTAGGATTTGGATCTAGGCTAGTTATTTCAAAATTACTCCACTATCATTTTAATTATTATGAGATTTATATTTTAAAGAATTTAAAAGTAGTGATAATATAAATTACTCTATATTTATTACTTCAAGTAAATCTCTTATAAATAACAATAAATAAATTTAAAAGCGTATCATAAATAAAAAAATAATAGGAGAGAGATAAAATAAGATTTCTCTATTTTTGCAATAACTTTCTCCTCCGAACTCGTAATTTGACGTTTTTAGTACTATTAGAAAGGCCTCGTCGAGACCTTTCCAATGGTACCAAAATCCTGAAATTCTGAGTTCGGATGAGAAATTTATTGATAAAATAGCGAAATCTTATTTTATCTCTCTCCTATTTTTTATTTATGATACTTTTTTAAATATTATTTATTTTTATTTTTAAGATATTAATTATATAAATATTTTTATTATTTCAAAATTACTCCACTATCATCTTATTTAATGTGAGCTTTATATTTTAAAGAATTTAGAAGTAGTGATAATATAAATTACTCTATATTTATTATTTCAAAATTACTCCACTATCATCTTAATTAATGTGTGATTTATATTTTAACGAAATTAAAAGTAGTGATAATATAAATATTCTATATTTATTATTTAAGTATATTTATCATATTTTGAGATGAACTTTTCAAAATCTTAACCAAGGTGAGGGTTATATGAAGTAAGCTATTGTCAAATAAAATTATGAAACATAAGCATCTTTAACTTCTTATGTCCAACTCAACCATAACGGTTGACCAAAGTTATTGAAATTCTATTGGTTTGAGAAATCCATCCCATCCATGAGAAATCCAACTCATCAATGGAACAATTGTTTATAAGGCCTATTTTAGACCTCAAATTTCCTCCTTCAACGATTCATATATCACCGATGAGGAAAAAATATCACCTCCAACATTCATTTCTACGAGAGATTCCCACAAGATCTTCTCCTGTATTTTTAACGATTTCTCACACTTAGTAAATGACTTTTGGAGTATAGCCTTATTGTAATTTTTAGGCATAAACAAAGCTTTACTCTTACCTTTAGCATCATGAATGTTAATTTCTTCTTCCTCTTGGTTTGCTTTACCATTACTCTTAACAAAAAGCATGGGCATAAATACGATAGAAAATATTAAAGCCATTGACAATTGTACTCACACAAATAGTACCATTATATAGTACAAAGGGTGATGCCACCTCATGGAGATATTTGATCTAGATCCTATCACCTTGAATGGTCACTAGGCTAGGCAATTTTATCCAAATAACCGAGTCATCATTTAGGATAAATTACCATTATCTTAAATGATAAATGCAATTAAAGGTGACAACTAGAATTTGTGATTGTTAGGTTAATCCATAAGGTTGACATCCCCCCCCTCAATCACAAGTCTATATATCTATACCAGGTAAGCAATGAAAACTTATGATGAAGCTGATATGTTGGATCTTTCGGAAGCATTCATTTGTGTTTTCCTGAAAAACTGTCAAAATGGATGTTGAATGGTACATTTGAAATGAACTGGAAGAGAGTTGAAATTATGGAGTGAACAATTGCTATGTTTGAACATTCCATATTTGCTTGACAATTCCATCATTTTCCAAGTGATTTAGCTACAATAGGTTGGCCTCTTATGCTAATTGGTGAACATGTAGTATCACCATTCTACAATCAGTGAATAAATATAATCTCTGAATATTTCGACATTTTTATGTGTCGATTAACATTTGAGTCTTCCACCTATAGACTATTGTTGCCCATTTGGTGATTTGTTTGTTGGAGTCTTCCATCTACAGACTATTATTTTCGAAACTTGAAGTCTGACAACCATCATACATATTAACCCCTTTGTCAAACTAAAGGTGAAGCATCCTTGTATGTAGTGGTTTTGGTTGATCACTAACCATTTTCACTTCACAATGTACCCCCTGTTAAGCTAAAAGAGAGTACCTGGCATTTTGATTTCAATTCAAAGTGGGAATGTGGAAACAACCACATGTTATCTCATCCCATGAGGGCCATGCTTGAAATCTATGCCATAATGGAACCACTTTGGAGTTATATACTCTTGTCATATACAAGGTGAGAGGAATGAAAAGCTATCTATTGTGAGGCGTGTATTTACTTGAGTTTAAATTTGATGGTAAGACTGATGCAACTTCTTGGTTATTGAAGACCATTGCCAAGGACTGATCCACCCATAATGAATCTTAAATCTTGTAGGCTTGTTTCTCTGGAAATTTTTTTTGATGCATGATTATTCTTATCACAATGTTGACAAGGATGGATATCATAACATTGATCTTCCATGTGACCAATGTTATTACATTGTTGGCACTTTGCATTCTCATACTTGAATCGAACATATGAACTTAAAACTTCTTGAAGTAATCCAACACTCTAGAAGTGGAATGGTTTTGAATAACTTGGGATGTGCAAGTTGTTGTCATCCTCATATCCTAGACCATGTCTATTTTTGTTGACGTGTATTTCTTCCCAAGATCTAATGATTGGATTGTAAAGGGATGGTTGATCTTGTTCATGCTGAACTTGGACAATTTCAACTCCATCTACATTTGGAGTTGTCTTGGGAGGTTTTTGTTGAGTGCATTGTTGATTTGAATGACCATCATCATCATCATCATTAACATAGAGATGATCGTTATGAGAAAAAACTAGTTCAAAATTCTTAGTTTCCTCATGATTCTTCATTGTTCTTAACTCATCATTCAAGAGTTATGATTGGATATGTAGGATTTCTAACTTTGTTTGCATCACCCACAAACATGTTAGCACTGATTCAAGGGTTTCTTGATTGAGTATGTAAGTGTTGTCTTCAACGGTGATTATTAAAGTGTTTAATGACTCTAATAATTATAGAATTTCAGTCATTTCAAGCACTAAAGGAGGCCTCCTTGTTCAGGTAGGCCTTGATTACAATTTGAACCAACAAAAGAAGGGCTTCTTGCAACTCCACCCTTTTTACAATTCAACTTAACAATTTTGACTCAAGGTTTGGAGGGTGTCAGGTTCAACCAAAAATGCACCCAAAAATTACAAATTCAACAAGCAAACTTACACAATAACTATTTGCAAGTTATGATTGATCTTCAAATTGATGCTTTGTTGATGCTTTACTCTAGGTTATGTACAAATCTCCTTTGATTATAAACTTGATTGACATTGCATTTGCTTGAATTTCATCAAATTTTCTTGTACTTTGTGTGTGTATGGTTGTATGAGAGATTAAAATTGTATTTAGGTGTCACAACTAGACACAAAATCATTCGAACACCATCCAAAAACACAAATTGTCCTTAGAATCCCGAGTCCCTTATTCAATTTCGAGGTGGCCTAAGATCCACGTCCACCAACAAAAATATTTTTATTAAAAGCTTTGGTACAATTTACTCTTATAACTCAAAAGTGATTCTCTTTTCAATAAACTTTTGGCCTGTTTATCCTTTCAAAGGGAATTTAATCGACTTTAATCTCCACCTTTATAGCTTTCAATGATTACATTAATGAGATTTTTGGCAATTACATCACTTACAATATGTTCTTTTGAATAAGACAACTTTTGACCGATAAAATGACCAATAATATGTTTTGATGCTTCAAATATAATGTTACAAAGTTTCACTTCATGAAAATCTACACATTATCCTTATTGGTTGGTTCAGCGGGTCTATTATATAAAGTATGATTGTTTCACTGCTATGTCCATGTGAGATGTCAATGAAAAATGATTTTGTGATTTTGTGAAGATGGTAGCACGAGCTGACAATTATGGCATGCAGATACTCCTCATTGCATGGACAATCTAAACCCCATTAAACATGAACTTCTAAGATTCGTTGATCTTTACCCTTACATTATGCTTTGCAAGATTGGGCTAGAGAATCGCCAATTCCAATCACAACATAATCAACTCAAATTTATCTTTTAGACGCTATGAAACTATATAAGAGTTGCTGCATGTAAATACTTCAAATAGCACTAGATTCATGTGTAATTCTTCTCTCACCAGATTCAATCCACAAAAAATGCATTTTTATTTATTCACCAAATGGCATTAGGTTCAACAGATCACGTGATGAATCAAGAGGTGGTACTTTACAGGATCATTGGAAGGTAACTCGTTGATCGAGCTGGAATTCAAATTGATGGATTGTTTTGCCTTATCTGAGCCCTGTCGGTGCCTCTCAAGGCCCAATCCCTACTTTCATTGGAACAATTGGTCACATGCCATTGAAACAAATTGGTCACAAACAAATCTTATAGAACAATGATCACTTCTACTTTGTTGCTCTAAGATATGAATCGATGCACTCGACTTTACGCACTAGACTGCATGCACTGGATTGATGCACTAGATCGTTGGAATAACATCTAAATCTGGCCATTGTTGACACAGATCTAAGATTGATTTCAAGAGACAACAGATTTGAATTGAACCTGAAATTGATTCCCTGCCTAAATAAATTGCACGAGGCCAAATCACATAGATTACCACTGTAATTTGACTACGAAATTGCAGGATCTAACACACAAACACTGAGTATTTGGATCTTTTACTTACCAATTCATATACATCTATAGCACATATTATTCATATACATCTGTAATAGGACATATAAAATTTTAGCTTTGAATTTACTAGATAGAATCGAGGCCACAAATTGGATTTATATGAAGGCAAACGCTATAATAGATCTGAAGGTTCTAATCACATATTTGATGTGAGTGTTACATTTCCAGTTTCATGTGGATGGTATAGTGTGTCTTCTTTTCTGCCAGCTTCAATTTTCAATCCTTGTGGATGCACCATTATTTCAACTTGGGAAGATTATCAATTAGCTCTACTATATATCAGATCCCCTCTCTCATTCAACAATTCCAATTATCTAATTTGAAAATGATTAGAAAACCTCTCCTCTTCCATCCATGGGAAACTACCATGGAATCTCAAAACTACCAGGCCCTTTAGAACTATAAAAGCTATGATACCATGTTAAAAACAAGCATGGATTACAGTATGACGGAAAATGCTAAAACCATTAATTATTGTATTCACACAAATAATAGCATTATATAGTACAAAGGGTGATGCCACCTCATGGAGATGTTTGCTCTAGATCCTAACACCTTGCATGATGACTTGGCACAATCTTATCCAAATCACTTAGTCATCATTTAGGTTAAATTACCTTAAACGATAAATACAATTAAAGGTGACAAATAAACTTTGTGATTGTTAGATTAAGCGGTAAGGATAACACTTACTATGTTTTCTACTGTAAGATTATTTTCCTTTTCTAGATTCTTTAGCCTTGACTTGTGCATAAATCCTTTCATTTTTTTTACCTCTTAATTGCTCATTTTTCTTACTAATGATAGCCTTACGTTTTTCCACTTTTTCTTCATATTCTGCAATCTCATATTTATGTTTATTGTACTCTTATTTGAGTTTCTCTTCAAATAGAGCTTTACTCCTACCTTTACCAACTTCAATGTTACTATCTTCTTCCTTCGAATTTTCTTTACCCTTACCATGAATTTTAATTTTAGATACTTTTCCTTTTTTAAGTCCTTTAGCCTTGACTGTTGTAGGAATCCTTTCATATTTTTACCTCTCAACAACTCAATTTTATTCTCAATGGTATTATTCAGTTTTGCCACTATTTCTTCATATTCTAAAATCATATATTTATGTTTAATGTGAACCTTTAAATAATCAATAAATTGTTCTTTATGTTTCAGTTGATGCAAAAGTTATACTTCTATACCAATTATAGTTTTTAGTGGTGGTATGTTGATAACCTAGGGCATTTTTTTCAGCTTCTCTTCAAGTCTTTGTATAGTTGCTTCATATTTATTATTTTAATCCTGATACTTTTCATGTAGTGTGACAATTTCATTATTTGAGTCAGCTACAATTCTGTCTACTTCAGAAGAAAAACCTTCATGATTTTGTTCTTGTTGATTATGTATTTTTTTTCTTTTTCTGAATTATCCACAATTGATTTCTGTAACCTTGCAACATGGCCTAGGAGATCAAGAATTTGGTTGTCCTTAACCTTGCACACTTCCAACAAATTTGTACAGGAATCCCCCATGCTATCTTGTTCTTTGAAACACACTATTTCATTAAATAGAGAAAAAACAAATCTACCGTCAAAAAAATATGTTGGAGACATTGTATTAGAGACAATTCTCCCGAGTACCTACTTGCCAGCTATAACTCTATCAAACTGAGTCTTCAAGGGAGTGGAAAAATAATCATCACTTGGTTCCATATCATTATCCACGAGTGGTTATCACTCATCTTCATTTATATCTCCATGTAATTCTCTCAAATTTGTGATAACATCAACTTCATTAGGGTTGGTTGAAGCAATTCCATTTCCCACACCTTCCATATATTTCATCGAAGGTTGCTCATGTATGTTTGAAGTCATGGAAATAGAAACTCCTTCCACTTTGTTCTCTGGATACTGTTGAGTTTTTGTCTCTTTATTTTCCTCCACTTTAGGCCTCCTTATCATGTATGTTTTACAAATGTTTGATTGTACAACATTGCATTGACATAAATCAATAATTTTTTGCAGTGTTCCAAGGTAATTGAACTTGACCCTCTTCATTTTACTATCTTGTAGTGCAAAGTGCAATTTCTTAGAAAATAAATGAGGGACATCTATGGGCATGTATCAACCCAATGTATTACCAACTTCATGCATTCACCTGATATATTGTGCTTGTGGTGATTCATAATGGTCCTAAGGACAATCTGAATCAGGGTTTTGTGTAGACCTGGGGGAACATATTGCATTTTAAGCCATTCCTAGGAACACATACCTTTTTCCCACAGATTTTACTAGCCATCTCAATATTTGTAGTTTTTTTTAGTTTAACAGTAGCCCCCCTCTACATGGATTTTTTGTTTCACTGGTAACCAAATCAAGACACAGATGAACCCTCTTCCAAAAAAATTGCAATTGCATAGCCTCATCGTCATAATAAAAAATGGCATCATCTATGTCCTAATTTTGGAAATTGAATTGTCCAAAAAAAAATTGATGCATGCTTTCTCTTAGAAGGATATCTATCATAATTGTTGGTCACTTGCTTCTATCACTCCATGAATCAACATACTCTTGGAATTTCTTCACCGTGAACCTCTCAAATCGGGAACCCCCTGTTTCAACTCTTGTCGTGGTAGAGAATGCCCATGTTTCAATTGTTGCCATGGTGCAAGACACCCCTATTTCAATTTCAGACATGGTTGTCTTGGTTCCAAGTTGAAATCATGCACAACAATGTTGTTCTACATAATTACAAATGCCTGCGAATTTGGAATGAATTGTTTTGGTTATGCATGCTAAAAAAATGCACACAAATGAGGATTTCTTAAATTTATTTAATAATATATTGGTTTATGAAGTAAACATGATTATGAATACACTTTTTCATATATAATAAAGAAAAATGTTGGAATAAATAATTTTTTATAACGTACTTTACCTCTAATAACAACACATATAGTCAATCTCAAACATGTCAAAGCAAAATATCTTTATAAAATGGTTGAGAAATTCCTGACATGATTTATTTTGTTGTTATTTCATTTTTGAACTTTGTGAGAAAAGTAGAAAATTATAAAATTATGCTTGATGCTAAGAATTACACCATACATTGAAATATAGAAAAATGGACTAATATGTTAAACTACAAAAAATTGAATTAAACTTTCCAAAATCTTCCAAGAGGAAGTCTCTGCATGCATTGCTTTGAGAACTTCAATGTTCAAAAGATAATGCGAACATATCATTATTGCTTAAAAAAACAACATTTACGATATAGGATGAAGATGTGGAAGTGTATAAGAGTAGAGAAGGAATAAAAAATCTTATGAATCACTGACACGCTTAGGCATCCTTAGACGAAAGTGTGGTATTCCAGGATTGATAGTGACCCACCTACCACCTATCCCACACATTCGTAATAGGTTGTCACTGCAAATCTATAGTAAAGGTGCGCGGGATCTTACTTGTTGGTTAAGAGGTTCGAATTTTCATAAATAACTTTGCTAATTCCACCCCTTAATATTTTATATGGAAACAAGTGTATACAATTTGTTCTATAATATACTCATATTTATATAATTCCATTCATTTTAATATGAATCAACAATTAACATGTATTTATACTTCAAAATTTTTGCATACTCTAAATTGCATAATGGCATGATGGCAATGTCACCTCACTACTAGAACTCTATAAAAAAACATCTTGAAGCTCGCACCCCGATAAATAAAGGAAATGGATGATATGATGGCGACGAAAACGGAGTTTGAATACTCTTTACAATTGGTTGAAGCTCTGAGACAAGAGGGAATCGGAAAATATTAAAATCAGCATGGATTGTTGTCCAAGTGATTCGGGAATTCAATAAGTTTGGGAACTCGGGAATTCAGAGAGTTCACCAATTTGGGAGGGAATTCGAGGAGTTTGGGAATTTGGGAATTCAAAGCATTCGAGAATTAAGGAACACTACCTTATGAGGGTTATGAGATCCAAACCCCTCACTTTGAATACAATGTGATGACTATGCATGCCTTTTATCGTTCATGTGTGTACATTTTCAAAAATATAGGAAACTTTTAAATTTTTGTAGTAGAAGATATTTTTTAGATTGAAAATCAAAATATGAAGATTCACAATGATTCTAAATGAGGAAATAAATAATTTCCAAGTTGAGTCGCTTGAAAATACCCAAATATGAAGCCCCTGCATGCATTTTTCTATGATGGAAAATTCAATTTTAAAACACTAAAATTGCCAACTTGGAAGGTTTAATACAGCCACTATACAATGTATCCAAGAAATCTGAGAGAGGTTTTTGTCAAACATACATCTACCTTCAAGAATGTACTCTCACGTTCATATAACATCATGTTTATGGACTATTGCAAGCAATTTAATATGCCTAATTTTGAAAAAATATGAGTATGTTTTATACTACATACTTAGCTTTGAAAAAATTGGGCAACTTTGAAATTTTTGCAGAGCAAGATATTTTCAAAATGAAAATGAAAATGAAAATACAATGATACAAAATGATATTAAATTAGGAAATAAATCATTTCCAAGTGGAATCAGTAAAAAAACTCAAATATGAATCCCATGTGTGCATTTTTCTATGGCAGAGAATTTAGTGTAAAAATACTAAAATTGCCACCTTAGCAAGTTTAATGCACATACTATACATTGAATACTATAAATCTCAGAGAGAATTGTTTCAGCCATACATCTACCTCAAATAATTTATTCTTACTTTTATAAAAGGTCATGTATATGGAATATTGTGGGCATTTTGTTATGCCTAACTTTGAAAACATATGTGATTGTTTGCACTGCATACTTAGCTTTGAAAAATCTAGGCAACTTTGAAATTTTGGCAGGCCAAGATATTTTTCAAAATGAAAATGAAAATAAAATGATTCAAAATGATGTGAAATGGGGAAATAAATCATTTCGAAGTGGAATTACTAAAAAATACCCAAATATGTTGCTTATGCGTGCATTTTTCTATTATGTGCAATTTTATGTAAAAATACTAAATTTGCAAACTTGGCAGGTTTAATGCAGACACTATGCATTGAATCCAAGAATTATGAGTGAGATTTTTGTCAACCATACATCTAATTCAAATAATGCACTCATATGGAATATTGTGGGAATTTTAATATGCCTAACTTTTAAAAAATATGAGTTAATTTAATATTACATACTTAGCTTTAAAACATTTGGGCAACTTTCAAATTTTTGTAGACCAATATATTTTTAGAATGAAAATGAAAATACTATGATTCACAATGTTTAAACAAATGATGCTAAATGCATAAATAAATAATTTCCAAGTGGAATCACTCAAAAAGACCCAAATATGAAGCCCTTGCATGCATTTTTCTATGATGGGTAATTTTATGTAAAAATACTAAAATTGAAAACTTGGCATGTTTAATGAAAACATTATACATTGAATCCTAGAAATATGAGAGAGGTCCATGTCAACCGTACATATACCTCCAAGAATGTACTCTTATATTCATAAAATCTCATGTGTATGGAATATTGTGGGCATTTTATTATGCCTAACTTTGAGAAAATGACTGTATATACTGCATACTTAGCTTTGAAAAATCTAGGCAACTTTGAAATTTTTGCAAACCAAGATATTTTGAGAATGAAAACGAAAATAAAATGATTCACAATGATTTTAAATAGGGAAATAAATCATTTTCAAGTGGAATCACTCAAAATTATCCAAATATGAAGCCTTTGCATGCATTTTTCTATGATGGATATTTTTATGTAAAAATACTAAATTGTAAACTTGGCAGGTTTATTGCAGACAATATGCATTGAATCCAAGAAATTTGAGAGAGGTATTTGTCAAACATACATCTAAATACAATAATTTCCTCACTTTCATATAAGTTCATGTTTATGGAATTCTTTTGGCATTTTAATATGCCTAACTTTGAAAAAATATGAGTTTGTTTTAGACTGCATACTTAGCTTTGAAGAATTTGGGCAACTTTGAACTTTTTGGAGAATAAGATATTTTCAAAATGAAAATGAAAATACAGTGATTCAAAATGATGTAAAAAAGGTAAATAAAAAATACCCAAATAAGAAGCCCATGCATGCATTATTCTATGATGGGCAATTTTTTGTAAAAATACTTAAATTGCAAACTTGGCATGTTTAACGCGGACACTATGCATTGCATCCTAGAAATATGAGAGATATTTTTTGTCAACAATACATCTACCTCCAATAATGTACTCTTACTTTCATAAAAGGTCATGTGTATGGAATATTGTAGTCATTTTATTATGCCTAACTTTGAAAAAATATGACTATATATACTGCATACTTAGCTATGAAGAATCTAGACGACTTTGAAAATTTTGCAAATGAAGATATTTTGAGAATGAAAATGAAAATACAATGATTCACAATGATGTGAAATAGGGAAATAAATATTTTCCAAGTGGAATCACTAAAAAATGCTTAAATATGAATCCTTCGCATGATTTTTTCTATGATGGGTAATTTTATGAAAATTACTAAAATTGCAAACTTGGCAGGTTGCAAATTTAGTGGATGCACTTACCTACCACACACAATGGCTAGGGATACTCAAACAAACTTTCCGTTTATGGCTAAATATCCCATATTTATTGAATCTCATCAATGGTCCTATCCACCATGATCTAGCATGGCTTCCCATGACGATAAAGTTACGTTCGTACATATCCAAGTTTGTTTAGCCTAGCTTTTCGGATGCACCATTTTGAAGAAACGGTTTTGGTGTAAACAAAGACAAAGTGGAACCAGTTCGGCGCAGCAGTCAAATCTGACGAAGCAACCGAGAAATTGGGAAAACAATCATGTTGATTGTGTCAAAGGTCAGAGTTGAGTCAATTAGTTAGGATTGGTCCACATTGTAATAATGAATCAGTTAGGAAGTTAGTGGGTTAGTGGGAGCAAGGAAATCTTAGTGTGCCCTCTAAATATATATTAAGACATAAGTTTTTTTTTTTTGTTACATTCTGGTAGTAGAGATAGTTAATATTTTGTGCTCTGTAATGAGGATCTTTGCTATGTCGGTTGAATATATCTTGGGGAAGTCGAGTCATTGATATGTAGGTTGTGTGCGTAGATCCATTGTATTACATGAAGAAATCTGTAAGTTCTACCTGAAGTGCTTAATTGGCTGTGACTCATAATAAAATATAAGCGCTTTCATGATTTTTCCCAGATGGGTTTTCCACATAAAATATGGTGTCTTCATATGTGTTGTGATATGATGAGTGATATGTGTTTATTTCCTCTGTTGATTAATTAAGTGAACATACGATGGGATTAGTTGTAAGGAAACTGGATGTAATATATAAATCAGGTTAAGTTATGAACCTTTCGAACCTATGATCTGTCAATGTATATAATACAATATAATGATGAATGTAGTCCTTGTTGAGTATTCCCATTTTGTACTGCATGAATTCTCATTCCTGCAGTACCATAGATACTTCGGGTGAGACTTCATTTACTCTGCAGGTGTTTCTGAAAGGGATTAATTCCCTTTTGGGCCGTTGTTTGTGGATTAAGGTGTTTGTTGGTGAATGTTAAGTGTTGAACTCTTGTTGAAGTAAAAGAGCGCCAACAAATGGTTATGTTGCCAGGACTAAGACTTTGAAGTGGAGGGGAATGTTGTGGCATCCAACTAGGCTAGAGATCCAGGATTGGGTAGATCTGCAACTAGAATAATTTTCAAGGCGACATAACATACATCCTAGATTGGATAACGAAAACTGGTTAGGTAAGTATGTTTTATCTAATATTCATGAGGTTTTATTTGACGGTTTCCCAATGATATTGCATGAATGGTTAACAAGATTGATTGAACAAAAGAAAATTTTCCAAGGAGGGGAACCTAGATATTGGACACCTGACGGTTGATATAGCGACTGAAGGGTGTGAGTAACATAATTTCTCGTGCAATATATTTTTGGCTTGACAGTGTGCTAGAGGGGTATATTACCGAATTCATTGTTGACACTATCAAGTACTATATTGTAGTAGAGCGTGAATTCTTTTACGGTCCACACGATAAGTACCTCAAGTCTTTGAACTTGTC
This sequence comes from Larix kaempferi, assembly GCA_027924585.1. NCBI lineage: Eukaryota > Viridiplantae > Streptophyta > Pinopsida > Pinales > Pinaceae > Larix > Larix kaempferi. Next base: position 2,378,133 of record BSBM01000264.1, read on the forward strand.
AATCAAAAAGATTCTTTGTGAAAAAGGTGTAATGTGAATGGAATACGACGAGTAGAGTGATTGTGCTTAGTGGGCATGGGTATCGTACATATGACGGTATGGGAGGATTAATGGAATGATTGAGATGATTAGAGGAGATGAAACTAGACTAGATGAAGAGTGTGGATTTCTGCAGAGTGGAAGATGGTTTCGGTCGAACAAGAGGAGAAGAATTGCGATGGGAAAGAGGGGTTGTAGTGTGACTGAGATAAGAAACTACGAACTAGTACCACAACTCAACGAGCATTCTAGTGACAAAGAGGTCAAGTACCAACTCAATTATGAGGAAGAAGAAGACTCTGAAAGATCGTTCTAGACCTGAGGTTGTAACATACCCATGAACCCGCGTACATCTCCCTAGACTGAGGTAAGACCTAATATTTCTTCATATTTTGTTCCATCTAGTCATAGTAGTGGTAGTAGTGCGAAGAGTACTTCGTAAAGTGGGAAAGATCTAAGTAGTGGTCCCTTAGTAGTAATTCAATCAAAGCCCCATAGGTACAGAATTGTTGGGGATGACATGAAGTTGCCTATTTTTAATGGGAATGGATTAGAATATCTAGAACAACACTATTTTTTATGTAATGCAGTCTGGAGTGTGAATCAAGTTCAAGACAGAAACGTTAAGTTGGAACAATTGATCATGACCTTTAGAGGTCATGCCTTAGACTGGTTTATGAATTTTTCTTAAGTTATTGGTAATCATCCTACGAAGACCTTGGGAAAGTTCAAGGAAGGATTGAAGATCGAATTTAAGAAGTCAAAGTATGAATCTCAATGTATTACAGAATTGAAGGAAATTAAGCAAGCACCGAATGAGACTGTTTGGGACTTTGACCAATGATTTAAAACATTGATGGTTCGTACCAGCTTTCTGATGAATGATCTTCAACATAAGGAATGGTTTATTGTTGCATTGTTTTCTTACATTAGAATTCCACTTATGTGACAGAAGAAACTGACACATATAGAGGCCTTGGAATTGGCCATGAAGTTAGAAGCATCACCTATTGGAGAGACTGGCGCTGGCATGGCTAAAATCTAGTCATAATTAGAAAAGTTGTCTTTTTATCTCTGTCAAACATGATGAGAAACATTATCGCACATACTAGTCTCTCATTGAACGGATTGCAGACACATTTATTGTGAAGGGAGAGGGTCCAACTAAAAGACCCGAGGCTCAATTCAACCAACCGCGAGGTGTATTCATAGGTCGTGGACGAGGAGGATTTGGTTGAGGTAGAGGATGGGTCATATGTTATAACTGTGGTACTCTCAGACATTATGCTAGATATTTTCTGCATCCAGATACAAGCTGCACATATTGTAGAGAACTACACCGTACCATTGAATATATCACACAGCTTATCATGAAATGGAAATCCAAATAGAATCAGAATCAGAACTAGAATCAAAATGTGCAGAATATTTCAATGGAACCACGACCAGGTCAACATATTTTTGTTATTGTAACAAGGAGTGGCACTACGACAGGTGGAGATAAGAATAATAAAAATAATCTACGGGACCCACGAGTCAGACCAGTTACTCAAAATCCACCATAGTTTGATTTTCAAAAGGATAAAAGTGTATTATTTGAAGCTTGTGATGAATTTTTGAAGGGTGAATCAACATCCTCCCCACTGCCTATTAGTGAAGAAGGACTTGTGTATGACATGCCACCTCACTTTGACAAGTCTGCGACAAAGAAGAACTTTGGAAAGGTAAGTGCTCTTAATACTTTTCTCATAAGTTGTTTGGATTTGGTTAAAGATGAGGAGCGTTAAGAGAATTTCAAAAGTAAATTGGAGAATATGAGGAAGAAGTGCAATACGAAAGTGTTGTTAATCATGTCCAGAGAAGACTAAAGACTGGTTGAGAACTGTGACCTAATGCGTAGATTGTTGATGTATTTGTAACTTCGGAATGTATTTCATATATGTATACTGTATTCCTATAGAGATTTTATTATTCCTCTATATGGAAGTGTTTGTATTCCTATAGAGATGTTATTATTCCTCTATACGGAAGTGTCGTCATTTATATTGTAAGTGTCGTAACTTATACTTGATGGGTTATTAGACCACCTTGTTGGGGCCATCCCTATATAAGTCATGTGGGTTAAAGGGTTATTAGACCACCCTATTGGGGGTTGGCCTTGTTAGAATTATGTTATGTGGTTAATTTAAGGCTGACCTAGTAAAGTTTATTAGGCAAGTCAAGTCAAGTATAAATAGAGTGCAGGAGGCACTCTATTTGATTATTCACTTTCTCACTCATACTCTCATTGGAGAGTGGCACACTTGTGGAGGAGAAGATATTTCTAGGAGAAGACTATCTCTTATGCTTGGGATGTATCATTTCTCTATCTATCTCTGAGGAATTTGTGGGGTTTTTCACCTTTATGGTTTTCCCCAGTGAAACTTCGTGTGTCTATTGTCTCTTGTGTGCTTGCATTATTATGTCCATGATTGATACGCTGTAGATATGCTATACATGTTGTTCTCTTAGTTAAGATCCTAGATCATATTGAAGTAAATTATGAAAAAATAACATGGTATCAGAGCTAGCCTGAAAGAAGGCATGGTATGGCATTTAGGACACTTGTTGCACTTGCAAAGCTAGGGCTTGATATAGCAAAAACAAGTCATCGTAGCACTTTCTCTATAAATCCATTTTGGCGACGTTTCAGGATCTGAAACTTTTACAGGTTGAAGATAAGATCCCAATGTACCTTATTTCTGAAGCAAAACTTCTAATTCATTGTACTTTGTATTTTATGATTTGTACAATCTAGGGTTTCTGCCTCTTCCAGATCTCAGTCATAAATAGGTGACCTAGGAAAAAAGGTCACAACTTGGGATAGGAAGCTCCAAATGAAATTTCGTAAAAAGTGACAGGTAGGGTACGGACTGTACTTTCACAGGCCGAAAGTGAACCAGTGACACGTGGCACTCCATACAAGTTCACTCTCTTGTTTTATCCCATAAATAGGTCACGTTGCGACACTTGGAATAAATCTCTCTCAGAGAATCCATTTGAGGTCAGCCCTGTGGGGTTGGAAAGATAACAGGTCAAGCTACCACAGGAAAATTTTCAAACCATGTAGATCTGAAATTTTGGAGTTACACCAGAAACAATCAGGTGCATATTTCTATCAAAACATAATTGGATTTTGAGCACCTTCATTCATGGCTTCGGGAATTTAGGGCTTCAGAGAAAGTTGGAATTTTTGTAATCGGAGACCAAGGCTGGATGCTCCTCATCAAAATCGAAATTTAGAGACCAAGATCGAATTTTTTGGTTGAGCAGAAGGTTGGGCTTGATCAAACCCTAGTTCGGGACTTTGATCGGAAAAGTGGAAAATTAGGGCTTCTTCAAAAATGGGAATTTTTTAAATCTGTGACCATAGCTGGAAGATCCTTGGAAAAATTGAATTTTAGAGCTTTGGATCAAACTATTTGGTTGGGTTAATCCCCGAGAAACTCAAACCGTAATTCAGGGTCCTCCCTAGTGAATCCGGAAATCTAAAAGGCAATTTTGAGGGGTGAAGCTTTGCAGTTTTCAAATTCTAAGTATACCAGCTTGACCAGCTGAGAAAGGCGTATCTTTCTATACTTTCAGAAGTTTGAAATTCAAAGTTTGAATTTTTATGGTTTCTCTGACAAACCCTAATCCAACTCCAGATCTAGTTTCTGCAAATCAAAGTGGATTGGGTTAATCCTAGAAGAGAATGGATTAGTCACTTGCATAAGTGAAGAAGTTGGGAGTTGAGGCTAAGGCCTTACATAAGAATATTACAAGAAATCTCGACAGGTGTGACTTATCCAGGTATGTTTCGAGATCTATTCATGATTAAGTTTATGGTATGTTTGTCTTAATTAAGGTTAGTACAATCTTGATTAACTTTAGACTTGTTGTATCACCTTAATAAAATTACGAATGCAGATATTCATTGATTAGGGTTTTGACACTTATGATTGTACTAATGCATTATGGTGTTGTATGAGGTTGATGTTGTCTGGTAACATGAAAGGTACATCAAGAAAGACAAATCATGTTCTAGTTCAAGAACATATGACCATGGTGACATGAAGACAAAGATTCATCCATTGTCATGGATCACATAGAAGCTCTACTTATGAGGTATGTATAATTTGGTTCTACAATGCTTAACCTATGATATAAGTAGGTTACTAGCACAAGTCATTGAAGAAAACAAGAAGAGATCACGTGGGTATGTTAGACATAACTAACCAACATATTAATCCAAGTATGTTTTTCCTATATCAAGTTAGAATCCTACCTTGTGATAAGATCTCTTATATAAGTATACTTGGTATGATTGGTAATGATTATTCATGAAGCTATAGGTTTGAGTAATCATGGGTTTAGGTATATTATGTTTCTTACTTTAATCGGTGATATGACTAACCAGAAGAGTCCTATGGTCAAATAAGAATTTGCATGAGTAAAGGAAGTACTCCCTGAAACCTTGAATACTAGTGCTTGTGAAAAATTATCTGTGTGTGAAATGATATTGACTATACATGTTTAAGACTACTTAGAATCATAATGTTTTATAGTATTGAGATTATACTAATGAATGTATGATTGTGTATGAGACCTCTAGGATAACACAATGATGATACTAGTAAGTATGCATAAGTGATCAAGGATGGATATAAGTTCAAGGATAGGTAATCCAGGAAGCAAAGATCAAGATGGATCACACTCCAGTAGTTCCTGCAAGGAAGTAAATATTGAGAGGGATTCCACCCTACAACCAAACAAAGATAAGTATTTGAATTGTCATTTCTTGCATACTTTTTTTTTTAAATAATATTGTTCAATGATGTATATGCTTATGTTCCTAAACTTAGGGTGTGTATTATGCATATTAGAAAAATTACAATAATGAACAGTATACTACTAATATGCATGTGATGGGTAAGTGGCCTATGGCACTGTACAACATCCCATTGCTACTTATCTAGAATGAAACCTCTTTGCTGACATGTTGGGAGTTGTGCACACTCTTAACAATGTTCTGGTAGAGATTGGAAGGCATCTAGAAAGTTATGGGATATGGATAAATGTTGTATTGAAGCATTGGCTAAGATAATTGCATGACAGTATGACATATTTCTTATGTGTAAGAATTTGTTCTGAAAACTATGAGATGTTTCTAATCATGCAATTTAACTTGTTTTGTAGGAAAGATCGTATGCCATCACCTACAAAAGAAAGACTACAACATTTATTCCAGCAACAAAGCTATCTATTGAAGATAATGAATTAATGATCGAAGAGTACCAGTCGATCATGAAGAATGATGTTTGGGATGTGGTCCCAAGACCTGAAGGGAATTTTGTTGTGACTTCCAAGTTGATCTACAAGATCAAGCATGCTGCAGATGGCAGCATAGAGAAATACAAAGCAAGATTTGTAGCTCGTGGATTCTCCCAAAAAGAGGGGATAGACTATGAAGAGACTTTTGCTCCTGTAGCCAGGTACATTTCCATCATATCAGTACTTTCCCTGGCTGCAGTGATGAAATGGAAGATACACCAGATGGATGTCAAGACATCTTTCTTGAATAATGTAGTCGAAGAGGAAGTGTATGTGGAGCAGCCACTTGGTTTTGAGACACATGACAGGGAGTCATATGTTTGCAAGTTGAAGCAAGCTCCTAGGACTTGGTATGGTAGGATAGACAGCATTCTATCTAGTTTGGGATTTACTAAGAGTAAAGCAGATTCCAACCTTTACTACAAGGTTGAGGAAGGAAATCCTATGATACTACTTCTGCATGTGGATGACCTGTTTGTTACATGTGAGGATGGATTGATTGCTGATATGAAGAGGAAGCTTGCTGCCAAGTTTGAGATGAAGGACTTGGGGATGATGCACTATTTTCTAGGCATGGAGGTGTGGCAAAGTGCAGATAGAATCTTCCTTGGACAAAGGAAGAATGTAGTAGAGATCCTGAAGAGGTTCGGGATGATGAATTGCAAGGCCATGGCTACACCTATGGCATTGAACCTGAAGCTTCTATGTGATACTTCATCTGTTCCGGTTGATGTCACTATGTATCGTCAGATGATTAAGTCCTTGATGTACCTGACCAACACGAGACCAAATATTTGCTTTGCGGTGAACACATTGAGCCAGTTCCTGACAGATCCCAGAGGTGTTCACCTGGTTTCTGTAAAGCATATTCTGAGGTACCTGAAGGGTACAATTTATTATGGGCTCAAGTATGATGCGAATCAAAAGTTTAACCTGCAAAGTTATGTTGATTCAGATTGGGCAGGCAGTGCTGCAGATAGGAAGAACACTTATGAGTGTTGCTTCAATATGGGATTAGATGTGATCTCTTGGTTTAACAGGAAGTAGCCTACGTAGCACTGAGTACAGCCGAAGCAGAGTATGTTGCAGCTTGTTCTCCTAGTTTTGAGGTTGTATGGCTGAGGAAGCTACTGTCTGAGTTATTTGATCTCCCGTTGGAGGCTACTGGTAACTTGTGTGATAATAAGAGCTGTATGAAGCTGTCTGAGAACCCGGTGTTCCACGATAGGTCGAAACACATGGAGATCAAATATCACTATATCAGGGATATGGTGCAGAGAGGAGCAATAAAGCTCATGTATGTTGCGACGGATGAGCAGGTTGCAGATGTGTTGATGAAGCCACTAGCGAGAGTGAAGTTCGAGTACTTCCGAGACAGTCTTGGTGTTCTTCAGATTGATGACACTTCAATGAAGAAGTGATGGACACATTTGCAGGAGCCATTCCGAGCATGATGAGAGGAGGATCCTTCCATGGCTGTGGACGTAAGCGCTGGATGATGAGCATTAGGACGATGCTCCAATTACTGCTCTGTATATGCATCATGTTGGATGCTTGTTATGATCATTTGGATCATTTGTATGTATATGCATCATGTTGGATGCTTGTGATGATCAATTGGATCCTGTATTTGTATATGTATCAAGTGGATACATTATATGATCAGGTAGATAATGGATGATTATATGTATCAGGTGGATGCATTGTATGATCAGGATGATCATGATTGATGAGCTTCGGGATGTTTCTTCAGATGATATGTATCAGATATGCATCATATGGAAGCATTGTATGGTCAGGATGATCATGGATGACGAGCTTCAGGATGTTTCTCCATATGATATGCATCAGGATGATGCTATGATGATGACCAAGTTGATCATGTGATGATGTACATTAGGATGATGTATGGTGAGTATCAGGTTGATACTTCGTGGCCGTGGATAGGTTGTGCAAGGGCAGCATGTAATACGTCCTAGAGATATGGATAGGTTGTGCTAGTCAAGTAAAAGGCCTCAGATGCTCTTTAGAGATCTTGCTTGGAAAGACACTCTTTTAAGGTTTTTCTAGACCACATGTAATATGTCCTGGAGATTTGGACAGGTTATGCTAGTCACGTAAAAGGCCTTAGATGCTCTTTAGAGATATTACTTGGAAAGACACTCTTTTAAGGTTTTGAGGGGACCACATGTAATAAGTCCTGGAGATCTGGATAGGTTGTGCTAGTCACGTAAAAGGCCTCAGATGCTCTTTAGAGATCTTGCTTGGAAAGACACTCTTTTAAGGTTTTGTGGTAGGGGTCACATGTAATAAGTCCTGGAGATCCAGACAGGTTGTACTAGACACGTAAAAGGCCTCGGATGCTATTTATAGATCTTGTTGGGCAAGATACTCTTTTAGGGTTTTGTGACAGTCACATGTAAAAGATCCTAGGAGATCCGATAGGTTGAGCTGTGTGCTCGTAAAATGCCTGAGATGCTATTTCGAGGTTTTGTTGACGCACGTAATGAGTCCTGAGGATTCCACAATATGGCCAGTGATGATGAAGACTTACAGGTGGTGAGCCTACATCTAGTATGAAAAAGGATTGGCTCTGTAGAACTTCCTATGACGAGTAGATCGAAGATTGATTGAGATAGAAGCAGCAGTGATGATGACTATGAATCAATGACGATGATCCAGTGACGTTGATCCAGAGAAGAAGACTTGTGCTAGCAGATCTGTGTCGAGAAATACCTTCCTAGTTAAGAGGGAGTGTTGATGTATTTGTAACTTCGGATTGTATTTCATATATGTATATTGTATTCCTATAGAGATGTTATTATTCCTCTATACGCAAGTGTTTGTATTCCTATAGAGATGTTATTATTCCTCTATACAAAAGTGTCGTCATTTATATTGTAAGTGTCGTAACTTATACTTGATGGGTTATTAGACCATCTTGTTGGGGTTGGCCCTGTATAAGTCATGTGGGTTAAAGAGTTATTATACCACCCTATTGGGGGTCGGCCTTGTCAGCATTATGTTATGTGGCTAATTTAAGGTCGACCGAGTAAAGGTTATTAGGCAAGTCAAGTCAAGTATAAATAGAGTGCGGTAGGCACTCTATTTGATCATTCACTTTCTCATTCATACTCTCATTGGAGAGTGGTGCACTTGTGGAGGAGGAGAAGCTACTTCTAGGATAAGACTATCTCTTATGCTTGGGTTGTATCATTGCTCTATCTATCTCTGAGGAAGTTGTGGGGTTTTTCACCTTTATGGTTTTCCCCGGTGTAACTCCGTGTGTCTATTGTCTCTTGTGTGCTTGCATTATTATGTCCATGATTGATATGTTGTAGATATGCTGTACATGTTGTTCTCTTAGTTAATATCCTAGATCAAATTGAAGTAAATTATGAAAAACTAACATAGATTGGTGACTATGACATGGACTTTGTTATTTTAGATTTGGGTTCAGCCATAAATATCTTAACTAAGCGAACATGGGAGAACATGGGTAAGTTGAAATTAGTATGGTCACCCATCCAGCTACAGTTAGCTAATCAACAAAAATTAATGCCATTTGGTCTAATAGTTAGGGTTCTTGTCGAAGTGGAAGGGCCGTGCACATATGAAGGCTTTGAAGTGATAGAGATTGTCGATGACACCAATCCATATCCTGCATTATTGGGGATTGATTTGGAAATTCAGAATCATACTATAATAATATTTAATAAGAGAATTATAACATTTGAAAATGAGGAGATTAGATTTGTCGCACCTCTAGATCCACTAGAAGGGAAGAGATATGTAAAACTAGTCAAAGGATACTACGATGACCAAGATCTAGACAACATTTACAATGAATCTTCCAGGAACAATGACTATATCAATCCTACAATAGATGGTATGCTCATTTGGTGAAGTGTTAGCTATTTTTCTTCTGACTCTGGTGAATCTCTTGAAAACTAGAAGAACAGGTTACATAAAGTTTCTATGTGAAGATGTGCTCACGTAACAAATTCCCTACGCTGGATTGGAGCATAGGTATGTAGTCTTCCTACTTATGAAATTTTACCTAACATGGGTCAGTGTATTGATGAATTTGAAACTAAGGTTCCTAAGCAACAATGCTTATTATCCCTAGATGACGCCCTGGAAGAAACAAGGGCGAGATGGTGGGCTACACATAAGCACTCTGTAACTGGTTGGTCGCAGTGTAGAAGAAACTTAGAAATTTGGTTCGAAGAAGGAATCCTGTATATTGGACAGAAATATACATGACTTCTAGTCCTTCTCATCGTTTGGATATCTATAGTAAAATTTGGCATAATATACCTAGGCGAGAGTGGGTACATATGTTCATCCATACACTTGATACTATTCCAATAAACCGGTATACGTCGTTAGAGCTACAACAAGGAACTGTAGACTAGGATAGTTTGGCTGCAAGTTTTAAACACGTGTTTATCTATGAGGATGAAAGTCCTACGATTTTAATAACCCACATCTTTGTAAAGAATTCATCGAATGTGGATCATTTTCTGCTTGGAAATATTCGATTTCATGCTCTCTTTCCTTCCACTGGACCTTGGCAGTGGTTTTAAACCTGCACAAACATCAAATAAATGAGTGTTAGAACCTTTTCATAACATTGGTTTGGGTTTTTTGACCCCATTTTTATTTTTTGTTTGGGATCTATGCCGACACACCCCGCTTTTGTAGACAATGCACCAAAGACGCAGTTTCCCTGTGGATAAAGCGTGTCAGAGCACCCCCAACGCACTTCCCGTAAGGGGAAAGAGCGTCGCCTAGGGTGCACACAATCCCCTTCTTTTTGAGTAAAAAACCTTTAAAATGATAATTAAATAAAAACCAATCCATTGAAAAGGTAAAGAGAAGGGTTGAGGCCTACCTGTGACTAATGAAGCGTCAAACAACTGACTGTAGATTTCGCAATCGATGTTTGAAAAATAAGATCCAAAGAGGTGTTTTCACTATTCCAACTTGGTAAAAGAAATTGGTAAATATTTCATTACTATTTGACTTTTTATATAAAATAAATGGAATATTCCCTTTTAAATATTTATTTTATGGGTTTTTTACGATAGTTGGTGATTTGTTTACATCTTAACACCTTATTGTCAATTATGATTTGTTTTTTGGAGTTCACAGATGAAGTAAAGTGGTGTTCTGACTTTATTGGTGACCATCGTTGACGTTTCATACTTTTTTATCAAGTGTGAACGAGTCTTCAATCATTTTTATGCTATTATGATGCTCTTTAAAATCAAGTATTAAAGACATCAATCTCACTTTTTTTTCTTTCTCGTGCTCGTAAAACTATGAGAATAAGTCATCGAGTTATATTTTATCACTTTTTTGGGCTCGTAAAACTTCCGTGAAAAAGGAACCCCTCGGAGTTCTTTTTTAAGCTCTTTTCAGAATCCCTAAATATGAAAATATCGCCAAGCAAACTTGAATCTTTCACGCTTGTAAAAGTATTTGAAAGTTCATCTTTTTGGTGATAATTTACCCCTTTTTTGGACCAGGAGGACTATTTACGAAAAAATATCACTCTAGTTAACTATGACTGGAAGAGTTCTCTCTCATGTTGTTTTATCCTTTTTTCGGACGAAGTGACTAACTTTTACAAAAAAGAACCATTTGGATTCCTCTTTAGTTTTTTTCAGAATCTATAAATATGAAATGGCGTCGAGTTTTCCTTCTATGGACTCATTAAAATATGACATTGAAGGTCCCTTTTAGGGATGAACCCATCCTATCTTAGGTTCATAAAATTTATGAGATTGGACTCGTCCGAAGGATGAGCTATACCGAGCATCTGTTACCCTCCTCAAGCTCGTTAAGAAACAAAATAGGTACTCATCAATCATGATGGGGATAAAGAAATATTTTTTGTTTCATTGTAATTATGGCAGTACTTATTCACTCTTGAACATGGCACTCATTTGCATATGCATTCAAACACTTGGATAATCTGCTTGTCTTTGGGTCCCGCCCATTCCATGAGTCATTTCACTCCTTTGAGTGATTCAAAGGATGCTTCCATTACCATTTACATGAGGGGTTGGTGTCATTCTCATCATGTCAATGCTTCTAAGTCATGCCATTCCCATGTTCAAGAGAGGTCTGTCAATCGAGTCGATATCTATACTCATGCCACCTTCTGTCATGTTGGTCATTCTTGAGCTAGTCTCAAGTGTAACTCTAGAGTCTGATCTACTCCAAAATTCTTTGATTTGTTTCATGTCGATGATGAGGGAAATATCATGGCCCTCCTTCGACCAGTTTATCCTTGTCGACTTCAACACATCATCCGAGGATTATACCTAGAAAATACTCAAGTACCTTGGGCCTGCATGCCTCAATGGGAGGTTAACTTGATTTCAACAGTAATTTCACATCATTGGCTTCTAATTCGAATATTCCACTGAGTGTTCAACCTTGGATCATTGATTCACATTCAGTGGTATGTATTATGATACCTTGGGGATCATTGACATCAATGGTGATTTCCCTCGCATTTGTTAACTGTATACGTCAATGATCAGTAATAAAGTGGTTTCTACCATGTTCAACTTCAAGACATTGCAATCACATGGTTAGATTCGTATCATTGCGGGTTCGGCTTGAAAACCCTGGGTTAAGTGATATATTTTACCTAGGTTGCAATGGATATTTTTTGAGTCATATTACACGGATCCACTTTTGTATTGGTCACGGCTGTGTTATCATCTCATCATGGATATATGATTGTGTCTAGTAGCCATGATTGTGTTCATTCGGTCTGTACTATCATGGATATGCAGTGTATTGGTCGGAAGCCATGTTATGAGTCAGTTGAGACATGTATCTCAGAGTTAGTTGTACTTCAAGAAGTTCTTTGTTCATCATCCTGACCGACAATACTTACCTCAACTTTTTTCCTATTACAAACCATTTCACCTATCTTATTTTTCCAACTTCATGCTTTGGGGGGCATTATGTTACACAAAAATCTTGTCATCATGAGTTATATTTCCTCTGTATGCCCTGATCCCTAAATTTCCTGGGCTAAACCATTAGAAGAAAGGTTGTTGTTCATCCCTTTAACCTTATGTGGTCACCTCGATGCGTCCTGTTCTCTAGCAAGGTGTGCCAGGTTCAAGGTGACACGCTCTAAACCTTAGATAATTTCATCGGTGGCACATGGCGCTCTTGCACAAGGTGCGTTGATATCCCTTTGACACATGTTTCCCTTGTGCAAGGTGCATCGTTGTTGGTTAAAATGGATAAAAATATTCTTCGAGTGATTTCTCGAAGCTTGGATGGTGTGGAGACTTATCCCTACATATCTGGAAAGGTGTCATTCGATCCTCTTGTCTAGTGGGATGATCCCTTAAGTCTCTCCCCTAAATACTAAACCTAACCTATCCCTTTATCCCTATATATATGAACCCACTCTCCATTTTTAAGGGAGGAAGGATAGAGTACCTATATGTTGGTGGAATTTTTCTAGGAGATCCTCTTGATCCATTAGAGGATAAGCATTTGATCTTGAGGCTAGGATTGTTGGAAGGAGTTTATGACACCAAAGCATCGATTGTAACACCTCTCTCTTTGTACTTATTATTATTACATCTAATTCAAATTCTTTCCATAGACTTGTTGTGTTAATAATGTTTAGGATTAACCTCTTTGACTGTTGATCTAGATTGATTCCCAATCATGTGCTTTTATCACTTGTTTGTTTCCACATGCTATTGATTGGTATTTTATATTGAGATCTGAAGATCAGCACCTGGATCAACAAGGAGAAAATATCTGCATTTATAAGGTAATCCATCTCTCGCACTATCTTGCATTTCAATCAATCTAGGAAAGATGTGTGTATTATGTACTTGTTTTGTTCTAGATCTGAACCATTAAGACTAGGGAGATCTATTTGAGTCCGCTCTTACAAATTGTTCGTAAACGATACACCAAAAGCACAATGGCCACAAGTATGGTGTATTAATTTCATGACAAGACATCATGCTTCAGAATTCCCAATATTACATCAAGGATAGGTTTTTCCAGGAGGAAAGTTCAATTATGGTCCTACTGCAATAGTAGCTCATATTTATATGGGAAACTCATTCCATCCTGTGGGAAGGTTGTCATATCCAGGACCCCCAATAGGATTTCTCAATGGTTGTTGTGATACTTGTAGATCATTCTATCATCTTCCCTGACTGTGCTCAATGTATCAGAAATATTATGCAGTTCCTAATACCGTATACTGTGAGTTCTGCATGTCCATGACATAGCATGGAGAAATGCAGTCTTAGATTCTCTTACAGAAAGTGTTAGTTTTTCAGAAATTTCAATCTGATCTAGGATCCTAACTGAGAGAATAACATCTATAGCATATCAATCATGGACACAATAATGCAAGCACACAAGAGACATAGAGTTTCACCGGGGAAAACGAAGAAGGTGAAAAACCCCGCAACTTCCTCAAAGATAGATAGAGAAATGATACAACCCAAGTACAAGAGATAATCCTCCTAGCAGCAGCTTCTCCTCCTCCACTAGTGCGCCACTCTACAATGAGTGTGTGAGTGAAGAATAGAATGATCAAACAAAGTGCCTTCCGCACTCTATTTATACATGACTTGAATTTCCTAATAACCTTTACTAGGTTAGCCTCAACTTAAACACATAACATAATGTTGACAGGGCCTACCCCCAATAGGGTGGTCTAATAACCCTTTAACCCATGTGACTTATATAGGGTTGACCCCATCAAGGAGGTCTAATAACCCATCAATTATAAGTTACTATACTTACAATATAAATGACGACACTTCCGTAGAAAGGAATAATAACATCTCTATTGGAATACAATATACATATATGTGAAATACATTCCGAAGTTAGAATTACATCAAAACTCCCTCTTAACCGGGAAGGTATTTCTCAACATAGATCTGCTAGCACAAGTCTTCTTCTATGGATCATCATCATTGGATCATCGTCATAGTCACTGCTACTGCTATCTCAATCAATCTCAAATCTACTCGTCATAGGAATTTCTACAAAGCCGGCCCTTTTTCATGCTGGATGTAGGCCCACCACCTGTAGGTCTTAATCATCACTGGCCATACTATGGAATTCTCAGGACTTATTATGTGCATCACAATGCCTCGAAAGAGTATCCCAGGATCCTTTTTGTGCCGAAGCATGACCAGCAAGATATCCCAGGTCCACTTACATGTGACTATCACAAAACCTTAAAAGAGTGTCTTGACTAGCAAGAACTCTAAAGAGCATCTGAGGTCTTTTACGTAACTAGCACAACCTGTCCGGATATCCAGGACGTATTACATGTGACTCCTACCACAATGCCTAGAAAGAGTATCCTAGGAATGATTACGGGCACACAGCCCAACCTATAGGATCTCCCAATCTACTTACATGTGATCATGGCAATGCCTTGAAAGAGAATCCCAGGAATTATTGTGAGCACACATCCCAACCTATCGGATCTCCCAAGTCTACTTATATGCCATAGGACAATGCCTCGAAAGAGCATCCCAGGACTTATTACGGGCACACGGCCCAACCTATCGGATCTCCCAGGTCTACTTATATGTCCTCCTAGAGCAATGCCTCGAAAGAGAATCCCAGGACTTATTATGGGCACATAGCCCAACCTATCGGATATCCTAGGTCTACTTATATGCTCATCTGCACAACCTATCCATGGCCATAGAGTATCAACCTGATACTCACCATATATCGTCTTGATGTACATGATCATCCTGATCATCATCATAGCATTGTCCTGATGCATATCATCCAGAGTATCATCCTGATACACATGATCATCCTAATCACCGTCACTGCATCATCCTGATGCATGTCATCCAGAGCATCGTCCTGATACTCATCACATATGATCATCCTGATCATACAATGTATCCACCTTATACATATATAAATCCATGATCCAACTAATCATATCAAGCATCCAACATGATGCATATACAAATACATGATCCAATTGATCATACAAAGCATCCAACATTATGCATATATAAATACATGATCCAACGAATCATACAAAGCATCCAACATGATGCATATACAAATACATGATCCAACTGATCATAACAAGCATCCAGCATGATGCATATACATATACATGATCCAACTGATCATAACAAGCATCCAACATGATGCATATAGAGCAGTAATTGGGGCATCGTCCTGATGCTCATCACACAACGCTTACATCCACAGCCATGGGAAGGATCCTCCTCTCACCATGCTTGGAATGGATTCTAAAAATGTGTCCCATCACTTCTTCCTTGAAGTATCTTCAATCTGAAGAACACTGAGCCTCACTCTGAAGTATTCAAATTTCACTCTGGCTAGTGGTTTCGTCAACACATCTGCAACCTGCTCATCTGTTGCAATATACAGGAGATTCAATGCTCCTCTCTACACCATATCCCTGATATAGTGATATTTGATCTCTATGTGCTTCGACCTGTCATGGAACACCGAGTTCTCAGAAAGCTTCACACAACTCTAGTTGTCACAAAATATACCAGTAGCATCCAACGAGAGATCAAATAACTCAGACAGTAGCTTCCTGATCCATATTGCCTCACAACTGGCTGAACAAGCTGCAACATACTCTACTTCGGCTGTACTCAGTGCTACACAGGACTGCTTCCTGCTAAACCAAGAGATCACACCTGATCCCATACTGGAGTAGCACCCTGAAGTGCTCTTCCTATCTGTAGCACTGCCTTCCCAGTCCAAATCAACATAACCTTGTAGGTTAAACTTTTGATTCGCATCATACTTAAACCCATAATCAATTGTACCCTTCAAGAACCTTAGAATATGCTTTGCAGCTATCAGGTGAACATGTCTCGGATATGTCAGATATTGGCTCAAGGTGTTCACCGCAAAGCAGATGTCTGGTCTCATAGTCGTCAGGTTCATCAAGGACCCAATCATCTAACGATACATCGTGGCATCGACCGGATCAGATGAAGCATCATATAGAAGTTTCAGGTTCGATGCCATAGGTGTGGCCATGGCCTTGCAGTCCATCATCCCGAACCTCTTCAGGATCTCTACTGCATACTTCCCTTGTCCAAGGAAGATTCCATCTACACTCTGCCGCACCTCCATGCCTAGAAAGTACTGCATCATCCCCAAGTCCTTCATCTCGAACTCAAAAGCAAGCATCCTCTTCGTGTCGGAAATCAATCTATCCTCACCTGTAACAAATAGGTCATCCACATACAAAAGTAGTATCATTGGATTTCCTTCCACAACCTTGTAGTAAAGGTTGGAATCTGCTTTACTCTTGGTAAAGCCCAAACTGGATAGAAATCTGTCTATCCTACCATACCAAGTCCTAGGAGATTCCTTCAATCCATACAAGGCTTTCTTCAACCTGCCACATATGACTCCCTGTCAAGTGTCTCAAAACCAAATGGCTGCTCCACATACACTTCCTCTTCAACTACACCATTCAAGAAATTTGTCTTGACATCCATCTGGTGTATCTTCCATTTCATCACTGTAGCTAGAGCAAGTACTGATCTGATGGAAGTGTTCCTGGCTACAGGTGCAAACGTCTATTCATAGTCAATCCCTATTTCTGGTATAAGCCATGAGCTACAAACCTTGCTTTGTATTTCTACATGCTTCCATATGCAGCATGCTCAGTCTTATAGATCCATTTGGAAGTCACAACAGACTTCCCTTCAGGTCTTGGGACCGCATCCCAAACATCCTTCTTCATGATTGACTGGTATTCCTTGATCATGGCATTCTTCCATTACTGTATCCCACATCCTAGGAACTTTAGATTCTTCAATAGATAGCTTCTTTGCTGGAACAAATGTTGTAGTCCTTCTTTTGTAGGTGATTGTACACGATATTTCCTACAAGTCAAATTCAATTGCATGATTAGAAACTTCTCATAGTTTTCATAACAAATTCTTATATAAAGAAATATGTCATACAGTCATGCAATTATTTTAGCCAATGTTTCAATACAACATTTATCGATATCCTGTAACTTTCTAGATGCCTTCCAATCTCTACCAGAACATTGTTAAGAGTGTGCACAACTCTCAACATGTCAGCAAAGAGGTTTCAGTCTACATAAGTAGCAATGGAATGTTGTACAGTGCCATAGGCCACTTACCCATTACATGCATATTAGTAGTATATTGTTCATTAGTGCAATTATTCTAATATGTATAATACACAACCTAAGTCTAGGAACATAGGTATATACATTATTGAACAATATTATTTAAACAATAAGAAATGACAATTCAAATACTTATCTTTGTTTGTTGTTGGGTAGACTCCCTCTTGATCTTTGCTTCCTTGCAAGAACTACTGGAGTGTGCTCCCTCTTGATCTTTGCTTCCTGGATTACATGTCCTTGAACTTATATCCATCCTCGATCACTACGCATACTTACTAGTATCATCATTGTGTTATCCTCGAGGTCTCATACATACATTCATTAGTATAATCTAAATACCATCAAAACATTATGATTCTAAGTAATCTTAAACATGTATGGTCAAGATCATTTCATACTCAGATAATTTATCACAATTCTTTTACTCATGCATATTCCTATTTGACCATAGGACTTTTCTGGTTAGTCATATCATCAATCAAAGTAGGAAGCATAATATACCTAAACCCATGATTACTCAACCCTATAACTTCATGAATAATCATCATCAATCATACCAAGTATACTTATATAAGAGATCCTATGACAAGGTAGGATTCTAACTTGATATAGGAAAAACATACCTGGATTAATATGTTAGCTGGTTATTTCTAACATACCCACATGATGTCTTCTTGTTCTCTTAAATGACTTGTGCTAGTGACCTGCATATCTCATAAGTTAACCATTGTGGAACCAAATTATACATACCTTGTAAGTAGATCTTCTATGTGATCCATGACAATGGATGAATCTTTGTCTTCATGTCACCATGGTCATATGTTCTTGAACTAGAACATGATTTGTCTTTCTTGATGTACCTTTCATGTTAGCGGACAACATAAACCTCATACAACACCACAATGCATTAGTACAATCATAAGTGTCAAAACCCTAATCAATGAATATCTTCTAGCATGCATTCATATTTTTATTAAGGTGATACGAGAAGTCTAAAATTAATCAAGATTGTACTAATCTTAATGAAGACAAACATGAACTTAATCATGAACAGATTTCCAAACATACCCGTAAGTCATACCTATCGAGTTTTCTTGTAATCTTCTTATGTAAGGCCTTAGCCTCATATCCCTCTGAAACAGGAACTTCTTCACTTATGCAAGTGACCAATCCATTCTCTTCTAGGATTAACCCAATCCACTTTGATTTGTTGAAACTAGATCTGGAGTTGGATTAGGGTTTGTTAGAGAAACCCTAAAAATTCAATCTTTGAATTTCAAACTTCTGAAAGGATAGGAGGATGCGCCTTTCTGAGCTAGTCAAGCTGGTATACTAAGAATTTGAAAACTACAAAGTTTCACCCCTCAAAAACTGCCTTTTAGATTTCTGGATTCACTAGGGAGGACACTGAATTAGGGTTTGATTTTCCCGGAGCTTCACCCAACCAAAAGGTTTGATCCAAATATCTAAACTTCGATTTTTCCAAGAAGCTTCCATCTATGGTCACAGATTTCAAAATTCCCATTTTGGCAGAAGCCCTAATTTTTCACCTTTCTGATCAAAGTCCTGAACTAGGGTTTGATCAAACTCGGCCTTCTTCCCAACCAAAAAATTTGATCTTGGTATCTAAATTTTTATTTTGATGAGGATCATCTAGCCATGGTCTCTGATTACAAAAATTCCAAATTCTCCGAAACCCTAAATTCCCGTAGCCATTAATGAAGGTGCTCAAAATCCAATTTTGTTTTGACAGAAATATGCACCTGATTGTTTCTGGTGTAACTCAGAAATTTTGGATCTACAGGGTCTGAAACTTCCACCTGTGGTATCCTGACCTGTTAAATTTCCAACCCCATAGGTCTGACCTCAAATGGATTCTCTGAGAGAGAGTTATGCCAAGTGTCGCAACATGGCCTGTTTATGGAAAAATATAGGAGAGGGAACTTGTACGGAGTGCCACATGTCACTGGTTCAATTTCGGCCTCTAAAACTCGTACCTGTGAAATTACAGTCCATTCCCTACCTGTCACGTTTTACGAAATTTCATTTGGAGCTTCCTATCCCAAGTTGTGACCTTTTTTCCTAGGTCACCTGTTTATGACTCAGATCTGGAAGAGGCAGAAACCCTATATTGTACAAATCATAAATCTGAAAGTAAAACAAATTAGAGGCTCTCCTTCAGACACAAGGTACATGGGGATACTATCTTCGACCTGTAATATTTTAAGATCCTTAGACTTCTCAAAAATGAATTTATAGCGAAAGTGATACGATGACTGGTTTTTGCTATAGCAAGCCCTAGCTTCACAAGTGCAACAAGTGTCATAAATGCCATACCATGCCTTCTTTCAGGATAGCTCTGATACCATGTTACTTTTTTTGAAATTTCAATATGATTTAGGATCTTAACTGAGAGAATAACACGTACAACATATATACAGCATATCAATCATGGACACAATAATGCAAGCACACAAGAGACACAAAGTTTCACTGGGGAAAACCAAGAAGGTGAAAAATCCCGCAACTTCCTCAGAGATAGATAGTGAAATGATACAACCCAAGTACAAGAGATAGTCCTCCTAGTAGTAGCTTCTCCTCCTCCACTAGTGCTCCACTCTCCAATGAGTGTGTGAGTGAAGAATAGAATGATCAAATAGAGTGCCTTCCGCACTCTATTTATACATGACTTGACTTACCTAATAGCCTTTACTAGGTCGGCCTAAAATTAACCACATAACATAATGCTGACAGGGCTGACCCAATCAAGATGGTCTAATAACCCATCAAGTATAAGTTACGATACTTACAATATAAATGACGACACTTCCGTATAGAGGAATAATAACATCTTTATAGGAATACAATATACATATATGTGAAATACATTCCGAAGTTACAATTACATCAACAGAAAGGCTAGACCGATCCATATTCCAGGTTACATAGAAGTCTTTCTCGTGTGAATAAAGAAGTGACACGTACGTCATTTAGAGCAACAAATCAGGATGGCTCATCATTAATGCTGGAAAATAGTAATAATTTCCTACTTAAACATAACAATTTTCAGTCTTTTTCACATTGTGAGAATTTGTCAAACTGGCACTCTCAGGAAGCACTAATATTGCATTCAAGTTTGTTTACCATCGCCAAATATAAACCATGGGAAAGGTGGCAATCACACGAGTTGAATCTAGTAGGCCCCCTGCTAAGTAGAAGGATATTGCAGATAAAACAACAGGATCATTAAAAGAATAACCAAGCACATAAACAATAGACACAAGAATTTTATCTTGGGAAACCCACCAGGGAGAAAATTCAGCAACCTTTGTATAGAGATTAATTTATATATCAAAGTACATCCAAATATCAAGAATAAGAAAGAGAAGAAAGAGAAAATTCTCCAAGTGTAATATCCCCAAGAAACCCTTCTCTAGCTGCAGTAGTTAACCTTTCTTTCTCCTTGAGAAAAATTGCTTGAGTGGAGTGAGTGAACAAATGAGAGGTGCGACCTCTCTATTTATACTAGTAAGAAAATGAACTTTTCTTAACTAGGCCAACTAGGATTTCCCTAACTAGGCCGACCTGATTGGGATAGTTTTTCCCATTGTTTGGGGTAGACTTCCACTTGTTTGGGACAATTTACCCAATGGGCCGACTTGTCTTGGGGAATACAAAAACTACTTTTAATAAATGTTTTCTTTGGGTGATTCCAACCCAAGGTTTACATCGATTCTTTCAAGGTCTTTACATGATCAATTACATCAATATCTTCTTCCGAAGTAGGTACAACAATAATATAATAAAGCACATTAAGAATAGATTCCGAAGTTACATCATTTCCAACACTCCCTCTTAACAAGAAAGGTATTCTTTGGACACGTTCATCATCAACATCATTGGATACGATCATCTGGATATCAATTGTACGTTACATATGTATCAAACATCTCTATACATACATAAGGTCTTTAACATAGTATCAATTCGTGGAGAAGTGTCATCATGCTTCAGCTCAACGCAGTCGATCGAGGAACATGCACCAACTCAACCAATCCATCGGTGAGTCCATACATCAGCTCAACAACTCTACACATTCCAATAGATATTCCATTATGCATTAGATCAACAACTCTATACAGCCCATCGGAGAGTCCATCATGCATCAGCTCAACCTAGTCCAATGGGGAACATGGACCAACTCAACCAGTCCATCAGTGATTCCATACAAGAGTACCAGTGTGCGCCAACCTCTCCATCCAATCTCAGGATGTCTAAGAGATCTCATCACTCTTTTCATAGTGATCAGGATAATGCACTAAATATCTCCTCACTCCTTTTAGAGTGATCAGGAGTGTGCGCTAGCCTCTCCATCCTTTTCAGGATGTCTGAGAGATCTCCTCACTCCATCTCGGAGTGATCGAAGAATGATGTGGCATCTCCATACCATATTAGGATGTCTGGGAGATCTCCTCACTCCATATTTGAGTGATCAAGAGAATGAAGTGGCATCTCCATCTTATCTCAGGATGTATGAGAGATATCCTCACTCCTTTCGGATTGATCGGGAGAATTCTTGGTATTTGCATCATTGTTCGCCCCTCTTATCAAGGGATATAATCATGGAACCAATCTCCCCACTCCATCATGAAGTGTCAGGGAGTAAATTCATCCTACCCTCTTGCCGAGGGAGTAATAATGGGACCAATCTCCTCACTCCCTCTCGAAGTGATGGGGAGAAGATACCTATACACATATCAGCTAACAGAGGCATCAATTATATCGGGGAGGAAATTTTTGTCCTGCCCTATTATAGTCATGAAATGAAAATAACTAAAATAAAACAAATCACATGACTGGATTTATGTACCTGCATGGGAGAGTATCAAGAGACTAGTCTCCCCACCCTATCACAGGGTGTCTGGGAGATCTCCCATCCTTTCTCAAAGTGTTCGAGAGAAAATATGGTACTTCCATTGGACCACTCACCTTTAGCCAAGTTACATGGCTAATAATTACAATCATGCTCATCACATCTCCCTATGTGTTGGAGTGTAATACCCCTATTTTGACCCTTAGGGTTTATTGGATTCAATGTAAATATTGTATGCATGCAATGTGTGGTTTACCTAGTGTGGAGATAAAGGCCAAGGCCCCAATAGAGGATGTCTAGGTTTTATTTGAAAAGCAAGTATTTGACATTCTGATTATCCATGTGCTATTAAGCCATGAAGTATTGTAAATGATGTAAATATTAAATATTGCAATAAAATACCAAGGAAACTGGATAGGGAGGAAACCAATGAGAAGGTCCCATTTGTATCCACTTGGGAGAGGTGAGGGGGTTGTGGGAGGAACCCATGCTGCCACATGTCAAATTGTGAACCCATTTGACTCCCCAAAGTGAAATTTAATTTTGTTGTAAGGTGGTTGAGAAAACATGTCCATGAGGTCGATGGAGTATGGAGCAGCCTTGAAAATCCGTATGGTAGGGTATGGCTCTATTTTTATTTTCCCTTAATCCACTCTACCTCTTGGTAATTCTCTCACCCTAATACCTATCCCATTTTTTACCAACGAACCTCAGCACTGACAGATTGTAGAGCCCAGTCGTGAAGCAGAAAGACAAATCACGATTCTGTGAAGTCCGAATTTGCAGAGCTGAAAGCACATTGAAACCCTGCATAGGAAGCAAATAGATTGGGATATCCAGGGATCAGACCCTAGGGATGAATTACAGAGCATGAGAAGCCTATAAAACCCTTGAGAATACCTTTATTAGATAGTAGAAGAACTAAGTTGCAGGATATAGTTTCGGCCGAAACCCTAAGAAGATCCCAGCTAGGATAACATAGAAGAAGGAAAGACATAGGTTGGATTTGCTTGATAAACCTAGTGAAGGATAAAGTCTCATGAAAGCAGCAGTTTGGACCTTTCTATGCCCACCCTGAAGAGAACTTGTCATGTCCCAAATTGGCATTGGGTCACAATGGCCTAAGCACATTGGACATATTCATTAGAGTTTTTCAAATTGATGCTAAGGGTCAAATAATTGCCGAGGAAAATTACTAGTTTCCTAGGTTTGGGGTGAAAGCTTTGGGATTTGGAATAAAGGGAATAATAACTGATGTTTTAACATCAGAATGGCATAAATATTTAATAAAGGAGATAAATAAATATATACAAGTGAAAATCAAAGTGGCATTTGATTATGAAGACACATGGAGGAAGGGGGGCCCACATATGGCTAGATTTCCCCACTACACTTGGCATCATTCTCTCACCAATTTGAATTCAAGGTGAATGGTAACATACATGGGGGAGTTCAAAAGGTATTATTCATTGCATGACTCATCCAAGGTCGAAATGTAGATGAAGAGTAACTCCCATGGAAGAGGAAGAGGCAATTTGGAGCTAGTGAGACACTTGGGCTAGATTCCCTAGCTCTATGACAACAATGATGAAGATGTTATGACACCTATGACACAAATCATACCTGAAGGATGACATATGACATGTCAGGGATAAAACTATCCTCCAATAGGGTGCTCAAGGGATCTAGGGCAGCTAAGATGCTTCCACATGTGATTTGGTGGAAGTGGGAGACTAGGAATTGTTGTACAAGTGGCGTTCTTTGGAATCTCTTCCCAACTTGAGCTGGCATGAGTCTTTTGGAAAGAATTCGGCCCATGGAGGACATTATAAGTTTATAAATTTCAATAAAAAATAATGAAACAATATTTTGATCATTTGAGAATTTTGCAATTGCATTTGAGAATTTTGCAATTGCATTTGTGAAGAGGGAGAGCTAGTGGATGACTAGTTTCTTGCCTTAGCCAATTTCGAGGGTGAAAGATTCCCATCCAAGTTGGTAATTGGAAAGGCCATTCAGAAATTTCATTTGGAGATTTAATGGAGTCATTTGTTTCAGGTGTAAGCTACAGGGAAGATCATGGTTTGTTCTAATGCATCACATTCTCTCAACCATTTCCAGTTTTTAAGGCATATTCTTGCTCCTTGAGGGAGGGAATTTTTGGTGAGCTATTGTACTCTTTGGGGGAGATTTCTAGTGACCCATTTATTTTTTAATATGAATTAAATAATATTTTATTCATCTACATAAATTTTCAGGTCGAAATTCCAAGTAGAAATGTATAAATCTCATTTTTAATGAAGGAACAGTGTCATTTCCCCACTACCTTGTTGTGAACCAATGTAATGTTGATGGATTCGAATGGATAAGTAAAATACTTATTATTTATTGATGAAATTAATTCTATTTATGTATTATACAAGTTTCATGTTTAATACTCAAGCATTTGAAGTTATTTTACTCATTTTATTTACATTTGGAGAAGATTTGGTGCCATTTCCCCAAAGGTCAAACTAGTGATTTTTGTTGTTGTTTGGGAGAAGGTTAGAATATACTTAATAAATGATTAATGGTTCATATGAGACCATAATAATACCCCTGAGAAATAACCTACCTATTTTCATGAATTCGAGTGGGGTTGGAGGAATTTGGGAAGCCAATTTTCAGTATTTACCCCAGGGGGATTTGAACCTTAAATTGCTAGTTAAATTCCATACTTTGTCCAGAATCTTAAACAAGTTTGAAGAAGTATTTTGATGTTCATAAATAACCCCTAAAAATCATAATCAAGTACAAATATCATTCATACACATTCCTTGAATATTTGAAGGCATTTGGAGCCAATTTGAGACCTAGAGACCAATACTAGTCAAAGATAAATTACTAGTAAAGTTCCCTACACTGGCTAGAATCGAAAGAGGATTTGCAGAACTATTTTAAAGGTCCAAAAGCATCCCTGAAACACATATTTATTTTTTAACATAATCCATATACCTTCTCATAATATTTGGGAGGAATTGGAGCAATTTGGAGACCTAGAGCTCAAAACTAGTCAAAGGTCGAACTAGGGAAAAAAAGTGAAAATTTTCCATTTTAATAAAATTACTAACAAGGGACATTATAGTGATATCATAGCATGGTCTTTGCACCTATGTATTAGGTACATACATTCAAGAATAATTGGTAGCCATGTCTCACTATTATGATGAATCCTATGAGTACAATTCTTATGAGGAATATGCAGATGCTTATGAGCAATATGAAGCAGAATGTGAATGGCACGGGGAACAGGTGCCATCATGCAACACTTCTTACAATTTCAGGAGAAATGAAGATTATTCTTATGAATTTAAATATGATTAATATTAGTGTGTCACACCAACCAAGTATAATTCTATGAATGAGTTACAAAGATGGAGAGCAACATATGAAACCTTGCCCCATCAATATAAAAAATATCAAGAATATCTTGCTTTGAGAAAAAATACACAAAATGCCATGTCTTTTGAGTACTATGTTGAACATAATTTTGCAAATAGGCCCAAAAATGAATATGTGTGTTTAGTAAAGAAAGTTTTATGCCCTTTTTGTAAAGAACCTTGGAGAGAGTATCATATATGTGTGCGTGAAATGAGGGTGAGTGAAAAACTCAATTAAATAAGCTTCTGTGAAGGCATGAATGTCCTACTTGAGGAGAGTTTTTGGGAATTCTTCAAAAAGAGATTCCAAAGATATTGATCCTAAGGAAAACAAGGGGAGAAATTCATTAGCTTGCTTTAAGGATCAAAAGGAAGAGACATCACAAGAGCATG
Organism: Larix kaempferi; assembly: GCA_027924585.1. NCBI lineage: Eukaryota > Viridiplantae > Streptophyta > Pinopsida > Pinales > Pinaceae > Larix > Larix kaempferi. Next base: position 2,404,423 of record BSBM01000264.1, read on the forward strand.
AAGAAGATTCTATTAAGAGTATTGAAGATCAATTCGAGACACATTCTACCGTGGACATCAATCAAGGAGCATCTACTGATGGATGCTTGAACTGTGAAGGAGTAACTACTTATGGGTGCTCACACCTCTATGTTGGTGACATAGAGATCACTTTTGAAAGTGTTGCTTCAAGCCAAAATTCCATTAAACATGAAAATGAAGACCTTGTAGCAGTTGAAGAAGAAATAAGATCAACTTCCCCATCACCACTTGAGCTTCATGAAGTTGGTCCAAGCAAGAAGGAAGAAAATGAAGAGGTTCATTTCCAAGATCCTCATTTTCTTGAAGGGTCCTTAAATATGAATGAAAAGAGGATCCAAGAGTCCCTTAGCATTCTCCATGACACTCAAGCATTGGTACCAAATTCTTGTTGGAGAGCTACTTCATTGGAGGAAACATCCTTCCTTGAAGACATGGAGAAGATTCAAAGAGCAATGTACCACATCAAAGGTAATTTTATGTCTTTTATTTTTGATAGAAACCATTTGTTTGATATTAGTGAATTGTTACATGATGCATACTTGAAGAATAATGAGGATATTCATAAGCTCACAATTCAAAATGAGCAACTTCTTGAAAAGTTGCAAGATACTTGTTTTTCCTCTTATGTTTCAGATTGTCAAATGGTAGATTGTTTGGAGGATTCTCATGACATGGTGGATTATGATAAATGTGGAAAATTGAATGTTCTTGATGTTTTTGAAGATGAACTTGAAGAGATCCAAACACTTGATGTGGTGGAAGAGGAACCTGAATTGTCTCTTGATGAAGGTTATGCAATTTTTAAAGAAGAGCATGATTCCTCTACATTGGAACCAATCTATGACAAAGGTTTCACACTTTGAAGGAGCTGCATGATACTACCTATATGGATCCTTCCCATGATGAAAATTCTGCACTTTTGGATCATTTGGGTGATTTAGTTAATTCTCCTACATCCTACAATTCCATGTTTTGCAGCATTAGTCTCAATGAAGAATGGGTGAAAGGGATCTTTTTTATGGTGCCACATGAGGAATATGGAACTCCTAGATTTATTTTTTATGATGATATGGTTGGAGAACAATATTATTCACATTTGTAGTAACATCCTTTGTTACCTTATGATGATGCACATCTACATGGATGCACCTATGATATGCATTTGAGTCACTTGAAGACTCATGGTTTTTCTTGATCAACACTTGGTTCATTTGATGTTGGAGGAACTTCATCCAACACTTGGGTGAATAGATTTATGATTGGAGAACATTTTTGTCGGAAGACACATACTTTGTTATATATTTATGATTCTCACATTCAGGGATGTATGGGTGAGACTTCTTTGATTCATTTGAAGTCTTGTTTTTCCTGCTCATTATTTGGTTCAGATTTTAGTGGAGATTCTTCATTCACTTCTCGGATGAAAGAATACATGGCTGAATATTTTGATGCATATCACATCCTTTTGGAGATGCATTATAGGACATGGGATCCTCATCTATGTCATTGGATCATATTTGATTGGTCACTTGAAGCTTGTATGCACTTGGAAAATGGTGATCTACTTGCTTGGAGGTATAAGCACTTTCATGATTCTTTCATGAAGCACCTCCTTGATGTACATTTTCATTATGTTGTTATGTACTTTGATGATATATATTTTGTACTCATGATGTTTGGAAGAATGCATACAAGAAAATGGGATCCAGGAATCCTCTTATCTAATGGTATGGGTTGGAGAGTACTCCTAAATGTTGGGGTGCAGTACAAGCAATGGGACCCTGGAATAATTTTTGTCTCTTTGGTTTCAAATTTTTTGGGGAAACAAGAAGTATGGGAGATGGATTTCCCACTTAATAAAGTGATTTTTATCAGATTAGTGCAGTAGCAAGCATGGTGGTTCCTCTCTAAAATATTTATGGAATCTCAAAGACTCAAGGTTGAGCAATTCAACGGCAACTTCAAAGAATTATACAGACAGCAAGTTCTTCAACACCCATGTTTGAAATTGCTTGAGGACAAGTAATTTTGGGAAGGGAGGATTTGTCATGTCCCAAATTGGCATTGGGTCACAACGGCCTAAGTGCATTGGACATATTCATTAGACTTTTTCAAATTGATGCTAAGAATCAAATAATTGCCAAGGAGGAAAATTACTAGTTTCCTAGGCTTGGGGTGAAAGCTTTGGGATTTGGAATAAAAGGAATAATAAATGATGTTTTAACATTAGAATGACATAAATACTTAATAAAGGAGATAAATAAATATATACAAGTGAAAATAAAAGTGGCATTTGATCATGAAGACACATGGAGGAAGGGGGTCCCACATATGGCTAGATTTCCCCACTACACTTGGCATCATTCTCTCACCAATTCGAATTCAAGGTGAATGGTAACATACTTGGGGGAGTTCAAAAGGTATTATTCATTGCATGACTCATCCAAGGTCCAAATGTAGAGGAAGAGTAACTCCCATGGAAGAGGAAGAGGCAATTTGGAGCTAGTGAGACACTTGGGCTAGATTCCCTAGCTCTATGACAACAATGATGAAGATGCTATGACACCTATGGCACAAATCAGACCTGAAGGCTGACATATGACATGTATGAAATGTCAAGGATAAAAATAGCATCAAAGAGAGTGCTCAAGGGAGTTAGTGTATCTAAGATGCTTCCACATGTGATTTGGTGGAAGTGGGAGAATTGTTGTACAAGTGGCGTTCTTTGGAATCTCTTCCCAACTTGAGTTGGAATGAGTCTCTTGGAAGGAATTAGACCCATGGAGTAAATTAGAAGTTTATAAATTTCAATAAAAAATAATGAAACCATCTTTTGATCATTTGATAAATTTACAATTGCAATTGTGAAGAGGGAGAGCTAGTGGATGACTAGTTTCTTGCCTTAGCCAATTTCGAAGGTGAAAGATTCCCATCCAAGTTGGTAATTGGAAAGGCCATTCAGACCTTTCATTTGGAGATTTAATGGAGTAATTTTTTGCAGGTGTAAGCTACAGGTCATATCATGGTTTGTTCTAATGCATCACATTCTCTCAACCATTTCTAGCTTTGAAGGCATATTCTTGCTCCTTGAGGGAGGACATTTTTGGTGAGCTATTGTACTCTTTGGTGGAGCTTATAATGCCCCATTTATTTTTTCATATGAATTAAATACTCTTTTATTCATATCCATAAATTTTCAGGTCAAAATTCCAAGTAGAGATGTATAAATCTCATTTTTAATGAAAGAACAGTGTCATTTCCCCACTACCTTGTTGTGAACCAATGTAATGTTGATGGATTTGAATGGATAAGTAAAATACTGATGATTTATTAATGAATGGAATTTTATCGATGTATTATACAAGTTTCATGTTCACTACTCAAGAATTTGAAGTCATTTTACTCAGTTTATTTACATTTGGAGAAGATTTGGTGCCATTTCCCCAAGGGTCAAACTAGTGATTTTTGCTTCTGTTTGGGAGAAGGTTAGAATAGACTTAATAACTAATTAATTGTGCATATGAGAAATTAATAATACCCCTGATACATCCCCTATATATGTTCATAAATTCGAGTGGGGTTGAAGGCATTTGGGAATCTCTCTTCAGTATTTACCCCGGGGGGATTTGAACCTCAAATTGCTAGTTAAATTCCATACTTTGTCCAGAATATTAAAAAAGTTTGCAGAAGTATTTTAATGGTCATAAATCATCCCTGAAAATCATAATCAAGTACAAATATCATTAATACACCTTCCTTTAATATTTGAAGGCATTTGGAGCCAATTTGAGACCTAGAGACTAATACTAATCAAAGGGAAATTACTAGTAAAGTTCCCTACATTGGCCAGAATCAAAAGAGGATTTGCAGAATTATTTTAAAGGTCCAAAAGCATCCCTGAAACACATATTTATTTTCTTACATCATCCATATACCTTCTCATAATATTTGGGAGCAATTGGAGCAATTTGGAGACCTAGAGATCAAAACTAGTCAGGGGTCGAACTAGGGAAAAAAAAGTGAAAAATTGTCATTTTAATAAAATTCCTAACAAGGAACATTACAGAACTAGAGGGAAGGGGCCTTGAGGGACCATTAAGTAGATAAGAATGCATTCCTTGTGTTGGGTAAGTTAGGTAATGTGGGTTCCATGTTTGCTGAGTAGTTTGAGATTCTTGTAGCTCTGTGGTTGAGCTCACCGGCTTAGCATCATCCTCCCTATTCCCTTACATTTTTGATAAACCCAAATGTAAGTTGGATTATCATTAGTGTGGAGCCTTTACTGTGAGAGATCCTATTTATCCCTCCTTAGTGGATACACATCCCATCTCAGGGGTGGTCTCTCAATTGAAAGAGTATAGGATGGACATAGACCTATGGTTGGGTGGAACGTTGCTCTCACCTAGCCAGATACTTGGACAGTTCCATCTAAAGATAAGTTCCTCATGTGGTGTTAAATGATGTTATTTTTCATATGTTATTTTATGCTTGTTATGTTCAATTTATTGAATTAATGATTACATGAAATTGATAAATAGGGAACTATGTATAAGCATGAGTGTGAGGTTGAGTTCATGTTTGAATGATTCATCATTTGCATGAGTTTAATGTACTTCTAACCTTGTAGGTTGTAGATGTATTGATAGTTTTAGTTTCATAATATGTGTTTAGTTATGCATTGCACTCAACTTTAAGAGGGATTGCTTGGATTCATCTGGACTTGGGGAAGGAGCAGATAACCCCCTGTTGTGTTTCATGACCCTCTATGGGTCAGGGGAAGGGAACTATGTATAAGCATGAGTGTGAGGTTGAGTTCATGTTTGAATGATTCATCATTTGCATGAGTTTAATGTACTTCTAACCTTGCAGGTTGTAGATGTATTGATAGTTTTAGTTTCATAATATGTGTTTAGTTATGCATTGTGCTCAACTTTAAGAGGGATTGCTTGGATTCATATGGACTTGGGGAAGGAGAAGATAACCCCCTGTTGTGTTTCATGACCCTCTATGGGTCAGGGGAAGGGAGAAGTCATGGAAGAAGGTAGGAAAAGTTCCTTCCATAAGGGTAATGATGCATTAAGGGAGTTCAGACAATAATTTAGTTGGAAAAATGAAAAGGTTAGAGTCCTTGGATGTGGTTGTGAAATTCAGTTCACACCAAGATCTGATCAAGAAATTACACACTGTCACAAAATATCTCACACAACTAGTCAAGAACACAAAAAATTATTCACAATAGATACAAACTGTATTACTATCATGAATAAAATACATTATCCAACCTTGGGATTAAATGGATATTAATATATAATGTTTACATCAGAGATTCAAATGGCTAAAGATTCCATTTGGATCCTCACAAAAGTAGACTTACTAAATTGATGCAAACCCCCCCTAGGTGGAAAGTGTGTTCTCCAAGTCACACCAAAGGCTCACGAATTTATGATTTAGTGATTAGATAGTGATGTGTGATGAAAAAAATTCTAAATCCCAAAAATGGAAGGAAGAAACATCAAGGAGTGAAAGTGTTCCCAAAAACACTTTCCCTAGTCAAATAGCTTTTCACCTTTCACCCAAAAGTAGTAAAAAGCAGTAAAAAGCAACATGTGCACCTTTCTCACCAAAAACTTATCCAGAATGATCTAAAATGTGCCCAAGTGACTTACGAAACTTGTGGTCCACACCTGGAAGGCTTGTGTTCCCCCCAAATATGCCTTGTGGTCCACACAATGACTCATATGCCAACTATTTAGTCTAATACATAGTAATTAATCATAAAATGATTAATTAATGTCTTTAATGTACTAATTGAAATAGAGTGGGTTTTAATTATTCCAAAACACCCCCATAAGTCTGAATTTATGTGCTAAATATCAGAAAATAAAAATACTAAGGGCCCAGTAACAAGACATGGTCACCCTGTACAATACTTCCTGGTCCAAAAAACAAGGAAAGAAGGAAAACCTCATGGGATAAACCTTCCCTAAAAAATGGACATCATCAAAATTGAAAAATTGATGATTAATCCTTCACTCCACCACATTTTCAACCATCTCAAGCAGTGATCTCAAATAGCTGAAAGTCTTCTCAGTAAAATCCTTGGTGAAGATGTATGCAGTTTAATCACCTGTTAGGCAATACTACAAATCAATGATTTGGTCATGCACTAAACCTATGACGTAGTGCATATGTATCTAAATTTGCTTGGTCCTCTATATCTGTACTAGATCACTTGAGACCCTTATAGAACTCTGATTTTCACAAAAGATGAAAGTAGGAGTACTAAAGGCAATCTCAAACTCTGAAAGAATACCCTACAACCACACACACTGAGTAGCAGCATTCACTACTCCTCTATACTCGGCCTCTGCTGAAGATAGTGCAATTGCACTCTGTTTCTTGCTAGACCATAAAATAGGACCACCTCCAAGCATGAATACAAATCCAGATGTGGATTTTCTATCAAGGCTATCACCATCCCAATATGAATCAGTAAAGCCAAGAAGATCTAGGCTAGAATATGCAACATAGTGGATCCCATCAATTTTGGTGCCTTGCACATAGTGAAAGATTGTTTTTGCAACCCTCCAATGTATCTCATGTGGCTGCTCCATGTATCTTGATTCCACACTCACAGCATAAGCAAGATCAGGTCAAGTGTGAGTCAAGTATAGAAAGTTTCCAACAAGGTGCTATCAACCAAGGGTGTAGATTCTGCTTCTTCAAGTCTAACTCCTAAAAGCAAGGGAGTCTTTGAAGAATTGCAATCAGCTATATTGAACTTCTTTAACATATTAGATGCATATTTGGACTTATATACCTTAGTCCCATTCTCTATTTGTGAAATCGCAAGCCCCAAAAACTGCTTAAGAATTCCCAAATCACTCATGGAAAATGCTTGATGCAAAGCAGTCTTTAATGGAGCTATTTGATCAATAGAGCTACTCGTGATTAGTATATCATCAAAATACAACACTAAAATCATTATTGAACCATCAATCAGCTTCATGTAAACATTAGGATCATATTTTCATCTAACATAAGATTGTGATAAGAGAAAGTTGTCCATTTTGGCATACCAAGCCCTGGGGGCTTGCTTAAGCCCATATAAGGACTTCCTCAACCTGCACACATAGTTAGGATCAGATGTAGAACCTTTTGGATGCTGCACATAAATATCCTCCTCAATATACCCATGGATTAATGCACTCTTGACATCCATGTGGTGCACTTCGCAGCGCTTGGATGCAAAAATTGCCAGAACTAGTCTTGTCGAATCCTTCTGTAAAACTGGTGCAACAGTCTCATTATATTCAAGGAATTAGACTTGGGAGAAGCCATTTTCCACCAGCCTATCCTTATATTTCACTTATGTACCATCATTTGCACACTTTGTTTTGTAGATCCACTTACACCTTACCAATTTTCTGCCTAGGGGGAGCTTGACTAGCTCCCATGTTTCATTCTTTTGTAATGATTGAAACTCCTAATCCATGGAATTTTTCCATATTGGGTCATGTGAGGCTTCATCATATGTCTAAGGATCAAAATATACCATCATATAACATCTCTCATACAAGTAAGGATCATTCACATTGAGAGTAGTCTCAAATTATGATCTAGTCCTCCTAGTGTCCCGAGAATTTCCCACTAGTTCACCAGCTGCTTTCCAAAGTCTTAGTATCCCATTTAGGCCTTTTTGGTGAATTAGGTTCTGCAATAAAATGGTCCTCATCATTATAAATATCAGAATCAAAAAATTCAAGAGAATCATCACTTACTTCTTCAGGTGGTGGTGAAGATGGTTCTCCAATTTCAACATTTTGAGAGGGCTCTTCTTCGAACTGAACACTTCTTTCAATGAAGGATTTTTTAGTGGTCATGTTCATAAAATTATAGTATTTGGATTCCTATGAATAGCCAACAAAAAGACAAGGTTGGATTTGGGGCTGCATATCCCTCCTCTTCTGCAATGGAATTCTAGCCCAAGCCTTGGAGCCAAAAATCCTGAAATGAGAAATATCAGGTTTGTGCCCAGTCCAAGCCTCATAAGGAGTCATTGCTTTGAGATATTTGTGTGGCACTCTTTTATGACTATATGTGGCACAATTTATTTCCTCGGCCCAAATTCTTGGAGACAAAGACTTTGCCTCAAGCATACATGTGGCCATCTCCTTAAGAGACATGTTCTTCCTCTCAGCAACCCCATTATGCTGAGGTGTATAAGGAACTGTGTGTTGCATCTGAATGCCTCAAGAGGAAAAAAATTGCTGAAAATATGATTTGATATACTCCCCAACATTATCAGATCTGATAATCTTGATATTTCTACCAGAGTGGTTCTCAACTGAGGCCTTGTAAATCTTGAACAAACCAAAAACTTTAGACTTTAACTTGATGAAATAAATCCAACAATACCTGGAAAATTCATCTATGAAGGTGAGGATGTATTTAGCATGGTTAAAGGAATCATGGGGGAATGGAACTGATATATCATTGTGAATAACCTCAAGGGGTGCAGAGGTTCTCTCAGTTTTGGATCTCCCATACTTATGCTCAGGGTGTTTTCCTAGGATGCAATATTGACAGACACCTTTGGAAAATATGATATTGGACAGCCCTATGACCATTTCTTTATCATGAAGTTGGGAAAGGTATTTATAGTTCAAATGGACAAATATTTCATGCCATAATTTGATTGACTCATTGGCATGGGTTAAAAGAGCAGAAGGTGAGGGGCATGGCACAAAATGAGAAAAATTGTAGATTATAAAGCTATGGTCAGCAGTGCCTAAAGCGAAAATTCGACCTGTTGACATTTCACATATCTCAACATCATTTGGGGTAAAGGTTACCTTATTGGGTGTACCTGTATGGGTCATATGATATACTAAAAATAGGTTTGCAACAATTCTAGGAACATACAAGACATTATTGAATGAACCAAATTCGTTCTCTATGCTACCTTTTCCTTTGCTAGAGGTTTCACAATTATCACCCAATACAATATTAGGACCACGGGAAGAATCAAGTGATGTAAAATACTCACTTCTAGACACCATGTCTCTTGAAGATACGGAATCAATAATGAGTGAGATAGGCTTGGATGTGCTTGCCATCAATGCATGTACTCTCTCCTTATCATCAGAATTGTGTCCTCTATCCTTCCTCCTTGCGCTCTCAGGAAGAGGAATTTTGGATTTCTCTAGGAGTAGAGACATTTGATCAATGGTTTTCTTCATGTAGGAGCTTTCAGGATGAAATCCCTTACTGCAATAAGTACATTTTTCCTTCTCATTCTTTTTATTTGGATTCTTCTTTGAGTCATAGGAGTCTTCAAAAACTTTCTTCTTGTCTTTCTTTTCACCGGTGGCCTTCTTGAAATTTCCATTCTTATTCCCTTTCGAACTCTTTGAATCTCCAACATTCAGACAGTGGTATTTTGATGGATTTTTAATGGCTCCCATCAAGACCAGCTTGTCTTGTTCTTGTGTTAGTGATTCCATGAACTTTGAGAGAGTTGGACTCTTCAAGTTTTTAACTGCCTTTCTTGTGGCATGGGAGGTCAAAACCAACACTAAGTAATCTGGGCCAAGATTGGAGAGAATGGCCAATATTAGTTGCTCATCCTTTTTATCAATTCCATATTGCTTCAATTGTAGAACAAGTGACTTGAATTTAGAGAAGAAATACTGTAGGTTATCAAAATTTTGTGGACTCAATGAAACTAGTTCATTATCCAGTTGGTGGCCTCTTAATTCATCTATCTTGCCAAACAATTCTTGAAGTTTCATCCAAACTTCATTGGGAGAGGTAAGACCATCAAGATGGAATAAAATATCCCTAGATGAAGTGAGACACAATATCCCATAAGATTCATCTCTTTGATTATGCCACTTTGATTTCTTAATTGTTGAGGTTGGCTCAGTCTCAGTTGCCATAGTCACCCTGTAGGGGCCTTTGCTCCTCAACATGATATCCATATGCGCTTTCCATTCAAATTAATTGAATGGAGTGAGGATGATACGATATGACTGATCCATGGAAGCTCTGAAATAAGTTTTAGACTGATTTGGGTGCGTTTCAGGATGATAGAATGTGCCATGTGGATGATAGAATGTGCCTTGTGGATGAATAACTGTGCCCTCCTTGAGACTAGTTCATACTGCAAGACAATAGAAGGAGAAAGGAGTAGCTTGATAGCTCTGATACCATGTGAAATTTAGTTCACACCAAGATCTGATCAAGAAATCACACACTCTCACAAAAGATCTCACACAACTAGTCAAGAACACAGAAAATTACTCACAATAGATACAAACTGTATTACTCTCATGAATAAAATACATCAACCAACCTTGGGCTTAAATGTATGTCAATATATAATGTTTACATCAGAGATTCGAATGGCTAAAGATTCCATTTGGAGCCTCATAAAAGTAGACTTACTAAATTGATGCAAAACCCCGTAGGTGGCAAGTGTGTTCTCCAAGTCACATCAAAGGCTCACGAATTTCTGATTTAGTGATCAGATAGTGATGTGTGATGAAAAAACATGCTAAATCCCAAAAATTGAAGGAAGAAACATCAAGGAGTGAAAGTGGTCCAAAAAACACTTTCCCTAGTCAACTAGCTTTTCACCTTTCACCCAAAAGCAGTAAAAAGCAGCATGTGCACCTTTCTCACCAGAATCTTATCTAGAATGATCTGAAATGCACCCAAGTGACTTAGGAAACTTGTGGTCCATACCTGGACAGATTTTGGTACCCCCAAAGATGCCTTTTGGTCCACACAGTGACTCATATGCCAACTATTAAGTCTAATACATGGTAATTAATCATAAAATGATTAATTAATGTCTCTAATGTATTAATTGACATAGAGTGAGTTTTAATTATTCCAACATTGGTAGGGGATCAGACCAGTGGATATATCTCTCCAATAGATTTACAACGAAACCATACTTTTCCAATTTGGCCTTAGGATGAAGGAGTTATAAGCTTGGAAAGTTGACTATAACAAGACATTTTGGCGTTCCGTAGTTCCGACTTTTGCACTGCGGAATGTGGAAGTTGGGGGCGCATTTATGTAGCATCGTACATTTTGGCGCTCCATAGTTCCGACTTTCGCAATGTGGAATGTGGAATACAGGGGCACATTTCTGCAGCACTGGGCATTTTCGCGCTCCACGGTTCTTACTTTCACACTGCAAAATGCAGAAGTCGGGGGCGCATTTCTGCAGCACCGGGCATTTTGGCCCTCCGCAATTCCGACTTTCGCACTACGGAATCTGGAAGTCAAGGGTGCATTTCTTCAGCATTGGTTGTTTTGGCACTTTGCATTTCTGACTTCTGCACTACGGAATGCGGAAGTCAGGATCGTACTTTTTTCGACTCTGGGTAATTGGTGCTCCGAGTTTTCGAGTTTTGCATCACGGAATGCGGAACAGTACGGAAGTTATAGGGGTGTTTTTAAATGCTGCATATTTTGGAAATCCGAGTTCCGAATTCTGAATGTGGATTTTGGCAAGGCGGATTTCTGATCGGAGGCCATTGCGGCTATGTGTAAAACAAAGAGAATTGTAAAAAAAATGTATCAGGTTGTCTCCCATTGCCTTCGAAGGGCACCAAGGCGACCGAGGACATGACAAAGTGGTATCAAAGCCCAAGCTATAGCATTGGGGTCTTCTTGGGCCAAATCACGAATGTGTTTACAAGAGGGAAGTGTTAAGGGAGCGGTTTTGATAATTAATTTGTATTTTTGTTGTTGCCCGAATGAGTAATTTCCATATTTGTATGGATTTGTGTGTCGTATATGCATTATTATGTCTAATAAATGTCTCTGTAATGCACAGTGATTGCAGCAGTAGTAGTTGAATCGTATAGCAAGGGAAGCGTACAAGGAAAGAAAGGAAATCGTGACCATAAACGATGCCCAAGATCCGTATGAGGAGGAGGAATATGTTCTGGAATAAAATGTGCTAGAAGCACATACTGAAACTGAATCTAATGGGAGAAGGGAGCGAATAACTCCCCCGGACTTGGTTGAAACCATGTTGGGATTCAATGAGAGATTGATGAAGTCTCAGGAAGAGAAACACCAACTCAATGCTGCCATCTTGCAGAGCCTCACTGATATGCATCAAAGGACAAATCTTGGGTCTAACCTAAGCAATGTGGGCAGGGAAGGAAGAGATGCAGGTAGTCACTCTAGAGTCTGTTAGAGGAAGAGGACTCCAAGCCCTAGAAGGATTCCAGCAGGACATGTGACTCCATAGATTCTTAGAGAATCCCAAGGCATACTTCCAACAGAATTGAGAGAAGAAAGAAATTCAGATGGATCCCACAAGGATAATTTAAGAAAGTAAGGCCTCCCACATTTGATGGAGAAAGAAAGACATGTCAAGAGGAAGAGGCATGGCCTCTTGGAATGAATAAGTATTTCGGAATGCATGATTATTAAGAAAATGAAAAGGCTAGAGTTTCCATTTGAAATCTAAGTGGAAGAGATTCAATATGGTGGAAACACCTCATGCAAGTGAAAAGGATCAGTGAAAGGAGGATCAACTAGGAGCGGTTTAAAAGGTACTTCAAGGAAAAATACCTATTAGCTAGATATTATGATAACAAGAGGAAATAGTTCAATGAAATTAGGTTGGGACATAATTCCATGGAAGAGCATGTCCACAAGTTTTTGGAGTTGTTTAGGTATGTATATTACATCAAGGATGAAAGTGTAAAGATCCCATGTTTCCTTGGTAGTCTACCCCAAAATTTCAGAGATAGGATTGAGTTTGTCAGTCCACCAAGTCTAGATGAATCCATTAGGATAGCAATGCATTGCTATCAGTAGAGTAGAGGAAAATCACAGGTTCATCCAACATGGAAAGGAAATCCCAGAGGGAGGTTTGAACAAAGGAAGAGTGGATTTAAGCAAACATTTAGAAATCAGCCAAGAAATTTTCCACAGGGTCAGAAAGCAATAAGTGGAACCAAGCCAGCAGTGGCAGCAAATAGAGCACCAAAAGCGCAACTTCAATGTTGGGGATGTGGAGGAAACCATGTGCTTAGAGAATGTCCACATCAGAGGTAGAATCCCGGAAGCTTGCACAACTTAGAAGAAGAAACTACAGTGGAAGATATGGCAAGGGAAGGATCTCAAATTTATGCAGCATTGGATGATCACCAAGCATACCATCAATCAACAGTGGTGGAAGTTGAAGGTAAGATTGCTAAGAAATCTATTTCTGTTTTGATTGATCCATGATCTACTCATATTTATGTGTCTCCTAAGGTGGTTGAAGTTTATTCTCTTAGTAAAGTAAATCATAGTAAGTCTTGGCTAGTTCAATTAGCCATATCGACCAAGAGAAAGGTGAGTTAATTAAAGATGGAGTGCCCCATGGAGTTGAATGGACTCCTCACAAATGTACATTTAAAAGTACTACCATTAGGATCTTATGATTTCCTAATAGGTATGGACTGGTTGGAAAGACATAGAGCCAAGATAGACTGCTATGAGAGAGTACTTGAATGCATTGATGAAGAGGGAAGGCCAAGGTTGGTAAGAGGAATTCCCAAGCAAGTTTCAGTAAGGCATATTTCAGCCCCGTAGTTGAGAAAGTTTTATAAGAAGGGTTTCCAATTATATGTAGTCCACATATTAGTTTCATCAGAAGATAAGGGACCAAAGATATAAGACTTTCAATTGTTTCAAGAGTTCCAAGATGTGTTTCCAGATGAAATGCAAGGACTGCCACCAAAGAGGGATATTGATTTTTCCATCAATCTTGTTCTGGGGGAAACAACAATTTCCAAAGGTCCTTATAGAATGAGCACACCAAAATTGGTATATTTGAAGATGCAGCTGCAAGAATTAATGGACAAGGAATATATCGGACCTAGTTTATCTCCTTGGGGAGAACCTGTGTTATTTTTCAAGAAAAAGGATGGGAATTTAATACTGTGTATTGATTACAGGAAGCTTAATAAAGTGACAATCAAGAATAAGTATCCATTTCCAAGAATTGATGATATGTTTGATCAAATGAAGGAAGCTAGAGTGTTTTAAAAGATCGAATTGAGGTCTAGATACCATCAAGTGAGGATAAAAGAAGAATACATTCACAAGAAATCTTTCAAAACAAGATATGGCCATTATGAATTCACAGTGGTGCCATTTGGTCTTACCAATGCACCTGCTACATTCATGTGTCTCATGAATAGTGTATTCAACAAGTATTTGGATAAGTTTGTAATTGTGTTCTTGGATGACATTCTTGTTTACTCCAAGAATGAAGAAGAGCATAATGAACATCTAAGAATGGTGTTGCAAGTCCTTAGAGAACACCAACTGTATGAAAAGTTGAGCAAGTGTGATTTCTATCAATAGAAGGTACAGTATCTGGGTCATGTCATTTTGGAAGAAGGAATTGCAGTGGATTTGGAAAAGATTGAAGCCATAATGGATTGGCCTACTCCAAAGAATGTAGCAGATGCTGTATCTTTTATGGTTCTTACAGGCTATTATAGAAGGTTCATTGAAGGGTTCTCCAAAATATCTCATCCAATTACATCATTGCAAAGGAAGAATATCAAGTTTGTATGGTTTGAAAAATGTGAGAAAATATTTCAGCAGCTAAAGGAATTGCTTACCAGTGCTCCCATGTTGAAGATTGCAAATCCAAAGAAATATTTTTTAGTGTGCACAGATTCTTGCATTGAAGGGCTAGGTGGAGTGCTCATGTAAGAGAGATTTGTAATTTTCTATGAGTCAGGAAAATTAAAGGACGATGAAAAGAACTATGCCACACATGATTTATAACTAGAATCCATAGTTCATGCTCTCAAGAGATGGAGACATTATCTGTTAGAAAGAAGATTTGAGCTCAGAACAGACCACATGAGCTTGAAATATGTGTTTGACCAACCAAATCTGAATGCTAGGAAAACTATATGGATGGAATTTCTTTGTGAATTTGATTTTGAAATTAAGCATGTCTAAGGTAAGGATAATAAGGTTGCAGATGATCTTAGCATAAAATTCCATGTTGCAGCAGTAAGTATGTGTAAATCAAATTTGAAGGCAAGAGTTCTTGAAGCTCAAACCAGTGATGGAGCTTACCTTCAAGTCAAAGAAAAATTGCATCAGGGAAATGTGGATGAAACATGTGCAGGGTATCAGCTTTGAAGGCAAGATTTCTTGAAGCTCAAACTAGTGATGAAGCTTACCTTCAAGTCAAAGAAAAATTGCATCAGGGAAATGTGGATGAAAAATGTGCAGGGTATCAGCTTGGTGAAGATGATGTTCTCATTTATTAGGGTACCAGACTGTACATTCCAAATTGTGCATATTTGAACAGGCTAGTGATGGATGAGATACATCAAATGCCATATTCTGGACACCCAGTATATCAAAATACTATAACAGCAGGAAGAAAGTTGTACTTTTGGCATGGGATGAAGAAGGACATAGCTGAGTACATTGCTAGGTGTCAAAAGTGCCAACGAGTCAAGGCAGAACATCAACATCTAGTAGGATTGTTCCAACCTTTTCCCCTTCCAGAATGGAAGTGGGAAGTATTTTTTATGGATTTTATAGCAAGCCTACCAATGATAGTGAGGAAGCATGATTCAACCATGGTAGTGGTGGACAAGCTATCAAAGTTAGATCACTTCATTCAAGACAAGTCCACTCATAAGACCAATGACATAGCAAATATCTTCATGAAGGAGATATTCATATTGCATGGATTTCCCAAGGAAATAATTTTAGATCGTGATACAAAGTTCACATCCAATTTTTGGAAGGGATTATTCAAGGAATTGGGGCCTCAACTGAAGTTTAGTACATCATATCATCCTCAAACAGATGGTCATACTGAGAGGGTGAATCAGATTCTTGAAGACATGTTGAGGATGTATGTGATGGATAAACCATCCAAGTTGGAAGACTACCTACACTTGGTAGAATTTGCATACAACAATGGACACCAAGCATCATTTGGAATAAGTCATTTTGAAGTATTATATGGCAAAGTATGTAGAACTCCAGTGAATTGGGACAGCCCAGTGAACATGGTAGTGCTTGGACCAGAGATGATCAAGCAAATGGACTAAGAGATTATTAAGATGAGTAATAATTTGAAGGCATCACAGGACATGGAGAAGAGTTATGCAGATATGAAGAGAGTGCATAAGGAATTTAAAATTGGGGATCATGTTTACTTGAGAGTGAAGCCAAGGAAAATTTCCCCGAATTTGGGGAGTTGTTCCAAGTTGGCACCAAGATACTATGGGTCATTTGAAGTCCTTGATAGGATAGGACCAGTTGCATATAGGATTGCATTTCCTGCTAACACGAGAGCTCATAATGTTTTCCATGTCTCTTTGCTTAAGAAATATGTACATGATCCTAATCACATAATTGATTGGAATTTGATACAGGCAGAACCAGAGGGAGAGTTCCAAGTGGATCCTATGCACATCCTTGACAAGAAGGTCACTTTGCTCCGGAACAGAGCCATTGGACAGGTGAATGTGAAATGGAAGTACCTTAGTCCCGATGAGGCTACATGGGAGTTGGAGGATTCCATGAGAGAGGCATTCCCATTTTTGTTCAGTTTTGAGAACATCAAGGATAGTGTTGTTCTAAGGGGGAGGGAATTGTAATACCCCTATTTTGACCCTTAGGTTTGATTGGCTTCAATGTAAATATTGTATAAATGCAATGTGTGTTTTTCCTAGTGTGGATCTTGTTAAATTTTGAGCATTAATTCACAATACTCTAGGATCTTCACTGAGAGAATAACATATACAGTATATCAATGCATAATAATCACAATAAGCAAGACAAGCATCACAAGAATCAAAAGCATGAGAGACAAGAGACACAGAGTTTCCGTGGGGAAAACCCTAAGGTGAAAAACCCCACAACTTCCTCAGAGATAGAGAGAGCAATGGCTCAACCAAAGTACAACCAAAATACACTTGAGATAGTCTCCTAGAAGCAGATGATCCTCCTCCTCAATAGTGCGTCACTTTCTGAGTGAGAGAGAGATGACTTTCTGAATGATCTAAATAGAGATCTCCTGATCTCTATTTATACTAACTTGTTTTCCCAGTGACCTTATGGGGCCGACTTGTCTATCTAGGTACATCCACAATATAATATATATATTTCAGGGCCGACCCCACACATGGTGGTCTAATAACCCATCGGCAAGTACACACACTTGTGACACTTGTCAATCCACATGATGACACTTCCTTATAGAGGAATAACACATCTCTAATAAGGGTACAATAAATATATATGAAATACATAGATGAAATACATTCCGAAGTTACATATACATCAACACTCCCTCTTAACTAGGAAGGTATTTCTCGACACAGATATGCTAGACAAGTCTTCTTCTCGGGACCATCGTCATCATCTTCGTCACTGCTGCTGCTATATCAACCAATCTCTGACTCTACTCGTCATAGGAAGTTCTACAGAGCCAGTCCTTTTTCATACTGGATGTAGGCCCACCACTTGTAGGTCTTCATCATCACTTGCCATACTATGGAAATCTCAGGACTTATTACGTGCGTCACAAAACCTTAAAAGAGTCTCTTGACTAGCAAGAACCATAAAGAGCATCTGAGGCCTTTTTCATCCTATCCAGATCTCCAGGACTTATTACATGTGACCCCACCACAAAACCTCAAAAGAGAATCCCAGGTCTGATTACGAGCACAAGGCTCAACCTATCGGATCTCCCAGGGCACAAATTACATGTGGTCACCACAAAACCTCGAAAGAGCATCCCAGGAGTGATTACAAGCACACGTCTCAACCTATCGGATCTCCTAGGGCACAAATTACATGTGGTCATGGAAAAAACTCGAAAGAGCATCCTAGGACTGATTACGAGCACACGGCTCAACTTATTGGATCTCCCAAGGAACAAATTACATGCCATAAGACAAAACCTCGAAAGAGCATCTGCCAGATATCCCAGGGCACAAATTACATGCCATAGGCAAAACCTCGAAAGACTATCTGCAGATCTCCCAGGGCACAAATTATATGTCCTCCCAAGCAAAACCTTGAAAGAGCATTTGCCAGATATCCCAGGGTACAAATTACATGCCGTAGGCAAAACCTCGAAAGACTATCTACAAATCTCCCAGGGCACAAATTACATGCTTATCTGCACAACCTGTTCCACGGCCACAGAGTATCACCCTGATACTCACCATCAATCATCCTGATGTACACATGATCATCCTGATCATCATAACTGCAACATCCTGCTGCATGTCATCTGGAGCAACATCCTGAAGCTCGTCATCCATGATCATCCTGAACATACAATGCATCTACCTGATGCATACCAAGAATATACCTGATACATATCCTCATACATGATCCACCTGATCATACAATGCATCCACCTGATACAAATACAAATACATGATCCACCTGATCATACATGATACATATCAACATACATGATCTACCTGATCATACAATGTATCCACCTTATACATATACAGATACATGGTCCAAGCATCCAACATGATGCTTATACAAAATACATACACATGATCCAACAGATCATATCCAACATCCAACATGATGCGTACATATACATATAAATGATCCAACTGATCATATCCAGCATCCAACATGATGCATACATACATACATATAAAAATGATCCAACTGATCATACAAAGTAGAAACCAGAACATCATCCTGATGCTCATCATCCATCGCTTACATCCACAGCCATGTGAAGGATCCTCCTTCCAACATGCTTGGAATGGCTTCAGCAAATGTGTCCATCACTTCTTCCTCGAAGTGTCATCAATCCGAAGAACACCAATCCTCTCTCTGAAGTACTCAAACTTCACTCTGGCTAGTGTCTTCGTCAGCACATCTGTAATCTGCTCGTCTGTCGCAACATACAGGAGCTTCACAGCTCCTCTCTGCACCATATCCCTGATATAATGATATTTGATCTCTATGTGTTTCGACCTGTTATGAAGCACTGGGTATTCGGACAGCTTCACACAACTCTGGTTATCACAGAAGACACCAGTAGCGTACAACGGGAGATCAAATAATTCAAACAGTAGCTTCCGTAGCCATACTGCCTCACAACTAGCCAAACAGGCTGCAACATACTCTGCCTCAGCTGTACTCAGTGCTACACAGGACTGCTTCCTGCTAAACCAAGAGATTACACCTGATCCCATACTGAAGCAACACCTAGATGTGCTCTTCCTATCTGCAGCACTGCCAGCCCAATCTAAATCAACATAACCCTGCAGGTTAAACTTTTGATTCACCTCATACTTGAGCCCATAATCCACTGTACCCTTTAGGTACCTCAGAACATGCTTTACAGCAACCAGATGAACACTCCTCGGATCTGTCAGGAACTGACTCAATGTGTTCACCGCAAAGCAAATATCTGGTCTCGTGTTCGTCGGGTACATCAAGGACCCAATCATCTGACGATACATAGAGACATCAACCGGCTCAGATGAAGCATCACATAGAAGGTTTAGATTAGATGCCATAGGTGTGGCCATGGCCTTGCAATCCATCATCCCGAATCTATTCAGGATATCTACTATGTATTTCCCTTGACCAAGGAAGGTCCCACCTGTACTCTGCCACACCTCCATACCTAGGAAATAATGCATCATTCCCAAATATTTCATACCGAACTCGGCAGCAAGATTTCTCTTAGTATCTGCAATCAATTTGTCATCTCCTGTTACAAATAAGTCATCCACGTACATGAGTAGAATCACAGGATTCCCTTCCTCAACCTTGTAATAAAGGTTGGAATCCGCTTTACTCTTCGTAAATCCCAAACTAGATAGGAAACTATCCATCCTACCCTACCAAGTTCTGGGATCTTGTTTCAAGCCATACAAGGATTTCTTCAATCTGCACACATATGAGTCCCTGTCATGTATTTCGAAACCGAGTGGCTGCTCCACATATACTTCTTCTTCAACTACACCATTCAAGAAGGCAGTCTTGACATCCATCTGGTGTATTTTCCATTTCATCGTTGCAGCCAGTGCAAGTACTGTTCTGATGGAAGTATACCTGACTACAGGTGCAAAAGTTTCTTCATAATCTATTCCCTCTTTTTGAGAGAAGCCACGAGCTACGAATCGTGCTTTGTATTTGTCTACACTTCCATATGCAGCATGCTTGATTTTGTAGATCCATTTGGAAGTCACAACAGACTTCTCTTAAGGTTTTGGGACAACATCCCAAACATCATTCTTAATTATTGATTGGTATTCCTCAACCATGGCATCCTTCCATTCTTTCTTTTCCGCTGCTTCTTCATAACTGGAAGGCTCTTTGTTCATAATGTCACAGAGTAAAGCAACATACCTGGTATGTGATCTGGTTCTCTTCTTTGCTCTGTGTTCTTCTTCTGGAATGCCAAATAATTCTACATCTTGAATGAGCTCTCTAGCCCATGCAGGTTTCCTCTTGTGAGAGTTATCCTCACGGGGTGGATCTACAGGTTCTTGCAGATCTTCAAACTCACGAACAACTTTTGGAACTACTTCAGTCATGGTAGTGTCTTGAAATCTAGTTTCCTTAGGTTCTTCATAAACTTCGATAGGTGCCTTCCTTGATTTTATGAAGGCTGAGTTTTCATCAAATGTTACATCGCTGCTGACATCAATCTTCTTGAACCCTGGAAAGTATATTCTGTAAGCCTTCGAGCTTTCACTGTAACCCACAAAGATACCCTTCTTTTTTGAAGGATCTACTTTAGTCCTCTTTTCCTTTGGGACATGAGTGTATACTAGACAACCAAATATTCTGAGATGGCTGACTTCAGGTTTCTTACCAGAAAATACCTCTTCTAGTGTCTTGTTATCCAATATCTTGTGGGGTGTTCTGTTCTGCACATATACAGCTGTTCTAGCTACTTTTGCCCATAGATGCATAGGTAGATCCTGGTCATGCAGCATTTCCCTTGCTGCTTCCATGATTGTTCTGTTCTTCCTTTCTACAACTCCATTTTGTTGAGGAGTATAAGGAGCAGTCAACTCCCTCTTAATCCTTGAATCACTACAAAGCTTCTTGAAGTCACCTGAGGTGAATTCTCCACCATTGTCGGATCTAAATGTTTTGATCTTCTTGTCAGTTTGATTCTCCATCTAGGTTTTGAATTCCTTGAATTTATCAAGCACCTCATCTTTTCTCTTCAAGAAGTATACCCAAGTCTTCCTGGAGAAGTCATCAATAAATGAGACATAGTAAATATACCCACTTTGATCATGTAGTTTGAGTGTCAAATATCATGGAGGAAGACCACTTCCATTCTTGTTTTGAATTCAAATTAGGTTTCCTTTCAAGCATGAGATCATTCCACAAAACCAAACAAGATCTTACGGTTTTCTAAGATCGTAACAGTGTAGTGCAAAGATGCTAACGTTGTGGAGAAAAGGGCCACACGTTTTCTTGTGCATCAAATTGCAGAAGGAGATATCATCATATCATTGGGGATCATGATTCGAAAAATAATGTGGATTGGTTCCACAAGTTTGCAGCTTGATTTATAGCCAAAATATTGAGAAGATGTTAAAGATTGAAATGGACGACAACATGTAATCAATTGGAAATGACAGAGAAGGCATACCAGATGAGGAGGATTGGTGAAAGTGGTTACACTAGTTCACTAAATGCATGAAGGAAATTTTGGAGCTTGGTTATTTTCAAAAAATAGACACCATTTACCCTATAAAGAGATCTCTCACAACACATGCTATGGGTGTGGTCTCCAAAAAGAAGGGGGTTTTCCTGAATGTTGTAGCTTCTTCTGTAATATTTGTATTTGAAAGAAGAAAAAGGAGATTCTTCCACAAGTTTCTTTTTGGACATGTATGAAGCTCTACAATATTTTTATGAATTGGAAATCAAAATGAAAATATTATTGTTGCATCCATTTTAAATATTCGATTGTATTCTGTAAGATTGTTCTATACTCATGCAGAATCAATTATAACCTTGACATTTTTATGGTCCCATCCCTTCCTCAGAAACCCTAGTTTCTAAGTTTTATTTTCTTGGCTTAGAGTAGGAATCCTAATCCCCTTTGATTATCACATTCCCCCATACTTAGCTTTCATCTTTGCAGCCAACGTGTTGTCATTGTCTTTTTCCCTGGAAGTACTGCAATGGTTCTACCCCCATATTGGGAAATCTAGTAATTTGTGCAATACGATCCACGTCGATGGGGATCTTTCTATCAAGCTATAAATAACCACCGTGGAAGCATACAAGAAATTGATTGATGCATGTGTTCATCTCCTTTGATCTCCCAATGTGCGGCATGTGGATGATTGACAGCTTAAGAAATCATAACTAAATCATGTGCAGCATGTGGATGATTAACAGCTTAAGAAATCATAACTAAATCATGTGCGGCATGTGGATGATTGAAAACTTAAATAAGCAAGAAGATGCAAGATAAACCAAATACATACATTTATGAGTATCTTCCTTTAGCTCCACATGTATCCCATATTGAATTCAGACAACTATGGCACCCACATGACCTGCCCCTACCCAACATAAGGATGGTACCTCTTCTCTTCTACACAGTCCCTCGAGCATACCCACCTCTTCTCTTCTGTTTAGGGTGTGCATCGAATGTTAACCAAGTTTTTGCAAGCCTCATATCACATATTCATGTAAAAAAAAATGTTTGGTCAGCTGGCAGGCTGCTCCACAACATCCAAATTCCCAATTCCAAGCCAGTACACCGACTAGGTTTATCAGGCATCCCATGGGCCAGTATGCTAAGCTAGTGATATCAAATATAGAGCTACAGGAATCTCGGATCACTGAGAAAATATGGCACCCACATTACCTACCTCACCCAACACAAGGAAGTCCCTCTTATCTGTTTCCCAGTCCCCCAAGGCCCCTTCCCTCCAGTGCTATTCAAGGTGGGCATAGAAAGTTCCAACTGTTGTCCTTCATGATATTTTATCCTTCACCCAGTTTATCAAGCATACCAAAACCATTTCCAATTCAGTTCTCCGACTGGTTTTATCAGGCAATAACAACCTCTTCACTTTTCTTCTTTAATGTGCAACACCAAATTGCATCTGTTCAAGCTGTCAACACAGGATGGATAAGCAAGCTCATTAGTACTGCTTCTCTGAAATTGTAAACATATTTCACAATCATTCACTATCAAATATTGAAACACCAAGAATGCTTCCATTCCTTTAGGGTGTAGACAATCTTGATAACCCTAACATAACTCAACACTAGAAAGGTGTGCAACCCTCCCTGATGTGAGCCATGTAGGCTCTAGTCACACTCAGGCAGCCTCGAATAATAATAATAATAACAATAAAATGAAACAGGCTTTTCATATCAACCCTAATAATTAGACAAGCGTTTCTTAGTTAGGGTTTCATAACACTTATCCATTTTGCAGTTGCATCTTTTCTTTATCTACGAGGGATGGGGACTCCCTTCTCTAAGTCAACAGTCCCTCGGGTTTCCATCCCAATCTCTTTCACTTTCCATATCCCACATATGCCATACTGGCATAATATTTACCATCTCACTCACATGAGATATTATCAAAAATTTAAATCTACAGCAAAACATGTCCCATCTCATTTCCATGAGATATTCATCATAGTAATTTCAATCTAAAATTACAATTATGTCTTCTTCAGAAATTTAGTTTCATTTAACCACGAATTTATGCTCATACTGGTTGGCCCCCATAAGTGGCATCACTCTGTCTATTAGGTTTTATTCTTGCTTCCATAGCACAGACATCCACCTACAACATGTCCCTTTGACACAGTTCAAAATTATCCAAACAACCATTAGTAATTTACAAGAAAAAATTCTAAATCTGAGATTTGTAAATCTACTTTCCTGCAACAATTATCAATTTTACAAATATGGCTTTACAAATATGTTTCTATAAATCTAGGGTATGTTACCACAATACAACCTTTCCCCACAACATGTCCCTTTGACACCATTATGGATTAGACAAACAATCATTAGCATTTAGCAATAAATTCAAATCTGATTGTTTCATAACCAAGCAATGACATTATTAATTAAATTCAAACATGAATTTACAATTCTGTCACCTACAGAATTTGATTTGCAGCCATGAAATTATTTCCATAACTTACATCAGAGGGTTTCAAATATGAAGTCAACAATATGTTATGTTCCTAAATTTAATTTTATAACCACGAGACCCTTCTCATGAGGTTTGGCTCTTGCACATGGTAAGTTCCATCCCTTCATTACGGTCTTACCCACACTTCCATACACAAGGAATTTTTGTTTGAGTTCTAAAACTTCAATAATCCAAACACTTGTAAGTTCTTCATGCACATAACATTTCCATCGCTGCCACAGTCATTGAAGTAATTTTCAGGATTATAACACTTACTAATTCAAGCACTTTCAACGGTTAGCATTTCAATAATTCAGAAAAACACATTTACTTCATGTGAACCATTATAATAATAAAATTGCAAGGTACAATCACTTCATTTATGCAATTTTAAATGATACTTTAAACACTCATTACTTCATAGCTAGATCGTTTATACAACTCTGTCCTTCCACATATCATTCTGGAAGCTCATCAAACATGACTATCTTCTTCGTGCACTCATACTCCTTCACTTATAGCAACTCATGAAATGATTCTAGAATTATCATTAATTCATCATTTTATCCATGATTCAATTTGCAATGGAACATACATCACAACCATGCATTCATGCAATGCATCAAAACATGTGCACCCACTCCCATGCATGCACATTTACAACCTTTACAGAAACTCTTCAGGTGCATTCACTCAATGCATACCCATAAGCTTCACAAAATATTTTAATTCATATTCACAAGATTCACAAAATCTTTTAATACACCTTCACTCAATGTCACCTTGCATTGATTCATGCATACTACACTATCATGTCATGCATTCTACCATTCAGACACATTATGTCCTAACTAGGGTTATCTCATATAGAATGCACTACCATAGCATTGCCATAACAGGACTATAAGTACTTACTTTCCCTGGTCATTAAACTCATATCCAACATACACGTGGCATTATATATTTTTATATGAATTCATTCTAACCTTTAAACAATTACATGGCATGAGAATCCATAGAAAGTATACTTCCTCCAAAGAAGAGAACCCTGCTCTTGCAACACAGATGAAAAGAGATAAGAAATGTCACAAGATATTCTCTCATCAAAAGGAGAATGATTTCAAAAACTTTGATATGTCTAAAGTTAAATGTTTGAATTGCAATAAGAAGGGTCATTATGAAAGAGAATGTCGTGCAAATCAAAGAGGAAAGTTCAAGGGTAGGTTTCATGCTTCTACTGCTACAGAAGATGAAGCTACAAGAAAGAATTTATCCAACATGATCAAGACACGAAGAAGGAGTACTATCTTGTATCAGTCCTTTCCGGATCCATTACCACTAGCGTGGAGACATGGATAGTGGATAGTGGCACATCCAAGCACATGATTGGATATAGGAGTGCTATCAAAGATATGAAGGAAAATAAGTTTTCCTCTAAGGTGGATC
Organism: Larix kaempferi; assembly: GCA_027924585.1. NCBI lineage: Eukaryota > Viridiplantae > Streptophyta > Pinopsida > Pinales > Pinaceae > Larix > Larix kaempferi. Next base: position 2,430,095 of record BSBM01000264.1, read on the forward strand.
TTGGAGATAATACCACCTATTCCATCCAAGATAAAGGATTAAGAGTTATATTTATGGAAAATAAAACACTTGTATGGCCTAAGCATGAAGACTTGAAATCCGCATGAATGATTGGAGTTAGAGAGGGATGCCTCTACAAAATTCCTAGAAAACTCATTCAAGCCATTATTCATGACACATTTAGTCTATGTGAGTTGTGGCATAAAAGGCTTGGTCATCTCCATTTCAAAGCGCTACCTAGATTGTAGAAAATGGTGAAAGGTATTCCCATATTTAAATCTGATTTTGATAGTGTTTATAGAGGTTGTGCTCTTGGAAAAAACATTAAGAATATTTTTCCATGTAGTACCAATAGATCCAAAGGGATTATTGACTTTATTCATTCCAATCTATGTGGTCCTATGTCTGCACCCTGCTTGAGAGGTTATTTATAGTATGTTATTTTCATAGATGACTTCTTTTGCAAGTCATGGGTATATTTTCTAAAGGAAAAGAGTGAAACTTTCAACAAGTTTCAAGAGTTTAAAGCACTAGTTGAGGACCAGACAAGAAAGCACATTTGTGCTTTTAGATCTGATAATGGAGGATATTCTGAAAGAAAGTATAGAACAATAGGTGAGGCTACAAAATCCATGATGTTTGATCAGGATCTTCCCATATCCTTATGGGAAGAAGCCTCCAACACTATTGTTTATATTCAAAATAGAAGCCTTCATGATATCTTGGAAGAAAAGACTCCTCAAGAGGTTTTCACTTGTGAAAAAACAAATGTTGGACACTTGAATATTTTTGGTTGTCATGTCTACATTTATGTACCAAAAGAGAAAAGGAAAAAGATGGATCCATCTGAAAAGAAAGAAACATTTGTTGTATATAGTGAATGCTCCAAATCTTACATAATCTATGTTCTAGGAAAAAGAAGCATTGAATTCAGCAGAGATGTAACTTTTAATGAAAAGGATTCCTTCAAGTGCTCCAAAGAACTTCACTGTAATTCATATATGGAGGAGCATGGTACTCTTATGACGGAGGATCCAGTTTCCAATTATCCCCTTTCATATGTTGAGAGGGAGAATTCAGAATAACCTTCATATCCGCTTGATCCTGAAGAACCAGTAGAACTGATAAAAATATCCCTTCATGAACCTCCTACTAAAAGTAGATCTACATGATGTCGATATATTCTACAAGAGGAATAAAAGCATGGAACACCTCCAGGATCATCCAAATATCAAAAGATACCTGAAATATTTTTAGGATATGTAGCACAAATGAGTCACATTAGTGATTCGAAACCCCTATGAGGAAACCTCAAAGAGCCAAGTATGGAAATATTCCATGGTAGAATAATAAAAATATATCATGAAAAATGATGTGTGGGAATTGGTTCCTAAACCTGATGGGAAGTCCATAGTAATTTCCAAGTGGATTTATAAAATAAATCATCCAACTAATGGAAGTATTCAAAATTATAAATCAAGATTTGTGACCCATGGTTTCTCACAGAAATAATGGATAGACTATGTATGTGAGACATCCACTCCTGTGGCAAGGTACACTACTATCTAAACCATAATTTCCCTTGCTTCAGTTTTGTGTTGGAAACTTCACCGGATGGATGTGAAGACTTCCTTACTCAATGGTGAGGTTGAAGAAGAGTTTTAAATACAACAACGTGAGGGGTTTGTAGTTCATTGGAAGGAGTCCCATGTATGAAAACTTAATAAATCCTTATATGGGATTAATCAAGCCCCGAGGGATTGATATTCGAGGATTGAAAGCTATCGTCTGAGATTGGGATTCTCTAAAAGTGAAGCTGACACCAACCTATACTTCAAGGTTGTGAAGAACCATCCATTGATCTTGGTTCTCCATGTTGACGACTTGCTCTTTACTAGAGAGGAGAAACATATAGCTCTGTCTAAGAGGGAGCTCACTTCTGACTTCGAAATTAAATACTTACGTCTTATGTACTATTTTATTGGTCTAGAAGTGTGGCAAAGGAAAGATGAGATCTTTCTTTCACAAGGAAAGTACACAGTTTATGTGTTGTGGAGATTTGGTATGATGGACTATAAGTCAATCTCTACTCCGATGGTGTCTAATCTAAAGAACCTACATGAGTCAGATTTCGAATCGTATCTAAATATGATCTATATACAACTCATTGGTTACTTGATGTGTTTGATACATAGTAGACTAGGCATATGTTATGCAACGAGTATCTTGAGTTAATTCATGTTTGATCCAAGACATAGACATTGGGTTTCTTCCAATCATGTGCTTAGATACCTTTGAGGTACTATTTCTTATGTAATTAAAAATTATTCTAGTGTTGGATTGATGCTACTTGGATATGTTGAATCTGATTGGGGTGGTAGTATTGTGGATTGAAAGAGTACATCCGTATTTTGTTTTAGCTTGTGATCAACTATGATTCTTGGTCCAGGATGAAGCAGACTCCGTAGAATAGATTACTAAAGAAACAAAGTATATTGCAGCTAGTACCGCCTCCCAAGAAGTTGTGCGGATTAGGAATCTACTTGTTGGGTTGTTAGGTGAGAAGCTTGAGCTACTGTCATTCGCTCTGACAATTAGAGATGCATTAGTCTTTCCAAAAACCATGTGTTTCATGACAGATCGAAACACATTGAGATGAAGTATCACTACATTAGAGATATGGTCCAGAGAGGTTCCATAAGACTTTAGTACATTGCTATTGGTGAGAAGATTGCAGATATGTTGACTAAGCCTATGTCAGTGACGAAGTATAGGTACTTTTGAGACAAGCTTGGCATGGAAAATAATTCCCGCCTCACTGAGAGGGAGTCTTAAAGTTACAACATCATGATTCATTATCAAGGTCAATCTTATGTGTCAAGTTTAAGCCTCGTGTGTCGAGGTAGTACCTTATAGTTTCCTGAGTTGGACTCAGGAAACTTGGAGAATAATCTTGAGTTGGACTCAAGAATGTATAATCTTCGTGTGTTGAGGCAAGTTCTTTGTATGTCAAAGTGATTATGTTGTACAGTCTTGCTAGTCAAGGCTAAGGTCTTGTGTGTCAAGACATATCTTCATGTATTGAGGCAGTGCCTCATGTGTTGAGGTTATTCCTTGCATGCCAAATCATGTATGGTGTGCGATGTACTACTAACCATGGTTGAGCTATTAGGTCTCCTCTAAGGAATGGCCACCTCGAGAGTGAATTACTTTAGCATATAACCACTTGGAACAATAGTAGAACAATATGATCACATCATTGGGAAAATATCCTTAGTATATTTGATATGATAATTAAGCTGGCACATGTGGACCATGCAGATAATACAAGAGATAAAGATAAGGTGTGATAAGATATAAGAGAATTCGAATTTCATATAAATAATTCATTAAGAGAAAAATTGAATTGTTAAACTTTAGTGAAGACTTCAGAAAATCAAGGGAGAACTTGAATTGATCTCTACAGTAATCATAACATGAAAGAATCAGTTAAGAGAGTTAACTAAGTGATAACAAAGAAGATCTAGTTAACTAAGTGTTACTGCATGATGACACTTATGTTGAATTAAAAGACGACACTTGAGTTTCAACACTTACATGAAGACACTTAAGTTAGCCACCTAACTAAGTGGGTAAGATTTCTATTAAGGGACGAGTTCATGCTAAGAGTAATTTCAGTGAGTTAATGCAATGCTTGAGAAGTGGGGAGCACTTCCTCATGCAATGTTGATGCATCGAGATAGAGGGAAAGTTCATCCTGAAGTTAGAAGATAAAAATAGAAGCCGATGCTTGTGAAGTATACATAAATATGTTATATAGGATTAATTAATTCGAGGTGAAGCAAATTCTATTCTCTCTTGAAGGAAATGCACTTCACTTTGTGTAGGATATTATTCTACATATCTCTTATTTATGTTTCTCTTTCTTTGTAATTGAATCAGGGATGCTTGATGTAAAAGACATCCTTTTCTATCTATCAATATACAAAGGAAGCTTTTGCTGGGGTTTTCTCCCTCGGGTCATAAAGGGGTTCCCCAGGGTAAATTCATGTGTCGAATGTGATTGCTTATGCATATGATTTTTATTTGTTTTCAAGTATTATTGCATCTCTGAATTAAATATAAAAAATTTACATGGTATCGGAGCTCGGGGTGTGAAAGAGCTAAGTTCAACAATCAAGCTTGAGCTTACGTAGATCCTGAGTGTGCACAGTACTTGAAGAACAATGGCCACAATATTAATGAGACTCGAAGACCGTCTTGAAGGAACTTCGAACTTCAATGCTTGGAAGGAAAGGATCCTAAATATCTTGGAAGAGCATGATTGATATGGATATGTATATAGTGTTAATGAAGATCATACTTCTCATGCAGGGTGCATTACCTTCAAGAAGAATCAAGCCAAAGCGAAGATAATCATTTATGATTCCATGAAATACAAATTGATGCCCATGATTACTCCATTGAAGAACACAAAGGAATGCTCGACACTTTGACAAGTATTTATGGGAAGAAGGTGCCGAGTCAAAAGAGAGCATTGAAGAACAAGCTTCAAATTTGAAGATGGAAAAGGAAAAAGTTGTGGCTTCCTTCTTCACAAAGATATCTCAAGTAAGATATCAACTCATGATCATTGGTGTGATGGTCGATGATGATGATCTCATAAATATTGTTGTTGATTGTATTACATCTTCATCGAAGACATTCTTGGATATAGTAAATGGTCGAGAAGTGCAACCTAACTTCGAGAGACTGTGGCATGATTTCCTACAAGAAGAAGGGAGGATATAGAGCAAGTATACTGACTCCAAAGAATAGAACCTTGGTCTTGCAGCACATATCAAAAGAGGTAAGAAATATCACAAGAAATTCTCTCATCAAAAGGAGAATGATTTCAACAACTTTGATAAGTCTAAAGTTAAATGTTTCAATTGCAATAAGAAGGGTCATTATGCAAGAGAATTTCGTGCAAAGCAAAGAGGAAATTTCAAGGGTAGGTTTTATGCTTCTACTACTGTTGAAGATGAACCTACAACAAAGGATTTATCTAATGATCAAGAGACGAGGAAGGAGTAATATCTTGTCTCAGTCCTTTCTTGATCCATTACCACTAGTGTTGAGACATGGCTGGTGGATAGTGGCGCATCCAAGCACATGATTGGATATAAGATTCCTATCACAGATCTAAAGCAAAATAATTTTTCTTGTAAGGTGGATCTTGGAGATAATACCACCTATTCCATCCAAGATAAAGGATTCATAGTTATGTTTATGGAAAATAAAGAGCTCCTATGGTCTAACCATAAGGCCTTGAACTATGCATCAGTGATTGGAGTTAGAGGGGGAGGTCTCTACAAAATTCCTTGAAAAATAATTCAAGCCATTATTCATGATACAGTTAGTCTGTGTGAGTTGTGGCATATAATTCTTGATCATCTCCATTTCAAAGTACTACCTGGATTGTAGAAAATGGTGAAAGGTATGCCCATATTAAATCTGATTTTGATAGTGTTTGTAGAGGTTTCACTCTTAGAAAACACATTAAGAAGATTTATCCATGTAGTACTAATAGATCCAAATGGATTCTTGAATTGATTCATTTTGATCTATGTGGTAATATGTCTGCACCCTCCTTTAGTGGTTATTCATATTATGTGCTATTCATAGATGAATTCTCTCGCAATTCATGGGTTTATTTTCTGAAGGCAAAGAGTGAAACTTTGAACAAGTTTCAAGAGTTTAAAGCATTGGTTGAGAACCAAACTAGAAAGAACATTTGTGATTTGAGATCTAATAATGGAGAAGATTTTGAATCCCATGAATTCAATGACTTCTGTTGATATGCAGGAATAAAAAGAAAGCTAATTGTACCTGACAACCCCCAAGAAAATGGGGTTGTTGAAAGAAAGAATAGAACCATTTGTGAGTCTGCAAAAACCATGATGTGTGATCAAGATCTACACACATCCTTATGGGAATAATCCTCCATCGCTGCTATTTATATTCAAAATAGAAGCCATCATGCTATCTTGGCAGAAAAGACTCTTGAAGAGGTTTTCACTGGTGAAAAACCAGATGTTGGACACTTGAATATTTTTGGTCGTCATGTCTACATTCATGTACCAAAATAGAAAAGGACAAAGATGGATCCATCCGGAAAGAAAGGAGCATTTGTTGTATATAGTGAATCCTTGAAAGATTACATAATCTATGTTCAAGGACAAAGAAACATTAACGTCAACAGAGATGTAACGTTTCATGAAGAGGACACTTCAAACGCTCCAAAGAACTTCAATGTGGTTCAGATATGGAGGAACATGATACTCTTATGATGGAGGATCCATTTTCTCATGGAAGAAAATCGCTATCAAAATTTTAAGAGAATCACTAGATCCAAGACATTTATAAAGGATTGATATCCTAAGAGTGAAAAAAAAGTATTTTTGAAGTGAATGGTGATTGGTTTTCCAATACCTAGATGTGAACCCTTTGTTTGTGTAGTTGGGGAAGAAATAATCCTTGAGATAGATGTTGTCCAATATGATGTAGTGATATTATGTCGTCATCACCCGAGTTCAAGATTCATGACATGAATGTATTGCTTTCCGAGTGTATAATGTATTCAACAGATGATCCATACCAACTCATAGAGAATCACACCCAAGATCATAGAAAAGTATTGTGACCTTGAGATTATTAAAAAAAAAACCTAATATGTTGCAAAGTCACTAGAGTTCACCACAAAGAAGTTGCATTTTCATAGTTACGTGGAATTTTTCTATGATTAGTTTTTGGTTAAATGATTCCACTTAAAATATTCATTATATCAGTAGAGAGAATAATGAAAAACCAAATTGCTAATAATGGGTGTAAAATTGAGAATATTGTTGCTCGATATTACACTTTCAGATTACATAACATTGTAGAGATTGTTATGATACCATTGGTGGTTGGAATTACATCACCATTGAGATATTATCAATGGCATCTAGGCCACATAATCGTAATGAATGATAGTGCGCCAAGATTTGGTAGGAGACCATTGGAGGATAGTGCACTTATGATTTTTTTAACAGAAACTGGAAATAGAGATTATATTGAAAAGGCTATGCACAACCATCCATATACAATAAGGGACCACAATCTGGTTGTTAAAACTTCCTAAGGCAGAAACCCTATTACCTAAGCTTCTATATAATTCCAAAATTCCCTAGCAAGCTTTTCATCCTTGTCCGAGAAATGGGAGAAAAATACCCGAACAAATTGATTGCAAAAAAATTTGCAGAAAAAATATATAAAACAAACTGATGAAAGGGAGACCATCTTCTATTCTTTCTTTTATAGAAGGCCATAGACATGATGGACGACCAAGACCTCTTTCATTGGATGAAATTATTCATAGGGGGACTCTTGGAAATGGATACATTGATTCAACTTGGCCATCTTGTTGAACTCCTCCATAATTTTATCCATTGAACTCCTCCTTAATTTTATCCAGATATTCTATGTGGGAATCCAAACAAGAAAGTTGCAGTGCATTGTATTTAACATCCTCATATACACAATAATTTCCTACATACCCTTGCTCAATATTTCAAATACCCTCCAAAGGTGTTTCTTGAGATCCTCTATGGTTCCCCTAATATTTGCAAAAATATCAAACCAGCTTGCCATATTCTCCATGGAAGGCTTTGAATGAATGCCTATCATCTTCTCTCTACTCTCTTCAGAATCACAATGGTCATCAACTGTAGAAGAATTTACAAAAGAAAGGGAATACAAGGTTTGAGAGAAGGAAATCTTGTTGAACGCCCCACATTGCACAAAGTTTACTTCAGGATTCCCTCGCATTCCATATTCCTCCACCGTCATATCATAAAATTTTCCCAAATCTTCCCCTTTCATATTTCTCATTGCATCTAGCATATCACCATTAATGTGCGTGAACCTTCCCAATTGATGGTAAAAGATCATAGGTTCAGAAAACTTATTTCCAAAGACACGCATCTATATCCTTTCAAGCTGAGTGGAGCCAATGCCAACATGCAAGGAGCCAAGTGTACCCCACAATGGGGAAAATGAAGAATGGAAAAGGGAATGGGTTGGGACCTCCCCCAAACTCCATACTAGATTTCTAAACTCCATTTTTATATGACAAGAAGACATGGTTTTCTTAATTAAGGAACAAATTTACTAACCATAGAATTGTTGGCATAAACAATCATTCCCTGCTTGTTCCTATCTCCCTTGTTACCTAACTTGTCAGCTATCCCATTATTTTATCTTTTCACATGATAATAAATTATCAAAGGAGACTTGTTGAGTTGCGATATACGCTCATAAATCCTTCTACATATTGAAGAGCCCATCGAGTACCCTTTACGCATCTTCTGAATCACCTGGTTGGAATTCCCAATGACCATCAGACGAGGAATTTTTAAACTCAAGACTATTTCTAAGCCATGAAGGAGAGCCATCCACTCTGCTTCATTGTAAGTTTTAGTTCCAAGCCCCCATGCAAAATAATTGATTGTTTTTCCTCCTCGATAAAAACTGACCCCTCTCGCACCTACCACCCCTGGATAGACTGTGCCCTTATGCTCACTAACAATGTGTCAATGCATTGCAAAGAGAAGGGTATCAAGTAATTTGAGTGCCAATGATCATGGAGGAAGACCACTTCCATTCTTGTTTTGAATTCAAATTAAGCATCCTTTCAAGCATGAGATCATTCCACAAAAATGAACAATACATTAGGGTTTGCTAAGATCGTAACAGTGTATTCCAAAAATTCCAACGTTATGGATAAACGGGCCACACGTTTTCTTGTGCATCAAATTGTAGAAGGAGATATCATCAGATCATTGGGGATCATGATTTGAAAATAATGTGGATTGGTTCCAGAAGTTTCCAACTTGGTTTAAATCCAAAATGTTGAGAAGATGCTAAAGATTGAAATGGACGACAACATGTAATCAATTGGAAATGACAGAGAAGGCATACCAGATGAGGAAGATTGGTGAAAGTGGTTACACTAGTTCATTGAATGCATGAAGGAAATTTTGGAGCTTGGTTATTTTCAAAAAATAGACACCATTTTCCCTATAAAGAGGTCGCTCACACCACAGGCTATGGGTGTGGCATCCAAAAAGAACGGGTTTTTCCTTAATGTTGTAGCTTCTATAATATTTGTATTTGAAAGAAGAAAAAAGGAGATTCTTCCACAAGTTTTATTTTGGACATGTATGAAGCTATGCAATATTTTTATGAATTAGGATTCAAAATGCAAATATTATTGTTTCATTCATTTTATATATTTGATTGTATTTGTTCGAGTACACAAGGTACTACCAAAGGACCGAACACCAAGAGCAACCACTTCACACAAACAGATCACAGATCAACACATCGATGTTTTGACGTGGTTTAAACCCTCTTGAGGGAAACACTCCACGGCCCCGGCCAAATAGCTTCTACGGGACAATTTATTATGCAAAGAAAGAAAGTTACAAATGAGCTTCTCATAATCGATCAACTAAACAATGACCCTCCATGCTCTTTAAATAGAGATCATGGACCAATCGGGTGCTAAGCCACGGATCAAGGTTAGGTTTGATCTAAGAGAAGTTGAGCCGTCGGATCACTCTATGTCGGAGACATATCGTGACCGTCGGATTAAGTATTTACAAATGCATACTAATGCATACTAAAGAAACACACTATCCCTAATGGATATATTACACAAGTTGATCTTAACTAACTCCTAAGTGTCTAAATATCCTAACATCCCCCCTTAAGAACAACTTGGGATAGGATTGAAGGATTTACAAAAGTGACACTATTAGGAGAAGGTTACAAAAGTGACACTATTAGGAGAAGGAAGGAGGCATTAGAGCCTATCCCCCCTTAATGACAAGTTCCTGAACTCCTAACATAGATCGAAGTTTAGAAAACTTCGCTTCTGTAAGAGACTTGGTGAAGATGTCTGCAACTTGATCATCTGTAGGGCAAAAGAGCACTTCAAGAACCCGATCATGAACAAGATTTTTGATGAAGTGCATATGTAGCTCAATGTGTTTGCTGCGTTGATGTAGAACTGGACCTTTGGCAAGCTTGATGGCACTTTGATTGTCGCACCAAAGTGGAGTAGGCCACTGCTGCTCGAATCCAAACTCTGAAAGGATCTGTCGAAGCCATAAAGCTTCCTGACTAGCATTAACTGCTGCTCGATATTCTGCCTCTACTGAAGAAAGAGCAAGAGCTTGTTGTTTCTTACAATCCCAAGTAATAGGTCCAGATCCCAGACTGAAAACATAACCTGCAGTAGACTTTCGATCATCAGGATCGCCGGCCCAATCTGAATCAGTGAAACCAACCAACAAAGGTTTCCCCCCTGTACTGTAATGAATCCCAAACTGAACTGTACCTCAAATATATCGAAGTATTCTTTTAGCTGCTTTCCAATGACTTTCATATGGTGTCTGCATATAACGGGCAACTCGACCAACGGCAAAGGAAAGGTCAGGACGGGAATGAGTCAAGTATAAGAGACTACCAACAAGGTGACGATACAAGGTGGCATCGACTTCAGGTGAAGTACAAGTGGCAGAAAGTTTGACTCCAGACTGGAAGGGAGAAGGGGCTGGTGTACAATCTTCCATGTGAAAGCGATGAAGAAGGTCACAAGCATACTTAGACTGAGAAAGAAAGATTCCTTCTTTGGTTTGTAGGACTTGGAGACCAAGAAAATAATGCAAATGTCCTAAGTCTGACATTTCAAAATTTTGTTTAAGACTGGATTTCACATGGGTTATAAGCTTAGGGTCACTACCAGTAAGAATAAGATCATCAACATATAGAACAAGTATGATGAGATGGTTTCCTACTTTCTTGGTATAGACATTGGGGTCAGAATGGCATCTAGAAAAACCAGTGTCAAGGAGAAAGTTATCCATTTTGGCATACCAAGCTCTAGGAGCTTGCTTAAGGCCATATAAGGATTTCTTAAGGCGGCAGACAAGGCTAGAGTTATTCTGAACATAGCCAGGAGGTTGTTCCATGTAAATTTCCTCCTGTAAATCACCATGTAAGAAGGCAGACTTGACATCCATTTGATGGAATTCCCAGTTGTGTAAGGCTGCAAGGGAAAGAACAAGGCGGATGGAGTTCATTTTTGCGACGGGAGCAAAGGTTTCATTGTAGTCAATCCCTTCAACTTGGGAAAAACCTTTGGCAACTAACCTTGCCTTAAGTCTTTCAACACTTCCATCTGATGCATACTTAGTTCTGTAGACCCATTTACATCTGACAAGTTTTCTTCCTTTTGGAAGAGGTACAAGATCCCAAGTATCGTTCGCCATTAAGGAACGATATTCTTCATCCATGGCTGCATCCCAATCTGGATTCCCTGAAGCTTCTGCAAAATTTTCTGGATCATGATTCTCGGAAACTTGAGCCAAAAGAGAAGAGGCTCGCTGAAACTGAGAACGTGTTCGACGTTGATCTCTAGGATCACCGGCAAGATCACCAGCTGCTTCACATGTTGAACGGACCCATCGAGGAAGCACTTGTGTTGGTGCAACTGGAGGAACATGAGTAGGCGGAGGTGGATTTTCATCCTCACTATCATCATCAGAAACTGGAGTTGGAAACCTGTCAAGAAAGTTGGAAGAAGAAGAAGAAGGCACAAACGTCGAATCAGGCTTGCAGGCCAAAGATGGCACAATCGCCGAGTTAGGCTCGCAGGCCAAGATATTTTCATCAAATTTAACATCTCTTCTAATGATTATAGCATGAGAATGTGGTTGAAGAAGTCTATAACCTTTTACATCTTCAGAATATCCAACAAATATGCACTTTTCACTTTTAGGCTGCAATGCTTTCCGTTTTTCATTCGGAATGTGAGCCCATGCTTCACTACCAAACACACGAAAGTGACTTACATCAGGTTTAATTTTACTCCATGCTTCTTCCGGTGTTATACCTTGTAATGCTTTTGTAGGGGTGCGATTAACTATGTAATTTGCACAATTAATGGCTTCAGCCCAAAATTGAAGACTTAGTCCCTTAGATTGGATCATACAATTAGCCATTTCTTTTAAAGTGCGGTTCTTCCGCTCAGCTACACCATTTTGTTGTGGTGTATATGGAATAGTGTGTTGTTGTTGGATGCCTTGTTCAGTGCAAAAAGTAGTGAATTGTTTGTTAACATATTCTCCTCCATTGTCAGATCTTAACTTAATAATTTGATGACCAAATTGTTTTTCAACAAGGGCCTTGTAGGCCAAGAACATGTTAAATACTTCGCTCTTAAGTTTTAGGAAATAAACCCAAGTGCATCTGGTGTAATCATCAATGAAAGTTAAGAAATATTTGAAACCAGAAAAGGAAGTAGATGGAAGAGGACCACACAAGTCACTATGCACAAGCTCCAAGGGAACCGAGGCGTGCCAAGAGGCACGTTTTTCAAAACTGTCCCGATGATGTTTTCTGAGTACACAACTGGAGCAAACACCATCTCTGCAAGATACCATCGGAAGACCTGTCACCATATTTTCTTTACATAGTTGTTGCAATGAGCGATAATTTAAGTGACCAAATCGCTCATGCCAAAGTTTGCTCAAGTTATCACTATGAGCAACAAAAACTGAAGGGAAAGGTGATGACCCAAAGTTGTTAAACTTGTACAACCTGATAATATCATCAGCAATTCCGGTAGCTAGAACCTGTTGAGGATCTTTAAAATCCTTGATTACAACTTGGTGAGGTGTAAAGGTCACAGTTTTACCTTCACCAGAATGAGTGATCTGATAGACTGATAACAAATTGCAGGAAATTCTTGGAACACATAGTACATCACTAAAATGACCATTATCTACTGGAACTGTTCCAGCTCCTACAACACTTAGAGATCTATCATCACCAACAAATATTTGTTTGGTGTTACATTCATGCATAGTAGAAAAGATGGCTTGATCCTTAGCCATATGATAAGATGTTCCAGAATCAATGAACCATTCATTTGAAGTAAAAGAAGAAGATGCATTATAAGAATAACCAGAAGCACAAAGTGCATGTCCATGAGAGGTAGATTCTGAAGGCGAATCTAGGCTGATGTGGTGCTTCTTCATTGCTGCTTCCAAGGCTGCCATCTTTTTGAAACACTTTGATTCATCATGATTATCTTTCCCGCAATAGTTGCAATGACGCTCAGTCTTCTTGCCTTTTGGCTTGGATCCTTTGTCATTTTTTAAAGAAGGAGCTGACTGAGAGGGTTTTGGACCCTTGTTTGACTTATTATTGCGAAAATTTTGTTTCTTGGGAGGCTTGGACTTTTCTTTCTGTTGGGACAATAAGGCTTTCCCATATGTATCTGCATTGTTGATTATTCCAAGATGAATGAGTTTATCTTGTTCTCTAATCAAGGAATCACAAAAGGATTCAAGACTAGGCTCTTGATAGCTAGCTGCATTCAAGGATGCTTTCATGGAGTAGAATGTAGATACAAAAATAGAATATGCAGGTCCAAGTTTGGAAAGAATATGATAAATGCATTGTTTGTCTTCCCTCTCAATCTTACATTCTGCACATAAGAGCTTGAGAGTTTTGTACTTAGATAAATAATCTTGAATGCATGAAAAGTCACTTGGATTTAAAGAAATCAACTCATTTTCGAGTTGGTGACCTCGAATTTCATTGTGTTTACCAAACACAGATTCCAACTTGTCCCAAGCAGTATTAGGTTCATCAATTCCAGATATGTGGAATCGCAAATCAGTAGAGATTGACATCCCAATCAATCCACGAGCTTCATCACATCTATTTGCCCATTTTATTTTCTTATCATCATCAGTGGGTTATTTTTCTTTCCCTGTGGTAATTCTGAAAAGTCCTCTACTTCGTAGAACATCCTCCATACGAGATTTCCATGAAAAATAGTTGGAACTGTTAAGGAGAATATCACAATGGGAGGCCATATTTGTAAATTAATGGCTGTAAAAGTAGAAACCAATAGTCTGGATGTGAAGAGCTCGAAAAAATAGGCGGTTTAAAAAAAAACGGCACTGAAAACTGACTCTGTATGATGAAGTTATGCTTGAACAAAGAAACTGTTGAAGATGTCCCCAATAGTGACGTGGCAGCTAGAGAATGTCCAGCAAAAAAAAGAACCCCCCTCTTCCCAAGATGAACCTTTTGACAATCACTTTACAAGAAAGTTGCTTTAAGTGAACCACTTTTGTAAAATAAGTGATTTCACTTTTACAATAATATTACTTTTAAATAGTGCAACAATAAAAAAAACTTAAGTGACTCACTTGTATTTTTATTTTTTATTATTTAAGTGAGATGCACTTTTACAATAAAGTAACTTGAAAATAGAAATTGCATGCACTTTTCCTTTTAAAAGCAACTTCCTAAGACTTGAACTCAAGACCTATTAAGGAATAAAGCAACTTTGAACCAAGTGAGCTAGATTAAAAGGTATGTAAAATATGGGAATGAGGAAGGGGGCTTTTTTTTTACTCTTCTTGCTCGGTTTGCGTGCTTGTCCTTTTTCCTGCAAAATAGACCACAAATCGAAACAAAAAAACTTTTCCACACTTGTGGAGTTAGATCTTGTTAGCTTGCCCGGAAAGTCTACGTTTTCTCTCTGTTTCTGATTTGCCGAGATCGCGCACGGTGCACGGCAAAGAGCATACGCAGCCGAGAAAAACCCTTTCCCTTTCTGTTTCTGATTTGCCGAGATCGTTCAAGGTGCACGGCAAAGAGCATACGCAGACGGAAAACCAACAATCCAAACCCAAAAAAATATAACAGTAAAAAAAATGAAATATGATATTTTTTCTTATTAAAAAACTAAATAAAAAAATGCGTCACTGTAACATTATACCTTCAGATCTGATGAAATACGCGTTTCTGGAGCAACCGGGAACCGTTTTCGATCAAACGAAAACTATTTCCCAATGGAAACGATGCTCCGGACGCAATGGAACACCTCCCACAGCCCAGAAATGCACAAAAATACCAGAACTAGAAACCCTTTCGAGTTTCGGCAACAGCAGTTCAAGATCTAGATCATAACCGGAAGCGGCACTTCATAAAACATGGAATTAGAGCAACCATTTCACACAAACAGATCACAGATCAACACATCGATTTTTTGACGTGGTTTAAACCCTCTTGAGGGAAACACTCCACGGCCCCGGCCAAATAGCTTCTACGGGACAATTTATTATGCAAAGAAAGAAAGTTACAAATGAGCTTCTCATAATCGATCAACTAAACAATGACCCTCCATGCTCTTTAAATAGAGATCATGGACCAATCGGGTGTTAAGCCACAGATCAAGGTTAGGTTTGATCTAAGAGAAGTTGATCCGTCGGATCACTCTATGTCGGAAACATATCGTGACCGTCGGATTAAGTATTTACAAATGCATACTAAAGAAACACACTATCCCTAACGGATATATTACACAAGTTGATCTTAACTAACTCCTAAGTGTCTAAATATCCTAACAGTATTCCGTAATATTGTTCTATACTCATACAGATGGATGTAAATCACATATGAATATTTTTTCTCATTTACATGTTTAATATTTCTTATTTGATTGTGTAAAGCGATCGCAAATATGATGCATAAACAATATATACAATATCAGTGTTAAATTCTTATGTTTGACCTTGAAATATTAATGTGCTTATGATATTATTGTTTATTCAATTTTTTAAGTAAACCAATGATTAAATCATTACTTTGTGCAACAGATCCCTTCATAATTAAGCTATCAGGATAGGATTAATTTAAACTAGTTAAAATAGTTTTGTTGTAGTTTCTTGCATTAGATTAGATTGCATTGCATTTAGATAAGAAATGCATTTAGGAAATTAAAACAATTTAAAATATTAAGTCTCTCATTAGAGAGCAACAGTTTCTCGAGTGGAAAAGGGGCCCACATACCCATCAGGGGTAGCTATACCAAATGACTAAGGATCTTTTTAGAACCTTGGATCAGGTTATCCCTCTTAGGCCGACAACCAGTCAGATCAACCCATCAACAAAACATAACATTGTGGTGGTACTTGATGATATTTAAGATTCTTAAGGGTTGTGGTCAGTATTGGAATGGATCCATATTATTTGAATGTATCATGTCTATTATAGCATTATCAAGTCACCCTTTACCTATTGACTATTTGGCCTGAAAAACTTTCATCAATGAAAAATTATCCTTAAAAAATGCTATTTTGCTTGATACCTAAACCTTTCCTTAAGAAGTATGCATGGCCCTGTTCCTTTCATTAAAGCAAAGCACATGATTTACAAAATTTAAAAAAATATAAAAAGCACATTAAATGCACACTCTTGAGTGGGATTTATGGGATTTGTACATCTGTACACCATTAAATCCCATACCAACTGTCAAACCTAACTCTTGATAAAATTTAACGAGACAAATTGTTGGATAAGGAGCACCACATGCTATTTAAGAACCCTTATGTTGGAGAATGATAATCAATTATAACCTTGACATTTTTATGGTCCATCCCTTCCTCAAAAACCCTAGTTTCTAAGTTTTATTTTCTTGGCTTAGAGTTAGAATCCTAATCTCCTTTGATTATCACATTCCCTTCATAGCTCAAAACTTGAAGCAGAGAAACAATCCATGAGAAGTCTAGGTTGGAGGAACTGAGATTTTGATGAAGAAAGGACCAAGCAACAAAGATCAAGTATATCATTATATTGTTTCTTTTATGTTTTTTGTTTTAATAACCCATCTTTTGGTTTTTAATAACTAAGGAGATCTCTCTTCTTCCCACCCATGCCCCCTAACAAATTATGTCTTAATTTGTGCATTCATGAATTGTATATTTGGAGGAGGAATTTGTTCAATGATAGTTAATTTCAATTAGTTAGATATCATCTTGCATTAATTATCATAAGTATTCATGTTGTGAAAAGTTTGAGGAAGGTTGTTTGTTGATTGTGTAGACTTTTTGGTAGATTGAACATGTGAAGGATATCTTTTTGTTGGATTACAAGTTACAACAAGGAGGTTAGCCAACTAGCCTAAGGTATTCCTCTCTTCTCGTTCTCTATCATATTTGTTCACTAAATTGAAATAGGCAGTTAGATTTGTTCTCTTACCCACTATGTCAATACACGGGGGGTTCACTAGTGAGGCAATATCATATCACGTCCATTCATATTGGGGGTTTGAATACTCTTAAAAATGTCAAAAATATATTGCCCTGTATTAAGGGGTGCAGGGGGATTTTTAATTTGACATAGTAATATAAATATTGGGGGTTATTTTATTTGGGTGTGCTGAGGAATAACCTCCAAATCGTAGGATGGATTCATACCTCCAAATCATGGGCTCAATCCATACCCACCTAAAATTTAAGGACCCTCCATTTTTATTTGATATTGCTTATGACCTTATGTTTTGCATAAATATAATAATAGTGTACCAATGATAATATCGATGGACTTGTCTCTTTGGATTATTGGCCTTGATCAATCCTCATTTAATAGCTTATTTACACTACTACACAAGGGGGTGTTTTGAGACAATAGTTTAAGACGAAATTATAATTTCGTCTCAAACATTCCCCGCAGTTCCCCTCCTTTTTAATTGACGGTTTGACTTTTCTCCTCTTGTGCTATATTGAGACATTCGCGCTATAATGGGCAGAAAAAAAAGAATATTTTAATCATCCCAACTCCCGAGCGCAATGTTGTAGGGTTTGAGGTATACTTACAAAAATGGCCACAGTGTCAAATAACATGGGTTTTCAACACCACTGATGAATTACAGGGGCTTTCAAGGACCCCATGCCAAATAAAAGGGGTTTTCAACACTTGCGCTGCAATTGCTGAATAAAATGGGTTTTCAAAGCTGCCCTGGGAAATAACAGGGGTTTTCAACACTAATGCTGTCACTGTTGAATAACAAGGGTTTTCAACACCGCTGCTACCACTGCTAAATAACAACGATTTTCAACACCTTATAGAGGATTTTGGTGTGTATCTTCTCATCCTCCTTCTATTTTGTTGTCTTTAATTTTGACGGTGGAGCAATGATATGAGGAATCAGTGTTTAGTCTTGACTATTTTCTGTTAATAGTTCATGTGCCCGTATATTTTCATGTGGGTTTTTTTTAAATTGGGGCTTTCGAGCATTAATTTGTATACGCTCTTGGTCTTAATGGTAGCCAGTATTTTCTGTTAATAGTTCATGTGCCCGTATATTTTCATGTGGGTTTTTTTTAAATTGGGGCTTTCGAGCATTAATTTGTATACGCTCTTGGTCTTAATGGTAGCCAGAGTTTTGTGTGGCTCGGTGCTTGGTCACTTGACCTAATATGAGGCTATCATATTAATGATGTAGATGAACCCGAGGGCTTAGGCTAAATCCCTTTTTGTTATATATACATATATATAGTTTTCTCATTTTCTTCATTGAGGGGTGGAATGACCATAGCTTCCAGGAAGACCTATGAGGGCTTGTCCCATGCAGCCAAATCTATTGGCTCGGTAAAAATCCCTACTGTGCTCGCTGGAAGAGCTGCTAAGTATGGAAAGACTGGTATTTTTGGGAGTGTCATGGGCAGGTGGATGTGCGAAGCTAAAAAAAATTTCCTCCCATTCCCAGGGGATCATGGAGTGTCAATGTTCTTGGAAGACATTCTCATTCCACCTTTCAATGCTATGGCACGCAGGCTAATCATAGGCTTCACAGTCTACAAACCTAAGGATACATTAACCTCACTCAACACATATACCTTGGGCCCGCAGGCTCTTTTATCTCACCCTTACTTAATTTCAAGCTATGATTACACACCAATGAAGAGCCTCTTGCCATACATATCAAGCACATCCTCTTGTAGGTAACATGTTATATCGCCTGCATGAGAAAAATAGGTTATAGGGTTCGCTTGAGATCAGCTCCACTTTTATTGCTTGGAATATTATCCAATCCTTTAATCCGAGGACTAGTCATGCGATACTAGCCTGTACTTTTAAAATTTTGTTCCATACAGTGAGAAGGAGGGCATGACAAACTGTTAGATTAGGTCTTGGTGCTAAATTTTGAATAGCCGGTGTCATCCAATTGTTATACGCTCTGCATTTTCGTAGTTGGATTTGACCACGTTGGGCGAATGTTGTGATAAGTAATATAGCCTCCTTGCAAAAGGGTCTGAATTAAATAGCATGATATCAATATAACTAGAATTTTTTGTACTGCTGCCATCATTTCATTACTGAAAGGATTTCTAGCACTATCACATGCTGTTATCCCAGATGGAATAGGTGAATTAGCCATCTATAGACCATTTCCTTTCAGATTTCCTGAAATGTTACTAAAGAGGCTTGAATGAGAGTTGGTGTTAGTCCCATCAACCTGAGCAAAAGATTCTAAGTTTATGAGATTATGCAAAATAGTATTAGCATTTGATGTCATCATTGATGGATGGATATAATTCTGAGTGTTGGATTATAAGTGCAGTTGGAGGTCATGATTCTGAATAGTATTATGTTCTTGTTTGCACCATCCAGCTGCAGCCCTTTGCTGACTATATAAAGATGCTGCATGTGGATTTGTTTGATGTTGAAATGCAATTATCGACCATCTGGCGTGCTCATGTGGATAACTGGTTAAGGTGTCTGCTTTCTATGAACTAATTGTGTTGCTTATTTCATCATCTTTACAATGACCATCTACACTTGGATCAGATAGCTCCGCATCCTTGATGCGCTTTGCAGCAGCTCCTCCTATGTCAAAGTTTGTCACATCATTGATACCTCTGAATTTGATGGAAGCGATGTCATAGGCTTCAGCTGCCTCTTCCTGTGAACCTATGAAATTAAGTGAATTCGTTAATAAGTATATTCATCATTTCCCTAACAAGCAAAGAGCTTGAGAAATCTCAAAACACCTTAAAGGAGCATAAAGCCGTCGAGATCTAGGTATTTACATAAAATGATACTTACTAAAGTTTCCCATATACAAATCTTTGTTTCCAACAGCTCTTCCTATTCGGGCCTGCCACCTTCCATGTTATTGATGGATGGTAGGTGTTCAATACAAAATGATTATTAGCACTGAAATCCTAAATGACTTATAGTGAGCTTCAATATTAGGTGCATATAATTATATAGAGTGCAACTTCCAAAAAATGTGCACTAATTCACACGGCTAATGCAAGTTATAGAAAATTTAACTTGGACTAATAAATTTTCTAATACCTATGTGAACACTGTATGATTTAATGTTTTAGCCTTCTGAATTCAAAAATACACCCTCATAAAGGATGACACCATTTTACTCCGAATATCTTTTGATTTGATGAATTTAAATTCAGGTTTGATCTTCTCTGTATGGATATGAAAAGTTTCATCCTTAAATCACAATATGTACCTATAATGAAGAACCAATCGTGAAGCAGGTAACTGATCTTACAGACTGAAGTAGTGCCCTTATAAATAAGGCGGTGAGAGTGGAATCATTGTTGAAAAATGTTATTTTTGATAGCTGCCAGTATTGGATCCCTTTTGAACATTACTGAATGGCTTAAGGTAAAAAAAAAATGCTTTTCATCCATCTCTAAATGTTTTTTAATGAAATAAAAAACAAGTTTATTTTAATAACCTATTTAGGCAATTTGTAGCGATTAATGTCATTTCATTATTTTGCATATAAAGCATGGTATTATTTGAGCCCCTAATTTGATTTTGTGAAGTCACAATCCATGCATTGCTCAAGTAAATTGAAATTGAAGAAACTCCACTAACAAAGAAAATATGTTTTCCGGTGAAAGTTGTTTACTTTCTCAACACCTTCATAACATTCTTTTTCTAAATTATAAAGCCATTCCCATATTCCCATGGTGGTGTTATAGGAGAAATATTTGAAACTACTTCTAAGAGTTATGTTCTTCTATCAGCGAGCCATCCTCTTCTTAGATGTGCTTATATGGACAAATTCAGTAACTTTTATCTTATCGTAAATTCAGTGAATTGGCTCTTGAATTCCTATTACCAATATTAAAGAAACCAAGGAATGTGTTCCAAATTTTCCCTCTGAACAATGGAATGAGGGAACTAAAAAGAAACCTTATCCACTTCATTGTTTATGAAGTGCTTCCAAGTATTAAAAAACATGTCAAGGCATCCAAGGAAGCTCAATTTTCAACTACTTCCAGAAACTGCAAGCTCATCACGATATTTTGAACGTCCAATTTTGGGTTTCTATCTACCAGATGGAAGAAAAACCTTGAATTGTCACTGGATTCCTACCCTCCACATTCTTATGGAATTCGAGACATAAAAATATAATATTCATTAATTTAAAATTCAGTTAGCCTAACAAGATTTTTGAAGTACGATAGAGCATATTAATCTATGGAGCTTTTAGAAGTTTTAGGTAAGAAAGATTTGAAAAACTATTTTATGTTGAAAATTAGAGATATTATAGAGGAACCCTATAGGTTTTTTTCTGGAGGTTTACTGCCAACCATTGTTTGCATTTATTGAATGGTGGTCCAGTCAAAAGTGGCAAGACAGTGACATCATAAACAAGGAATATTCTCTGGCAGATTAATTTTAGTCCACATCCTCAACCAGTATTATTTTTTAAAACTCAAATGTTTTGAAACAAAATCAGGCAACAAAGACACAATTCAAATGTTGTTCATGTCCCTCCCTCATTCAGAATTTTAGTATAGTTTGTAATTACACCAAAATCTGCTCTATATTGATCCATCGATAATCAGATATAATAGTATGCCATTAGTGATGTCCTCGAATCTCTCATTATTTTCTATTTTAACTCGCTTTAACTCACCTTGTTCATTAATGGAATCTTCAGATGTCTGTCTTTTCTTCTGTGTCTTATTTATGGGTTGTTTTTGTGACTCAGATTGTGAATAAGAGTCTGGTAAAATTATTCTTCAACACAACTTCGTGAACGAATTAATGTAGATTCTCTTCTCTCATCTCCTTCTTAGCACAGCTCAATTGGCAGCTATGTTGAGCATTAAAAATGAAACAAAAAAACATAGAAACGAAAGGAAAATTCTCCTCCAATGCAAATAATACATGTAATGGGTATGTTGCCATAAATTAATTTGTAATATACATTAACATTATTTGTAATATAAATTAATTATCTGGCATTTAAATTTATTTTCTGGTGAATTGTCCACATTTTCTTAAATAGAACATTAGATGTAGATTCATCTTTCGTTTAAAAAATTTAATTTTCAATTACATTTCTTAATGAAAACATGTTATTGAGTACGTTATGTTTCAAAAGCAATTCTCAATTACATTTCTTAATGAAAAGATGTCGTTCCATATTTTATGTTTTGAAATGTGAAAATTAGATATGATTTTTTCAAATTAAAATAATATTTTAAACTCAATAATTCATTTCTAATACTTAATTAATATACTTAATAAAAATTACTATTTTAATTTAAAGATTTAAATGTTTTAAAAATGAATACATATTTTTATAATTTTTATCAAATAAATTTTCTTCATATATATGTTAACGTTAGCTGTAGAAGCCTTTGAGAAAGCTAATCTTATGTTTTGAAGGTGAGGCATTCCCAACAAGGAAGATTAGAGAGTTCAGTCACATTGGTTCCAAATAAATCGCACTGTATGCTTCCATATGGCCAGCATAATTTCATTTAACTGAGTCCAGATTATCAAAAAATTGGAATGCAAATTTCAATGTTTTTAATCCTTATTAAATTGTTCTTGGCCGGCAGTGGTTGTTTAGCTATGGTAATTAATATCAATTATATATATTATATTTGTCTTATGACATAATTTTATGTTCTGATAAATAAGAATAAGTTAAATTCTATGATATCTAGGGTAATAAAAAAAAAAATCTGTTCTTTGTATTTTCATACCACCAAATGTGTAGAGACAATGGCTTTGTGTGCGGCAAAAAATATGTAAGTACTGAGCCGCAACATTTAGACCAAAACCATAAGAGAAATATTGTCGAAAATGAATATAATACTGCAATGACCAATCCACAATACCTGGCCATGTTTGCATGGCATAACATCCCACAAAAATAATCTTACAAAGGAACATCCACCATAGCAGAGCATCATGATATGTACCATGAATATAGGAATTGCGCCCTAGAAGCCAGGTGCTATTACAGTGCACCGCGCATTTGTTTAACAAAATTAGATTCTTTTCTAAGTTAAAGTAGCATTATATTAGCACTTGGATTTTCTATCCCTTTGTCTCGGTGATCAGAGGTTAACATGGATATATGGATACATGTTTATCAGTTTGAACTCAATCTATTTTTAATTCCATACATATTTTTTTATCATAAACATGATTGCAAATAGAAAACTCCCCTTCTATATTTGATTTATTCAGTAGTTGTTGGCTATTTCTGGGTTTGTATGATATGAGCTCCTGCAATTATTTACGTGCATAGATTAGTTGTACATTTTTTTAGGTTTCTACCAACTAAAAATAATTTGTATCAATTGATATTGGAATAGGAAATTCGAAGGTCTATGGCCAACCTAATCCAAAGGAAGAAAGGGGATTCAAGCATTGGTAGTTCTACTCATGATTTTCTAGGACTGCTACTCATTATCTTCTAGGACTCATGTGAAACGCCAAGGATGGAAGTGCTGAAAATCAGGGCAATACGAATAGCTCTTCTGCTATGAAAATCCATGATATGATGGAGGAATTCAAGACTTTCTTCTTTGTTGGCAGGAAAACGAATTCGAACATGCTAACTTGGACAATGGTTCTTCTAGCAATCCATCATGACTGGAAAGAAATGGCTTGAAAGGAAGTTTTGGAGGTATGCGGGAAAAATATCCCAGATGGAAACGCTGTGAGCACACTCAAAATTGTAAGACATTCCTCTCATTAATTACACTTATCGTATTATTTCTCTCTTTAATTAAACTTCTCTCTCTCAATTTTTTTTAATGTTTTATAAGCGTTAGATATGGAGGAACGTGATACATCCCATTCAACTGGACTCTAGTATATCTCACTTCTCTCGCTTCGATTGAATTTTTAAATTATTTCAATTATACTGAATTGAAATTATACCATGACTATAATGAATTGGGATTTTTTTGTGACAAGATACCATGATTCGCATATGTTCTCTCTATGGCTATACTTGTATTTACATGATATACAAATGGTAGATCGGCATGTTTTGGTGTGAAACATCTGCAATTATGATATTTTGTAAGCATTCCACTAACTATTGAACTATTAGTATTTTACATTCTTTGTTATATTGATCTCTTGACTAGGTTTCCTTGTATGCATTTTCCCTTCTCCAGTACTATTCCGTTGGGTATTCCACTATCCAGTGCTACAAATTTATTAGTCACCCATGCAATCCTGGTGGGAACATTATTAGCATTATACTATTATTTTATTTAGCATCTTGTTTGCTTATACTAAGATGTGTTAGGGATCTTGTTTGTTATAACTTGATAATATGATATAAACGGGGTGTTAAAAATGGGTTGATAAAAAATGATACCTACAATATTTGGTGAAACTAGGGGTTTTCTTAATTGGAAAGGCATATTGGGAGGGGGGTTCAAAAATACAATTTATGACACATTTTCCAATATTTAGTGAAATTAGGGATATTCTTTAATATCATGCGAACGATCGTGCTATGTAACAAGTTCACTTAGTGAACCCCCCGTGTGTCAATAACTTGACCCTAGTTATTGGGAAGAAATTCCATAAACAATGTCCATTGTTGGGATCTTATCTTCTTCAAGTAGTCAGAATACAACTATTAACACATCATCAAGTTATGCATTGTCTTCAATATCCTTGTCCATGGGTTCTTCAGAAGAATACTCTAACATAACCTTGTTTTGTAGAGGATCTAAGTAGTCTATTTGTATCCTAACATCGATGCACAATGCAATCTAGGTATGTCCTTTAAACCTTATTGATGTACCTTCACCACCATTCCTCCTCTCCACAATCACTTCCGATGTCAACCCTCTTTATTGCAACCATTTTCTATCTAGCTCATAATTGTTATTTAACTTCTTCAATCCGTGTAGCCTCACCTCCTTGCTTCCTTTCTCATTGATCTCCTTCTAGAACTTCTCACTGTGTTCTATGACTATACGAATATGGTTTAAAGACCACCAATTAGTATCTCTACTCTCTTTAAGTCTTGTATGGATCTCTCACTATTTTTTACATCCTTCAAGATACTTATTCATTCAAACCATCATCATCGCCAATTATCTTGATCAACCCCACAACAAGATGCTTATAAACTACCATTTAAGGGTAAAATACCCTCTTCCACTTGCACCACTTTGACATAGGTAGGAATCTTGTTTAACAACTTTCTTTATGGTTCTCTTTGGAACTCCTCTTTGGCTCTTGAATAGGATTGGTACCCTTCTACCACAAACTCAACAGTCTACCTTTCCATCATTGTTTTCATCTAAAAATATATAGCTCGACTAACTAGGTGTTCAAACTGTCACACATATAAGCGCTACCAAATTTTCAAGGTTGCACTCAATTTTGTTTCTCTCTAACTATGACCTCACGTCTCCTCATTGATACATGCTTGTTGGGAACTCAACCCATAAAATCTCCTATTCATCCCTTGTAGTATTTTTTTATAAAAATATCTCTCGACTGTGATCCATAATTCAATCCTCATAATGTAGCTTCGTGTCAAATAAACTTTATGATTTTCACTTCAAACCAATCTTGTAGTTGTGATTTAGATAATATCTACTTCTCCTTGGTGAAATCCCACAATAATGATTAGCTCCCAACAACAAAATCGTTTGTTGGCACTAATTGGAAAATGAGGGTCCAAGTAGGAGTCCAACAAAGTCGAGTGTAAAGTCTAGTGTAATCTAGCATTGACATTGTCAATCCCTGTAATAATGAAGGTCTCACCAAAGGTGCATTGTCAAGACTTGTGATAGGTGGGGAGTGTTGTAGATTGAGGTTAGCATAGTCAACAACAAGCTAATGCATCAATAATCTAAGTTCATTCCATTACTTTTAGTTCCACAATAATTAGAGTCATGTTACTTATACATGAATAAGATAAGAACACGAGAACAATGACACATATACATCATCCAAATAAACCATGAACACAAATATAATCACAATACAAATTGTCGAATTATTCCATTAAAAATTAACCAATATATACATGGTTATTTTTCCAACATACCCAACATAACACCCATAAAATACACATTCAACCCAATAATTACACCAATAGGTGTTTATGTTTTAGAATTTGGGGTGGAGTAGCAAGTGTGTTTTTCTTAGATTGCATGAGGATGAGACAAGTGTACTGTCCAAATTGATTGTATGGGCGTCGTTCCAAATTCGAAATAAATAATACAAAAAAAAACTAGTAGTTGATACATGGATAACGGGTAGTGGCAGACAACCCAATTAACTAGAAGAAGGAAGCTGATAACAAGTAGTTGAGGCATATGCAATGGGTGATTACAACTATGCATGGAGAACAAGTGACAAATAATTTGTTCATGGCACTTAACTTATGACCTATGCTATAAGTTAAGTGGCCGTGCTAGTATAATAACAATAACATCAATAAACATCATCCAACCATAACAATAATAACCAACACTTTATGCAAGTCCACATATACAATTTATACAATTTTAATTCATATACAATTTTTACCAAATCAAAATCCTAACTAACTTAACAACTAGATCATCATGCAGTCCCACTAGACTGGTTGGTATTCAAGGGGTTTAGTTTGTTAGGGACACGGGGTTTGAAACTGGACAGTGGTGGGAGGAGACTCCAAAAAAATCCATCCATTCTAAGGGTTGGTGTGTCCTTGCGATCCTCAAGTGATTTTGACCACCGCTTAGATACTCTTGGGTCATGGTTCTTGTACCGAGAGGAGCGAGGTGCTCTACAACCAAGTATAGGGGAGATGATGTCACATAAGTAATGTAACCTTACATTATGAAAAATAAAAAGTAACTAAAAAAATATTCGTTGATAGAAGATTATGAAAAAAAAAATCATATTAACCTGTAAAATAAAAAATTAAAACTTAAACGGACACCTAGTAAAAATTCGAAAAAAAAAAAAAAAAAAAAGGAAATGCATTCTGTAAATAAAAGAAAGCAGGTCCGAAGTCATGGATAGAAATAAATAAGCCGAAGAAGAGAGATATAAGTCAATACAGTTGGAGTAGTTTACAAGTAAGCCGAAGAAGAGAGTGTCAGATTCTAATTCGACAGCAACAGCAATGGCAATGGCGAACTGATGACCTCCGCTGGCGTTCACACGATGCGTCATGTAGTGCAGCCATTGTGGCCGCCTTTGCCCGGGGTGAGTCTTCCGTTGAGATAACCGACGACCAGGGTTCGACTCCCACGTATATCATTAAGTTCCAGAACCAAGGCCTCACACAGGTAGAGATTTTTACTCATGTTGACAACTTTTGAAAACACAATTTTGAAGAGATAACAATAATACATAGAACATTAGATTGGATTATCATCTTTTGTTTGGAAATTTATTTACTGCAAAAGACACTAACTGTAAATACTCATTCATTCGTGTAGGTCAATCCCATAACTCAGTCGCAGCGGATGGTAAGGAGGTATGTTATGGGACAAGGCTCAACTGCTGTTTGGCAATGGTGGGAAACAAAGAAGATGTGTTGGCGAAGATATGATGACCAACTGGCTTCAAAATTTGAGACAGCATGGCTTGAGTCCAGATTCAGCCAAAGAGAAAATAAGCTGGGCTACCCAGCTGGCTTATTATTTAAAGGAAATGGTCAAGATTATTCTCTGTTATTTGAAGCAGATGGAATGCAATACAATGTAAAGACTACACGTTCTAGGAGTGTTCGAAGATGCATATATCTCCCAAATCAGCAGCCATCATCATCAGAGTCTCTGGAACAGGGGAGGAGTAATGAATCAGAGCAGTCCAACAGTTCAAAGGATGAGCATTCTTACATGATTGCATGTCCCAACCCTAATGACGGGGAAAATTGTTCAGTCTGCCTTTGCAGTTTGCAAGAAGATGAAGCTATAGAGTTGGTTAAATGTCACCATTATTTTCATAGAGAATGCATCACACACTGGTTTAAAACTCGTCCATCTTGTCCAGAATGTTTGACAATTTATGGTATGATTACGGGGAGACAACCTCCAGGTGATATGAGCATCCGATACATTCCAATAACAAGTCGACAGGGTCGGGTTGGCCTTCAGGGATATCCAGGCATTGATATCATTGAAATCATATATTCATTTCCAGATGGAATTCAGGTACTTATCATTTATGGTGACTTAAGGTTACAAATAAGAATATTTTGTCCATCAGTTTCATTAGATTACCATTTTCTAATTTTTTAAAATTGAAATCTTTGACAAGACGGCAGAGCATCCATCTCCTGGAAGACGGTACACTGGTACAAGACGGGTTGCTTACTTGCCAAAGACCAAAGAAGGAGAAGAAGTTCTTGAACTCTTGAAGATTGCCTGGAATCGTCGTCTAATCTTCACTGTGGGAACATCTGTGACAACTGGTATAAGTAACACAGTCATGTAAGTTCCATGTCTTTAAAGCTATGCAGTTTCTGATTTTTGTTTTTGATCAATGTTCCAGCATAAATAATGATATGCGTTTTTGGAAACCTAATTTGTACACAACCTTGGGCGGTTATTTGATTATGTCTTAAACAAGTTTTGGTATCTTAATCTAACTCATGTTCTGGTATCTTTAGCTGGGCTGGCATCCACCATAAAACCCAAAAATATGGAGGTTCCAGTAATTTTGGTTATGTAAGTGTTGTTTTCTTATTGCTTATTAGCCAAATTTAATTGTAATCTCAATATCAACTGTGTACTTCTCTGTTCTTTATTGAGGATTGTAACTAATTTATTTATAGCAGTTTCTTTCAATGATATGTGAACTTTTCACTAAAACTACAAAATGCTGACGGTATAAAATTTGTATTTTGTCAGCCAGATGAGACATATTTTGACAGAGTGAAGCAAGAACTAGCGCAGGTTAATGTTATTTAAAGTGAGAGATTAATTGTTCCCAAACTGTGGCGTTATGGAGATGCATTGATAGTTCAGGCCCAGGCTGCCCATGCAAAGGTTTTCAGATAAAGCTGGTTAAAGTTATTGTTTAACTTAAATTAACAAACTATTATTCAATTTTGGAAAGAACAACCATAGCAATTCATTTTCCTTTTGTTCAAGCGTCACTGAACCATCTTGTATTCTACAAGAATTGTTTTGTTGTTAATTCTATTTCATATTTCTAAATACAGTGTAAAGAACAACCATATCAAATCATTTTCCTTTTGTTTAGTCGGTATCATGACAAGGAATATGCTAATATGGACTGCTGTATTGTACAAGAGAATTGCATTGTTGTAAATTCTATTTCATATTTCTAAATACCGTGTAAAGACCGTAGTAGTGGAGGAAGTGAAGGAGACGACGATCATGCTATAATATGTGAAAATGAAAGTACTGTAATGTAATAATTACGATATGGAAAAGATGTTTAAAAAATAATGACGATGATGATTGTTATTATCTACTGAAATCAATTTTGGTTTATTGGAACTTAAGAAAGCATTGTGAGAAAAGAACAGCTTTCCTAATTGATATTATCCACTAAAATCAATTTTGGTTTATTGGAATTTAAGAAAAAATTGTGAGGAAATAGAAGCATTCCTAAATTTTTTAGTTTTGACTAGTTAATAGGTTAGAAAGGTCAATCTATTTACAAATATCTTGAAATTGAGATTATACTCTTATATCACATGATGTTCTAGTGATTATTCAATGGTTTGTTTCACAATGGAGCTTGTGAGAATTATTTCTTATTTTAACAATGTTGATTTTCCTTTGTGCCTACCTCCTTTCTCCTTGAGTACACCTTAGGAGATTTCATGGTGTTAAGACATTACATGTGGTTTCATGTCTAATTGCTTCAATGTCTTTCGACACTCTCGTTCAAGGGAAATTAATTCCAATTTCTAATTTCATTTGCTACTATGTTATTTATTGTCAGGATGGTCACTAGTCAAAGCACAAACAATTTATTTGAAGGTCTTATTAGTATATTTAAAGAGATAATATCAAGTATTTCATATAACATGGAGAGGACACAAATCTCTAAGTAAACAAATTACCTTCATCTATGAGTTTGAGTTCTCCTTCGAACATTAATGCTCCCATATTTTCTCCTTCATCTACTATTATGATGCCTTGAATTATTAGATACATATTTTAATTTAAAATATTTGTTCTCATGCGAAAATAGAAATTAAATATAAGGGATCATATGTTATAATCCACAGGTTTTTAATCCCTTTTTCTCCATTTTAAGTTCTCATGCAATTGTTTACAATTTTCTCTTTCATATGCTAGTGTGTTATTAAATTTGGCACTAGTGTGCTATTCATATCATGAACACTTTATTTCAAGATCTCATTAGCATGTTGGAAGAGCTCAGTGATATGGATATATGAATGAGATCCTCATGCATTTAATGTAGCATGAATAAGATGCAAAACATTGAATAAACACTTACCTTAGTAAATAAATTATTCATAGCTTATTGAAGATGCTATCAACATTCTCTCTTACCCCAGTAAATAAATTGTTATTATAATATCTTGATTTATTTTATTCATATCATTAATATGAATTTGGGTGCTCCCATGAAGATGGGTAACACTTTTTGGCAAATAGAGGGTGCGAGAATGCAAAGAAAAAGAGCTTGATTGAGATTTTTGTAATCCCTTGATCGAGCTTTTAAAATCTCGGTCAAGGGCTTAACAAAGCACTCGCTTGAGCTAATATGATTGTGCTTTAAAGATCAATCGAGCTCTTGTAACTGTTGGTTCCTTCGTTTTGGAGTAGTCCAAGAGGTTGCAGAAGTAGCGGAATAAGACCATAAGTCGCAAAAAGTAAGGAAGTAGCGGAAGTAGTGGAAGAAGAAGAAGAGTAGCAGAAAGCACCGGAAGTTATGGAAACAAGGTAACCACTGCAATGGTTTTGGACAAGTTTTGGACCTTGTGTACACACCTATAAAAGGAAGAGGAAGATGGAAGGAAGAGTAAAAAAGAAAAAGAGAGATAACATGAGATAGTTCCAAGAGAATAGATTTGAGCCATCGGAAGCATAAGTATCTTGTTCTGGGTTTTGGGACTTGGGTCTTGTAATGGGTTTTGGGGGTTTTGTCTCGCAACGAGTAATTCCACAGCGAATGTAAGGAATGTGGTTGTGATCTATGAATGTACTGTGAGACTGATATTATAATGAAAGGAAATGTTGCCCCCTCCTAAATTTTGTTGAAAATGTGTCAATTATGTTTATGACATAGTCATCTATGTGATGATCTCTTGTTGATTAATGGTGTTTATTATGATCAATGAATGGTGGTTGTGTGTTACTATCGTTGTAGAATGATGAATTGTATTGTTATGTTTAATGTTGTAGCCTCATGCCACAACCATACATTTAACTAAACCTTCCTCTACGTCGGTCATGCCTATGCTTTGGGTGATACCTTCCCCCTTAATGGGATTGAATATGCCAACACACTAGAATACATCAACACCCTTTTAAGTTTTGATGGCCCATACATAAGAACCTTGGTCTTGATTTTCTGACAACAAATGGTTATGTTGTCGGGACCTGGTTATTAAACAATATTTTGTTAAATGTATGGCGGAATTGGTGATATCAAGTGAGATTCAAGACTAATTGGACAAAATGCTTGAATTTTTCGCAATGCAAGAGGTTTATTTATGAGGGTGGGAAGTAGCCAAGTTCATACACTACCTCTTTTATGGAGGATATTTTCTAGATAAATGCGAAGTATTGAGGTATGAGATTCTGGTAAAACTAGCAACGTGGTTACATCGAATTGTGGAAGACCTTGAGCACCGCAATAGGTAGAGGAGAATTGTCATTTGGAATGTAAGAAATGTAATAAGGTTTAACAAGCTAGATTTACCCTTGACTAGTGTTATTGACTTCTAGGTAGAAATCACTCAGTTTAGCTATATTACGGAATTCACAACTGAAAATAATCAATCCGCATCAAGAGATGAAGATGAACTTAAGAGAGGAGCTCATGGAAGGCTACTAAAATAAGTTCCCTTTGGGATCAAGACCTGGTTGGTAGAATTTTTGTTTTTTCCTTTATATTGAATTGGGATGGAGGAGTAAACCCCTCGTTCCCAAGGGAAAAAGTCGGGGTGATATTGCTAATTATGAAAGGTAGACAAACCATGGAGGGGATTCATAACGTAGAATCCAGGGCTAAGCGAGATGAAAAAAGAGCAATTATTAAAGAAAATTTGTTAAAATATTAGCTTAGAGAAGCATAGAGGAGAAGTACATAACTAGAAGAAAGCATAAGGAATGGGGAAAGTAGGGAAGAAAACCAATAAGAGCTACATCACGAAAGGAAGAGAGAGGAAATGACTAGCTCTAAACAGAGAGAACGAGGAATGAAATTTCCAGATAAGGATGTTTTGAGGAAGGTACAAGTGGAAGGAAGGATCATGAAGACCTATTTCCGCAAATCGAAGTTCTTCAGCATATGCGAGATTCAACCCTGAACATGGAGGAAGAGAATCAAGAGCTATCACGACCTATGGAAAATGGAAGTAATCCAAAAAGAGAACCCCTCATGGAAAAATGAATTGGAAGCAACAAAGCTAGCATTCCCCGACTAACCCCCAGGAGCCCTCAAATAATTTGGTAACAACTTCTAGTAATATTGTCTTAAAATTTTCGTGGTATAATCAGATGAGTAGTAGCATCAATATTTCTCAAAATAGTTGGTTAATAGGAGGAATTAGCAGTAGTTCTTGACAACCTAGTAGCAAAATTATAGTTCAACCTAGACCTCAGGTTTTTATACTAGTAGGAAACCCAACTACAAAACCAAGTACAAATAGTATGGAAGGAGTTTTTAAAGGACCTTCGTTAAGGTTCCCAAATTTTGGAGGAATGGGGAAGATGATGCAGCTCAACACTGGTTTTTGTGTGAAGCAATTTGGAATGTTAGGGCCACCCCAGAAGCATCAAGACTGATATAATTCTAGATAACCATATGTGGTAGATATTTACAATGGTATATGAGACTAGTTGAAAGGCAAGGTCAAAATGTGTTGGCCCCCACATTGGTGGAATCCAAGAACTTGTTCCTAGATGAATTTTCGTGACCTAAGTCAAAGAAGTAGGGTGTTGTGGAACTGCGAGAAATTCGACAAAGATCCGGGGAATCGGATTCGGTGTATGGTCAACAGTTCAGATATGTATTAACTAAGTTGGCATACCTTGTCCATGAGGCTCACAAAGATGAATGGTTTATCCAAGGGTTGTTACCGCTAATAAGGCTACCCTTATCACAACAAGTAATAGCCTACCCCAAGGTTGTGTTGGAGCAAGCAATGAAATTAATTGAGGCTATGGTGAACTATACAGACTCAATGGGGATGGGGAATTCATGCTCATCTAGTGAATTGGAAAAGAACACCATAAATTAGCACACGTATGTTGTACTAATTTCATGACAAGACATCTTGCCTCAAAATTCCCAAGATTACATGGAGGATAGGTTCCGCCAGGAGGACCATTAAACTCTGGGCCTACTGCAATAGTATCTCATAATTCTATGGGAAACCCATTCCATCCTATGGGAAGGTTGTCATATCCAGGACCCCCAATAAGATTTCCCAATGATTTTTGTGATACTTGTAGATCATTCTATCATCTTCCCTGACTGTGCTCGATGTATCAGAAATATTATGCAATTCCTAATAAAGTCTACTGTGAGTTTTGCATGTCCATGACATAGCATGGAGAAATGTAGAGTCTTAGATGCTCTTACAGAAAGTCTATATCGGTCCATATTCCAGGGTAAAGATCAATCATATGGGATGAAAGGAGAAGGAAGTGGAGGAGGCATTGAAGCTGGAAGGGAAGGAGGATTCAGAGAAGGGAGAGGATGCTTTGGATATGGAAGGGTAGGTCATCGCAAAGGGCCATTACAATGCTACAATTGTAATGAAATCATCCATTTGTCCCGTGATTGTCCTTTTCTGAAAAGATTGTTTGTACCTATTGTCACACCAACTCTCATATGATAGAAGAATGCCCTGAGATCGTTGAAAAATGGGAGGATTGTGCAAGGATACCGACAACCTTTATAAAATATGAAACTCAAGAAGAACGAACAACAACTGGTTCTGTGGTCTCCAGGAAGGTGCGAAAGCTGCGGTAGACCAACATCGACCAAACTCTATAGTAATTTATAAGGCAACAACTAAAAGACAAGTATGTCCTAATGCAGGAAAAAAGAGATATACAAGGAAGCTACAAACATGTTTGGTTGAATACCTACTCCGCTAGCCTGAGAGGGACATGGATTTCATTAGTAGTACTGGCCAGATAACCCAAAACTAAGGGCAAGGGATTGGGTACTAACTAGATGAAGTATTTTGTTCTTTTGTGGTTCCAGTTGTTTAAAGATATTTTGGCAAATGAAAAAGCTGCAAAAGAACTGCAAGGAACATTACACAACTTAGATAATATTGTGGAAAATGATGAAGAGATACATGCTCCACTCTCAAAGTGAAATACCCAGTCGGTGCAACAATGAGGAAGGAAGTGGACGGTTAATGAGTTATGTCTCATTGGGCCATACCAGATACTATCATACATTAATCCACAACTATGCTTCTATCACTGCCCCTTTGGAGAAACTATTAAAGAAGGTTGAGCTCTTCCAATGGAATGAAGAGTGTGAAAGTGCATTAAATACACTTAAAGATAAAATGGTAAATACCCCCAATTCTTGCATTCCCAGATTGGCAGAAAGACAACCGAGGATCACTAGATCCACTACGGTTCCAACTCGGCATGAAAACCTGAACTAGGAAAGATCAAAAGTATTCAAAAACTGGGGTTCACACTGGTATATGCTTGACCTAAAATAGAGTTCCACGCATCAATTCAGAAAGGATCATGTAACGTCCCCTCCCATCATACCAGCATGATAGAGAGGACGTGGTGCTAAAACTGGGCATCTAGCCCCATGAACTTTTAACTAAGCATTCACATAATATAAAAGTTAATATGGAACTGTATAATTATAAGAAAAACATAGGAGAAGTAATATCGATTACACATCCATCATACATTCAAGATATTCATCAAAATAAATAATTGCAAACTTAACACAAGAGAATACTTATCTGAACAAAGTAGTCCCAAGCAACCAGCTATGCATCTGCAATGTTCCACCCAACCATAGGCTAGTTGTGCTTATCAACCTCTTGATACAACTGCCACCCCCGAGCTGGGCATGATCTCTACAAGGAACCAGGGAACATCAGACTCACACATAGCCAAGCATACACCAAGATGAGCCAAGCCAATCTACAATTGGGTTTATCAGGCTGCTAGGAAATGGAAAGGAAGAGTTGCTAAGCTAGTGAGCTCAAGCATAGAGCCAGGGATACCTCTACAAGATCTATCTAGCTTGGCACCCACAATACCTACACACCCAGCACAAGGAAGTATTCTTCTCACTGTTGTACAGTCCCTCAAGCCATACCTTCCCCATCTAGTGCCCTCAGGGTGTGCATAGAAGAGTAGCCAAAGCCCTCTTGATCTTCTTGAGAGGTTGTCTCCCCCACTAGGTTTCTCAAGCCAATTCTGTCCACTACCACTCCAAGTTTCTTGCTCACAGGTTCAAATCAAAACAGGGATGCACATAACAGCAGAAGTATAAGTGTTGGGCATGAAGGAACATTTTACAGTGAGTTTCCCAAAGATGGGGTTTCTACTAGCCTAGAAAAACGTGGGAAGAACCAAAAACGAAATGGCAATTGGGGATTCAACCCTGGGGAGCAAAAACCATTTTCAAAAAAATGCCCATGGACATTCTGGAGCAAAAACGACCTCTATAAACCCCCAAAACATGACTCCCTTTCTCCTAGCTACTGTGCAACACAAAAACGAGCTCCTAGCTTATGGAAAATGCAGGAAATTGGTGAAAAACGTGATGAGGAAAGACCCAGTAGTTCAGACTGCGTGAGAGAGGAAAGACTATGGGTTCAGAATGGCTTTGGGCACCATTTCATGGGTGTTTTCTTTCCCAAGGAGACAAAATACGATTTCCCAGGTTGATGGCTTGCCCATGCACGAAATTGGCTGCCATACCTCTTCATTCCCAAGGCATTAACTGCCTCAACCAATTTCTGGAAGAATTAAATGATTAGGTCCATAACCCAAAATGGGTAGTTGGTAGTTTATGGGTTTTCTCATTGACACATGGATTAACACCATTGGCTCAAGGGTTTGAATAATTTCCCTCCCTATTCCTTGTAGAATCATGCCCCCATCTCTTTGTTGCATTGCATAGCTAGTTGTGGGTATTTTCATTAAAATTCGTATTCACATGATGTCTTATTTACATTGTGCCTATCTAGCACAAGAACCATAGGCATCTATTTTTAATTGCCGATACATAAAACGCTAAATCAATGGTGGGGCCTTGGCCTTGAGCTCCTCACCATGATTAAATTACAATATTTACATCATTTACGATTTAATGTAAAGGGGGTCAAAATGGGGACATTACAGATCACGTTGGTAACAACTTAACACAGAGGTTGAATCTATGCTAGATTAACATATCATAAAGATACAAAGGAATATGCTAGATCATCACTGCATAAGATAACAAAATATTGAACCAGAGATATGGAAAAATAATAATAATAATAATATAGAACAGAGGTAAATGCTGTTGGACCATCGTAGATCGATTCGCAGAGTCTATGGCTTAACCTACACTACAGTTAATAGAAATATTGCAGAGGCACATACCTTACACAGGGTGTATACTCCTACCAACCAGATTGGATCAAACATTTACAGGGTGTCTACCTCTACCAACCCCCCACACGCTGGATTACATCGGCGGGCCTTTACATACCCTATGACAGATATATATATATATATATATATATATATATATATATATATATTATTTCACTTTCGTTTTGACATTTCTTAGGAATCAGCTTTTGGTTTGTTACTTATATAATATATAACACTTCTTTTGATCTTTTACATGACTTACCGTCCGACCCAACCTAGTTAGGAAGGAAAAGGACAAGTGCCTTCATTCTGTAATTCCCTGACTAAGCTTCAACACTTGGCGATTTCGAATTTTTCCCACTATCTATCAAACTGCCAAGGTTTGTAATTACCTAGGAGTTCACTTCACTTGGAACATGACAATTACCACAATTTCTGCTTCCATCGATGATAAATAAGGGAAAAGAATAATAATTAAATAGAAATCCGATTACGATCAGATCGAAACATAGAATAATTCAAAACCCAATCCCATCGATTTGGAATTTACCTCTGTTCTATATTTTTTTTTTCCATATTTCTGGTTCAGTATTTTGTTATCTTATGTAGTGATGATCCAGCATATTCCTCTGTATCTTTATGATATGTTAGTCTAGCATAGATTCAACCTCTGCGTTAAGTTCTTACCAACGTGATCCTTTCTGAATTGATGCGTGGAACTCTGTTTTAGGTCAAGCGTATACCAGTGTGAACACCAGTTTTTGAATACTTTTGATCTTTCCTAGTTTAGGTTTTCATGCCGAGTTGGAACCATAGTGGATCTAGTGATCCCCGGTTGTCTATTGGTTGAGATTGAGATTATATTTTTATATCACATGATGTTCTAGTGATTGTCCAATGGTTTGTTTCACAATGGAGCTTGTGAGAATTATTTCTTATTTTAACAATGTTGATTTTCTCCTTCATCTACTATTATGATGCCTTGAATTATTTGATATATATTTTAATTTAAAATATTTGTTCTCATGCAAAAATAAAAATAAAAATTAAATATAAGGGATCATATGTTATAATCCACGGGTTTTTAATCCCTTTTTCTCCATTTTAAGTTCTCATGCAATTGCTTACAATTTTCTCTTTCATCTGCTAGTGTGATATGGATATATGAATGAGATCCTCATGCATTTAATATAACATGAATAAGATGCAAAACATTGAATAAACACTTACCTTAGTAAATAAATGGTTCATAGCTTCTTTAAGATGCTAACAACATTCTCTCTTACCCCAGTAAATAAATTGCTATTATAATATCTTGATTTATTTTATTCATATCATTAATATGAATTTGGGTGTTCCCATGAAGATGGGTAACACTTTTTGGCAAATAGAGGGTGCGAGAATGCAAAGAAAAAGAGCTTGATTGAGATTTTTGTAATCCCTTGATCGAGCTTTTAAAATCTCGATCAAGGGCTTAACAAAGCACTCACTTGAGCTAAAATGATTTTTCTTTAAAGATCAATCGAGCTCTTGTAACTATTGGTTCTGTCATTTTGGAGTAGCCCAAGAAGTTGCAGAAGTAGTGAAATAAGACCATAAGTCGCAAAAAGTAAGGAAGTAGTGGAAGTAGTGGAAGAAGAAGAAGAGTAGCAGAAGAAGGCCAAAAGTTGCAGAAAGCATCGGAAGTTGTGGAAACAAGGTAACCACTGCAATGGTTTTGGACAAGTTTTGGACCTTGCGTACACCTATAAAAGGAAGAGGAAAATGGAAGGAAGTGAAGAAAAGAAAAAGAGAGAGATAACATAAGATATTTCCAAGAGAATAGATTTGAGCCATCAACAACATAAGTATCTTGTTCTGGGTTTTGGGACTTGGGTCTTGTAATGGGTTTTAGGGGTTTTGTCTTGCAATGAGTAATTCCACGGGGAATGTAAGGAATGTGGTTGTGATCTATGAATGTACTGTGAGACTGATATTATAATGAAAGGAAATGTTGCCCCCTCCTAAATTTTGTTGAACATGTGTCAATTATGTTTATGCAGTCATCTATGTGATGATCTCTTGTTGATTAATGGTGTTTATTATGATGAATGAATGATGGTTGTGTTTTACTATCATTGTAGAATGATGAATCTTATTGTTATGTTTAATGTTGTAACCTCGTGCCACAACCATACATTTAACTAAACCTTCCTCTACGTCGATCATGCCTATGCTTTGGGTGATACCTTCCCCCTTAATGGGATTGAATATGCCAACACACTAGAATACATCAACCCCCTTTTAAGTTTTGATGGCCCATACGTAAGAACCCTGGTCTTCATTTTCCTCCAACACATGGTTCTGTTGCCGGGACCTAGTTATTAAACAATATTTTGTTAAATGTATGGCAGAATTGGTGATATCAAGTGAGATTCAAGATTAATTGCACAAAATGCTTGAATTTTTTGCAATGCAAGAGGTTTATCTATGAGGGTGGGGAGTAGCCAGGTTCATACACTACCTCTTTTATGCAGGATATTTTCTAGATAAATGCGAAGTATTGAGGTATGAGATTCTGGTCAAACTAGCAACATGGTCACATCGAATTGTGGAAGACCTTGAGCACCGTAATAGGCAGAGGAGAGTTGTCATTTGGAATGTAAGATTTATGTAATAAGGTTTAACAAGCTAGATTTACCCCTGACTAGTGTTGTTGACTTCTAGGTAGAAATCACTCAGTTTGGCTATATTATGGAATTCGCAACTAAAAATAATCAATCTGCATCAAGAGATGAAGATGAACTTAAGAGAGGAGCTCATGGAAGGCTACTAAAATAAGTTCCCTTTTGGATCGAGACCTAGTTGGTAGAATTTGTGTTTTTTCCTTTATATTGAATTAGGATGGAAGAGTAAACCCCTTGTTCCCAAGGGGAAAAGTCGAGGTGATATTGCTACATTGTGAAAGGTAGACAAACCATGGAGGGGATTCATAACGTAGAATCCAGGGCTAAGCGAGATGAAAAAAGAGCAATTATTAAATAAAATTGGTTAAAATATTAGCTTAGAGGAGCATGGAGGAGAAGTACATAACTAGAAGAAAGCATAAGGAATGGGGAAAGTAGGGAAGAAAACCAATAAGAGCTACATCACGAAAGGAAGAGAGGGGAAATGACTAGCGCTAAACACAGAGAACAAGGAATGAATTTTCCAGATAAGGATGGTTTGAGGAAGGTACAAGTGGAAGAAAGGATCATGAAGACCTGTTTCCGCAAATCGAAGTTCTTCAGCATATGCGAGATTCAACCCTGAACATGGAGGAAGAGAATCAAGAGCTATCAAGACCTATGGAAAATGGAAGTAATCCAAAAAGAGAACCCCTCGTGGAAAAACGAATTTGAAGCAACAAAGCTAGCATTCCTCGACTAACCCCCAGGAGCCCTCAAATAATTTGGTAACAACTTCTAGTAATATTGTCTTAAAATTTCCATGGTATAATCAGATTAGTAGTAGCATCAATATTTCTCAAAATAGCTGGTTAATAGGAGGAATTAGCAATAGTTCTTGACAACCTAGTAGCAAACTTATAGTTCAACCTAGACCTCAGGTTTTTATACTAGTAGGAAACCCAACTACAAAACCAAGTACAATCAGTATGGAAGGAGTTTTGAAAGGACCTTCGTTAAGGTTCCCAAATTTTGGAGGAATGGGGAAGATGACGTAGCTCAACACTCGTTTTTGTGTGAAGCAATTTGGAATGTTAGGGCCACCCCAGAAGCATCAAGACTGATATAATTCTAGATATCCATGCATGGTAGATATTTACAATGGTATATGAGACTGGTTGAAAGGAAAGGTCCAAATGTCTTGGCCCCCACATTGGCGGAATCTAAGAACTTGTTCCTAGATGAATTTTCGCGAACTAAGTCAGAGAAGCAGGGTGTTGTGGAACTGTAAGAAATTTGACAAAGATCTGGGGAATCATATTCGGTGTATGGTCAACGATTCTGATATGTATTAACTAAGTTGACATACCCCATCCACGAAGCTCACAAAGATGAATGGTTTATCCCAGGGTTGTTACCGCTAATAAGGATACCCTTATCACAACAAGTAATAGCCTACCCCAAGGTTGCGTTGGAGCAAGCAATGAAATTAATTGAGGCTATGGTGAAATATCTAGACTCAATGGGGATGGGGAATTCATGCTCATATGGTGAATTGGAAAAAGCACACCATAAATTAGCATAAATAATTGAGAGGATTCAAGATATGAATACACCAAAAGCACAATGGCCACACGTATGGTGTACTAATTTCCTGACAAGACATATTGCCTCAAAATTCCCAAGATTACATGGAGGATAGGTTCCGCCAGGAGGACCATTAAATTATGGGCCTACTGCAATAGTATCTCATATTTCTATGGGAAGCCCATTCCATCCCGTGGGAAGGTTTTCATATCCAGGACCCCCAATAGGATTTCCCAATGATTTTTGTGATACTTGTAGATCATTCTATCATCTTCCCTAACCGTGCTTGCTGTATCAAAAATATTATGCAGTTCCTAATACAGTATACTATGAGTTTTGCATGTCCATGACATAGAATGGAGAAATGTAGAGTCTTAGATGCTCTTACAGAAAGTCTATATCGATCCATATTCCAGGGTACTGATCAATCATATGGGATGAAAGGAGAAGGAAGTGGAGGAGGCATTGAAGCTGGAAGGGAAGGAGGATTCAGAGAAGGGAGAGGATGCTTTGGATATGGAAGGGTAGGTGATCGTAAAGGGCCATTACAATGCTACAATTGTAATGAAATCATCCATTTATCCCGTGATTGTCCTTTCCTGAAAAGATTGTTGTACCTATTGTCACACCAAATCTCATATGATAGAAGAATGCCCTGAGATCGTTGAAAAATGGGAGGATTGTGCAAGGATACCAACAACCTTTATAAAATATGAAACTCAAGAAGAATGAACAACAACTTGTTCTATGGTCTCCAGGAAGGTGTGAAAGTTGCGATAGACCAACATCGACCAAACTCTATAGTAATTTATAAGGCAATGACTAAAAGACAAGTATGTCCTAGTGCAAAAAAAGAGAGATATACAAATAAGCTACAAACATGTTTGGTTGAATACCTACTCCACCATCTTGAGAGGGACATGGATTCCATTAGTAGTACTAGTCAGATATCCCAAAACTAAGGGCAAGGGATTGGGTAGTAACTAGGTGAAGGATTTTGTTCTTTTGTGGTTCCAGTTGTTTAAATCTATTTTGGCAGATGAAAAAGCTGCACAAGAACTGCAAGGAACATTACACAACTTAGATAATATTGTGGAAAATGATGAAGAGATACATGCTCCACTCTCAAAGTGAAATACCCAGTCGGTGCAACAATGAGGAAGGAAAAGGACGGTTCATGAGTTATGTCTCATTGGGCCATACCAGATACTATCATACATTCATCCACAACTATGCTTCTATCACTTCCCCTTTGGAGAAACTATTAAATAAGGTTGATCTCTTCCAATGGAATGAAGAGTGTGAAAGTGCATTAAATACACTTAAAAAGAAAATGGTAAATACCCCAATTCTTGCGTTCCCAGATTGGCAGAAAGAATTCCATGTTCATATCGATGCATCAGGAATCGTACTGGGAGCTATACTGACTCAACCTAGAGAAGGGGAGAAGGACCATCATGTGTACTTTGTTAGCCAAAAGATATCTCAAGTAGAGCACAACTACACTACTACAAAGCGGGAGGGATTTGTTATGATATATGCACTGCAGGAGTTCTGACACTATCTGTTAGGATGTCCTTTCAAGTTCTTCAGGGACCATTCTACTTTGAATT
Source organism: Larix kaempferi (assembly GCA_027924585.1). Classification (NCBI taxonomy): domain Eukaryota; kingdom Viridiplantae; phylum Streptophyta; class Pinopsida; order Pinales; family Pinaceae; genus Larix; species Larix kaempferi. The sequence goes on from BSBM01000264.1 coordinate 2,472,914, forward strand.
TTTTGGTAAACAAGCTAGTATTAGAGGGAATAATATGCAGATGATTATTACTATTTCAAGAATCCTCATTTTAATTTGTCGTGAATCCAAGAAAACATAATCATGGACTAAATCATTTGTCTTGCATTGATTTTGGTGACACTAGTGACCCAATAGATGGTCAACTACTAGATGTGGCATTATTTTGAGTATATGTTGTTCCAGACCATGTAGACGACATTGCACTATTCCTCACCACGAGGAAGGCCCTCGATGATATTTTTCCCATGCAGAAGAAACACTTGGTGGTTAGAGTGGAGGAATAATAGTTGATTGTGAGACAACTATATAATATTGGAATTAATGGAATCTTGTGCAAGTGTGTCTTGGATCATGAATGTGAAATCATACTGCGGGAATTCCATGCAAGAGTTGTTGGAGGACATGTTGGCGGAAAGGGTATAGGAATAAAAGTTCTCCAAGATGGGTTATGGTGGCCTACACTCTTCAAGGATGCTAAGGAATACACAAGGAAATGCGACGTTTGTCAACATGTAGGAAGGCAATCCCATAGAGATGAACTTCCACTAAACCTAGTCCAGGCACTACAACCCTTTGATAAGTGGGAAATTGACTTTGTTGGACTGATTCATCCACCAACAAAGGATTCAAAGGATCGATACATAATTACAACGACAAATTATACAACAAAGTGGGGACTGATCAAGGATAGCACTTTCGGAACAACACTATTAAAGAACTAGCAACTGATTTCTTTGTGCCGCATCAAAAGAGTAGCTCGTATCATCCTAAGGTGAATGGTATAGTAGAAGCATTCAACATTTTTTTGGAAACAAGATGTCTAGGATGAATGCATTACAACTGTATTATGGGCCTACATAACTACTTTGAATATACTTCACAAGAAAACTCTTTTTCAGTTGGTTTATGGGAGAGAAGTAGTGGTTCCAACCGAGTTCATTATTCTGATTCTATATATTGCAAATGAAACCCATATGGAAGAGAATGAATCAGTTGTGAAATGTTTGGCTGAACTCATGGAAATTGAAGAGGCCTAGTTTCTCACGGGATATCATACTACGATATAGAAAGGGAGACCTAAATCATGGAATGAACACCACATCAAGAAGAAATAGTTCACTATAGGTGCCAAGGTCTTGTTATATGACAACAAGTTCATGAAGCACCAATGAAAACTATAGATGCATTGGCTTGGACCATGCGGAAATCAAAGACTTAGGCACATTAAAACTTACACAACTTGATGGTATTTTGGATCCTAGATAGGTGAATGGTGGATGCTTAAAGCCCTACATTTATTATTAGTGATCCCACAAAGGGATGCTCCTGTTTGCGGGAGATTGTTAGTTAGGAGTTAGAGTTTATTTATTTTCTCAAATCAGTTGTTTCAGTTTAGTTCAAGTGATGTTTCTTTCCTAGTCCCCAGTTTGTTCCATAGTTTCTTTTCAGTCACAAGTTAGTCAATAGCATTGTGGTCAGGGAGGGCCCCACCTTCCATTCTCATGTCCTAGAACATAGATCGAGTTGTAGAACTGTCTTAATATCATCGGTCGATGTGGTCGAGTATTGATCAAAGTGAATTCTTGCTCATGTGGACGAAGCAGTGACACGTACATCATTTATAGCAATGAATCATGATGGCTAATCATTAATCTTGGAAAATAGTAAGAATTTCCTACTTAAACATAGCAATTTTCAGCCTTTTGCACATTGTGAGAATTTTTCAAACTGACGCTCTTAGGAATCACTAAGCTTGCATTCAATTTTGTTTACCGTTGTCAAGAGAAACCATGGGAAAGGTGGCCACCACACAAGCTACATCTAGTAGGCCCCTTGATAAGGAGAAGGATATTGCAGATAAAACAACAGGATGACTAAAAGAATAACCAAGCACAAAAACAATAGAAACAAGAATTTTATCTTGGGAAACCCAATAGGGAGAAAACACAACCACCTTTGTATAGAGATTAATTCAGATATCAAGAATAAGAGAGACAATAAAGAGAAACTTATCCAAGTGTAATAGCCCTAAGAAACCCTTATCTAGCTACAATAGCGAACCTTTCTATCATGTCCCCATATTTTTCTATGGTCCATGGGCTAATTTTGGCCTAAGTCACCTAGGCAATCATTATTTAATTAATGAGCAAGTATGGAAACTACCTCATGAAAGATTCCTAAGGTTGTATTTGGGAATTAAATGGACAAGGTGGGCCCCCCATGTAGTTATTAATCCCATGACTAAGTCTAAGTAATTAATTAAATGAGAATTTAATTAATGGGGAAGTTTTGAGGCAATTACTATAGTGGTTATTAATTCTGAATTAATTAATTAAATTCTGATGTCTGAATTAATTCTGAGAATTATAATATTTTAATAATAAATGTTGCTAATAAATATTATCAAGTGGTGATGGTATTCCTAGTAAATTCGAATTGGTCAAGTAGGCCACACTTGCTTAAGTGATAAACTTCATAAAAGCGAAGGAATCTAATGGAGACAAGTTGGCAAGGTGAACCAAGAAGGAAACTGACAAAAGCTAGAAAAATCAGACAAAAGCAGAAAAGAGGAAAGTGAATAAAGTGGAATAAAACAAGAAAAGCAGTCAGAAAGGAAAGTAGCAAGTGCAGAAAAAGCTCCCTAGGGCCAACTTGCCAATTCAGTGAAGGAATGCAAAAGTAGGAAAGTGGAGAAAGCATAAAAGTTTCCTTTCTCCTCAAGGAATGCACCCTCATAGCTTTGGAGTAGAATGGGAAAGTGGGTAACCTACTCTCACAGGTCACCAAGCCAAGAAATTGCTCAGTATGTCATCATGAAGTTTATAAAAGAATCCAACCAACTCCATTTGACAACTTTTGATCATTTATGTTTTCTCATGAGAGCTCTGATGCTTCTCTAGTTGAGTGATGTGCCTCAATTGTGCTTCTTGGGTGATGTGCCCCAAGGCCCATAGTTTCCAATGAGTGTTGTGCAGGTCCATATCAATATATTGCAGCCATTAACATATGATTCCAGCCTCCATTGAAGATCCTCAGTTATTTGGAGAACAGGATTCCTCCAGCAATGATTCTACAACTAGTTTTGGTGAAGATTCATCCATTAAAGAAGATAGATCTTGGGAGTGCGCCCAAGAAATGAATGAGAGTTGGTACAACCATTTTTGCAGACATCAGAGGTTTTCAATATCAATAACCAACTTCATATCAGATCCATGCCTCTCTTCTCACTCATTCTCATATTCACAGCTAAATCTAGAGGAGTTTTCCCTAGAGGAGAGGGATGACTTAGTGAATGTGCCCCAGTCAAGTTTAGAAGCTCAGTATGCAGCAAATTATAGTAATATGACCTGTAGATGACCTGATCATAACTCCATAGCAGAGCCACAGTAATCTTCTAATTCTTCTCTTCATTCTCCATCAAATGTAATGAATATTTAGCCTGTGAGGCACTGTTGTTTTGGAAGGCAGTTAAATCAATAAAAGAAGAGTTCTAATATATTATTTTTGACCTGTATCTATTCATTATATTATATCAGAACATTATTTAATATCATAACAACGTTTATAATTTATTGGAGCAGTTTGATGGATTAAAATGCAAGACTAGCTAGTTGGGTGCTTATTCTAGATTAGTTTCACCATATTTACTGCTAAATATTTTCTGAGAATCCATTTTGCATTATGTTAGTTGGAGGAGGTTGATAACTCAGTATAATATCCATATCAGTCCCTGTAATAAGAATTTGGATGCTTTTAGCCTCGTTCTAGAAAGCCTATAATTTGTCTAGCTCAGTAGTCCACCATGTGCAATTAAGCCGCAAATTACTCCAAACCTTTCCAAGTTCACCTAGTCTTCATTCCAGAATATTTTATGAGTTAAATCACTAATAATATCTCTTCCCTCTACCCCAGTATCACCCTACCTGTCTAGTTTGCATATGCCAGCTTCCCAAGGAGCCTCGAAGTAGGCAACAGTGCACCATTATTGCTGAAAAGTGAATGGTTTTGGTACTTAGTACAAAGGACACATCTGTTCTGACCTTCAGACCTACTGCTGCACCTAATGCCATATATTTTCTAGAATTAAAAGTTCATCCTACCAAACTCACCTTGAGCCTTAGTCCCCTTCACTAACTACCCACCCTGCTCAGAAAATTGTTAAGAAAAATCACTAGTAATTTTGGTAAAAAAATTAAATTGGAGTTAATATCTTGGTCAAATATTACCAAGGATATTACAGTGGTATCAAAGCACTTTCCTTGGCTCAGCCTGTGGAAATTTAATCTTAGTGTAAAAGTAGCTCAACACTATTTTGAAATTGTAGTTGTGAAATTAGTTCCATGTCATGGAGGATTCAGACTTTGAGTTGTATGTGGAGGAAGATTATTTTTATGAAGAGCATGATAATTATGATGAGCAGTATGAAGAATACTGCAGATAGTATGAGGAAGAGAATCCCCAAGAAGTACCTTCCACAAGCATCTCCTGTGAGATCATGATGGGAAGAAGAGACTATGGTTATTTTGATAGCCCTATTTAGGAAAAATTTGCATGTTCCACAGTCAAAGGTCAACCTCCTATGGAAGAGTTAATGAAAGATATGAAAACTTTATTGGATGCATGTGACTTCACAAGAATTTTTGGATCTTCTTCAAGAATATCCTCCAAGAATCTTCATCCTAAGACAACCAAGGAGGAACAGGACCCAAAACCCAATCGTGAGATTGTTGACAAAAGGGAAGAAGAATCTACTGCAAGATTTTATGATGAGGATCTCAAGATCATCTCAGATGATATTAGTACTGTTAGGGGTGTTGAACCATATTTCGGATCAGATCTAAAAGTAGAACATAAATCAGATCCAAAGACACCACATTAGCTTCACAATGAAGTAGAAATTGACCACACATCAGTTAGATGTGAACTAGCAAAATCAGTTGTAGAACAAGGCATCATAACCCCACCCATTGAAGAGAGAAGCATGATGCAACGGTATGAACCACTTTCAGATTTTTGTACTGAATTGTGTCATGATGATGTTGCAGCCACATCAGAAGACAGTTACTACATAAGGGACTCCCTGGATGTTGAGTTTCATATCCTTGGTGATAAGGGTGGATGTAGTGACTAAGTTGAATCACTAGAAAGGTGTTTGCAGGATGCCTACATGGACGGAAGAGAATCTACTAAGGAATGTTTTAAGTGTGAGGAAGCATCTAAAGATGTGTACTCTCACATATATGTGGGGGACATGGAGATTCCCATTGATGAAGGTGTGGTGGGTGCAATATCCATGGGGAAAGAAGAAGTTCTAGCAACAACAGAAACTGAAAATGAGAAATTGATGGAAGGCCAAACCACCAACACTCCACCTCATAAGGAGGATAACATGACACCTAGTGAGTTATTAATTCTGATTTTTATGTGTCATTATTTCAATCTGATATGGCAACCACTTCTAGTGAAAAGTTCAGAGTGGTTGAGCTCCCTAGTGATGAGGTTCAGAATTCTAATGTTAAAAAGGAATGCAATGTCAAGGCTGGAATTTTGAGAGAAGATATTTCTGGTATACCCGAGATGAATGAGAAATTAATTTGTGGCCCAAATTATGTTGTTGAGGACCTAAGAGATGAATATATTGCAGCAGCAATATATGGATCAGATTTCCAAGCTTCGAGTGCACTGCATAAAATCAATCCGGGGATGGAAAATGAAGAGGAGGAACATCTGCAAGAACCTCATCTTCTTGCAGGGTCATTGAAGATGGATGAACAGAAGATCCAAGAGGCCTTGAAAATTCTCCATAACACTCATTCTTCAGTGTCAAGGTTGTGTTGGGAAGTTGCTTTAAGGGAAGATCAATATTTCTTTGCAGCCATGGACAATATCCAGAAAGCAATGTCCACAATCAAAGGTAATTTCTCACAATTGCTTTCAGATAAAAATTACATGTTTGATCTTGTTGAATTGTTGCGGGATGCATCATGGCATGATGAAGAAAGTATTTTCAGATATGAAAAAGAGAACTATAAGCTTAAATATGAATTGATGGCCACCCAAGATTCTTTGAGAAGCACTCAAAGTTCCCTCCAAGAATTCAAGACGGAGATGTTGTTGCTTCATGAAAATTTGCAAAGATCCTCCCTACCCTCCTACACACCATTCAATCAATTACAGTGGGGTAAAAGCATTCATGATCATATGGAGGAACATCATGAGATGGTGGATCATGAGGATCATTTATCTTTACATGTGCTTGAGGAGTGTGCAAAACAGTTTGATGAAAACCAAGCACCTGATCATTTCCTAAGGGAACTTGAGCTGTTCCTTGGAAACAGTCACTCTCCCATGGAAAAGTGGGATGAGAACACCCAATTTGGGCCAGCCAATAATGAAGAAGTTACAGCCATAAGTCTGATTACTAAAGGTTGCAAACATACCAAGAAGGTTCACATTCCTTCCCCACATGTCATGGATTCAACAATAACAATGGGGAATGAACAGTGGGTGAAGAATTTTTTCTTGTTGATGCCACATGTACCACAGGTGGATCATGATCTACTCCTATGGGAGATAGATCTTATTGCAACAGAGATGGCTGATTTTAGCTCATGTGAATCAGCAAGCAAGATATTCGATTCATCCATTGGATGGATGGATAGAGGAATCACAAAGAAAGGAAATCTCAGAGGTAAAAGGTTTTCTTGTTTCTACAATAAATGCTTTATTATAATTGGCATTGTCTCGAATTGTGAGCAGCAACAAAGGTATACTTTGCATCCATTTGATGTCACTCATCCACATATAGATTGGTTGAAAGATTACCTAAAAAACATGAAGTCTCCTTGCAAAAATGTTTCTGCTTATGGTCAAGGGAAGGCAGTTGAGCAAGCAAGTTGCCAAAATAGATTAATGGAACATTTTACTGGCAGAAGTTGGCCTATGTGGAGGGAATCCACATGCTGGGAGATCGGGAAAATGCAGTTGATACTTTGGGATCCTGGCATTCATGGGAGTGACAGATTGCCAAAGATGACAGGAAAATTTTGGTCCTTGCAAGAGAAACAGTGGGATCCGGGAATTCTACTCAAGTTATCATGGCTGGGTTGAAAATTTTGTTCTTTGCTGGTTAAATTGCAAATATAAATTACAGTGCAGTTTTTCTTCATTTTTTTTGAAGGCCCAAGTTTAATTTTCAGACTGCATAGTGAATGGGGACAATTATAATTAGAGTGGTGTAGCAAAAGATGGGTGGAATCCTGACATTGCTTGAGGACAAGCAATCTTAGGAAGGGAGGACTGCCATGTCCCCATATTTTGCTATGGTCCATGGGGTAATTTTTGCCTAAGTCACCTAGGCAATAATTATTTAATTAATGAGCAAGTATGGAAACTACCTCATGAAAGATGCCTAAGGTTGTATTTGGGAATTAAATGGACAAGGTGGTCCCCCCATGTAGTTATTAACCCCATGACTAAGTCTAAGTAATTAATTAAATTAGAATTTGATTAATGGGGAATTTAATTAATGGGGAATTTTTTAGGCAATTACTATAGTGGTTAATTAATTCTGAATTAATTAATTAAATTCTGAAGTCTGAATTAATTCTGAGAATTATAATATTTTAATAATAAATGTTGCTAATAAATATTAGCAAGTGAGCAAGTGGTGATGATATTCCTAGTAAATTTGAATTGGTCAAGTAGGCCACACTTGCTTAAGTGATAAACTTCATAAAAGCTAAGGAATCTAATGGAGACAAGTTGGCAAGGTGAACCAAGAAGGAAACTGACAAAACTTGGAAAAATCAGATAAAAGCAGAAAAGAGGAAAGTGAATAAAGTGGAATAAAACAAGAAAAGCAGTCAGAAAGGAAAGTAGCAAGTGCAAAAAAAGCTCCCTAGGGTGCACTTGCCAATTCAGTGAAGGAATGCAAAAGCAGGAAAGTGGAGAAATAAGAAAAGTTTCCTTTCTCCTCAAGGAATGCGCCCTCATAGCTTTGGAGTAGAATGGGAAAGTGGGTAACCTACTCTCACAGGTCACCAAGCCAAGAAATTGCTCAACAGGTTATCATGAAGTTTATAAAAGAATCCAACCAACTCCATTTGACAACTTTTGATCATTTATGTTTTCTCATGAGAGCTCTGATGCTTCTCTAGTTGAGTGATGTGCCTCAACTGTGCTTCTTGGGTGATGTGCCCCAAGGCCCATAGTTTCCAATGAGTGTTTTGCAGGTCCATATCAAGATATTGCATCTTTTAACATATGCTTCCAGCCTCCTTTGAAGATCCTCAGTTATTTGGAGAACAGGATTCCTCCAGCAATGATTCTACAACTAGTTTTGGTGAAGATTCATCCATTGAAGAAGATAGATCTTGGGAGTGCACCCAAGTGATGACTGAGAGTTGGTATAGACATTTTTGTAGACATCAGAGGTTTTCAATATCAGTAACCAATTTCAGATCAGATCCATACCTCTCTTCTCACTCATTCTCACATTCACAGCTAAATCTAGAGGAGTTTTCCCTAGAGGAGAGGGATGACTTAGTGAATGCGCCCCAGTCAAGTTCAGAAGCTCAATTTGCAGAAAATTACAGTCATATAACCTGTATATGACCTGATCATAAATCCATATTAGAGCCACAGTAATCTTCTAATTCTTCTCTTCATTCTCCATCAAATGTAATGAATATTTAGCTTGTGAGGCACTGTTGTTTTGGAAGGCAGTTAAATCAATAAAATAAGAGTTCTGATATATTATTTTTGACCTGTATCTATTCATTATATTATATCAGAACATTATTTAATATCATAACAGATTTTATCATTTATTTGAGCAGTTTGATGGATTAAAATGCAAGACTAGCTAGTTGGGTGCTTATTCTAGACTAATTTCACCATATTTACTGCCAAATCTTTTCTGAGAATCCATTTTGCATTCTATCAGTTGGAGGAGGTTGATAATTCAATGTAATATCCATATCAGTCCCTGTAATAAGAATTTGGATGCTTTTAGACTCGTTCTGGAAATCCTATAATTTGTCTAGCTTAGTAGTCCACCATGTGCAATTAAGCCCCAAATTACTCCAAACCTTTCCAAGTTCACCTAGTCTTCATTACAAAATATTTTATGAGTTAAATGACTGATAATATCTCTTCCCTATATCCCAGTATCACCCTACATGTATAGTTTGCATATGCCAGCTGCCTAGGGAGCCTCGAAGTAGGAAACAGTGCACCACTGTTGCAGAAAAGTGAATGGTTCTGGTACTTAGTGCAAAGGACACATCCGTTCTAACCTTCAGACCTGTTGCTGTTGATGTATATGTAACTTTGGAATGTATTTCAGATATATGTATATTTTATTCCTATAGAGATGTTATTATTCCTCTATACGGAAGTGTTGTCATTTATATTGTAAGTGTCGTAACTTATACTTGATGGGTTATTAGACAAACTTGTTGGGGTCGGCCCTGTATAATCCATGTGGGTCAAAGGGTTATTAGACCACCCTATTGGGGGTCGGCCCAGTCAACATTATGTTATGTGGTTAAGTTAAGGCCGACCTAGTAAAGGTTATTAGGCAAGTCAAGTCAAGTATAAATAGAGTGCGGGAGGCACTCTATTTGATCATTCTATTTTCGCATACACTCTTTGGAGAGTGGCGCACTTGTGGAGGAGGAGAAGATGCTGCTAGGAGATGTCTATCTCTTATGCTTGGGTTGTATCATTGCTCTATCTATCTCTGAGGAATTTATTGGGGTTTTTCACCTTTATGGTTTTCCCCAAGTAAACGCTGTGTCTCTTGTGTGCTTGCATTATTGTGTCCATGATTGATATGCTGCAGATATGTTGTACATGTTGTTCTCTTAGTTAAGATCCTAGATCATATTGAAGTAAATTCTGAAAAACTAACATGGTGTCAAAGCTAGCCTGAAAGAAGGCACGGTATAGCATGTATGACACTTGTTTCACTTGCGATGCTAGGGCTTGATATAGCAAAAACTAGTCATCGTATCACTTTCGCTATAAATCCATTTTAGAGAAGTTTTTGGATCTGAAACTTTTACAGCTCGAATATCAGATCCCCATGTACCTTGTGTCCAAAGGAAAACTTCTAATTCACTGTAATTTGTGTTTTATGATCTGTATAATCTAGGGTTGCTGCCTCTTCCAGATCTGAGTCATAAACAGGTGACCTGGGAAAAAAGGTCATAACTTGGGCTAGGAAGCTCCAAATGAAATTTCATAAAAAGTAACAGGTATTTCATGGACTGTAATTTCTCCGATAACTTTTTTAGAGGCCGAAACTAAACCAGGGACACGTGGAACGCCGTACAAGTTCGCTCTCATGTTTTATCCCATAAATAGGTCACGTTGCAACACTTGCTCTCTCTCAAAGAATCCAATTGAGGTCAGACCTATGGGGTTGGAAATATGACAGGTCGGGATACCACAGGTAGAAGTTTCAGACCCTGTGGATTCGTAATTTCAGAGTTACACCAGAAAAAATCAGGTGCATGTTTCTGTCAAAACAAAATTGGATTTTGAGCACCTTCATTCATGGCTCCGGGAATTAGGGTTTCGGAGAAAGTTGGTATTTTTGTAATCAGATACCACGGCTGAATGCTACTCATCAAAATCGAAATTTAGAGACCAATATCAAATTTTTGGTTGGGTAGAAGGCCGGGCTTGATCAAACCCTAGTTCGAGATTTTGATCGGAAAAGTGGAAAATTAGGGCTTCTGCAAAAGTTGGAATTTTTGAATTCTGTGACCATGGCTAGAAGCTCCTCAGAAAAATCAAAATTTAGAGCTTTGGATCAAACCTTTTGGTTGGGCAGAAGGGTGGGCTTTATGAAACCCTAGTTCGGGATCCTGTCCAGAAGATCCAGAAGTTTCAAAGGCAATTTTGAGGGGTGAAACTTTACAGTTTTCAAATTCTAAGTATATCGGCTTGATCAACTCATCAAGGTGCATCTTTCTATCCTTTCAGAAGTTTGAAATTCAAAGTTTGAATTTTTAGGGTTTCTCTGACAAACCCTAATCCAGCTCCAAATCCAGTTCCTGCAAATCAAGTGGATTGGGTTAATCCTAGAAGAGAATGGATTGGTCACCTGCATAAGTGAAGAAATTCCTGTTTCAGAGGGACATGAGGCTAAGGCCTTACATAAGAAGATTACAAGCAATATCGACAGGTATGACTTATCCAAGTATGTCTCAAGATTTGTTCATGATTAAGTTTATGGTATGTTTGTCTTTATATTATTACGGTTAGTACAATCTTGATTAAATTTAGACTTGTCGTATCACCTTAATAAAATTATGAATGCATGATAGAAGATATTCATTGATTAGGGTGTTGACACTTATGATTGTACTAATGCATTATGGTGTTGTATGAGGTTTATGTTGTCCGCTAACATGAAAGGTACACCAATAAAGACAAATCATGTTCTAGTTCAAGAACATATGATCATGGTGACATGAAGACAAAGATTCATCCATTGTCATGGATCACTTAGAAGATCTATTTACGAGGTATGTATAACTTGGTTCTATAATGGCTAACTTATGAGATATGCAGGTTACTAGCACAAGTCATTGAAGAGAACAAGAAGACATCATGTGGGTATGTTAGACATAACTAGCTAACATGCTAATCTAGGTATGTTTTTCCTATATCAAGTTAGAATCCTACCTTGTGATAGGATCTCTTATATAAGTATACATGGCATGATTGATAATGATTATTCATAGGTTTGAATAATCATGGGTGTATGCATATTATGTTTCTTACCTTAATTAATGATATGACTAACCGGAAGAGTCATAAAAGTATAGGTTTGAGTAATCATGGGTTTAGGCATATTATGTTTCTTACTTTAATTTATGATATGACTAACCATAAGAGTCCTTGAATACTAATGCTTATTATTTCTGTTTGAAATGATCATGACTATACATGCTTAAGATTATTGTGTTTCGATAGTATTGAGAATATACTAATAAATGTATGATTATGTATGAGATCTCGAGGATATCACAATAATGATACTTGTAAGCATGCATAGTGATCGAGGATGGATATAAATTCAAGGACAGGTAACCCAGGAAGCAAAGATCAAGAGGGAGCACACTCTAGTAGTTTCTGCAAGGATGCAGATATTCAGAGGGATTTGACCACTTATCACAATCCACATCAGAATGGAGTTGCAGAAAGGAAGCAAAGACTGAGAGGGAGTCAACCCAACAAAAAAACAAAGATAAGTATTTGAATTATCATTTCTTGCATATTTGATTGTTTAAATAATATTTTTCAATGATGTATATACTGATGTCCCTAGAATTAGGTTGTGTATTATGCATATTAGAATAGTTGGATTGATGACAATATACTACTAATATGCATGTAATGGGTAAGTGGCCTATGGAACTGTACAACATTCCATTGCTACTTATTTAGAATGAAACCTCTTTGCTGACATGTTGGGAGTAGTGCAAACTCTTAACAATGTTCTGGTAGAGATTGGAAGGGATCTAGAAAGTTACAAGATATGGATGAATGTTGTATTGAAGCATTGGCTAAAATAATTGCATGACTGTGTGACATATTTCTTTATGTGTAAGAATGTGTTCTGAAAACTATGAGAAGTTTCTAATCATGCAATTTAACTTGTTTTGTAGGAAAGATCGTATACGAGCACCTACAAAAGAAGGACTACAACATTTGTTTCAGCAACAAAGTTATCTATTGAAGATATTGAATATATTGAAGTTCCCAGGTTTTGAGAAGAATGCCATGATCAAGGAGTACTAGTCGATCATGAAGAATGATGTTTGGGATGCAGTCCCAAGACCTGAAGGGAAGTCTATTGTGACTTCTAAATGGATCTATAAGATCAAGCATGTTGTAGATGGTAGCATGGAGATATATAAAGCAATATTTGTAGCTTGTGGCTTCTCCCAGAAAGAAGGGATTGATTATGAAGAGACTTTTGCTCCTGTGACCAGATACACTTCCATTAGATTAGTACTTTCTCTGGCTACAGTGATGAAATGGAAGATACACCAGATGGATGTCAAGACTGCTTTCTTGAATGGTGTAGTTGAGGAGGAAGTATATGTGGAGCAACCACTTGGTTTCAAGACACATGACAGGAAGTCATACGTTTGCAGGTTGAAGAAAGCCTTGTATGGCTTGAAGTAAGCTCCTAGGACTTGGTATGGTAGGATAGACAGCTTTCTATCTAGTTTGGGCTTTACCAAGAGTAAAGCGGATTCCAACCTTTACTACAAGGTTGAGGAAGGCAATCCTGTGATACTACTATTGTATGTGGATGATCTGTTTGTTATAGGAGAGGATAGATTGATTTCCGACATGCAACGAAAGCTTGCTGCCGAGTTCAAGATGAACTTGGAGATGATGCACTACTTTCTAGGCATGGAGGTGTGGCAGAGTGCAGATGGAATCTTCCTTGGACAAGGGAAGTATGTAGTAGAGATCCTAAAGAGGTTCGGGATGATGGACTACAAGGCCATGGCCACACCTATGGCATCGAACCTGAAGCTTCTATATGATGCTTCATCTGATCCGGTTGATGTCACTGTGTATCGTCAGATGATTGGGTCATTGATGTACCTGGTGGACACTAGACCAGATATTTTCTTTGCGGTGAACACATTGATCCAGTTCCTGACAGATCCCAGAGGTGTTCACCTGGTTGCTGTAAAGCATATTCTGAGGTACCTGAAGGGTACAATTGATTATGGGCTCAAGTATGATGCGAATCAAAAGTTTAACCTACAGGGTTATGTTGATTCAGACTGGGCAGGCAGTGCCGCAAATAAGAAGAGCACTTCTGGGTGCTGCTTCAGTATGGTATTAGGTGTGATCTCTTGGTTTAGCAGGAAGAAATCCTGCGTAGCACTGAGTACAGCCGAAGCAGAGTATGTTGCAGCATGTTTGGCTAGTTGTGAGGCAGTATGGCTCTAGAAGTTACTGTCTGAGTTATTTGATCTCCCGTTGGAGGCTACTGGTATCTTTTGTGACAACCAGAGTTGTGTGAAGCTGTCTCAGAACTTGGTGTTCCACGATAGGTCAAAGCACATCGAGATCAAATATCACTATATCAAGGATATGGTGCAGAGAGGAGTAGTGAAGCTCATGTATGTTGCGACGGATGTGCAGGTTGCATATGTTCTAACGAAACCACTAGCCAGAGTGAAGTTCAAGTACTTCAGAGAGAGGCTTGGTGTTCTTCATATCGACGACACTTCGAGGAAAAAGTGATGGACAGATCTGCTGGAGCCATTCCAAGCATGGTGAGAGGAGGATCCTTCACATGGCTGTGGATGTAAGCACTGGATGATGAGCATCAGGAAGATGCTCCAGTTACTGCTTTGTATATGCATCATGTTGGATGCTTGTTATGATCAATTTGATCATGTATATGTATATGCATCATGTTGGATGCGGGGTATGATCAGTTGGATCATGTATTTGTATATGTATATGTATCAGGTGGATACTTGTATGATCAGTTTGATCATATATATGTATATGCATCATGTTGGATGCGGGATATGATCAGTTGGATCATGTATTTGGATATGTATGAGGTGGATACTTGTGTGCTCAAGTTGATCATGTATGATGATATGTATGAGGTAGATACTTTGTATGCATCAGATGGTGATCAGGATGATCACAGATGACGAGCTTCAGGATGTTGCTCCAGATGCTATGCATCAGGTTGATGCTATGATGATGATCAGGATGATCATAGATGACGAGATTCAGGATGTTGTTCTAGATGATATGCATCAGGTTGATGCTATGATGATGATCAGGTTGATCATGTGATGATGTACATCAGGATGATGTATGGTGAATATCGATTTGATACTCTATGGTCGTGGACAGGTTGTACAGGTAGCATAGAAAAGATCCTTTAAAATCCAGATAGGTAGAGTGGTGTGCTTGTAACATCCTGGGATGCTCTATCGAGATCCAGACAGGTAGAGTGGTTTGCTCGTAACATCCTGGGATGCTCTGAGTAGGTTTTGCTATAGTTTCACATAGAAAAGATCCTTTAAAATCTGGACAGGTAGAGCAGTGTGCTCGTAACATCCTGGGATGCTCTATCGAGATCCAGATAGGTAGAACGGTTTGCTCGTAACATACTAGGATGCTCTGAGTACGTTTTGCGAAAGTTCACATAGAAAAGATCCTTTAAAATCTGGATAGGTAGAGCGGTGTGCTCGTATGGGATGCTCTATCGAGATCCAGAAAGGTAGAGCGGTTTGCTCGTAACATCCTGGGATGCTCTGAGTAGGTTTTGTGAAGGTCGACATGTAAAATATCCTGGGAGATCCGATAGGTTGAGCAATTTGCTCGTAATCATTCCTGGGATTCTCTTTCGAGGTTTTGTTGAGGCACGTAATCAATCCCGAGTATTCCACAGTATGGCCAGTGATGATGAAGACCTACAGGTGGTGGGCCTACATCCAGTATGAAAAAGGAATGGCTCTGTAGAACTTCCTATGATGAGTAGATTCAGATATTGATTGAGATAGCAGCAACAATGATGATGACGATGATTCGAGTACGATGATTCACTGATGATGATCTAGAGAAGAAGACTTGTGCTAGAAGACCTGTGTCGAGAAATACCTTCCTAGTTAAGAGGAAGTGTTGATGTATATGTAACTTCGAAATGTATTTCACATATATGTATATTGTATTCCTATAGAGATGTTATTATTCTTCTATACGGAAGTGTTTGTATTCCTATAGAGATGTTATTATTCCTCCATACGGAAGTGTCGTCATTTATATTGTAAGTGTCATAACTTATACTTGATGGGTTATTAGACCACCTTGTTGGGGTCGGCCTTGTATAAGCCATGTGGGTCAAAGGGTTATTAGACCACCCTATTGGGGGTCGGCCCAGTCAACATTATGTTATGTGGTTAAGTTAAGGCCGACCTAGAAAAGGTTATTAGGCAAGTCAATTCAAGTATAAATAGAGTGCGGGAGGCACTCTATTTGATCATTCTATTCTCACACACACTCTTTGGAGAGTGGCGCACTTGTGGAGGAGGAGAAGTTGCTGCTAGGAGATGTCTATCTCTTATGCTTGGGTTGTATCATTGCTCTATCTATCTCTGAGGAAGTTATTGTGGTTTTTTAGCTTTATTGCTTTCCCCAAGTAAACGTTGTGTCTCTTGTGTGCTTGCATTATTGTGTCCATGATTGATATGTTGTATATATGTTGTACATGTTGTTCTCTCAGTTAAGATCCTAGATCAGATTGAAGTAAATTCTGAAAAAATAACAGTTGCTACACTTAATGCCATATATTTTCCAGAATTAAAAGTTCATCCTACCAAACTCACCTTGAGCCTCAGTCCCCGTCACTAACTACCCACCCTGCTCAGAAAATTGTCAAGAAAAATCACTAGTAATTTTGGTAAAAAAATTAAATTGGAGTTAATATATTGGTCAAATATTACCAAGGATATTACACTTTCTTTCTCCTTGATAAAACTTGCTTGAGTTGAGTGAGTGAACAAAAGGAGGTGCGACCTCTCTATTTATACTAGTAAAAAATGACCTTTTACTTAAATGGGTTGATCAGGATTTCACTAACTGGGCCGACCTAACTGGGGCAGTTTTTTCCCATTGTTTGGGGCAGACTTCCCACTATTTGGGGTAGTTTACCTAATGGGACGACTTGTCTTGGGGGAATACAAAAATTACTTTTAATAAATGTTTTCTTTGGATGATTCCAACCCAAGGTTTACATTTATTATTTCAATGTATTTACATGATCAATTACATCAATATATTCTCTTGAAGGAGGTACAATAATAATATAATAAATTACATTAAGAATAACTTCTGATGTTACATTATTTCCAATACTCCCCCCTTAACAAGGAAGGTATTATTTGGACATGGTAATCATCAACATCACTGGATACTATCATCTAGATATAAATTGTACATTACATCTGTCTCAAACATCTCTATACATACCGAAGGTATTCAGCATAGTCTCAATTCATTGAGAAGTGTCATCATGATTCAGCTTAACCCAGTCGATCGGGGAACGTGCACCAACTCAACCATTCCATTGGTGAGTACATACATCGACTCAACAACTCTGCACAGTCCATTGGAGAGTCCATTCTAAATTATCCCAACAAATCTACACATTCCATCGGAGATTCCATCATGCATCAGCTCAAGCTAGTCCATCAAGGAATATGCACCAACTCAACCAGTCCATTAGTCAGTCCATACAAGAGTACTAGTGTGCGCCAACCTCTCCATCCAATCTGAGGATGTCTGAGATATTTCCTCACTATTTTCGGAGTGATCGAGAGTGTGCGCAGGCCTCTCCATCCTTTTCAGTATGTCTGAGAGATATCCTCACTCCATCTCAGAGTGATCGGATAATGCTATGGCCTCTCCATCCCATATTAGGATGTCTGAGAGATATCCTCACTCCATATCGGAGTGATCGGGATAATACAGTGGCATCTCCATCTTATCTTAGGATGTTTGATCTATATCCTCACTCTTTCAGAGTGATCAGGAGAATGCTTGGTATCTGTATCATCATCCTTCCCTCTTAGAAAGGGATATAATCATGGAACCAATATCCCCACTCCATCACAGAGTGTCAGGGAGTAAATCCATCATTCCCTCTTGTTGAGGGATTCAATCATGGGACCAATCTCCTCGCTCCCTCTCAAAGTGATCGGGAGAAGATACCTGCACACATATCAGCTAACAGAGGCATCAATTATATCAGTGAGGAAATTTTTGTCTTGCCTTATTATAGTCATGAATGAAAATAACTGAAATAATAACAAATCACATGAATTAATTTATGCACCCGCATGGGAGAGTATCAAGATACTAGTCTCCCCACCCTATCACAAGGTGTTTGGGATATCTTCCATCCTTTCTTAGCATGTTCGGGATAAAATATGGTACTTCAATCAGACCACTCACCTTTAGCCAAGTTAAATGGAAAATAATTATGTAATGTCCTGATTTTGACCCCATTGCATTAAAATGTAAATGATGTAATATTGTTATTAAATCATGGCGAGGAATTTCAAATATCATGTAAATATGGTTTACGTGCTAGCTAGGCACATTGGAATTTCAAATAGTAAATATGCATTTTAATAAAATACTCACAACTAGCTATGCAATGCAACAAGAGATGGGGGCATGATTTTACAAGGAATTGGGAGGGAAAACATTCAAACCCTTGAGCTAATCAAGTCAAGCTATGTGTCAATGGGAGAACCCATAAAACCCTCAACTACCCATGTTTACTTTTGTACCCAATCATTCATTTCTCCCAAGATTTGGGTGAAGTAGTTAATGCCTTGGGGAATGGGAGGTATGGCTATCCAAATTCTAGTATGGGAAAGCCACCCTTCATGGAAAAATGCTTTTTGCTCCTTGGGAAAGAAAAGAGCCATGAATTTCTCCCCAAGACATTACCCATCAACCAGTTTTGTCTCTCTCATGTTTTTGGAGCTTCCTGGGTGTCTTCTCTCCACGTTTTTCTCGTGTTTCCTTGTTTTTGGCTCGGAAGAGGGCATTTTTGGTGTTGCAGAACTGTTGGGAAAAAGGGAGCTCAAATTGGGGTTTCATGTGGGACGTTTGGGCCATTTGAAATGGTCATAACCTATGGGAGAAATCGGTTTTTCTCCCCGTGGTCGAATTCGCCTTTCCATAGTCTATTTTGGTGTGCCCACGATTTGGGGAAAACCCATGGCCATTCCGTTTGTAAATCTCATTGTTGGAAATGTGTATCCATGCCCAGTTTTTGAGTTTGTTGTGTGTAAGAGTATGTTGGGGTATGGGTTATGGGTATCCATTGTTTTAGCTTGAGCTTGAGTGCAAGCATCCATAAATGAAGACGGTTCATATTTAGTCTGATAAACTCAGCTGTGGACTGGCTTGGCTTAGATGAAATGATTATTTGGTTGTGAATGAGCTTGAATGTCCCCTTTTCCTTGTAGAAATCATGCCCAACTCGGGGGTGGTCTCTGAGTGCTGAAATAATACATGCTAGGCAGAGACCTATGGTTGGGTGGAACGTTGCAGCGACATAGCTAGTTGCTTGGGACCATTTCACCATAAAAATAAGTGTTTTTCTGTCTATGTGTTTACTTTTGCAATGTTATAATTTGATGGTTTTTTTTCATATGCTCAATGCATATGAAATGTGTGTGGATGATGTTTTTATTCTGCTGTGCATTTTGCTTGATTTGCATCTGCACACATCTGTTTAATTGTTGTGAATCTAATGAATTGGGATGAGTTTATGTAAAATCTCCACATATTGGTATCATGTTCCCTTCCAGGAATTGGGTCTACGAGAGGAGACGTGACATTATGGTATCATAGAAAAGGTTGCAACATTTGGGCATTCATGGGATACCTATCACAGTTGTAGAGGTAAGTATGCTTCATGTCCAGCATTAATCATCAGAAAAGAAGGAAATATTTCAAAAACAATTCTAAGTGTTTTTGAAAATTTGAAAATTTTCTAGGTGTTTCTGAGTTTTTTGCCAAGACTGTGTCAGCAAAGATAAGCGAGAAACGCCAAAACAATCGGCGAGTTAAGCCCAGTTCCAGCGACGCATTTCGGCGAAAGTTTGCAAATTTTTTGTGTGACACGGTCGGTGATTTTAGCTTTAATTGCTACGATGCGGTCGATGATTTTAGCCTTAATTGTTGCGACGCGGTCAAGGATTTTAGCCTTAATTGCTGCGACGCATTCAGTGATTTTAGACTTAATTTCTACGACACGGTCGGCGATTTTTGACTTAATTGTTGCGATGCAGTCGACGATTTTAGACTTAATTTCTATGACGTGGTCGACGATTTTAGACTTAATTTCTATGACACGGTCAACGATTTTAGCCTTAATCACTGCGATGCGGTCGATGATTTTAACCTTAATTATCGCGACATGATTGGAGGAGAAATTGCTAAGTCCTCTGAAACAGTGAATTTCAACGGTTTTTCCAGGGTGAATTTCAAGCGCCGAACATCCAAAATTAAGAAGGAACACCAAAATTTTGTTAGGTCACTCACTAAAAGGTGGAACATCCATTAGCATACTTACTGGAATTTGAGGTTGTAGTGGAGATTGTTCACTTGGATTTTAAATAAGATGCCCCTATGTAAAATAAGAAAATGTTGTATCACTATACTTTGAATAATTGATCCACTCCCTTTTGGAGGGAACCCAAATTTTAGAGGAGGAGCAACCTAGGGACATGATAAAACCTTCAAAAATGAAGGATCCCAACTGGATGTTGAAGGAAAAAATAAAATATGAAGCTATTGGAACTAGCGAGGAGAATTCAACAGGGGACAATGATGTACTCCTATCCATGTGCCATGCACTTTGTTCTAGAAAAATCCCAAGGATTTGATGTAATGTCCCCATTTTGACCCTTAGGACATATTGGATTTCAATGTAAATATTGTATACATGCAATGTATGTTTTCCCTATTGTGTAGATCAAGGCCAAGGCCCCACTAGTGGATGCTCAGATTTTATTCGAAAGGAAAGTATTTGATACTATGATTATCCATGTGTTGTTAAGCCATGGGACCTTGTAAATTATGTAAATATTAATATTGCAATAAAATACCAAGAAAACTAGCTGTGGAGGCAACTAATAAGAGATGGCCATGTGTATCCACTAGGGAGAGTTGAGAGGGTTGTGGGATTGAGCCATAGACTGCTAAATTGCATCTTTAGAACCCCTTTGACCTATGGTTGGGTGGAACATTGCTCTCACTTAGCCAGTTGCTTGGACAACTTCAATTTAAAGATAAGTGCTCCTTGTGGTGTTAAATGATTATAATTCCCTATGTGATGTCTACTTGTTATATTCAAGTTATTTGAATGAATGATTACATGAAAATGATCAGTAGGAATATTATGTATGAGCCTGAGTATGAAGCAAAGGCATGTTTGATTGTTTCACCATTTGCTTGAGCTTAATGTGCTGCTAACCTTGTATTTTGTAGATGCATTGATTAGATTTAGTTTAATTATATGTGTTTTGTTATGCATTGCATACACTTTTAAATGGACTACATGGCATCACCTGGAGTTGGGGAAGGAATTAGATATCCCTTGTTGTGTTTCATGACCCTCTATGGGTCAGGTGAAGGGATGAGTCATGACAGAGGGAAAGCATAGCTCCTTGCAGAAGGGTAAAGAAGCGTTGAGGGAGTTTGAGCTATGCTTCAGTTGGAAAAATGACAAGGTCAGAGTCCTCAGGTGTAGTAGGGTATTATACCAGTGCATAGAGATCTCCAAGATATTTCCAATGGTATCATATTTTCCAAATTTGGCCTTAGGATGAAGAAGTTATCACCCTGGAAAGTTTGCAAGAGCAGAGGTAGGTGGTTCCAAGTTCCGAGTTCCACATGCAGATTGTGAGCTACAGAGATCGAAGGACCTGTCTTCGAATTTGCGTGGTTAGACTTATGAATTTCCGAATCCGCAAGGTGGATTGAAGATTGCGGAAATTAGAAGGGTGATTTCCATGGGATTTGCATGTTGGACTTCCGACTTTATGAATCCTCAAGGCGGGTTGTGGGTTGCGAAAGTCAGAAGGTGATTTTCCCCGGGTTGCGAAATGAGGTTTCTGATTTCCGACTTCCACAACATGGGTTGTAGATTGCTGAAGTCGGAAGAGTAAAACTTCTGGGACATCAATTGGAGGTTCCGACTTCCGAGTTCCGCATGCGGATTGCAGAAGTCGGAGGTGAATTTTTTCGAAGTGGCGGAGTTGGACTTCTGACTTACGAATTCCGCATTGCGGATTGCGGAAGTCGAGTATTGAATTTTTCCGGAGTGGCGGAGTTGGCGTTCCAACTTTTGAGTTTTGCATTGCGGATTGCAGAAGTCAAAGGCGTGTTTCATTGAAGTTGGAATTTTTGGTTCCGACTTCCGAATCCCGCAAGGCGGATTGCGGATTGCAGAATTCAGAGGGATGTTTCTACGAAACTGTGAAATTGTGGTTCTTCCATTCCGAATTCCACATTGCGACTTGAAGAATGCAGATTGCAGATTGCATAGCGATGATGGTTTTTACCGAAGTTATGGTGGTTGAAGAAAAAAAATTAGCTGTGCTTTCTAAGGTTGTCTCCCATCGCCTCTAAAGGGAACTGAGGTGGTCGGGGACGTGACATTTGATTTAGTGAACAAATAAGAAATTTAAAAAGAATTACAAGGTTAGTTATAAGTACATGATGACCAAACCTATAAAGGAGAAGGTTTGACATCAAGGTAATCAAAATAGTGTTTTCAATGTACTATTTATGTGTGTTTCTTTATAATTAGTTTGTAAATATCTACCTTGCTCATGATGATAAAGAAAAAAAACTATATGAAATAAAAAACACTTGACCCAATCCTATCCTATTTGGGGATGGGGAGAAAGATTTATTGTAGAAGATATACTTTTGAATTTGCATGGTTCCATTGTATTATGGTTGAATGGGTTAAGCCATGAATAAGTTTATTTATCTATATAAATTTTCGCAACTTTAAAAAATAATGATAATAGTTGTTGAAAAAAAATGGCAGCTCAATCCAAGTACTATTAAATGAAATTTGGTTATTAAACATGACTCTTTCTATAGAGACACACTTGGTTGTAGGTAAAAAAATTGTTGGGCATCGTATTTATAATCATGTCTTCATTGGTTGTCTTTGGACATATTTATCTTCTCTTTTCTATTTTGTGTGTGTGTGTGTGTGTGTGTGTGTGAGAGAGAGAGAGAGAGAGAGAGAGAGAGATTAATTGCTCCCATCCTCTAGGTTACATGTGGTTTATGTGGATGGAATAATTAATTATTAATGTCAAATTGAACTTCAAGCATTATGTTGTCTAATTAATCATTAATTAAATAATTGTAAGGTTTGATTAGAGGAAACATTCTAATCATAGAATGGTTTATTATTTATTATTAATTATTATTTTCATCCTCAGTGCATCCTTTCAGTATTTGGTTTGTTGGTTCTCCATTTGTAACATATCCTTAATACTTTTACTAAATATTACTGTAATGGTAGTTGTACAAGAATTTATTTGTGAACATAAACAAAAACCTCTACTATTAAAAATCCTTTTTGAAATATGTTTTATGGCGGTATCCTCTTCTATTTTCATATTCAGACCTCTATGTGAACAATTACAGAATTAGATTACCAATGTTGATACCTATGAATGGTGCATCGATGCACCAATTTCAAACATAATTATACCATTGTGTGGTTATATTCTATGAATGGTGCATCAATGCACCAATTTCAATTGTTTCATCCTTATCAATAGACATTATCATACCTTTTGTGGTTATGTTCAAATTGTTGTAAGTGTTCTTTTCACTCAATATATAATAATGTTTTATCATAGTTTACCATGTCCATATCAATGAGTTTATAATTATGATATATAGATGCAATCATCATTTATAGCTAGAGTAACTACAATTCTAGAATGATTTGCAACTTATGTGTATAGCACTATATATATATATATATATCAAGAAAATTGAAGGCGTGCACATGTAATGCATGATATCTCATTAAAGACTTATAATCATAGGTTGATCAATTAAATATTTTATAGTTGACCACCCCATAATTAATTGATAAGATTATTAAAATGATTGTAATTTCGTTCTTCCCTCATTAGTGTGAAGGTTCCTTCTTGAAGTCAGGATGTTTTTCTTCCTCCTAGGTTTGCATCTCTCTAATGAACATATTGGGCCCCATAGTTCTAGAAGTGGAGGAAGCTATTAGATATAGAAATGTTTGAAGGATAAAACAATTTCCTTCCATTGTATTGGCCATGTTAAAAAATTTCCTTTCTGTCAATTTTTTATTGAAAGGGTTTCTAGTATAATGAAATTTCTTTCGAAAAGGAACCTTGGAAGTACACTAAGTTTTACTTATTCTTAATGTTGGTGAAAAATGCATATTACTACCTATATGAGGATATGTGTATAAATTAACCTTCTAGAGGACTACCATAGGACATGCTATTAGAAGCCATTAACTATATATAAAAACTTAGGATATGATAATATTTCTTTCTAGTGTACATCTTGCTTTGAAGACATAATGGTGATTTTCCCTAAATGAAAATATGAAATTAAGAAGGAAGACCAAAATTTTCTTAGGTCACTCACGAAAAAGGTGGAACATCCATTAGCATACTTGGTGGAATTTGAGGTTGTAGTGGATATTAATGTTCACCTGGATTTTATATAAGATGCCCCAATGTAAAAAAAGAAAAGGATGTATCACTATACATTAACAAATTGATCCTCTACCCTTTGGAGGGAACCCAAATTTTAGAGGAGGAGCAGGCTAGGTACATGATAGACCTTTCAGAAATGAAGGATCCCAACTGGATTTTGAAGGAAAAAATAAAATCTGAAGCTATTCGAACTAGTGAGGAGAATTCAGTAGGGGACAAAGATGTACTCCTATCCACGTGTCATGCTCTTTGTTCTAGAAAAATACCAAGTATTTCATTTAGTGAAAAAATAAGAAATTTAAAAAGAATTACAAGGTCAGTTATAAGCACATGATGACCAAACCTATGAAGGGGAAGGATTGACATCAAGGTAATCAAAATACTATTTTAAATCTACTGTTCATATGTGTTTCTTTATAATTAGTTTGTAAAGATACACCTTGTTGATGAGGATAAAGAAAAAATTCTATATGAAATAAAAAACACTTGACCCAATCCTACCCTATTTGGGGATGGGGAGAAAGCTTGATTTTAGAATATCTTTTGAATTTGCTTGGTTCCATTGAATTACGATTGTGTGGGTTCAACCATGACTAGGTTTATTTATATATATAAAGTTTCGCTACTTTAAAAAATAATGATAATAGTTGTTGAAGAAAAATGGTAGGCCAATCCAACTATTAGTAAATGAATTTTGGTTATTTAATATGACTCTTTCTAGAGAGAAACACTTGATTGTTGGTCAAACCTTTTCACAATTGTTGCCTCTTGTTCAACTTGATGAGGACACTAGTACAAAATGAGAAATTAATGACTAAAATTCGACTATAAACAACTATTTTTGAGTCGGTGACTAATAGTATCCGATTTCCACTATCTTATCTCTAGTCGTATTTCACTAGTCATTAATTGGTTGACTTATTAGTCATTCATTTAGTCATTGATTTATTCATTGATAGTCACTGATTAAGTCATGGATTTAGTCATTGATACTCACTGATTTAGTCATTGATACTCATTGATTTAGTCACTGATTTAGTCATTGATTTAGTCACTGATTTAGTCATTGATTTAGTCGTTTTCACAATTAATGAACAAATATACGACTAAATCATTGATTGTCACAATTAATGAACAAATATACGACTAAATAAACTACTAGATGATAACATATTAATGACTAAGCTAAATACGACTAAACATTTTTCGCACTATAAGATACTGGAAATTAGCTATTAATAGTCGTATATATGCGAATTTAGTCGTTTTCTTGGTCACTAATTTATGATAGGGTATGGAGGAATCGAACCACCAATCTCCTACCTATAATTAGGCAGGTGCTCTACCATTGAGCTAGCACCCTTTAAGAAGTTGTTATTGCTTGACAATGATGATATTCAAACAAATTTTGCATGGAAACAAAATGAATGTCAAACATATTCAAGAATAATGCTTCAAGTACTAAAAGAATTCTAAGATATAGCAGTTCAACTGTGACAATAATGAAAATTCAAAGAAGAATGATCTTACAAACTACACATGAGTACAATAATCCATGACATCGGAGAGTGGCATATATCAGAAGAATATGCGGAAGGACATTCAGAATATTTTCTTGCGCCCTTTTAATTTTTTTTTCATAGATGACAAGGCTGTAGCTTTATGTTTGTGACTCTTTGTTACTCTATTCTTTGTTCTTTTTTTATGCTGATAAAGTTTATGAATTGTGGAAACAAATTTTTGTAGAGTTTTGAAGTAAGAATGTTGCATCTTGAGGATTGTAAACGATGTTGAAGAAAATGACTATGTTTTAATACAAAGTTATACTATGAAAAAAAATTCCAAAATGGGTAGTTCTATTTGGCAGCAGCGATGTGAATAACATATAACTTTTTATTAAGAGAATAATAAATGTGCAATGTCCTTTATATTTTATTTTAATTAAATTAAGTGTGTATTGATTAAAAAGCCACCGAAAAACAAGGTGTTTTAGTTTGTTTTTGAACAACCAAAAAACTCCAGTGCAGATGAACAATTACCTAAATCTCAATTTTCGTTGCTCAAGTCACAATTTGGCTAGTTTTAAAATAAATTATTTAGTCTACGGTCGATCGATTTCTAAAATTGTAGCATTGCAAAAATTGCAATTTTTCCACAAGATTTAAACCAAAATTGATTAAAAAGCCACCCAAAAAACGCATTATTACACCTAATCTTAAAAATCTTCCCCAACTTGGGCTTATTTGAGTGCAAATGACATTCATGTCCTTTGCAAATCGTTATTTGACATTAGTGTAGATGTGTAGTCAACAACCTTAACTCATAAAATATTTTGGACACATTTTGAAAAGAATTTGTGTAAGTGATTTTGATAAAAATACAAAGGACTTATCACAATCCTTTACAGGAATTACAGGAAAAACAGATTTAATGTTCACAACCAATCTTGAAGGAAGTCTCCATAAATCTTTTCGGATTGGTCAGAGGTATTCTGCTTTCCAGCCGCCCAGGTCATCATCTTCTTCACCGTTACCGAACTTCTCTTCTATCTGTTACCACAACATCCACCACCACCAACAATATTCAATTACAGAAGCTCCAAATTTAAACACAGAAGTAAAAGAACATAGTTAAAAGCTGAAGCAAAATGCTTCAAGCACTTATTCATGGCTTTTTGACAAACAATAACTGTGGGCGAGAATGCCTGAAACACACCCAGTTTCAAATGTAAAAAACAAAAACGTTTTTCACATTCATAGACGATTTAACTATGATAATCTTGTGAAAAAAACAAAAAGCGAAGGACAACAAATATAAAATAGGGGAGATTAATTACAGAACTGGCATTAGAGTGTGACCTTAGGACTGAAGGTGAGGCCCACTTTGATCTGCCCACAGTAAGTGTAATCACCGAGAACCACTCTGTGAACCATAGGGGGTAGGCTTCCTGCCTCAAATACTCCACCCAGTGGGATACTTGACACCAACAAAGACAATATCAGAATTGTAAGCCAATTGTAATCTAAGAACGAGCTTAAAGATTTTATTTTTAGTATCCCTCCCAGTTATGGTTTTGGTTGTTCTGAAATTTTATTCTCTTACTTTGCTTCTCCAATGAAATCATCGGCAGTGAAAGTATCCTTGTCCATTATTCTGATGACCAGATCAGAAACTCCTTCTGATATCTTAAATACAAACTTCTCGTTCCACTGAGGATTCTTGCCTTGATCTGTAACCATTTTTTTCATTATTAGATACTTAACCCTCTAAGGGAAATCATGCAGGATGGACAAGGAAATTCATGGAAGGCATATAGTCAAATACTCTAAAGCAAAAGACCAAACAAAATAATACAACTAACCAGATGCTACAATGCTCCTTTTGTGCTGAGTTCGGTATTCTATGATGCAGTAAGGATCCATTTGAGTTGTACGCACATTGAATTCATCAACCAAATTTAGTATGCAGATGAATACACAATAGTTCAAATTCAATTGAACAGATGGTGATCAAATTCTTGCAATTCTAAAGAAAAGAATCAACTTTTTTCATAGTTAAATTGGCCGTTGGACAAAGCAAAAGTTGTATCAGGATGAATTTCTATGAACATATTAGAACTCAATTCTGTAATGTTAATGATATTCTTAACTTATTAAATCATAAAAACCTTTTCACAGTACTAAAGAAAACTTATATGTTAAAGTAAATCAATTAACCATCTAATTTTTCAAGATCTAACTGATAAAATGAATTTTTGTGAACAATAATAGTCATCATGGGAGAGAGAGATGGGAGGTGAGTAAAGGCAGAGAATACTACAGAGAAAATCAGTAGTTTGGAGCCCCTGAGTATTGAGGAGCAACACTTCCAATGTTCCCTTCGGCATATTTCGATCTTCTGATTTTGAGGGGCTCAGGCTTCAAGTCCTTGGATCGGATGCACTGAACCCAACGAAATGAGTCTAAATAAGCGCTGGGAGGACTTGCAAACAGAGAGGAACCGTACAGTTAGGCTGAGTCCTGACCAATTCTTAAATGGAAATTCTAACTCGGTTCCTCCTCGGCGTTGTAATTCGAAAAAGAAAATCAGGAATCTTTCTTTAAGTCTTGAGCTCTGAAACATGTATTTAAAATTTTAATTACTAATAAGGAAGGTTTTGCGAAATAAAAAGTCGTAAACGACTGCCTGGGGGAGACGGGTGGTGAGACAGGAATATAGTCCTAGGAAGTAGCATTGGATTTTAAGTTTCAGTTGTTATTAATTCTTAAATTCTTTAATATTGCGGGAATTGTGAAATCTGTGGTTCAACTTCTCATAATGTTATTGGCATAAAGAATACAGATTTCATGTACCAATGGAATGAAGGAAGTACTTCCACTCCAGCACCTACCTGCTTGCATGCATGGTTTTTGCCTTTGTAATTTCCTGACTTTTCCATTTCAACGTCCCCTCATGAATTTGGTGGAAGGAATTTCTTAGAGTTTTGATATGTTAGAAGAAAAGTGGAATGAACTTGTTGTTACTGTGGCCACCATCTATTTGTGTAAATTGTGCAAAAATCACATAATAGCACTATATCTTCTCCTGATTGTATTTTAGCTTAGAGAGTTTCAATATAATAAACCATATGCCAGGAGCCGTTACAAGATGCTCCAAGCTCAATCCATTACAGTTCGTTCTTGAAAGTAAAAAATTAAAATGGTAACTGTATTTATTATGTTGAAGATTTCGATTTAGTTTTTTGATTAAGGATTCATATCCATGTTGGAGAAAGGTTTCCCGTTGTTTGAATTATTTCTGTTATCTGATTAGATACATTTCAATATTCATTGGACCCATGAGTTTATTTTTATCCAACTATATTATTGAAGCTTGGAGGATAATTCAGATCTAGGCGTTACTCTGTAGCCGTGGCCTCAGGATGGCCACTAATTCAATTCCCATCTAGTGACCAATAGATTCCCTTTACCATTCATCCTTACATAGCAAATTCCTATTACCATTCATCCTTCCATAGCAAAACCCTAGCGGTAAGGTGTTCCCTTTATTGTGCCAGCTCAACAAAACTAATTAATATAAAATAAATATAAATATAAGTTTGGCTCAAATTGGTTAAGGTGAAAATTATTTTTAAAGTGTAAACTCGAGGAAAGGTCTCCACATCAAAGGATTTGATTCATTTCAACACTTCATAAATCCAGAGTTAAAATGGAATTAGAGAGGTTGTTATTTTTAAAGTGACACCAAAGCCAAGCAAAAGACTTCTGGGGCGATCACTTAGGGTGACACCAAATAGGAGCACACATGTAAACTTGTGATGAGAAATACTCAGTATCCTTTTTGCTAAAAAACAATAGTATCCTACTGCTAGAACTTCTCAGCAAAAATGTCATAGTATGATTCATAACTGTTTTGAAGCATAATTGTTTTTCTGCTCTTTCTAATTCTAAAATTCAGTGTACTAAAATGCCTTTGTTTGTTTGTTTTAGTTAAGGTTTGTTTTTTATGGTTTTTTTTTTCTGTTATGGGATGGTCAGAATCTCATTCATGTATTTAAAATAATAATGCAATGAAAAGTATGCACTCATGAATCATTTTTGCTGTGGCCCAATTGCAAGATGCCCGGGAAACCTTAATCAATGGGAGAGTAACAAAAATACTTAATGTGAATACTGTCACGTCTGAGAAGCGGTGTGGTTCATTACTTGGTCCATGGATCCAGTGTTGAAATTTGGTAACAACTTTACCCATGGTACAAATTTTTTTTGATCTTTTGGATTTTTATTTTCCCATCACAAAAAGTTTTGCTGAAATATTTATCGATTAATAATACTTTTTCTTTCACTCATCCTCCACCACCACCTCCTTCCCCTCATCCAACTTTATATTAAACTGATTACCATAGAGTGATTACCAAGGCTATGTTATTATTCCTTCCCCTCCTCCAACTTTATAGCTACGTCTAGAGTGATTACAAGGGCTATGTTATTATTGGAGAAGTGAGTTATCCTCATCCAACTTTATAATTACGTGTACAGTGATTACCAAGGCTATGTTATTATTGGAGAAGGGAGTTATATGATGCAATCCTTTTATTTGGATAGATTCCAAAGTTAGATCATTTCGTATTTTTTGAGGTCTATTTTATTATGTAATTGCAAATATCAAATTATTGCAAAGGTTTTTGCAGTGAGGAGAAAGGTAATGATATCTGATACTATGTCAAACAAACATAATATTATCTGGTATCTTTTGAAACCTATTTCATTATGTAATTGCAAATATTAAATTATTGCAAAGGTTTCCACAGCCATGAAAAAGATATTGTTATTAGATACTATCTCAAATAAGCAATTTGGGTTTCTTTCAGGAAGGCATATTTTCATGTAATTGCAAATATTAAATTATTGCAAAGGTTTCCACAGCCATGAAAAAGATATTGTTATTAGATACTATCTCAAATAAGCAATTTGGGTTTCTTTCAGGAAGGCATATTTTCATGGGGTAATATGTGTAACCCCTCTTCGAATGCATACCATAAAAACAAAAAATCTCTCTTCAACGGTTATAAGGATGTTGGCTGGCCAGCGCCAAGATCTCCTCTGGATTGACAAACCCAAATACAAGGAGGATCGGATGAAGAGAAATGACAAGCATATTTTTACTTTTGAAGGAACTAGCCCAGAGGTATACAAAAATCGGTATGCGTCTGAGGCATTTACAACTACTGTTGTTATATACTATCAGTAGATGTTGATGTTCTTCTTAATCAAGGTTTTCATGGGAGCACCTACGATATCTTAACTCGAACCCATGCGAATGAGGTCACTGCTAAGGAATTCTTAACATCCGAGACTGAATAACTTTATACTAATGTTGTTGCAGGTCTTTCGGAACTTGCTGTAGTTGTTTCATTTAGGTTAATTGGGATTCATACCCGAAGGAGGGGATTCATTTGGTGTAATTGTTGATGGTGATTTGTCAGTTTTGGTGGCATTTCGTTGTATTTTGATGTGATCACAGCGAATGGAGCATTGTAAATGGGATCTTTTCAATGATTTCTTTCATTAATTACTTCCGTGATCTGGTGCATAAGAGTGATCAAGCTCCATCTTTCTAGTAGTGGACCACCTAAATGAAAGTGCCATGTTGAATACATGGCATGGTTCTTCTTCCAATGAGACCGGTCGGACTGGCATGGTAATTCGAAATAGCCTTGACAAACTTTCTTCTTTGTCAACAGAAAACCCATCACTTTTGACACGTCCATAGCTTGGAAAAATCAGTTTGAAACCTGCCCAATCCTTAGAAGCAAAATTCTAAGTTAACAGAAAAAGCATTGATTATAACGTATATGTATCCTCCTTCAATTCCTTCATCATGGAAAACAAAGAATGCATGGAATCTTTTAAGATGGCAATCGAATAGCCAACTCATTTCAACAATTAAAAATAAATAAATTCTCGTGGAAGAATGCGAAGGGACCTCACATTTAGCAGAACATTTACCCTCGGAATAAGAGGATTCATACCCATGGAAGAATGTGAAGGGACCTCATGGTACTCGAGCAAATAATGGCCCGATCAGGCTCCAATTGCATGCAAAAGTCCCAAAACTGCAAAATAGGGTTCCTATGCCTAAGATAAACGATGCTTTACTAGAGAACTTTAATTTGAGCTGAGTAAGGTCAAATTCTGTGATTTTATCTGAGTAAGGTCAGATTCTGTTGAGTGCTACTGCTAATCGAGGAAAGAGTAACTCCTCCTCATTCCTCATTAAAATTTGTTAACTATAAGTTGATTCATATGATTTGACGTGAGTCATCAACAAGAGTGTTCTCGGTAGCTGAAGGAAGCAACAACTAACGATAAAGCAGGCATATTATATATCTATCAAGTTAATATCACCTATAATAACAACGTTTTCAAAACATAATAGACCATCAAAAATACGTCTTCGATATCAACTTGACCATCCTTCACAATGGTTAATCAAATTTTTAGCCCTAAAAAGACAGGCAAAATGCGCCCGTCACATTCCAACCCTGCATGGATCACTTGTTTATATTAATAATGAAATCAATTGTTTATATTGTCACATTCCAACCCTGCATGGATCACTTGTTTATATTAATAATGAAATCACTTGTTTATATTAATAATGAAAGTAACTAGAAAACATTATTTGAGAATATTTGAGAATTGATTTGAGAATTGACCAAGAAATGCCCAGTTATTCTAATCCGGAATGCAATCTTATTATTAAATTCTAAATTGATATCCCTGCAGCTATCATACAGATAGCCTGGTTGGATGATCTTTTTTCCGTATTTCAGTGTTTGCTTATAACTGACACTTTATTGCTTGTAACCGTCACATATAATGTGACATGATGTTTGCAGACAAGCGATTAATTGATTAGAGCATTAAAGCGAAGTTTAGGTTGTTAAGTTCATACATGCTAGATCACTGTGGCAGTGACTAAATTGAGCACCGTTTGTCAACCAAAAAAATTGTATAAATATGTTTATTTAAAGGGAAAATATTATTAGGCCATCCCTTTTGTATTTTGCAGGGACTAGCAATATTTTTGTAAAAGCAAGCAGGAAGTATATGTAACGGCCCTCCTTACTTGGTGAGGCTGATGAAAGATGCTCCAAGCTCAATCCATTGATGCTCGAGTAGTCTCAAATGCTTTTGCATCCGGGGAGTGTTGTATGACCTCTGTACAGATCTCATATTGTAGAACTCAGTTTCCACCTCTACTTCTAATGTGACATAGAGAACATTTTTATTGTTATCAAGGTTTAGGTTCATATTGGTCAAAAATAAATTGCATGTTTCTGGTCTCTTATTTTCATTTTTTCATTTGGAAGTACTCTATACACATTGTCTATTTTGTAAAGGTTTGGAGACACTCGAAATCGCAGTGGCTCCCTTCTAACCTTCTCTCGCCCTTCCTTCTCTCTGTATGGCGAACCAATCCCCCCTCCTCCTGGCTTTGATGGACAAGACCCAAAGGATATAATATTTATACTTGTTCCTGCGAAGCTAGAAAATATTTTGCAAATGAGGAAAGCAGGCAGAACAGTGGGGTGCAGGCAGGTTTGAGTCTAGTTCCTCCTTGCTACTAAGCCTAATATGGAGTGTAGGCAGCTGCATGAAAACCACTTACCACTTACATTAAATTATATAGGTTTTACTTGGAGAGTGAACACGACAAACTCAATCTCACTCATAATATTATTTCATTATAAATAGCTGCCCATGTTTTACAGCCTTGAGCAATATATAAGTAATCAGTTGGTTCTGCAACAAGCGAATATAAAGCAAGAAATAGGACATATTTGCTTGAACTACTTTATGTCTGGGTAATATACCTCTATCACAGTGCCCTGACAATTTTGGGTTGCTAGGAAGAGTATTTACTTTTCAGCGGCCTCTATTTCTATTGCTAGTGATGGTGCTCGAAGCTTTGCATTTAGTAGGTTTTACATGTTGATTAACAGATAACTAAACCTAGAATAGAAACAAGGGATACATTTTTGAGTATACAACATAGTTGGATAGGTATGAAAACTGAGCAAGTTGAAAGTATATCCCTAAAATAAAATCTATATCCTCAAGACACGGGAAAATCTGGCTACACGAAACACACAGACAGCTAAAGCTATGTGATGTACCTGCAATAATTAATTAATGCAAATACACGAGATATCAGAAATAATAGAACAGAATCGCTTTTATATTGATCACGGGCCACTTCGAGGGGGCAACCTCCTTTGAGCAAGCTCAATACAATTAACTTCACGGTGCCTTCAATGACCTCAACACACACTTATATACTAAGTCTATGCCCAATACTATGAGTCAAAACCATGGGACATATAATACTACACGACGACTTACAAAGCATATGCGTCCAATACTATGGGTCAATACTATGGGCTAATATAAACTACGGATCAACAAATACTACGGGACGACTTACAAAGCATATGTGTCCAACAACAATATACTAACATAGTAAAGGCAAGGGTTGACATAGGTTCCTAACATCCCCTCTCCCTTAGAAAAAGCTTTGTCCTCAAAGCTTTGGTTGGAGAAATTGCTGCAGAATCTGAAGGAGTGGTTCCCTGGTAGCATCTT
Source organism: Larix kaempferi (assembly GCA_027924585.1). Classification (NCBI taxonomy): domain Eukaryota; kingdom Viridiplantae; phylum Streptophyta; class Pinopsida; order Pinales; family Pinaceae; genus Larix; species Larix kaempferi. Next base: position 2,507,418 of record BSBM01000264.1, read on the forward strand.
TGGTTTGCATTTCGGGCCACTGACGCCTTTGGAATGTCAAGGAGGATTGCTTGGAAGGCTGTAGATGAAGAAGAACCCTGTCAGCTGCATGGAAAATGCGCTCAGAACAGTGCTGATCGGCTTGTTGTTTCAGGCGAATTCTGGCCATGTGAAGATTGTCCTGCAGAATGAGAAGAATCTTATCGCGGTTTTGAATAACCGAGTCAATTTCCTGAACTGGGGAGCTGCTAAGGGTGTATGGAAGAAGAACTGGCTGTGTTTGTCCATAGACTGCTTCATATGGTGTCCTTTGAGATGTGGTATTGTACCACCAGAGTGCTGCTAGGAAATCCATAGAAATAGTTGGCCAAAGCTGTGTAGTGATGGGCAAGGGTTTGATCAATCCCGAAAGGAGTGTCGGTTCCCCCTTGTTGACTTGGAAAGTATCATCGTTAGCCACCAGCTGTTGAATTGTCATTTTTAGTCCAAGCCAAAAGAAGTTACATTGTTCCTGGTCATACATTTTGCAGAACCCAGAGTGCCCTGTTGATGAAGAAGCATGGAGATCATAGAAGAGATAGCCCTGTTGAACATATGGCAACCAATTTGGAACAAGTAGAGAAAGAGCTGTAAGAGAAACTGGGTCATCAATTGTGCGAGAAAGAGCATCTTCCACCATATTGTCCTTACCCTTCTTGTAAGTGATCACATAGGGATAACCCATGAGTTGGATAACCCATTGCAGGTGTGTTGGGGAGGAGACCCATTGTTCCAGAAAATTTTCCAGACTCAGGAGATCAGTCTTGATGCAGAAATAATTGCCTAATAGGTATGGCTGCCACTTCTGTACTGCATGCAAAATATCCATCATTTCCTGCTGAGAGGTAGATGTGGTTACATTCTTACCGGAAAGGTCTCTTGAAGGTAGCAAGCTCTTGGTTCAGCAAAGATACCTACATATCTATCCAAGGAAGTAGTGGAGACTGTTGATGGGTGCATCTGAATGGAATTGAGCTAAGTGATGACACCATGTGAATTCTTCTTAAGTATTTTTTCCAGGTGATGTGAACTGATGATGTAGAGAGACCCTGGTTGTAAGCCCCGAAATTTGTGTTGTGCCCCATTGACGTTAAACTGCATCCAGAGTTCAGCAAAATCCCATAAGATGGGGCCAAGTGTGCGTAACCATTGAATGCCCAAAACCACATCACATCCGCCTAAGGACAAGGCAAACATGTCGGAGCGTAGGTTATAATCTTCCATAGAGATACGCACATTGTGACACTTCCCCTTGCAAGGTAAGGTGCCCCCATTGGCAACCATGACTTCAAAGTTGGAGCAAGGATGGACAAAACAATCAGCCTGTTTGGCAATTCGAGGGTCAAGGAAGTTATGAGTGCTACCAGAATCAATGAGTATGGTAAGAGGGAGCTTCTTGAAGTATCCCCTGACCCGCATTGTTTGTGGGGTGGTGACGCTAGTTACAGCATGGAGAGAGATCTCGGGTGGGTCGTCCTGAGATGGGGTGTCAACAGGTGAGTGTTGCATGTCGACCAGATCATCTACTGTATCTGTAGCTTCTTCACCAAGTTCTAAGGAAGGCAGAGAATCCACATCCAAGATATAGAGCTTTTGTTGAACACATCTATGTCCCTGAGTGAATTTCTCATCACAATTATAGCAAATCCCTTTTTCTCGGCATGCCTGCATTTCTATTTCAGACAAATGCTTGATAGGAGTTGGTTGAGGAGCAGGCGTGATGGGAGGTCGTTGGGAACCCATATTTCTGAAGGGAACAAAGGTGGGTTTGGAGCGTTGTTGAGCTGTGATCTTGTCCTCGGCCAACTTAGCCAACCCTAAGACTTCCATCATTGTGTTGGAACAAAACATTTTGACCTCTGAGCGGATTTCATCCTTGAGACCACTGATAAAACAACTCCTGTAGAATTCATCAGACAATCCTTCTATGTGATTGGCTAGTTTCTCAAATTCCATCTGATACTCTCTCACTGTGCCAGTTTGGTGAAGTTTAGTGAGTGCTCATGTGAAGTCGTCAAAAGCACTAAGACCAAATGATGGCAAAATGAGTTGGCAAAAATCTGTCCAGTTTGGCTCGGGATGAGCTTTGATGTACCAACGGTACCATTGAAGGGCTTCCTGTTCCAAATGAAAGGATGCAAGTGGAACTTTCTGAACATCAAAAGTATTATGCAGACTGAAATATTGTTCTGCTCAGTATATCCATCCAGTCGGATCAGTACCATTGAAGCGAGGAAAATCAAGCTTCGGCCCACGAAAATTTCTATAAGCAGAGAACCCGGTGGCTGCAAAAGATTCTGGCTGTCTGGTATTGTTCATGGCTGAATGCTGAAGATGGAGGCTGAGAAATTTTTCATCCAGATCTTGGAGTTTGGTTTGGATCACTGCAAGTGCTTCCTCCATGGTGTGTGCTCCTGCACAGGTGGCAACCGTAACCAGGTTTTTTTTTTCTACAGATTGGAGCGGTTACGGCTCAGAAGGAATCTGGAACAACGCCGAACGGCTGGATCTGGAACGGCTTGCAAAATGGATCTGAAACGGCGCAGCAGTGATTGGGAATAGTTCAGTTGAAAGTAGATATGGACCCCAGGTATGTGCGGCTTCCTAACATTTCAGGGTTTTCACTCAGCCACCAATGTTGTCTGACGGCTTGCGTATTGGGGCAGTACCCCTCACTCCACGGCTCAGGTAAAACTGATAACCGCTTTGCCACAAACGACAGCTCTTGGTTTACCTCACGGGTGGGAACTAGTCAATCAGGTAGGGGTCGTTGCCCTTTTCACTTGGCAAGTCCTCTCAATGGCTAGATACTTCGGAGTTCCTATGGTACTCCTCACAATGAGTTTTAGGGCTTATTCCCAAGTACTTCCCACAGTTAAGCGGATAGGAATTATTCCCAGATCCGAACCTGCAACAGAAAAAAAGTTGGGCAGAAATTCCACCCAATGTTCAAAAACCAGATCTATATTGCTCATAATCGCTATTATAGCATGTTTCCAGAATTGGAACAACCACTCTGCTTCTACCCATGAAAGCGGAATAGAAATTTGGGCACTCGGTCAAAAGATTTTCTCGCCATAATTTCCACGGCCGTCACCGAAATTCTGAAAAATTGCTGATTTTAAATCCGCGATATCTCCACTTTTAGAACTCCAAATGAGATGAATTTTTTTTTGAAACTGTGTATTTTTGAAAGAGGAATTCAGATATGCAATCGGTTTCTTCTGATTTTGTGCAAAAAGTTTCAGAAATTGATCTGAAAGTTGCCGCCCAAAAAAAGAAAAAAAAATTTCCCACTTGTGCCAAGGAAAGTGCTCTGATACCAGATGTGATGTACCTGCAATAATTAATTAATGCAAATACACGAGATATCAGAAATAATAGAAAAGAATCGCTTTTATATTGATCATGGGCCACTTCAAGGGGGCAACCTCCTTTGAGCAAGCTCAATACAATTAACTTCACGGTGCCTTCAATGACCTCAACACACACTTATATACTAAGTCTATGCCCAATACTATGAGTCAAAACCATGGGACATATAATACTACAGGACGACTTACAAAGCATATGCGTCCAATACTATGGGTCAATACTATGGGCTAATATAAACTATGGATCAACAAATACTACGGGACGACTTACAAAGCATATGTGTCCAACAACAATATACTAACATAGTAAAGACAAGGGTTGACATAGGTTCCTAACAAGCTAACTACAGAAGTAAGCAAGCACAAAACAACAAACAAACCAAAGAGACAAGCTACCTGCTCAAATACACGGGCATAAAATAAATAAATGATAGAGGGGTTCTCATGCACTAAGGAATGGCCAAGGCATAAAACCAGCATACAATAAAGAGCTATGCGTTGTATGCTAAGAATGGAATGCAACTCTTTTTGTACCTTGTTTGCAGCCTGGAAGATTTGGTTCATTTCTTCATCCAGCTGATCCAGTCATTCCTGCTTTTGCTAGCAGGCTACAAGGTCCTTGTATACTCAACTTATTCCTATAACTCAAAATTTTATGCTGTATTGCATGCACGGGTGATACATAGAGTGATCGAGCCTAAGATTCTTACCTTAGTTATCAAGTTGAAGAGTCGGGTGTTCCAATCCAAGATGATCCAGCTTTGTGAAAAGATCTTCATCTGAAACAGGCACCAGGTTGGGTAGGTTCGTGAATTAATTTGTGCCTTACTAAGACTAGTAGTACTTGAGGAAAAGATCTTACACCTTAAGGCACAAAGAATACTCTATTCTTTGTCTAGGGAAAACCAAGAACTACTCTGCTTGAGCCCTTTTAATCCTCCAAACCAAGAACTAGTCTGCTGGCTTATGCCCAGGACCCCATATTGGCAAGAATAGGTCCATAGCCTCGAAACCCTGGAATAGGACCCTGCATATTGGGCACATATTCAACCATCCGCGTAAACTACTCTTGACTCAAAACCCTATTAAGCATGATCCCTGCACCCGCCACGCCATTGCAAGCCTTCCTTAGTAGAAACAATCCACATCTGGTTTGTGCCATTGCAAACCCCTCCTCCCTGGGCTCTCATATCTAGCCAACAATACAGATCTGGTTTGTGCCATTGCAAACCCCTCCAGAGTGGGCTCTCATATCTATCCTTTCCCGCCTAATTTCATAGTGTTTGTTTAGTTGTTTTTGTTTTTATTTTATTTTTTTATTAATATTACATATAAAACAATATTTGATTATAATATGTTTATATATATTAATATTATTCCATATTATTTGCCTTTTCCGCCTAATTTCATTTCATTGTGTTTGTTTAGTAGTTTTTGTTTTTATTTTTTTATTTATTTTATTAATATTATGTATAATACAATATTTAATTATAATATGTTTATTTCTATTAATATTATTCCATATTATATGGTATAACACATTAATATATTAATGTATTAACTATACTATAATTAACATATAATTATTTATACTATTTAAAATTAATTATATTAATATTTATAACTAAAATATATTAATATTACATATTAATTAAATATATAATCACTATATAAGTCCTTTATGCTAACTATATTATTTATATTATAAATGCTTTCTATTTGAAACTTTGGGTCATTTTCCCTTTTAAATCTTCTTGAACCATATCAGTGGTGCATTATTCAATAATTAGGAGCCAAGATTTTACATTAACCTCTCATGACATTGAAATGAAAGGGCTATGTGAAAGGGGGAGCATTTTTAATATTTTGAAGGTGATAGAAATAAAAAAAAAATAAGGATGTAACAAAGAGTGACCGAAATTTTAGGGTTAAGTCCATAGGGAAAGGTTTTTAAAAAATATATTTTATCAATGGGGACAATGGGTAGAGGGATGGGTCAAAAGGATTAAATATTGTTTATTTGTGTTTTTATGAAATGTAGAAGGGAAGGGGTAGGACTTAGGATAGAGGGGTTAACGGAAAAATAGCTTTTACATTCATCATATTTGAAAATCCGTGACAATGGAAATGAAAGGATTTTATATATATTTACAAAAGAGGAGGGAGGCTCCTTTTTTTTTACTTAAAAAGGTCATTGGATTTTTTTTGCAAAGAGGTACGTCTCGTGGAAAATTTATTACATTCTGAACATAGCCGTGACAAGAAGACTAGAAGATGGGGAAAACCAATGAATTAATGTAGGATGTAAACTTGGTGAATTTCACTAATAAGAAGTAAAATACTCTTTCTTTTCGAAACTTCAACCGACTATCAAAAGGGTCAAACAATGACGGTTTTTTTCAAACAAGATACGAGCATGGCTAGGGTGATGAGATAAACACGATGGTATAAAAAACAAGACATGAATATGTACAGAGAAGGAAACAACAAATCTCTAAAAATTTACTTGGCCTCTCCATTGGATGTCTTGAAAGAAGAAAATGTTGTCGAGCGACACAGGGGTCTCTGAATCCATATGTAGTGTTAAAATCTAGATCTTTGCTTCTTGTGCCCAATTCCTGGAGATCACTGCATGGAGATCCTAATTGCAACCATATGAAGAACTTTGCTTTATCTTAGCAATTTGTGTTGATGTATATGTAACTTCGGAATGTATTTCATTTATATATTTATTGTACTCCTATAGAGATGTATTATTCCTTTATACGGAAGTGTCATCATTTGTATTGACAAGTGTCGCAAGTATGTTAACTTGCCGATGGGTTATTAGACCACCTTGTAAGGGGTCGGACCGATATAATGTGATATGAAGTTATTGTACCTAGCTAGACAAGTTGGCCCCATAAGGTTATTGGGCAAACAGGACAAGTATAAATAGAGATCGGGAGATCTCTATTTGGATCACTTCAGAACTCACACTTCCTTCACTTGGAAAGTGGCGCACATGTGAGGAGGAGGATCAACTGCTAAGATGAGTCTATCTCTTGTACTTTGGTTGTACTTTGGTTGTGCTATTGCTCTATCTATCTCTGAGGAAGTTGTGGGGTTTTTCACCTTAGGGTTTTCCCCACGGAAACTCTATGTGTCTATTGTCTCTCATGATTTTGCTTCTTGTGATGATTGGCATGCTTGTTATGATTGATATGCATTGATATAATGTACATGTTATTCTCTCAGTAAAGATCCTTGAGTATTGTGAATTAATGCTCAAAATTTAACATGGTATCAGAGCTAACCTGAAAAGAAGACATTGTGCAGTGACGAAAACTAGGGTTTCTTTCTTATTGGGTTTCTCTCCACATATTTTGGAAAAGCGGTATAGTAGATTGACTCTACTCATAAAGGAGAATCTATCTGTCCAATCATAATTCAATTCTGAGCATTTTCAGATTTGGCCCTAAAATTTAGGGTTTCCAAAAAAATAGGAATTTTTGGCATCTGAAGACATAGATGGAAGCTCCTTGGAAATATCAAAGTTTAGAGCTTTGGATTGAGATTTTTGGCTGGGTAAATCTCCGGGAAACTCAAACCCTAATTCAGGGTCCTCCCTAGTGAACCCAGGAAGATTAAAAGGCATTTATGAAGGGTGAAGCTTTGCAGATCTCAAATTCTGAATACACCAAGTTGATCAGATCATCAAGGCACATCTTTCTATCCTTTCAGAAAGTTGAAATTCATTTTTGAATTTTTAGGGTTTTTTCGACAAACCCTAATCTGGGATCATATCCAGTTTTCAGCAAAGCAAGTGGTAAGATCTAAATCTCTTCTATTTCCGTTTGAAGTACTCTTTAAATGTCTCACCACACCAAGCTTGAGGATAAGATTGAAGGGGCCGATAACTTCTGAGCCTGGAAGTATAGGATTGGGTACTTAATCCTGGAAGAAAATGAATTGGACTCCTACATCAGCTCTAAGGTCCCTATCCCAGAGGATGAAGAGGCTAAGGTATTGCATAAGAAGAACTTGGTCAAGGCAAAGAGAATCATTGTTGATTCTATCAAAGACCATCTTATACCACATGTGTCATCTCTAAAAACACCCAAGGAGATGTTTGACTCCCTGACCAAGTTATTTGAAGGGAAGAACATAAATCGAAAGATGACTCTATGGAATCAATTGAAAGGGGTCAAGATGTTGAATGGAGAGACCATTCAATCTTACTTCTCCAAGGTCTCTCAGATCAAGGAACAACTTGAATTTGTGGATGAAGTAGTGGACAATGGTGAAGTTGTTATGACCACTCTGAATGGCCTACCTAGGTCATGGGACTCCTTTATTCAAGGAATCTGTGCAAGAAAGAAATTGATCTATTTTAGTAGACTATGGGAGGAATGATCTCAAGAAGAAGCTAGGCTTGTGGCACGAGAAGAAAAGATGGGGAATCAATATCAAGCTCTCATAGCTCACACCAAGGGAAGCAAGGTTAAGAGGGAGAAATCTCATAACAAGAAACATTCTCACTCTTATCACAAGAAGAAAGATCTATCTCATGTTCGCTGTTTCGAATGTAATGAAATGGGACACTTTGCTTCAAATTGTCCCAAGAAGAGGAAAGACAACAACTTCAATAAGAAGAAGAAAAATAACAACAGAAGATATCATGCTCATGCTGCTGAGGATGATGAACCTTCTAGGAAGAAGGTTAGAGTAGAAAGTGATGATGATGACTCATCAAGCAAAGAAGAGTATGTTCTAATCTCTGCCTTCCTAGGTACTATCTCTCATGGTTGTAATGATTGGTTAATTGACAGTGGGGGTTCCAAACACATGACTGGGTTTAAAGAATCTTCTGTAAACCTATTTGAACATGAATCACCCCATAAGGTGAAACTTGGGGATGATTATCAATACCCTATCAAAGGAAGTGGGGAAGCTTCCTACAACCTAGAATCTGGAAAGTCCTTAAAGATGAAAGATGTGTTATTTGTACCTGGGCTCAAGAAGAGTCTACTCTCCATCTCCGCATTAGATGCAAAAGGTATGAGGGTTGCATTTGTAGATGGCCAAGTCCTAATGTGGCCAAAGGGTAAAACTATTGATGATGCAATGGTGATTGGAGAGCAAGAGGGAGGATTGTATAAATTGAAGGGAAAACCTGAACATGCCATGGTGCATGATTCCATGGAGCTAAGTGAACTTTGGCATAGAAGACTTGCACATATGCACTACAGAGCATTACCAATTGCAAGTAAGGTTGTAGAAGGTCTTCCTGAAATTAAGACCAAGCATGAAGGTGTTTGCAAAGTATGCGCAAAAGGAAAGAACATAAAGAAGGCATTTCCAAACAGTGAAAGAAAGGCAAAAAGTATCTTGGAAATTATCCACTCCTATGTATGCGGCCTGATGTCATCCAGCTCTCTGAGTGGGTATGTTTACTATGTCTCTTTCATTGATGACTTCTCCAGGAAGACTTGGGTTTACTTCTTGAAGAACAAATATGAAGTGTTGGATAAGTTCAAGGAATTCAAAACCTTGATGGAGAACCAAACTAATAAGAAGATCAAAACATTCAGATCCGACAATGGTGGAGAATTCACCTCAGGTGACTTCAAGAAGCTATGCAGTGAGTCAGGGATTAAGAGGGAGTTGACTGCTCCTTACAATCCACAACAGAATGGAGTTGTAGAAAGAAAGAATTGAACAATCATGGGAGCAGCAAGGGCAATGATGCATGACCAGGATCTACCTATGCATCTATGGGAAGAAGCAGCTAGGACAGCTGTATATGTGCAGAACAAAACACCCCACAAGATATTGGAAAACAAGACACCAGAAGAGGTCTTCGTTGGTAAGAAACCTGAAGTCAGCCATATCAAAATATTTGGTTGTCCAATATACACTCATGTCCCAAAAGAAAAGAGGACCAAGCTAGATCCTTCAGGAAAGAAGGGTATCTTTGTGGGTTACAGTGAAAGCTCGAAGGCTTACAGAATATACTTTCCAGGGTTCAAGAAGATTGATGTCAGCAGGGATGTGACATTTGATGAAAACTCTGCATTCATCAAATCAAAGAAGACACCTGTTGAAGATTATGAAGAACCTAAGAAAACTAGATTTCAAGACAATACTATGACTAAAGCAATTCTAGATGCAGATTGTGAAATTGAAGATCCGCAAGAATGTGTAGATCCACCCCGTGAGAATAACTCTCACAAGAGAAAACCTGCATGGGCAAGAGAGCTCATTCAAGATGCTGAAAGATATGGCATTCCAGAAGAAGAACACAAAGCAAAGAAGAGAACTAGATCACATACCAGCTATGTTGCTTTACTCTGTGATATCATGAACAAAGAACCTTCCAGTTATGAAGAAGCAACGGAAAAGAAAGAATGGAAGGATGCCATGGTCGAAGAATACCAATCAATAATGAAGAATGATGTTTGAGATATTGTCCCAAGACCTGAAGGGAAGTCTGTTGTGACTTCCAAGTGGATCTACAAGATCAAGCATGCTGCAGATGGCAACATAGAGAAATACAAGGCAAGATTCGTAGCTCGTGGCTTCTCTCATAAAGAGGGAATAGATTATGAAGAAAATTTTGCCCCTATAGCCAGGTACACTTCCATCAGATCAGTAATTGCCCTGGCTGTAGCGATGAAATGGAAGATACACCAAATGGATGTCAAGACTGCCTTCTTGAATGGTGTAGTTGAAGAGGAAGTGTATGTGGAGCAACCACTCGGTTTTGAAACACAAGATAGGGAGTTGTATGTGTGCAGATTGAAGAAAGCCTTGTATGGCTTAAAACAAGCTCCTAGAACTTGGTATGTTAGGATGGACAGTTTTCTATCTAGTTTGGGATTTACCAAGAGTAAAGCGGATTCCAACCTTTACGACAAGGTTGAGGAAGGAAATCCTGTGATTCTACTCCTATATGTGGATGACCTATTTGTAATAGGAGATGACAGATTGATTGCCGATACAAAGAGGAAGCTTGCTGCCGAGTTCGATATGAAGGACTTGGGGATGATGCACTATTTTCTAGGTATGGAGGTGTGGCAGAGTGCAGATGGGATCTTCCTTGGATAAGGGAAGTATAAAGTAGATATCCTGAAGAGGTTCGGGATGATGGATTGCAAGGCCATGGCCACAACTATGGCATCGAACCTAAAGCTTCTATGTGATGCTTCATCTGAGCCGGTTGATGTCTCTATGTATCGTTAGATGATTGGGTCCTTGATGTACCTGACGAACACGAGACCATATATTTGCTTTGTGGTGAACACATTGAGATAGTTCCTGACAGATCCAAGGAGTGCTCACCTGGTTGCTGTAAAGCATATTATAAGGTACCTGAAGGGTACAGTTGATTATGGGCACAAGTATGAAGCGAATCAAAAGTTTAACCTTTAGGGTTATGTTGATTTAGATTGGGCAGGCAGTGCTGCAGATAGGAAGAGCACATCTGGGTGTTGCTTCAGTATGGGATCAGGTATGATCTCTTGGTTTAGCAGGAAGCAGTCCTGCATAGCACTGAGTACAGCTGAGGCAGAGTATGTTGCAGCCAGTTTGGCTAGTTGTGAGGCAGTATGGCTTTGGAAGCTACTGTCAGAGTTATTTGATCTCCCACTGGAAACTACTAGTATCTTTTGTGACAACTAGAGTTGTGTGAAGCTGTCTGAGAACCTGGTGTTCCACGACAGGTCGAAACACATTGAGATCAAATATCACTATATCATGGATATGGTGCAGAGAGGAGAATTGAATCTCCTGTATGTTGTGACAGATGATCAGATTGCAGATGTACTGACAAAGCCACTAGCCAGAGTGAAGTTCAAGTACTTCAGAGAGAGGCTTGGTGTTCTTCAGATCGACGACACTTCAAGGAAGAAGTGATGGACACATTTGTTGAAGCCATTCAAAGCATGGTGGAAGGAGGATCCTTCACATGGCTATGGATGTAGGTGCTGGAAGATGAGCATTAGGATGATGTTCTAGTTTCTGCTCTATATGATCAGTTGGATCATTTATATGTATGTATGTATGCATCATGTTGGATGCTGGATATGATCAGTTGGATCATTTATATGTATGTATGTACGCATCATGTTGGATGCTGGATATGATCAGGTAGATCATGCATTTGTATATGTATTAGGTGGATAGTTGTATGATCAGGTAGATCATGCATTTGTATATATATCAGGTGGATACTTGTATGATCTGGTAGATCATGCATTTGTATATATATCAGGTGGATACTTGTATGATTAGGTAGATCATGTATTTGTATATGTATCAGGTGGATACTTGTATGATCAGGTAGATCATGTACTTATGTATGTATCAAGTGGATGCATTATGTGTATCAGGTGGATGCATTATGTATATCAGATGGATGCATTTGTATGATCAGGTAGATCATGTATGATGATATGTATCAGGTAGATACTTTGTATGCATCAGATGGATATACTGTTTGATCAGGATGATCACAGATGACGAGCTTTAGGATGTTGCTCCAGATGATATGCATCAGGTTGATGCTATGATGATGATCAGGATGATCATAGATGATGATCTTCAGGATGTTGCTCCACATGATACGCATCAGGTTGATGGTATGATGATGATCAAGTTGATCATGTGATGATGTCCATCAGGATGATGTATGGTGAGTATTGGTTTGATACTCTATGTTCATGGACAGGTTGTGCAGGTAGCATAGAAAAGACCCTTTGAAAACCAGATAGGTATAACGGCGTGCTCGTAACATCCTGGGTTGCTCTATCGAGATCCAAACAGGTAGAGCGGTGTGCTCGTAACATCCTGGGATGCTCTAAGTAGGTTTTGCTACAGTTTCGCATAGAAAAGATCCTTTAAAATCCGGACAGGTAGAGCAATGTGCTCGTAACATCCTGGGATGCTCTATCGAGATCCAAACAGGTAGAGAGATGTGCTCGTAACATCTTGGGATGCTCTTAGTAGGTTTTGCGAAAGTTCACATAGAAAAGATCCTTTAAAATCCGGACAGGTAGAGTGGTGTGCTCGTAACAGCCTGGGATGTTCTATCGAGATCCATACAGGTAGTGTAATGTCCCCATTTTGACCCCCTTCGCATTAAATCGTAAATGATGTAAATATTGTTATTTAATCATGGTGAGGAGCTCAAGGCCAAGGCCCCACCATTGATTAGCGTTTTATGTATCGGCAATTAAAAATAGATGCCTATGGTTCTTGTGCTAGACAGGCACAATGTAAATAAGACATCATGTAAATACGAATTTTAATGAAATACCCATAACTAGCTATGCAATGCAACAAAGAGATGGGGGCATGATTTTTATAAGGAATAGGGAGGAAAATTATTCAAACCCTTGAGCCAATGGTGTTAATCCATGTGTCAATGAGAAAACCCATAAACCACCAACTACCCATTTTGGGTTATGCACCCAATCATTTAATTCTTCCAAGAGTTGGTTGAGGCAGTTAATGCCTTGGGAATGGAGAGGTATGGAAGCCAATTTCGTGCATGGGCAAGCCATCAACCTGGGAATTCATATTTTTTTCTTCTTGGGCAAGAAAACACCCATGAAATGGTGCCCAAAGCCATTCCTCACCCAGGGCTTTCATCCTCTCACGCAAATTGAGACTGTTGGAAGTTGCATTCACATTTTTCATCAAAAACGTGAGGTTTTCCTTGCTCAAAAACTTGTTTTTGGTTTTGGACAGTAGCTGGGAAGAAGGGGCTGCGATTTGGGACTGTATGGAGGTCGTTTTGTCCCAGAATTGCCATGGGCATTTTTCCTAAAAATGATTTTTGCTTCCTGGGGTTTTCCCAAAACCTCCATTGTTCATTTTTAGCCTTCCCATGTTTTTCTGAAGCTGAGGGAATCATTTTCATGCTTATCACTGTACAAACGTTGTTCTCCTGTCCATCCATTGTAGTTAGCTGATTATCTGCATCCCTGTTTGATTGGGAGACTGTAAGCAAGAGATTGGAGTGGTAGTGGACAGAGAGGGCTTGATAAACCTAGTGGGGGAGACAACCTCTCAAGAAGATCAAGAGGGCTTTGGCTACTCTTCTATGCACACCCTGAGAGCACTAGATGGGGAAGGTATGGTTTGAGGGACTGTACAGTAGTGAAAAGAATACTTCCTTGTGCTGGGTGTGTAGGTATTGTGGGTGCCAAGCTAGATAGATCTTGTAAGGTTATCCCTGGCTCTGTGCTTGAGCTCACTAGCTTAGCAACTCTTCCTTTCCATTTCCTAGCAGCCTGATAAACCCAATTGTAGATTGGCTTGGCTCATCCTGGTGTATGCTTGGCTATGTGTGAGTCTGTTGTTCCCTGGTTCCTTGTACAAATCATGCCCAGCTCGGGGGTGGCAGTTGTATCAAGAGGTTGATAAGCACAACTGGCCTATGGTTGGGTGGAACGTTGCAGATGCATAGCTGGTTGCTTGGGACTACTTTTTTAAAATAAGTATTATCTTTTATAAATTCTGAAATGTCTTTATTTAATGGCTGTCACAGAAATGTTGAATGTATGTTAGATATTAAACATGATTTTTAATTCCGCTGTGTTTCTATAACATGTACATGTATATGTCTTTTTATCAATGAGTTTTTACTTAAAGGATATGGGGCTAGATGCCCGGATTTAGTGTCACGTCCTCTCTATCATGCTGGTATGATGGGAGGGGACGTTACAGGTAGAGCGGTTTGCTCGTAACATCCTGGGATGCTCTGAGTAGGTTTTGTGAAGGTCAACATGTAAAAGAACCTATAGTCTGCGTTAGGTTTTGTTGACGCACGTAATCAATCCTAGGTTCCACAGTATGGTTACTAATGATGAAGACCTGCAGGTGGTGGGCCTACATCCAGTATGAAAAAGGACTGGCTCTATAGAACTTCCTATGATGAGTAGATTCAGATATTGATCGAGATAGCAGCAGCAGTGACGATGACGATGATTCGAGGATGATGATTCGTTGATGATGATCCAAAGAAGAAGACTTGTGCTAGATGATCTATGTCGAGAAATACCTTCCTAGTTAAGAGGGAGTGTTGATGTATATGTAACTTCGAAATGTATTTCATTTATATATTTATTGTACTCCTATAGAGATGTATTATTCCTCTATACGGAAGTGTCGTCATTTGTATTGACAAGTGTCGCAAGTATATTAACTTGCCGATGGGTTATTAGACCACCTTGTAAGGGGTCGGCCCAATATAATGTAATATGAAGTTATTATACCTATCTAGACAAGTCGGCCCCATAAGGTTATTGGGAAAATAGGACAAGTATAAATAGAGATGGGGAGATCTCTATTTGGATCACTTCAGAACTCACACTTCCTTCTCCTGGAAAGTGGCACACATGTGAGGAGGAGGATCAGCTACTAAGAGGAGTCTATCTCTTGTACTTTGGTTGTACTTTGGTTGTGCTATTGCTCTATCTATCTTTGAGGAAGTTGTGGGGTTTTTCACCTTAGGGTTTTCCCCACGGAAACTCTGTGTGTCTATTGTCTCTCATGCTTTTGCTTCTTGTGATGATTGACATACTTGTTATGATTGATATGCATTGATATATTGTACATGTTATTCTCTCAGTAAAGATCCTAGAGTATTGTGAATTAATGCTCAAAATTTAACAATTTGTGGAGATCGGATCTATTGGAGGCCATATTTTCTTTTATTTTCCCTCTCAATCTATTTCCTAATTCACCGCTCATTCACTTTTCACTTTTTTTTAGTTTCCCTCTATCTATTACATTTGTTTTGTTTATATTCTTCTTTTTCTTAATTTGTTAATACTAGTTACATATATTAATTATATAAATATATATAATAACTATACAATATATTAATATTATATATCGGTGAAAAGATACAAGGAAAAAAGGTTTTTGATAAATTATTTATTTTATATGTGAAAGGAGAAGGGGTTAGTTGTGATTATGGGGGTATTATTATTATTATTATTATTATTATTATTATTATTCTTATTATTATTCAAGGAGATGTGAACAAAGGGATTTTTACAAAAAGAGAGGAATTATGTTTTCTTCAAAATGGAGGATATTGGCTATTTATTGTAAGGGAGGGACCCAAGCGGACTTTAAATATTTTTGAAATTAGGTGCAAAGAGAACCACGGTGAATGAATGCATATGGAGAATTAATGGATTAGGTTGTGAAATTGACAATTTTTAGCTAACATGACACAAAATACATGAACTTGTCAAAACTTTAACAGACTGTTGAGATGGTCAAACGATGATGGTTTTGTTCAAACAAAATATGAACACAACCAGTACAACAAGCTGAATGGAGTGACTCTAACTTTAGGACATGACAATTCCAAAAGGGAAAGACAACAAATATCGACTAAGACTCGACTCAACCACATGTAGAAGAACTCATCTATCACTTGATAAATTATATGCAAGACATGATGTATTATCTAGATATCAACTCACCACAACCAAGGCATTAGTTAGTAGAGAAACTCGTAAATGAGCAGCTCAATGATTCTCCTATCATCTAACACAATAGGCATCAGGATGGCCTCAACTAAATGATCCCTTAGAAGACATGTATTGAAAAATAATCCAAGTTGTGTACGATTAATGTTACAATTTACTAAATTTTAACACTGCGGATGGATTCAGAGACCCCCTGCAGTGTTAAAATTTAGTAAATTGTACAAATTCATTATCAAAGTTATAATTTTTCATTGTCAGAATGACACAACTAAAAATGACCAATTGTTATGTAGTCATTTTTAGTTTAGTTCTTATCTCGTGACCAAATTGGTCATTTATCTTGGTCATTTTTAGTTTAATTCGTATCCCGTGACCAAATTGGTCATTTATCTCGGTCATTTTTAGTCAGTTCACTTAAAATTTCTCAATTTTGGTCATTTATCCCTTGAAAAAGCTGTGGTGACCAGTTTTTTTGGTTCCTTGGTCACTTCTCTCTCATTTTGTACTAGTGGTATGTCCATTGACTAAATAAGAAGACGAATGGACTCTGCAAACCAACACCAAGTTCATGAACCAAAGGCACTAGAAGTGGTTATGGCGGGTTTTAATTAGGAGCAGTGGGAAAGAATATAATTATAATAAGGGTATTGGTCTCTATTGGCTAAAGGGCCCATAAAGTGTCGAACAATATGGTGCAAAAGGGAAACCAATATATATTCCAAAGATGGTTTCTATCCTAAAGGAGGGAATTGCAAACTCTACTTGGACTGCAATGACCTAATTAAGTACAATATAATATTCTTGGATAATGGCCTAGGGAACAATCTTCTTTCATTTCATGATGATGTAGCTAAGCATGTGAGAACCTAAAAACTAAACAGCCAGGATGTGTAAGTGAGGGTGATCTTGACGGCCTCCACCCCCCGAATATTGAAAATGGTACTCTAATAGTACTTAGAGACCCCCTTTAAAGGGGTCAGGGTCTCTAAATTCATCCGCATTGTTAAAATTTAGTAAAATACTATACAATTAATTCATTATCAAAATTGTTAATGTCACACAACTAGAAATTACTAATATAAACAACTAATTCACATTAATCGTTGTTATCTAGTCATATTTATATTCTCGTGACTAAATTAGTCATTTATGTTAGTCATTTTTATTTTAGTCACTTGTTATCTAGTCATATCTTTTATTTGGTGACTAAATTAGTCGTTTATATTAGTCATTTTTTGTTGGCTTATTTAAAATTGCTCAATTTTAGTCATTTATCCCTTGAAAAAACAACGGTGACTAACGTTTTTAGTCGCTTAGTCACTTATCTCTCATTTTGTACTAGTGGGATATGCAGCAGATTGAGGTTCCTGCATTACCTAGACCCATCCTATGATGTAGTCCAAATTAGACGTTTCGATGGGATGTGGCAGGCAGGTTTTCCACATTGTTGGGTCAACGAGGAGTCTAGCCTATACAAGCCTCATATATCATGCGAGAAACTGAGCTCACAAAGTTATGGAGGATGCTTCCTCATGATATGAGATTGTTGATGCATTATGTACTTGGTGCATCCATGATTTTAGTTTCTTGGAGGTCGAAGGATCAGTCTACTTCATTTGATGAGGATGCAATGGAGGTCAAAGGATCAATCTACTTCATTTGACGAGGATGCAATGGAGGTCGAAGGATCAATCTACATTTGATGAGGATGCAATTCTGAAAATTTGTGAAAAAGTTTTTTTTTATTTTAAAATTTCGATGCGTGATGAAATTAAACATGGTACTCCATTAAGAGTGATGCATATGGTACACTAATCCCATATGTGATGCATGTGGGATTAGTTGTGATCTGCAACTAAATATATTAAATCTTCCTCTGCCCAAAATCCTTTGTTGTCATAGAATATCATAAATCCTTCAGGCCACAAAAATGAAAATTCATCCTCTGCGAAATCCGGGAGGCAAACAAAATAGAGGTAGGATGAGTGACTGCTAAATATTAATTTTTGAAAATTGGGGTGAGAAGTAAGTGGTTGTTGGTGTTAATGTGCAAAAATAACTGTCCTCTTGAAATCCAGAAAGCAGACTAAGCAACTATCGATCCTAGAGGCAGTTGTGAAGAACTTACAGCAATTAATTAATGAAAATACACGAGATAGCATAAATAACAGAACTCATAATTGTTTTTATTGATCGCAGGCCACTTCAAGGGGGCAACCTCCTTTGAGCAAGCTCAATACAAATAACTTCACGGTACCTTCATTGGTCCCAACACAAACTTATATACTAAGTCTAGGCACCAATACAATGGGTCAATACCATGTGTCAATACAAACCATGGGCCAATACAAACTATGGATCAACAATTACTATGGGACGACTTACAAAGCATATGCGTCCAACAAAAATAATGCAAACTATGGATCAACAAATACTACAGGACGACTTACAAAGCATATGCGTCCAACAATAATATACTAACAAAGTAAATAGAAGGGTTGAAATGGGTTCCTAGCATCCCCTCTCCCTTAGAAAAAGATTTGTCCTCAAAGCTTTAGATGTGGAAATTGATGTAGAATCTTAAAGAGTGGTTCCCCTGTAGCATCCTCGGGTTGCATTCCGGGCCACTGATGCCTTTTGAGTTTCAGGAGGATTGCTTGGAAAGATGTAGACGAAGAAGAACCATATCAGTTGCGTGAAAAGTGCGCTCTAAATGGTGCTGATCGGCTTGTTATTTTAGTCGAATTATTGCCATGTGAAGATTGTCCTACATAATGAGAAGAATATGATCACGGTTTTGAAGAACCGAGTCAATTTCCTGAACTGGGGAGCTGCTAAGGGTGTATGGAAGAAGAACTGGCAGTGCTTGTCCATAGACTACGTCATATGGTGTCCTTTTAGACGTGGTATTGTACCACTGGAGCGCTTTCTAGGAAATCCATAGAAATAGTTATCCAAATCTGTGTAGGGATGGGCAAGGGTGCGAGCAGTCCCTATAGGAGTGTCGTTTCACCCTTGTTTACCTGGAAAGTATCACAGTCAACCACCATCTGTTGAATTGTCAGTTTCAATCCCTACCAAAAGAAGTTACATTGTTCCTGGTTATACATTTTGAGGAACCCAGAGTGCCCTGTCGAT
Source organism: Larix kaempferi (assembly GCA_027924585.1). Taxonomy (NCBI): domain Eukaryota; kingdom Viridiplantae; phylum Streptophyta; class Pinopsida; order Pinales; family Pinaceae; genus Larix; species Larix kaempferi. The sequence goes on from BSBM01000264.1 coordinate 2,526,439, forward strand.
GAAGAAGCATGGAGTTCATAGAAGAGATAGCCCTATTGAACAAATTGCAACCAATTTGGAACAAGCAAAGAAATAACTGTAAGAGAAACTGGGTCATCAAATGTGCGAGAAGGAGCATCTGCCACCATATTTTCCTTACCCTTCTTGTAAGTGATCGCATACATAACCCATGAGTTGGATAACCCATTTCAGGTGTGCTGGGGAGGAGACCCGTTGTTCTAGGAAATTTTCCAGACTCTGGAGATTAGTCTTGGTGCAAAAATAATTCCCTAATAGGGATGGCTACCACTTCGGTATTGCATGCAAAATATCCATCATTTCCTGTTGAGATGTAGATGTGGCTAAATGCTTACCGGAAAGGTCTCTTGAAGGCGGCAATCCCACTGGTGCAACAAAGACACCAGCATATCTATCCAAGGAAGTAGTGGAGATCATTGATGGGTGCATATGAATGGAATGGAGCTGAGCAATCACACCATGTGAATTCTTATTAAGGATCTTTTCTAGGCGATGTGAACTGATGACGCAAAGAGACCCTGGTTGTAATCCCGTAAATTTGTGTTTTGTCCCATTGACTAAAAACGACATCCAAAGTTCAGCTAAATCCCATAAGATGGGGCCAAGTGTGTATAAACATTGAACGCCCAAAACCATCACATCCGCCTAAGGACAAGGAAAACATGTCAGAGCACAGGTTATAATATTCCAGAGAGATACGCACATTGTGACACTTTCCCTTGCAAGGTAAGGTGCCCCCATTGGAAACTATGACTTCAAAGTTGGAGCAAGGATGGACAAAACAATCAGCTTGTTTGGCGATCTGATGGTCAATGAAGTTATGAGTGCTACCAAAATCAATGAGTATTGTAAGAGGAAGATTCTTAAGTAACCCCTTACCCGCATTGTTTGGGGCGTGGTGACGCCAGATAAAGCATGGAGAGATATCTCTAGTTGGTCGTCCTGAGATGGGGGGTCAATAAGAGGCTTCTGAATGTCGACCTGATTAGCCATTGTATCTGGAGCTTCTTCACCAATTTTAGAGGCAGGCGGAGAATCCATATCCAAGAGATAGAGCTTTTGCTGAACACATCTATGTCCCCGAGTGAATTTCTCATCACAATTATAACAAAGCCCTTTTTCTCTGCGTGTCTGCATCTCTGGTTCAGATAAATGCTTGATAGGAGTTGGTCGAGGAGCTGGCGGGATGGGAGGTCGTTGAGAACCCATATTTCAGAAGGGGACAGAAGTGGGTTTGGAGCGTTGTTGGGTTGTAATATTGTCTTCTGCCAACTTAGCCAACCCCATGGCTTCCATCATTGTGTTGGGACAGAACAATTTAACCTCTGAGTGGATTTCATCCTTAAGACCACTAATAAAACAACTCCTCTAGAATTCATCAGACAATCCTTCTGTGTGATTGGCTAGTTTCTCAAATTCTATCTGATACTCTCTCACATTGCCAATTTGGTGAATTTTAGTGAGGGCTCCTATGAAGTCATCAAAAGAACTATGACCAAATCGTTGCAAAAAAAGTTAGCAAAAATCTGGCCATTTTGGTTCTTCATGAGCCTTGATGTACCAACGGTACCAATGAAGAGCTTCATGTTCCAAATGAAATGATGCAAGTGGAACTTTGGTGACATCAAAAGTATTATGTAGACCAAAATACTATCCTGCACGATAGATCCATCCAGTTGGATCAGTACCATTGAAGCGAGAAAAATCAAGCTTCGGACCACGAAAATTCCTGGAAGAAGAGAACCCATTGTATGATGAAGACTCGAACTGTCGTTTGTTGTTCATGGATGAATTCTCAAGATAGAGGCTGAGAAATTTTTCATCCAGATCTTGGAGTTTGGTTTGGATGGCTGCAAGTGCTTCCTCCATGGTTTTTGCTCCTGCACGGGTGACAACCATAACCAAGAGTTTTTTCTTTTTTTTTTGGGGGGGGGGGATGGGTAGAAAAACACAAACAAAACCTTATTTAGTAAAGAGAAATTTGGATTTGGGAAAAAATTTGATGGGTAATTGGGGTTTGACTAGGTTTTGGACACTTTCAAATGGACAAAGAAGCAGAAAATGAGGATTTCAGAAGCGAGGTGAAAGGATGGGAAAAATTTTCGAATAGGGACAAAGAAGCAGAAATAGGGAATGAACACGGTGGAAAAATTTGAAGGCGATTGGGTGAAAATTAAAGAAGTTATGGCAAACCTTAAAAATAGACAAATGTGAGATTTCTAGATTTGGGAAGTGGAATTTGGGATAGGGTCCTCAGAAATGAAAGATGCAAAATGAGATTGCAGGGGTGTCATGGAAGTTTCAAGGGAAATAGAGTGAAAACAAGGGAGATATGGCAAAAAAATGGAATTTTGTGCCTTTTTTTTCTTTTTTCAAAATGGATCTGCTACGATGCAGAAGGGATCGGAAACAGATGGATCTGCAACGACACGGAAGTGATCGGAAACAAATGGATCTGTAATGACGACAAATGGATCGAAAATGACTGGATCTGAAATGGATTTCAAAATAGATCTGAAACGACTAGATCTCAACGGCTTCTAGAATGGATCTGAAACGGCTCGGAATGGATCTGAAATGGTGCAGAAGTGATTGACAATAGTTCAGCTGAAAATAGATATGGACCACAGGTATGTTCGGCTTCCTAACAGTTCAGGGGTTTCACTCGACCACCAATGTTGTCTGACGGCTTGCGTATTGAGGTAGTACCCCTCACTCCATGGCTCAGGTAAAACTGATAACTGCTTTGCCACAAACGACAACTCTTGGTTTACCTCACAGGTGGGAACTAGTCAATCAGGTAGGGGTCATTGCCCTTTTCGCTGTCAGGTTCTCTTAATGGGCCAGCTACTTTGGGGTTCCTATGGTACTCCTCACAATGAGTTTTAGGGCTTATGCCCAAGTACTTCCCACAGTTAAGCGGATAGGGATTATTTCCAGATCCGAACTTGCAACAGATGTGAAAAGAAAAAATTGGCAGAAATTCCACCCAACAAGCCCAAGAAAGTGCTATGATACCAGATGTGAAGAACCTGCAACAATTAATTAATGAAAATACATGAGATAGCAGAAATAAAATAACTCAGAATCGCTTTTATTAATAGCGGGCCACTTCGAGGGGGAAACCTCCTTTGAGCAATCTCAATACAAATAACTTCACGGTACCTTCATTGGTCTCAACACAAACTTATATACTAAGTCTAGGTGCCAATACCATGGGTCAATACCATGTGTCAATACAAACCATGGGCCAATATAAACTATGGATCAACAATTACTACGGGACAACTTACAAAGCATATGCATCCAACAACAATAATACAAACTATGGATCAATAAATACTATGAGATGACTTACAAAGCATATGCGTCCAACAACAATATACTAACAAAGTAAATAGAAGGGTTGACATGGGTTCCTAACAGCAGTATCGACATGTCTACATTTTATTTGGGAAATTGTCATTAACGAATGAATGACCGAAGTAACTATGATGGTGGTCCAACGAAGATGAATGGTCGGTGTGCCTTATCAAGAAGGATCGTGCTTGATAGGGTTTTAGAGGTTCTATTTCCTAGATTTTATTCAAACCATATTGTTTTATTGCTTTTTGGGTAGGTGTAAGAAGTCTAACGAACCTTCAAAGTGGACAACCTAATTGGTTGGTTGGTAGCGAAGGCTTGTAACCAACCCAACGAATCAATCACTTTAAAGTCTATGTGTGTGTGGGATATGAATGAGAGATGGGATAAAGTATAGATGTGGAAGAGATAGTAATGGAGCAAAAATTGATTTCATTGAATGATGCATTGCGTGTAGCTCAATTTGGAGAATAGAAGTGAATAAAAGCCTCACTTGGTAATGGGTGTTCTCGATTTCTCTATATATGGTCAAATCTAATTAGAAGGAAGAAAGGCTTAAAGTCTTGAGGGCGATTTGATATTTGATATTTTGGAAACCAATAAGGCCTTCAATCAACAAAAAGTAGCAAAATTCAAATCTACACATTAGATTTTAACACATCACATTTGTCTTACGACGACCTATTCACCATCAAAAGTACACATTTGTGTCATGATGATCTATTCACTATAAAAAATACGCATTTGTGTTACAACAACCTATTCACCATCAAAAGTAATCGTTAATATTACAATTGCATGAAAGTTGAGTGAGTGAAAGTGACTATAATTTGATGGATATATCCCACATGCAAAAGAGGGTTGAAACGGGGAAGAGGGGGGAAGTACAAGAGGGAAAGAGGAAATGTGTGAAGACATACTTACCTAGGCGGGGTCAATCGGTGATCAAGAAGGCCGGTGGCCTAGAGAGGCCACCTCCATTGCACCTGGGAGGGGGGTATTCCTAGCATATCCCACGAGGAGAGTGCACGTCATAATTTGTGGCAGCGGGGGCTCGCATTAGCGCGGCCTCCAACCAACACACAAGCAAAACACATGAAAACACATGAAATGATATTAATTATAGATCATTCCTCCAGTGGGAAGCGATTTCCTCTTTGTGATAATTACTTCTTAGTTCTAGCAATAAAAGTAATAATGATAGTGGCAATCAATTTCTTATGTCTTAATGAATTAAATTATTCCTTCATTTATTCTCTCATATAGAAGAACCGAATGAAAGAAAATAGCTGCACGGACCAAATCTTGTATTTATGGCCTCTGTTAACTCTCTCTTCACCTTTGTTTTTGTTAGTGTTACAATCACAGTGGCCGGGCTTCACCTTTTTTTTGTTAGTGTTACAGTCACAATGGCCGGGTTTTCCAAGGAAGTAGCAAGCAAGCAGGAGTAGGAGTGATGTATTTAACAAAGTAAATAGTTGCAGTTCCAATATGATGATGATGGATAGTAACTTTAAGGTGGTTATTACAGTGTATGGATCATTTATGAACATTGTTGTTTCCATTTTACCGATTCTAACACTTATTCTACTATTACTGTTTCAATCATATTTTTCTTGTTAAAGCCTCAAGGTTGTTTGTATCTTCAACAGTTCATGGATATACCATCCAATATGGATCTCCTTCATTAGCTCTCATGGATATGTTGTTGTCAAGCATAGTCCAATTTACAAGTGACTGATTTGAGAATATAAAATTGGTACGTTGCTGCTGCTGTCACAAATTACATTACAAATTATTTGCAAATATAATATTGATATGTTACTGTCACAAACTACAAATGATTTGAAAAATATATATAATATTGCATTGCATCTTCTCTCTTTTCTGTACCAATTAATTGAATTTTCAAATGAAAATGAATGTATAAAATTGTGCATGTTTATGAAAATGAATGTATAAATTGTGTTTGTTTAATGAAAATGAATGTATGAACTTGTGTTTTTTTTTATGAAAATGAATGTATGAACATATAAAATTGTGAGATGAAAATGAATGTATGAACTTATAAAATTGTCAGATGAAAATGAATGTATGAAATTGAATGAATGTAAGAAATTGACACTGACACTGGACCATTTGAAAACTTGCTAATCAAATAATGCTTTTAAATGGCTAATAGAATATCAGCTTAGGCATCACTATTTCAGTGTATAATTTTTTAGAAAATCAGTGCAAGGATCTTTATTTCAGTGTATTCTAATGGCTACCCGTTCTATAAAGAGAAAATAATTATAGGATGGAGTGAGCATGGCGGCAAATAAAATATGATGATGGTATAAATATTGTCCCACATTGCTGGGTGCAGTTGTAACAGAGAAAGAGGGAAGTATAGGTAAGCCAGGAGGGGAGAGTACAAATTACAGAGCCGTGTGGTCAACACAAGTGAACTATTCTTTCGTAAATGCAGTCATTCTCTACTGTTTGCGGGCCATGTTGTTCGAGAGGAAGGTTGGTGGATCGTCAGTTAGGATTTCAGGATGGCGGCCTTCCCGCACGTTCGATGCGGGTTCCGGTTGGTGGGGAGGCGACGTTCGGAGCCGTTAGCGTAGGGGTGGGACGGTGAGTCTGGGCGGCGGAGAGGATTCATCAAAGGTAGGTAGTGCAGACGGGGGGGCCGGGTATTGTGGAGGTTTTCTAGGATGAAGGGGTTGGAAGCCAGGGGAATGGTTAAGGGGCCCGGAGTTTTGGAGGTTTTTTATTATTATGATGCAACTTGCGATGGTTTCGATCTGATATGAGGTGAGGTACAAACTTGTATACCAAGACCCTAATCTCATTCAAATGGTCAAAGCCTAAAGCTTTTCGATCATCCAGCGTCAAACTTGGAAACTAAGAGCCTAAAGCTTTTTTATCATCCAAGGTCAAACTTGCAAACTAAGAGCCTAAGGTCATCTAGGGTCAAACTTGAAAACTAAGAGTCTAATCCCATTTTGAAATTCATGCTCAAAGCCAAGAGCATTTTGAAATTCTTGAGTTGAGAAGGTGAGGTCATAGGATTTATTGAAAATGGTCACTATTTCAATTTCAATTTGGTATGTGAATTTTGGTAGTGGACTTATGCCATGATTGCATTATGCATATGTAGATATTCACTTTTGAAGATACTACATAAGGCTGAAGGTCTGGGTGTGGTAGAGACTACTTTAAGTGCTCATTTTCACTCTCTTTTATCTTGGCTTGTGCTGTCCACAACTAAATTGTTTCACATAGCTTGTGTATCAAAATGCATAAAAATTCGACGACCTAAACTCATATCGAAATACGTACATTAAGAGTACCATACTTGAAAAACAAGATTGAGATGAGTTTGTGTCTAGTTGGTTTGTTAAATGTGGGTAATCTATGCTGGTGTGTATTCATGACTCCTATTTGTTTGCTTGTTTGTCTTCCAATGCAACAAAATTTGATCCAAACTATTGACCCTTTTGTTTGAGAAGCATTTTTTTTTACTTCGTGGATCTCAAATTTTGATGTTTATTTAGGCATAACAAGGTCCTTCATACTGATTAGTATCTTTCAATTGGAGTTGGATTGGCTGTGGTTTGGAAAGTAACAATATTTTCATCTATTAATGTTGGACGTGGTCTGGAAAGTAACAATATTTTCATCTATTAATGTTGGATGTGGTCTGGAAAGTAACAATATTTTCATCTATTAATGTTGTAATCTATTGCTCATTTAAAAAATACAATTCTTGATAACATATGCATTTGAATTCTCACCAATACCCTATAGTAAATATTTCCATCAAGGAAAATATCTCTCATTTGCTGGAGGGGAGTGCAAGAAGGATTATCATATCCTGCAAGTTGCTAGATAACTTGACCAATGCGAAAAGAGAAAAAAGAGAAACAATGGAAAATTCATATGCTTGTGGATAGTCCGTGGAATGTTGTTGTTCCAAAGCACATGCTCGAGAAGATGAGAAATTTCCATTAAGCTCGGATAATCATATTGTATAAATACACAGATTTATAGCACAAAATTTGTTTCAAAATTAGCTTATGAGAATACCACATCTGTCTGAGGACATTCTTAAATCAACTATGTGCCTCATTTCTAGTGTTCACATAGTTGGTCACACTACATCACATATTTTTCTTTCCATAAATCCACTGCAATTTAGTTTCCTAGGTTTATAATGAGAGGTGTGCTCTGGAGGATGATGCAAAAAAAATACTTGAAAATATCAAAGTCAGATATCATTTCCTAGAATTTCGTTGCCTACAAAGAGCCAATAGATCTTTTGAAACCAACAACCCTTTGATACACAAGGTTTTTTCCAAATAATTTAGACATGGTTCCTTTCGCAGTGGTGTAGAATGATATACAATTACTTTATTTTCATAGGTTGAGTCTCTACATGAAATATGTGAAATATGTGGAATGAGTCTATTAGAATAGAAATCTGTTAGATTGCTGTTGTAGGGCAGGGAAACCTTTTGAGGCCCATAGTTCTATTAGACCACTGTTGTAGGATAGGGAAACTTTTTGAATCCTAGAAGCTGTTAGAAGAGATAAAACACACTTGTTGGCCTTCTTATACAATGGTGTTATGTGGCATGAGTAAAGAATTTATAACTTTGCAGGAGCCTTTAGATAAAATGTTGATTTTCCAATGATAGTTCCTATCTCAATTTCCTATAGATAATCACATTTCATCCAAAGAAAATAAATACTCCGATAAATTCATTGTATGGAAAGAGAATTGAATCAACTCTAGAATTTCCAAAAAAGATGATATCCTCGGCATCAAAAGTAGATGATGTCCTGGGAATCACATCTTAGTTGTATCATATGCCACTGCCTACGCATTATTGATTGAAGGCCTTTATAAGTCAGCAATATTGAAACAATGCTTTGAGCTATACATGAAAATCACTAGTTCAACAATTCCATAGACTATTTTTGTCATCTTCGAGTGTTATGGAAGAGAGAAAGAGCAAGCTATCATGGTCAATGTGTGAGGGAAATTTGACCAACCTTCTTGGCATAAGAAGCATAACCATACTCGATGGGACTCACCTAGCCTCCAATATTTCGTGTCTCCTCGTAGCTATGTATCTTCAGTTGATAAAATCTTCACTGAAATTGTCATATAAATACATTGCAAGGGAGGGCAAGAATAATAAGCTTTTGATAGTAAAAGAGGAATATAATATCGTGTACCCCTATGAATGAATTTGTAAATTATATTCTATTTCTAACAACATGCAAGAAGCTAAAATTTTCATTAGTATCTCACGCCTCATCTCATAAAGGTAAGAAAACATTGTAGTCTTTCTTTCATATGCTTATGAAATACAAATTTGATACGCATATGAAATGCAAATTTGATATACATGATTAATTGCATATTAAATCTCGTACAAAAGTTAAATATTTTCAAATACAATCCCCTTTAGTTACAAAATGCAAATTTGCTATACATAGTTTAATTTCATATTAAACCTCATACAAAAGTTAAAATTGACAATTTCAATACAATCCCCTCGTGAAACAACCTAAACACAAAAATCAGATTTTTCAACCCTTCTATATATTCAAAGGAATGGAATCTCCAATTATGCAAATCCTCCATACAAAAAACATGACAGAAACGCGTACAGCAACAACAAAATTCCTAAAACAATCATACTCCAACCTAAAACAGATTCACATACTCTAAACAATTTCTGCAAATTGATTCGAACATGAGATTCCTATCCAGCATTGAGGCTTAGCATGCCTAAACCCAGCACCCAGCATAGGACTTTCGCATGTCCGAGTGTACAGAGTGGACAAGAGATGTTCAATCATTTTCTTCATACCCACCAAACAGTCAAGTTTCCTCTACACATTGACCTGTTTATGCATGCACAATACTTTTAAAGCTTTCTCACCAACCAGTTAAGAGTCCTTTTGGAAAAAAAAGGGACATAATTCTCTGGACCTTCATTGTTTGCACTGCTATTACTATTATTTGATGCAGGATTAGTAATTCCAATTCCCATGATTTAGGATTATGACTAAGAAATTGAGGCTTGTGATCCTCCCAACTCAGTACTTCAGTCTCAGATAACGTCCGCCTACTAGCACTCAACTTGAGCTTTGATTCTCCTCCTAAAGGAAACCTGAAAGAAACAACCCTCCTAGGGGAACCCAGATCCTGATGGCACTCGCTTCAATTCGCTCAATCAAATCAGTCTAAATTATTGGTCTCTGTACAATATCAAGGAGGCATTGAATCACTTCAAAAGGAGACATCATAGAATAGTTATCATAACATGATGTTTCAGTACACCTCTATTATTAAATGATAGCTCATATAATTCTCATAAGCTGAATCCACAACTATATCAAAAATTGCAGGAGCTACATGCATTATCGCCTCAAGAGCAACATCGAGTCTTATCTGATAATATTTTTAATGATATTTCTTCTCAAGTTACACCTGAAGCTAGCTTTGTCAGGGAAGATGGAGTTGCTGAACGAGGACAATTTTAAGTTCCAAATTTGGTACAGTACCAATGGCCACACCAATAAGGTCTACAACAAGTACTAGCTCAAGACATGACTCAACAACATCGGCCTCCTCAAGAAGTTTCTGGAATGGATTGATGTTCCCTACAACATCTCAAACAAGAGGTGGAAATTCAGTTAAAGATACCTAGGGGAATGTCCAACCAAACTTTTGATGTTGAAGCATGTAGAGTGCATATCTCAAAAAACAACGTTCGCTACTCTTTTTTTGCCATGTTAGTTAATGTTTAGGTTTAGAGAGAAATGCCAAACTCACCATTTTCAAATGGCACAACAACTACGGGTGCACATAACTCAATGCCATGATTCAATATATTGCCCTTATCCATGTTACAATGCCAACCCTAGACTTTTCTAAGTCATCACCATCATTGTCATAAAATCGAATGCCCCATTTGTGGCCCTGTTCATCAACTACATAGGAAACAATGAGCTATAGGGCATACTCAATCATCAAACCATGTAGCAAGAAATATTTCCAGTGAAATTATAGAGTCTTCAAATTGAAATAGTGTAGGGGCTAACTTAAATTTTTCCATCAAGACCTAGAACTTCCATCCATGACATGACACTGATTGAATGACCTCCATTAAAAGGAGCAACACACCAATGTATTGAGACTACACTGTCAGGATGCAATTTGTGTCGAATTCAAGTGGGATGCGAGGTCTTACCCATTTGCAATCCCAAGCTTACCCGTAAAGTGGAGAAGGTTCCAGTGTGGTGAAATATGAAGTGTCAAAGTCCATAAAACCATATCCTATCTTGGTGGAGACAGAGCAAGTTGTGAATTCACAGTAATGCTGTTGCCAAAAATTTGGTGAATTGTGACAAAGACACTCACCTATATCCATACAATGAGCATGGGAAAACCAAAGGGAAACCAAATAAGGCTAATCTTGCAACATATTTGTCAAGAAAAGTCCCTTTACAAGTCAACAAAGAAGCTCTGCAAGTCAAGCAAGAAATTAAAACCAATCTCTCACCCCCAATAATTCTTGTCCAGGAAGAGTTTTGAAGACAATATAATCTTGCTGAACTTTTGACACCTGAGCAAATCAAGGAGCATGTTATAGGATTGTATCAATGGGTTGGTGAGGTGGGCATTTTTTATTAGGAGCACTGCTTGATGTCTTTCCCTTTGGACGGTTTCCTTTGGACTGTGAGTGTGCATTGTTGATGTATTTGTAACTTCAGAATGTATTTCATATATGTATATTGTATTCCTATAGAGATGTTATTATTCCTCTATATGGAAGTGTTTGTATTCCTATAGAGGTGTTATTATTCCTCTATACGGAAGTGTCGTCATTTATATTATAAGTGTCGTAACTTATACTTGATGGGTTATTAGAACACCTTGATGGGGTCGGACATGTATGAGTCATGTGGGAAAAAGGGTTATTAGACCACCCTAGTGGGGGTCGGCCCTGTCAGCATTATGTTATGTGGTTAAGTTGAGGCCGACCTAGTAAAGGTTATTAGGCAAGTCAAGTCATGTATAAATAGAGTGCGAGAGGCACTCTATTTGATCATTCACTTTCTCACTCATACTCTCATTGGAGAGTGGTGCACTTGTGGAGGAGGAGAAGCTGCTGCTAGGAGAAGACTATCTCTTATTCTTGGGTTGTATCATTGCTCTATCTATCTCTGAGGAAGTTGCGGGGTTTTTCACCTTCTTGGTTTTCCCCGGTAAAACTCTGTGTCTCTTGTGTACTTGCATTATTGTGTCCATGATTGATATGCTGTAGATATGCTGTACATGTTATTCTCTCAGTTAAGATCTTATATCAGATTGAAAATTATGAAAAACTAACATGGTATCAAAGCTATCCTGAAAGAAGGCATGGTATGGCATTTATGACACTTGTTGCATTTGCGAAGCTAGGGCTTGATATAGAAAAAACCAGTCATCGTAGAAATTTCGCTATAAATACATTTCGGTGAGGTTTCAGGATCTAAAAATATTATAGGTCAAAGATACGATCCCCATGTACCTTGTGTCCAAAGGGAAACCTCTAATTCGTTGTACTTTGTGATTTATGATCTGTACAATATGGGGTTTATGCCTCTTCCAGATCTGAGTCATAAACATGTGACCTAGGAAAAAAGGTCATAAATTGGGCTAGGAATATCCAAATGAAATTTAGTAAAAAGTGACAGGTAGGGAATGGATTGTACTTTTACAGGCCGAAGGTTCAGAGGCCGAAAGTGAACTAGTGATAGGTGGCACTCCGTACAAGTTCGCTCTCCTGTTTTATCCCATAAACAGGTCACGTTGCGACACTTGGCATAACTCTCTCTCAAAGAATCTATTTGAGGTAATACCAATGGGGTTGGAAAGATAACAGGCCAGGATACCACAAGAAAAAATTTCAGACCCGGTAGATCTGAAATTTTGGAGTTACACTAGAAACAATCAGGTGCATATTTCTGTCAAAACAGAATTGGATTTTGAGCACCTTCATTCATGGCTACGGGAATTTAGGGTTTCGGAGAATGTTGGAATTTTTTGTATCGAAGACCACTGCTGGATGCTCCTCATCAAAATCGAAGTTTAGAGACCAAGATCCCATTTTTTGGTTGGGCAGAAGGCTGGGCTTGATTAAACCCTAGTTCGAGATTTTGATTAGAAAGGTGGAAAATTAGGGCTTCTGAAAAAGTTGGAATTTCTGAAGTCTGTGACCACGGTTGGAAGCTCCTTAGAAAAATAAAAGTTTAGAGCTTTGGATCAAACCTTTTGGTTGGGCAGAAGGGTGGGCTTTATCAAACCCTAGTTCGGGATCCTCTCTAGAAGATCCAGAAGTTTCAAAGGAAATTTTGAGGGGTGAAACTTTGCAGTTTTCAAATTCTGAGTATACCAGCTTGATCAGCTCATCAAGGCGCATCTTTCTATCCTTTCAGAAGTTTGAATTTTTAGGATTTTTCTAACAAACCCTAATCCAGCTCTAGATCCAGTTTCTGCAAATCAAGTGGATTGGGTTAATCCTAGAAGAGAATGGATTGGTCACCTGCATAAGTGAAGACGTTCCTGTTTCAGAGGGAGATGAGGCTAAGGCCTTACATAAGAAGATTACAAGCAATCTCGACATGTATGACTTATCCAGGTATGTTTCGAGATCTGTTCATGATTAAGCTTATGGTATGTTTGTCTTCATTACGGTAGGTACAATCTTGATTAACTTTAGACTTGTTGTATCACCTTAATAAAATATGAATGCATGATAGAAGATATTCATTGATTAGGGTTTTGACACTTATGATTGTACTAATGCATTGTGGTGTTGTATGAGGTTGATGTTGCCCACTAACATGAAAGGTGCATCAAGAAAGACAAATCATGTTCTAGTTCAAGAACATATGACGATGGTGACATGAAGACAAAGATTCATCCATTTTCATGGATCACATAGAAGATCTACTTATGAGGTATGTATAACTTGGTTCTATAATGGTTAACCTATGAGATATGTAGGTTACTAACACAAGTCATTGAAGAGAACAAGAAGACATTATGAGGGTATGTTAAACATAACTAGCTAGCATGCTAATCCAGGTATGTTTTTCCTATATCAAGTTAGAATCCTACCTTGTGTCAGGATCTCTTATATAAGTATACATGGCATGATTGATAATGATTATTCATTGAAGTTAGTAATCATGGGTTTAGGCATATTATGCTTCTTACTTTGATTGATGATATGACTAACCAGAAAAGTCCTTTGGTCAAATAAGAATGTGCATGAGTAAAAGAAGTATTCCCTGAAACCTTGAATACTAATGTTTATTATCTGTGTTTGAAATGATCATGACTATACATGTTTAAGATTATTGTGTTTTGATTATACTAATGAATGTATGATTATGTATGAGATCTCGAGGGTAACAAAATGATGGTACAAGTAAGCATGCATAGTGATCAAGGATGGATATAAGTTCAAGGACAGGTAATCCAGGAAGCAAAGATCAAGAGGGAGCACACTCCAGTAGTTTCTACAAGGATGCAGACATTAAGAGGGATTTGACCACTTCTCACAATCCACATCAGAATGGAGTTGCAGAAAGGAAGCAAAGACTGAGAGGGAGTCCACCCTACAACCAAACAAAGATAAGTATTTGAATTGTCATTTCTTGCATATTTGTTTGTTTAAATAATATTGTTCAATGATTTATATGGTTATGTTCCTAGACTTAGGGTGTGTATTATGCATATTAGAATAATTGCATTAATGAACAATATACTACTAATATGCATCTGATGGGTAAGTGGCCTATGGCACTGTACAACATTCCATTGCTACTTATCTAGAATGAAACCTCTTTGCTAACATGTTGGGAGTTGTGCACACTCTTAACAATGTTCTGGTAGAGATTGGAAGGCATCTAGAAAGTTACGGGATATGGATAAATGTTGTATTGAAGCATTCGCTAAGATAATTGCATGACTGTATGACATATTTATTTATGTGTAAGAATTTGTTTTGAAAACTATGAGATGTTTTCTAATCATGCAATTTAACTTGTTTTGTAGGAAAGATCGTATACCATCACCTACAAAAGAAGGACTACAACATTTGTTCAACAACAAAGTTATTTATTGAAGATATTGACGATATTGAAGTTCCCAGGATTCGGGAAGAACGCCATGATCGAGGAGTACCAATCGATCATGAAGAATGATGTTTGGGATGTAGTCCCAAGACCTGAAGAGAAGTCTGTTGTGACTTCCAAATGGATCTACAAGATCAAGCATGTTGCAGATGGTAGCATAGAGAAATACAAAGCGATATTTGTAGCTCATGGCTTCTCCCAGAAAGAGGGAATAGACTATGAAGAGACTTTTGCTCCTGTAGCCAGACACACTTCCATCATATCAGTACTTGCTCTGGCTGCAGTGATGAAGTGGAAGATACACCAGATGGATGTCAAGACAGCTTTCTTGAATGGTGTAGTCGAGGAGGAAGTGTATGTGGAGCAACCACTTGGTTTTGAGACACATGATAGGGAGTCATGTGTGTGCAGGTTGAAGAAATCCTTGCAGCAAGCTCTTAGGACTTGGTATGGTAGGATAGATAGCTTTCTATCTAGTTTGGGCTTTACCAAGAGTAAAGTGGATTCCAACCTTTACTACAAGGTTGAGGAAGGCAATCCAGTGATACCACTTTTGTATGTGGATGACCTATTTGTAACAGGTGAGGATGGGTTGATTTTCGATACCAAGAGTAAGCTTGCTGTCGAGTTCGAGATGAAGAACTTGGGGATGATGCAGTATTTCCTAGTCATGGAGGTGTGGTAGAGTGCAGATGGGATCTTCCTTGGACAAGGGAAGTATGCAGTAGAGATCCTGAAGAGGTTCGGGATGTGTTGATGTATATGTAACTTCGGAATGTATTTCATATATATTTATTGTACCCTTATAAGAGATGTGTTATTCCTCTATAAGTGTCGTCATGTGGATTGACAAGTGTCACAAGTGTGTGTACTTGCCGATAGGTTATTAGACCACCATGTGTGGGGTCAGCCCTAAAATATATATTATATTGTGGATGTATCTAGATAGACAAGTCGGCCCCATAAGGTCACTGGGCAAACAGGTTAAGTATAAATAGAGATCGGGATATCTCTATTTGGATCATTCAAAAAGACACACTTCTCTCACTCAGAAAGTGGCGCACTAGTGAGGAGGAGGATCATCTGCTCTAGGAGACTATCTCAAGTGTATTTTGGTTGTACTTTGGTTGAGCCATTGCTCTCTCTATCTCTAAGGAAGTTGTGGGGTTTTTCACCTTAGGGTTTTCCCCGCGGAAACTCTGTGTCTCTTGTCTCTCATGATTTTGATTCTTGTGAGGCTTATTGTGATTGTTATGCATTGATATACTGTATATGTTATTCTCTCAGTAAAGATCCAAGAGTATTGTGAATTAATGCTCAAAATTTAACATGGTATCAGAGATAACTTGAGAAGAAGACATTTTGTAGTGACAGAAACTTGAGTTTCTTGTTTATTGGGTTTCTCTCCATAGTTTTTGGAAAAGCAGTATAGTAGATTGACTCTACTCATCAAGGAGAATATATCTGTCCAATCAGAATTCAATTCTGAGCATTTTCAGATTTGGCCCTAAACATTAGGGTTTCCACAAAAATAGGAATTTCTAAAATCTGAAGACATAGCTGGAAGCTACTTGCAAAAATCGAAGTTTAGAGCTTTGGATCGAGATTTTTGGCTAGGTAGATCTCTGGGAAAATCAAACCCTAATTCAGGGCTCTCCCTAGTGAACCCGGAAGGACAAAAAAGCAAATCTGAAGGGTAAAACTTTGCTGATCTCAAATTCTGAATACACCAAGCTGATCAGCTCATTAAGGCGCATCTTTCTATCCTTTCAGAAAGTTGAAATTCACATTTTGAATTTTTAGGGTTTTTTCGACAAACCCTAATCTGGGACCATATCCAGTTTTCAGCATTTCAAGTGGTAAGACCTAAATATTTTCTATTCCATTTGAAGTACTCTTTAAGATGTCTCACCACACCAAGCTTGAGGATAAGCTTGAAGGGGCTAATAACTTCTGAGCTTGGAAGTATACGATTGGGTTAATCCTGGAAGAGAATGAGATGGACTCATATATAAAAGAAGACATCCCTATCCCAGAGGATGAAGAGGCTAAGATATTGCATAAGAAGAACTTGGTCAAGGCAAAGAGAATCATTGTTGATTCTATCAAAGACCATCTCATACCCCATGTGTCTTCTCTAAAGACACCCAAGGTTATGTTTGACTCTTTGACCAAGCTATTTGAAGGAAAGAACATAAATCGGAAGATGACCCTGCAGAATCAATTGAAAGGGGTCAAGATGTCTAATGGAGAAATCATTCAATCCTATTTCTTCAAGGTCTCTCAGATCAAGGAACAACTTGAAGTTGTAGATGAAATGGTGGAGAATGGTGAAATTGTTATGACTACTTTGAATGGCCTACCTAGGTCATGGGACTCTTTTACCCAGGGGATTTGTGCCAGAAAGAAGTTAATCTCCTTCAGAAGATTATGGGAGGAATGTTCTCAAGAAGAAGCAAGGCTTGTGTCAAGAGAAGAGAAGATGGGAAATGAAGATCAAGCTCTCGCAGCTCACACTAAGAAGGGCAAGTTCAAGAGGGAGCCATCCCATCACAAGAAGAAATATTCTCGTCATTTTCACAAAGACAAGAAAGATCTGAGGTGTTTCACTTGTAATGAGAAGGGTCACTTTGCTTCAGAATGTCCCAAGAACAAAAGGGACAACCACAACAACAACAACTCCAGCAAGAAGAAAAAGGGTAACAAAATAAGGTACCATGCTCATGCTGCCGAAGATGATGAACCTCCAAAGAAGAAGGCTAGGGCAGAAAGTGATGATAGTAATGATGACTCATCAAGTGAAGAAGAGTATGTTCTAATCTCTGCTCTCACAGGTACTATCTCCCATGGTTGTAATGATTGGTTAATTGACAGTGGAGCTTCCAAACACATGACTGGGTTTAAAGAATCCTTTGTAAATCTGTCTGAACATGAATCACCCCATAAAGTGAAACTTGGGGATGATTATCAATATCCCATCAAAGGAAGTGGTGAAGCCTCCTACAACCTAGATTCTGGAAAATCTTTGAAGATGAAAGAAGTCCTTTATGTACCTGGGCTCAAGAAGAACTTACTCTCCATCTTTGCATTGGATGCAAAAGGTATGAGGGTTTCATTTGTGGATGGCCAAGTCCTAATGTGGCCAAAGGGAAAGACCATAGATGATGCAGTTGTGATTGGATAGCAAGAGGGAGGTTTGTATAAATTAAAAGGACAACCTGAACATGCCATGGTGCATGAATCCATGGAGCCAAGTGAACTTTGGCATATAATACTTGCTCATATGCACTATAGGGCACTTCCAATTGTAAGCAAGGCTGTAGAGGGTCTTCCTGAAATCAAGACCAAACATGAAGGTGTTTGCAAAGGATGTGCAAAAGGTAAGAATATTAAGAAGGATTTCCCAAGCAGTGAAAGCAAGGCAAAAGATATACTGGAAATCATCCACTCAGATGTATGTGGTCCTTTGTCATCCAGTTCTCTAAGTGGGTATGTTTACTATGTCTCATTTATTGATGACTTCTCCAGGAAGACTTGGGTATACTTCTTGAAAAACAAAGATGAGGTGTTTGATAAGTTCAAGGAATTCAAAACCTTGATGGAGAATCAAACTGACAAAAAGATCAAAACATTCAGATCCGACAATGGTGGAGAATTCACCTCAGGTGACTTCAAGAAGCTTTGCAGTGATTCAGGGATTAAGAGGGAGTTGACTGCTCCTTATAATCCTCAACATAATGGAGTTACAAAAAGGAAGAACAGAACAATCATGGAAGCAGCAAGGGCAATGCTACATGACCAGGATCTATGTATGCATCTATGGCCAGAAGCAGCTAGAACAACTGTATATGTGCAGAACAGAACACCCCACAAGATATTGGACAACAAGACACTAGAAGAGGTCTTTTCTGGTAAGAAACCTGAAGTCAGCCATCTCAGAATATTTGGTTGTCCAGTATACACTCATGTCCCAAAGGAAAAGAGGACCAAACTAGATCCTTTAGGAAAGAAGGGTATCTTTGTGGGTTACAGTGAAAGCTCGAAGGCTTACAGAATATACTTTCCAGGGTTCAAGAATATTGATGTCAGCAGGGATGTAACATTTGATAAAAACTCAGCATTCATCAAATCAAGGAAGGCACCTATCGAAGTTTATGAAGAACCTAAGGAAACTAGATTTCAAGACACTACCATGACTGAAGCAATTCTAGAAGTTGTTCGTGAGTTTGAAGATCCGCAAGAACCTGTAGATCCACCCCATGAGGATAACTCTCACAAGAGGAAACCTGCATGGGCTAGAGAGCTCATTCAAGATGCAGAAAGATTTGGCATTCCAGAAGAAGAACATAGAGCAAAGAAGAGAACCAGATCACATACCAACTATGTTGCTTTACTCTGTGACATTATGAACAAAGAACCTTCCAGTTATGAAGAAGCAGTAGAAAAGAAAGAATGGAAGGATGCTATGGTTGAGGAATACAAATCAATAATGAAAAATGATGTTTGGGATGTTGTCCCAAGACATAAAGAGAAGTCTATTGTGACTTCCAAATGGATCTACAAAATCAAGCATGCTGTAGATGGCAGTGTAGATAAATACAAAGCAAGATTCGTAGCTCATGGATTCTTTCAGAAAGAGGGAATAGATTATGAAGAAAATTTTGCACCTGTAGCCAGGTATACTTCCATCAGAACAGTACTTGCCCTGGCTGTAGCAATGAAATGGAAAATACACCATATGGATGTCAAGACTACTTTCTTGAATGGTGTAGTTGAAGAGGAAGTATACGTGGAGCAGCTGCTCGGTTTTGAAATACACGACAGGGAGTCATATGTGTGCAGATTGAAGAAAGCCTTGTATGGCTTGAAGCAAGCTCCCAGAACTTGGTATGGTAGGATGGATAGTTTCCTATCTAGCTTGGGATTTACCAAGATTAAAGCAGATTCCAACCTCTACTACAAGGTTGAGGAAGGGAATCCTGTGATTCTACTCCTGTATGTGGATGACTTATTTGTAACAGGAGATGACAAATTGATTGCAGATACTAAGAGGAAGCTTGCTACTAAGTTCGATATGAAAGATTTGGGAATGATGCATTATTTCCTAAGTATGGAGGTGTGGCAGAATTCAGGTGGGATCTTCCTTGGTCAAGGGAAGTACACAATAGATATCCTGAAGAGATTTGGGATGATGGATTGCAAGGCCATGTCCACACCCATGGCATCGAATCTAAAGCTTCTATGTGATGCTTCATCTGAGCCGGTTGATGTGTATATGTATCATCAGATGATTAGGTCCTTGATGTACCTGACGAACATGAGACCAGATATTTGCTTTGCAGTGAACACATTGAGCCAGTTTCTGACGGATCCGAGGAGTGTTCACCTGGTTGCTGTAAAGCATGTCTTGAGGTACCTGAAGGGTACAATGGATTATGGGCTCAAGTATGAAGCGAATCAAAAGTTTAACCTGCAGGGTTATGTTGATTCAGATTGGGCTGGCAGTGCTACAGATAGGAAGAGCACATCTGGGTGCTGCTTTAATATGGGATCAGGTGTGATCTCTTGGTTCAGCAGGAAGCAATCTTGTGTAGCACTGAGTATAACTGAGGCAGAGTATGTTGCAGCCTGTTCAGCTAGTTGTGAGGCAGTATGGCTACGGAAGCTACTATCTGGGTTATTTGATCTCCCATTGGATGCTACTGGTATATTATTCGATAACCAGAGTTGTGTGAAGCTGTCTGAGAACCCAGTGTTTCATGACAGGTCGAAACACATAGAGATCAAATATCACTATATCAAGGATATGGTGCAGAGAGGAGCCATGAAGCTCCTATATGTTGCGACAGACGAGTAGATTGTAGATGTGCTGACGAAGCCACTAGCCAGGGTGAAGTTCAAGTACTTCAGGGAGAGGCTTGGTGTTCTTCAGATCAACGACACTTCGAGGAAGAAGTGATGGACACATTTGTTGAAGCCATTCCAAGCATGTTGGAAGGAGGATCCTTCACATGGCTGTGGATGTAAGCGCTGGATGATGAGTATCAGGACGATGTTCCAGTTACTGCTCTATATATGCATCATGTTGGATGCTGGATATGATCGGTTGGATCATTTGTATGTATTTGTATATGCATCATGTTGGATGCTTGGACCATGTATCTGTATCAGGTGGATACATTATATGATCAGGTAGATCATGTATGTTGATATGTATCATGTATTTGTATCAGGTGGATACACTGTATGATCAGGTGGATCATGTATGATGATATGTATCAGGTAGATACTTGGTGTGCATCAGGTGGATGCATTGTATGATCAGGTTGATCATGATGATGAGCTTCAGGATGTTGCTCTAGATGATGTGTACCAGGTTGGTACAAGTGATGATGATCAGTATGATCATGGGCATCAGGATTATGCCTCGTGTGATGATGATCCGTTGGATGATGAGTATCAAGTTGATACTTGGAGGTTAGAGATGATATGTGGTAGGTTGTGCAAATAGCATGTAATCAGTCCTGGGAGATCTTGTCGGTCGTGCTGCAGCACATAAATGTTCCTGGGGTACTCTTTCCAGTATTGCTATGTAGTATGTAATCAGTCCTCAGATATCCGATAGGTTGAGCTGTGTGCTCGTAAGCAGTCCCGGGATGAGGTATTACTACAGAGACATGTAATCAGTCCTGGAGATCCGAGAGGTTGAGCTGTATGCTCATAATTAGTCCTGGGATGCTCTTTAGAGATCTTACCGGTCGTGTTGCGACACATAAATGTTCTTGGGATGCTCTTTAAATGTTTTGTCTATCCACATGTAATCAGTCCTGGAGATCCGAGAGGTTGAGATGTATGCTCATAATAAGTCCTGGGATGCTCTTTAGAGATCTTGCCGGTCATGCTGCGGCACATAAATGTTCCTAGGATGCTCTTTAAAGGTATTGTGGAGGAGATGCATGTAATCAGTCCTGGGAGATCTTGCTGGTCGTGCTTAGGCACATAAATGTTCCCGGGATACTCTTTCCGGTATTGCATCCGCACATAAAATTAGTCTTGAGAGGCCACCTCTATCAGACCGTTCGCATAGATGATGAAGACCTGCAGGTGGTGGGCCTACATCCAGTATGAAAAAGGACTGGCTCTATAGAACTTCCTATGACGAGTAGAGTCAGATATCGGTTGAGATAGCAGCAGCAGTGACGATGATGATGACAATGCATCGATGACGATGATCTCGAGAAGAAGACTTGTCTAGTAGAACTGTGTCGAGAAATACCTTCCTAGTTAAGAGGGAGTGTTGATGTATATGTAACTTCGGAATGTATTTCATCTATGTATTTCATATATATTTATTGTACCCTTATAAGAGATGTGTTATTCCTCTAAAAGGAAGTGTCGTCATGTGGATTGACAAGTGTCGCAAGTGTGTGTACTTGCTGATGGGTTATTAGACCACCATGTGTGGGGTCGGACCTAAAATATATATTATATTGTGGATGTATCTAGATAGACAACTCAGCCCCATAAGGTCACTGGGAAAATAGTTTAAGTATAAATAGAGATCAGGAGATCTCGATTTGGATCATTCGAAAAGACACACTTCTCTCACTCAGAAAGTGGCGCACTAGTGAGGAGGAGGATCATCTGCTCTAGGAGACTATATCAAGTGTATTTTGGTTGTACTTTCGTTGAGCCATTGCTCTCTCTATCTTTGAGGAAGTTGTGGGGTTTTTCACCTTAGGGTTTTCCCCAGGAAGCTCTATGTCTCTTGTCTCTCATGATTTTGATTCTTGTGATGCTTGTCATGCTTATTGTGATTGTTATGCATTGATATGCTGTATATGTTATTCTCTCAGTAAAGATCCAAGAGTATTGTGAATTAATGCTCAAAATTTAACAGGATGATGGACTGCAAGGCCATGACCACACCTATGGCATAAAACTTGAAGCTTCTGTGTGATGCTTCATCTGATCTAGTTGATGTCACTATGTATCGTCAGATAATTGGGTCCTTGATGTACCTGATGAACATGAGACCATATATTTGCTTTGCGGTGAACACATTGAGCCAGTTCCTGACAGATCTCAGAGGTGTTTACCTGGTTGCTGTAAAGCATATTCTGAGGTACTTGAAGGGTACAGTTGACTATGGGCTCAAGTATGATGCAAATCAAAAGTTTAACCTGTAGGGTTATGTTGATTCGGATTGGGCAGGCAGTGCCGCAGATAGGAAGAGCACATCTGGGTGCTGCTTTAGTATGGGATCAGGTGTGATCTCTTGGTTTAGCGGGAAGCAGTCCTACGTAGCACTGAGTACAGCCGAAGCAGAGTATGTTGCAGCTTGTTCAACTAGTTGTGAGGTAGTATGGCTCCATAAGCTACTATCTGAGTTATTTGATCTCCCACTGGAGGCTACTGGTATCTTTTGTGACAACCAGAGTTGTGTGAAGCTGTTTGAGAACCCGGTGTTCCATGACAGGTCGAAACACATTGAGATCAAATATCACTATATCATGGATATGGAGCAGAGAGGAGCATTGAAGCTCCTGTATGCTGCGGCAGATGAGTAGGTTGCAAATGTGCTGACAAAACCACTATCCAGAGTGAATTTTGAGTACTTCAGGGAGAGGCTTGGTGTTCTTCAGATTGACAACACTTCGAGGAAGAAGTGATGGACACATTTGCTGGAAGCCAATCCAAGCATGGTGAAAGGAGGATTCTTCCCATGACTGTGGATGTAAGCGCTGGATGATGAGCATCAGGACGATGCTCCAGTTACTACTCTGTATATGCATCATGTTGGATGCTTGGTATGATCGGTTGGATCATGTATATGTATATGCATCATGTTGGATGCTTGTTATGATCAGTTGGATCATGTATATGTATATGCATCATGTTGGATGCTTGGACCATGTATCTGTATATGTATCAGGTGGATACGTTGTATGATCAGGTAGATCATGTATGTTTATATATATCAGGTGGATACATTGTATGATTAGGTGGATCATGTATTTGTGTATGTATCAGGTGGATACATTGTATGATCAAGTGTATCATGTATGATGATATGTATCAGGTAGATACTTGGTATGCATCAGGTGGATGCATTATATGATTAGGATGATCATGGATGACGAGCTTCAGGATGTTGCTCCAGATGACATGCGTCAGGACAATGCAGTGATGATGATCAGGATGATCATGTACATCAAGACGATGTATGGTGAGTATCAGGTTGATACTCTATGGCCGTGGATAGGTTGTGCAAGGGTAGCATGTAATAAGTCCTGGAGATCTGGATAGGATGAAAAAGGCCTCAGATGCTCTTTAGAGATCTTGCTTGGCAAGAAACTCTTTTAAGGTTTTTCTAGACCATGTGTAACAAGTCCTGGAGATCTGGACAGGATGAAAAAGGCCTCATATGCTCTTTAGAGATATTGCTTGGAAAGACACTCTTTTAAGGTTTTGTGGGGACCACATGTAATAAGTCCTGGAGATTTGGACAGGATGAAAAAGGCCTCAGATGCTCTTTAGAGATCTTGCTTGGCAAGACACTCTTTTAAGGTTTTGCTAGACCACATATAATAAGTTCTGGACATCTGGACAAGGTGAAAAAGGCCTCAGATGCTCTTTAGAGATCTTGCTTGGCAAGACACTCTTTTAAGGTTTTGTGGGGACCACATGTAATAAGTCCTGGAGATTTGGACAGGATGAAAAAGGCCTCAGATGCTCTTTAGAGATCTTTCTTAGCAAAACACTCTTTTAAGGTTTTGCTAGACCACATATAATAAGTCCTGGACATCTGGACAAGATGAAAAAGGCCTCAGATGCTCTTTAGAGATCTTGCTTGGCAAGACACTCTTTTAAGGTTTTGTGGGGACCACATGTAATAAGTCCTGGAGATCTGGACAGGATGAAAAAGGCCTCAGATGCTCTTTAGAGATCTTTCTTGGCAAGACACTCTTTTAAGGTTTTGTGACAGTCACATGTAAAAGATCCTAGGAGATCCGATAGGTTGAGCTGTGTGCTCGTAAAATCCCTGGGATGCTCTTTCGAGGTTTTGTTGATGCACATAATCAGTCTTGAGGATTCCACAGTATGGTCAATGATGATGAAGACCTATAGGTGAATCCAGTATGAAAAAGGACTGGCTCTGTAGAACTTCCAATGACGAGTTTGATTGAGATAGCAGCAACAGTGACGATGACGATGATTCGATGTTGATGATCTAGTGATGATGATCCAGATAAGAAGACTTGTGCTAGAAGACCTGTGTCGAGAAATACCTTCCTAGTTAAGAGGGAGTGTTGATGTATTTGTAACTTCGGAATGTATTTAATATATGTATATTGTA
This sequence comes from Larix kaempferi, assembly GCA_027924585.1. Taxonomy (NCBI): domain Eukaryota; kingdom Viridiplantae; phylum Streptophyta; class Pinopsida; order Pinales; family Pinaceae; genus Larix; species Larix kaempferi. The sequence goes on from BSBM01000264.1 coordinate 2,551,376, forward strand.
TTCCTATAGAGATGTTATTATTCCTCTATACAGAAGTGTCGTCATTTATATTGTAAGTGTCGTAACTTATACTTGATGGGTTATTAGACCACCTTGATGGGGTCGGCCCTGTATGAGTCATGTGGGTAAAAGGGTTATTAGACCACCCTAGTGGGGGTCGGACCTGTCAGCATTATGTTATGTGGTTAAGTTGAGGTCGACCTAGTAAAGGTTATTAGGAAAGTCAAGTCATGTATAAATAGAGTGCGGGAGGCACTCTATTTGATCATTCACTTTCTCACTCATACTCTCATTGGAGAATGGCACACTTGTGGAGGAGGAGAAGCTACTTCTAGGAGAAGACTATCTCTTATGCTTGGGTTGTATCATTGTTCTATCTATCTCTGAGGAAGTTGTGGGGTTTTTCACCTTCTTGGTTTTCCCCGATGAAACTCTGTGTCTCTTGTGTGCTTGCATTATTGTGTCCATGATTGATATACTGTAGAGGGATATATGTCATAAGGTATCCTCAAAACCTAGAGGAAAAAAAAATCTCGTAAATCCTCCATCTTTGAAGGCCAAACCCTTCTACCACCTCTCACCTTTATGTGGTCCCAACTCAAAATTCCAATTTTCCAAAATGCATTGTCTTTGGTGTATAAAATATTAGTTTCCCGCTGAGAAATTGAATTGCAACCTCTCGTTGTCAAATCACACTCAACAACTTTCAAATCACCAACAAAAATCCAAATGCCAAATTAACCCCCCATCTTTGTAGGCCAGACCCTTCTCCCACCCTTATGTGGCCCCAACTCAAAATCCCAATTCATTGTCTTTGATGTATAAAATATTTTGTCTACATATACACACACACACCCACACACACATATAAACCAACTTATATCCATCTTAATTGCATATCTAGTATGCATCGAGAGGGATCAAATCCCTCAAGGTGCAAACTCTTCATCCACTTTTACACAAAAAAAACGTTTGATCCTTGAAAAGAGATTTACACCAAGAAAACAAAATCTCTTGTGATTCCTAGCCTTAGATTTCAAAACTTAAAAAGACAGTTTCCCACTCTGAAATTGAATTGCAATCTCTCATTGTAGAATCACACTCAACAATTTTTAGACCACCAACAAAAATCCAAATGCCAAATTAACCCCCCATATTTCAAGGCCAAACCCTCCCACCACCTCTCACCCTTATGTGGGCCCAACTGAAAAGCCCAATTTTCCGAAATGCATTTCTTTGGTGTATAAAATATTTTGTTTTGATTATATATATAATATTTCAACCCAATGCTAGACTCTTTTCCTATCACTTTTTTCTTCTAATCCGAAACGTTTTGCAGCTGCTTCAATTTTTACAAATGTATCGGCCTCGGTTTGGGATGCTACCCATTCAAACTCATTCGAGCATTATTGGGATTTTCTGAAAAGATAGTCATATTTTTTTGATGAATTAAATCTATATGTAAAGTTCTAAGGGTTTATTTGATATACAATACATGGAAAACATGTATTATGCAGAATGCAATTTTGTTATTTTAATAAAATTATGCTTTTTTTCCAAGGAATATATATGTATATATATAAACTAGCATATTTCCATCTTAATTGTGGATCTACCATGTGTCTAGAGGGATAAAATCCCCCGTGGTGCAAACTCTTCATCCACTTTTACACACTAAAAAATGTTTGCTCCTCGAAGGAGTTGATCCCTCTCACTGCATGGTAGATTCAGAGTTAAGAAGAATCTATGATGGAATACATATATCTTTTGTTTTGAAGTTAAATTTAGGGTTGACATTTTAAAATTTTGTTTAGTTAATATTTTATTAAAGTGTCATGTGTCAACTTCATGCCGAGCATGGAATTACACTTCTCCCTCATACAAGGTTGTAGAAAGCGCCTCTCGCCACAAAAATAATGCCTCGACTTTATCACCTATTAGTGTCGTCACATGAACTACAGTTAGGATTCTTCTCACTTGTAGTAGTCCCACCACTAGTACAACAATTCCAACACCTCTCGCTTTGATGAACCCAAGATCAAAGTTAGACTCCCATGCATCGCAATTGTCAAATATTAGTTAGATGTTGACGAAAGATCTAATTCTACAACTTTTTCTATCACGAAGTGAAATTGGGTGTAAGTTGTTGCAAGTAGAGCAAGACCTAAAAAAATTGAAGGTCAAACACACTAAGCTCCAACTATAGCTTGACTTCACAATCGAAGAATATTACAACCTCATATGCTTCTATTTTAAAAGGTACATTTTCCTTGCCCTACTAACACATTCAATAATGACATTGAATAAGCCCGTAATGTCAAAATTGGAGGAGATAAGTCGAGACATGGTGAGGGCATTGGACCTGCTCCTACTAGGATTTTTATAGGTGTTGGAGGAGTGCAAGAGCATGTGGAGATGGTAAGAAGGCATGCCAAGGGAGATCTCACCTTCTAATTTATTTTGGCAGTGCATTGCTATCTTCTCCAGTTTGAGCATCGAGGATGAGGTGCAGGCATCGACTGCAGTGATGTTAGATTTGTTAACCAATTATCGATTGTGACCAATTGTTTTTTTTTTTTTTGTGTGTGTGTGTGTACATATAATTGTTTTTTAAGCTCTAACAAATACTCTAAAATAAATGCCCACCACCGAGGGTATTTAGTCACATCAAAATTCTATAAACCAATAAGAAAATAGAATCACAAATTTGAAAAATTAATAAAAGATTAAAAAAACATAAACATAAATATTATATCAAAACTTAGGATATATTGCAAAAATTAACAAACAAAAAACTTAGTTTGATTGTGACTGAAAACAATATTCCATTATTTGGAAGGACTAATAAGTAGAGTCAATTATGTAACTCAATTTTTGGTATAGCTTATTCAAAATGTTTTTCTTATAACTTATTCAAGGAATATATTCATAAAAGGTATTTGGGATTTTGACCTTTTCCAATTTGCTGTCACGAGAATCAAATTGTTGAAATTGCCATTTTGGATTAATGAAATTTTATTCAACACCCTTGGATAACCCTACGACACCCCAATCTTGCAATCTTAACTATTGATATATGATATTTAATCAATCCCAAAATATTTTTGTCGGATTTAAGATAAACAATGTTGATTTCTCTTATCATTATTTTGAGGGACTAGAAAGAGCCAATTCATAGAACCTTTAGACTACGACTTATTTTTACTACCTAGAGGTAGTGATAATATACATTATTCCAAGGATATTTAACATATATGAAGATGATATGATCCGGATTTATGCAGGAACGAAATAAGATAGCATATACAGAATCATATACAGAGATATATTGCAAAGAACATAGTGATACAGTAAACACATATTCTATTAAATAGCGGAAATAGAACAAACTGTAAAGTACAATAGCTAGAATGGTGGTATCTATCTCTGAGAAGAGATGTAGCCTCTATGCTCATTCGTGCCAATATTAAATACAAAAAGAGGTCGAAAGGGCCTATTTATCATAAGCATGATGGAAAGAATCCCAAGCATCCAAAAACGTAACCCTAGAAGATGAACCGTCATAAAGTTTGTGGCCCCAAGGTAGTTAGTTGAACAGTCAACTTCTCGGGGTCATAAATTTTGCATACGATCTTCGTTTGGGGTGCTCGATATCTCGTTGGAAAGGTATATCCGAGAAATACAATATGAGAGCTCCAATTAAATGTTAGGATTAAGCTAACATTGATAAAATGGATCGCAAAAAACATCATTTACGGCCTCAAAATGGCCTCGAAAGTTTAGGACCCGAAAAACCATAGAAAAATTACTAGAAAAATGTCGAAATGGGAAACTTCTTTGAGCTAGTGGAATAGGTGGGTGGCCACCAATATCCATCTGGATCATGATATCACTAAGATATTAACCAATGTGGGTTTTATATGTGGTTGACTATTGTCAAAAAAATGTAGGACACAATGATGTTGACTTGTACAACTCTTACTCAACAATTATTATGGACACAATTTCTTTAAATTCTATTTGTTATTGAATTTCCTAGGAAACTATGGGATTTTTTATTATGAGGCCCATTTTAGAAATTTTTTGTAATAGAACTGTGTACCATATTGTTCATCCAAGAGATAGTCAATGACAATAAATGAAAATTTATCTTTGATTATTAATTAATTAAAGGTGCAAAAGTCCGAACACATGTGCCAGTTCCCTTCTATCTTCAAAACCATGACAATCGAGGAGCAGTAGGGGCTAGTACTAGGACATAACTCTCTAGCTTCCAATAATTCATGAAAAATATTTTCAATTCCATTCTTTTGTGTAAAATAATGTACCTGATTTTTTAGCGGAGGCTTTTACGAAAATGTATTATAACTAAGAAAAAGCTTGGCAGCCAGAGGCTTTTGCAAAGATTTTGTTTTCAGTGCACTTTATTGAAACAAATGCACCAGTGCTAACACATGTAAAACACACAAGTGCTTTTTAAAAAAATACATTGACCAGTGCACATACAAACTTGTGCACCGATGCTTGAAAATGCATATAGCACCTATGCACACCAAAATTTTGACTTAAACTGGTGCTTTACACTAAATGTTGCACCGACACTCATGAATTATTTAAACGTATTGGTGCTTCATAACAATATATGGACTGGTCCTTTTTTCTAACTGTAGCACCAGTGCTTACTAACTATTAAAATGCACTGTAACCTTATAACAATATAAGCACAATTGCTTATGAACTATTAAAACGCACCAGTACCTTATAAAAATATAAGCATCGGTGCTTACGAGCTATTAAAACACACCAGTACCTTATAACAATATAAGCACCGACACTTTGCATCAAATGTCACACTAGTCCCTACGAACTATTAAAAAACATTGTTTCTTATGGACTATTAAAAAGCACCGACACGATAACTGAAGGGAAAGACATCGGTAAAGATAACTAGGACGATGATTGTCGCTATATTTTTTAAATTAAAAGTGCGGTTAAAATACAATAGCTCATTGGGGCATGATAATAGAAAAATCCTTGAGATATGCAATGAGTATTCTACTGCACCGTGACTATGTTCATATAAGCGTACCGATGCGACACTCTCTTAAACGCACTGGTGCTACATTGTCTAAAAAACACTGGTGCAATTAATAAGATCAGATGCACCAGTGATTATATTATGTTTGGTGAGCAATGATTGTTGGCATTGCACTAGAATATATGTGTGTATGTCTGTGTGTGTGTGCGTGTGTGTAGGGAGAGCACGATGGAGGTATGTGGTGCGAAGGCGTAGGTAAAGGATGCAAGACCAAGAAGGATTCCTTTATGATTTTTTCAAAATGGAGTCATGCGACCAGGTTTTTCCCTCTCTCTCTCGGCATCAGCAACCTTTTCTCCCCTCTCCAAGTCATCCTTGCGATCTCGTACCTCTGTCCCTCTCCGACCGTCAGCTCCTTGTTTTCCTTTCACCGATCTTGCCCTACGTTCTCATTCCCCTGTCACTTCCATTCGTCAGCTTCTGTACTTTACCTTAGTAATCATTATGGTGATAGACAAGGTCAGCTACGAAAATATGTCACCATTAGGTCTCATATTCTTCTCTGATCATGAAATAAGGTGCACTGGAAAATGAGAGGTATTGTCCAAACAAGTCGAGATGTCTCCTCAACACAAGCCTTCTATAAATGAATTATCAAAGACGATCTCCTCCTCGAATAATAATGTGGTTGATTCTCCCAAGACAAGAGCAGAGCATGTTCCTAGAAAGAAGAAGGGAGCGAGAGCTAAAAAGGATCATGCTTCCTTATTGGTTGGGAAGGACATAGGCACCAAGGAAATCTCATACTATCTAAATTTTGCTCTGATTGGTCGATTTTGTGGTAAGGTGGTAGGAGAAGCAGATTTGACATCCTGGATGGAGACCAATTGGAAACAAGTGTTGTGTCAACTTCCATAATTCCACATCACGTCAAGGGGATGGATTCTATTTAGAGTGAAGAATGAAGGTGATAAACAAAGGTTAATGGAGAGAAATTGGAAATGGGGTCCGTCTGGACTTCTGTTGAAAGAATGGGATGTTAATTTTGATGCTAGTAGGGAGCCGCATAACACTCAGGAAGTTTGGGTAATTCTGCCCTAGCTCCAAATGGGATTTTGGAAAAAATCCATTCTGAAAGCTATTGGAGGCAAGCTTGGAAGGTTTGTCATTTTGGAGGATAATTGGGACCAGAAGGTAGATAGAAGATACCTGAAGATCCTGGTGGAAATGGACATGCGGGATGGTTTATATGAATAAATAAAACTGGAAATGCATGGTAGCATATGGAACCATAGAATGGATTATTGGAAAGTTCCTTTCCGTTGTTTTGCTTGCATATGGGTTGGGCACTTACAGAGAGATTGTCCAAGTCCTAGTCCGGGGTTCCAGTTAGTGTAGTTGTGTTTCATCTAGTTAGTGTAGTTAGTGTTTCATCGTCACCTTTAGTCGTGAGTGACTGAATATTGCTTGTGAAATGTACAAATAAATCCTTCCTCTCCTCATTCATGCATTTGTTCATTCTAGAGTATAGGAGTCAAGAGAGTCTAGAGTTGAGCTCTAGCATATGCTCCTTCTAATACACTAACTTAGTAATCTGCAAAATCAAAAGCCAAGTCTTCCTAGAAAATGATTCACCAAGATATTACAAGATTTTATAATTTGATGAAAGATTCACCAAGTTTTTAAATATTTTATAATTCAGTGAAATATTTGCCAAGATTTTACGATATCTTATAATTTAATGAAAGATTCGCCAAAATTTTACAAGATTCTATAATAGAATGAAAGAGTAACCAAAAAATTATATATACATATTATATTATTGACAAAATAGCCTTCAAATTTTCCTATGTATCAAGGAGATTCACCCATTTATTATATATATAAATTTTAAGGGGGTTCTTAAATTGATCCTTGCATTAAATTCAGAAGGTCACTCTGTTAGTCTCATTTCAACATGGAGTCCCTCCATAAATGTTGTCTCAGTAATCCTTCAATATTCTACCATAAAGTCGGTGTTGGAAGATAAGGTGACATGTGAAGTATTTTCGATTTTAAAGTTTACGATCCCTTTCATGAATGCAGTTATTTTTGGGAGAATTTATTTGCAGATGGAGTAGTGTACTCTCAGAATATGATTATAGGTGGTGGCCTCAATTTAACACTCTCTGAAAGGGAAATTCAGGGTCCTCTGGCAAGCCCTGAGGATTTAAGTAACTTTTTTAACTCCCTATTTGAGTCAAAGGGTCTTATGGATGTGCAACCTCTGAAATTAGAGCCGACTTGAAGAAATAAAAGAAGTGGATAAACTGCTATATTGAAATGTCTAGATCGATTTCTAATTTCATACAATCTGATCGATGGATCCTTGATAACCTGCTCGTGGGTTGGTGTAGGTCTCTTAGATCATCGCCCCATCCTTCTGTCTTTTGAAAAGCAGAATTTGAAACCCCTAGCTCCCTTTAAATTTAGTCCAATATGGTTAAAAGAAAAGGGTTACATGAAATTTGTTATGGACTCTTGGATGCCTCTTCAAGAGGATCCCTCAAACTCTTATATGAAACAGGTAGCCAATAATCTGGCCAGAATAAAGAGAGTGTCAAAATATTGGGATAAAGAGTTCAAATCTAATCATCAAATCCAACTTAAAGAAGTGGAGGCCAAAATAGAAGTTTTTTATTCTCAAAACTCATTAGGATTTTTTTCGGTGGAAGAATTGGAGTCTCTAAAATCTTTAGAATTGAAGAGAAGTGTGTTGATGTATATGTAACTTCGGAATGTATTTCATCTGTGTATTATATATATATTTATTGTACCCTTATAAGAGATGTGTTATTCCTCTATAAGGAAGTGTCGTCATGTGGATTGACAAGTGTCGCAAGTGTGTGTACTTGCCGATGGGTTATTAGACCACCTTATGGGGTCGGCCCTATTTAATATATAATATAGTGTGGATGTACTCAAGTAGACAAGTCGGCCCCAGTAGGTCACTGGGCAAAAAGGTGAGTATAAATAGAGATAGGAGATCTCTATTTTACTCACTCGAAAAAGTATCTATCTCTCTCTCTGAAAAGTGGCGCACTAGTGAGGAGGAGGAGGATCATCTGCTAGGAGACTATCTCTGTATTATTTGGTTGTATTTTGGTTGAGCCATTGCTCTCTCTATCTCTGAGGAAGTTGTGGGGTTTTTCACCTTAGGGTTTTCCCCACGGAAACTCTGTGTCTCTTGTCTCTATGCTTTTGATTCTTGTGATGCTTGTGATGCTTGTCATATTATGATTGTCATGCATTGATATACTGTAGATGTTATTCTCTCAGCAAAGATCCTATAGTATTGTAATTTAATACTGAAAATTTAACATGGTATCAGAGCTTAACTGAGAAGAAGACATTTTGCAGTGACAGAAGCTTGTATTGCTTGTTTATTGGGTTTCTCTCCACAGATTTTTGAAATTCAGTATAGTAGATTGGATCTATTCATCAAGGCGCATCTATCTGTCCAATCATAATTCAGTTCCGAGCATTTTCAGATTTGGCCCTAAAAATTAGGGTTTCCACAAAAATAGGAATTTCTGGAAACTGAAGGTACAGCTGGAAGCTCCTTGCAAAAATCGAAGGTTTGAGCTTTGGATCGAGATTTTTGGCTGGGTAGATCTCCGGGAAACTCAAACCCTAATTCAGGGCTCTCCCCAGTGAACCCGGGAGGACAAAAAGGCAATTTTGAAGGGCAAGACTTTGCTGATCTCAAATTCTGAATGTACTAGGCTGATCAGCTCTCCAAGGCGCATCTTTCTATCCTTTCGGAATTTTGAAATTCACATTTTGAATTTTTAGGGTTTCTCTGACAAACCATAATCCGGGACCAGATCCAATTTTCAGCACTTCAAGTGGTAAGTTCTAAATCTTTTCTATTTCCATTTGAAGTACTCTTAAAGATGTCTCTTCACACCAAGCTTGAGGATAAGCTTGAAGGGGCTGATAACTTCCGAGCCTGGAAGTATAGGATTGGGCTAATCCTGGAAGAGAATGAGTTGGACTCATATGTGAAAGAAGACATCCCTATCCCAGAGGATGAAGAGGCCAAGGCATTGCACAAGAAGAACTTGGTCAAAGCAAAGAGAATCATTGCTGATTCTATCAAAGACCATCTCATACCCCATGTGTCTTCTCTCAAGACACCCAAGGAGATGTTTGAATCCTTGACCAATCTATTTGAAGGAAAGAACATAAATCGGAAGATGACCCTGCGGAACCAATTGAAAGCAGTAAAGTTTCAGAATGGAGAAACCATTCAATCCTATTTTTCAAGGGTCTCTCAGATCAAGGAACAATTGGAAGCAGTAGAGGAAATGGTGGAGAATGGTGAGGTGGTAATGACTACTCTAAATAGCCTACCTAGGTCATGGGATTCCTTTATTCAAGGAATTTGTGCAAGGAAGAAGTTGATCTCTTTCAGTAGGCTTCGGGAAGAATGTTCTCAAGAAGAAGCTAGACTTATAGCTCGTGAGGAAAAGATGGGAGGTGAAGATCAAGCTCTTGCATCTCACACTAAAAGAAGTAAATCCAAGAAGGAATCATCTCATAATAGAAGATTCTCTCACCATCATCATTATCATAAAGATAAGAAAGAACTCAGATGCTTCACTTGCAATGAGAAGGGACATTTTGCTTCAGATTGTCCCAAGAAGAAGAAAGACAACAACAGCTTCAGTAAGAAGAAGAAGGGTAGCAAAAGAAGATTTCATGCTCATGCTGCCGAAGATGATGAACCCCCAAAGAAGAAGGCTAAGGCAGAAAGCAGTAGTGATGATGACTCATCAAGTGAAGAAGAGTATGTTTTAATCTCTGCACTCACTGGTACCATCTCCCATGGTTGTAATGATTGGTTGATTGATAGTGGGGCTTCCAAACACATGACTGGGTTCAAGGAATCTTTTATGAACCTTTCTGAACATGAATCACCCCATAAGGTGAAACTTGGGGATGATTATCAATATCCAATCAAAGGAAGTGGTGAAGCTTCTTAGAACCTAGATTCTGGAAAATCTCTGAAGATGAAGGAAGTCCTCTATGTACCTGGACTCAAGAAGAACTTACTCTCCATCTCTGCTTTAGATGCAAAAGGTATGAGGGTTGCATTTGTTGATGGCCAAGTACTAATGTGGCCAAAGGGAAAGACCATGGATGATGCAGTAGTGATTGGAGAGCAAGAGGGAGGCTTGTATAAACTAAAGGGTCAACCTGAACATGCCATGATACATGAATCCATGGAGCCAAGTGAACTTTGGCATAGGAGACTTTCTCACATGCACTATAGAGCACTTCCAATTGCAAGCAAGGCTGTAGAAGGTCTTACTGAAATCAAGACCAAACATGAAGGTGTTTGCAAAGGATGTGCAAAAGGTAAGAACATTAAGAAGGCTTTCCCAAGCAGTGAAAGCAAGGCAAAAGACATCCTGGAAATCATCCACTCAGATGTATGTGGCCCCATGTCATCCAATTCCCTAAGTGGGTATGTTTACTATGTATCATTCATTGATGACTTCTCCAGGAAGACTTGGGTATACTTCTTGAAGGGCAAAGATGAGGTGCTTGATAAATTCAAGGAATTCAAAACCTTGATGGAGAATCAAACTGACAAGAAAATCAAGACATTCAGATCTGACAATGGTGGAGAATTCACCTCAAATGACTTCAAGAAGATTTGCAGTGATTCAGGGATTAAGAGGGAGTTGACTGCTCCTTATAATCCTCAACAGAATGGAGTTGCAGAAAGGAAGAACAGAACTATCATGGAAGCAGCAAGGGCAATGTTGCATGACCAGGATCTTCCTATGCATCTATGGGCAGAAGCACCTAGAACAGCTGTATATGTGCAGAACAGAACACCCCACAAGATATTGGACAACAAGACACCAGAAGAAGTCTTTTCTGGTAAGAAACCTGAAGTCAGCCATCTCAGAATATTTGGTTGTCCAGTATACACTCATGTCCCAAAGGAGAAGAGGACTAAACTAGATCCTTCAGGAAAGAAGGGTATCTTTGTGGGTTATAGTGAAAGCTCGAAGGCTTACAGAATATATTTTCCAGGGTTCAAGAAGATTGATGTCAGCAGGGATGTAACATTTGATGAGAATTCAGCATTCATCAAATCAAGAAAGGCACCTACCGAAGTTTATGAAGAACCTAAGGAAACAAGATTTCAGGACACTACCATGACTGAAGCAGTTCCAGAAACTGCTCGTGAGTTTGAAGATCCACAAGAACCTGTAGATCCACCCCGTGAGGATAACTCTCACAAGAGGAAACCTACATGGGCTAGAGAGCTCATTCATGATGCAGAAAGATTTGGCATTCCAGAAGAAGAACATAGAGCAAAGAAGAGAACCAGATCACACACCAGTTATGTTGCTTTACCCTGTGACATCATGAACAAAGAGCCTTCCAGTTATGAAGAGGCAGCAGAAAAGAAAGAATGGAAGGATGCTATGGTTGAGGAATACCAATCAATTATGAAGAATGATGTTTGGGATGTTGTCCCAAGACCTAAAGGGAAGTCTGTTGTGACTTCCAAGTGGATCTACAAAATCAAGCATGCTGCAGATGGCAGTGTGGAAAAATATAAAGCAAGATTCGTAGCTCGTGGTTTCTCTCAGAAGGAAGGAATAGACTATGAAGAAACCTTTGCACCTATAGCCAGATATACTTCCATCAGAACAGTACTTGCCCTGGCTGCAGCAATGAAATGGAAGATACACCAGATGGATATCAAGACTGCTTTCCTGAACGGTGTAGTAGAAGAGGAAGTATATGTGGAACAGCCACTCGGCTTTGAAATACATGATATGGAATCTTATGTATGCAGATTGAAGAAAGCCTTGTATGGCTTGAAGCAAGCTCCCAGAACCTGGTATGGTAGGATGGACAGTTTCCTATCTAGTTTGGGCTTTACCAAGAGTAAAGCGGATTCCAACCTTTACTACAAGGTTGAGGAAGGGAATCCTGTGATTCTACTACTATATGTGGATGACCTATTTGTGACAGGAGATGACAGAATGATTGCAGATACCAAGAGGAAGCTTGCAGCTGAATTCGATATGAAAGATTTGGGAATGATGCACTATTTCCTAGGTATGGAGGTGTGGCAGAATGCAGGTGGGATCTTCCTTGGTCAAGGGAAGTACACAGTAGATATCCTGAAGAGATTTGGGATGATGGATTGCAAGGACATGGCCACACCTATGGCATCGAATCTGAAGCTTCTTTGTGATGCTTCATCTGAGCCAGTTGATGTTTCTATGTATCGTCAGATGATTGGGTCCTTGATGTACCTGACGAACACAAGACCAGATATTTGATTTGCTGTGAACACATTGAGCCAGTTCCTGACGGATCCAAGGAGTGTTCACCTGGTTGCTGTAAAGCATGTTCTGAGGTACCTGAAGGGTACAGTGGATTATGGGCTCAGATATGAGGCGAATCAAAAGTTTAACCTGCTGGGTTATGTTGATTCAGATTGGGCTGGCAGTGCTGCAGATAGGAAGAGCACATCTGGGTGTTGCTTCAGTATGGGATCAAGTGTGATCTCTTGGTTTAGCAGGAAGCAGTCCTGCGTAGCACTGAGTACAGCTGAGGCAGAGTATGTTGCAGCCTGTTCAGCTAGTTGTGAGGCAGTATGGCTACGGAAGCTACTGTCTGAGTTATTTGATCTCCCGTTGGAGGCTACTGGTATCTTCTGTGATAACCAGAGTTGTGTGAAGCTGTCCGAGAACCCAGTGTTTCATGACAGGTCGAAACACATAGAGATCAAATATCACTACATCAGGGATATGGTGCAGAGAGGAGCTGTGAAGCTCCTGTATGTTGCGATGGACGAGCAGATTGCAGATGTGTTGACGAAGCCACTAGCCAGAGTGAAGTTCGAGTACTTCAGAGAGAGGCTTGGCGTTCTTCAGATCGAGGACACTTCGAGGAAGAAGTGATGGACACATTTGCTGAAGCCATTCCAAGCATGTTGGAAGGAGGATCCTTCACATGGCTGTGGATGTAAGCGCTGGATGATGAGCATCAGGATGATGTTCTGGTTTCTACTGGATATGATCAGTTGGATCATTTTTGTATGTATGTACGCATCATGTTGGATGCTGGATATGATTAGTTGAATCATTTATGTATGTATGTACGCATCATGTTGGATGCAGGATATGATCAGTTGGATCATTTTTGTATGTATGTATGCATCATGTAGATGCTGGATATGATCAGTTGGATCATGTGTATGTATTTTGTATATGCATCATGTTGGATGCTTGGACCATGTATCTATGTATGTATCAGGTGGGTACGTTGTATGATCAGATGGATCATGTATGGTGATATGTATCATGTATTTGTATTTGTATCAGGTAGATACTTGGTATGCATCAGGTAGATGCATTGATGATCAGGAGGATCACGTATGATGATATGTATCAGGTAGATACTTGGTATGCATCAGGTAGATGCATTGATGATCAGGATGATCATAGATGACGAGCTTCAGGATGTTGCTCCAGATGACATGCAGCAGGATGTTGCAGTGATGATGATCAGGATGATCATAGATGACGAGCTTCAGGATGTTGCTCCAGATGACATGCAGCAGGATGTTGCAGTGATGATGATCAGGATGATCATGGGTACATCAGGATGATGTATGTTGAGTATCAGTTTGATACTCTGTGGTCGTGGATCAGGTTGTGCAGATAAGCATGTAATTTGTGCCCTGGGAGATTTGCAGATGGTCTTTCGAGGTTTTGCCTATGGCATGTAATTTGTGCCCTGGGACATCTGGCAAATGCTCTTTCGAGGTTTTGCTTGGGAGGACATATAATTTGTGCCCTGGGAGATCTGCAGATAGTCTTTCGAGGTTTTGCCTATGGCATGTAATTTGTGCCCTGGGATATCTGGCAGATGCTCTTTCGAGGTTTTGTCCTATGGCATGTAATTTGTGCCCTGGGAGATCCGATAGGTTGAGCTGTGTGCTCGTAATCAGTCCTGGGATGCTCTTGCGAGGTTTTGCCATGACCACATGTAATTTGTGCCCTGGGAGATCCGATAGGTTGAGCTGTGTGCTCATTATCAGTCCTGGGATGCTCTTGCGAGGTTTTGTGGTGAGGTCACATATAATTTGTGCCCTGGGAGATTTGCAGATGGTCTTTCGAGGTTTTTCCTATGGCATGTAATTTGTGCCCTGGGACATCTGGCAAATGCTCTTTCGAGGTTTTGTGACGCATGTAAAAGTCCTGAGGATTCCACAGTATGGCCAGTGATGACGAAGACCTGCAGGTGGTGGGCCTACATCCAGTATGAAAAAGGACTGGCTCTGTAGAACTTCCTATGACGAGTAGAGACAGAGATTGGATGAGATAGCAGCAGCAGTGACGATGACGATGACGATGCATCGATGACGATGATCTAGAGAAGAAGACTTGTCTAGCAGATCTGTGTCGAGAAATACCTTCCTAGTTAAGAGGGAGTGTTGATGTATATGTAACTTCGGAATGTATTTCATCTGTGTATTATATATATATTTATTGTACCCTTATAAGAGATGTGTTATTCCTCTATAAGGAAGTGTCGTCATGTGGATTGACAAGTGTCGCAAGTGTGTGTACTTGCCGATGGGTTATTAGACCACCTTATGGGGTCGGCCCTATTTAATATATAATATAATGTGGATGTACTCAAGTAGACAAGTCGGCCCCAGTAGGTCACTGGGCAAAAAGGTGAGTATAAATAGAGATAGGAGATCTCTATTTTACTCACTCGGAAAAGTATCTATCTCTCTCTCTGAAAAGTGGCGCACTAGTGAGGAGGAGGAGGATCATCTGCTAGGAGACTATCTCTGTATTATTTGGTTGTATTTTGGTTGAGCCATTGCTCTCTCTATCTCTGAGGAAGTTGTGGGGTTTTTCACCTTAGGGTTTTCCCCACGGAAACTCTGCGTCTCTTGTCTCTATGCTTTTGATTCTTGTGATGCTTGTGATGCTTGTCATATTATGATTGTCATGCATTGATATACTGTAGATGTTATTCTCTCAGCAAAGATCCTATAGTATTGTAATTTAATACTAAAAATTTAACAAAGTGAGCTACTAGCCAGGGAGGAACATATATGGAGGCTCAAAATCAGGGTTGTATGGATTTTTGAAGGGGATGGCAATACAAATTTCTTCCATTGATTTGATTCCCATAGGAGGAATGCAAATACGATTACAGTTATCATGAATGCTCAAGGCCAAATGGTCAGCTCTTTCAAGGAGAAAGAAAAAGAAGGGGTTTCCTATTTGCAGTCTCTTTTCAAAGAGCAGGTTGGCTGTGCAATTCAAGAAATTATACACGTACAAAAGATTTTCTCTAAACTGGTGACAAAAGAAATGAACAATGCCTTAGCTGAGGAGGTAATTGAAGATAAACTGAATCACATTCTGCACTCCTTCCAAAAAGGAAAATTTCTAGGTCTAGATGGTTTCATGGTCGAGTTATTCCAAACTTTTTATTATTTCTTGAAGAATCATCTTATGAAGGTTGTTCGAGAATCGCAACGCTCGAGAAAGGTTATGGGAGCACTAAAATCTACCTTTCTACCATTGATCCCCAAGAAACAAAAGTCTTCTTCTTTTGAGGACTTTAGGCCTATTTCATGTTGCAGTGTGACTTATAAATTGATAGCCAAGACTATTTCATAAAGGCTAAAGCCTATCCTGAGTAAGATAATTTTGGAGGAACAATTTGGGTTTTTATTCAATCGACTGATTCATGACGCAGTGTCACTGGTGTAGGAAGCCATTCATTCTATCTCCATGAACAAATTCAGTGCCTTTTCCTTAAAGTTGGATCTGTTGAAAACCTATGATAGGGTAAGCTGGACCTTGCTGCGACTCATTATGATTCAAATAGGAATCGCAGTAGATTTTGTAAACTAGATAATGGGCTACATTCAATCGGCCTCTTTCGCTATTATTATAAATGGTTCTCCCTTCTCATTCTTCCGATTGTCTAGAGGAATGAGACAAGGATGTCCACTCTCTCATTTGTTTTCCTTCTAGTGGCGTAAGCTCTCAGTAGAATGGTTTACCATGTAAGGGAAACAAGATTTTTGAAAGGGGTTAGAGTATCAGATATAGAGGTGGTCACCCACGTCCTCTTTTTAAATGATGTATTCATGCTTAGATAGGGCTCCACAGAATATTTGAAATCAATTTCCAAGATTCTACAACTATATATAAAGGAAACATGAATGGTAGTAAATGTAGAAAATTCCAACCTATCCTTAAGTCTCATTTCAGATGAATTGCAGGCTATAATGGAGGAAGTGTTGGTTGTGGAGCCAGATCTTCCAGTCTCATAGATAATATTGTCTTAGCCATGCACCCCAGAGAAATGTACACTCATGCCCCAACCTTGGCGAGAAAAGGGGTTTTAGGGAAATGCCCCCAAGAAAAAATTTTGGGGATGTTTTTGCCAACAGTTTTCGGGCCCATGGTTTTGGGTAACCCGTGGTATTTTCCCATTGTATCTCCCTTATAAAAGAAAGGCATTGTAATACAGCTAGAGTTGATGTATTAGGTTTTATGAATTGTAAATATCTATGAGATCATAAGAGAGATTGTGAGACAGTGAAGAGGAAGTGCAGTGGTTGTGCTGCAGGTTGTATCCCTTCACTTTGCTGGACAGAATAATAATAAGGACTGGCAATTTCAATGTGGATGTAGCCCAAGCTGGGTGAACCACGATATATCTGTGTCTCTCTTGTAATGTGTGTGTGATTATATTTGCATTTCTGTTTATTGTTATTGCTCTGCGATCCTGTTTTTCTAACAATTGGTATCAGAGCCAAAGGTCTATTGGCATATAAACCCGCAGGAAGCTAGGGTTTCTTGTTCGAGTGGGACCAATGGCAGAAGAAGGAAAGTTTAAGGTCGAGAAGTTTAACGGCCAAAACTTCCAGTTATGGAAGATGCAAATGGAGGACTATCTATACCAAAAGGATCTATTCCTGTCGTTGGGAGGAAGAGCAAAGCAGTCGGCGGCCATGGAGGATGAAGAATGGGAGGTTCTTGATAGAAAGGTTCTAGGAACAATACGGCTGAGCCTGGCTTCGTCGATGGCTTTCAATATCTCAAAAGAAACGACCACAGAGGGTTTGATGAGTGCATTGGGTAAGCTGTATGAAAAACCCTTGGCCTCCAACAAGATATTTCTAATGGAGCATTTATTTAATATGAAGATGTCTGAAGGTGGATCTGTTACTGATCATTTAAATGATTTTAATATGGTTAAAAATCAACTAAGTTCTGTAAGTGTGAACTTCGATGATGAGGTTAGGGCTCTTCTAATATTGTGTTCATTGCCAGAAAGCTAGAATAGTTTGGTCATGGCTGTAAGTAACTCTGTCTCTAGTTTAAACACCTTGAAATTTGATTGTGTTATTGGTGTTATTCTTAGTGAAGAAATGCGAAGAAAAAGCAAAGAAAAAGCACAGGCGAGACATAAAGTAATGCGTTGACCATGGAGAGCAGGGGAAGACAACAGGAGAGAGGAAAGAGCCAAGGTAATTGTAGCAACTCTAAAAAGGGCAGACCCAAGTCCAGACTGGGAAAGATAGAGTGCTGGAACTATGGAAAGAAAGGACATTTGAAGAGAGACTGCAGATCTTTAAAGAAGAAAGGAGATGCACAGAAGGAAACTACCCAGGAAGCAAATGTAGCAGGTGATGTGTTACAAGATGCTTTGATTCTTGCATTCGATAAAACAAGTGATTATTGGGTAGTAGATTCAGAGGCTTCATGTCATGCTACACCCCATAGGAAATATTTTCATGTTCCGGGTGATTTTGGACATGTTTTATTGGGTGATGATGAGCCATTTAAAATTGTTGGAATGGGTAAGATATGGATAAAAATTAAGAATGGAACTGATTGGATACTGAAAGATGTTAGGCATATTCCTGCTATGAAAATAAATCTTATCTCAACAAGGAAGTTGGGAGATGGCAGCTGTCTATCTACATTTGGTGAAAAGTGGTGGAAGATCACTAAAGGATCAATGGTGATAGAAAAAGGGAACAGGGTAGGTACATTGTATTTATGTCCTCATAATACTGACCATTCTATCTATTTAGATTCCACAGGAATAGATACAACATTGTGGCATCATAGGCTTGGCCACATGAGTGAGAAGGGGATGCAGATTCTCCACTCAAGGAAGTTGTTGCCAGATTTGAAGCAGGTAAGTTTGGAATTCTGTGAGAACTGTGTTTATGGAAAACAGAAGAGAGTCATATTTCTCAGGGTTGGGAAACAAAAGAAGAATGAAAAGTTAGAGCTTGTGCATACAGATGTATGGGGACCGGCTCAGGTACAATCTCTTGGTGGCTCTCATTATTATGTTACATTTATTGATGATGCAACTAGGAAAACTTGGGTTTATTGAATTAGACATAAATCTGATGTGTTTGCTACTTTTGAGAAGTGGAAAGTTTTGGTTGAGAATGAGACAGGAAAAAGGTTGAAGTGTCTCAGATCTGATAATGGAGGTGAGTACTGCGGAAAGGAGTTTGATAGTTACTGTTCATACCATGGGATTCGTAGAGAGAAGATAGTCCTAGGAACACCACAAGAAAATGGTGTGTCAGAAAAGATGAACATAATGATCATGGAGCGTGCAAGGTGTATGAGACTGCATGCAGGGTTGCCCTTACAGTTTTGGGTAGATGTTGTAAATATTGTTGTTTATTTAATAAACAGAGGACCTTCAAGTCATTTGGATGGTGGTATTCCAGAGGAGGCATGGACAGATAAAAAGGTAAACTACTCATTTCTGAGAACATTTGGTTGTGAAGCATTTGTCCATATTGACAAAGAAAATAGAACAAAGCTTGAAGCTAAATCCAAGAAATGTACCTTTGTTGGATATGGGGTTGATGATTTTGGTTATCGTTTATGGGATTATGAAAATCACAAAATCATTAGAAGTAGAGATGTCATATTCAATGAAAAGGTTATGTATAAAGATCAGTTGCAGGGAAAGAAACAGGAAAAGGAAAACAAAGAGTACACAGTACTCGATGAAATTAAAGAAAATGAAGTTCCAAAGGTGCCAGAAAATCAAGAACAGCAGCAAGTACCTAAAACTCCTGCAACTACAAGAAGATCTACCAGGTTAAGTAGACTGCCTGAATGATACTCTCCTTCAATGTATTATTTGTTGATGACTGATGCTGGTGAACCAAAATGTTATGAAGAAGCAATGCAGGTGGAAACTAGAAAGAAGTGGGAGCAAAACATGAATGAGGAGATGGACTCATTAGTAAGAAACCAGACTTGGGATGTGGTTTAGTTGCTTGCTGGTAAAAGAGCATTGCAGAACAAATGGATTTATAGGTTGAAGGAAGAAGAAGGAGGTAAGAAGCAGTACAAGGCGAGACTTGTTGTAAAGGGGTTTGCACAAAAGAAAGGTATAGATTTTGATGAAATATTTTCTCATGTTGTTAAGATAACTTCAATTAGCACTATCTTAAGTCTAGTGGCGGTAGAAGATTTACAACTTGAACAGTTACATGTAAAAACAACCTTTCTCCATGGGGATTTGGAGGAAGAGATATATATGTAACAGCCACAAGGGTATGAGGTCAAAGGGAAGGAGAATTTGGTATGCATGTTGAAAAAGAGATTGTATGGATTGAAGCAAGCTCCAAGGCAGTGGTATTTAAAATTTGACAGGTTTATGACAGAGCAAGGTTATATTAGATGTCATTTTGAACACTGTGTTTATTTCAAGAAGCTAGACAATGAAAGATATATCATCTCGTTATTGTATGTGGATGACATGCTTGTTGCAGGGTCTAACATGCAGGATATAAATGTACTCAAAAGAAATCTAGCTAATTCATTTGCGATGAAGGATTTGGGTGTTGTAAAGCAAATCCTTGGTATGAGAATAATGAGAGATAGGAAAAATCACAAATTGACATTGTCTCAGAGTGAGTACATATAAAAGGTGTAGGAGAGGTTCAGAATGTATAATGCAAAACCAGTAAGTACACCTTTGGCCAGCCATTTCAGTCTAAGTAAGGAAATGTGTCCCAAGGCACAGGAAGAGACAGATTACATGTCCAAGATTCCCTATCAATCAGCAGTTGGCAGCTTGATGTATGCCATGGTGTGCACAAGACCAGATATTGCACAAGCAGTGGGAGTTGTGAGCAGATATATGAACAATCCAGGTAAAGAACATTGGAAGGCAGTACAGTGGATTCTCAGGTATTTGAGAGGTACTACCACTCAGGCATTATGTTTTGGAGGTTCAGACACTGTTCTACAGAGATATGTTGATGAAGATATGGCTGGTGATAAGGATAGCAGGAGGAGCACCACAGGGTATGTGTTTACTGTAGGTGGAACAATAGTCAGTTGGATTTCAAGATTGCAAAAGGTTGTTGCACTCTCAACAATGGAAGCAGAGTATGTTGCTGTTACAAAGACTATTAAAGAGATGATTTGGTTGTAGATGTTTATGGAGGAAGTGGGTAAGAAGCAGAAGGATAGCAAGTTGTATAGTGATAGCTAAAGTTCTAGTCATCTTGAAAAGAACTCAGCATTCCATTCCAGGACTAAACATATACAGCTCAAGTACCATTTCATACACTCTGTTCTGGAAGATGAACTGTTGAAGCTGGAAAAGATACATACTAGCCAGAATCCTGCAGACATGTTCACAAAGGTAGTGACCAGAGAGAAACTGAGTTCTTGCTCGGTTTCAGTTGGCCTTCTAGCATGAAGGTGAAGAGGAGAAAGTTGCCAAGTCTAAGGTCCAGGAAGTACAACAGTGGTGGAGTTGTTGTGATCAGTCTCCAAGTTGGAGATTGTTGGTTGTGGAGCCAGATATTTCAGTCTCATAGATAATATTGTCTCAGTTGTGCACTCCATAGGACTGTACACTCATTCCCCAACCTTGGGGTTCGGGGGTGCAAGGGTGTAGCCCCTGCGAATAGGGGTTTGGGGGCAGCGCCCCCGAGAAATGGGGGTTTGGGGGCAACGCCCCTAGGAAAAAAATTGGGGGTTGTTTTCGCCAACAGTTTTCAGTCCCAGGGTTTTGGGTAACCCATGGTATTTTCCCATTGTATCTCCCTTATAAAAGAAAGGCATTGTAATACGGCTAGGGTTGATGTATTAGGTTGTATGCATTGTAAAGATATCTAAGATCATAAGAGAGACTGTGAGACAGTGAAGAGGAAGTGCAACAATTGTGCTGCAGGTTGTATCCCTTCACTTTGTTGGACTGAATAATAATAAGGACTGGAAACTTCAGTGTGGACGTAGCCCAAGTTGGGTAAACCACAATATATCTATGTCTCTCTTGTAATGTGTGTGTGATTATATTTGCATTTCTATTTATTGTTATTGCTATGTGATCATGTTTTTCTAACAGGAAGTAGTTTCTTTTCCCATGAAACCCCTTGATGAAGGTTTCAAATACCTAAGGTTCTTTTTAAATCCTAATTCCTACTCCTTCAAGGACTGGATCTGGTTATACAAAGAGGTCCAAGCATAGATTTCTTCCTTAAATCCCATTTCAAATCAATTGCAGGCTAGAATGAAGGAAGTAGTTTCTTTTCCCATGAAACCCCTTGCTGAAGGTTTCAAATACCTAGGGTTCTTTTTAAAACCTAATTCCTACTCATTCAAGGATTGGATCTGGTTATACAAAAGGTGCAATCATAGATTTATTGCTGGGAGAATCGGTTTCTATTAAGAGGTTGGTGTTTGGTCCTATTGAAGGCAGTTCTTCAAAGTATTCTGGTATGTTGGGATTCCATTGCATATATTCCCAAAGGAATCTTAACCAAATTAGGAATATATGTTTCTCTTTTTTATGGATGAAAGGAAAGCAAGCAGATGGAATTCCATTGGTAAAATGGTCAGTTTTGGAAAATATTAAGGATCTAAGGGGATGGAGTATAAAGAACCTTATTTTGTTCTGTCAATCCTTAGTTGCTAAGTCATTATGGAGACTGGCCCATAATGCCAAATATTATGGGGGAAAGTAATGACTTCTAAGTACTGGATGAACTCTTCTCTCATAGATTGGGTGAGATAGCCTCTAAAATCCCATAAAAATGGCTCGGTAGGATGGAAGGCCTTGGTTCAAGCTTTCCCTCTAGTTGGGAAATACTTGGCTTGGAATATTGGTGATGGAAAAAGCGTTCGTTAAGGAGAAGATCCATGGGTATGAACATGGAATGATTTTAAGCTTTCAAGGGAAACAATAGCGATGCTAAGAATCCAAAGGATAAACGTTATAACTGATTCCCAATATCACAAGCTTGGGGAAGACATGGATGGAAATCCTCAATGACACTTGGTTTGAGTGGTGAAGTAGAAAAGGAATGTCCCTGCTATGTAATTAAGCCTGTGGCATGCTTCATCCATTTAGAAGAACATTCACCTGACTCCTTAGTTTGGACCAAGAATAATGCCTCAGGAGAATACCCAGCCAAATCTGGATATGAGATTGTTGTATCTAAGTCCTTCAGTGGTAGCAAAGAATGGTAGTGGTCTGCAATTTGGAAAGCCTATGGATCATTGAAGGAAAAAAAAATTGCGGTTATCATTGAGCAATAAATTGTTAACTTGGGACAACCTTGTTAAGCGAGGATGGAATGGACCAAGTTGGTGTTCTTTATGTTGCTCTGATGGGGAATATTCCTCTCACCTGTTTGTATCTTTCTCTTATGCAGAGTATGTTTGGAAAGCATCGGCCAAATATCTCAAAATGACCACAAGATAGATAAGTACGACGTTGGATCAAAGTTTTCAATAATGGTGGAAGGACCCAGCGGTACGTTGTCAACAATAGTTTCCATTAACATCCAAAATATATGGATCATTATTCTTCACTGGAACTGATGTCAGTGCTCGAGCCACTTGCATGACTTGTGCTATTTGGATGAATGTTTTGTTGTCTACCTCGATTGTTTTCCTCTTCTTCAACTTCAATCTACAAACATAAAAATAAAGTGTAATGGGTGTATCTGTATTGCTAGGATTAATAATGGAAATTAAAATAGATAATCTAGATGAATGCAAATTGAAAAGTGACATACCATAGTAAGAATTGAAAATTGAATGATACACATTTCTTCAAACTACATCTCATTCCTTGTTTTAAGAAATATTCTGTTGACTGCACTCCATACTTTGTTTCCTACAAGTTATATACCCCGTAATAAATCATAGATTTAATATACATGATTTTTGTTGTTCTATTAATTATAAAATGAGAGAAGTAAAACAACATAGATACTTACAAATTCCACAATTAATTTTTTATGCTCCAACATATACTCACAACCTCTACTTAACCCAATGTCATTCAATTCTTTTGATGACACTTCTTTGTATGTTAACACTTGTATGAAGACATCCAAGGATGGTCAATGTAAAAAGAA
This sequence comes from Larix kaempferi, assembly GCA_027924585.1. NCBI lineage: Eukaryota > Viridiplantae > Streptophyta > Pinopsida > Pinales > Pinaceae > Larix > Larix kaempferi. The sequence continues at coordinate 2,574,907 of BSBM01000264.1, forward strand.
ATAAAATATAAATGTCACAACCAATATGAAAGCTTAAGCTATTATAAGGAAAACACAACTACTCACAAACTTTGTTATCAACCCCTCTTTTCCTTGTCGTCCCTTCTTATTTATTGAATGTGTTCCATTTTATTTTTTTGCAATAAAACAATTGAAAATTAATATTTAATGCTAAATTAATTAATTATATGTACATACTAGAAAAATTAAATGATTTCATACATTTGAAGCATACTATAGTTGAGATGGATCCTTCTACGATGCAATTATGTCCATTTCCTTGACCATCTAACTGTACACTTTTTTGGACATCCCTACTCGCATATTTTAGATATCATCTCGTTCATCCTTTGGGATTTTCATAGTATTCCTAAAAATGTAAAATGACATTAAACTATTTGTATGCTCATATGAAAAATAAATATAGCAGAATTAATATTAATAAAGTAATTCTTTGCAGTAATACATACATATTCTATAAAAACATGTTTAGGAATATTACTTTTTGAAAGATTCTTCATGTCAAACAATATTTAGACATGGTATCATGATTCTCGAAAATAACTCCAAATAGGGGATATGCCACATATTTCCACCCATCATTTCCTTTATGTGGCTTGGATCCTTCTCTTCCTCAGAGATATTGACGGTTGTTTAGTGGATTTGTCAGTTTTTTGTTGACGCTATGGGTGCCTCTCTTTGTTCTTATTACTCGACAAACACGGCTTTGGCACATACCTTCAAAGATTTAGAAGTAAAGAGAGTGGGTCAAGAAGATGGTAGGAGGCTCCCTACTCATGGTGCATGGCACCCACCCTAGAACTCCAACAACTAATACAAATGAACCACTTCCATATTAAAAGTTTGGACATGAATAATAATATTAAAAATCACTATACCCATATCAACATTTTGGACATGAACAATAATATGCAAATGAAACTTTGCAAAAATCAAAGAACCATCATATCGAGAAAAATTTCAAGATTAAGTTAATGTTGAATAGTAATTCATACCCCCCTTTTGGTAGCGATATTATTTAATCACGATTTGTGTCCCTAGTGGCCCTTAATCACATATTAGACTCAACCACCTATGTCGACCATTAAAAATAATGATAGTTGAAACTAGTCCCTTGAGAACATCCAAGAGTCCTTTGATGGCGTGTGAAATAAAATGTACGAGAATTTCAAAGAATGGGGACAATTCAATTAATAGTTAAGGAACACAAACAATTGTAAGTAAGTTTGTTAGAGAAATAAATTATTTAGACACAAGACTATGTATTTGGTTGATACTTTAATAAAGAGAATAGGTCAAGCCCCCTTGAATTGAAGTGTGTAAATTGTCTAGAAATGTTGGTATTGTGCATTTTTTGTTAGACTAACCATGGTTTGAATGCCATTAAATCCTCAAAATAAGAATTTCATTAAAGGGAAAATTGAATTTTCCTATTTAGCTCTAGCCTCCACCATCCATCACCACTGAAATGTTGAGAATCAACATAATGGGTTATATTTTAAAGCTGGGGGAGTGGAGGAAAGTATTTGTTTCACTTAATTGGGTTGAGATTTTTAATCCCCACCTTTATATGTTTTCGCAAACCATAAAAAAAGGGAATATTTTCGTTGAAAGAGAAGGTAAAAATAATAGAGACATATGATAACTTATAATAATTATAATAGTTTTTATAGCTATAATTGTATGATATCATCATGAAAATCTTGAACTCGAAGTTTTTGTGTAGCTAGGTTCTACCCTAGTTGTAACTAACTCGACTCTCCTGCTTAACATTTCAATTATCCTTCAAAGCTATATTTTAATTTATCCAAGATAGGGATGTGTATCTACGTAGATGGTTCTTCCCTCATTAGTGTGAAGGTTCCTTCTTCAAGTTAGGATTATTTTCTTCCTCCTAGGTTTGCATCTCTCTATTGAACATATTGGGCTCCATAGTTCTAGAAGTGGAGGAAGCTATTAGATATAAGAAATATTTCAAGGATACAACATTTTCCTTCCATTGTATTGGCCATGTTAACAAATTTCCTTTCTGTCACTTTTTGATTGAAAGGTTTGCCAATATTATGTAATTTCTTTTGAAAAGGAACCTTTGAAGTACACTAAGTTTTACTTATTTTTAATATTGGTGTATTACAAAAACGAGTATCTTTGAAGTACACTAAGTTTTACTTATTCTTAATGTTGGTGAAAAATGCATATTACTACCTATATGAGGATATGTGTAGAAATTAACCTTATGGAGGACTATCATAGGACATGTTGTTAGAAGCCATTGACTATGTGTAAAAACCTAGGTTATGAGAAAATTTCTTTCTAGTGTACATCTTGCTTTGAAGACATAATAGTGATTTTTCCTAAATGAAAATCTAAAATTAAGAAGGAACACCAAAATTTTGTTAGGTCACTCACTAAAAGGTGGAACATCCATTAGCATACTTGGTGGAATTTGAGGTTGTAGTGGAGATTGTTCACTTCGATTTTAAATAAGATGCCCCTATGTAAAATAAGAAAACGTTGTATCACTATACATTGAATAATTGATCCACTCCCCTTTGGAGGGAACCCAAATTTTAGAGGAGGAGCAACCTAGGGACATGACAAAACCTTTAGAAATGAAGGATCCCAACTGGATGTTGAAGGAAAAAATAAAATATGAAGCTATTGGAACTGGCGAGGAGAATTCAATAGGGGACAAAGATGTACTCCTATCCATGTGCCATGCACTTTGTTCTAGAAAAATACCAAGGATTTGATGTAATGTCCCCATTTTGACCCTTAGGACATATTGGCTTTCAATGTAAATATTGTATACATGCAATGTATGTTTTCCATAGTATGGAGCTCAAGGCCAAGGCCCCACTAGTGGATGCTCATATTTTATTTAAAATGCAAGTATTTGATACTATGATTATCCATGTGTTGTTAAGCCATGGGACCTTGTAAATGATGTAAATATTAATATTGCAATAAAATACCAAGAAAATTGGCTATGGAGGCAACTAATAAGCGATGGCCATGTGTATCCACTACTGAGAGTTGATAGGGTTGTGGGATTGAGCCATAGACTGCCAAATGTCATCTTTAGAACCCCTTTGACCTATGGTTGGGTGGAACGTCTCTCTCACTTAGCCAGTTGCTTGGACAACTTTAGTTTAAAGATAAGTGCTCCTTATGGTGTTAAATGATTATAATTCCCTATGTGATGTCTACTTGTTATATTCAAGTTATTTGAATGAATGATTACATGAAAATGATCAGTAGGAATATTATGGATGAGCCTGAGTATGAGGCAGAGGCATGTTTGATTGTTTCACCATTTGCTTGAGCTTAATGTGTTGCTAAACTTGTATTTTGTAGATTCATTGATTAGATTTAGTTTAATTATATGTTGTTTGTTATGCATTGCATACACTTTTAAATGGACTGCATGGCATCACCTAGACTTGGGGAAGGAATTAGATAGCCCCTGTTGTGTTTCATGACCCTCTATGGGTTAGGTGAAGGGAGAAGCCATGAAAGAGGGGAAGCATAGCTCCTTACAGAAGGGTAAAGAAGCGTTGAGGGAATTTGAGCTATGCTACAGTTGGAGAAATGACAAGGTCAGAGTCCTCAGATGTAGTAGGGTATTATGCCAGTGCATAGAGTCCCCAAGATATTTCCAGCGGTATCCGATTTTCCAAATTTGGCCTTAGGATGAAGAAGTTATCACCCTGGAAAGTTTGCAGGAGCATAGGTAGGTGGTTTCGAGTTCTGAGTTCCACATGCAGATTGTGAGTTGTAGAGATTGGAGGACCAGTCTTCGAATTTGCGTGGTTAGACTTATGAATTTCGGAATCCGCAAGGCGGATTGCAGATTGCGGAAATCAGAAGGGAGAGTTCCACATGGTTTGCATGTTGGACTTCTGACTTTCCGAATCCTCAAGGCGGGTTATAGATTGCGGAAGTCGGAGGGTGATTTTCCTCGGGTTGCGAAATGAGGTTTCTGATTTTTTACTTCCGCAACGTGGGTTGCAGATTGCGGAAGTCGAAAGAGTAAAACTTACAGGACGTCAATTGGAGGTTTCAACTTCCGAGTTGCGCATGCGGATTGCGGAAGTCAGAGGTGAATTTTTTCAAAGTGGCAGAGCTAGAATTCCGACTTACGAATTCCACATTGCAGATTGCGAATTGCGGAAGTCGGAGGTGAAGTTTTCTGGAGTGGCAGAGTTGGCGTTCCGACTTTTGAGTTATGCATTGCGGATTGCAGAAGTCAGAGGCGTGCTTCATCGAAGTTGGAATTTGTGGTTCCGACTTCAGAATCCCGCAAGGCGGATTGCGGATTGCAGAATTCGGAGGGATGTTTCTACAAAACTATGAAATTGTGGTTCTTCAGTTATGAATTCTGCATTGCGACTTGCAGAATGTGGATTGCAGATTGAAGACCAATGGAAAAAAAACATAACTTTGGAAAAAACCATCATCGGTCTGCAATCTGCAATCCACATTCCGCAAGTCGCAATGTGGAATTCAAAACAGAAGAACCACAATTTCACAGTTTCATAGAAACATCCCTCCAAATTCTACAATCCGCAATCTGCCTTGCGGGATTCGGAAGTTGTAACCACAAATTCTGACTTCGATGAAACATGCCTCTGACTTCCACAATCTGCAATGCGGAACTCGGAACTCGGAACGCTAACTCCACCACTCCGAAAAACTTCACCTCCAACTTCCACAATCCGCAATGCGGAATTTGTAAGTCGGAAGTCCAACTCCGCCACTCCGAAAAAATTCACCTTTGACTTCCGCAATCTGCATGTGGAACTCGAAATTCGGAACCTCCAATTGACGTCTTGGAAGTTTCACTCTTTCGACTTCCGCAATCCGCAACCCGCGTTGCAGAAGTTAGCAATCGGAAACCTCATTTCGCAACCCGAGGAAAATCACCTTCTGACTTCCGCAATCCACAACCCACCTTGACTATTTGGAAATTTGGAAGTCCAACACGCAAACACCGTGGAAATCGCCCTTCTAATTTCTGCAATCTGCAATCTGCATTACGGATTCAGAAATTCATAATTCTAACCACGCAAATTCGAAGACTGGTCCTTCGATCTCTGCAACTCGCAATCCGCATGCAGAACTCGGAACTCGGAACCACCTACCTCTGCTCCTACAAACTTTCCAAGGTGATAACTTCTTCATCCTAAGGCCAAATTTGGAAAATTCGATACCGTTGGAAATATCTTAGAGAGATCTATGCACTAGTATAATACCCTACTACATCTGAGGACTCTAACCTTGTCATTTTTCCAACTGAAGCATAGCTCAAACTCCCTCAACGCTTCTTTACCCTTCTGCAGGGAGTTATGCTTTCCCTCTGTCGTGGCTTCTCCCTTCACCTGAACCATAGAGGGTCATGAAACACAGCAAGGGATATCTAATTACTTCCCCAAGTCCAGGTGATGCAATGCATTCCATTTAAAAGTGTATGCAATGCATAACAAAACACATATAATTAAACTAAATCTAATCAATGCATCTACAAAATACAAGGTTAGCAGCACATTAAGCTCAAGCAAATGGTGAAACAATCAAACATACATCTGCCTCATACTTAGGCTCATACATAATATTCCTACTGATCATTTTCATGTAATCATTCATTCAAATAACTTGAATATAACAAGTAGACATTACATAGGGAATTAGAATCATTTAACACCATAAGGAGCACTTATCTTTAAACTGAAGTTGTCCAAGCAGCTAGCTAAGTAAGAGCAACCTTCCACCCAACCATAGGTCAACGGGGTTCTAAAGATGACATTTGGAAGTCTATGGCTCAATCCCACAACCCTCTCAACTCTCCCTAGTGGATACACATGGCCATCTCTTATTAGTTGCCTCCATAGCCAGTTTTCTTGGTATTTTATTGCAATATTAATATTTACATCATTTACAAGGTCCCATGGCTTAACAACACATGGATAATCAGAGTATCAAATACTTGCCTTTTGAATAAAATCTGAGCATCCACTAGTGGGGCCTTGGCCTTGAGCTCCACACTAGGGAAAACATACATTGCATTTATACCATATTTACATTGAAAGCCAATATGTCCTATGGGTCAAAATGGGGACATTACATCAAATCCTTGGGGTTTTTCTAGAACAAAGTGCATGGCACATGGATAGGAGTACATCTTTGTCCCCTATTGAATTCTCCCTGCTAGTTCCAATAGCTTCATATTTTATTTTTTCCTTCAACATCCAGTTGGGATCGTTTATTTTTGAAGGTTTTATCATGTACCTAGGTTGCTCCTCCTCTAAAATTTGGGTTCCCTCCAAAGGGGAGTGGATCAATTATTCAATGTATAGTGATACAACCTTTTATTATTTTACATAGGGGCATCTTATTTAAAATCCAAGTGAACAATCTCCACTACAACATCAAATTCCACCAAATATGCTAATGGATGTTCCACCTTTTAGTGAGTGACCTAACAAAAATTTGGTGTTCCTTTTTAATTTTACATTTTCTAGGGTGAATTTCAGCGGGAAGCCACAAGGGGACAAGCCTCCTTGACCCCCATCGTCCCTCGGAGACAGTCGTTGAACATGTGAAAGGCATTCTCTATGCTTGGAATGTGTTCTATGAATTGCATAAAGGGGGTGTCGAATTCTCAATAAGGGTAATTGGTTGTAATATCCAGTATGTGGGGATGAAAGGGAAATCTCTCACCTTAAACTATTTATGTTTATAACATAATAATTGTATGCTTGGAAAGTATAAAGAATGAATGTTATACACATGCATACATATATTGAATTTCTAATTGGTGAGATGATCATAGCTAATAATTGCTTGTGTGCATGGTAGAGAGGCCATGAAATTGGATCAGCTATGTTGTGGAAGAGGAAATTCCATGCTATAATGGGGAATTGGAAAGGGAGAATTCCTTAACTCCTCTCTTGCTATTGTATTTATATTTCCTAAGTTTTCTATACTGAAAATTATGGCATAGGGATGTTGGAAATGCAAGAGAGTAGCAGATTAAATATGAATTAGTGGGCATGATTAAAGAGTCATTGCATAGTGCATGTGAATTGCTTATGCATGAGCATGATGTTGCATATGGGTAAAGGTAGTGACGTCACACATGCAATATCCCATTAATGGTATTGCCTATGGTTGATGATAACTAATGTTGTAGGAATCAGACCATAGAAGCATGTTGAGATATTGTAACTTCAAAGAATATTATATTTGTACTTTATTATTCTGGAGATGTTTCATTCCTCCTTGAAGATCTTATTGTATATCCGGAGATGTTTATTCCTCCGTCAGATTGTGGTAACTTGGGTTATTAGACTTCCCTAGTGGGGGTTGGCCCTGTATGTGTTATGTGGGTCAAAGGGTTCTTAGACCACCATAGAGGGGTCAACCCAGTCAGTTGTAGTGGGGTATTTAACCCAATGGTTAAATACAAGCCTACATGATTTGTGTAAAAGACAAGTCAGAGTAGTGTATAAATAGAGGAGGTGTATTCCTCATTGTACACACACTCACTCACTTGAGAGTAGCGCACTTGTGGAGGAGAGGTATGCTATGGTGGAGGAGGAGATCATGTCTTTGGTTTGCATCTTTGTATATTGCTGGTCATCTATATTGAGGAAGCTTTGCTGGGTTTTCTACCCCATGAGGGTTTCCCAGGATAAATCTGTGTCTCTTGTGTTTATGTTGTGCTTGTTGTTTCTTCAGTGATCCTGTATATGCTATTATTGTGAAATGGAATGCAATGCTGCTATTTTCTGTCTTAGCATATTAAATCTTAACAAAGCATGATTGAAAATGCAAGAGATTGGATAAATGAAGTGAATATGCACTAGATGGCATATTGAGAAACATTTCATAGTGCATGTGAAAATATTTGTGTATATATATATGATATTGCATGTTGGTAAAATAGTGAGGTTTTACATATGCAATGAGCCACTTAGAATAATTATTGTGTTTGCTAATAATTAGTTGTGTTCGCATTGGTTGTAGGACCAAAGACAACTGAAGCATGGCTAAAGATGTGGATGATGATCGTTGCATATGACCAACAACCTTATGAAGAAAGGTTGTGGCAACAAATCTATGATCATGAGGTTGGCAAAATGACTGTGAAGCCTTGGTAATAGTCCAACTGATCAGGTAACATCAAGCGATGTTAATGACATCCGTGAAGGTAATGGTTATTTGTGCTTAATTGCATGAATGTTGAAAGAGGATTTGGTAAGATCTCTTCAATTATGTTTAAACTAGGTTGATTTCGTTTACATGTGAGACTGAGTGCCTAAATGTGAATGTCAACCCACCGGGTATGGTGAGGTGTGGGTAAGTAAAGGCAAGGAGCCTTGCACCCTATAGTTTCTTAGAAACCTCAATGCATTCATATGAAATTATATCATGCCATTTGTGTATATTGGTTGTGAGTTTAACAACCAAAGCAAGTAAGGACTTATAGTCATGTTGTGGTAGCAGATGCCATATGAGACAGCCATGGTTAGGCCATAATATGCTGGAATGCATAATATTCATGGATTAATGCAAGGTTTTATTGAGGGGTTATGCATTGAGTGAATGCACATCAAAATATTATGTAAATGTTGTGAATGTGCATGCATATGTGTGAGTGCACATGTTGAGATGCATTGTGTGAATGCATGGTTGTGATATATATATGTTTCAATACAATTAGATAATAGATAAAATGGTGAACTATTGTTAATCCTGAGACCATTTCATGAGCTGATGTGAGTGAAACAGAATGATTGCATGAAGGAAGTAGACATGATGATGGGCTACCAGAGTGCTCTGTTGGAAGGACAAAGTTGCATAAAAGGAATATGGTTGTGACGTAATGAATATTGGAGTTCTTATTTAAATTGTAGGGATAATGTGACTGTGTCTTGCAATTTGATTATGATAATGATGCATATATATATATATATATATATATATATATATATATATATATATATATATATATATATATATATATATATTTCATTGCATTTCAAATAATAACGGCTTAAGGTGTTTGAATTATTGAGTGTTATAATTATGAGATCACTTCAGTGGCTGTTGTAGCAATGAAAAGATTATATGTATAGATACTCAAAATGTGTTTGGCTGATTGAAGTTCAGATTTCAGGTAGAAAAGTCTTGCATATGGCAATGAGGATAAGTCCATAGTAAAGTCCAGGATCTACTATGTGCAGAAGCCAAAATTTATGAGAAGGTTCTCATGGTTGTAACTTATGCATGAAACAAATTTGAAAATTATCTTATTTAAGTTTATGAGAATAATCTCATGATTTCAAATCTAATTTCTGTAGGAAAACATATTTGTAAATTTCAGATTTGAAATTTTGCTAATAATTGCTAATGACTGTTTGACTTATATAAAATTGTGTCAGGAGGACATGTGGTAGGTGGATGTTCATGTATGGTATCAAGGGTGAAACTATAATGGACAGAGTGATACCACTTACGAGAGCCAAACAATATGAGGATAGCCTCATTGCTAAGCAAATCAATTTCTGTAGTAGAAAGAATTGCAAATTCATGTGAATTTAATTATTAATGCCATTGACTGATTAGGGAAATCAGATTTGAAATTGATTGTTAAATTTTGCTAACTATTTGGTTGTTTGAGGAGTGTGTCAAGAAGGCACATTGCAGGAATACCATGTGTGATGGCCTGCACAAGCCAAACTAGATGGGAAGGATCCCATGCTTTGGAAACGGGTTTCAGGTGAAACGCCAATGTAAATTTTGATAATGTATCAACCGAACTGCATGTTGGTGAATCATGTGAGTGAGACAGTAAAATTATTCCAAGAAGGCATGTGTGGGTTATGGAACGTCAAAATATTGAGGTGGCGAACCGAAGGACTGTTAACTCAGAGAAGGGAGCCCCCATTCTTCGCAAATGAAGAAAAGATACATTTGTAAAACGAATGAGTATTCTGTGACCCTAACTAAGAATATACATGTCTGGTTATTAGATTTAATATGCAGAGCATGTTTCATTGTTTCATTATTATTCCATACTACTTAAGTGTGACTAAGGCCTACATGGCTCACATCGGAAAGGGGTGCATACCTTTTGAGTGGTGGGTTATGTTAGGGTTGTCAATATTGACTACACCCTAAGGGAATGGATGCATTCCTGGTGTTTCAATACTTGATAGTGAATGTTATGAAATATGGTTACAATTTTAGAGCAGGAATACTGATGAGCCTGCTTATCCTTCTTGTGCTATCAGCTTACACAGATGCAATTTTGTGTTGCACGTTAAGAGGCAAAGTGAAGAAAGGGTGCTCAAGAGGACTGTATGGGCAGTGGTAACCTTTCTATGCTCACACTAAGGACACTAGAATGGATGGATAGGCCCGCGAATCTGTGTTGCAGAAAAGGGGTATCATCTTTGTGTAGTGTGAGTGGGTATTGTGGGGCCATGCTAGCCTGCAGTCAAGAAAGTCACCTATAGAGTTCCTAAAGGGAACCACTGGTTTGCATAGGAGAAGGAGTGCCATCCTTGTATGGATGAAGAATTTTTGTATGCCTGATAAACCCACTTGGTGTACTAGCTTGGCATTGGTTATTTGGATTTTTTGGTGAAGGGTTGTTGCATGCCTGATAAACCCAGTCAGCGTACTAGCTTGGAATGTTGTTAAATTGCATTCCTGATAAACCCAGTCGGTGTACTGGCTTGACATGTTGTTAAATTGGATGCCTAATAAACCCAGTCGGTGTACTGACTTGGCATGTTGTTAAATTGGATGCATGATAAACCCAGATGGCATACTGGCTTGGCATGTTGGCTAATGGAATGCTTGATAAACCCAGTCAGCATACTGGCTTGGAATTGGTTATTCGAACGATGAGGAAATGCACATTACAGATAAGTATTCAATTTCATTTATTTCTTGTTTGGAATAATGAATATTTCAGGTATAAGTCTTCTAACAACTAAGTTGATACACTGTTGTTTCTTTGTTGGAAACCTTGGTCATTGTAGGAAGCAAGGACCCTGAAAGAACTATAAATTCTTGGTGAAACCATAGAGTAACTGGTTGTGCGCTGTAAATTCTTGGTAAATCTAGAGAGTAACTGGTTGGAGCTATAAATTCTTGATAAATCCAGAGAGTAACTAGTTGGAGCTAAAAATTCTTGGTAAAACCAGAGAGTAACTGGTTGTGCACTATAAATTCTTGGTAAATCTAGAGAGTAACTAGTTGGGCATTAACTACTTGATGTTGTAGAGCAGCATGTGTGCTGGCCAAACATTCCTTAAATAATTGATAAACCCAGTCGGCGTACTAACCTGGCATTGCCTATCCGAATGGTTGTGGAGTAGCTTGCCTGCCATCCCAGCATTCATTACTGTATCCATGGGCAATCCAATGCTTGCAAATCAGAGAGGGAGCCTGTGGAATAAAGTAACGACATCCAATATAGATAAGTATTTGGTTTTCTTGTAGCTTCTTTCTTATGAATAGACATGTGTGTATGATTTGGTTATGATTTCTCAAACTCTTGTTTAGAGATAAACCCTATGAAACTAAACTAAACATGTGAATTGATTTAGTGTTTGAGTATAGGTATTGTTGGAATCAAGGACTATGAAGGCATCCTTGGGATGCATGTGGACATGTTACCGCCCTAAAGAGCTCAGTATGAGCAGTAATGAAATATGGTGCTAGTGGAACTGTGTGGGTCCTAGCAGCCAAAGGTTCTGTAGGCAACAATGGGGAAGGGATCCCTAGTTAAAAATATTTAGACAGACCTTAGACACTAAGTGTCATAGCCAAGAGGGGGCAAGTCAAGAATTCACATTAAAGTGAAAGAGGCTAAGGAGCATAGAACCACAGTGATGGTGTGGATCCGGATTGGAACAAGACTAAGAGGGGGAAACTCTTACTCTTCTCTTTCCTTTTATTGATGCATTTAGAAAACCTAAAATTGTTGAATGCATGTTATGACTGAAAATAGAGTGTGTTACTTGCTTGAAATGAATTGTGAATACTGAAATAATTAACTCCTTGTGAAAGGATGAACATGAATGAGTTCATGTATATGTTGGGAAAGCATGAAAAGTGTGGAAGTCTCATGAGAAGGGAATGGACTTTCCATGTCAATTGGGAAAATAATTGACTAATTTTAATATTGTGTTATGCTTGTCCTAACAGAAATTGTTATGATGAATCTCATAGGTGAGAAATTAAAAGCCATTGTTTGCAGTTGTTACTAGCCAAGTGTTGCTAGTGAGAAGAGTGAGAGATAGTTGTGCACATTGACAATGGCAGCAGACCAAAAGCTATTTGTTTTGGCTGAAAATCTTCCTCAAACAGTTGTCAGGATAGAAAGAAAGATGGAATCCATAAATTCCAGACTTGTAGATCAGCTGGAAGGTAAATAAAAGAAAGGGATCACTGTAGAGCAATGCCCACCTAAAAAGATGGAAGATCAAAGCCAGCAGGAGAAGCTTGTGGAAGCCAAAGGACTTGGTCCTAAAACTTCGAAGGAAATAGATGAAACGCAGGACAGACCTTCCACCTTTTATGAATTTTGAGGCATGTGTAAGTGGGTATTTATTCCTAAGTGTTGGAACACCGAGGACGGTGTTATTCCAAGGGGGAGGGGAATTTAATGTCCCGATTTTGACCCCATTGCATTAAAATGTAAATGATGTAATATTGTTATTAAATCGTGGTGAGGAGCTCAAGGCCAAGGCCCTACCATTTATTTATTGATGCATATGGTTTACGTGCTAGCTAGGCACATTGGAATTTCAAATATCATGTAAATGTGCATTTTAATAAAATACCCACAACTAGCTATGCAATGCAACAAGAGATGGGGGCATGATTTTACAAGGAATCGTGAGGGAAAACATTCAAACCGTTGAGCTAATCAATTCAAGCCAAGTGTCAATGGGAGAACCCATAAAACTCTCAACTACCCATGTTGAATTTTGTACGCAATCATTCATTTCTCCCAAGATTTGGGTGAAGTAGTTAATGCCTTGGGGAATGGGAGGTATGGTTGTCCAAATTCGGGTATGGGCAAGCCACCCTTCATGGAAAAACATTTTTTGCTCCTTGGGAAAGAAAAGAGGCATGAATTTCTCCCCAAGCCATTACCCATCAACCAGTTTTGTCTCTCTCACGTTTTTGGAGCTTCCTGGGTGTTTTCCCTCCACGTTTTTCTTGTGTTTCCTTGTTTTTGGCTGGAAAGATGGTGTTTTTGGTGTTGCAGAACTATTGGGAAGAAGGGAGCTTGAATTGGGGTTTCATGGGGGCTATTTGGGCCATTTGAAATGCTCATAACCTATGGGAGAGATCATTTTTGCTCCCTGTGGTCGAATTCCCCTTTCCACAGTCCGTTTTGGCGTGCCCACAATTTGGGGAAAACCCATGGCCATTCCGTTTGTAAATCCCATTGTTGGAAATGTGTATCCATGCCCAGTTTTTGAGTTTGTTGTGTGTAAGAGTATGTTGGGGTATGGGTTATGGGTATCCATTGTTTTGGCTTGAGCTTGAGTGGAAGCATCCATAAATGAAGAGGGTTCTGATTTAACCTAATAAACCCAGCTGTGGACTGGATTGGCTTAAATGAAATGATTATTTGGCTGTGTATGAGCTTGAATGTCCCCTTTTCCTTGTAGAAATCATGCCCAGCTTGGGGGTGGTCTATGAGTTCTGAAATAATACAGGCTGGGTAGGGACCTATGGTTGGGTGGAACGTTGCAGCGACATAGCTAGTGCTTGGGAACATTTCACCATAAAGATAAGTGTTTTTCTGTCTATGTGTTTACTTCTGCAATGTTATAATTTGATGGTTGTTTTTCATATGTTGAATGCATATGAAATGTGTGTGGATGATGTTTTTATTCCACTGTGCATGTTTGCTTGATTTGCATCTGCACACATATGTTTAATTGCTCTGAATCTAATGAATCGAGCTGAGTTTATGTAAAATCCCCACATATTGGTATCATGTTTCCTTCCAGGAATGGGGTCCGCGGGAGGGGACGTGACAAATTACAATCATGCTAATAACATCTCCCTATTTGCTGGATCATCCTACTCCTTCTGCATATGAGCATACTGCTCCCTCTGTATCTAAGCATATTGCTTCCTCTCTAGTGCTATCCATAGGTAGGTCCATCAGCCTATCACTTCGGGGGCCAATCTCATCACCATATTTCACAAAGCAATGTTACTTACTAAAATGTAAGTATCCATACTGGTGATGACCCGATACATTAAGGATCCTCTCAAATTTCCATCTGAATCAACCAACAACGCCATGACTGTATCTAGGGACTCATAGTCATCATGCTATATATTCTCAGGATCTCAATTGTGTTATTCCTTAACTTAGGAAGATCTCATCAGGTTTCTATCACAACATTAATAGTCCAAGATCCTCATCTCAAGGGCTAATTCCCTTCTAATCCTTTTGTCATGACTCTAACTGGAAACCCATTGCTTTCCATAATCATTGAAGAACAAAACATGTATAGTAGAGAGGGACCAACATTTGTTGGATCCTTCTGCTCCCAAACACCAATCTCTATATGAGATTCTTTGGGCATGTGGGTCATGCATCAAATATAGCTGGATGTATTAGGTCCTCGTATGTCCGTTGTTGTATAGTCATGACTTCCATCTAAATGCTTTGCCTCGGATCCATCCTTCTAGGTTGAGAGTCATTCTCCTAGAGGCTTCCTGCCTTTTGATTAATCTGAGAATCAATGGGATTCATGTGTCCATCACTTGTTTATAGAAACAAGTCTCACCATCCTTCTCTTGTAGGCTATATCATATGGCATGTTCCCTACAAGTCAAATCCCATGAAATGATTAGAGACATTGCATAATCAAATTTAACAAATTTGTATTTCAGTGCAATGGAAATAGTTTACACAGGTATGTAGGAATCTTAGCTAAAGCTTCGGCACAACAATCATAAACATGTATCCAAACACATATGGTAACTATATAGATGTATGCTATCTCCATTAGAACATGCCATCAATAATGTGCACTACTCTAAGAATGTAAGAAGGAGATATTATCTATACTAGCTCCATAAGGTGTTGTGCAACTCATATGCATAAAAGGTACAACAAGTGTGTATGGTACATCAATAAGTGAACTATATCGAATTATCAACAAACTTCCTAATAAATCTAAATACAATTTGTTATGAAAACATATAAGACAAAAAATATCTATGTGAGCAATAAATCAAAATGCTTATCTTTTATTGTTTTTGTGGGTGGGCTTCCACTGACTCATTGTGGGAATGAGAGTCCTCTGTTCTTCATTTTTATTGTTGGGAGTCCATAGTATTATGGATATTCATATCAACACTTCAACATTGGGATCACTAAAAGAAGAACTCTGTACAATCATCATTCCATAACTTCTTGTGAGAAGTATTTTCATCAATATTTGCAGTTGAGGCTTCGTGCTTCCTTTTATTTGAACTTCGACAATATCTGGCATCGTGGCCATACTTATTTCATTTGAAACACGTAATATGAGGGATATATTTCTTATTCTTTTGATCTGGTGGTGGGATTTATCTTCTATCTTTGTTGGGTGTTTTATTGTCTTAATGAATCACCAAATATTTAATTATCGACCGGGGTTGGTAATCTTAGAGTTGTGGAAACGTATATGCTGAGGTAGAAGGGTACCTAGTACATCAACTCGTCCAACTTGAGAAATGTTTAATAATGAAAAGATTGAAAGATCTTTCAAAATGAACAGTCGATTCAAACTTCAAAAATACAACTACTAAGTTGATTAAACCAAACCAAACCAATAGATCAGAATAGTATCAATCTATACTACTCTATTCTATGAACAATAATTAAAAAGATAAAACCAATACTATTCTAGGAAATAAGACTTGATCAAAAGCAAACTACTATTATGAAAATGGAAACTACTAATCAATGATTCAAACTCTAATCTAGGAATTAGAAAGACTATCTACCATGTAATAACTATGAACAAGTTCATAGACCTATCTATGAAATGATTTAGTTTACAACCAACTATATGAAAACAAGAAACTTATACTATCTGAAGCAAGGTTACAACTACTTAATAAACCTAAGAATTTCAACAAGTAAATTATTCATGCATTTAACAAACACTCAGAACTAAGCTAAGCTACCTAATTCCATTCTCCTTGAGGATTTTGAGGAAATGTGTCAAATGTAATAGGAACTGGAGAAAATGTATCGAAATGACTTTCAAATGTTACAAGGAAACAAAACGGAAGTAAATCTAATTTAACTTCTACAAAGAGATGTAAGCTAAAAAGTGACCAATTACAACTGATTTTAAACATTGTAATCTATTCTTTATCCATAAGCAAATGATACGTAAAAACTAGCTACAGTACTTGAAATAAAATGTTGATTAACAAAAGTACAAATCCTAAATTATTTAATCTCTAATGACTACTTGGAAGTAAAACATGAAATGTCTATCTAACTCATGCAAATGCCAATCAACATCAAATGATATCTATCAATTCTTCAAACTAATTTATAAAAAATTAACTACAAGAAAAGCAAACTAAACTAAGTACAAGACAAGAACTTAAATGACTGAAATCAATATTAACTTATAATCAAAACCTACAATAGAAAAACAAGATGTTCTTACACTACATCTACTGCAAATCAAACTATCTTCTAAGACAACTATGAAAGTGTAATGAAAGTGATCTATAACTTGAGAAGCAAACCTATATTAAACTAAGTTATGAAAGCTCTCAGATATTAAAAACTAATGCATCTATATTAAACACACATGAACTTATTAAACTTGGATTGAGACTAGTTCCTTGTCTATTCTACGTACAAAAATGAAAGAACTTGAAACAATGAAATTAAACCAAATCAAAACACTATGTGAATAAAAGTGAAAGACTAATTAGGAACTTGAAATGAAAACTAGGAATAAAATACTAAACTAATTCAAAAATAAGACAAACTGAGATGTAAGCAAAGTCTATGATAACATTGTAAACAAGTTTAAGCTAATCTAGGTCCTAGGCATGAAAAGTAAATGAAAGTAACTCATAAAACTACCTAAATCTTAAGCAAAAGACATTTATGCTACTTCTATTTGAACCAAAACTATTTCTCATTTGAATACTAAAACATATGTTGAATGTAAATGAATTCAATTATTAAGAAAACTGAAATGGTTAACCTATGTGCAAATGTAAAATGAGATATGAAATGTTAAGGGTGGATTCGAATCCCAAACTAGCTACAGAATGTGATGAAGTACTGGAAAATCAACCTATATACTAGTTAACTATCTCTGCATAAAATGAAATACTAGCAATTCTGGAAAATTCTGTCAAAATGCGAATGAAAGGATGAAAGGAGGTATGAAATACAGTCTAAATGAATGGTGCGAATGGTCGGACAAATGGATTATGAAGTCATAAATAGCATAAAAACGCAAGAAATTATATGTTATAAACCACAAAGTGTCACCTACAGGAAAAACGAACTAATTGCTTGCATAAATGAAATGACTTACAGACAAACGTAAAAGATATATGCAAAAATGAAATGACTTAGCTGCAAATGTAAAAAGAAACTGGTGAATTACACAAATGGAACCTATGATTCTTGAGGGGCCCTTCCCAGCAACAGGGGTTTATCTCCTAAGCTGCCCAGTCACCAACCATTAACAGAAAACGAGAATGGTCATCATCAGCTGAAACAGAGTCTTTCTATTAAACTGAAACAAAGTTACACAATGTTTTTCTCTCTATCTCTGTGCATGCGTTTCTCAACCTGAGACGCTTTTATATAGTTTTTACAATGGGAGAGAAGGTCGACCCTTTCAGTGGTTGACCTCTCTAAAAATAGGAGGTCTTAATTACTGAAGAAAACAACTCAATACAACACACAGGCTGTCTCCCACAATCCGTGCGTGTTGGTTCCCTTCACGTGAGCAGCTAGTGTGTTCATTCTCTTTGATGTGGGAAACTGATGTGTTGTCAGGCTGAGTGAGTAGGAACACTGATATTCTAGAACGAGGGCTCACAAACCACGAGGGACACGTTGCCAACAAAACCCACGTCATGGTTTTTTCCTTTAGTGCCCCAAAATATTCTAACCAAGGAATCCGAGGGTGAGAACAGAGGGCTGAACGATGGTCCGAATGTGGCTGGGCATCTTGGACATGAACGCACGTCTGAATGAGAGTCTGTTTGAGAACCATAACCTGCATAATGAAGTCTATTTGCCGTACAAGTCGCGAAATGCTAAATTAATGTTAATAAACCACAAAATGATGATAATCAATTAAGATTTATGAAATATTCAAATGTATTCATACCTGAGTTCAAATGGTGGTCTGAATGGAAAGAAGTATGACTTATCGTATAAAAAATCGTAAAAATAACACCAACGGAGCACGTTTAATGATCAAAAGTGATGAAAAAATTGGGCATCAACACTCCCCCAAAGTGGAGATATGCCAGGTCCCACTAAGAAAAGAAGAGAAGAAATCAGGAAGAAGGCTGAGCTACGGTAGAAGTTGCCTTCGACTTAGAAGAGGAAGTATATTTAGGCTTAAACTTCCTCGCTTGGGCTCTCAAGGTATCGTGCCTCATCCGGAGAGAGTCATGAGAAGATGTTATGGCTTTGTTCAAGTCTTCTCCACTCTTCACTTGTAGATGCAGTTCCTTATTCTCTTGACGAAGCTCAGAAATTATTTCGACATATTTCTCATTCTGGCTTGTTAATGGCACTACGTCCCGGGTCAATCTATCTACGGTCTGATGGATTGGAGTATATGGTTCTGCAAAATACTCGGAATTTTTGTTAGGGCTTGATCCATTTAGACATGTTTCGGGATCAACAAAGTTGTTTTGATTTTCAGAAGCCTTGCCTTCAGTGATTGTAGGAGTAAGTTCAAGGATAGGGACTTCGACCAAACATGCAGATACATTGGCTAGTGTAAGAAGGGACATTTTAGAGACATGTTCGTTTGTCTAGACGTCAAGGCTATGTGAATGAACTGGCTGAATGACAGGTTGAATGACAGACTGGACGACGGTCTGGTCATCAGACTAATCACGATTTGACCTTATAGATTTAGTGGGTATTGGTGAAAAGAGTGGGGGTTTCATGGCCGTGTCCTCATGGACAAGCTCAGGAGAGGAGGATGAATCGACAAGGTGCATTTCTCCTGAGGTACTCTCATCAAACCACACAGACTTAGTGTCTCTTTTTGCTTGGGCATAGGTTTGAGCATCCTCATCAGCACGAGTTTGAAATTGATGGTGCTTTCGAGAGGCACAGGATTTAGCAAGGGACTTCTTGACCAAATGGGGTTTCAATACTTCAAACACAAAACTTTCCCATGTTTTCCCCTTTTCCCTCAACTGGTGAATGATCAGGATTTTAATGAGACAGTGGTGATATAATGTACCAGTGGGGTTAACTACATTTTTCCTCACCTGGATCGACATTTTCTCAAGGCTCTTCAGAAAATAAAATGGAAAAGGGCTGGGTCATTAACAAAATGAGCTAATAACCTAAGATGACAGGATTTGAAGGTGGTGAACTTACCCTCATAGGTGACAACCGGATGATGATAGTTAAGTGCTCAAGATATTCTGGCTTAATCCACTCCCGGTGGAACCCTTTTGTGCCTGCAACGTGTTGATAGTCGGCCCTGAGAGCAAATTCATGAGCCGTCTGAAGGAGGAAGAGGTGCTTCTGCCAACGAGAACCCTCCCTTGGAAGATTTGTGGCCAATGCAATAGACTCCTCATTCACAAGAAAGGTAAGATGGCCAACCTTATCCATTTTGCCGTCAAATCCCTTGGAAAATAGCAGTGAGATTTCATGATCGTGGCCCTGGAGAAGATGGAGGAATGGACCCCAACATGCTCGAAGAAAAATATCACGGAAAGCTTGAACTCAGCAATACAGAGCAAATCCTGGTAGCTCTCAGGCTCATGGCGGATCGACATTATTGAACGAAGGTAGATGGATGCTAGGAGTACAAGGGACTATAGGGAATGCAAGGAATGTGACTGGATGGACTCAGAGAGGATGAGAGTGAGAAGAATGAAGGTAAAAATCACGCAGGCGTTGGTTTAAATCGTGATCCATTTGAACGTTTGAGTGATCGTGAGATGGAAATTTGGCATGGTTAAACAATCACGCCATCATTCAGAACTTTGAATCATGTGCCACAATAAATATACGTGTGTTAATGAATTTGTATGGTTGTGTAATATTCAACCATGTCCAAAGTAAACTTTGGACAGGTTGAATGAAAATTTCATCATGGAATCATAATCATATGGTGTATTGAATAATCACGATGACCTTAATTAATAAAATGAGAGCTCACATGATGATTTTTACATATAACTTAATGAAGAATTAAAACCATATGATAGTCAAAAATTCTGAAAATCGCATTGAAGCAAGATTAGTCGATTCGTTTGGTGAAGCCAAGATGAGTCAACGAATGAGATTGTAGTGTTTTCATGAGCATAGAGATGAGACCTGATAGTCCTAGATATGATTAGTCAATTAAATTTCTCATTTATAGTCAGAATTCAAAAATCAGATAACTTAGCACACTTAATCATGTTGTTATAGAGTTATTGTCTCATTCGGATCATCGTTTGACACTTCATTCAACATCTCATTCATTCGCTTCATTCGTCACTTCATTCAGATCGTCATTCAACCCTTCATTTGACCTAGGAGAAGGAGGAATGACTTCCTCTTCAACCAGCTCCATCTCCTTCTGTTGCAAGGCATTCTGCACAAAGTATTGTTTAGATATCGGTTGATGATAAAGTCCTAGTCTATGTCCATTTACAACAAAGTAAATTTGTGAATCATCGATTGTTTTAATTTCAACAGATCCATTATCGAAAGCTGTAACAATTTCATATGGACCCATCCAACGGGTAGTCAATTTACCTTTAAAATTTTTGTACCTTGAATAAAAAAGTAGTGCACAATCTCCAGTCTTGAATTGTTTTTGTTTGATGTATTTATCATGCCACTTTTTGCATTGGTTTTGTATTAACATTGTGCATTGAATGGCATCTTGTGTAATCTCATCTAATTCATTTATTTGCAAGATTCGTTGTTTTTGTGCTTCTTCTAAATCCATTCCTAATTGTGCAGCCATACGAAAGGTTCTTGCTTGAAATTCAATGGGTAGAAGAACTTGTTTGCCATAAACAAGTTCATAGGGTTCGTGGCCAGTGGTATTCCTCCACGTTATTCGATAAGCCCACAAGGCTTCTGGAATCCTATCTGCCCAATATTTGTGGTGTAACTGGATAGTCTTGGTCAGGATGGCTTCTAATACTTTGTTTGTAGACTCTAGCTGACCATTGGCTTGTGGGTGATATGGTGAAGATTTACAATGTCTAATACCATATTTTTTAGTAAGCTCTTTCATTAACTTGGAGGTAAACTGAGATCCTTGATCAGTTACAATTTCCCTAGGTACACCAAATCGGGTAAATATCTCTTCATATATAAACTCTACCACAGATTTTTCTATGGCTTAGAATAAAGCTTTAGCTTCCAGCCATTTAGTGACATAGTTTGTAAAGACTAGGATGTATTTCTTCTTGCGAGACATATGGGAAATTGGCCCTAGGAAATCTAGAGTCCATTTTTCAAAAGGCTCAATCATAAACTGGGGTTGTAAGGACATCTCATTGCATGGCGTAGGTCTACCCATTCTTTGAGAACTGTCACATCCTTTGACATATTTGGAAGCATCTCTAAAAATGCTTCACGAATATTATCCAGAGTGCAACACTTTGTATGATGTTCTCTTATGAGAAAAGTTCTCGCCACATGGTTCACCATGACATGCATGTAGGATCTCTTCCATCTCATCCTCTCATACACATCCTCTGATAATAAGATCAGGACCAGTACGAAAAATATCATTATCAACCCAAGAATAATTAGAGCTTTGGACTATGATCCTCCATTTCTCGGGTGGGGAGAGATGGTTTGGCAGCTTTCCAGCTGCTAAATAATTGGCTATGTATGCAAACCAAGGGGTTCGAACAGACACAATGAACAAATGTTCATCATGAAAGCTATCATCGACAAGAATGGCACCATTGTCAATTTGAATACAAGAGAGAAAATATGCTTCCACATTCTCTCGACTGGAACGATCAACAACAGTGATGTTAAAATCTTGTAATAAAAGAAGCCACCGAGTCACCCTGCCATTGGTGATTGGTTTGTTCATTAAAAATATAATGGCAGAGTGGTCTATGTGTACAAAAAATTCATATCGTTTGATATAGTGATAGAACTTGTTAATAGCATAGACTACTGCCAGAAACTCTTTTTCAGTTGTTGATGTATATGTAACTTCGGAATGTATTTCATCAGTGTATTATATATATATTTATTGTACCCTTATAAGAGATGTGTTATTCCTCTATAAGGAAGTGTCGTCATGTGGATTGACAAGTGTCGCAAGTGTGTGTACTTGCCGATGGGTTATTAGACCACCTTATGGGGTCGGCCCTATTTAATATATAATATAATGTGGATGTACTCAAGTAGACAAGTCGGCCCCAGTAGGTCACTGGGAAAAAAGGTGAGTATAAATAGAGATAGGAGATCTCTATTTTACTCACTCGGAAAAGTAACTATCTCTCTCTCTGAAAAGTGGCGCACTAGTGAGGAGGAGGAGGATCATCTGCTAGGAGACTATCTCAGTGTTATTTGGTTGTATTTTGGTTGAGCCATTGCTCTCTCTATCTCTGAGGAAGTTGTGGGGTTTTTCACCTTAGGGTTTTCCCCACGGAAACTCTGTGTCTCTTGTCTCTATGCTTTTGATTCTTGTGATGCTTGTGATGCTTGTCATATTATGATTGTCATGCATTGATATACTGTAGATGTTATTCTCTCAGCAAAGATCCTATAGTATTGTGATTTAATACTGAAAATTTAACATGGTATCAGAGCTTAACTGAGAAGAAGACATTTTGCAGTGACGGAAGCTTGTATTCCTTGTTTATTGAGTTTCTCTCCACAGATTTTTGAAAATCAGTATAGTAGATTGGATCTACTCATCAAGGTGCATCTTTCTATCCAATCAGATTTCAGTTCCGAGCATTTTCAATTTTGGCCCTAAAAATTAGGGTTTCCACAAAAATAGGAATTTCTGGAAACTGAAGGTACAGCTGGAAGTTCCTTGCAAAAATCGAAGGTTTGAGCTTTGGATCGAGATTTTTGGCTGGGTAGATCTCCGGGAAACTCAAACCCTAATTCAGGGCTCTCCCTAGTGAACCCGGGAGGACAAAAAGGCAATTTTGAAGGGCAAGACTTTGCTGATCTCAAATTCTGAATGTACTAGGCTGATCAGCTCTCCAAGGCGCATCTTTCTATCCTTTCAGAATTTTGAAATTCACATTTTGAATTTTTAGGGTTTCTCTGACAAACCCTAATCCGGGACCAGATCCAGTTTTCAGCACTTCAAGTGGTAAGTTCTAAATCTTTTCTATTTCCATTTGAAGTACTCTTAAAGATGTCTCTTCACACCAAGCTTGAGGATAAGCTTGAAGGGGATGATAACTTCCGAGCCTGGAAGTATAGGATTGGGCTAATCCTGGAAGAGAATGAGTTGGACTCATATGTGACAGAAGACATCCCTATCCCAGAGGATGAAGAGGCCAAGGTATTGCACAAGAAGAACTTGGTCAAGGCAAAGAGAATCATTGCTGATTCTATCAAAGACCATCTCATACCCCATGTGTCTTCTCTCAAGACACCCAAAGAGATGTTTGAATCTTTGACCAAGCTATTTGAAGGAAAGAACATAAATCGGAAGATGACCCTGCGGAACCAATTGAAAGCAGTGAAGTTTCAGAATGGAGAAACCATTCAATCTTACTTTTCAAGGGTCTCTCAGATCAAGGAACAATTAGAAGCAGTAGATGAAATGGTGGAGAATGGTGAGGTGGCGATGACTACTCTAAATGGCCTACCTAGGTCATGGGATTCCTTTATTCAAGGAATTTGTGCAAGGAAGAAATTGATCTCCTTCAACAGATTGAGGGAAGAATGCTCTCAAGAAGAAGCTAGACTTATAGCTCGTGAGGAAAAGATGGGAGGAGAAGATCAAGCTCTTGCAGCCCACACCAAAAGAAGCAAAACCAAGAAGGATCACCCTCACCCCAAAAGATTCCATCAAAAGAGTAAGAAGGACCTAAGATGCTTCACATGCAATGAGAAGGGTCACTTTGCTTCAGATTGTCCCAAGAACAAGAGGGATAATAAGAACAACTCCAGTAAGAAGAAGAAAGGCAGCAAAAGAAGGTTTCATGCTCATGCTGCTGAAGATGATGAACCTCCAAAGAAGAAGCCTAGGGCAGAAAGTAGTAGTGATGATGACTCATCAAGTGAAGAAGAATATGTTCTAATTTCCGCTCTTACAGGTACCATCTCCCATGGATGTAATGATTGGTTGATTGATAGTGGGGCTTCCAAACACATGACTGGGTTCAAGGAATCATTTGTGAACCTTTTTGAACATGAATCACCCCATAAGGTGAAACTTGGGGATGATTATCAATATCCAATCAAAGGAAGTGGTGAAGCCTCTTACAACTTAGATTCTGGAAAATCTCTGAAGATGAAGGAAGTCCTCTATGTACCTGGGCTCAAGAAGAACTTACTCTCCATCTCTGCTTTAGATGCAAAAGGTATGAGGGTTGCATTTGTTGATGGCCAAGTACTAATGTGGCCAAAGGGAAAGACCATGGATGATGCAGTAGTGATTGGAGAGCAAGAGGGAGGCTTGTATAAACTAAAGGGTCAACCTGAACATGCCATGATACATGAATCCATGGAGCCAAGTGAACTTTGGCATAGGAGACTTGCTCACATGCACTATAGAGCACTTCCAATTGCAAGCAAGGCTGTCGAAGGTCTTCCTGAAATCAAGACCAAACATGAAGGTGTTTGCAAAGGATGTGCAAAAGGTAAGAACATTAAGAAGGCTTTCCCAAGCAGTGAAAGCAAGGCAAAAGACATCCTGGAAATCATCCACTTAGATGTATGTGGCCCCATGTCATCCAGTTCCCTAAGTGGGTATGTTTACTATGTATCATTTATTGATGACTTCTCCAGGAAGACTTGGGTATACTTCTTGAAGGGCAAAGATGAGGTGCTTGATAAATTCAAGGAATTCAAAACCTTGATGGAGAATCAAACTGACAAGAAAATCAAGACATTCAGATCTGACAATGGTGGAGAATTCACCTCAAATGACTTCAAGAAGCTTTGCAGTGATTCAGGGATTAAGAGGGAGTTGACTGCTCCTTATAATCCTCAACAGAATGGAGTTGCAGAAAGGAAGAACAAAACTATCATGGAAGCAGCAAGGGCAATGTTGCATGACCAGGATCTTCCTATGCATCTATGGGCAGAAGCAGCTAGAACAGCTGTATATGTGCAGAACAGAACACCCCACAAGATATTGGACAACAAGACACCAGAAGAAGTCTTTTCTGGTAAGAAACCTGAAGTCAGCCATCTCAGAATATTTGGTTGTCCAGTATACACTCATGTCCCAAAGGAGAAGAGGACTAAACTAGATCCTTCACGAAAGAAGGGTATCTTTGTGGGTTATAGTGAAAGCTTGAAGGCTTACAGAATATATTTTCCAGGGTTCAAGAAGATTGATGTCAGTAGGGATGTAACATTTGATGAGAATTCAGCATTCATCAAATCAAGAAAGGCACCTACCGAAGTTTATGAAGAACCTAAGGAAACAAGATTTCAGGACACTACCATGACTGAAGCAGTTCCAGAAACTGCTCGTGAGTTTGAAGATCCACAAGAACCTGTAGATCCACCCCGTGAGGATAACTCTCACAAGAGGAAACCTGCATGGGCTAGAGAGCTCATTCGTGATGCCAAAAGATTTGGCATTCCAGAAGAAGAACACAGAGCAAAGAAGAGAACAGCCACTCGGCTTTGAAATACATGACAGGGAATCTTATGTATGCAGATTGAAGAAAGCCTTGTATGGCTTGAAGCAAGCTCCCAGAACCTGGTATGGTAGGATGGACAGTTTCCTATCTAGCTTGGGCTTTACCAAGAGTAAAGCGGATTCCAACCTTTACTACAAGGTTGAGGAAGGGAATCCTGTGATTCTACTACTATATGTGGATGACCTATTTGTGACAGGAGATGACAGAATGATTGCAGATACCAAGAGGAAGCTTGCAGCTGAATTCGATATGAAAGATTTGGGAATGATGCATTATTTCCTAGGTATGGAGGTGTGGCAGAATGCAGGTGGGATCTTCCTTGGTCAAGGGAAGTACACAGTAGATATCCTGAAGAGATTTGGGATGATGGATTGCAAAGCCATGGCCACACCTATGGCATCGAATCTGAAGCTTCTTTGTGATGCTTCATCTGAGCCAGTTGATGTTTCTATGTATCATCAGATTATTGGGTCCTTGATGTACCTGACGAACACGAGACCAGATATTTGCTTTGCTGTGAACACATTGAGCCAGTTCCTGACGGATCCGAGGAGTGTTCACCTGGTTGCTGTAAAGCATGTTCTGAGGTACCTGAAGGGTACAGTGGATTATGGGCTCAGATATGAGGCGAATCAAAAGTTTAACCTGCTGGGTTATGTTGATTCAGATTGGGCTGGCAGTGCTGCAGATAGGAAGAGCACATCTGGGTGTTGCTTCAGTATGGGATCAGGTGTGATCTCTTGGTTCAGCAGGAAGCAGTCCTGCGTAGCACTGAGTACAGCTGAGGCAGAGTATGTTGCAGCCTGTTCAGCTAGTTGTGAAGCAGTATGGCTACGGAAGCTACTGTCTGAGTTATTTGATCTCCCATTGGAAGCCACTGGTATCTTCTTTGATAACCAGAGTTGTGTGAAGCTGTCCGAGAACCCAATGTTTCATGACAGGTCGAAACACATAGAGATCAAATACCACTATATCAGGGATATGGTACAGAGAGGAGCTGTGAAGCTCCTGTATGTTGCGATGGACGAGCAGATTGCAGATGTGCTGACAAAGCCACTAGCCAGGGTGAAGTTCGAGTACTTCAGAGAGAGGCTTGGCGTTCTTCAGATCGAGGACACTTCGAGGAAGAAGTGATGGACACATTTGCTGAAGCCATTCCAAGCATGTTGGAAGGAGGATCCTTCACATGGCTGTGGATGTAAGCGCTGGATGATGAGCATCAGGATGATGTTCTAGTTTCTGCTTGATATGATCAGTTGGATCATTTTATGTATGTATGTACGCATCATGTTGGATGCTGGATATGATCAGTTGGATCATTTTATGTATGTATGTACGCATCATGCTGGATGCTGGATATGATCAGTTGGATCATTTTTATGTATGTATGTACGCATCATGTTGGATGCTGGATATGATCAGTTGGATCATGTGTATGTATTTTTGTATATGCATCATGTTGGATGCTTGGACCATGTATCTGTATATGTATCAGGTGGATACATTGTATGATCAGGTAGATCATGTATGGTGATATGTATCATGTATTTGTATTTGTATCAGGTGGATACATTGTATGATCAGGAGGATCATGTATGATGATATGTATCAGGTAGATACTTGGTGTGCATCAGGTAGATGCATTGATGATCAGGTGGATCATGGATGATGACATGCAGCAGGATGTTGCAGTGATGATCAGGTGGATCATGTATGATGACATGCAGCAGGATGTTGCAGTGATGATCAGGATGATCATAGATGACGAGCTTCAGGATGTTGCTCCAGATGACATGCAACAGGATGTTGCATTGATGATCAGGATGATCATAGATGATGAGCTTCAGGATGTTGCTCCAGATGACATGCAGCAGGATGTTGCATTGATGATCAGGATGATCATAGATGACGAGCTTCAGGATGTTGCTCCAGATGACATGCAGTAGGACGTTGCAGTGATGATGATCAGGACGATCATGAGTACATCAGGATGATGTATGGTGAGTATCAGGTTGATACTCTGTGGCCGTGGATCAGGTTGTGCAGATGAGCATGTCTGGGAGATCCTATAGGTCGGAGTTGTGTACCTGTAACAGCCTGGGATGCTCTTTCGAGACATTGCTCTGGGAGGACATGTAATTTGTGCCCTGGGAGATTTCAGGTTGGAGTTGTGTACCCGTAACATCCTGAGATGCTCTTGCGAGGTTTTGTCCTATGGCATGTAATTTGGGCCTTGGGAGATTTCAGGTCGGAGTTGTGTACCCGTAACATCCTGAGATGCTCTTGCGAGGTTTTGCCATGACCACATGTAATTTGTGCCCTGGGAGATTTCAGGTCGGAGTTGTGTACCCGTAACATCCTGAGATGCTCTTGCTAGGTTTTGTGGTGGACCACATATAATTTGTGCCCTGGGAGATTTCAGGTCGGAGTTGTGTACCCGTAACATCCTGAGATGCTCTTTCGAGGTTTTGTGGTGGCGTCACATGTAATAGCGCCCTGGGAGATCCTACAGGTTAGAGTTGTGTACCCGTAATATCCTGGGATGCTCTTTCAAGGTTTTGTGACGCACGTAATAAGTCCTGAGGATTCCACAGTATGGCCAGTGATGACGAAGACCTGCAGGTGGTGGGCCTACATCCAGTATGAAAAAGGACTGGCTCTGTAGAACTTCCTATGACGAGTAGAGACAGAGATTGGATGAGATAGCAGCAGCAGTGACGATGATGATGACGATGCATCGATGACGATGATCCAGAGAAGAAGACTTGTCTAGCAGATCTGTGTCGAGAAATACCTTCCTAGTTAAGAGGGAGTGTTGATGTATATGTAACTTCGGAATGTATTTCATCAGTGTATTATATATATATTTATTGTACCCTTATAAGAGATGTGTTATTACTCTATAAGGAAGTGTCGTCATGTGGATTGACAAGTGTCGCAAGTGTGTGTACTTGCCGATGGGTTATTATACCACCTTATGGGGTCGGCCCTATTTAATATATAATATAATGTGGATGTACTCAAGTAGACAAGTCGGCCCCAGTAGGTCACTGGGCAAAAAGGTGAGTATAAATAGAGATAGGAGATCTCTATTTTACTCACTCGGAAAAGTAACTATCTCTCTCTCTAAAAAGTGGCGCACTAGTGAGGAGGAGGAGGATCATCTGCTAGGAGACTATCTCAGTGTTATTTGGTTGTATTTTGTTGAGCCATTGCTCTCTCTATCTCTGAGGAAGTTGTGGGGTTTTTCACCTTAGGGTTTTCCCCACGGAAACTCTGTGTCTCTTGTCTCTATGCTTTTGATTCTTGTGATGCTTGTGATGCTTGTCATATTATGATTGTCATGCATTGATATATTGTAGATGTTATTCTCTCAGCAAAGATCCTATAGTATTGTGATTTAATACTGAAAATTTAACATCAGTAACAGTGTATTTTGATTCTGCAGGAGTCAAATTTTTGCTAGAAAAATAGATGGTATATGATGCTTGTCCTTCATTTTGACCTAAGAATCCTCCTATAGCCATGTCAGAAGCATCAGTGGATATACGGAAGGGAAGGGACCAATTGGGTGTTGGAACATTTAAAAAACCCACTATGTCATTCTAGACTTAGGATAAAATTAATTAATCATTTATGATTAATTTCCTGAGTTTTGACTAGGTAGAATGGTCCAGTTTTGTCTTTTAGTGGACCACATGCTATCCTCATTCACAAAAATGAATTTGGATAGATTCTAGATAAGATTTTCTTGAATTCTGTCTAATTTTATTCTATTCCTGAATTAGAAAGACACTATCCAGTTTTAGTTAGCTTTGTCCTGCTTTTTCTACTTTCTAGTGGAAAAGATAAAGCTAGTTAACTTGGAATCTTTTGCCACTTGACCAATTCGACCTCCACATCATATATAAACTTCTAAAGTGTTGGATGCTTTTTGGACAGACCCGGGTTTTAATGAAGCGCAGCAACAAAACCCCCTTGGCGCACTGGCCCTCTCGGCAACGAGCTGCGCGGCAGCTCGAGGTCTCACCCGAAGTGGCTATGGGGAGGCTAAGGAATCAGGTTTCCTTAACCTAGGCGACGCGGAGACTGTTCTCTTCTCTTCGACAATTCTTCTAAGGTGAATGTCTGACCCCTCTTCAGACTTACGAGCGCAACAGCTCTCAAGCTCCTGCTCGGCAGCGGAACTGCGCGGTACTTCCACTCCTGCGCTAGGACCAATTATCCTCTGCGCGGATATTCTATGCGTAGTTTCACTTGCGTGCTCGTCGCAGCAACAGGTTCTCCTATCGCAATGGCGACGTCGTCTTACCGATTCCTTCGACCCTTAACGATTATAGTTCCCAAGGAAGCTTCACTGATTTACTCAACACGTTCATACAGATAATGCAATATTCCTGTATTTGCTGTTAGTAAACTAAAACAGGCAATCATTTCAATCACAACATCACAATAGCGAGAAATATGAAGTCCACCTCCACGGGGAAAACCACGTCCACGGGAGTATCTTATATTAACCAGAAAATTATAGATTTATACAATATGCTGCGCACACAGCTGCAGCCTTAGATCTTTCCAGGAAACTCCACGCACACAGCTAGGAGCCCTTCTCTCGATCTATTCTCTTCCTCTCCAGAGATTACAATAGTTCAGACGTCGCCTCGGACTATCTGCAACTCAAGGATTAGCTTCACTGCTAACCCACTTACTGACTAGCTAGCTATCTGTCTAACCAACTAACATCTACCCTTCACAATTATACATATATATAGGTGGCCATGGCAGTCGCACCTTTACAAAACTGTGGGCCTTTCCCGGCAGTAATCCCCAAAAACCCTAACCACGCACATGGCTAGGTGTACTGTAGGCGCCGCTTGCAGTCATGTCGCCGCTTCCTGCAGGCTCCATGAATTCCGGCGCAGCTTACGGGTATGGGTGCCTCGTCCTTCGCCTTCAATGCTTTGGTCCATTGCTCCTCCTTGATCCGAGCAACCATAACTTCTGTACTTAGCTTTAAATGAGGGTAGCTGAGCCCTCTAATCCATTGCTTCATTGATTGTGGTAGCTGGGATTTTCACTCGGCTACCTTCATTCCCTTCTGACGTGCGCGCGAGCTCCACGATTTCCGGTCCGTAATCTACGCTGAGATTATCCATCTGGCACCGTACTGCGCACCGTCTTCTTCTGTCCCAAAATTGGCGTTTATTCAAAACTTAGCACTCTTCCATACATGTGCTTTTTCCTCAAAATTCGCAGCTTTTACCATAGCTGCGGCCTTGGCTCCAACATAAAGCCACCAATAAATCCTATTTACCTCACTCATGAGCTGCCATACCATACTTTCCAAATCCATGAGCCTCTAGCACAGTTTTGGAAACTGCTTTTGCCACCTAGGGGGTTTTTTGTCTTTTTCTAAGCCTTTCTTTTTGCTCTTTCCATATTGCCTCAAAGCAATTCGATTTTGTCCATGGAGGATGTGTTATATATTGTTACAATATCAATGAATAAGATACAAAGTGTTTCCCATAATTTATTCTCTCTATTCTTCTTCTCTCATTGTCTAAAATATTCCATGGTGAAATTGTCTTATGAATCTAGTTCCTAGTAATTGAAAATTTCACATGGTATCAGAGCTAGCTTGATTCAAAGAAATTTCCAAGAGTGTTTTTTGCAGGTATTTCCATCACCAGGAGCACATCAGTATGGAGCAAAATCAAGCCAAAGCTGTGACTCTCACTCCCTTCAATTTCTTTGACTGGAAAGCACATATGATCATCCAGCTTCGGAGCAAAGGATTGTATAGAGTTACTATGGGGCTTGAAACTGAGCCAGGAGTTGTTGCATTAAAATCCAAATGGTTCAATAGGATTGATGAATATTATGGGTTACTTTGTCTCTCTGTATCTCCAGATCTTCTATTCCATATCGATTCTCTATCAACTCCAAATGAAGTGTGGACAAAGCTAGAGTCTCTCTTTGGAAAACAGGACGAGCTTAGAGGTCATTTGTTGGAGATTGAGCTGATCTCTCTTAGTATAAGTAATTTCAATTCTATGGAGGATTTCATCTCAAAATTCAAGAACCTAGTGCTTCAACTCAAGCAATGTGGCATAGAGAAGAAGGATGAGCAATTAATCCTTACCATTCTGTCAAAACTGAGTTCTAAATACTCAGTATTTGTGTCTACTTTTCATTCTATAAGACTTGCAGTTCCAAAGTGGAAGATGCCAACCTTGGATGCATTCATTGCTTCGATCACTCAAGAAAAGGACAAGCTAGTCCAAATGAGGGATCAATCGCCCTCCAAAGACTTTTCACTTGTTGCTCATGGAGCAAAGAAGAATGACAAATCCAAACAAAAGACATTGTCAGATGAAGAGGATTCTGATGGAGATTCCAAATCCAAGAAGATGAAGAAGGAGAAGCCCAAGTGTTCTTATTTCTGCAAAGGCACTAATCCTAAGAAATATTTCTTCAAGAAGAAATTGGACATCATGTCCAAGATGCTTGAAGAGCATAACATAGATGTTCCTGACTTTGCAAAGAAAGAACAAGGCAAGCTTGCTGTAGAACAAGAACACTGTTTCCCAGCCTCTCCCAAAGGTAATCATGCTTATGCTTTGAGTGCTAGAGTGAAATACAATTCTGATGTCTCAGATATTGATTCACATTCTGATATATCAGAATCAGAAACCTCCACTTCTTCCTCAATACATTCTTCAATCAGTTCACCCAAGTCTACTCTCAAAACTAGTCATTTTTTACTAGCTTCTTACTTGTCTTCTGAAAGCTCTTTTCACCAACATTCAAATATTTTAGATTCTGATTTAGAAGATGATTCATAGTCTAATATGCAGGTCATTACATATCCCACACCATTTACCCAACCTTTGGATGCACAAAATACCCTACAAACCCCAAGTTCTCCAATTAAGAAACTACACAATTCTATGTTTTCCTACACTGTGTCAGTTGCCTCTGTTGCACTTTTGTCTTGCATATCTTTCATTGGTTGGACAGCCATTGTTTTGGAATTATTTGGACTGATATTCCACACATCTGGACCTGACCCCATCACTCATGGTTCAAAAGTCAAGTCCTCACACTCTCCAGGCTCGCTCAGCTGTCCGGGTGATCTAGTTTCTCAAACTTTTTCTAATGAAATTGTGTTCGATCATGGAGACTCCAGATATTTATTGGTTGCTGCTCCATATGAATTACATTCTGATATTTCAGAGCTGCATGATCTCATTTTAAATATCAGAAAGGTTCTACATCAGTTTGAGAAGAAAGTACAAGAACTAGTACACCATATTGCAGCTACAAAAGAAATTGATCCTGTTGAGGTCATTGTTTCTCCTTAGGAATGCGTATGCATAGATCTTCTTGCCATCATTGATTATGTTTTCAAATTTGATTATGTATGTTATAGAAGCAAGAAAAATTCATTTGATGCTCCTCCATCATTAGAAGATGAGCTTCATAGAGCTTCAACACATGGTTCTTGCCTACACAACATTGATGCACTGATGCATGATCATGACATCCACAATCTCTTCATCAAATCAATTACTCAAAAGCAGCCCATTCAGCTCATTCAAATGAGCAACATGACAGTATGAAGACATCAAGCATGTCCATTTTTTAGGGAGGGTTTTGTTCCCAAGAGGTTTTCCCTGTTTCCTCGGTTTACATGGACTAGTTATTTTTGGATTGGGGTGACCATAAGCCTTGTTTCTTGGGCTCTATATTTTTTATATTTTTCTGATTCCCATCACATAAAGTCATGCTTAAGGGGGGGTGTTGGAACATTTAAAAAACTCACTATGTCATTCTAGACTTAGGATAAAATTAATTAATCATTAATGATTAATTTCCTGAGTTTTGACTAGGTAGAATAGGCCAGTTTTGTCTTTTAGTGGACCACACGCTAATAGCCTCATTCAAAAAAATGAATTTGGATATATTCTAGATAATATTTTCTTGGATTCTGTCTGATTTTATTCTATTCCTGAATTAGAAAGACACTATCTAGTTTTAGTTAGCTTTGTCCTGCTTTTTCTACTTTCTAGTGGAAAAGATAAAGCTAGTTAACTTGGAATCTTTTGCCACTTGACCAATTCGCCCTCCACATCATATCTAACCTTATAAAGCCAC
Source organism: Larix kaempferi (assembly GCA_027924585.1). Taxonomy (NCBI): domain Eukaryota; kingdom Viridiplantae; phylum Streptophyta; class Pinopsida; order Pinales; family Pinaceae; genus Larix; species Larix kaempferi. The sequence continues at coordinate 2,609,191 of BSBM01000264.1, forward strand.
CAATACATCCTATTTACCTCACTCATGAGCTTCCATACCATAATTGCCAAATCCGTGAGCCTCTAGCACAGTTTTAGAAACTGCTTTTGCCACCTAGGGGGTTTTTTGTCTTTTTCTAAGCCTTTCTGTTTGCTCTTTCCATATTGCCTCAAAAAAATTCGATTTTGTCCATGGAGGATGTGTTATATATTGTTACAATATCAATTAATAATATACAGAGTGTTTTCCATAATTTATTCTCTCTATTCTTCTTCTCTCATTGTCTAAAATATTCCATGGTGAAATTGTCTTATGAATCTAGTTCCTAGTAATTGAAAATTTCACATTTGGGCCCCTAAGTATTGGTGCCACTGATAGATTTTCCTTTAAAGTTTCAAAGGCATGTTGACAAGGTTCAGTCCACTGAAAATCTGTATCTTTCATGAGTAATTTGAACATAGGTGCAACAATCTTGGTAAAGTTTTCAATAAAACATCTATAATAGCCTCCATGGGAAAGAAAGATCCTTACCTCCTTTTGAGTTTTTGGAGGAGGAATATTAACAATCATTTATATCTTGGCAGGATCCACCTTGATTCCTTGAAGAGAGACATGATGTCCCAAAACTATACCCTTGGTTAGTAACATCTTGCATTTTTCATGACTAAGGGCTAAGTTTGTCTCTTGGAACCGAATAAGAATTGTTTCATGGTTATCAAAGGATTCTTGGAAGGTATTACCGTACACTGTAAAATCGTCCATGTAAACTTCTACACAGTCATGTATAAGGTCAGTGAAAATCCTAAGACTGCACGCTGGAAAGTGGCAGGTGCATTACATAGGCCAAATGGAAAAACTCTATAGGCATATGTCCCACAAGAACAAGTAAAGGTGGTATCGTCTTGATCCTCAAATGCTATTAATATTTGGTTGTATCCACTATACCCATCAAGGAAAGAAAAGTATTGTTTCCCATATAAGGTATCTAACACATGGTCAAGGAATGGTAAAGGGAAATAATCCCTGAGAGTGGCCTTGTTTAATTCTCAAAAGTCAACACAAATACTCCATTTCCCTGTAACTTTCTTTGGAACTACTATGGTATAGGATCCATTTCAAGCCTAACCTCACACGGTATGGTATAGGATCCTATATTTTCTTTGATTGCAAAGACACAAGGTGTGTTTGTAAATGTGGGGAGGCTCATATTCTCTTGGAATTCATCTCCGAAGATTTGATCATGTTGGGAAAATGACTGAGGAAAGTCTATACATGTTGTGGAAGAGACAAATTAATTCAACACATTTTTCGGTATTTTGTTCTTGAAGTGCCCAGGAGACTTCACTAACAAGGGAAAGTTCTTCCAAGTTCTCATCCCCAAAAGGACAATCTAACCAAAATAGGTTTTCGGTTACTGGTTGTGCTGGTGGGTATAAAGCGAGTTTCCTTGTAGATAACCTATCAGAGATGATCATCTCTCCATCCCTACATCCTATAAATGCATTAGCAGTGGCTATCCAAGGTCTTCCCATAATAATAGGGTGTCCTTTGGAAGGGTCCTTTGATTCTATGACCATAAAGTCCACGGGATATTCCCATGAATCCACTGATACAATGATATCATCTAGGATCCCAACAAGCTGCACCATAGTGCGATCTGCTAATTCCAGCATTATTGGGTTAGGGCGGAGAAACTGTCCTAAATGGAGAGTTTCTAAAACAGTGGGAGTCACTAGGTTAATAGCATCCCCTAGATCAATAAGTGTTTTTCCTATAGTAGTGTTATTGATGATAACAGTTACCACAGGATTTCTTGGATTTGTATACTTTGGAATTCTACATTGGTTTGCTATGTAATCTGACGTTTCACCTATGACATGATTTGTCAGAGGGTCTTTTTGCTTCTTACTTGGTCTTTTAATACAGAGTTCCTTTATCACTTTACTATAAATTGGTATATCTTTAATGGCTTGTAACAAAGGGATATTGATACAAATATTTTTCAATTCGTTAATAATATCATACTCTGGAAAAATTGCAGGTTTCTCTATTGCTAGACACTCCGGATATGGGGTTAATTTTTCTCCTAGTGTTGCTTCTTTCTAAGAGGGTTCATGTGTTGGAAATTTTGGAATAACTACATTTCTGAAAATGGAATCATTTAAGGTTTCAGTCGGTATGTCTCCTTCTTCACTCTCTTCACAAATTAGACCTGATGATTTGGGATGATCTTGCAGAACTCTCCCAAACCGCAATTGAATCTCATCCACTGGTGCGGTCAAAATGGCATATGATGGAAGAGGTAGCAACCCAATGATGTTGAGAGATTGAGTTGGTTTATTGTTAGGATTTGGTATCGGTTATGCAGGAAATATTGTGGGTCTTGGGGGATTCATATTCTGGAAATGGTGAGGCTGATGAGTGATAGGGGGTAGTGAAGGAGGCACAAATCCAGGAAAGAGTTGTTGGATATTAGGTGGGTAAGGATAGTTAGGTACAGGAGTGAGTGGAGATTGAGCATATGCTTGTCCCCTCCACCCTTGTGGCCATTATTGATGTTGATCATTTTGAGGAGGATACTAGGTGGCCAGTTCTGAGGTGGCCAATTTTGCCAATTTGAGGTGTTCCATTGTTGAGGTGGTTGATAAGGGTGATAATAGGGTGGAAATTGTAATGATGGATCATGATATGATGGTTGGTCTCTACGTTTCCAAGGCCTCCTAGAAGTCTCACCAAAATTTCCACTCTTATATATGGCTTGCAACCCAGGCAACGATGGACAATTATCAGTTGGATGTTCATCTGTACAAAGGTGACATACTGAAACATTATTCAATGGGAATCCCATTGGGGATGTTTAGTTCTACACCTAGGACAGAAAAAACTCATTGTTGCACGCTCTTCATCCTGTCTCTTTTTAGCTTGTAATGCATCTATTTGAGAACCCATGGCTTTTAAGATATCTGTTTTGAAATTTTCTAGTAGGTTCCCCAATTCTACCCCTGTAACTCCACTAGGACTGGATGTATTTCCTTTTAGGTTTCTAGTATAAGATTCGTGAAAGTGTCTCCCACTTTTCCCTCTGCTCCTAGAGTAATTCGTACATAGCTCGCAAATTTGTGAAAAAGACTTATGAGAAATATCTCCAGCTGCCATGAGGTTAAGATTTTCGAAAAACTCTTCTGAAATTCCCTTAAGGAAGAGTGTTCTTACTGCATCTTCTCGAATATCACTATACCTTTATTTATGTAACACATAGTTAAATATTTCGAGATAATCTTCTAGGATCTCATCTTCAAGTTGTTGTATTTTGAAAATGTCATTACGAGAGTCCTTGGGTTTATAGTAATCCTGATATTTTCGTAGAAATGCAGTCTTCATGTCTTCCGAAGTTCTAATAGTAGATTATCCTAACCCCACAAACCACCTAAGAGCGGAATCTTTTAGTGTAGCAGGGGTAAGTTTTAACTTTTGGCCATCTTGTAGGTAGTTATAGCTCCTACACATAATGTCTAATTCGAACATAAATGTATCTGAATCCTCACTACTATTCCCATAAAAGGTTGGTAGTGAAGAGGGAGGGAGGGATGTTTTTCATGGTTACATCTTGTGCAGTGTCTAAGATAGGGAATCCAAAAGTACCTTCAATTATAACCTTTCCCTCTTCTTCATCTTGTCGGACATGATCTTCATTTTCATTCTCCATGAAAAATTGATTTCCAAAGAGAGTGTACCTAGGTGGTTCCTTTCTTGGTGAATATGAGATGTCCCAATGTTCTGTTTCAGGGAAAGTATTCCTCCAATGAGAAGAGTTGTCAGCTATGTGAGAGTCCAGCTCTACAGGGATTGTAGGTCCTATACTTGATGTTTCTATTTGTGAATAATTATGTTTGTAGAGTTTTCAAAAAGAGCATCTATCTGTGAGGGAACAACAAAATCTACTAAATTCAGACCCCCTACTAGTGAGAAGGTTGTGTCTTTGGGTTTTGAAACTAATGGAGGATTAAGAGGTTATGATAGTTTATCTTTTTGAGCTTCTTCCTTCCTAGCTTCAGTTTCAATATGAGACTGAGGTTCTCTTAGTGGTATTTCTTTATGAACAGACTTCTCTGATGTCTTTATGGTTTCCCTTAAATGGTTTCCAGAAAGGATTTCCTTATCTTTCCAAGTAGGACTATCCCCTTTAGGTGTTCTCTGATACCTTTCTACTAAGTTAGTAGTTGGTGTGGCATGCCCCCCGTATAGGTTAGGAGGAATTTTAGTGTTATGTGGACTAGTTTTAATGTATCTATCTTTTAAATCTCTAGGTCTATTCATCAAAACAAAGCTAAAACTAAAATAAATTTTAATTGCATTACTACTATTGCTGGGTTTTGGGGATGCCTATTATAACAGAGGCACAGGTTCTTACCTCTTTTCTTACCGTTCACCCACCACCATCCTATCTCTAAGTTTCAAAAGGAAAATTCTACCTATCACTAAGGTTGAAGAAGAAAATTCTACCTATCTACAACTCCTCGACAACGACGCCAAAATGTTGGGTGTTTTATTGTATTAATGAATCACCAAATATTTAATTATCGACCGGGGTTGGTAATCTTAGAGTTGTGGAAAATTATATGCTGAGGTAGAAGAGTACCTAAGACATCGCCTCGCCTAACCTTAGAAATGTTTAATAATGAAAAGATCGAAAGATCATTCAAAATGAAAAACCGAGTTAAACTTCAGAAATACAACTACTAAGCTGATTAAACCTTACCAAACCAATAGATCATAATAGTATCAATCTATACTACTCTATTATATGAACAATAATTGAAAATATAAAAACAATACTATAATATCCCTTTTTCAAATTTTATTAAAATGCCCAATTTTCCACTTTTTTTCTCAATTTCGACCTTTGACTAGTTTTACTGTTTTGACCTCCAAATCAACCCAAATGCTCCCAAATATTCTGTAGGAGTGTATGAATGGTATTTATACTTGAATATCAGGTTCAAGGATGTTTTATGGCCCTCCAAATACTGCTGCAAACTTGATTTGTATTCTGATCAATATATGTAATTTTGACTAGTAATTTGTGCATCAAATCCCCCCCGAGTAACACTGCAAATGGCCTTCCAAATGCCTCCAAAATCCCACAAATTTATGAACAGAGGTATATAATGTGTTAAGTATGTGATTAATGTCTCATATGCACCATTAATTGATTTTTACTACTGTTTTAACTCTCTCACATTCAGCAAAAACCCCCAATTCGACCCTTGGGGAAATGGCACTATTTCACCTCCCAATACAACTAAACTGAGTAAAAATGATTCAAATGCTCAAGTACAGTACATGAAACTTGTAGAAGACATCCATGGCAGTATATTTATCACAAATATATCATATAATCATCCATCCATTCGAAATAATCAACATTATAGTGTCATACATCAATGCATTGGGGAAATGGACATTGTTTGCTCATTAATCAATAGTTTTGCATACAACCAGTGGGTATTTCGACCTGAGACTTTCTGAATATTAATAACAGAGGATATGAAGCTATTACAATCAGAAATATATAATGAGAAGCTCTCTCAAGAAGCACAAGTGCTCACCAAAAACGCCCTCCCTCAAGGAGCACGAATATGCCTTCAAAACTGGAAACGGTGGAGAGAAAGTGCTGCACTAAAACAAACCATGAAACTTCCTGTAGCTGCTACCTGCAAATAAAAACTCCATTAAAGCACCATGAAAGACCTGAGTGGCCTCTCCAAACACCAACTTGGATGGGAATCTTTCACCCTCGAAATTGGCTAAGGCAAGAAACTAGTCATCCACTAGCTCTCTCTTCACAAAGCAATTTTTCTCAAATCATCAAAAGCCATTCTCATACTTGGTTTCTACATTTTATAACCAACATTAGCCTTCAAGGGGTCTAAATCCTCTCAATAGATTCAATAATTTTCCATTTAGAAAATATTCCTCATTTGCCACTTGTCTCCTAGTTCCAACCTTCCATCTTCTCCCAAATTCGAATTTGAGTCTCTTTAGATTCCTCCAACTCCATGAGCGCCTTCTTGAGCCTATTTTTGGGGCTGACATGTCATAATGGTTAGGTGTAAGAAGTCAGGTCTGAATTTTGTCATAAATGTCATAGATGCTTCATTATTGTTGTCATAAAACTAGGGAATCTAGCCCAAGTGTCCACTAGTCTCCAATTTGACTCTTCCTCTCCCTTGGAGGTTACTATTCCATCCCATTTCGACCTAAGATTCTCAATGCCATGTGTTATGACTTACCAACTCACCCAAGAGTGTTCACCTTCCCATGAATTCGAATTGGCAAGAGAGAGCTGCCATGTGTCATTGAAAAATCAAGCTAGTGTGGGTCCCACCACCTCCATATGTCTCCAAAACCACTTGCCACCTAGAATTTCTCTTGAATTTATTTATTCATCATATTTATTAAATGCTTGAACCATTCTAATGTCTAAATATCATTTATTAGTTTCCTTATTACCATCCCACATGTGCCCATCCAACCTAGGAAACTAGTAGGATTGATGGGATTGTCTTACTATGCACTTATTTGAATGGGGACATTACAAATACTATTCTAGGAAACAAGACTTGATAAAAAAAAAACTACTCTTATGAAAATGGAAACTACTGATCAATGATTCAAACTCTAATCTAGGAATTAGAAACACTAGCTACCATGTAATAACTATGAACAAGTTCAGAAACCTATCTATGAAATGATTTAGTTTACAACTAACTATATGAAAACAAGAAACTTATACTATTTGAAGCAAGCTTACAACTACTTAATAAACCTAAGAATTTCAATAAGTAAACTATTCATGCACTTAACAAACACTCAGAACTAAGCTAAGCTACCTAATTCCATTCTCCTTGAGGATTTTGAGGAAATGTGTCAAATGCAATAGGAACTGGAGAAAATGTATCGAAATGACTTTCAAATGTTACAAGGAAACAAAACGGAAGTAAATCTAATTTAACTTCTACAAATAGATGTAAGCTAAAAAGTGACCAATTACAACTGATTTTAAACATTGTAATCTATTCTTTATCCATAAGCAAATGATACGTAAAAAATAGCTACAGTACTTCAAATAAAATGTCGATTAACAAAAGTACAAATCCTAAGTTATTTAATCTCTAATGACTACTTGGAAGTAAAACATGAAATGTCTATCTAACTCATGCAAATGCCTGTCAACATCAAATGATATCTATCAATTCTTCAAACTAATTTATAAAACATTAACTACAAGAAAAACAAACTAAACTAAGCACAAGACAAGAACTTAAATGACAGAAATCAATATTAACTTATAATCAAAACCTACAGCAGAAAAACAAGATGTTCTTACACTACCTCTACTGCAAATCAAACTATCTTCTAAGACAACTATGAAAGTGTAATGAAACTGATCTATAACTTGAGAAGCAAACCTATATTAAACTAGGTTATGAAAACTCTTAGATATTGAAAACTAATGCATCTATATTAAACACACGTGAACTTATTAAACTTGGATTGAGACTAGGTCCTCGTCTATTCTACTTAAAGAAATGAAAGAACTTGAAACAATGAAATTAAACCAAATCAAAACACTATGTGAATAAAAGTGAGACTAATTAGGAACTTGAAATGAAAACTGGGAATAAAATACTAAGCTAATTCAAAAATAAGACAAATTGAGATTTAAGCAAAGTCTATGATAACATTGTAAACAAGTTTAAGCTAATCTAGGTCCTAGGGATGAAAAGTAAATGAAAGTAACTCATAAAACTACCTAAATCATAAGCAAAAGACATTTATGCTACTTCTATTTGAACCAAAGCTATTTCTCATTTGAACAGTAAAACATATGCTGAATGTAAATGAATTTCATTATTAATAAAACTGAAATGGTTAACCTATGTGCAAATGTAAAATGAGATATGAAATGTTAAGGGTGGATTCAAATCCCAAACTAGCTACAGAATGTGATGAAGTACTTGAAAATCAACCTATATACTAGCTAACTATCTCTGCATAAAATGAAATACTAGCAATTCTGGAAATGACTGCAAATTCTGGACAATTTTGTCTAAATGCGAATGAAACGCTAAAAGGAGGTATGAAAGACAGTCTGAATGAATGGTGTGAATGGCTGGCCGAATGGATTCTGAAGGCATAAATAACATAAAAACGCAGGAAATTATATGTTATAAACCAGAAAGTGTCACCTACAGGAAAAACGAACTAATTGCTTGCAGAAACGAAATGACTTACAGATAAACGTAATAGATATATGCAAAAACGAAATGACTTAGCCGCAAATGTAAAAGAAATTGGTGAATATACACAAATTGAACCTCTGATTGTTGAGGGGACCTTCCCAACAATAGGGGTTTATCTCCTAATCTACTCAGTCACCAACCATTAACAGAAAATGAGAATGGTCATCAACAGTTGAAACATAGTCTTTCTATTATAGTGAAACAAAGTTACACAACGTTTTTCTCTCTATCTTTGTGCATGCGTTTCTCAACCTGAGACGCCTTTATATAGTTTTTACAATGGGAGAGCAGGTCGACCCTTTCAATGGTCTACCTATCTAAAAATAGGAGGTCTTAATTACTGAAGAAAACGGCTCAGTACAACACACAGGTCGTCTCCCACAATCCGTGTGTATTGGTTCCAGTCACGTGAGTAGCTAGTGCGTTGATTCTCTTTGATGTGGGCAGTTGATGCGTTGTTAGGCTAAGCGAGTAGGAACACTGATCTTCTAGAACGGGGGCTCACGAACCATGAGGGACACGTTTCCAACAAAACCCACATCATGGTTTTTGCCTTTAGTGCCCCGGAATATTCTAACCAACGAATCCGAGGGTGCGAATGGAGGGTTGAATGATGGTCCGAATGCAGCTGGGAATCTTGGACGTGAATGCGCGTCTAAAATGAAAGTCTGTTTGAGAACCATAACTTGCAAAATGAAGTCTATTTTCCAAACAAGTCGCGAAATGCTAGTTTAATGTTAATAAACCACAAAATGATGATAATCAATTAAGATTTATGAAATATTCAAATGTATTCATACTTGAGTTCAAATGGTGGTCTGAATGGCAAGAAGTATGACTTATCATATAAAAAATGGTAAAAATAACGCACACAGAGCACGTTTAATGATCAAAAGTGATGAGAAAATTGGGCATCAACACTCCCGCAAACCGGAGATATGCCAGGTCCCACTAAGCAAAGGAGAGAAGAAATCAGGAAGATGGATGAGTTGCAGCAGTAGCTGCCTTCGACTTAGAAGAGGAAGTAGATTTAGGCTTAAACTTCTTGGCTTGTGCCTCATCCAGAGAGAGTCATGAGAATATTTAATGGCTTTGTTCAGGTCTTCGACACTCTTCACCTGTAGACGCAGTTCCTTATTCTCTTGATGAAGCTCGGAAATTATTTTGACATATTTCTCATTCTGGCTTGTTAATCGTGCTACGTCCTGGGTCAATCTATCCACGGTCTGATGGATTGGAGTAGATGGTTCTACAAAATACTCAGGATTTTTGTGAGGGCTCGATCCATTTAGACATGTTTCGGGATCAACATAGATGTTTTGATTTTCAGAATCCTCGCCTTTAGTGATTGCAGGAGTAAGTTCAAGGATAGGGACTTCAACCAAACATGCAAATACATTGGCTAGTGTAATAAGGGACGTTTCAGAGACAGGTTCGTTCGTCTGGACATCAAGGCTATCTAAATGAACCGGCTAAATGACGGGCTGAATGACAGACTAGATGACTGTCTGGTCATCAGAATGATCGTGATTTACCTTCTAGATTTAGTGGGTATTGGTGAAAAGAGTGGGGGTTTCATGGCCGTGTCCTCATGGACAAGCTCAGGAGAGGAGGATGAATGGACAAGGTGCATTTCTCCTGAGGTACTCTCATCAAACCGCACAGACTTAGTGTCTCTTTTTGCTTGGGCAGAGGTTTGAACAGCCTCATCAACACGAGTTTGAAATCGATGGCGCTTTCGAGAGGCAGAGGCTTTAGCAAGGGGATTCTTGACCAAATGGGGGTTCAATACTTCAAACACAAAACTTTCCCATGTTTGCCCCTTTTCCCTCAACTGGTGAATGATCAAGATTTTAATGAGATAGTGGTGATATAAACTACGAGTGGGGTTAACTATGTTTTTCCTCACTTGGATCGACATTTTCTCAAGGCTCTTCAGAAAATAAAATGGAAAATTTAGGGCTTGGTCATTAACAAAATGAGCTAATAACCTGAGATGATAGGCTTTGAAGGTGGTGAACTTAGCCTCACAGGTGATCAACCAGATGATGATAGTTAAGGGCTCAAGATATTCTGGCTTAATCCACTCCCGGTGGAACCCTTTTGTGCCTGCAACATGTTGATAGTCGGCCCTAAGAGAAAATTCATGAGCCGTCCGAGGGAGGAAGAGGTGCTTCTGCCAACGGGAACCCTCTCTTGGAATCTTTGTGGCCAATGCAATAGACTCCTTAGTCACAGGAAAGGTAAGATGGCCAACCTTAGCCATTTTTCCATCGAATCCCTTGGAAACTAGAAACGAGATTTTATGATCGTGGCCCTGGAGAAGATGGAGTAATGGACCCCAACCTGCTCAAAGAAAAATCTCACAGCAAGCTTTGAACTCAGGGATACAGAGTAAATCCTAGTAGCTCTCAGGCTCATGGAGGATCGACATTGTTGAACAAAGGTAGATGGATGTGAGGAGTACAAGGGACTTCAGGGAATGCAAGGAATGCAACTGGATGGACTCAGAGAGGACGAGAGCGAGAAGAATGAAGGTAAAAATCACACAGGCATTGGTTTAAATCGTGATCCATTTGAACGTTTGGGTGATCGTGAGATGGAAATTTGGCACGGTTAAACGATCATGCCATCATTCAGAACTTTGAATCATGTGCTGCAATAAAGATACGTGCTTTAATGAATTTGTACGGTTGTGAAATATTCAACCATGTCCAAAGTAAACTTTGGACATGCTGAATGAAAATTTCATCATGGAATCATAATCATACGGTGTATTGAAAAATCATGATGACCTTAATTAATAAAATGACAACTCACATGATGATTTTTACATATAACTTGATGAAGTATTAAAACCATATGATAGTCAAAAATTATGAAAATCGCATTGATGCAAGATTAGTCGATTCGTTTGGTGAAGCCGAGATGAGTCAACGAATGAGATTGTAGTGTTTTCATGAGCATAGAGATGAGACCTGATAGTCCTGGATATGATTAATCAATTAAATTTCTCATTTATAGTCAGAATTCAAAAATCAGATACCTTAGCACACTTAATCATGTTGTTATAGAGTTATGGTCTCATTCGGATCATCATTCGACACTTCATTCGAAATCTCATTGATTCGCTTCATTCGTCTCTTCATTCGGATCGTCATTCGACCCTTCATACAGATCCTTTATTTGTACAAGATGTGCTTTGCTGGATCTGACTGCTGCTGATTATGTAGAGAATTTTTGAGGCTTCCATCACACAAAAGGACGATGTAAACCTGCTTTTCTGAAACTTCAGTCACATTCTTCCTTTATTTAACATGGATCAGAATAGTCTTTCTTTCGCTACTTGCATTATTCTTGAAACACATATCATTTTATCAGAGATAAATGAATTTTATAAATAATCAGAAAATAAAGATATTTCTGATCCTCCCCCAAACCAAAAATATGGCATGTCCTCAAGCCATCAAATAAAAACTGATTGATATTCAAATATTTCCAATTGATAGTCAGAAGATAACTCGAAAAAGCTGTTATTTTGGTAAGAAAAAGAAATACTAATCAACAATGGAGATGATTCATACATGCAAATTCATCAAAAAGTAACAGTGCTTATGAAGACCATATAAATAATGATAGTGTAATTGATGCGAAAATTCCATAGAAAACTAGTCATCTTTGACTCATTTTGAAAGATCTCTTGTCATCCAAAGAATATAGATAAAGTTCACCCTCGAGTTCGTTAGATTTCTATAATTATGGATCCCACTTCTAGGGTAACCATATCCTAGGTATTGTTTGAATTAGCTAACAGGGTCCAAGTTCAACTTACAGCCATTCTTTAGTGACAGTATGAATAATTTGCCTAAACATGTATTCGTGTACTCAAGTTTTTTAGATGAGCCATGTGTAGTAATGCATTAACCATATCTCTTTTACCTGATATTGTCCTGCTTCCAGCAGGCCTGTTCAGTACCCTGATGGTTTATCTTGGTACCATGCAAGCATAGCCCCGCTGCCAGCGAGCCTGTTTAGTACCCCAACGGGTTTACTTGCATTTACTGAGCTTCCTTGTTTAAAATTTTACTTAGCATAGACCCACTGCCAACGATCTTGTTCAGTACCTCGGCAGGTTTGCTTCGTATAATAATTTTAGTATGTGGAAGTCGGTTGGCACTAGAGTGTATTAAGCTTGCTAAACACATAATTCAAATTTTTAGAGTGAACCTTATGAGTAACTTTATTTATAATAGACTGCTTTACTGATCATGCCAAAAGAGAATAACCTAAAGTTGTCCCTGGACTTCTTAGTCTATATTCTTCATAAAAGATTAGTAATGTTCCTCATAAGTAGAAATATCACTTACTCTTGGGATACCTTTTTTTTTAAAAACTGCTTAAGAGATAAGTACTGATAATGAGTCTGGGATGAACTAGTAATCCATAGGTTTTAAATGGATCTTTAAAAAAACATGATGATTAAAGTAGGTCTTAAGCAACTGTTCTAATGATAAATCAGGAATGTGCATGTTTGAATCAAATACCACATACCAAAGCATAAAAATGAAATTAATAAAAAATAATCATAGAAGAAAGTGGTTAGAAATGATATATATAAAGGACACTTTATATTTTCATTATAAATTTCAATTCTCAACAATAATCAAAAGAGGAGTTAAGATGCATTATGATTTTTTTTTAGAGCACTTCGCTTTTTCAGATAATATTTTTATGAGCTGATTATAGAGATAAGGTTCTTGTAATCGAACTACAAAACCACTTGTTTAGATGATTCAAATTTATTCGAAACAAAAAAGGATGTACAAAGAGAAACTATATGAAATTTGATCAAAAGCTAGGAAAAGGAAAAGAGTCTTCTCTTCTTAATTGATGAAGTCTTATGAGCTAATCATAAAAATGAACTTCCTGTGTAAATACAAGCCAGCTGTCAGAAATGACTCTTATTTATTCAAAGAATAGAAATATATTTACATATGTACAAATGAAGATAACCCAAAAATAAGTCAAGAACTAGGACAAGGAGGAATGACTTCCTCTTCAACCAGCTCCATCTCCTTCTGTTGTAAGGCATTTTGCACAAACTCTTGTTTAGATATCAGTTGATGATAAAGTCCTAGTCTATGTCCATTTACAAGAAAGGAAATTTGTGAATCATCAATTGTTTTAATTTCAACAGATCCATTATCGAAAGCTGTAACAATTTCATATGGACCCATCCAATGGGTAGTCAATTTACCTTTAAAATTTTTGTACCTTGAATAAAAAAGTAGTGCCCAATCTCCAACCTTGAATTGTTTTTGTTTGATGTATTTATCATGCCACTTTTTGCATTGGTTTTGTATTAACATTGTGTGTTGAATGGCATCTTGTCTAATCTCATCTAAGTCATTTATTTGCAAGATTCGTTGTTTCTGTGCTTATTCTAAATCCATTCCTAATTGTGCATCCATACAAAAGGTTCTTTCTTGAAATTCAATGGGTAGAAGAACTTGTTTGCCATAAGCAAGTTCATAGGGTGTGTGGCCAGTGGTATTCCTCCACGTTATTCGATAAGCCAACAAGACTTCTTGAAGCCTATCTTCCCAGTCTTTGTTGTGTAACTGGATAGTCTTGGTCAGGATGGCTTCTAATACTATGTTTGTAGACTCTACCTGACCATTGGCTTGCGGGTGATATGGTGAAGATTTACAATGTCTAATACCATATTTTTCAGTAAGCTCTTTCATTAACTTGGAGGTAAACTGAGATCCTTGATCAGTTACAATTTCCCTAGGTACACCAAATCGAGTAAATATATCTTCATATATAAACTCTACCACAAATTTTTCTGTGGTTCAGAATAAAGCTTTAGCTTCCACCCATTTAGTGACATAGTCTGTACAGACTAGGATGTATTTCTTCTTGCGAGACATGGGGGAAATTGGCCCTACAAAATCTAGAGCCCATTTTTGAAAAAGGCTCAATCATAACCTGGGGCTGTAAGGGCATCTCATTGGATGGCGTAGGTCTACCCATTCTTTGACAACTGTCACATCCTTTGACATATTTGATAGCATCTTTAGAAATGCTTGGCCAATAATATCTAGAGTGAAACACTTTGTATGATGTTCTCTTATCAGAAAAGTGCCCACCACATGGTCCACCATGACATGCATGGAGGATCTCTTCCATCTCATCCTCTCGTACACATCCTTTGATAATAAGATCAGGACCAGTACGAAAAAGATCATTATAAACCCAAGAATAATTAGAACTTTGGACTATGATCCTACGTTTCTCGGGTGGGGAGAGATCTTTTGGCAGCTTTCCAATTGCTAAATAATTGGCTATGTATGCAAACCAAGGGGTTCGAATAGACACAGTGAACAAATGTTCATAAGGAAAGCTATCAACGATAGGATTGGCACCATTTTCAATTTGAACACGAGAGAGAAAATCTGCTACCACATTCTCTCGACTGGGACGATCAACAACGGTGATGTTAAATTCTTGTAATAAGAAGCCACCGAGTCACCTTGCCATTGGTGATTGGTTTGTTTATTAAAAATATAATGGCAAAGTGGTCTATGTGTACAAAAAATTCGTATCCTATGATATAGTGATAGAACTTGTTAATAGCATAGACTACTGCCATAAACTCTTTTTCAGTAACAGTGTATTTTGATTCTGTAGAGTAAAATTTTTGCTAGCAAAATAGATGGCATATGATGCTTGTCCTTCGTTTTGACCTAAGACTCCTCCTATATCCATGTCGGAAGCATCAGTCGATATATGGAAGGGAAGGGACCAATTGGGACCCCTAAGTATTGGTGCCACTGATAGCTTTGCCTTTAAAGTTTCAAAGGCATGTTGACAAGGTTCAGTCCACTGAAAATCTGTATCTTTCATGAGTAATTTGAACATAGGTGCAGCAATCTTGGTAAATTTTTCAATAAAACGTCTATAATAGCCTGCATGGCCAAGAAAGCTCCTTACCTCCTTCTGAGTTTTTGTAGGAGGAAGATTAACAATCATTTATATCTTGGCAGGATCCACCTTGATACCTTGAAGAGAGACATGATGTCCCAAAACTAAAACCTCGGTTAGTAACATCTTGCATTTTTCATGACTAAGGGCTAAGTTTGTCTCTTGGCACCGAATAAGAACTGTTTCAAGGTTATCAAAGGATTCTTGGAAGGTGTTACCGTACACTGTAAAATCGTCCATGTAAACTTCTACACAGTCATGTATAAGGTCAGCGAAAATTCAAATGCAAAACTTAGCCAAATGGTGCATTACATAGGCCAAATGCAAAACTCTATAGGCATATGTCCCCCAAGAACAAGTAAAGGTGGTCTTGCCTTGATCCTTAGGTGCTATCAATATTTGGTTGTATCCACTATACCCATTGAGGAAAGAAAAGTATGCTATGAATATTAAATATTGTATTAAATTAATCAGTAAATTATTAATTAGTTTAATTGAAGGGACGTAACCCTTCTTAAGAATGCTTAAACCTTATAAAAGGTGAGCTCTTGTAAAGTGTTAAAGCATCTTATTTTATCAATTCAATAATATATATCTTATTCAATATGGATCTCGCGTCCTAGTTTTTCTGTTGCATTTGGTATCAGAGCTGAACACTCCTCCATTTGAGCTCGGAGTCGGCTCACAATCAGAGCTCGGTTTCGACTCTCCCTTCAAATCCAACCGGATACGGTTGCGGAAGTCTCGAGCACTGAACTCGGTTTTGTCTCCTCTCTCACAAAGCGGACTCGCTCCTTCAGCCGGATTCGGCTTATTCTACCTCTCTCCTGTTCGCTGCACTCACCCACCCCCGACCGCTCCACTCACCACCATTCCGTTGCATCCCTCGCATTTTTCAGCGACCTGCTTTCCATCTCGTCTACATCGCCCCCCACATCAGCACCATGCTCCCTTAGCCTCCACTCCTCGGTAACGCATCTCCTCACCTCCCAATGCCTTCCAGTCCCTGTGCACTGCTCCAACTCATGCTCTCCCTAAAACTTCCAACGCCCTTCGTGCCATCCCATCCCCCATGCACATCTGCTCACTCCACTGCTACATTGCACCTTCACTCATCCCCTCAACTCTTCCACGCTCCCTCCTCGCCATCTCTCCAATCCATGAGTCACCTTCCTCTCTTTCCACCGTCGCCCTCACGCCCTCTCCTTTGCCATCCCTCCTCCATCTCCCTTTTGCGCCTCACCATACTATCGCCTTCAAACCTGCACCACTGCCATCGCCCCTCCTCTGCGCACTCTTACTCTCTCCCTCACTCTCTTCCGTGCCCCCTTCTCCACGTCCTTGCCATCTCCTCCCTGCGCTCCGTCTCTGCCTTGTGCTCCAGTTCCATTATCTACCTCCTTGCTCACCCAACACCACAAATCCACGCCCCTCCTCCTCTTCATTTCCCGCCAACTCCTACTACTCCCTCCTCCTTCCTCGTTCAGGCCATCCCTTCGCTCCAACATTCCGTAACCCTAATTTTTAATAAAAATTAAATACTATATTAATATTTAATTTTATCAAAAATTAGATTTCCAAATTAAAATATATATATATATATATATATATATATATTTAATATTTAAATATAATAATAATTATATTTATTTATTTTATCCACATAATAATTATTGTCTTTACAATAATTCTTATTAACTAATTTAGTCCTACCAAAATCGATTCCAAATATTCACCTCCCCACACCAGGTCAAGAACCATAGCTGAGTTACGAGACCGACTAGAAAAATTAGAAAAAGATCAAATTAGAGATTTAAAAATCGTCGAAGGTCTAAACTCCAGAATGGACAAACTTGAGAAAGTGTTTCAAGAAGATTTAAAGGAAGAGATGAAAAATAACAATGTCGTGCTTAAAAAAGAAATTAAAGATGAAGTTGTTCTCGTACTAGAAAGAAGATTGAGTGAAAAATTTGACACTCTGAATGAAAAACAAAAAGACTTGGATGACAAAATGAGTGTTATGACTCAAAACATAAACACCATAACCCAGAACTTGAGCACCTTGACGCAGAACCATAATATATTAATGGAGATGTTACAAATACTAACACCTAAGACAGATCAAGTCAGTAGTCCAGACATTCTAGATGCCTCATTTCATATTTTCACACAGGAAGCACTTGCCAAGAATCAAGAAGAATTGCAAAAAGAAATAAAGATTAACAATGCGACGCTTAAGCAAGAGATAGAAACAAAAGTACTGCCAGATATGGAGGCACGATTAAACAGCCAAATAGAAGCTATCAGTAAGATAGTAGAGAATAAAAAAGACAAAAATCATCGCCAACAATGAAGCAGTTCAAATATGTCACTTATGTCATCCAGTAGTTCCGATCCACCATCAAACCATAAAGCAAAAGGGAATCAATATCACCCTTACATAGTGTACCCACCTAAGGCAAAAATAGAATTGTCGAAATACAATGGAAGTGAAGACCAATGCGTTGCTTGGCTAAACAAAGCGGAAGAATACTTCGACATTTACAATATTCAATCTGACGAGGAGAAGGTGAAATATGCGTCAATGCATATGGAAGGGTACGCCTATAATTGGTACTTATGGTGGAAGAGAGATAATTTTGCCTACACCTGGAACTTGTTCAAAAATGATTTTTTTAATAGGTTTCAAGGAATCAAGGAAGATGAGTTTTTCAGTAAACTTACGAGATTACAACAAGTTGGAAGTGTTGAGGAATTCACACATCAGTGGGAATCCTTGTTGACACGAGTATTTGGGTTGTCTGACAAGCAAATACTCGAAACCTATTTAGGAGGTCTTAAACCGTACCTCCAAAAAGAGTTAAAGTTACACGACATACCTAACGTAGAGGTAGCAAGACATAAAGCAAAAGCCGCAGAATGCAAACTGGAAGGAATAAAAACAAGAGGCGACAACCATTATCGACAAGAAAAAGAGACACAATGTAGGTACTGTGAAGATACGTGGTCACCCGACCATCAATTCCACAAACCTCAATCATATGCCTATGAAATGGAAAATAGATCAAAGCCATCTAACAGTTACTCTGATAATAGAAAGAAGAAGAAAAACATATGTCGTCGACGTGGTGATGATTGGATCCCAGGCCATAAATGTAGGAACAATCAGACAATATAGTGCAAAATCATCAATGGAAAGGAAGTGCAAGTCTCTACACAAGAAATTGCGTCCGACTCTAATACCGACACTGAATCTGAATGAAGGACGACATTAGGAAAATACTCAAGCTTTGAGGACAAATCTTTCCAAAAGGGGAAGGCAATGCTATGAATATTAAATATTGTATTAAATTAATCAGTAAATTATTAATTAGTTTAATTGAAGGGACGTAACCCTTCTTAAGAATGCTCAAACCTTATAAAAGGTGAGCTCTTGTAAAGCGTTAAAGCATCTTATCTTATCAATTCAATAATATATATCTTATTCAATATGGATCTCGCATCCTAGTTTTTCTGTTGCAAAGTATTGTTTCCCAAATAAGGTATCTAACACATCGTCAATGAATGCTAAAGCGAGACAATCCTTTAGAGTGGCCTTGTTTAATTCTTGAAATTCAACACAGATATGCCATTTCCCTATAACTTTATTTGGAACTACTACCAGAGGAGAGACCCACTTACTGTTAGAAATTGGGTAGATGAAACGAGCATAGAGGATTTTTTGTAATTCATCTTTAACTATATCCTTTAGGGTTGGATTCATTCTTCTCTGGGGCTTCCTGATGTGAGGTATCTTTGAATCTTTGTAAATGTGGTGAATACAAGTATCTGGGTGTATACCCTTCATATCGGTGTATTCCCATGCAAATGCTCCAGTTTGACGTTTAATAACTTTTAGTAATTGTTTTTGCTAACTCTAATTTAAACCTGCATTTATATGTAGAAATTTTTCAAGACTGACCTCACACGGTATGGTATAGGATCCTATATGTTCTTCGATTGCAAAGACACAAGGTGTGTTTGTAAATGTGGAGAGGCTCATATTCTCTTGGAATTCATCTCCAAAGATTTGATCATGTTGGGAAAAAGACCGAGGAAAGTCTATACATGTTGTGGAAGAGACAAATTGGTTCAACACATTTTTCGGTATTTTGTTCTTGAAGTGCCCAGGAGAAATCACTAACAAGGGAAATTTCTTCCAAGTTCTCATCCCCAAAAGGACAATCTAACCAAAACAGGTTTTCAGTTACTGGTTGTGCTGGTGGGTATAAAGCGAGTTTCCTTGTCGATAACCCATCAGAGATTATCATCTCTCCATCCCTACATCCTATAAATGCATTAGCAATGGCTAGCCAAGGTATTCCTAGAATAATAGGGTGTCCTTTGGAAGGGTCCTTTGATTCTATGACCATAAATTCCACGAGATATTCCCATGAAGCCACTGATACAATGATATCATCTAGGATCCCAGCAGGCTGCACCATATTGCGATCTGCTAATTCCAACATTGTTGGGTTAGGGTGGAGAAACTGTCCTAAATGGAGAGTTTCTAAAACTGTGGTAGTCATTAGGTTAATAGCAGCCCCTAGATCAATAAGTGTGTTTCCTATAACAGTGTTATTGATGATAATAGTTACCACATGATTTCCCATATTTGTATACTTTGGAATTCTAGGTTGGTTTGCTATGTAATCTGACATTTCACCTATGACATGAATTGTTGGAGAGTCTTTTTTATTCTTACCTGGTATTTTAATACAGAGTTCCTTTATCACTTTACTATAAATTGGTATATCTTTAATGGCTTGTAACAAAGGGATCTTGATACAAATATTTTTCAATTCATTAATAATATCATACTCTGGAAAAATTGCAGGTTTCTTTATTGCTAGACACTCCATATATGGGGGTAATTTTCCTCCTGGTGTTGCTTCTTTCAGAGAGGGGTCATGTATTGTAACTTTTGGAATAACTACATTTTAAAAAATGGAATCATTCAAGGTTTCAGTCAGTATGTCTCCTTCTTCATTCTCTTCACGAATAACAACTGATGATTTGGGATGATCTTGCAGAACTCTCCCAGACCGCAATTGAATCTCATGCACTGGTGCGGTAGAAATGGCATATGATGGAAGAGGTAGCAACCCAATGCTGTTAAGAGCTTGAGTTGGTTTATTGTTAGGATTTGGTATTGGTTGTGCACGCAATATTGTGGGTCTTGGGGGATTCATATTCTAGAAATGGTGAGGCTGATGAGTGATAGGGGGTGGTGAAGGAGGCACAAATCCAGGAAAAAGTTGATGGATATTAGCTAGTTAAGGATAGTTAGGTACAGGAGTGGGTGGATATTGAGCATATTCTTGTCCCCTCCACCCTTGTGGCCATTGTTGCTGATGATCATTTTGAGGAGGATACTAGGTGGCCAGTTCTAAGGTGGCCAATTTTGCTAATTTGAGGTGTTCCATTGTTGAGGTGGTTGATAAGGGTGATAATAGGGCAGAAATTGTAATGATGGATCATGATATGATGGTTGGTGTCTAGGTTGCCAAGGCCTCCTATATGTATCACCAAAATTTCCACTCTTATATACGGCTTGCAACCCAGGAAACGATGGACAATTATCAGTTGGATGTTCATCTGTACAAAGGTGACATACTGAAACATTATTCAATGGGCATTCCCGTTGGGGATGTTTAGTTCTACACCTAGGACAGAAAAAAAAAAAAATCATTGTTGCACGCTCTTCATCCTGTCTCTTTTTCGCTTGTAATGCATCTAATTGAGAACCCATGGCTCCTAAGATATCTTTTTTGAAACTTTCTAGTAGGTTCCCCAATTCTACCCCTGTAACTCCACCAGGACTAGATGAATTTCGTTTTAGGTTCCTAGTATAAGATTCTTGAAAGTATCTCCCACTTTTCCGTCTGCTCCTAGAGTAATTCCTACATAGCTCACAAATTTGTGAAAAAGACTTATGAGAAATATCTCCAGCATCCATGAGGTTAATATTTTCTAAAAGATCTTCTGAAATTCCCTTAAGGAAGAGTGTTCTTACTGCATCTTCTCAAATATCAATATACTTTGATTTATGTAACACATAGTTTAATCTTTCGAGATAGTCTTCTAGGCTCTCAACTTCAAGTTTTTTATTTTGAAAATGTCATTGTGAGAGTCCTTAGGTTTATAGTAATCCTGATATTTCCATAGAAATGTTGTCGTCATGTCTTCCCAAGTTCTAATACTAAATTCTCCTAACCCCATAAACCACCTAAGAGTGAAATATTTTAGTGTAGCAGGGAAAAGTTTTAACTTTTGGCCATCTTGTAGGTAGTTATAGCTCCTACACAGAATGTCAAATTCGAACATAAATGTATCCGGATCCTCACTACTCTTCCCATAAAAGGTCGGTAGTGAGGAGGGAGGGATGTTTTTCATGGTTACATCTTGTGCAGTGTCTAAGCTAGGGAATCCAAAAGTACGTTCAGTTCAAACCTCTCCCTCTTGTTCATCTTGTCGGACATGATCTCCATTTTCATTCTCCATGAAAAATTGATTTCCAAAGAGAGTGTACCTAGGTGGTTCCTTTCTTGGTGAATATAAGAAGTCCCAACGTTGTATTTCAGGGAAAGTATTCCTCCGATGAGAAGAGTTGTCAGCTATGTGAGAGTCCAGCTCTACAGGGATTGTAGGTCCTATAGTTGATGTTTCTATTTGTGAAATAATTATGTTTGCAAATTTTTCAAAAAGAGCATCTATCCGTGAGGGAACAACAAAATCTACTAAATTGAGACCCTCTACTAGTGAGAAGGATGTGTCTTTGGGTTTTGAAACTAATGGAGGATTAAGAGGTTCTGATAGTTTATATTTTTGAGCTTATTCCTTCCTAGGTTTAGTATCAATATGAGACCGAGGTTCTCCTAGTGGTATTTCTTTATGAACGGAATTCTCTGATGTCTCTATGGTTCCCCCTAAATGGTTTCCAGAAAGGATTTCCTTAGCTTTCCAAGTAGGACTATTCCCTTTAGGTGTTTTCCAATACCTTTCTACTGAGTTAGTAGTTGGGGTGGCATGCCCCCCATATAGGTTAGTAGGAATTTTAGTGCTATGTGGACTAGTTTTAATGTATCTACCTTTTAAATCTCTAGGTCTATTCATGAAAACAAAGCTAAAACTAAAATAAATTTTAATTGCTTTACTACTATTGTTGGGTATTGGGGATGTCTATTATAACAGATGCATAGGTTCTTACCTCTCGTCTTACCGCTCACCCGCCACTAGCCTATCTCTAAGTTTCAAAAGGAAAATTCTACCTATCTACAACTCCCAGGCAATGGCTCCAAAATGTTGGGTGTGTTATTGTCTTAATGAATCACCAAATATTTAATTATCGTCCAGGGTTGGTAATCTTAGAGTTGTGGCAAAGTATATGCTGAGGTACAAGGGTACCTAAGACATCGGCTCGGCCGAACTTAGAAATGTTTAATAATGAAAAGATCGAAAGATCTTACAAAATGAAAAAACGAGTCAAACTTCAGAAATACAACTACTAAGCTGATTAAACCTAACCCAACCAATAGATCAGAATAGTATCAATCTATACTACTCTATTCTAAGAACAATAGTTGAAAAGATAAAAACAATACTATTCTAGGAAACAAGACTTGATCAAAAGCAAACTACTCTTATGAAAATGGAAACTACTGATCAATGATTCAAACTCTAATCTAGGAATTAGAAAGACTAGGTACCATGTAATAACTACGAACAAGTTCAGAAACCTATCTGTGAAATCATTCAATTTACAACTAACTATATGAAAACAAGAAACTTATACTATCTGAATCAAGGTTACAACTACTTAATAAACCTAAGAATTTCAACAAGTAAACTATTCATTCATTTAACAAACACTCAGAACTAAGCTAAGCTACCTAATTCCATTCTCCTTGAGGATTTTGAGAAAATGTGTCAAATGTAATAGGAACTGGAGAAAATGTATCAAAATGACTTTCAAATGTGACAAGGAAACAAAACAGAAGTAAATCTAATTTAACTTCTACAAAGAGATGTAAGATAAAAAGTGACCAATTACAACTGATTGTAAACATTGTAATCTATACTTTATCCATAAGCAAATGATACGTAAAAACTAGCTACAGTACTTGAAATAAAATGTTGATTAACAAAAGTACAAATCCTAAGTTATTTAATCTCTAATGACTACTTGGATGTAAAACATGAAATGTCTATCTAACTCATGCAAATGCCAATCAACATCAAATGATATCTATCAATTCTTCAAACTAATTTATAAAACATTAACTACAAGAAAAGCAAACTAAACTAAGTACAAGACAAGAACTTAAATGACTGAAATCAATATTAACTTATAATCAAAACCTATAGCAGAAAAACAAGATGTTCTTACACTACCTCTACTGCAAATCAAACTATCTTCTAAGACAACTATGAAAGTGTAATGAAACTGATCTATAACTTGAGAAGCAAACCTATATTAAACTAAGTTATGAAAACTCTTAGATATAGAAAACTAATGCATCTATATTAAACACACATGAACTTATTAAACTTGGATTGAAACTAGGTCCTTGTCTATTCTACTTACAAAAATGAAAGAACTTGAAACAATGAAATCAAACCAAATCAAAACACTATGTGAATAAAAGTGAAAGACTAATTAGGAACTTGAAATGAAAACTAGGAATAAAATACTAAACTAATTCAGAAATAAGACAAACTGAGATTTAAGCAAAGTCTATGATAACATTGTAAACAAGTTTAAGCTAATCTAGGTCCTAGGCATGAAATTAAATGAAAGTAACTCATAAAAATACCTAAATCATAAGCAAAAGACATTTATGCTATTTCTATTTGAACCAAAGCTATTTCTCATTTGTACAGTAAAACATATGCTGAATGTAAATGAATTTCATTATTAATAAAACTGAAATGGTTAACCTATGTGCAAATGTAAAATGAGATATGAAATGTGAAGGGTGGATTCGAATCCCAAACTAGATACAGAATGTGATGAAGTACTGGAAAATCAACCTATATACTAGCTAACTATCTCTGCATAAAATGAAATACTAGCAATTCTGGAAATGACTGCAAATTCTGGAAAATTCTGTCTAAATGCGAATGAAAGGCTGAAATAAGATCTAAAATATAGTCTAAATGAATGGTGCGAATGGTGGGCCGAATGGATTCTGAAGGCATAAATAGCATAAAAATGCAGGAAATTATATGTTATAAACCACAAAGTGTCACCTACAACAAAAACGAACTAATTGCTTGCAGAATCGAAATGACTTACAGGAAAACATAATAGATAAATGCAAAAACGAAATGACTTAGCTGCAAATGTAAAAATAAAATGCTGAATATACACAAATGGAACCTTTGACTGTTGAGGGACCCTTCCCAGCAATAGGGGTTTATCTCCTAAGCTACTCAGTCACCAACCATTAACAGAAAATGGGAATGGTCATCAACAACTGAAACAGAGTCTTTCTATTAAACTGAAACAAAGTTACACAACGTTTTTCTCTCTATCTCTGTGCATGCATTTCTCAACCTAAGACGCCTTTATATACTTTTTACAATGGGAGAGAAGGTCGACCCTTTCAGTGGTCAACCTCTCTAAAAATAGGAGGTCTTAATTATTGAAGAAAATGGCTCAGTACAACACACAGGCCATATCACATAATCCGTGCATGTTGGTTCCCTTCACGTGAGAAGCTGGTGTGTTAATTCTCTTTGACATGGGCAATTGATGCATTGTCAGGTTGAGCGAGTAGGAACACGGATCTTCTAGAATGAGGGCTCACGACCCATGAGGGACACGTTGCTAACATAACCCACGTCATGGTTTTTTCCTTTAGTGCCCCGGAATATTCTAACCAACGAATCTGAGGGTGCGAACGAAGGGCTGAACGATGGTTCGAATGCAGCTAGGCGTCTTGGAGGTGAACGTGCATCTGAATGAGAGTCCATTTGAGAACCATAACCTGCAGAATGAATTCTATTTTCCAAACAAGTTGAGAAATGTTAGATTAATGCTAGTAAACCACAAAATGATGATAATCAATTAAGATTTATGAAATATTCAAATGTATTTTTACCTGAGTTCAAATGGTGGTCTGAATGGAAAAAAGTATGACTTATCATATCAAAAATGGTAAAAATAACGCCAACAGAGCACGTTTAATGATCAAAAGTGATGACAAAATTAGGCATCAGCAATCTTCGTTCCATTATTATGAAACTTTCTTCCTTTTCCTTTGCCTCTCTTGGCATGAGATGTAAATGCTTGATTCTCTTCGGGTTGAGTACCATGTAGTTTATTCTGTGCTGCAATTATTATTTCCTCCTAGATGCAATCTTCCCATAATCTATAAAATTTGGCAACTTGGTTCATTCACTTAGAATTTGTATGAATGGTTCCCAAGAGGGAGGGAGACCAGTAAGAGTTGTTATAACAAGTTCTCTATCTTCAAGGGATTCTCCACTAGTGCTTAGTTTTTCCCTTAGCTCAGAGATCCTCATGAAGTAAGAAGCAATTGATTCTGACATTGACATCTTCATATATGATACTTGATTCATCAATGTAAGAGTGACGTTGATGATACTATGTTCAAATAACATCTTCATGGTTTTGAACATCTTCCTAGGTGTCTTCTTCTATGATATTTGAGGAGCCAAATGACCTTTTATTGAATCTACCAAGATTCTTCTTGCTTTGGCATCATTATTTCTCCATTGGCTCTTTCCCATTTCTTCTTCTGCTTCTAAAACCTTATCATTTACAAACTTCAATAGGTCATTTTTTCAAGAATTAGAAGAACTCTAGACTTCCAAGAATTGAATTTGGAAGCCCCATCCAACCTATCTTTAATATTCATTCCAATCATCATCGTTGTAGTGTTGGATCATAAACCCTAGCAGGATCTAGGTCAAAATTGAAGTTTGGAATTTTGCAAAACTGATTCCACAGGTAAATGTGCCCTCATAGGGAGAGTTGAAAAGGCCTACTTTTCTCCCATATCTGTGGACAAAACAACTCAAAACTGGAAACCCTAGTTTCCAGACTCCGATAAAGAATAGGTGAGAAATGAAAATTTTCGGATCTAAATCTACTTCCACAGATGGTTGCGCCCTACAAGGGTGAGTCGAGCAAAGATAAGAATGAGCCAAAATTGTGGACAGAAAGGCTAAAAATTGGAAACCTTAATTTTTGTAGTTGTTGTAGTTTTTGTAGAATTACGTCAAAATTTGAAAATTCTCGAAACTAGAATTTTCCTTGATAGAAAGATGTGCCTTCCCTAGGGAGAAATTCCTAGTGCTCTTTTCAAGACAAAATGAGGTGGGAAGGATTTTGAATATGAAACCCTAGTTTCTGGCAATGGCTTCTTTTAGTACTGCTCTGAAATGATTTTAGATTTTATAAAATTCTAGCAGTATAATTTAACTGCAAATAAAACAACAGGATCACTGAAAGAATAAAAAAGCACATAAACAATAGACACAATAATTTTATCCTTGGAAACCCAACAGGTGGAAAACCCAACAACCTTCGTGTATAGATTAATTTAGAGATTGGAGTACATCCATATATCAAGAATAAGAGAGAGAATAAAGGGAAACTTCCCCAAGTGTAGTATCCCCAAGAAACCCTTGTCCAGTTGTAGTAGAGAACCTTCCTTTCTCCTGGAGTGAACTTGCTCGAGTTGAGTGAGTGAAAAAATGAGAGGTGCGACCTCTCTATTTATACTAGTAAAAAAATGAATTTTTTACTTAACTGGGCCGACCAGACTTTCCCTAACTGGGCCGACCTGACTGGGGTAGTTCTATCCATTTTTTGGGAAGACTGCCCACTATTTGGGGAGTTTACCCACTGGGATGACTTTTCTTAGGGGAATACAAAAATTACATTTAATAAATGTTTTCTTTGGGTAATTCCAACCCAAGGTTTACATTGATTGTTTCAAGGTATTTACATGATCAGCTATATCAATATATTCTCTCAAAGGAGGTACACCAATAATATGATAAATTACATTAAGAATAACTTCCGAAGTTATATTATTTCCAACATTGTAGACCTAAGGATCCATGTCAAGGGTGATCTAAATGGAAAGGTTGAACAAACCCGCCTGGTAGACATTGAATTTATAGAAGGAAACCTATATCCTGACATGCAATCTCGGGAGCACATGAATTTCTTCACGTTCGACAATGAACAAGTTTGTCATGAATGGAAGTTCAATCTTGTAGCCCTCGGAGACTCAACCCTCCTTCATCTAAAAGACTCCTATTCTTCGACACAACACCAAAAATTCAGAAATGCACGAAGTTATTAATCAAGAGAATGCATGGCCATTACCTATGGTTAGATAAGCAATACCAAATCCATGTCAAGGACATCCACATGCTTAGAATACTTTCCATGGAAGGAGAGGATGTAGCCACAGAATTTTAGGTCACCCACAAAAGAGAAAAAAACCGCATTGAGACAAATTTGTATGAGAAATATGGTACCAAGAGGGGTAGCAAAGGGGCCATTATTGGGGATAACAACAACTCTCCAATTAAGATGTCATGCTATATCATTTCCAACAAATTCATGTGGAAGTATACGAAGGGAGATTTAACCCTAGATAGCCTATTAGTTGTAGAATTTTGATTTAATGGTATCAAACTCAACTAGTGTAGGTTTTTTATTGTTGAACTCTTGCAAGCTTGTGTGGATGTAGAAAAAATGGGGTGATGTTTTATTTTTGGCTATTTTCTATTTACCCTAGCGATGTGGAAATGGAAGCCACCACTCAGTTGAAAACTACCCCAACTTAGGAAAAATTAACCAATCGCTTTACATTATGTCGCTTGGAAAGCAGTGAAGGACGAAACCAACACTATTTTTAACAAAGAAAAGTTCAAAGAATTATATTAGGAAATGAAGAAGGTTTCCATTTGAAGAGTTGCTAAAACTTTACTCAGAAACTACACATCCAAGATCTAGTTTGGTATTTATTGGGACCACACATTAGTTCAGCCACTTGAAGCAGATCCCACCATATTTCCCATGTGTACCTTGTCGTTTTGATTAACGGATGTATTCCACGAAGTTGTCTGCAAATGGTCGGGGGTTGAACGCATGCAGACCACCAAAGGTACATCTTACATCTTTCCCCATTTTTACTTCTCATAGAAAAGAAAGGTTGATGAGACCTTAGACACTTCTTCTTCAGAATTTATTTCATCACCCAAATCTCATATTCCACCCCCACCTCCATCAATTGAATCCCTTCCAGATACTGCTATGGTTCCCTCCAAGATATCCATGGAAACCCTCCAAGTTATTACCCCCACCAAACGTCTGCGCACTGATAAACCTTCTACATCCATGATACCCACTACAACAGAACCCTTTAATATCCCCTCATTGACATCCATCCCCACATCTATCCTCTACGAAAACCCCAGTTCATCCACGGTAATTGATCTTGATGCACCCTGCCCCTATATTATCCAAGTAGTTGTAGTCCCTGTCCGTGAATAACAATAAACATATCAACCATTTGAACAACAAACTTTAAATAGTCATGAAGTGTTAGATTCTGAGGCTACAAGGGATGACCCTATAACCGCATAGGCTAACCATCCAATTGAAATCCCCATGGATTTAGATTCAAAACAACCCATTCAATTTTTGCAACATTATATACCTAAAGGAAGCTCAGAATAGGACTAACCCATGGAGTACCCTCTAATAGGGAACCAAGTAGATTCATTGTCCGAAGAGAAGGAAGCCATCTCTCTGAAAGAACAACTAGAATAGTGGGTACAATACCCTGGAAATTTTCAGTCCATGCTCCAAGTATTCCAAGTGCACCACAATATCATTCCCTTTATATTAGAAGAAGTACAACAACATATTCTCAAATAATTCTAGAAAGAAGCAGACACTATGCTACAGGATCAATCATCCCAATCGGTTTCTAGCTACCTACACATATAGACTCTACCACTGGGAGTTCCTATTCTAGATAGTTCCACTAGACTTGTGAAACAACTATTTGAGTGGATCCATACCACTATTTTTGAGGGTGAACATCAATTTGCTTTTGTAGAAATAGAGAAAAAAACCATCAACCAAGCATACGATGAAGCAAGGGTTCAGTTAGCTTAAGGAAGGGCCGCTAAAGAAGTAGTAGAGAAGGATAAAGCAGTTGTGGCAGACACTATCTCTTCACTATGTGACCAACTTTGTACTATGTGGCCGCAAGTGTCATGAACTCAGTTCCCTCACGATGCTAATTGGGCTGCAAAACATCCATAATTTTACCTCAAAACACCCATGTTATACAAATTCAATTTTCTAGGGATAAATTGATGTTTACATTGGAATTATGAGTGTATTTGAGCACTGTGGTAATTTAAATATTTATGAAAGAAAATGCAAGTATAATTGTTATGAATGCAATTCCTAAAATGACAACAATTTCATGCGATTAAGTAAAACATTCATGAGAAATTTCATTAAGCATAATTCAATAATTTCCACAACAAATTCCATACACA
Source organism: Larix kaempferi (assembly GCA_027924585.1). NCBI lineage: Eukaryota > Viridiplantae > Streptophyta > Pinopsida > Pinales > Pinaceae > Larix > Larix kaempferi. Next base: position 2,639,067 of record BSBM01000264.1, read on the forward strand.
AATGAATACTTATCTAGAAAAGTGAATCGAATGTCTGTAGACCAAGGACGTTCCACCCAAACGTAGGCTATGTCAAAACCATATATTACTTTGATAGGCTGGGATTATCAATCCAAAAGAAGGTGTCAATTTCTCTGGCTATAACTATCCCTTGTCCAAGGAATGGGGATCCCTTCTCCGAGTTAACAATCCCTCGAGATCCCTAATTTCAACTAATTGTACCTCAGGTTTGTTCCCCCTAATTCCTTTTCCAGGCTCAAGGGAGTTATGCTATTCTAATTCTGTTTCTCCATGTGCAGCAGGGTGAGGGTGGTATGGAATGGTACAGATTGATACCAATTGATAGTATGGGTGAAAGGGTTCTCAGGTAGATAGTTCAGGTCTGGAATCTAGCAGAACTATTTTTGACATCCAATAATGATGGAATGATGGTTTTCTCTTTATATTTATGCATGCTTGAGGCTATACAAGTGGCATGGAGAAGTAGGCAAGTGGCATGCATAGAGTTGGACACTTTTCCCTTTTCCAACGAAGTGGGGAAGTTGTGTGGGAATATATGGCTCATTTTGTTCCTGATTGAATAATAAAGGAAAAATTTCAATAACTTGCAACATACCTAGCATATCCTAATGTCCCAGATCAAAATAAATGGACTTGAAGTGCTCAATAGTTGACTCAAATAAATTAGAAAATACTTTGAGAGAATGAACTTATGCGTCCTTCAGTTCCCAAATTGTGTTATAATTCTTGCGATGTGCCGCCATTTTCTGAAAATATTTAGTATTTTTATCTCCCACCTCGATCCAGAGAACCATACTCTTGATTGTCCATTCTATCTTCGCCTCTTTGACAATATGTTCTTTCTCCCTTTCCATCTCCACAATCTTTGTTTTCAGATCTTCTGAGGTAAAAAAGATAGGGTCACTCCCATATAAAGTCCCTAGCTTCTGCTTTATTTCTACTAGGTGAGCTTATTTCTCCTTTCTTCTTGAGATATTCCAATTTACCACAAATTTTTTTAGATCCCTCAAAGATTCCATCAATTGGATACAAGAAAATTCATTTCCAACAGTAATAAGCCTCCAATTGTTCCGGACAAGAGCTCGAAAACATGGGAAATTATCCCAAACAGAATTGTAGTTAAAGGGAGATCCAGGTTTATCCTCTAGTTGGCCTAATTCAATAAATATAGGGAAAATGATCAAAGAAGATTACAGGCCCCACCCAAGATCTAAATAATTGAATATCAGGAGTGAAATTAATATTAATAAAAAAACAAGCAAGTCTTTTGTAAATACCTTGACCCCCAACACGCTTATTGCACCATGTTGGCTTTATAACTGTAGGTTTGATGTCCATCAAATCTCCTTGATCGAATAACTCCCATAGAGAGGGCCCAAGGGGATGCTTCTCCCCAAATTTCATCAGTGGACAAAGTGAAATTGAAGTCTCCCCCAACAAAAACATTGTTCTACTTAACAAAATCCCTCGACATCAAGAAGGGACAAAATTTAAATTTGTTTGCATAAGGCCCACATATATTGAGAATAAGAAGTGAACAATCCAATAAAACAAGCTGAATTTCAACCCCTAGCACTGAGTAAGTTGCAAAGGAATTTACAACCGACACCTTCTTCGACACAGCTGTAACCATCCCACCTGATTTGCCAACAACATGGACTGAATAAAATTCTTAAAAGGAAAAATAATTCCTAATGAAGTAGTCATTTGCAAACCTTTCATCATAGTTTCTTGAAGAAAAAGAATATCTAGCCTTTCAATCTACATGAATCGCTTGAGGGAATTTGATTTTCCCTACCCTCCAAGGCCGTGAATGTTGATAGATGAGATTTTCATTTAGGGAACCCCTTAAGCGGCTGTCTTGCTCTAAGAACCCCTAAAAGTTTCATTTTCCCTCCCTCTAAAATTCCCCACTTCACCCTTTCTTTTTCCTGAGACATATTAGATTTCCTTATATATTTTGAAGAAGATGGGTTCTCCTCCATTTCCATACCCCCTGTCATCAACATCCATTTCGATCTATGGTGAACGAAATATGTCCCTTGAGAGCCATATTCTAAAACACTACCTACCCTCAAGGATGAAGAGGTCTTTTGGTTCAAGTCCTAATAATTCACTGAACCCAGCCTAATAATTTGATTTCCCTTCAACAAATTATCCTCTTGTCCAAAAGTATATTGAATGGTAACATTACCCTTCTAAACACTATTCATAGGATCAATCGAATTCGACCACATAGGAGAATCCACCGCCAACGAGCCCAAGACAAAATCACCACACTTCTCCCAAATTTTCTGTAAAGTTTCAACTTGACTACTGGAAAAGTCCAGTTCATGCAAAATTTATGAGCAGTTAAGATCTTTATGGATAGTAGGGATAATCTCTGAAGGAAAAATTGTATTATGGATAATTTTCTCCCCTTGGCCCGTCTTCTCCACCACCTTCTCCCCATCACCCTACATGGTCTGCTCATTCATGTAAAAGGTGGTGCTATCATTTCCTTGAGGAGTTGTTTTCCTAGTCCATACCTTCTTTATGAAATTATGTGCACAATCTATAACCACATTTATGTATAAATGGAAATGATCACACTTGGAAGGAACATTCATATAATCTAGGTGTTGGGTGAAGATAATGCCATTTTCCACCAAGTCTATAGATTCAAAAATACCTCGCATCATGTCAACCTACACTAGTATCCTTTCTATTGAGCAACGCTGAGAATTAAATAGGTCTGCATCTATGGCCACAAATATTCTGATAGAATCACCCATCTCCTTGAGTCCCTCCTAAGACCATAATTCCATAGTAAGGCACAAAAATTTTACCCATATCAGGAATGAATCCAAGGTGTCAGATCTAGGGTCAAAAATAGGGTTCTAGGTCTTAAGAGCAAGCGGGACAGACCCATTCATCCACAAATAGTGAAAAATACTATCCACCTCCTCCTAAGAATGGAACTCAAATCCAATCCATCGTATGGAAAGGAAAAGAGTCTCAGGTAATTTCTTGACCATCGACCCCCAGGTAGAAGCAACCCATTTTTTCACCACCCCATCATAGAATCTCCTTCCATAGAATTTTCCAATGAGCACTTGGCTAGGATGCAAGACCTCCACCATAGTTAGGTCTCTTCCCACCACCAAGGTCCACCCCATTCCTTTGTTAAGTAGTCCCTCATTCCTCTTCCAACCCATAGTCTTGTTTGGATTATACGCTGAGTATACCTTCAGCTCATCCAAATTCATAAATTTTCAAATAAAACCTCCTCCTCTTGGTTCATAATCTACAAGAGTTGGAGAGAATCCTTGTTCAACTTCAGGAAGAGTAGATACTAACGGTTCCTTTGGGAAATCAGAAGGGGAAACAAGTACGCTTACCTCTTGGGGTGAATTCGGTGCATGAACCTTTCCATAATGACCCACTGAGGAAAATGAATGTTCATCATGCGGGTTGATGGTAATTGGGGTATGTTTCTCTACTTTCAAATTTGTTGTAGTCATCCCAGGCCTAGGAATGATCGCCTCCAACCATCTGCATGGAAGAAATTCAGGATAGGGTCGAGTGAAAGACACCTAAATCATGGAGGAATATGGGATCCCAATAACATCCTTTCTGGTCAAGATGGACACTAAACTATGTAGGAAGACCTCACCTCTTGAATCTTGAAGATCGATCGGGTTCCTCCCCCATCCCACATTAGATTCCTTCATCACCCTCGACCTTGGCAAGGAGGATTTGACCTCCTCATCCCTACTGAAAATACTATTGCTCTATACTGAGTCATCCAAATAGTCAAAGTACCGAAAATACCCTCCATTGTCAGAGAAACCAGTCCTTTAGCAAACCCAAGGTCCTAGTTCCTAAAAACCTATCCTAGATCCGCTCCATCTCGTCCCTAGTAAAGTTACACTTAGATGGGTAGTCGAAAAATAATGGAAGATGAAAGGTTGGGAAACCAAAGAGACAAGAAAAATATATAAAGAAATATTGCTAATAAGAGAAGAGGCCTTTTGGCTTTGAGATGTTCTAAAGACTCATAAAAAACAGTTCATCGAATTAATTTGAAGACTCTCTCTGGGCCTGTGGACTTTGGAAGTGCTTGAATGTTTCAATATATGAATGGTTTAACTCATTTGTTTTTCATTCTATGATGATAAATGAAAATTTTTGTTTTGTGTATGGCTATTCTTCTCATATTCATTGCATTTTCTAATTCTTGTATGTTTGAATTTATTTTCCCAATTAATATGTATTGATTTTGGCTAGAAAAAGGTAAGACTTATCTTCCTTGATTTTTGGTCAATGTTATATGTGCATATTTTTGCTTGTACTAAGAAAAATATTTTTCCTGAGATACTTACAACATTGTGTATATGTATTTAGTGGCTCACACTCTTTTAAACTGTAGCTCCTAGCTAGGATAGGATCTGTGACGAAGTATAGGTACTTCCGAGACAAGATTAGCATGGAAATGAATGCCTCCCTTGCCAAGAGGGAGTGTTAAAGTTACATCATCATGAGTCATTCTCCAGGTCAATCCTGTGTGTAAATATTGAGCCTCGTGTGTCGAGCTATTTCCTTATAGGAGCCTAAGTTGGACTCAAGAAATGTAGAGAAGAATTTTCAATTGGACTCAAGAATGGTTAAGCTTCATGTGTTGAGGCAAGTGCTTTGTATGTCAAAGTGATGATGTTGTACATTATTTCTAGTCAAGGATAAGGTCTTGTGTGTCAAGACAGATACTCATGTGTTGAGGTGGTGCCTCATGTGTTGAGGTGAAGCTTTGCATGTCGAAGAATGTATCGTGTGTGATGGAATACGAACCATGGTTGAGCTATTAAGTCTCCTCTAAAGACTGGCCACCTCTAGAGTGAATTACTTTAGCATATAACCACTTGGAATGATAGTAGAACGATATCATCACATCATTGGGAAAATATCCTTAGTATATTTCATATGATAATTAAGCTGGCACATGTGGACCATGCAAATAAGAGAAGAGATAAAGATAAGATGTTATAAGATACAAGAGAATTCAAATTTCTTATAAATAATTAATTAAGAGAGAATTCAAATTGTTAAACTTGAGTGAAGACTTCGGTAAATCAAGGGAGAACTCGAATTGAACACTACAGTGATGATAATAATAAAGAATTAGTAAATAGAGTTAACTAAGTGATAACAAATAAGATCTAGTTAACTAAGTGTTATTGCATGACGACACTTATGTTAAACTAAAAGACGACTCTTGAGTTACGACACATGCATCAAGGCACTTAAGTTAGCCACCTAATGAAGTGGTAAAGCTTTCAGTTTTGAGGGGCGAGTTCATGCTAAGAGTCAGTTCAGTGAGTTAATGCACTGCATGGTAAGTGGGGAGCACTTCCTCATGCAATATTGATGCATCCAGATGGAGGGTGAGTTCATCCCGATGTCAGAATATAAAAATGGAAGTCGATGCATGTGAAGAATATATAAATATGTTATACAAGATTGATGAATTCAACTACACATAGATTCTATAAATTCTTATTCTATAATTCTTGACTTCCATCTTGGATTTATTCCTTCTACAACGCATATCTTCTATCATAACCCTAATTATGGCTATTTTGATAAACTCTCATATTCTCTCATTGTCCATCTTAATCAATGAAAATGATTTCATATATTTAGGCCAGCTTCATAGCATGAGTAGCAATGATTCTCAATATTAGTTGAAGGCTAATTAAATGGAAAAATGGTGTAAAAGACTCCCTAATTATAAATAATTACCATTTTTCATTAGTCTTTGGAGGTGTATAAATGCAGTTATTTTTTATAATCAACACCCAAACATTTTTGTTCTCTTTAACAAAACTCTAATTGTATTCTCTGAATACTATAAAGAGAAAATAACCAAATGACAAAGGAATATTTTTGCTCCCACTTTTCTTGAAAATTTTCCTATCGGGTTATTTGATGGTTCATCACAAAATAACAAATGTGGAGGGGGAATTGTACTACATATTGACAGAGATCATTGGTTCCATATATGGTTCAGTTACCGTCATGTAAAAAACAAAGGTTAAACTTATCCCTATGGGGATCGCTCATATTGTTAGCTAGATGCCGTGCCCTTTCTCTTCAATTGGTTGGTGACTAAAATACCATTATTGAATGGGATACATGTAAAGCTAATATTCAGTTTGTTGAACTTGAACACTGGTTCTCCAAGTTCAAAATGCTCCAATCATTATTTTGTGACATTTCATTCAAGCACATCTACAGGAAATTAAATTTTGTTGCTGACAAAATTTCCAAAACATCTATAAATTTTGAGGTTGGTTGGCTACATTATGAGGAATATTTGGATTTTTCTTTGTCCACTATAGGTAAATTTAGGATTTTCTAACTTTTGTTCTTGTCTCCTATTGAGGAGTATTTTGAGATCATGAAGTCTGTAACTATGAATTTTTGGAATGTCCTTGATATGTAGTCAATATATCTATGTTATGTAAAGAGATAAGATGAAGTTTTTGTAACTAGGGGAGATATATTGATTACAAAACTTATGAAGTATGCAATGGTTTACTTTGATTCTAGTGGAATAACAAAAACCCAATTTTTTTGTGTGAAAAATTAGACTATTATTTATTATAACTTGTGTGTTAATTGTTTTAACTAATGTCAATTACTAATTTAATTATCATTTTATATTCTTGACTTCCATCTTGGATTTTTTCCTTCAACTACACATAGCTTCTATTAATTCTTATTTTATAATTCTTGACTTCCATCTTTGATTTATTCCTCCAACAACACATATCTTCTATCATAACCTATATATCCATCCAACCAACTAGTTTATTTTCTATATATTTTTGCAGCTTCATTATGATCCCCTAATGGTGGGTGGAGTGTCCACTCTAAACGTTGGTCATTTCCTAAACTCTAACACAGTTAACTTCCATAAATATTTAACAAAATAAACTAATATTTCCAATCCTACCACTCCTAACACATGTACTATGATCACCACTACTACCAATATTCCCTCCAAAAAGAAGTTGAATACTATTTCAAATCAAACTACTACAAACATGTTGAGGCCTCAACATATCCCCTTAATGTTTGCAACTAATAAAGGCCCCACCTCACATCGAATTTTCATATTAATACCTTCTTCTTGCATTTGATTTTATTTCTCTTGATTTGAAGGGATGATTTGATGAATTTCTTTTTTTTTTTGTTATTTGGATTTATAGACTTCTTATCATCGATTTTTTGTTGTTTGTCTTTCTTGAAATAATGGCTTGGTTATGTTTTGTTTCTGAAATGAAACCATCAGTGTTACTACATGCATGTTTAGAATTGAAGTAAGGAATCATTTAATGCATAATGATCACAATTTTGATAATAAGTTTGTTATGTCATGAAAGCAAGTTGCTTCGATGCATTTTTCTCACATGAATAATGGTTGCGCCTTTTGAGTCTTTTGTTCCCTGCTTATTCAAAACTACTTGGATGCTCATTTGAATTCATTCAAATTGATTCCATGCATCGATTTCCATAAAATAGACTACCATAATTTTTCGATAGTTTCGCCAAGGTTTGGTCTTTAGTGCATTGTTGAATTAATTAATCATTTTGGCGGATTAAAATAATTTATTTGAAAACCAAATTTTATGTAAGTCAATCTGTGCCTTTAAAGAGTACATATCAAGGAATGGAAGCAAGCCCAGAGTTCTGAATTTGAATAATGTATCAATTTTTTGAGCATTAAACTTTTATTTAAAACCATGTTATATTCGTAATTTTATACTTTTTACAAGATAAAACAATTCAATTCAGGCTTATTCATATGTGACTCAATGTGCATCTTAAAAGAATATACTTTAAATACTAGAGACAAGTTGATATTCTTGAAATTGAGTGAACTATCAATTTTTACAAAGCTTTTACTTTCACAAAAAAATGACTTTTGCACTCTTTTGCTCGAATATGATTGCTCTTCTCCCTAAAAGTACTATGCTTATTGAATTCATTGCAAATGAGAATAATATTATAACTTGACTTTTGTACATAATAATGTGAAGTTTACCATTAGCAGGACTAAGAATATCCACTAAAATTCATGCTTTGGTTCACATGAATTAGTTGATCATTAAGATTAAGAAGAACTTTGGAAATCAACTGGTAGGATATCCCATGGTTGGAGCATGCATTTCATTATTTTGTAACAAACTTTATTAAAAAGAACTTTGGAAATCAATTGGTAGGATATCCCATGGTTGGAGCATGCATTTCATTATTTTGTAACAAACTTTATAACTCTCTTTTAATGATTAACAATAATGTGATATTTTTAGCTTCACTTGAGATCTCTTTGTGCTACTTAATAATCATTCATTAACATTAGTCTCATTTGTAAACCCGTTGGCACTCAAATATTACACGTTTGATCTTGGAAAGGGAATTCAATATATAACAAGTAATATGGATGTTCTTTTCAGTAACAATGGAATCTTCAAATGAGGTTAGAGAAATATAGCTACTGTAAGTGAATATGTTATGGAATATATTTTAATGGAAATTAATAAGGAATTTTAAAATATTGAATGAGAACAACCAATGTGTTATTTTATCGACGTAACATTATTTTTAACACTCATATACAAGTATTTATTTATTTTTAACACGTTTACTTTGGGATGTAGGAGATTCCAATGGGTGAGAATCCAAGATCGCTTAGAATGAGTAGTAGATCATTGAGCCATGTCGGGACACCAAGTTACCAATTCAATCACATTAGATTGTAAGTAGGTCGTCAATGCGTGAATTTGGTTCGTTGAAGAAAATCGATATCAAAATTTTAAGAGCATCACTACATCCAAGACATTGATAAAGGATTGATATCTTAAGAGTGAAAAATGTATTTTTGAAGCGAATGGTGATCGGTTTGCCAATACTTATATGTGAACCCTTTGTTTGTGGTGTTGGAAAAGAAATAATCCTTGAGATAGATGTTGTGACTAATATGTTGCAAAGTCACTAGAGTTCACCACAAAGAAGTTGCATTTTTATAGTTCCGTGGAATTTTGCTATGATTAGTTTTTGGTTAAATGATTCCACTTAAAAGATTCATTGTATCACTAAAGAGAATAATGAAAAACCAGATCGCTAATAATGGGCATAAAATTGAGAATATTGTTGGACGATATTACACTTTTAGATTGCATAAGATTGCAGAGATTGTTACGATACCATTCATGGTTGGAATCACATCACCATTGAGATCTTATTGATGGAATCCAAGCCACATAATCGTAATGAATGACAGTGCGCCAAGATTTGGTAGGATACCATTGAAGGATAGTGCACTTATTATTTTTTTAACAGAAACTGGAAATAGCTATTATATTAGAAACGCTGTGCACAACCATCCATATACAAAAAGGGACCACTGTCTCGTTTTTAAAACTGCTTGAGGAAGAAACCCTATTACCTAAGCTTCTATATACTTGCAAAATTTCCTAGCAGGCTTTCAATCCTTGTCCAAGAAATGGGAGGAGAATACCCGAACAAATTGATTGCACAAAAATTTCCAGAAAAATATACAAAAAAAATGGATGAAAGGGAGACCATCTTCTATTCTTGCTTGCCTAGGAGGCCATAGGCAGGCTAGGCGACCGAGACCTCTTTCATTGGATGAAATTATTCATTGGGAGACTCCTAGCAATGGCTACACTGATTCATCTTGTCCATCTTGTTGAACTCCTCCTTAATTTCATCCATTGAAGCCAAGAGTTCTCTCATGTTTTCCTCAAGGTCTTCTATGCAGGAATCCAAACAAGAAATCTATAGCGCATTGTACTTGACATTTTGATATACACAATATTTTCCTATAGACCCCTGCTTGCGATTTCAAAGACCCTCCAAAGGTGTTTCTTGAGATCATATATGCTTCCCCTAATATTTGCAAAAATATCAAACCAGCTTGCCATATTCTCCACGGAAGGCTTTGAATTAATGCATATCATATGCTCTCTACTCTACTCAAAATCGCAATGGTCATTAGTTGTAGAAGGATTTCCAAAAGAAAGGAATTGCAAGGTTTGAGAGAAGGAAATCTCGTTGAATGCCCCCCATTTCATTGAGTTTACTTTAGGTTTCCCTTGCATTCCATATTCCTCCACCGTCATATTATAAAATTGTCCCAATTCTCCCCTTTTCATATTTTTCATCGCATATATCATATCACCATTAATTTAAAGTGTGTAAACCTGCCCAATTGATTGGAAAATACCACAGGTACAGAGAAGTTATTTCCCAAGTCATGCGCATCTATCCTTTCGAGCCGAGTGGAGCCAACCTCAACATGTGAGGAGCAAAGTGTCCCCCAAAATGGGGAAAACGAAGAATGGAAAAGGAAAGGGGTTGGGACCTCCCCCAAACTCCAAACTTGATTCCTAAACTCCATTTTTATATGATAAGAAGACTTGGTTTTCTTAATTAAGTAACACATTTACTAACCATAGAATTGTTGGCATAAACAACCATTTTTGCTTGTTCCTATATCCCTAGTTAGCTAACTTGTCAGTTATCCCATTATTTTCTCTTTTCACATGGTAATAAATTATCAAAGGAGGCTCGTTGAGTTGCAATATATGCTCATAAATCCTTTTTATAGCTTGAATATCCAATTGAGTACCCTTTATGCATCTTCTGAATCACCTAGTTGGAGTTCCCAATGACCATAAGATGAGGAATTTTTAAAGTCGAAACCATTTCTAAGCCATGAAGGGGAGCCATCCACTCTGCTTCATTGTATGTTTTATTTCCAATCCCCCATGCGAAAGAATTGAGTGTTTTTCCTCCTGGATAAAAATTGACCCCTCCCGCACCTGCCACCCCTGGATAGTTCCCTTATGCCCACTAACAATGTGTCAATACATTGCATAGAGAAGGGGATCATGTAGTTTGAGTGCCAAATATCATGGAGGAAGACCGCTTCCATTCTTGTTTTGAATTCAAATTAGGTGTCCTTTCAAGCATGAGATCATTCCACAAAAACAAGCAAGATCTTAGGGTTTGCTAAGATCGTAACAACGTAGTCCAAAGATTCCAACGTTGTGGAGAAAAAGGCCACATGTTTTCTTGTGCATCAAATTGCAGAAGGAGATATCATCGAATCATTGGCGATCACGATTCGAAAAATAATGTGGATTGGTTCCACAAGTTTGCAGCTTTATTTATAGCCAAAATATTGAGAAGAAGCTAAATATTGAAATGGAAAATGACATGCAATCAATTGGAAATGACAGAGAAGGCATACCAGATGAGGAATATTGGTGAAAGTGGTTACACTAGTTCACTGAATGCATGAAGGAAATTTTGGAGCTTGGTTATTTTAAAAAACTAGACACCATTTACCCTATAAAGAGGTCTCTCACACCGCATGCTATGGGTGTGATCTCCAAAAAGAAGGGGTTTTTCCTGAATGTTGTAGCTCATTTTGTAATATTTGTATTTGAAAGGAAAAAAAAGGAGATTCTTCCACAAGTTTTCTTTGGGAAATGTATGAAGCTCTGCAATATTTTTATGAATTAGGAATCAAAATGAAAATATTATCGTTGCATCCATTTTATATATTCGATTGGATTCTATAAGATTGTTCTATACTCATGCAAATGGATGTAAATCAAATATAAATATTTTATGTATTTCCGTGTTTAATATTTCTTATTTGATTGTGTAAAGCGATTGCAAATATGATGCATAAACAATATATACAATATCAGTGTTAAATTCTTATTGCTTGACCTTGAAATATTAATGTGCTTATGATATTACTATTTATTCAATTTTTTAAGTAAACCAATTATTAAATCATTACTTTGTGCATCAGATCCCTTCAGAATTAAGCTATCAAGATAGGATTAAGTTAAACTAGTTAAAATAGTTTTGTTGTAGTTTCTTGCATTAGATTAGATTGCATTGCATTTAGATAAAAATTTCATTTAGGAAATTAGAACAATTTAAAAGATTAAGTCTCTTGTGAGAGAGAAACAGTTTCTCAAGTGGAAAAGGAGCCCACATACCCATCAGGGGTAGTTATACCAAATGACTAAGGATCTTCTTAGAACCTTGGATCATGTTATCCCTTTTACGTTGACGACCAATCAGATCGACCCGTCAACAAAACATAACATTATGGTGGTACTTGATGATATTTAATATGCTCAAGGGTTTTGGTCAGTATTGGACTGGATCCACTATTATTTGAATGTATCATGTCTATTATAGCATTATCAAGTCACCCTTTACCTATTGACTATTTGGCTTGAAAACCTTTCATCAATGAGAAATTATCCTTAAAAAATGCTATTTTGCTTGATACCTACGCCATTCCTTAAGAAATATGCAGGGCCACGTGCCTTACATTAAAGCAAAGTACAGGCTTTACAAAAGTTGCAAAAGCTATAAAAATCATATTAAATGCACACTCTTGAGTGGGATTTATGGGATTTGTACATCTAAAGACCATTCAATCCCATACCAACTGTCAAACCTAACTCTTGAGAAAATTTAACGAGACAAATTGTTGGAGAAGGATCACCACATGCTATTTAAGAACCCTTATGTTGGAGAATGAGAATCAATTATAACCTTGACATTTTTATGGTCCATCCCTTCCTCAGAAACCCTAGTTTCTAAGTTTTATTTTCTTGGCTTAGAGTTAGAATCCTAATATCCTTTGATTATCACATTCCCTCATACTTAGCTTTCATCTTTGAGCCAATTTTTTGTCATTGTCTTTTCCGTGGAAGTACTGCGATGGATCTACCCCCATCTTGGGAAATCTAGTAATTCGTGCAATAAGATCCACGTCGATGGGGATCTTTCTTTCAAGCCATAAATAACCATCGTGGAATCATACAAGCAATTTCTTGATGCATGCGTTCACCTCCGTTGATCACCCAAAGTGAGGCATGTGTATGATTGGCAGCTTAAGAAATCATAACTAAATCATATACACATGTATTTCCATATTAAATAAGCAAGAAGATGCAAGATAAACCAAAAACTTATCTTTATGAGCATCTTCCTTTAGCTCCATAGGTATCCCATATTGACTTCAGACAACTATGGAACCCACATGACCTTCCCCACCCAACATAAGGATGGTACATATTCTCTTCTACACAGTCCCTCGAGCGTACCCACCCCTTACAGTGCTATTTAGGGTGTGCATCGAATGGTAACTAAGTTTCTGCAAGCCTCGAATCACCTGTTCATGTAACAACGAATGTTTGGCCAGCATGCAGGCTAATCCACAACATCCAAATTCCCAATTCCAAGCCAATACACCGAATAGGTTTATTAGGCATCCCACAGGCCAGTATGCTAAGCTAGTGATTTCAAATACAAAGCTACAGGCATCTTAGATCACTCAGAAAAGATGGCACCCACATTACCTACCCCACCCAACACAAGGAATGCCCTCTTCTCTGTTGTTCAAGGCCCCTCCCCTCCAGTGCTATTCGGGGTGGGCATAGAAAGGTCCAACTACTATCCTTCGTGAGATTTCATCCTTCACCAGGTTTATCAAGCATACCTAAACCATTTCCAAGTTAGTTCTTTGACTGGGTTTATCAGGCAATAACAACCTCTTCACTTTCCTTCTTTAGTGTGCAGCACCAAAATGCATATGTTCAAGCTGTCAACATAGGATGGATAAGCAAGCTCATTAGTACTGCTGCTCTGAAATTGTAACATCTTTCACAATCATTCAGTATCAAATATTTAAACATCAGGAATGTGTCCATTCCTTTAAAGTGTAGTCAATATTGATAACCTTAACATAACTCAACACCATAAAGGTGTGCAACCCTCCCTGATGTGAGCCATGTAGGCTCTAGTCACACTGAGGCAACCTGGAATAATACTAATAGTAATAGTAATAAAATGTAACAGACTTTGCATATTAACCCTAATAATTAGACAAGTCTTTCTTAGCTAGGGTTTCAAAACACATCCATTTTGCAGCTGCATCTTTTCTTTATTTGCGAGGGATGGGGGATCCTTTCTCTGAGTCAACAGTCCCTCAGTTTTCCATCCCATCCTATTTCACGTTTCATATCCCACATATGCCATACTAGTATAATCTTTACCATCTCACTCACATGAGATATTATCACAAATTTAAATAAAATTTAAATCTACAACAATACATGTCCCATCTCATTGCCATGAGATATTCATTATAATAATTTCAATCTGAAATTACAATTTTGTCTTCTTCAGAAATTTAGTTTCATTCAACCATGAGTCCATGCTCATACTGGTTGGCCCCCGTAAGTGGCATCACTCTGTCTGTTAGGGTTTAGGCTTGCTTCCATAGCATAGACATCCACCTACAACATGTCCCTTTGACACAGTTCAGAATTAGCCAAACAACCATTAGTAATTGACTAGCAAAAATTCTAAATCTGAGATTTGTAAATCTACTTTCCTGTAACAATTATCAATTTTACAAATCTGAATTTACAAATCTGTTTCTAGAAATCTAGGGTTTGTTACCACAATGCAACCTTTCCCCACAATGTGTCCCTTTGACACCATTATGGATTAGACAAATAGTCATCAACATTTAGCAATAAATTCAAATCTAATTGTCTCATAACCAAGCAATGACATTATGAATTAAATTCAAACATGAATTTACAATTATGTCACCTACAGAATTTTATTTGAAGCCATGAAATTATTTCCATAACTTACATCAGAGGGTTTCAAATCTGAAGTCAACAATATGTTATGTTCCTAAATTTAATTTTGCAACCATGAGACCCTTCTCATGAGGTTTGGCTCTTGCACATGGTAAGTTCCAACCCTTCATTACGGTACATCTTATCCATGTTGCCATACACAAGGCATTTATGTCTGAGTTCTGAAACTTCAATCAGCCAAACACTTGTAATTTCTTCATGCACATAACATTTCCATCGCGTCCACAGTCATTGAAGTAATTTTCAGGATTACAACACTTACTAATTCAAGCACTTTCAGTGGTTAGCATTTCAATAATTCAGAAAAAACACATTAATTACTTCATGTGAACCATTATCATAATAAAATTGCAAGGTACAGTCACTTCATTTATACAATTTTAAATGAAACTTTAAACACTCATTACTTCATAGCTAGATCATTTATACAACTCTATCCTTCCATAAAGCATTCTTGCAGCTCATCAAGCATGCCTATCTTTTTCATGCACTCATACTCCTGCACTTATAGCAACTTATGAAATGATTCTAGAATATCATTAATTCATCATTTTATCCATGATTCAATTTGTAATGGAACATACATCACAACCATGCATTCATGCAATGAATCAAAACATGTGCACCCACTGCCATGCATGCACATTTATGACCTTTACACAAACTCTTCAAGTGCATTCACTCAATGCATACCCATAAGCTTCACAAAATATTTTAATGCATATTCACAAGATTCACAAAATATTTTAATGCACCTTCATTCAATGTCACCTTGCATTGATTCATGCATACTACACTATCATGTCATGCATTCTACCATTCAAACATATTATGGCCTAACTAGGGTTATCTCATATAGCATGCACTACCATAGAACTACCATAACAGGACTATAAGTACTTACTGTCCCTAGTCATTAAACTCATAGCCAACATACACATGGAATTATATATTTGTATATGAATGCATTCTAACCTTTAAACAATTACATGGCATGAGGCTCCTTGCCCCATTACCCATTCCTCACCATATCATGGTGGCATGGCATTCACACAATGCATTCAACCATACATGCATAAAATTCTAAGATTACAAAATATGGTTCAAGGGATCCTCACCCAATTCCATTTCAACACTTGTACAATTAGCATAAGTAAAATATACCTGCATGGTTCTCATTAGCATCATTTATGTTACCTAATCAACTTGGCTTCTTACCAAGGACTACACATTCCTTCTACCAATGCTCATGATCATAGGTTCGATACACCAACCTTTCTCCATAAGGTTGTTGGTCACATGCAACAGTATCATCAACATCTTCAACCATGTTTCAACCACAAAACAACTGTTATTAGTAGCTCATTACTGATGTAAACTTCACCAACTTTACCAAAATGCAACTTCATGTACATGCACTATTCCATAGCTAGCAGTATGTCCACTAGTACTCATTTACTTCATGCATCTACTCTCTTGTGTTCTCAACATTCCTATGTCATCAATTTCTTTGTAGAAAGCTCACAAAATAGAAATACAAGAGAAATATAGGGGTTAAGGAATTTTCCTTTCAAAATTCTCATCATAGCATGGAATTCTTCTTCCATGTCATATCTGGTCCAATTGTATAGCCTTGTCAGCCTTCTGTAGTTTCAATTTCTCACCGCAATAGCTATTACTGCATCAGGTTCTTATGCACGTAAACTCATGATTTGGCCCCAAAGCATCCCCAGTGTTGTAACTGAAGCTCTTATACCACTTTGTCACATTCCCCGTCCTCCCTGGTGGCCTTCAGAGGCCTTGGGAGACCCTCTGGTACATTTGTTTTCTCCAATTTCTTCCAATTCCACACATAGCCACAATGGGATCGGGTCCACAATCCCCATTGTGATTCTCAATCCACCCTTCTACATTATGCAGTCCACATGCAGAACTCGGAAAGAGGATTTCCAAAACCAATTCAAATTTGAAACCGCGCTTCTGACTCCCACAATCCGCACTGCGGGAGTCGAAATTCGGAAGCCATTTCCAGCCTCGAAAATCAGTCCATCTGAATTCCGTAGTTCCTCAATCCGCAATCCGCATGTGGAACTCAGAATTCGGATTCCTCCAATCTGATGACAATTGCTTACCGCAACTCACATTCTGCATTCTGCATTATGGGTGCGGGAATGCGGAATTTCCATTCCAACTCCGGGGATATTTTACCTTCTGTAATTCGCATTCTGCATTCCGCATTGCAGATTCAAAAATGTGGAAGTCCAATTCTCCATTCCGGGAAAATTTATCTCCTGCAATCCGCAACCCGCATCGCCGATTCGAAAATGCAGAAATCCAATATGCCATTCTTATGGAAGTTTTCCTTCTAACATCTACAATCCGCAATCCGCATTGCGGATGCGGAAAGGCCAGGACCACACATCCCTGCTCCAGCAAGCTTCTAGGGCGAACTTGTGGGGGTCATAGCTCCCTCATCCTTCGTCCAAATTGGACAAGGACAACACCATTGGAAATATCTTGGAGATCTCTATCCAATGGTGCAATCCCCACCCCATCTGAGCACTCCAACCTTGCCATTTTTCCAACTGGAACTCTGGCCATAATATCCCCTATGTGCCTTTTCTCTTCTACCATAGGCTCTGCTCCACTTCTGCTAAGTCTTCCCTCCTTCATCTGATCCACATGGGTGCTTGTTCTTCTCCAAGTCTAGGATAGAATGTCCTGCACATTTTCTAGACTTAGCCCAATTCCTCAAAGGACAATTCAAAAGTGATATAAAGGGTTTTTCTAATAGGCATAAACATGCTCCATGAACACAAGGAATGAAACATGATTCATACAAATAGAATGGCATACATGCGCATATCCTCTCCTAGAAAACATAGAGGGTTTAGTTCCATTCTTCAAACATAGAGGGTTTAGTTCCATTCTTCAAACATAATCACATCTATGTACCAATCTAAGGACATAATGTGAGGTGCAAGACACATGTAATTAGCACACATAGGATTAGAGGTTAGCCCTATTAACACACACACACATCTACCAACCATGACACCATTACTAGTTAGATTAGTGCAGAAATGAGATGACAACATACACACAGACCTAATACAATGCATAGGCATATAGTTCTCTTCATCCATGGACCATCCGCATAAGAAAATAGATGCATGCATATCTAAACAAGTACTATGATACCAAATCTATTCAACACCTCTATAAACTACAGGCTGCAAGATTATTCCTACATTACACTCAAGCAATGATGAAGCATTCAAACATGCATTCCACTTCCTATTCATCATCATAAATAGTTTTCTATTGATCCATTTCCATGTAGTCATTCAATCATTGACTTGAACATAATAAGCATATATAACACATGAAGTATCATCATTTAAACACCATAAGGAAGACTTATCTGTGGAATGAAGTTGCCCCAGGCAACTGGCTAAGTGAGGACAACTTTCCACCCAAACTTAGGTCTCTATCCAACCTATACTCTTTCAGCTGTGAGAACACCCCCGAGTTGGGTTGTGTATCCACCAAGGAGGGCTAATGGGCTCTCTCATAGTCAAAGTTCCATCCCAATGGTAAGCCCACATATGGTTGGGTTTACCAAGCACACAAAGAAACAGGGAGGGTGTTGCTAAGCTAGTGAGCTCACCCATAGAGCTACAGGCATATCAACAACTAAACCAACATGGCACCCTCATCACCTACCTCACCCAACACCAGGAAGTCCCTTTTTCTCTACTGCACAGTTCCTCAAGGCCCCTTCCCTTCAATGATCCTTAGGGTGGCATAGAAGGGTCCCATCTATTGGTTCCATGAGACTTTTACCCTCATTGATCTTATTGTTGAATATTGTAACTTCTAAGAATATTATATTTGTACATTATTATTCCGGAGATGTTTCATCCCTCCAAGGTAACCCTATTATGTATCCGGAGATGATTATTCCTCCGATGGTTTGTGGTAACTAGGGTTATTAGACCCACCATGTGGGGGTCGGCCCTGATATTATATTTTAGGGGTTATTAGACTTCTCTAGGAGAGGTCGGCCCCATTAGGGATTTTGGTCAGTCGAGAACTAATATAAATAGAGGAGGTGAGCTCCTCATTAGATACACTTACACAACTCAGAAAAGTAGCGCACTTGTCTGGGAGATCTGTTCAGGAGATAGAGAAGGAAGTCAAGTCTTGGAGCACATCTTGTATTTTGGTTGATCATCTTATTGAGGAAAGCTTTGCTGGGTTTTCTACCCCATGAGGGTTTCCCAGGGTAAATTCTGTGTCCATCTTGTGATTATGTTTCTTTCAGTGATCTTGCTAGTTTATTTGGTTTAATCTTAACATGGTATCAGAGCTAGCCTGAATAGAACATCTTTCACAAGGTAAGAATATCTCTCTCTCTCTCTCTCTCCGGTGAAAATTAGGGTTTCTGCAAAAAGTTGGTATTGTTGAAATTAGATTACATGGCTGGATAGCCCTTGTCAAAACCAATCTTTTGAGCCCTAGATAGAACTTTTTGGTTGGGTAGAACTCCGGGAAAGTCAAACCCTAGTTTTGCCAAAAGTGTGATAAACCAGAAATTGGTTTCTACAAAAAGTTGGTATTATTGAATTCTGATTACATGGCTGGATATTCCTTGTCAAAACCAATCTTTTGAGCCTTAGATCGAATTTTTTGGTTGGGTAGAACTCCGGGAAAGTCAAACCCTAGTTTTACCTAAAGTGCGATAAACCAGAAATTTCTGTTGCAGATTCGGAAAAGTGAAAAGTTAAAGTTTCCGGGTAACTACTCTACCTCTTATCTCTTGGACTCCCCCAAGAGAAGATGGCTCCAAACACTAAGCTTGAAGACAAGCTAGAAGGCATAGAAAATTTCCGAGCATGGAAATACAGAATTGGTCTCATTCTTGAAGAAAATGACCTTGCTCATTATATCAAGGATGAAGTTGCAGAACCTGAAGGAGATGAAGCCAAAGAGAAGCATAGGAAGGATTTGATTAGGGCAAAGAGAATCATAGTTGATTCTATTAAAGACCACTTGATTCCCCAAGTGGCTTCCAAGAAGACTCCAAAGGAAATGTATGATGCCCTAGGAAGGATGTATGAAGGAAAGAACATCAATAGGAAGATGAACCTAAGAACTCAGCTAAAGAGTACCAAGATACACAAAGGAGAATCCATTCAAGACTACTTCTCAAGGATATCCCAAATCAAGGAGCAACTAGATTCCATTGGTGATACTCTTGATGAAGATGAACTTGTGATGACAGCTCTAAATGGTCTCACTAGACCTTGGGAATCATTCATACAAACTATGTGTGCCAGAAAAGAAAGTATGAAGTTTGATGTAGTTTGGGAGGATTGTGTACAAGAAGAGGCTAGGGTTGCAAACCGAGAAGCCTTGCTCAAAGAAGATGACCAAGCCTTGGCCACCCACACCAAGAGAAGAAGGAATCAATCCTACTCCAAAAAGAATAATCACAAGGAGTCTCATCCTCCTCATAGATTTCAAAAGAAAAGAGGAACTATTCAAAGAAGAGATTACTCCTCTTTCCGATGTTTTTCTTGTCACAAAATAGGACACCTTGCTAGAGATTGCCCTCTAAAGAAGAAAAAGGGTTCTCATTACAAAATACATCAAGCACATCTTGAAGAAGATGATAGTGAAGAAGAAGTAGAAGAGGAAGAAAGGCCTCACAATAAAAGACCTAGAAGTGAAGAAGAAGAAGAAGAAAGGACCTTCTTCAAAAGAAGATCTAGGAGAAATGAAGAAGAAGATGCAGAAGAATATGTTCTTTTCTCCGCACTCTCTGGATCTATAACTCCTAGAGAAGATACATGGCTTATTGACAGTGGTGCTTCAAAGCACATGACAGGTCAGAAAAAGACTCTCTCAAGTCTTGAAGAAAAGACTTCTCCACAAAAGGTATCTCTAGGAGATGATTTTCAATATCCCATCAAGGGAATTGGTGAAGCAAGCTACAAGCTTGATTCTGGTACCTCCATGAAAATGAAAGAAATATTGTATGTACCAGGATTGAAGAAGAACTTGTTATCCATCTCAGCATTGGATAAGAAAGGCTATAGGGTTGCATTCATTGATGGACAAGTCTTAGTGTGGTCCAAAGGAAAATCTATCAAGGATGCAATTATCATTGGTGAAGAAGAAGGAGTTTTATACAAACTTAAGGGCCTTCCAGAAGCAGCTCTTGTTCATGAAACCATTAGCCCAAATGAACTATGGCATAGGAGACTTGCTCACATTAACTACAAGGCACTACCTTATGTAAGCAAGGTAGTTATAGGTTTACCAGACTTAAAGATTAATCATGATGGCACATGCAAAGAATGTGCAAAAGGGAAGAATGTCAAGAACCCATTTCCCAGGAGTGAAACAAAGACTAAAAGTACCCTTTGGATATTCTTTCTAAAAGGTAAGAATGAAGTCTTTGGAAAATTCAAAGAGTTTAAGGCCTTAATAGAAAATCTCTCAGAAAAGAAAATCAAGATTCTCAGAACAGATAATGGCGGAGAATATACTTCAAAGGAATTTGAAGACTTTTGTAAAGAAGCTGGAATCAGGAGGGAACTAACAACTCCCTACAATCCCCAACAAAATGGGGTTGCTGAAAGAAAGAATAGAACTATCATGGAAGCTGTAAAGACTATGATACATGATCAAGATCTTCCCATGTATCTATGGGCTGAAGCAGCCAGGACAGCTGTCTATGTACAAAATAGACTTTCTCATAGTGCTCTTGAATTTAAGACTCCAGAAGAAGTGTTCACAGGAAAGAAGCCTGAGGTAAGTCATCTCAAAATATTTGGATGTCCTGTGTATATTCACATTACAAAAGAAAAGAGAACCAAGTTGGATCCTTCTGGTAAGAAAGGAATATTTGTTGGATATTGTGAAACATCCAAAGCTTTTAGAATTTACATACCTGGTTTTCATCATATGGAGATAAGTAGAGATGTAACTTTTGATAAAGAAGCAGCTATCAAGAAATCTAGGAAGTGCCAACTTGAAGAAATCTATGAAGAAGATTCACCTCCTTGAATTACAAAAGCTGTACCCATCCCTGAAGATGATACACCAGAATACCATGACATGATAGAACCTCAAGAACCCCCCATTTCAAATCTATCTAGAAAAAGAAGACCAGCATGGGCTAGAGATATTATTCAAGGAGCTGAAAAATATGGAGCTCCTGAAGGTTCCACTAGATAAAGGAAGAAACCCAAGTTTGTATCCAACTATGTGGCCTTAATGTGTGATCTTGTGGATCATCAACCCACCAGCTATGAGGAGGCAGCTCAAGGAAAAGAGTGGGTAGAAGCTATGACAGAAGAATACCAGTCAATAATGAAAAATGATGTTTGGGATATAGTTCCCAAACCAAAGGATAAAAGTGTGGTTTCTTCCAAATGGATATTCAAGATAAAACATGCTGCAGATGGTAGCATTGAAAAATATAAGGCAAGATTTGTAGCCAGAGGTTTCTCTCAAAAGGAGGGAATAGACTATGAAGAAACATTTGCACCAGTTGCTAGGTACACATCAATTAGAACCATCATGTCTCTTGGATCTATGATGAAGTGGAAATTACACCAGATGGATGTTAAAACAGCCTTCCTGAATGGTGTCATAGAAGAAGAAGTGTACATAGAACAACCACAAGGATTTGAGGTTAAAGATAGAAGAACTCATGTATGCAAGCTGAAAAAGGCTTTGTATGGATTGAAGCAAGCTCCCAGAGCTTGGTACGGAAGGATTGACAGTTTCTTAACAGGTATGGGCTTTACCAAGAGTAAAGCTGATCCAAACCTTTATCTCAAAATCATGGATGATGAACCTGTTAAATTACTATTGTATGTGGATGATCTATTTCTAACAGGAAATGAGAACCAAATTATCGAATGTAAGAAGAAGCTTTCTTCAGAATTTGAAATGAAGGATCTAGGATTAATGCACTACTTCTTAGGTCTAGAAGTATGGAAAGAACCAAAAGGAATCTTTTTAAATCAAGGTAAGTATGCTGTGAAGATTTTGAAAAGATTTGATATGTTGGAGTGTAAGGCCATGGCTACTCCCATGGACTCCAACTTGAAATTATTAGTTGATGACTCATCAAAATTAGTGGATGTAACTCTATATAGACAAATCATTGGGTCATTGATGTATTTGACAAATACCAGACCAGATATATGCTTTGCTGTAAATACTCTGAGTCAATATCTAGTAGAACCAAGGAAGGTTCACCTAATAGCTGCAAAGCATGTAATGAGGTATCTAAAAGGTACATTAGATTTTGGTCTTTACTACCTTGGAAATCATGAACTTAGATTACATGGTTATTCAGATTCCGATTGGGCAGGAAGTGTTTCAGACAGGAAGAGTACATCAGGTGGATGTTATGGACTTGGATCTTCCATGATCTCTTAGTTCAGCAAGAAACAATCCAGTGTGGCTCTCAGTACTGCTGAAGCAGAATATATAGCTGCCTGCTCTGCTAGCTGTGAAGCAGTATGGCTTCGGAAACTACTATCTGGAGTATTTGACTTAGAATTGGATCCTACTGTGATTATGTGCGACAATCAAAGTTGTATCAAGATGACAGAAAATCCTGTATTTCACGAAAAGTAAAAACACATAGAGATCCGATACTTTTACAAACGAGATATGGTGCAAAGAGGAGCTATTAAGCTCGAGTATGTGAGCACTGAGGATCAAATTGCTGATATTTTTACCAAACCTTTGTCTCGAGTGAAATTTGAATACTTCCGAGACAAACTTGGTGTGGTTCAAAAGGACCCTCCTCGAAAGGGGGAGTAGTGTGGTCACTAATGATGAGATTGCCTCATCGACAGCAAGGTCAATGATGTGGATACCTGTTTTAGATACTTAGACTTAGGACTCTTATACTTAGAATACTTATTTTCTCTCACTTACTTTTACTTTATATGTTTTATTGATGTATTGATGAGGATACATGTTTTATTGATCTATCAGTGAGGATACATGTCTTATTGATGTATTGATGAGGATACATGTTTTATTGATGTATCGGTGAGGATACATGTCTTATTGATGTATTGATGAGGATACATGGTTTATTGATGTATTGATGAGGATACATGGTTTATTGATGTATTGGTGAGGATACATGTTTTATTGATGTATCGGTGAGGATACATGTCTTATTGATGTATTGATGAGGATACATGGTTTATTGATGTATTGATGAGGATACATGTCTTATTGATGTATTGATGAGGATACATGATTTATTGATGTATTGATGAGGATACATGTTTTATTGATGTATCGGTGAGGATACATGTCTTATTGATGTATTGATGAGGATACATGATTTATTGATGTATTGATGAGGATACATGTTTTATTGATGTATTGATAAGAATACATGTTTTGATGACATCTATATTAATAAGGATATAGATGGAGATTGTATCATCCATGGACTTTGGTCCCTTGAATTGATCCGTAGACGTATGGTCTCCGAGAATGAAGTTCTTACTGGACAGATGGGGATTGTATCATCCCTGGACTTTGGTCCCTTGAATTGATCCGTAGATGTATGGTCTCCGAGAATGAAGTCCTTAGTGGACAAATGGGGATTGTATCATCCATGGACTTTGGTCCCTTGAATTGATCCGTAGATGTATGGTCTCCGAGAATGAAGTCCTTAGTGGACAGATGGGGATTGTATCATCCCTGGACTTTGGTCCCTTGAATTGATCCGTAGACGTATGGTCTCGGAGAATGAAGTCCTTAGTGGACAGATGGGGATTGTATCATCCCTGGACTTTGGTCCCTTGAATTGATCCGTAGATGTATGGTCTCCGAGAATGAATTCCTTAGTGGACAGATGGGGATTGTATCATCCCTGGACTTTGGTCCCTGAATTGATCCGTAGACGTATGGTCTCCAAGAATGAAGCCCAAATTGGACTGATGGGGATTGCATCATCCCGAAACCACTGGTTCAAAATGTACATGATGGGGATTGCATCATCCCGAAACCACTGGTTCAAAATGTACGTGATGGGGATTGCATCATCCCGGAACCACTAGTTCAAAATGTACGTGATGGGGATTGCATCATCCCGGAACCACTAGTTCAAAATGTACATGATGGGGATTGTATCATCCCTGGACTTTGGTCCCTGAATTGATCCGTAGACATATGTCTTCGAGAAAGTGGTCCTTAGATTTTTTCTAAGTTGACGAGTGGACTGTATCATCCCTAGACATGTTATGGTGTCTTAAATGATGATATGTATACTTGTATTGGTATGGATACTTGTATTGATGACGTGTATACTTGTATTGGTATGGATACTTGTATTGATGACGTGTATACTTGTATTGGTATGGATACTTGTATTGATGATGTGTATACTTGTATTGGTATGGATACTTGTATTGATGATGTGTATACTTGTATTGGTATGGATACTTGTATTGATGATGTGTATACTTGTATTGGTATGGATACTTGTATTAATGATGTGCTAATGATGTTGATGATTGTGTGATGATGATGTTGATGATCGTGTGATGACGATGCTGACGATCGTGTGATGACGATGCTGATGATCGTGTGATGACGATGTTGATGATCGTGTGATGACGATGCTGATGATCATGTGATGACAATGCTGATGATCGTGGGATCACGATGCTGACAATCGTGTGATGACGATGTTGATGATCGTGTAATGACGATGCTGACGATGTTGATGATCGTGTGATGACGATGCTGACGATCGTGTGCTGACGATGTTGATGATCGTGTGATGATGATGTTGATGTTCCAATAACTGGTTGAGTTACTGATGATGATGAATTGAAGAAATCTTCCGATGATTTATAGATGTATCATGTATGATGTAGTCGATGACACCTTGGTCCTGCAGACGTTGCTATAATATCCTTCTCGTTAAGGGGGAGTGTTGAATATTGTAACTTCTAAGAATATTATATTTGTACATTATTATTCTGGAGATGTTTCATCCCTCTGAGGTAACCCTATTATGTATCCGGAGATGATTATTCCTCCGATGGTTTGTGGTAACTAGGGTTATTAGACCCACCATGTGGGGGTCGGCCCTAATATTATATTTTAGGGGTTATTAGACTTCTCCAGGAGAGATCGGCCCCATTAGGGATTTTGGTCAGTCGGGAACTAATATAAATAGAGGAGGTGAGCTCCTCATTAGATACACTTACACAACTCAGAAAAGTAGCGCACTTGTCTGGGAGGTTTATTCAAGAGATAGAGAAGGAAGTCAAGTCTTGGAGCACATCTTGTATTTTGGTTGATCATCTTATTGAGGAAAGCTTTGCTGGGTTTTCTACCCCTTGAGGGTTTCCCAGGGTAAATTATGTGTCCATCTTGTGATTATGTTTCTTTCAGTGATCTTTCTAGTTTATTTGGTTTAATCTTAACACTTATCAAGCAGATCCAACCCTAGGTTAACCTTCTTGTCTGTTATCCAAGCTAATTCTTCACAAGGCCGCGGCCTAAGTTATGCTTCGAAAATTCAGTCTTCTATAGTCGATCTAAGGGTTCTCATGGATTCTTTAGGCCGTTCGAGCTCTGCAATTTATCCCACAAACCGATCTATGGCTATCCCAACTGGTTTCATTCTTGCACAGGGTTTCCTTGGGTGTTCCCGGCTCAGCACATTCGGATTACATAGGAAATCACGATTTTCACTTTTTTTCTCCACGGCCAGCTCTGCAGATGTGTGAATGACTTGGGGTGTGGTCAATCCATGGTTAGAAAAAAGGGATGAGCAAATTCCTAGGTGTGGAGTGGCTTTAGGAACAAGCAAGACACAGGGCCATACCCTTCATATGGATTTGTAGGTTTCCCATACTCCATCGAATTCATGGTTCCGGTTTTCTCAACCACCCTCTTATAGTTGCATTAATGTTAGCATGGTGAGTCTCACAATTCGACAAGTGGCAGCATGGATACCAATCCCATAACCCCCTCACCTCTCCTTAGTGAATACACATGGACCCTTCTCATTGGTTGCCTCCTTATCCAGCTTCTTGGCTATTTTATTGCAATAATTAAAAATTACATCATTTACAATTATCTCATGTCTTAACAACACATGGATTATCAAACTGTCCAATATTTTCCTATGCAAACGAATCTGAACGTCCACTAGTGGGGCCTTGTCCTTGAGCCCACACTAGGGAAAACAAACACGTTGAAATTATACATTATTTACATTGAAGCCAATAAACCCTAAGGGTCAAAATAACGATATTACAAATCCTGATCGTTGTAATCCTAATGCCCATTGCAGTGGTTCCCTCGTGATTGGGCCTCCATCTTCATGGAATTTGTCGATAAATGTAAATTGGGTGCACTCCGGATATGCTATAATGGCGTGGTCATTGTATTGCAGCGTATGCAGCCGCTACAACACTCCTTCAGTGATGTGGACACCTTTCGATGTCGCTGGTTATACAATGGTGTACTTGGAATTATTCCCAAGTCTTACCGATGGATCCCCTTCTCTATTTGATGGCACGTAGCCTGAAATGTTCACTGCGATCGGATCGTGCTGCCTCCTGGACCTTCCTCTTGTTGTTGTTGTCTCTTTTCGTGCGGCTCCTGAAGTGCTCGGTTCTCCTCCTGTGGCTGCCAATCGTGTCGAGTTGCGGGTAGTATTTTATCTTCTTTGTGTATCTACCATCCGGTTGGAACTTCTTTTCATCCAGAATATCCGAGTTGGTGTGGATGCAATATTTGTTTGTTCTTCCATGATTGGTTCCATCACCTAGGGTGGATCCTTTGTACTAGTGTTGGATATCACGTGGGCCATCGTAACTCTTTGACTACAAATTTTCTTATCTTCTCTCTTTGTTTTCTACAATGCTCTTCACCTTCAACACTCAAAATGCGCAATGGGTCGGAATGTTTCTCTGTGCATCCTTTTATACCCATCGAATCGATTTGGATAATGATTACACAAATATGTCATCGATTTACCCAATCTGGTGCAATGATGCGGTATTAAATGCATCTTGGTCCACTTGCATCGTCGTTCGTCATGTCTTAACTTCTTCATTTATTTCCCTATATGACCGGGTCGCTCTTCGTTGGTGTCAATAGGTCCCGAACCGCATTGTTTTTTCGCCAGGAATATGTATTCCAACTTTGTCACAGTTCCAGCAACAACCGTATGAAATCAAACCTTGTTTTCGTTTCATCGACAGCCTCCCGAACTATGTGTTGTACTTATTTCATCTCTTTTTTTCAAGTCGACCTATTATCTTCCTCAATCAAGGTGCACTGGGCTATCCCGATAGGGATTTAGCCGGCTCCCATTCAGTAAGTTCATCAAAAGTGTTCCATCCAACTTTTGTAATTGAACTGCACCTCCGTCAGTAATGAAATTTATGACATATGGAACAAGCCAATGCATTTGGAGCTTACCTGGGTGTTTTGCGAACTTGATGTCCTATAGAATAACAATGTCTCTGCACTGAAAGTGATTCTACTTTACATGGCGATCATTCCATTCCTTCTGTCAATATTTTTCCAATTGTTGCTGAAATCCCACAATGAAGCGATATTCTTCCAGTTGTAGCAACTGCGCCAATATTTATTCAATCACGTTGTCGTCGCTCATTCCTGTCTTTGCTGCTATGCGTAGACTGGGGACAATGTACTCCATAGGCATGACTGTTTCTTGTCCATATACCAGCTTGAAGGGGGTGTAGCCTGTCAATATTTTGTTCATTGTTCTATAGGCCCATAATACCACATGAATCTTCAATCCTCGGTCATCACGGTTTGTATTGCATACCTTAGTGAGTGCATGATCTAGAATTTTGTTCAGCGCTTCAACTGCTCCATTCGCCTATGGGTGGTATGGGGTACTTCTTCTATGATAAATCTAAAACTCCTCAATCATTGCTTTGATGGTTTGATTTACAAAATGCGTACCTTGGTCTCTCATCAATATTTTTGGACACCCAAACCTGGTGACCACATTGTCAAAAATAAATCTTGCTACTATCACAGTTGTACAATCCTTCACTGGTGCTGCTTATGCCCATCTTGTTAGGTATTCTGTCGCAGTAATGATGTACCTCGCACCCTTCCTCTTCCCTAGTGGGTTAATGGGTCCCACAGAGTCTAGTGCCCATTTGTCAAAAGGTTGTAATGTCAACTGGGGCACTAATGGCATCTCATCCCGTCGCGATGGTTTCCCCATCCTTTGACATACGTCGCAAATATTGGAGTAATTGACTGCATCACCATGCAATGCTGGCCACCATAAGACAACTCTAAGTATCTTTCTGGCGGTTGCGCGCCCTCCATAATTCCCTCCTGCGATCCCACCATGAGCTTCAACCAACACTCTTTCTTTCTCATGCGGAAGGACATATCGACACGGAATTTCATTTGGTCCCATCTTGTATAATTGTCCCACGATCAATTGGAAGTCAATAACTATAACGACTAATTACTTCTTCTGATTAGTGGTGAACATTTCAGGTGCTATTCCCATGGTCAAAAACTGAACAATCTATTCGTGATGGTCATCGATCATTTCAATGCGGAATAACTTTGCATTGGGTAGAGCCTCGTCGATGCTACTTGGTTCCTTGCGGGCCCGATTCAATCCTCGACAGATGGTCAGGTCCTGCATTCAATCGTCCAGGATTCACGATTATTTCGAAGTCAAATTCCTTAAAAAAAAACAACCACATATAGATCCCCTCCCCCCCAACACAAGCTTGTTGAGCAAGTACTTCAGTGCTCAGTGGTCAGTAAACATCTTGAAGTGTGCTCCCAACACATAATGTCAGAATTTGTGTAGTGCATATATTATCGCCATGCCTTCTATTTCTGTCGTTGCATAATTTTTCTCTATGGTCGACAACTTCTGTCTAGCAAACGCGATAGGATGGTCGATCAACCCTTCTCCAGGATAGGCCAATATCACCCCCAGCGCGACTGACGAAGCGTCTATGTGGACATGGAATTATTTATTCTAGTCGAGGAAGGCTAATATTGGTGTTGCAACCATCTTTTCCCTTAATATGTTGACGCTCTTTTGACACTCACCGTTCCATTCAAACTTCGCATCTTTCTTCAATAGCTTCTCCATAGGAACAGTAATCGATGCATACCCCTTTATGAACTTTCTATAATATCCTGTATGGCCCAACATGGCCCTCAGATTCTTTACTATCGTAGGTGCTGGTAAGTTGACAATGATTGCGATCTTGGATGGGTCGACCAACATACCTTCCTTACAGACAATATGTCCCAAAAAAATACCAAATGGTGAACAACAGATACACTTCTTTAAATTCATAGAGATATGATGTTGTCGACATCTTTCAAGCATCATCCTGAGGCTCTCAGCATGGTATTTAACCAATCCATACACATTCCAATCATCCATATACACTGCCAAGAACTTGTGAATAAAATCTTTGAAAGCAGTGAAAACTAATCTTTAGAAATTTGTAGGGGCATTCTTGAGATCGAATGGCATTACTGTGTACTGATAGCAACCCCACTCTATTACAAAGGTGGTTTTTGGTCGATCTTCTTTCACAATCTTGATATGGTGATATCCCGAGAACCCATCTGTGAATGAATATACTTCATTTCCTCCGACACCTTCAAGTACTTTGTCGGTAAATGGCATGGGGAATGGATCATGAAGGAATGCATCATTCAACTTCCCTAAGTCGTCACAGATCTGGATTTCGCCAGTCTTCTTGTCCTAGAAGACCATTGGGCTTATCCATTCTGAATCCTCGAGAGGATCGATGATCCCTATGTCCAACATCCGCTCTATCTCAGCCTTCACTCGTTCTTTGTATCTGGGATTCAATCTATATGGTCACTGAATCACTGGCTTGGCATCGGTTTTAAGGGAGATCTTCATCTCACCCAGGTCCCCGAAAATGGCCTTCATCTCAGAAAACTTCGTCAGGAAAAGATCTTGAAATTCATGCAATAATTTGGTGACCTTCCTAATTTTTGTGTCATCCCAATAGTCTCCAATACTGGAAAACTTTGGATTCTCCAATGTCCCAATATTTACTTTCTTAATTTTCAATGGTTTCTCGAATCTGTCGAATGGCATGTATGGTGCTTCAACGTTGCAAATTCCTTATGATTATGGGACATAGACAGCTCTAGGATCTTCGTCGTCGTCAGGTCCTCCCTAAATGTTGTAACATTCCATCATCATCTTTGGTGTTTCATTCCATTGCTGTCCCATGAGTCTTTCAGTCGGAACTGTCTCAAATATGTTTTCGAGGATTACCTGCAACACGCCATCAATTAGAGGATTCTCATTGGTGAAACTGAACATGCGACTGAATATAATGGTTATATCCTCCCACATGGTTGTTCCTCATCTCATCTCTATTGGGATGTACCAACTCCGTGGCACTTCATCTAACATGTGGATGAATGCATGAACCCATTCTTGCTTTGGGATCACCCCCCATATAGCCTGACATTTTCCTAGATGATCCCTTGGATTCGTCCTTCCATCATACTTCTTTCCTTGGTAGAATTCATTTTCCCCAAATATTACTTCCATTAGTCATCGACATTGTTTCCAGTTCATTATTGATGACTTGTGTGCACCCCACCACCTCGTTGGAGTGGCACTTAGTTCTTTATCTAACGCTAGCAGGCATTGTGGGTGTGATACTTTGTCTTCAAAATCAATGACAAAGATTGCCAAGTTAGGTAGTCCTTCATATGTCAGCATATCACATACTTCTGTCGTGACCCATCTTAGTGATTGAGTGATCCGTGCACACTTTATGAATGATACCTCATGGAACCGATTTTCCCAATTCTCTAGAGCCTTGTTAGAGTCTGATGATGCCGAACTGATACTTCACCACCCCAATTCTCCATTGGCGGTGGGATTGACGTAATATCCTGAGATATTATAGATATTTTCCCATCCTCTGGTGAGCTTGTCTCTCATTGGTTCAACATATCTATGTCCTTCAATTGGATCAAGTGTAGAAATGACCCTCATGTCACGGCTCTTGAAAGACATCGTTCTCTTCTTGAAATTGATAACTGCCTAATTTTCCATCGCCCAATCTATCCCCAACATCACTGGATATGGACTAGCTTGATCAATTATCTCTATGACATCAAAATCTGCACATGTCTTCAATCCTTCTACCTCGACTAGTAGGTGAGGCAACCGACCAATTGGTGTAACCTTGATCTGATTTGATAAATGGAGCTACACAGGGGACCATACCAGCTGCAGTTTCCTCATTGATTCCCATGTTTTTTGTTAGGATATTCACATCGGATCCTAGATCTAGAATGGTGGAATCCATATCATATGCACCGATCTGGGAATTCATCCGCATATCCCTTCCAATTTTCTTCCTATACAAGCAATTGAATGCGCAATCTTGTCAACCCTCTTCCGGTTGATGCAAGAAGTGAGCTATCTCTACTAATGCTTCTTGATCCTTTGCTAATGTTAGACAAATTTCTAAAAAAAAATTTGAAGTATTGATCTTTCCTGGTGACTTATGTGACATTGTTGGGTCAAAAATATGTGGCATCCCATAGACAGGTTCTTTGCGGACAACAAGTTTCGATTGAACATTATTCTTTATCAGTGCATCTCATGCTTCCCAAAAAGTTTCTTTATCTGCTTCGATGTCAAATCATACTTGTTTCTGGATCAGGGGCCAGACATTTGGCGGTAGCCTATCTTCTCCTGTCGCAACTCCTCCTCCGATCACTACTGTGACATTTACTGTTTGACTTCTTATCTAAGCTGAGATCTTCTGCACGTTTTGAGCTAGATTCGGGTTCGGGTTCAGTTGTGGTTGTGGTGCATTCTTAGTCTGCCACTTTGTGATTAATTGAGGACAATCTTCGACAGTGTGATTAGCTGTGCTGCAATAGGTACACTACGAAGTAACATTTGAGAAATCCCTTGATAGTGTCCGATATTCCCACAATTATAGCATGTGATCAGTCCTCGAACTCAACCAAAGGTTCCTCCATGACCAAAACCTCTGCCATGAACACCGCGATATCCTCCTCTCAGTCCTCCTCATTGCGGGTTGAAGTGTGACTGATTGTACTATGGCAGATTCTACTATGGATTATTATACTGCAGTTGATTATACCACGACTGACTATACTGTGGCTGATTATATAACCTCGGTTGTGTTGGATGTTGCTCATCTCCCTTCATGAATTAAGTATCAGCATTCCTTTCTTGAAGAAATCCATATGCTTAACAATATTTCTCATCATGTCCGACAAATCGACATCAGTTACAATATATTTTAGCTGGATTTGACAAAACCTTCTGCAAAGACACACATTCCTCTGAGCGATGTCCTTTTGTCTAGAAAACTATGCACCAGGGAATTCTTGCTTGACTAAGCGGATTGGGCACACCAAACTGTAGATATTCATAGAATTTAGGACAATGATCTTTATGATGCCCTTTGGACTTGCATCGACTACACCATACCTCTTTGCAAACTTCCTTCCCTTTTTTAATCTCCTACAGCTAAATAGTTAAGTTTGCTAGCTGCGAGTGGATATGGCTCATGCAAATAGTTGTTTCACCAATCGACGAAGCTTCAAGCTTCATCGTGATTTCCAACACCTTCGCCTGAGTTAAGATATTTTGCTTCATCAGCGGAATCCGTATGTGCGGTATCAACCCTGCAATAAACCATTCCTTATGTTGTACGTCACTCATCCCAACACTAACTTTATCCATTAGATTTTTTAACCTCTAATCAAACTCCCACACCGACTGATTAGGGAATTAATTTATCTCTTTCAATTCCATGATCTACTGAGATTCTGATTTAGGCTTCTTAAACTCATCGATCAGCCCATATTTGATTTCTTTTAGAGTCTTCTGTTGAAGTCCTGTAGGTAATTGTATAAACTTTATGTACCAATCTAGTGCACGACCTCTAAGGTCATCGCCAGTTGTCCCTTCTTAATAGCTTCATCCTGTACTTGTTTTATTGTCCATAGTGCTTCGCACAAGAACCAATATTGATAAGGATCCTTTGTCCCATTACCCTGAAAGAGAGGAAACTTCACATCATCACCCTCCATCCTTAAATTTCTACCAGTTTTTGTAGATCCGCTACTATTACTACTATTGTGACACGTAGGAAAACCCTGTGAAGAGCTTGCATTTATTCCTCCAAAGTTTGGCAAAGTGCATAGGTTTGTGGCTACGTTGTAGCTTTGGGTCTGTCCTTCCTCACGTTCAATGGTAGCCTAGTCGTCCTCTTCGTTACCATAAGGTCGCTTATTCCCTTGTGGCTCCACTTCACAGTCCTCCATTCTGGTCGCACTAGGACTCTCTCTATCTCAGTCCTCCTCTTCTTCTCCAGCCGAAACCTCTCCCCACTTCTCAAGCGGCCACAATATTCCACAGCTTCCCTCACAATTTCTTCATAGCTCATTTCCATGTACCCCACATCATTCTATCAGACCCGCATCTGCGCAGTACCCATAGCCTCCCTACACCATATTTTACTCGTCGGAGTTCATCTTCAATATTCCCTTTTCACAAATGAGCATTTTAATCCACAATGGTAACACCAACATGTACCTTCTTCTGGGTCCTTTAAATAATTTCCTTTCCGCATCACTGTACAATCTAACTTTGTCGACAAAAAACTCAGTAATGTACCCTTCCAAAATTCTATCTACCTAGACGTTCACAGCCCTTGAAGCTTTATTGTCAATGCGACTCAATTGCTGGATTAGTTCTGGGGTCCAATGCTCTAGTTCTCCTCCTTGGAAATTATTCTTCTGAAAAGTTAGTTTAGCCAACCATTCATACAACAATATAGGAAACTCACAGAAAAATACCTCATGGATATCAGTATAGATGTACTTTTGCAATCGTTGTTCTGTCAACCATCCAGGTTTCTAGTTTTCTTCCTCAGCGAACTCTCGCATCTTTTTTTCGAACCAATCCTTGATCTCTGGCTTTGTCGTATGCCACAGCATGTCCTCTCTCTTTCGCACTAGGGTCTCAACAACAAAACCATTTTTTGACACAGATATGTCGACAGGGGTTCACTCCGCACAATGTCAACAAAGCTCGACACAAAATCCCATAGATATCGGCCTGAAAAGGGTTTATCCTTTCCAAAAGCACTCGCATATCGAGTGAGGTCTCACCCGAGATACCTGAGGGGGCTGCAGGAAACAAGCTTACACAAGTATAAGAGGACATGCACCATTCACATTTAATCACAGCATAACCTGGAGATCGACGTAATTATCATTCGCATCATAACACCATCATTGCACACCAAGACATATTAATCAGATATACTCATTAACACATCATAGCAACATATTTAACAAATCCACGATGCATCTCATAGAGGATTTAATTATAACTGCAACATAACACAAGTAATCGAACTAGGACATAACCAAAAGAGAGACAAATTCATTTCCAAAACCTTCTTTCTCATTAAAAGTAGGCTTCATACATCAGAACCATCTTACGAATCACCGAATTGACAGAAACATACATCCATAGAACCAATCCTCAAGAATTTGGATAGTAGTTGATACAATATTGAACCATCAAATTAGATACACATGGACAGAAAGACCCGAGATCAGATCGAGATAAAGATAAAATATAAGATGCCCGAAGACTTACAATTCTACTCCTATTTATAGGCTAATTGGCCATTACAAACTTGGTTCACTTCACAAAGTGACCCATTAACTAACTAACTAATTAACTAATGACTCCACTTTTTCGCTTTACTTTCGCTTTATCCACTCTTTTGCGCTCTGTGACTGGTCCTTTACCCTTGTCGTTGTCTCTCTTGTCATTGTTTGTACCAAAACTTCCGCGACTTAGCCATGTGCCAACAATAGCTCAAAACTTGAAGCAGAGAAACAATCCATGAGAATTCTAGGTTGGAGGAACTGAGATTTTGATGAATAAAGGACCAAGCAACATAGATCAGGTATATCATTATATTGTTTCTTTCATGTTTTGTGTTTTAATAACCAATATGAGTATATCCCACCCCGCAATTCGAGTGCTAACCCAGTCATACTACCGAAGAATGCAAGGTACCAACTCGACATTGTTCCAATGCCAAAGGTATTTATCGTGCAAGGAGATATTTTGAATAACATATAGAAGCTCTAGTACGCAAACCATGATACTAGTAAGCTCATTGAATTTAACTATACCCATTACATGCGGAAAACTACAACACCAGAAGTACATCCGTTTGAGTTAGAACCTCAATAGTGAGCTCTTAGTATCGCCAGAGCCGACCCTTTGCCATTATTGTACCTGCCTCATTTCGGTCCCACTGCGAAGGCCAACACATGTGGGAAACAATTATTGTTATTCTTGCATGGGGGATGCCTCTAGTTGGAAACCAAGGTATCCATTGACACAAACCTTATTTCCAAAATTACAGGTTTACCTAGGCTGGGATAGACCCATCGCAGTTCTTTGTCGGAAAGGAAAAAGATTGTGATCTTGCAACCAGGATGAAAGATCAATACAATTTTTCCAAGAGAAATAGGGGCTTCGACGTAGCCTCTATCAATGAACAAGGTGTCCGGTTCATTTCCAATTTATTAGCTACCAAGTTGCTGAGGAAGAATCGACCAAACCAAGTCACTGTGACTGTTATTGTTGCGACAAACTAGTGTGCACAAGGTGTACAAATGAATTGGGCCACATTTTTACTTAATGATTTTCTTGTATATTGTTCGCATGCCCAGGATAATGGCACCCCATTTATCTATTTATGGCATTTGTTGTTGATATCATTTGTTGTATGGTTAGAACCAACTAATTATCAATGTATGCAACCACTAGGCCCATGTCAGGGGTCGAGATACATGAATTTATCATGCCCATGTTAGGGGTCGAGATACATGAATTTATCATACTCTGGTATCAGGAGCCGGTAGCTAGAAAGAAATGTGTCACTATATATGCAGCTGGAGGCATTGAGGTATTATGTCATTTAGATTCCATGTATTGATGAAAGTGTGATAGCTAAGTATCACACTATGGAAAAGTTCAAAGACGAGCCCCACTACATGTGTATTCAAGTAAGGTGGTATCCACACCAGAGATGGATAATGAAGAGGTTTAAACTATCCCATGAAGAGGCTGATGCGATCATCTTGGAATGGACGGACAAGTGGCAAGTCCCAATTGAAATTGAGCACATATTGTCAAATCCGTTGCAGAAAGGGAAACAAAAGGATGGTACATCTGGCCAACAACAAACTAGTCAAAACAATCAACAAGCTGAAGGGGGAGATGATGAACCATAATATCATCAAACTAGTCATACCCCTATTGACCTAGAATTAGGGGAGAAGTAGAAAGGTGAAACATCAAAGAAGGGCACCAGGAAAAAGAAGAAATCCCAATGACATGACAATGTCCAGTGTCACGTCCCCCATTTTTACCCTTGTAATGTTTTGGGCTATAATGTAAATAATGTATGCATATTATGTATGATTCCTAGCGTGGAGCTCAAGGCCAAGGCCCCGCTAGTGAATGGTCAATCTAGAAGAGGCAAGTATTTGATATTATGCTACCCATGTGCTAGTGAACCATGGGAATTGTAAATATGCATTTTAATATAAAAATCCCACAACTCTCTATGCAATGCAACAAGAGATGGGGGCATGATGTTACAAGGAAATTGGGAGGAAAATATTCAAACCCTTGGATCCAATCAAGTCAAGCCAAGTGTCAATGAGAGAACCCATCAAACCCTCAACTACCCATGTTGACTTTTGTACCCAATCATTGATTTCTCCCAAGAGTTGGTTGAGGTAGTTAATGCCTTGGGGAATGGGAGGTATGGCTGTCCAAATTCGAGTATGGGCAAGCTACCCTGCATGGAAAAATGTGTTTGGATTCTTGGGAAAGAAAAGAGCCATGAATTTCTCCCCAAGCCATTACCCCTCAACTAGCTTTTCTCTCCCACGAGTCTAGAGCTACCTGGGTGTTTTCTCCATGGTTTTTGTTGTGTTTCCTTCATTATCCTAGCTGGGAAGGGCATTTTTGTGTTGTATAGCAATGGGGAAAGAAAGGTAAATCGATTTGGGAACCATAGAGGTTGTCTTGGCTCACTGATTGCTGGTATATCTGTGGGAGAAATCATTTTCTTCCCTATTGTCGATTTTCCCTCTCACAAATCCATTTTTGGTGTGCCTACATTTTTGGGAAAACCCCTGTCCATCTAGTTCCTAAGTCCCACTGTTGAAAGTGCGTTCCAAAGCCCATATTTGAGTTTGGTGTGCAAGAGAATGCTGGAGTTGAGTTGGGTATCCATTGCTTTGGGCTGAGCTGAGCTTGAGAAACCCAATTTCCTTGTAGATATCATGCCCAGCTCGAGGGTGGTCTCTGAGTGCTGAAATAATAGAGGCTGGGCAGAGACCTATGGTTGGGTGGAACGTTGCAGCGACATAGCTAGTTGCTTGGGACAACATTGCATCAAGATGAGTATTTTATTGTGTATTTACTTCTGCAAATGTATTAATTTGTTGACTGTGTTAAATTGAATGATAGTCATGTAATGTGTGTGTGGATGAGTTCATTTCCGTTGTGCATGTTTGTTTGATTTCCACCTGCACGCATCTCTTTTATTGCTAACAATCTAATGAATGGGCTAAGTTTTATGTAAAAAGACTATATTTTCGTATCATGTGCCCTTCATTGAATTGGTTAGATGGAGGGTACGTGACATTCAGGTGCTCACTGATGACGACATTAACATCCTTCTTGACAGGATGAAAGAAGTCACTGAAGATAACCGAAGGAAATTAGAGGATAAAACGATACAGTTATTCAGTGGTGTCACTGACGTGTTGGATACACTATGTCAGGAAGTCAAAATAATCTACATTTCAGCTCTGTCGCGGGTCACACCAACGTGGGTCGAATTTGTGCAAGAAGAAGAAGCACAATATAAAGGAGTGGTTAAAATTATACCATGCGCCATAACATTTGGTGAGATAGGGACCAATGTTGAAATTCCCAAGTTGGGGTATGTAGATATTAAATTACATGCATTACCTCTTTACATGTTGCACAACTTACAACAAAGTGTCGTGAAGGAAATCAAATCGAGGGAAAGTTCTCTCTTGGAGTATATGAAAGGATACAATCAGGTAGCAATACTAAAGGATTTGAATGCCGAGATTTAGTAGGACAAGCACCTGTTGTGACAAGAGAAAGATAAAGTTTATCAATTTGTCAAATTTACATTCCAAGCATTGCTTGAGGATGAAGTTATTGCAGAAATTATGATGGAAGAGAAGGTACAATGGTTGGACACGGTCATCTCTAGATATCGTCTGAAGGTGCAAGAGTTAGAAGAAAAGTTGATACCTATCACCCCATCTGAATTGGTTGAGCAGCGACGAGTAGAGGTTTAAGAGGTTGTTCAGAACCTTCAAGTAGCGGAAGCTCAAACCATGCAAATGTATGACGTTGCATAGCAGTCTTGGGACGCCTTATTTGAATATGCTGAGTTGCAGGAGATCCAAACACAGTTTGGGGTTGCTGAAGGGAAGACAAATTCTTTATGTGAGAATTTGAAGACTCTCCCTTCAGTCCAGATAATGAGCAGAGCCACCGATAGCAAAGAGCTGCAGCGAGAGGTCAATCAATTGAGATTGCAACATAGGAAATGCATAGAGAGAGTCTAGACACTTCATTCTGAGGCCCAACACATATCGGAAGAAATTTGAAGTCGGCATACTTCCATCCAGCCAATAGTCACTTAGGCTGTCGAGGTAAGCCAAATGCATATTACTACTGAAATGGTAGAAAATATTGGCTAGAAGAAGAATGAAGTCCAACAGTTGGTTGAAGCAAGCAAGATCCGCTGTGAGGAGTTTCTGTCGAAGCTATAGGAACTTGAATCACATCTTTAAAGTGGATCAGTACGAGCCACATGTGAGTATTGGGGGCTTGTTGGGCCTAGATTTTTGGATGCACCATTTTGAAAAAATAGTTTTGGTGTGAACAAAGATAAAGTGGAATCAGTTCGGCGAAGTAGTCAACTCTGATGAAACAACCAGGAAATTGGGAAATGGTCATGTTGATCGTGTCAAAGGTCGGAGTTAATTCAGTTAGTTAGGATTGGTCCACATTGTAATAATGAGTCGGTTAGGAAGTTAGTGGGGTAGTGGGAGCGGGGTAATCTTAGTGCGCCCTATAAATATGTATTAAGATGGGAGTTTTGTTTTTTTTGTTACATTCAGGTAGTAGAGATGGTTAATATTTTGTGCTCTATAATGGGGATCTCTGCTATGTCTGTCGAATATATATTGGGGAAGTAAAGTCGTTGATCTACAGGTTGTGTGCGCAGATCCATTATATTACATGAAAAAATATGTAAGTCCTACCTGAAGTGATTAATTGGATGCATATCATAATAAAATACAATCGCTTCCATGGTTTTCCCAGATGGTTTTTCCATGTAAAATATGGTGTCTTCATAAGTGTTGATATGTGTTGTGATATGATGAGTGATATGTGTTTATTTCGTCTGTTGATTAATCAAGTGAACATATGATGGGCTTAGTTGTATGGAAACTGGATTTAATATATAAATTGGGTTAAGTTATGAATTATGTCTATGTTATGAACTTGTTGAAGCTATGATCTGTCGATGTATATAGTACAATATTATAATGATGAATGTAGTGGTTGTCGAGTAGTCCCCTTCCGTATTGCATGAAGTCTCGTTCCTGTAGTCCCATAGATACTTTGGGTGAGACTTCATTTGCTTTGCTGGTGTTTCCGAAAGGGATTAATTCCCTTTCGGGCTAGTGTCTGTGGATTAAGCATTTTGTTGGTCAATGTTAAATGTTGAGCCCTGGCCTAATTAAAAGTGTGCCAAAAACGTTCGAAGGAAAACAAGGAGATGATCTTGCAAACCATGTGATTTCATTTCACTAATGGTGCTCATATAATGCGATAGTTGAAGATATCCTCCATCTTTGATTAATTACTTACCTAAACAACAACAAAATGGTACATCAATTTTCCTACATGCATGCATGCAACCTTTGAATCCATTTCCATTATCTTCCTCACTTATTTCTAGCTCATTGTTTGACATGAACTTGGACTTGAGATTCTTTCGAAATCAAGAAGAACATGTCCACACACATTTCCAACCACATCCATGAATGACATCGATGATGCATGTTGTGTAAAACTAAATTCTTATTAAATTAGTTCCTTAAATTATTCCTTCCATTGATCACTAATGACATTACAAACACCATGCTTATGACTAAAGATGAGGCTATCCTCAAATCCAAACACTTTGATTTAATTTATGCCTAATCTAGGTATTTATACACAATCATCCATGATTCCCCTCGATGTTCATCTCTAGAGAATGTCATCTCTAGCACCTCACACACTGTTGACAGGATCGTTGGGACCATATCCTATCAAGGTATCACACCTAACTCTTATGGGTTAGAATCATCAATCCCACCATGTGGTGTCCCTCCACCACTACTAGTTTTCAATACACCACAAATCCCCCTTTTACACCATGACTAACATGTGGACCATATATTCCTACCTTTTCAAACCTGAGTGCACAAACCTGGGTGCACCCCCCACCTCATGGGACCCCCAACCCCAACATGAAATTTATTTGAGAACCCCAATCCCTATGGAGTAGTACCTCCTCTTAACCCATATTTTCCATTCCCTATCCCTTCACCCAAGAGTGTTAACTGATTCTTATCTCACAAATCATGTAGGCTTCAACTTTCTTGAACCTACCCTAGCTCAACAATTTTAACCATTTGAATATTATAATGTTGTAAATGCCCCTAAACCATAAAATTGTGGAAACATTAATGGAAACAACAAAAATAGAACCAACTCCAAGGGTAGGGGTGATATCCATAACCAACAAAATCATAATGTCAGTAACCATAACAGAACCCTGGAAATAATAACCCACCTTAGCAAGGGAAACATAATGATCTTAGAACTAATTTTTTCCCGCACCCTATGTGGAGTCTTTATGACCATTATGCCAACCATTTCCAAAATATTAATGAGTGTCAAAATATTATGGGAGAAAAATCTCAATGCAATGCAAACCCTCCTCAAGGAACCCACCCCACCTCAATAGGCTATCTTACAAAACCCTTTTTCCAATCAAGGATCTATTTCACACCAACAAGAATCTTAGTAACAACCTAACCCTCCCCTACTAATATGATTGGAATCTTACAAAATAATTCACATGAATTTTGCAGATATTCGTCTTCAAACTCGAAATCGATCCTACGACGTGCTTGAAAACTTACACACAGAATGTGAGGATCCCCGGGATTCCACTAGTATATCCCTTCATATTTCACACCTTAGTAGTTACCCTACCCCATGAGTACCAAAACCACCTTTATGATGCAAAACTCACAACTCTCACATGCAATATACACACAGCTTCAACACCGTAGATTTTTTATCGCAATCCTCGTTGCCATGTCTACCCTCAAAGTTCTTCAATCTTGCCCTTCCTAGAAGAATGAATGTTGTAGAAATTTCTCCCTACGGATAGGTAGAAACTCTCTTAGGATAAAGCAGGATATACTGACTCTATACTAAGACAAAAAAGAAACAAATGCTACCTTGAATCCCTAGATCTAACAAACATCTCAAGATTAAAATGCTAGAAAGAGTAGAAGAAGTTTAACTGGCCTTCTATCCAAACGCTTGTCTTTGTAGTTGCTCCAATCTCCAAGCCCTCACGAATGAACCTGTCAAAATGGAACCAAGACACAAGAATGCACTATTCTCTAGCAACCTGAAACATAAGTTAGAATCTAAATCTATGCAAGATACAAATCATATCATTAAAACAAAATTAACACAAATGATTTGGGAAAACAAGACAAGTTATTCCATTA
Organism: Larix kaempferi; assembly: GCA_027924585.1. Classification (NCBI taxonomy): domain Eukaryota; kingdom Viridiplantae; phylum Streptophyta; class Pinopsida; order Pinales; family Pinaceae; genus Larix; species Larix kaempferi. The sequence goes on from BSBM01000264.1 coordinate 2,681,918, forward strand.
CCAACTTGAAGTCATGTACAATAGTTGCTTGATGTCCAAGCCAACTTCCAGCTCCAAGTGCTTCCTCTAGCTATCTCTGCAGAAGTATGAAGATCATAGGTTTGATGCCCTAAAAGTCCTCCCTTTGGCCCATGGAAAGCTTCTCTCTTATAGCACATGGGAAGGTTAACCAACAAGAGAGAAGTGTGGATCTATGGAGGGTTTAGTGGATCAAGCCAGCTAAACAAAGAAGGAGTTAGGATCGAACCAAAGGTGGTAATCCCAACAAAATCTCCTCGAAGGTCGAAATCCCAAAATCCAAGGCAAAAAGGCTAAATTCAGACTACCGCGCTCCTATAACTGAGCATAACGCGGTAGTACCGCGCCCCAGAGAAGGAGCAACACGCGGTAGTGATGACTACCGCTCCCCTGTAGATGTTCAGGAAGCGGTAGTGCTCACAAACAGGGCTAAGTTGGGCTGGTAGATGACAGAAAAAGGTTTTGCTTTCAGTGCTCAATCAATGGTTTTCATTATGGATGTTAAGATGATCTTTAAGGGAAATTGTCGTTTAGATCGGTAATGCAAAGATGCGACACTAATACGAAATGTGTAATATTGAGGTATAACAACGAATTACTATCAACATTAGGTTCCATATACCTATCCAACTTGCACATGATAATCCTCACTTTATACATTGGGAAACCACAAATTCCTTCATCCATGACATTTTAAATCCCTGTCACTTTAAAAAACATCATAATTCGTCAATGTATCATTAATGAAGGTTATTCTACTTGCAACAAATGTTTGGAATATGTTTTGATTTGTAGATATTGTCCCTTCAACAATCACTCTCTGGGCCTATGATGGTTATCCCTTGCAACCTAAAGGTATTTATCAGAATGTCCCCATCGAGTAGGGAAAAATGGTTCTCCTAGGTGTAGAACTCATTGGCATTCAAATTGACTATAACATCCTCCTTAGCCACAATTATATGAATGCCATGAAGGAAACCACCTCCTCTGTCTTCCACACCATTATGCTCCACCAAAATGGAAAAAATTTCACCCTTTACCAACTTACTTATGACAAGCCACACCCTAACGATAACCCTCATAATATCCTTCCTATACTAGGATCATTAAATATTCCATCATTTAGTAACATAGGACATGGCCTCTATAAATATTGTTCATTTTTAGGGGCATACACAAGACCACCACCGATCATTTCCTCATCCATTGATGGCCTCATGTGTACTATCTTTTCCTATGAATATTAACACCCTTCCTCTACTTCTGCCTATACATCATCATCCAATACCAAGAACCATCATGAAGAAGGAACCATTCCTTCCCCTCCTTTGGTCACACCCATTGTATAAGTTCATTTCTTCTTCCCCCTTCTTAGAATCCAAGGTATTGCTATCATGGCTACTCTTATGCTACCAATTTTTACCCTTGGGATCCCCATTATGGTACTTAACTCCACCATATCCATAAGTTAACCCAAAAACATACACCGACATAAACTTTACACCTATCACTCCTATGAATGCCTCACCATCTGAGATCCCATGGTGGGTCTCACCTACCTCATCATAACCATTGGTCAAAGAATATTCATCACAACTACATGTATTTGGGGGCACTAAACCTAAGGCCATTAAATCCAAAGCCTCATGCAGTAAACTCTTAGCATGATTTCCCCTCCATGTGCATTATGTGGACTTGTAGGTCACACCACGAATCTATTCCCAATGCTCGACCTTGCCTAAGTTAAGAAACTTACTACCCCCATCCAAAGGCTTTGTTCTCACTTAGAACTCCTCTACAAGGGGCATACTCTCTACTCCTTAAGTAAAGGCTTCCAAACCAAAGAAAAAATCATTATCGTGAATCATGCATGCACAATATGTTCACATTTTGGTCATTACACTCACCATTGCATGAACCTCTCACAGTTCTGTGGCTCTTGCTACTATGAGTTAATCCTTTATCCCTAACAACACATCACAAATAACCCCCATAGATTCTATCGTAGTCAAACTTTTGTCGACGACAATTTGGAAACCCACAAAAAAATCATGTTTAGTATGTGATTAGAGCAGTCATTTATTACCCCCTGGTATGGATATTGTCACCCATAGGTGAGCCACCCACCCTCGTCTCTTTATCATACAATGATCACATCATTCCCCACTTGAACATTTTGTTCTTATGTGTTGTTGACGCAATTCTTATTCCAATGTCCCACTTTACAAGTGGAATGATTTAAGCACTAAGAATAGTTAAGGAAACCTCACAGTATCTATTCTCCTTTGACAACAAACCTCCTTGTTTCTCCCTAGGAGGAGATCTTACTCATGGAATATAACATGATAGGCTATGTTGAGATGTTTTACATCTCATAATCACCCATTTCTATGGCTCATAACCATTAGGAATATTTGAAAGACATCACTAATCCATGGGATAGTACTAATCCATCACATGCAATCTTCAACTCCATGGGAGTGTATAGTTCAACATATACACCATGCACATATGATATTCCCAATGCTATCACTAATACTCCAATTTTTTCACCATAAAAAACCAACACTCCTAGTAACTTCTTTGATCACCTCTTCCATCCAAACAAAGGAATCCATAAAGCTATGACCACCCTTGTGGAACCTTGGGATGACATGCATCATCATTCCTACTTTGTGCCTCAAAACAAGATGGCCAAACAATACGTCGTTGAAACCAAGTATTTGATCCCACTTGACCATGTCAATTGGTTTAAAAATCCCATTCTAGTGCTAGATGCTTTCGAGGAAGGAAAAATGGCCAATATTTCACCAACCATCAAGGTGGATGTTTCACCCCACCCTTGATGTTACCAATAACATCTTACATGGAGCCTCCTATTCACAATAGGAAGTCACAAATCTGCAACTTTATAAGATTGAATACTTATATGCTTGATAACAAAAGTGAAATTCTACAAAAATTCAACCCCACTTGATATGCATATGATTCAACTTTGTTTGTCTTCTAATAAAATATAAGGCATGGTTATCAGTATACAAAATAATCTCTTTGGGCATCAAATAGTGTCTACATTTCTTCAATGCTTAAACAATAACAAAAAATTCCTTGTCATATGAGGAGTATTTATGTTTAGCATCACTAAGTTTTTTCACTGTGATAAGCAACCGGTTTACCTTCTCGACTCAAAACAATACCAACAATAGTCCATTGAAAATATTTAGCATCATTTAGCTTGAAAGTATTTATGTTTAGCATCACATTTAACTTGAAATTTTTTATTAAAATTTCATAGGGCTAAAATAGGTTGTTCTAGTATCTTCTTCTTAAGCAATTGAAAATATTTTTAGCTACCTTATTCCATTGGAATGGTTGTTTGTTTCCTTTAATTGTCTCCATAATTGGAACACAAATTCTGCTAAAATTTCCGATAAGTTTCATGTAGAAACTTACTAAACCATGAAAATATTTTACCTCAAAATACACCTTGGAGTAGGCTACTCTATTATGTATTTGAATTTTCTTGGATCCATATTTAGACCTTCTCGTGATATAACAATACCCAAATACACCAACATTATCCTCATAAAAGTACACTTCTGCAGATTGAATAGTAATGTCTCTTTTTGCAACTTATTCAAAACCAATCTAATATGTCTAAGATGTTCTTCCTTGGAATGACTATAAATTAGGATATCATCTAGGTAAACAATAACAAATTTACCTGTAAAAATCCTTAAGTGCTTCATTCATAAGCCTCATGAAAGTGCTTGGAGCATTTATCAATCCAAATGGCATCACTAACCATTCATAATGTCTGTCAATTGTTTTAAATGTTGTTTTCCATTCATCATCCTCTCTGAAACTCTCATTTCATTAAATCTAGATTTATTCATGTTCAAGCCTCTTTAAAGAGATGCCAAAAACAACCTTTCTAAATCCCAAAACCAAGGTTTCTAAATTGCAAAATCAAGGTTTCTAAAGCCCCAAAAGTACCAAAATCGAGTAGCTATGGAATCCAATATTGGCACTTTTGGAACTCATTTTTACACTTTTTGAACCTGATTATGCACTTTTTAAACTTGATTTTTGCACTTTAGAAAGAGTATTTTTGGACTTTTTGAAATGATATTTGCATTTTTTTGAATTGTGTTTTTCACATTTTGATTAGGAGTTTGTACTAACTTATTGAATTGGATTTTGAACTTGTTAAATTCACTATTGAAACTTTTAGTATTTTTTTTCCTTTATAAATCCCATTTTCATACTTAATTTTAAATCACATGTCAAGCATAACAAAACATAGAAAAATATGAAGACATTCCCAACCAGAAAACATTTTCTAACATATAAATATATTATCAATAAACATAAAAAAGACTATATTCTTTAACACACTAGTTCCATACTTTTTACAATAGGCCTCACATCACAGACATTGTTGAACTATATCAAGCAAGGCCACAATTAATCTTAAAAAAATCTGTCATTGTCATAATCACATGAATAATATTTAACAATAATATAATTTATGTCATCGTTGCAACTATTTTTTCCTTCGAATCATCTACAATAACTGTGTTTATAGCATTATAAGAACCCAGTAATTTTTTCCAAACTTTATTAAGGGGTTTCAAATATACATGTAGATTTCCAAAGCCAACATAACCCTTTCATGGTATAGTGTCACATTCAAATATACATGTAGATTTCCAAAGCCAACATAACCCTTTCATGGTATAGTGTCACACTCATCTTGTGTTAGTAAAAATTTAAATATCTGGATTTCAAATTCATTTTTGTCTAATAAAAATGGAAAACACTCATCCACATTCTTTCGTTGCACGGATGTCCACAAACCAACTTCAAAAAAAGCTAAAGCACTTTTGAAGAAATTCAATAAAACTGGGCCACAAAAAGTATAACTTATTTCTTGTAATGATATATGGTTTCCTTGGCAATGCCTTATTCCAAAATTAGCTTTTATGAAGTGCATGTAATGAGACTCCATTGATATCAAATAGTATCAATTGTTTATTTAATAATCTTGTATCTGCAAACAAATAAATTCAATACAAAACTCTCATTAATATTTATTTTCTACATATTATTTATGTTTCTATATAGAAAAATTAACAAGTATTAATTTTTGCGAACATGAAAATCAATTATAAAAAATCATATGATCACTTGCATAGTTCTCCTCTTATTATTTATGTCCATATAAAAAGAAATTGTTTGCACGTGCCTTTCATAGGAAACATAAAGTTTGAACTTTATCGCAATATAGAAGAATCCATTACAAGAGGATAGAAGGACAAATAATATAGAAGTATCAAATATCCCAACAAAATTTGGTTTCTAAATTCATCATTCACAAGACTTCAAGAACAACAATTGACAACTCAATGGACCCAAATGGTTCGTTGTTGTTTTCTCACAAAATGTCTTCTTCCATTCCCACAAAACAATTTTTTCAATATTTTCATTTAAATTTGAATTTTTTTAACCAATGGATCATGTTTGACTCGGACCTGAGGTGAGTCAATAGTGTGGACAACCATGTGTTTACATTTTTGTCTCTTTCATATGAACCATCAAATGTCCAACTTGATGGTATTTTCAAATAGTCTTCATCTCCATTATCATTTGAATAGTATTGACCATCATCTACAAAAAAAATATTTGATGTTTCATATTGATCTACATATTGGAGAAATACATCTTTTAGCAATTTTCTATAAACACATATTAGTCCACCCTAACATCGATAAGATGTGGAGGAGTATGAAACATGTATACAATGATCGCATCCCCCCAAAAATATCAGGTTTCCATCATCTATCCATTCAAATTTACTAATGAAATGCTTTACTTCTTTGCAATCTAAAAAATTAAACCATAGAGCAATGTCAAAATACTCTCTCACTATGTCGATAATATCAACACTAAAAATATGCACATAATATTGATAACATACATGCACAAAGTGAGTTTGTTGATAGTGAGGTCCTTTTTTGGTAAAAACACAAACCCCAAACCATAATCCCTCTACACCCAACACCAATAACCTATTCTTTGTTGATTTCTAGCTACATAAAAATACTATAACCAAATATGTAATCACAACAATAATATAGAAGCCATTAAATTAAGAAGCATGTAGATTTCTACCAATTAAATAGGATCCAAGTGTTTCTAGAGCTCAAAATTCCATATCAATAATATTAAAATATAACGAAGTAAAAAAAATCATTCATAACATAGTGACACAAACCGATTATAATTAATTATTGAAATATTTGCTACAATAGTAAGAAGTCTAATCTTACAAGTTTTTCTGAATGCTTAAAGAAGAGAGGAGCGGTCTAACATCAGATATTCTATCCAATTTAGAAACAACTTTCCATACACTTCTCACCAAATATTTATCTTTTTCGGAAGATACATCACGAGGTTTAACAAAAATGCAATTTTCAGTAGGATTTCCTTGTATCTTTGCAACTTCCAAGAAAATCATATATATACATTCCACTAACAATTCATTTCCAAATTCATGACACAAGTTTGCACATATTTGAAGGTTTTCCTTGAAACATTTGTAGATCATTTATCAAAGGACCACAAACATTTAATTTTTTGCTCAATTGTTTTGGTCTTTTCTCCTAGAAATTTTAAAACAAATTCCTCCCATCAATTACACCTTCAGAAGACCAAATTCCGACTTGAATTTTATTAAAACACAATTGCAAAAAATAAATTGCAATTGGTTGTGACCAATCAAAGTTTGAATGGTATTTGAAATCATATTCTTGGTTGACACTACCAGGAAATTCAACTTCATTTTTAGTGGTGCCTACCTTTAAAAACAAAAATCCTTCCATTTCTAAAAACAACAAATGTTTTATATGAGAATCTACACAAAAGGTCAATGTCATAAAATGAAAAATAATGTTTTAAACCAATTTATAATGGCTTGGAAATCATCTTTATTGTCTCATACCTATAACTGATTTGCTAAAAGGGGATTGGACACCAACTGCACTAGATATTTCAATTCGTTATCCAACAATCATGCTTGAATGCACATTTTTCATTTGTTCCTCTATAACAATTTGCAAATGAATATTGTTAGTATCTCCCTACAGAGAAAATAAACTAATTCTAATTTACAAATTTAGGAAAACACCAAATAGAATCTAGAACCTCACCTTCTTCACTAGAACCAACTACATATTGCTCATTTCTATGAAAATTATAATTTTTTGTTGAATCTTCAATGCCATCCTCACCATGAACAAATTTTCTTTCCCCATTAGAGGATTCTTGTGAATCACCTACACTTACAGCAAAAAACATGAAGCAAAAGATGTTTGTTGTAATGAAAAAGAGAATCGAAACACATAATGAAAAAAGAAATTGCATATATATATACCTTTATTTGGATCATTCTACAATGACTGGAAGAATTTGTTTATGTACACTTCCTGTTGAAACATCTTTGCAAAAGAAACAATGTATAGATCTAGAATTATGCTCAAATAACGAATAAATCTAGTGCTAGCATAGAATGTGATGATAATTCCCTGATATGAAGTCAAATTTTCCACTAGATGATCCCATAAATCCATTGTCCTCTCCTTTAAAAAGACATGCTCTCTAAACTGGAATCCCAAATCAATGATAGTCAAGCAATCAATGAGTGGAAAGTTTTCATTGGTCCACTCCATTGTTAAAAAAATGGTAGACATATGATGCCCCTCTAAGCCAACTCTTCAACATTGTATAAGAGATAAAGATGTATAGCAATCATTATCAGAGTATCTAATGACACCAATGTGTCATATTCTTTCACTGAAATACTGAGATTGTCGAATAGTCGACCACAAGATGTAGAAAATATGACTTTGTGGCCATTGGATTTTGGGTCCAAAAAACCTAGTGAACCATGAGAAGGATGTCTACTGAGAGTAGGTTTATCTCTTTATCCAGCCTCAGTGGACTATTTACAGAAAAGGAATTGCACCAAACTTACTATTAAATTTTTTTCGTGCTCGGTCATCAACTATGACAAAGATACCCCCTGGATTTTTCTTAAGTATTTTTAGACTCCCTAAAAATTAAATATCAGGAAGAATTGATTGGCTCGGGCTCGAGAAAAATCCACAGGGCAGTAGAGTCTTATCAGTATTTTGGCCGATGAGAATCCTAGTCCAAGTTATGTTTTTCATTTCAATAAAGTTTATATTCTTTCTTGTGTTGTATTGATCAAGGATTCATCAAGGCCTTCCATCCAACAGTCTTGACTTATCGACAACAACACATCATCTGGGTTCCAAGACTAGAGATCATGTGATGCCATGAGCTCTGTATGCCTTAATGACAGGCCTTCTCACCAATAGTAGTGGGGATGCATTAATGCCTCCTGACTATTGGATCCTGCAGGGGGTTCGACATCAAGACATTCATTCACACCTATTAGGATGCATTAGGGGTGCCTTGGTTGCCATTGAAATTATTTTTGGTGAACCTCGCATTGGTTAATGGCATTCATTAAAGATCGATAATCCAATGAGTCTACTACACATTCAACATCAGCTCATTTTATTCGTGTGTAAGGAGATTGCACAAAGAGGGGACAAGATGAAGACTTCAGAGATCCTACAGCATAAATAGAGTTTTGTCATAATAAGTAGAAGTGGTAACAAGTACATATGTGACAATGGAAACTCTCATTGTACCACAAGGTCGAAATGTGTGAAAACTTGTGATTTCATCTCATATATACAATAGTTGCATATTATTCTTTGGTAATAAAAAGGATATGAATATTTGTGGAGCAGATCAAATTGGTTAAGATAATTCTCTCACAATAGATGGCACCTTCAAAAATTCTGGTAATGCAATGGTATTATATCAATTCACTACATGAACCTTTGATTCTGATAGTCAGTTCAAGTATTCAGTAGAGCAATAAACTACTGGATCATGTTTCTAATTGTCATTGGATCATCAGCCCATCAAATATCGGTTTCAAGTAATCTATTGGCAGAAATATCAGGACATTGGTCACTAGATATTCCAATGGTGCATGTTGGTTGCATTGCATAGAGGTAATTATGGTAAGATCAATTATTGTTTTTGAATATGTGACTGATTCACGATGAATTCATGTTCTAATTAGGAAATTACCTTTCCAAAAATTTATCACCTCTCCTATAAAAAACTTATCATCATTATGTCATTCCTCCATTGCACAATTATCCTATCCAATCTAATCCAATCATAATAAACCATTATCATTACAAGATCATGTTATGTTTTCATACTTTTCTCCCTACCTTTTTCGTCTGATAAGTGTAGATTACTGAAACTTGAGATAGACATATCTTTCAAAGTCCAATGCAATGGGTGATGAGAGTTGTAAAAGAATAAACAAGTCCTCAGTGTTAAGGTATGAGCCGCATGGTATAGAATTTCTAGACAATCTTCCAACCTGCAGAGGGTATTTTAGATTAGCAGGATGGCTTCTCCTCTATGAGAAAATACATGGCCATCATCTAAAGGCCACCAAAACATTCGCCAATTCTTTTAATTGATAGGTATCGCAGATAGGGAAATTTCATTTAAATGTCTCTGAAGAATCCATTTCTAGATGCACAAGACTCCCACGGGAAGGGGAGCTTTGGTTCAAAAAGCAGATCATTTAAGGAATTTGATTATGGTCAATTTCTAGTGGATAAGCATTGGGACTAAAGTAAAGGAATTATTCAAATATGGATTAGAGAGGAAAGGAGATTTATTATGTACACCATGCAAAAGTATACCAGTTATCAAATAAGGTATGTTGTGACATTAATATAGTATCATGTACAATTTCTTTTACCTTTTACCTTTTACTTTTCTTCCTAGATGGAAAAGTGTTGTGAGCCATCAACACTACTTTTTGGACCTGATCATTGAAGAAGGATGATCCAGATTCATTTGAAGACTTTTGACCCATTTATTTGTGTAATCTATTATACATTTTTTTTTTAAATCATTGCAAACATGATTAAGTAATTGTTATCCAAGTTAATCTTAGAAGAACAGTTTGGATTCGTTCATAATGAGCATATTTACAATGTTGTAAGCTCTGCTCAAGAAGGTTTGCATTCTATCAAGCAACTAAATATTTTAGTGGGAGTTCTAAAGGTTGACCTTTCAAAGGATTTTGATAAGGTAAATTGGTTGTTCCTCCAAATGGTGTTGCTCCAAATTGGCATGGGTCTAATGTAAAGTGGATCACGGGTTGTATAACTTCTTTTTCCTGTGTGATGCTAATAAATAGATCCCCGTATTTCTCTTTTAAGGCCTCTTGGAGACTCAGCCAAGGATGCCCTATATCACCATTATTTTTTTGTTAAGAGCAGAGGGGCTTATCAAGTTAATAAGAATAGAAAAAAGAGAAGGAACCTTTAAAGACATTAAAGTGGCAAGTAACATAAGTCTCTCCCATCTACTCTTTGTAAATGACATTCTTCTTTTTAGTGAGGGTACAACAAATGAGTGGGGAGTCTTCAAAATCCTTTTGGACACATATTGTACAGAAATTGGTATGAAGGTAAATCTACACAAATCTAAAATTCTCTTCCATATTATATCCCCTGAGACTAAAGCACACAACTCTCACAATTGTATCCTCTTTCCACTAGTCCTTTAGATAATGGTAAAAAATACTTAGGATTATAACTAAATCCTAATGATTACAAGTTCATAGATTGATTGTGGATCATTTAAAAAAAAATGAATATCACATTTCTTATTGGTGTAACCATTGGTTATCCCCTGGTGGAAGACTCATCCTTATCAAATTGGTTATGGAGAGTATACTAGTCTACTTTTTGTAAATTGCTCATATTCCCCAAGGAATTCTTGACGAGGTGAGGAAGAAATGCTTTAGTTTCCTCTGGACTGAGAGAAAGAAAACATAAGGTATTCCACTTGTCTAAAGGTCAACTCTTACTAGATCAAAGGAGTAAGGTGTTTGGGGTCTAAAGAATATATATTTATTTGGTTAGGCACTAGGTGCTAAGAGTCTTTGGAGACTTTTGATTGATAAAGGTTTTTGGGGAAGAATCATGAAATAGAAGTATCTCAACAAAGAGAGCACAAGTCAGTTAAAGAAGCATCAATTGTTTGGAAGTGCTTCACCAAATCCTTCCCTATCCTTATTAAATGGGTGGCTTGGAAGATAGGGAGGGGATATAGGATTAGACTTGGAGACAATAATGGTTAAAAAAAAATCTGACCTAGGATAATGGTCAAAAATAAAATTCTGACCTAGGATAATGATCAAAAACAAAATTGGCATGGTCCAAATAGGTGTATTCTTTATAAACAAGAGGCCAAGTATGTGGATCATTTGTTTATGTTTTGTTCCTTTGCTAAATAGGTCTTTCAAGATGTGCTTTGATTGGTAAATTGTCCAGGTAAATGGATAGGGGAAACTTTGCTTATTTTCTTTGAAGCTTAGGAAGAAAATATGTTAACAAAACCCTTTAAGTACCTTCCTTGCCATGTCTTATGGGGAATTCGATTGATCTACAATAAAATGATTTTTGAAGATCAATATAGGACACCCTCATTAATTGCGCATAGAATTCAAACTTATTTGAAGAAGGGTTGGAAAGGAAATGCTAAGAAAAAAACTAGTCATTAAGTCACTAGTTATTAACTCAAATCAAGCATGGGGATTTTTCAATGGTGCATGCCAATGGACACCCGTCATCTATGGAGCTGGAGAGATTCTCCCTTTTTCTCATTAACACTTATTAAACTAAAGTATGGTATAGGTAATGGGACTAATAGCAGAGTTGAGGATCTTGCTCTCTGGTTACTCTTAAAATTCTCAATAGACAAAGGAAACTTTGAACTACAAAGTTTTTGTGACTCCAAAATTATGATGGACTAGTGCAATGATCAATGTAGAATCACCATTCTTGCATTGAACTCTATGCTCAATAGGATATTGAATGCCATAACTCATTTTCAATTTATCACTTTTGATCATATATTTAGGGAGGTCAATGTCATGGCATATTAATTATCCAAAGAGGCCATCTATATAAGAGAGGGGCTCTTTCTCATACAAGAATATAGGGATGGTGAGGCACTCCCAGAAGTATCTCAAGTTCTTATGTAATCTCGTTCTCTTCATTTTGATTATTAGGTCTATTGGTAGTCTTACTATTCTCTTGATGTAAAGACTTGTTTCCTTCAAGGGGTCTATCAATTTTATATGAAGTTTGAATTCAAATGACTGTAATGTTAGGATCAATTAGCAGTTTTTCCTAGTTCTTTTTTAGTCTTTTTGTTTGCAAGAATGGAGCTCTAAGGCTCTCCATTGTATATTTTGATTTCAATTTGAAATACCAAATATAAGGTTTTTTTGTGGAAAAAAAAACTTCGTACCCAAGACATATGACTTATGACATAGGTCCTAGGACCTTGGACATTGGAATATTAACCATTTAGAATTGGTGGTTAGTACTTAGGACAAACTATGGATTAGGACAACCTTTGGATTGAATTTTATAGTCATAATTTTTTTGGTCCGAAGTCAGATAATGGACTTAATTTTAGGGTTTTTACATGTTTAATAGTCCTCCTTATGTTTTTGTTGTCACTTTGGTGTGCCTCTAGGTCATCGAGATGATGGACTCTGACATTGATTCTATGGACTATGGGGAGGAAAACCTCCCAAGTCCATCACTTATATTTTTATCATGTGATGTGATTTTGTAAATCTTGAGGAGTGCCCGAGACATCAATTTGGAGGTGACTAATCCATTTATCTATCATGTTTCTAAATTTGTAGAGATGAGTGCTAACCCTAGCTAGGTAACAACATTTAGAAATATATGAGGTTCAAATTAATGCACCTCCATGTTGTCACAATCAGATAGATATATGCATCCCTAGATGTAGGCCTTGGAGGAATCCGGACATGAGGAAAAAGAGCCTTATTGTAGCTCCAATGCCTTAGGTCCAATTCTAGTAGTTGCAAAGTTTAAATTATACGAGGATCCATCAAGGGATTGAAGGAGAAAAAAATATATTACTTTCAATAAGAATAGCACTCAAATGGTGGAGGTTTTTGATGTGGGTTTAGATAGGTTTGAAGGTCTTATGAAAAAGGTTATGTGAGGCAATTTTAATGAAAAAAATGTAGAATGTTGATACTTTGAAGTGTTGGTTGGAAAAAAACTTTCGGTTATATTCTGTAGTTTCATATTTTGGTGAGGGAATGGATATAATTCATGTTAAAAAACTATTATAATTTTGAGCTGATCCTTAGACAATATTGGATTTGAGGTCCCTCAAGTTTGACTCTTGTTCACTGGAATCCACATTTTACCTGAGAAGAGGGTCTATAAATATTCAACATATATAGGTTATTTGACCAAGTTTACCTCTTGAATATTGGTGTTAGGATATCCTTGGAATGTTTATAACTTTAAAGGAAAATATGTGGACTAACTTGGACAAAAAAATGGCCAAGGTACTAGTTGAAGTAGATATTAGGGATGGTTTTCCAACCAAGATTGAAGTTGTCAGGGGAGATTCAACTTTAGTTTGAAACTTAGATTATAAGAAAGTTCCTTTCTGATTCCTAACCTATCATGAGATTGGGAATCTATGAAGGGATTTCAGTTAAACATTGAAATTGTAAGTATATTTAGAAAGTGTGGGTGGAAACATTAAGGAACTTGATCTGGTGTCTCGAATGTCTTAAGAGGATCAATATCATCTATCAATGATAATATTTTGTGTGATGATGTCTCTCTGATTTCAAGTCCAAAACAAAAATTTCCTCCAATATTTTCTCCCATTCATTTTTTACCACTCTCAAAGAAAAAAAAGGTAATCTTAGTCCCATTTCTTACTCATATTCTTTGTTAGCCATTAGAAAGTATATTTTACCCTCCATTGGTCAAAAGGTTATGATTTAGAAGACTCTCCTATTGATTAAAATTCCTCAAAGGGGATCAATCAGAATCTCTCTCCCTCTTTTTTCCATGATGAGTCTAAAATTTATTGTGGAGAGGAGACCATAGACTGAGGAGATCAATCCCCTGAAGAAAGAGGCAAAGTAAAAAATATTTTTATGCTTTGTTATTAATAGTTGTGTTTTGGGAAGTCTAAATATCCAGTAGAATAAGGGGATATTAAGGAAGGATGGAACTTTGTCTCTATTGATGCAAGTGGTTTAATCTGGTGATCGTGTATCTAGGTGGGACATCAACATTGATGTTATATCCACTTCCTTTATTTCCATGGTTTTTGCACTAGAAGGAAGGGTGAAAGGTTTAAACAAGGTTTACAATACATTGATTATTTATGCCCCATATGGAGACACAAAACATTTTTGAGACTCTCAAAGGGACCAAAAATACTTGGTAGTGGATAATGTGATAGTTTGGTGTGATCTCAACTTAACACTAAATTACAATGACTATTGAGGTGAGGTTGAAGATGTCAAACTAGTATATGTAGAGCTTGTAAGCGTTATTCCTACATGGAGAAGCTCCATAAGAGGAAGAGTGGAACTTTGAAAAGGTGGGATTGATTTCTTATAGATGAAAAGGTTCTGCAGGAACCCAACAAGTTAAATTCATAGGTAGGAGTTGGAGGACTCTCTTATTACTTTCCTATTAGAAGATGAAGATAAAAAATCATGTGCTCCTTTTAAATTTAACTATTCCTAGTTAAAAGATAACAACTTTAGAGATATAGTGTTGATAAATTGGAAAAGTTTGATGCAACAACTAGATATTCTACTATGCTCCATTTTTTAAACAATTTGTTTCAAGTCAAAAATTTGGTGGTTGCATAGGAAAGGGAGAATTAAAAAAAATAGAAGGAAATGAATAAAGTCAAAGAAAACCTTAAAAATATTTTTGAACAAAATTCTTGTGGAATTAGAAGGTAAAAAAAGAAGGTCCATAATTCTTGTGGAATTCTAATTCTTGAAAGAATTAGAAGGTAAAAAAAAGAGCTATTATAATTGGAAGAAGCAAAGTTGATGCTCAAGAGAAAAGCAACATGGTTAGATGAGGGTGACAATATTCAAAGTTCATTTAGGGTTATGCAACTCATAGAAAAAGTGTAAATACAGAATGGGAATTGAAGAAATGTAATGGCTCTAGGGAAACATCCTTCAACGGCTTAAAAATATTGGTAAGCATCATTTTTACTCTTTATTAAAGGAGCCTAAATCCTCAAATATTGCAGAAATAGTGAAGGTGGTTAGACTATTCCCTAAACTTTTTATGAAATAATGAATGCAAATATAGAAGTTGTGGTTAAAAAGGAAGAGTTAAGTATGTGCCAAAGTCTTTTAAAAGGGAAAAATTTTCTAGCCGTAAAAACTGGACACTCAGATTTTACTTGGGTTTTTGTGAGCTATTACTAGAGGAAGAACTTCTCGAAATCAAAGAATCTATAACGTTTAGGAAACCATGGGGGGCTATGAATGTTACATTCATAGAACTAGTCCCTAAAAAGAATGATCCTTCTACATTTGAATAATTCATGCAAATTTCTCTTTGTAGCCTATTTTATAAGATTACATCGAAGACAATTTCAAATAAATTAAATTTTGCTTTGTCCAATGTTTTTTAACTAGGGGAATCAGTAATTGGGGAAGGGCTCATACTCGCTTTACACAAGTTTAATTCTAGTTTGCTACCAGTATACCCCTATGTGCACCCATGTAGCCCCCCAGTTGGGGCACGATCTATCCAAGGTTTGAACCCATGATGTTGCAAGGAGTTCCTTAACAATACACTATATCATCACTTGGTCTACACCCCTGGGGGGCTACTTTATCCAATGTTATTTTAGAGGAACTATTTGTTTTTTATATAATAGACAAAATCTTGATGTAGTAGGGACAATACAATAGGGATTTTGCTCAATAAAAACATCAAGAAGGAAATGGTGCTTCTGAAAATTGATCTCTCAAAGGCTTATGACAAAGTAAATTGCTTTTTTTTTAAGATTAGTCCTTCTGCAAGCAAGCTTGAATATTCAATCTATAAAAAAGATTATTAGGTACTTAGAATCAACCAATTTGGTTGTCTTAAATAAATAGTTATCCATTATATTTTTTTAGGGATTTAAGAGGTCTCAAATAGGGATTTCAATTGTCGCCATTCTTGTTTTCATTTATAGCAAAAGGATTGAGCAGGATGATAATATAAGCTAAGAGAAAAGGTTTCTATCATAGGAATACATAGAGAAAGTTCTATTATTCTATCTCATTTATTGTTTTTGGATGACATTTTGTTTTTTGAGAGAGGTACTCTAAGGGAAATTAACTACTTCAAAATTATTCTAGATATTTATTATAAAGTTATGTGCATAGAAATCAATATGAATAAATCATGCATATTATTTAATGGCCTAAATGAAGGTCTAGAAAGGAGAAT
The DNA here is from genome assembly GCA_027924585.1 of Larix kaempferi. Taxonomy (NCBI): domain Eukaryota; kingdom Viridiplantae; phylum Streptophyta; class Pinopsida; order Pinales; family Pinaceae; genus Larix; species Larix kaempferi. The sequence goes on from BSBM01000264.1 coordinate 2,698,411, forward strand.
AGATCAATTATTTCCATAAAATTTGAATCTCTTGATAAAGGAATCAAATATCTTGTTTTTTACTTGAATCCTAATGATTACAAATCTTTAGATTGGCTCTAACTATACAAAAAAACTGAAGAGAGAACTACTTGCTAGTGTTACATGTGATTGTTTTGGGGAGGCATGCCAAATCTAGTAAAGCGAGTTCTAAAAAGAATTCTTGTCTTTTGATTATCTATTGCACATTTACAAAAGGAATAATGAACAATATTAGTAAAAATACAATTTCCTTTGGACTAGAAAAAGAGAATTGGAAGGTATACCCCTCGTTAAATGGTCAAGCATAAACAAAACCAAAGGAGGCTAGGGGATGGGGTCTAAAGAATGTACATGTCTTTAGCAACAAAATATTTATGGAGGATTCTCTTTAATAAAGGGATGTATGGTGATAAATGAAAATCATTTAGAGAATAGAGATCGAAAGGATTGTATTAAACAATAAAGAATGTCCTTAAAAGGAGCTTCAAATGTATGGAAAGGTTTGTTTAAAGTTTTTGATATTTTGGGTAATTGGATTGTGTGGGAAAATGGCCGAGGAAATAAGTTGAGAATTCGAAAGGACCCCTATATTGGATGTAATGAAAATTATAAATTGTCGACTCCCCTCCTTAAGAACCTTCATTTCAAAGGGATCGCATGGTTAGTATATGCATCAAGGGTTGTGGATCAAGGAGGAGGGATGCTTGGAAATCAATAAAGATTTGGAATTGTGTGATGACCAAGTTGCAGAGTGGACATAACACATAAATCTACTAAATCAAAATGTCATCAATATTAAGGAGCGTGATGATGAGTTAAAGTAGTCTAGAAATAAAGCTACAATGTTGCTTACTTACAAAATTAGGTTATTAAGCTAAATTGAATAAGCATTAAGGGAAGAATGATTGTAGTGGTGGAGAGTTGTATGGAAGTTAGAAAGTCCTATAAAAACTAGAATATTTCTCTAGTTATATCTGGATAATAAGATTCTAACCTTTGTAAATAATGAGTATGTTAATCATCTCTTTGTAAATTTATTATTTACCAAGCTTCTTTAGAAGGAAGTTTTAAAAGCTTAAATCTCAAAACTATATGGAATAAACCTTGTTTGGTGGAATTTTTAGAAACCTATTTAATACATAGATATGTTAATCCTTATAGAGCATTACCATGCTATGATGTATGGGGAGTAAGGATAGCTAGAAACAATATGGTTTTTTGGGGAAGGAGGAACATATTGGATGGATCTTGCATACAATAAGGATTTCATCTATTGAAGGATGGAAACCTCTAAAGGAGAAGGTCCAAGGAGATTACAAGTACTTGCATGAACTATACAAAGTCTTGGGGGTTCTCGTATGAAGCCTAGCAAGGGTCTCCAGATTTGTGTGGAGCATGTGTTATCCACTTTCTAAACAATTCACATTATTTTCTTTGAAGTTTGGAGTAGGTCAAGGATCAAATAACATAGAAAAGTTATATTTTCTTTAGATTCTATTGAAAGTAGCCAGGGAAAAGAATGTAAGAAGGTTGTAGTTTTTAGGTGATTCAAAGTTATTAATGGATTGGGATAATGGGAAAAATCAAATAATAAACATGGCCTTAATCCCAATAATGGATCTTTGTTTGGAAAAAAAATATCTCATTGAATAAATCTCATTTACACATGTCTACAAAGGATTCGATGTCAAAGTAGATAAACTCTCAAAAGAAACCCTCAATTTGCAGAAAGGTTTACTCATTGAGAAAGAGACGGATGATAATATCCTTTTGGATGAGAACCAAAGTAAAAAACAAATAGTCACATCTTTTGTGATCCAATACTTTTTGTTACTATAGCTATTCTTATTTTGAGTTATAGTCAGTCAGGTTGGAAGCATGTATATTGTCGAGTGTGAATCCATATCTATTTATTTTGAAAAGAAATATGTATATGTCTTAGGTCTAGGTTGAATATATTACGGAAACGTGGTTCTAAGCCAAAAGACTAGTCAATGTGTATTTTGATTTCCCATCTGAAATATCAAATAACAAGATTTTTTTTGGAAAAGGAAAGTATGGGAAAGACCTATGTCTTAGGAATTAGGACTTCAATATACTTAGGACTCAGTGGGACTCAAGGAGTAGAAATTAGTACCTAGGACCTTGGACTTAGGATATAATACCTACAACAAAACAAGTATTAACCACTTAGTAGTCATTAGTACCTTACCTTTTTTTCCCTTCATAAACAATTTCTCAACCATTTTTTCATAGTACATTTTGAGCTTCAAAATATCCCATAGAAACTTGGTTGAAAATATATTTATGAAGAAAAAAGGATTCTGAAATGAGAGTATTTCACAAAAAATAGTGTACATTTCCTTGAATGTGATGGTGAATAAACAAAGGAACTCAAAAAGGATCAGTATCTCACTACTCCAAATGAAAATTTTGAGTAGCTTAACATAGAAAGGAAAGCAAATTCGTCTTGGGTAGCTTGGATACAATGAATGTTTCATAGAGGATGAAATAGGAATGGCCACTATTACACAAAGATTTCTCAAGAAACCATTACACCATTGCAAAGTTGAAATAAAATTGTTGCACTATTAAGCCATTACAGAGTTGAAATTGATTTAACAAGTAGAAAAATAGTATTTGGTGTAATTAGGTGTGTTTGGTCAAGTGTTTGGGCTTTGGAGGCCTCAAATGGAATTGAGAATATTGCTTTCACTATGATAATTGACTTGTTTGAGGGATTCAAGTGGAAAATAACTTCCATTTCTAGGTGAGTTCAAGATTCACTGTGTTTTTTTAAATGTAGTGCAATCATTAGGGGATTTAAGGAAAACAACAATAGTGGGATTTAGGGGGGAAATAAATGTGGGATTTAGGGATTAAATGGGGAAATGAATTTGGTTCAATTTGATTTTGATTCCATCACACATATCAATGCCCTCTTGTTGAGCACACCCTTACATCCAAAACCCTAGAAATGATAGCTCGAAAGAGGAAAGTTTATGCAAAATTTAGGCTTCTATCAAATGCATGAAATTGATTGCAAATATGTATATTTATGGAATATAATTTTTGGGATTGTATTCATAGAGTAAACCATTAATCTATGACCCCAATCTATTAGTATTAGTCGCAATTGACAAATTTTCTCATGATTTTGAATAGTGCACTTATTGCATTGGATAATGCTCACATGTATAAAGAAGTGGTATTGAAACTAGATAAATGAATCACACAACATCATTAACCATCACTTTCAAGGCTTGCACTCGATAACTAGGAATTCTTGGGAGGTAACCCATCCCAAGACTCCTGTAGCTCAAGTATGTTTAACTATGGATTCCTCCCCAAAAATCAATCCCACTTATCTTGCTACCCTATTTGCAAAAACTTAGCAAGCATTGTGCCTAATGAACTATTCAATTAGAGATCCCTTGAATCACTCTTATATTTAAGTATTTAGGGGCTTCCGTAGTCCAACATATGAAATATTATTTTTGGCATTACCTTAATAGAATAAATCATTAATCTATGACCCATACCAATGAGTATTATTCTAAACATACCAATTTCTCATGATTTTTAATAGTCCACTTAGTACTCATTGCATTGGGTGATGCTCACAAGGGTGATGAAGTGGGATTGAAACTAGAAAAATGAATCACACAACATCAACCATCACTTATGGGGATTGCACCTAGTAACCAAGACATCCCAGGAGGTCACACATTATAAGACTCATATGTCTCAAGTGTGCTTAGTTGTGGATGTTTTCCCCACAATCAAGCCTGCTTAGCATGCTACCCCATTTGCAAAACCTGAGCAAGTATTGTGCCTTATGAACTATTTAGTTAGAGATCCCTTGACTCTTATATTTAAGTGTTGCGGGTTTCTACAATCCAACATATAAGATATAATTTTTGGTATTATTTTCATAGAATAAGTCATTAATCTATTACCCATATGCATGACTATTAGTCACAACTAGCCAATTTTATCATGAGTTTGAATGGTCCACTTATTATTCACTACATCAAGTGATGACCATAAGGGTGAAGAAGTGGGATTGAAACTAATAAAATGAATCACACAACATCAGCCATGAATTCCAGGGTTAGCACCCAATAACCAAGACTTCCTAGTAGATCACCCATCCCAAGACTCCTCTAGCTCAAGTACGCTTAACTACATAGTGTGGAGTTTTTCCCCACATTTAATCCTACTTCGCTTGATACCCCATTGGAAAAACCTTAGAAAGTATTTCCTTATCAACTATTCAATTAGAGCTCTATTGACTCTTATATTTACATATTGAGGAGCTTCCGCAATCCAACATATGAGATAGAATTTTTCAGATGATCTGCATAGAGTAAGTTATTAATTTATGACCCATATCCATGAGTATTAATGACTTCAAATAGTCCATTCAGTAGTCATTGCATTGGGTGATGCTCATAGGGGCAAAGAAGTGGGATTGAAACTAATGAAATGAATCACAAAACATCAACTATCGCTTTCACAACTTGCACCCAGTAACCAAGACTTCCAAGGAAGTCACCTTATAACAATGACTCTTATTAAGGGGCCTCTATAGTGAAACATATGAGATATAATTTTTGGGGTTATCTACATAGAGTAATCCATTAATATATGACCTATTTCCATGAGTATTAGTCGCAACCAACCAATTTTTCATGATTTTGAATAGCACACTTAGCACTCATTACATCGGGTGATGTTCATAGGGGTGAATAAGCTTGAATGAAATAGAAAAATGAATCACACAACATCAACCATCACTTTTATGGTTTCACTTGGTAACTATGAATTCTCGAGATGTCACCCATCCCAAGAGTCCTTATCTCAAGTGTGCTTAGCTATGAAGTTTTTCCCCACAATCAAGTCCACATAAATTGCTATCCAATTTGAAAAACCTTAGCTAAGCAGGATTGAATGTGGACGAAAACTTCATAGATAAGCATGCATGAGCCAAAGGAGTCTTAGGATGGGTGACCTATCCCTTTAGGACTATAAATATAAACCCCATCTCCGTGGTTAAGGAGGGGAAGGATAGAGTACTTACATGCTGGTGAAATTCTGCTACGAGATCCCTTTCATCCATTAGGAGGAAAAAGCTTTGATATTTTGAGGCTAGGATCATTTGGAAGGTGTTACGACGTAAAAGCTCGATTTTAACCTCTCTCTTTGTACTTTATGTAATTACATTAATGAAAATTATTTCCATAAATGTCTTGTCATTATAAGGTTTTTAGGATTGGCTTCTTTGACAGCTAATCTAGATTGATTTATGATTATATTCTATCACTACTTGCTTGTTTCCACCTGTCTTATGTTGTTTTGCAACTGAATATCTAGAGATAAAGGACCACATCAAGTAAAGAGATAGGAATTGCGTTCATAAGGTGAGTTACCTCCTTACATCCTTTGCAATTTGATCAATCTAGTAAAGTAATCCGTATTGTGTACTTCTTTTGTCCTAGATCTGAACCATTCGGACTAGGGAGATCAGTTTGTGTTTGCACTTACATATTGTCCGCAAACAAAATTGTCAACCATACTTGGGATAGGTAGCCCATGGTTTTTTATTTGTTTGTAATTTTTTATTTCTTGATTTCCTTCCAATAAGCCTCTTAATTGCCTCTTTTTTCATTAGATCTACTTATCAAAGAGCTTCTGGGTGATCCAGACTCTAATTGGAACTTTTTACTTAGCCATTTATCTTTTTGTTGTTGATATTTTTTTATTTTTTCATATTTGGATCTCGCCTGAATCACTGTTACTCTTACGCTCTTTACCTTTAAGCAGCCTACGTCACTGACACCTTTTGCATGTATACAACCTGCATCACTAACAAACTTCATTTGGGCGCAGACCGCGTCACTGAGTTTCCAACGCTCTGGTATACACCTGTGGGGTGCATCACCCTTCAAAACTTAGTGCATAGGGTTAAAAAATCTCCCAAATTGATTTTGGCTTGGTTTGTTGAGATCTGTCTTTTTTCCTTTAGAGTCACAGAGTCTCTCAGACCTGGTGTGCTTTGTCCTTGGCCTGTTTGTGGAATTTAGAGTTCGATTTGAATCTTAGCTAGTCAATCGAGTGTCACTCCAGTAGTGGGGAATTTCAATCCCTCACGGGTACATTCAATATTGTGAATCCCTTTCAGTTCATCTGACTTGTTCACTCTAGTTTCTAATCCCTCCAAAGGTTAAGTTGTTTAGATTTTTGCAAAATTTGGTGTGGTTTTGTGTGTTGTGTTAAGATCTTTGGTGATTAATTTATTGAGAATTTCCGATTATTTAAAGATTGCAGTAGAAAATATTCTCTACTTATCTGAATTGATATTAAAAGAGTGGCATAATTCTCAGATCCTTTGAGTACATTAGTGTGAAAATCATAAATTTCCTTATTTTCTTCATTTTGAGCAGACTACTTGGAATTGTTGAAAAGAGTTTTTCATGTTTTGAAATAATCATTTAATAACCTTTGAAAAGCTGAAAAATTGTCAATGCTTATGATTTATTGGTTTTTAAAAGTTCATTTTTATTTCCTTGAAAAATTTAAGCGAAGTTAGGCCTTCTCAAAGTATTGCAAAAGCTAGTGAAAGCTCTTATATTTTTTTAATTTTCTCTCCACTTCTTTTGATTCTTATTTTCGAATTAGAGTTATTGTAAGCGAAAAGGAAGTTCTTATTTTGATTTTTGCTCATAGGTTTCCTTAGCTGAAAAGAAAAAGAGAAAAATATTTTCGATTTGGTGTGTTATTTTCATCAGATTACTTAAAAGAGTACTTTTAGTATTTTGGTTAATTTGGAAAAAGAAAAGTTAAAAGAGGTACTTTGTTCACCTGTTTTCGGAAAGAAAATACTTCTCCTTACCTTAATTAGTTTTCATCGAAAAGAAAAACAAAGACTTGCACTTCATATAGATTAGGTTTTCATCTTGTTTACATTACAAGTCTACACTTCATGCATTCACCTAAATGTACAAGATAAAATCAAGCGGTATCCTAGGTTAAAATTGTATAGACACTTGTGTGTTAGGTTAGAGACGTGTTCCAACATCTTAAAGCGTAGAAGTTGTTTTTTCCTGCACTGCATCCCGGGGGCTTGTATTTCTTCCACGTACCAGTCGGTATATTGAATGGCCTTTCACGAACCTTTGGGTATATAGAAATGTACTTCACGTACTCGATAGTATATTGGAAGGCTCCTATCATACGGTTGTGCATTAGACAACACTATTACGGATTGGATATCCCACCTACCTTGAGTATATCAGGAGACCCCATTAGGATTCCTCAAACCATCTGAGTTAACCATTGGTCCTCTTAGCGTGGAAATACACCGAGAACAACACTCAAGGAGCTACTATTGTTGTGGGAAAAATGCACCTATAGTTCAGGGGAGAAACTACCAACTTACGGTGATAAAAATAGACTTACAAGTGTTCTACAAGTACAACAAATAAATGAAGAGATTAGGGTTTCGATATGTAGGCACCTTATTCAGAAGGTTGATCCTAGCTTTGCCTCCCTCGCTCTTCAATGCTTATCTAGCGTTGCAATGCCCAGACCTGCAAAACAACTTGATACCTTTCTCAAACACATTTGACTACATTTATAAGACTGATATTCATAATAGAAGAAGACATCAGATTATAAACAAACTGTAATCAAATCTGAGACACATTAATAGGTCATATTTGGAAAGAGAAGAACATCTGATCTTTATTGATGAATGAAAGCAAGTACATAAAGTTATACCTTCTTTCAAGCTTGGCACTTCACGAAACCTAGATTCAAGGTCTCCTGCTTCCGTTCTCCAAGGATCCCAACCTCTAAGCAACTGTACTAGGGTTTACCAAAACTGAAACATAAGAGAGGGGGATGAGGGTCTCCATTCCTCCAGCATAACTTTGTAATTGGGCTTAGTTCTCTCACATGACTCTTCTACCCTCATTATATAGTCAGTGAGGAAGAGGAAAAGAAGTTATAACCGCTCAAGAGGTTTCCCAACCAACTTAACTTACTCGAAATTCGAGATGTTGACCAAAACAGGGGTGTACGCTACTCTATAGTAGACAAAGTCGCGTACATATGGATTTGAGCACTACTTTAAATGAAGCAAAGTTGCGTACACACGCTACTATTTCAACAATGGAGTCTCGCTCATGTTGAAAAATGGCCAAAAACAGGCTTTTCTGCTCATTTTCAGGAGATGGTTTGGTCTGGAAAAATGTTCCTAAGGGTCATATACATCAAATGGGTCAAGAATGAGGTAATTTCAACCATTTTTAGTGTCCCAAATGACTCCTCCATCCACAAATGTCCTGTTGTGTGACTTAACTTGATCTCAAGAAGTGTCGTCATGCAACCAAGGGAAGCAAGTGTCATCACGGACGGAGAGGTGTCATTTCAAGCTATAACAGATGCCCCCTAATGTATGAGGTCAGAGGGAGTGTGGGAAAAGATGGCCGAAATACATTCTAAATAACAAAGAGTTGAATCATGGAGGAACGGAGAAACCAAGAATCATAGGCTCAAATGAAGTACCTGAAAACAAAGGCAATGTCAGACAAACTCATCCTTGGGGTAACTATCCATGTTCAAATGGTGGAACATGACCTCCAAAAGGATACAATAATGATCCAAAATACTGATGCATCTATCATGGCCACTAAAATACAAGCGTGGATCCATGAGGAACATAAGTGTAAACAAAGCCACATAAATACAAGGTGGATCTATGTCAAAACTGGAGAACATAGCCATAGAGAACAAGCTGGATCTATGTCTCATCAAGAGCCCAAAAAGAGTGTGGCTCAGTCTTGCGCAACTTGGGCGATAACATAAATGAGGTGATGCTATCGAGGATCCCAAGGTCTTCATCCAAAAACAACCCAAGGTACAAACCTATCCATGTGAATAAATGAGTTGATGTCGAACATGGGAGGTATCGTTTGATTACCGGTCGTTGATGTATACCGTTAACAAATGCGAGGGTGTCCATCAATAATGAAAATGGAACCCAAGGTACCTAGTACATTCAAACAAGTGCAAATAGATGGTCTTGCCGTCGAACACTTGAAGAATCCATCGGATAGGAGACATTGATGTATTCCCAACTATCCAATAGCGAGGGAAACTGCCACTAATGACTGCAATCCCCAAGGTACTAACCGAAACTCTAAACTTCATTCCCATAGCACAATGAGCTGAAGTCGATGGGAAGAAGTCTATTGGAAGGGAGGCCTTAATGCATCCTCCATCATCCAACACAAGGGACACTCAATAGGTATGAGCTAATTTGGAGTAGGACTGAACACATGATGAAACATACTAACACCAAGGAATGGTCGACACATGAGGTCAAGGAAATTGCAGAATGGTCGACACAGGTTGTATCCTTGAATAGTGAGCACGACACAAGAGTGACTTAGGCAGCTTTGAACACAAAGGGACCACGACGCAAGTCTGCAATGTAGGAGACATTAACAGATTCTCCATATGATTAGAAGACTAACCAAACAGAGGAGTAAGAAATCTGAGATCAGGTTTACTTTAAGGCCAATGCTAGAACCCAACTTATTTGATAGACTCAAAATAGGTGCTTTGTTCAAGGAGATAGTTGACTTGCTACCATCATATTGAAAGATATTTTAACATTCTTCCCCTCCCTTTTCTTTTTCATTTTTTAACGAGCTTGACAAAGAACTAAAGCATGCTCGACGGTATTTTCATATTTAAGGAGTCTAAAAAACCTAGAAGAGAACTCCATACACCTATCCGTGGATTTTATATCGAGCCCGGATTGGTCTCTGCTCGGCGGTGTTTTCTTGCTTATAGAGTTGAAAAACTTAAACAGTCCTCTATACACCTATCCGTGGATTTTATATCGAACCCGGATTGGTATGTGCTCAGCGGTGTTTTCTTGTTTATAGAGTTGAAAAACTTAAACAGTTCTCTATCAACCATCTCGTGGATTTCACATCGAGCCCGAGTAGGTGAATGCTCGCTTGGTGTTTTCACATTTCGAGAGTCTGAAAACCCTAAAGACGACTCCAAAGGTCCTTTTTCGTAAATTTAGTCTCCTTCCCCGAAAAAGTGTAAAATAATGGAAGAAGAACTCTTCTAGCACATACAAGAGTATACCTAGAGTATACCTTTTCTGTAAATTATCCACCAAGGCCTGGAAAAGGGGTAATTCTATACCTAAGTGGATGTCGGTTCAGTTATTTTAACGAGCCCGAAAAGACAACTATGCTCGGCAAACTTTTCCTATTTAAGGAGTCTGAAAAGGGCTTAAAAGAACTCCATAGGGATCTTTTCCGTAAAGGTTTAACGAGTCTGGAAAAGTAAACTCATGACCTCCTTACTGTTTTTAATTAGCTCAAAGGAGATAGGAAAATGCTCATAACTTCCTTACTATTTTTAATGAGCTCGAAGGGAAGGTGAAAGAAATGCTCATAGCCTCCTTATTGTTTTTAACGAGCTCGAAGGAAAGGTGGAAGAAATGATCATAACCTACTTACTGTTTTTAACGAGCTCGAAGTGAAGGCAGAAGAATGCTCGTAACCTACTTACTGTTTTTAACGAGCTCGAAGTAAAAGAAGAATGCTCATAACCTACTTACTGTTTTTAACGAGCTCGAAGTAAAAGAAGAATGCTCGAAACCTACTTACTGTTTTTAATGAGCTCGAAGTAAAGGTAGAAGAATGCTCGAAACCTACTTACTTTTTTTAACAAGCTCGAAGTAAAAGAAGAATGCTCGAAATGGGAGGAGACAAGTGTCAGGGACATGCAAAACTAGCTCCAAGTGCATGGAACAAAGCTATGCCTAATGCAAGGAACATGAGAAAGATAAGGACACTCAGGGTGTGTCTCCTCCAGGTAAAAGATGTCAAATTGTGAGGGAAAAATAATACAGGGCTTAACGGAAATGAGATCAGAGATGGAGGCTTATATAACGAGCTAAAAGCGTGGAAGCCGGCTTCAAGCTCATTAGCGCAAGCGGGATCATAACAGATGCATATGCAATTTGAACACAAAGATGGGAGCCTTATCAGGGATGGCCAGAAATATATGAGGAAGAAAGATATGAGGCTTCTTCTCAAAGTCATGGTAAATCTAAAAAGGCTCCCAAGCCTATGAGAAAAACTCAGCATGGGCACCAGAATGGCATAAGGGTGCTGACTAGGGTGACCCATGTTAGGTAGGCTCTGCTGTCGGACTAGTGCACGATGCATAAAGAGATGGCTAACCCACCAATATCCAACAGTTTCGACCCTATGGCGAATTCGGATGGCAAAAGGTTCAAATGCAACATAACAGCAGGGAAGCCTAAACCTATATGCAAGGTTCCGAATATACCTGACATGGTCTCACAAGGTGTCGAAAAGGACCAGTAAGCAAGTATACATCCAGCTAAGAATCCTGTCTCCAAGAAACATTAGTACCAGGATCATATCTAAAACATATGTAAGGAAAGACCCGATACAAGTCACTATGGTAGAAATACTTTCAACTTCACTATCATCAATAGCAGGCATAAACAAGGCAGAGTTTTCAAATGAAGACTCTATGGTACCCAAGCCAGAGGACTTACAATCAACAAGATCAACTTCAGGATGAAGATCAAAGTTGAAGGACATGATGGAATCTGCAGAAACAAATTCATCATCACAGGAGTTGAAAATTCTAGAAGCAGAATCAAACTCAGCAGGAACATCGATTTGCGGATCTATAGGAGAGTCCAAAGACTCAATAGTAGGAAGATCAGACTTTAAGGTCAAATCGGGGCTGTAAATAACTACGACTGGATCAACATCCAAGTGAATAGCAGACTGTACTATAGACTCTAGGAAAACTTCATTGGAAGGAAGTATATCATCCCAGATAGAATACATATCTAAACATTCAAATGGAGGTGTCACTTGGTCAAAAGCTGGGACCAAGTCCCGAGAAGGTAAGCATGAATTCAGAGACTTCTTCTCAGTAGCATTTGAACTCAAGGAACAATATGCCACAACATTCCCATGTGACATAGTAGTGCCTAATGATGAGGGATCCGACTGGTCTACAGTTGGGTAATAAGGAGGATCAACGAATGCAAGCTGGTCGATGGTAACAATGTTTTCGTTATGAGGGAAATGCATCACACGAAAAAGCGTAGACACCACAGCATGCATAGCATAAACGTAATCACGCCCGAGGATCATATCAAAGTCCATAGGGTCCTTTAAAACCATAAAATCAACTAAGACTATTTTTCCACCCAAAGTAACAGGTGCCTGATGGAGGAATCCAAACGGTTCACTAGGTCTTTTATCGAAGGTCAACGGCCAATTAACAGCTGGAATAACATTAGGGAAACCCAAATCTCTCCAAGCATAAGAGAATAAGATACTAACAGAAGCACCTTCATCAACAATGCATCGATTAACCGTATGGTTCCTGATATCAACCTTTATCTGGAAAGGTGTCGAAGAAGGAAGATGAGGCTCAGCTAGACTATTCCAATCGAAGGAAACAATCTTATGGCTTGGTAGGGGTTCACCTGGAACAGATGAAGTGCCCCCTTTTTCAGGAATATCCAAACTGGTAATGCAGAAGACTTCAACAGTAGGCGCATCAATCTCCAAAGGACTGATGGGATCGGTCGAAGATTGCATCGATTCGATCACTTCACTCTCCAAAGGAAGAGTGGGGTCGACTAAAGATTGCATTGGTTCAACCACTTTATCAACCAAAAGTTGATCTGACTGCAGGGAATCTATAGACAACTCAGGAATAGAGGTTCCTTCAGACATGGACCACACTCTTCGTGCCTCTGGAATGGCAGGGCATCGGTGAGTAAGGTGACCTCCCTTACAAAGTTTACAAGGGAACTTTGGTTTCTGTCCTATAGGTTTAGACTCCTTTACAATGTTAGTACTCTCAGCATGACTAGCATTAGCTGACAGCTTGCCCCCAGCATGACTCACAGAGGCTAGTTGCTCAAAAGCAGAAGACTTTTGAACTAAGGACCACACTTTTTGTACTTCTGGAAGTACAGGGCACAAGTAAGTAAGGTGATCTCCCTCGCAAAACGTACAAGGGAACTTAAGCTTCTGTTTGTTTGGTTTTTCGACAATGTCAACTCCCTCAGCATGACTTGAAGTGGCTGATCTGGTGTCTCCAGTATGACTCACATGAACTGGTGACTTGTCATTAATATGACTAGCAGTGATCAATGACATGTCCTCAACATGACTGACAGTGGTTGAAGACAAACTTTCAGTATGATTTTCAGTGACTAAAATTTTTCTCCCAGCATGACCTCCAGAGGCTGGGTAGGTGCCCCCTGCATGACTTGTAGAGGCAGGGTGCTTTCCCCCAGCATGACTTACAGAGGCTGGGTTGCTGCCCCCTTGTTTTGGCATCTTCTTCCTATTCTTCCCCCGTCTATTCCTTTTAGACTGCTGGTTACTAGTATTGCTACTTTCACCACATGAGGTAGAAGGAGGAGGAGAAGATGTTACTGGCAAGGGAGGCACAGGGTTCTAATGCTCTTGATTTGAGGTGCTCACAAAAGAAGCGTCAGGAGCATGCAAGGCATTTGGAGTGGAAAACAACCAAACCGGTAGCCCAATAGTGAATCCAGGAAGATTCAGAGTAGCCATTAAGGGAGTACCAATGTTTCCAATGAATGGAACAGCACAAGGATCCCCCGGAACAGGGGTACCTTGATTGGCACTCGCCGGAATGCTAGGCATAGTTTCCTGCTCAAATGAACAAGAAGTTCTCTAAGGCAAACTAAAAAAAGTAGCACAAAGAGCACACCACTAAAAAAAAGGTCCTAGGTAAATCAAACCAGGCAAACAGATGCCTTCCTGAGAAGAGTCTGGGATGATGAGGGCCCAGAATAGATCAACGAAGGATGAAGAACAGTTACCCGGGGTCCACAATACAATGACTAAGGGTGCAAGCGCTGGAATCACCCAACTGCCCTCCCAAAGACCTGCAAGGGATTTCCTCCCACGTTTGTCCTAGGTATAGCAGATATACCCTCCGCTGTCACCTGTGTATGAACCTATGGTCAGATACTAAGGATACCACAACACCGAAAACTCCGGGGGGAACAGTCATCGGTCGAATCAGAAGGCATGGGCATGGTAACTGAGCCCGAAACTCGAAAGAGTCCCTAAACGCGATACAATCTTTGCGTATGCTCGAAACAGAAAGTAGGAGGAGTATTCCCAACAATCTGATCTCGCAATGACCTACTGCATAGATCCCAGGCAAGCTTTGAGTGAAATGGATTTACCTGTGATAGTCGAACTACGATTTTTGCATAATGTGTGATCTTGAGTGGTTTAAGGTGATTTACACTCAAGATCCTAACCAAGACTAGTTGGTGTAGTGTAACCTAGAAAAGAAAATGTTACTAGTACATTTTATTAGGGTTCATTTTAAAGGTTACTTGCTTACTCAAAAAAGGTAGTGGGTGTGTGAGAGTGGTTATAATAGAGATAGAGTACTGAAAATGAAATGTTTACCACCAACAAATATTTTCTTTTCAATGCAAGTCTTAAAATTTTGATCTAGAATGCATGTGCAAATGCAATTTTTAATCTTTCGAATGCAAAAAAGGTAAAAATAAAGTATAAATGTACAAAAATAAACTCAAAACCTAAGAATGCAGCTACTCAAGCAACTAGGTATGCAAAAGAAAACTTGTTCTTTTTTATGCAAAGCACTCTAAAATCTTTTAAGCCACTTTCAAGGTACTCTATTCAGAAGATAAATCAAAATTCTCTATGCTTTTCAAAGGTAAGAAACAAAATTGAAACTAACCTACTATCAAAGCAAAGCAAAGAAACTTTCAGGTTCTCTTTATGAAACAGTAAAAGCTACCAAATATGACTTTCAAATTCTTATTGATGTAAGCATGCCAACCATTGGGAAAAGAGTACAAAAACTACTTTTAGACCCAAACGAAGCAAATGACCTACAAAGAAGTATGGTTTGGTAAAGTCAGGTCTGCACATAAACAATGCAAACAAGGTCTTGAACAACAGCCAAAACACTTGAGCTTTCACTACAAAAGAAAAACTAAAAGCATAAGGGAGGATAAGAAACCAACCTAAAAGAGAAATTTCACTCAAATAGATACAAACAGGGTCAAGAAGACTCAAGAGGTTTCAAATCCAGTGGAAATGCGGCAAGCAAGTTCAGTTAGACTCAAATTAGGGGACAAAACACCAAACAGGTCCACAACCCCCCAACTTGGGTTAACAAACCCCAAAACTTCCCAAACAATCCCAAAATGATCAAAAGAGGTTCAAATCATGAATGTAGGATTAGTACAAGGATGGGAGACCACTTACAGTGGTTTAACTCAGACCTAAGGTCATCAGGGACCCCAAAATATGCAGCCACAGCCCCCAGATTTGGGTCCACAACCCAAAAACTCAAAAAAATCAAACCCAAATTTTAAGTGCTACTGTGTATGAAGGAAACTAGCGCCCATAGCAAGATGGGTGCTACTGTGCAAAGGAAAAGTAGCATATGGGCGCTACTGTGTTATACAAACAGTAGCATACAAATGGAAAAAGTTGGAAAAATGGGGTTAAAACCACCACCTGGGTCCACAAGGGTTTGCAAGGGCTGGGAAGGGTCTGTAAGATCCAAGGAGGGTCGAACAGAGCCTACTAACTGATCCTAATCAAGAAAATGAACAAATACCATCAAACAAGACTGAAGAAATGACCTTGGATACCCCTAAGCAGTTAGGGTTTCCCCAGCGGAGTCGCCAATCTGTTGTGGGAAAAATGCACCTATAGTTCAGGGGAGAAACTACCAACTTATGGTGATAAAGATAGACTTACAAGCGTTCTACAAGTACAACAAATAAATGAAGAGATTAGGGTTTCGATATGTAGGCACCTTATTCAGAAGGTTGATCCTAGCTTTGCCTCCCTCGCTCTTCAATGCTTATCCAGCGTTGCAATGCCCAAACCTACAAAACAACTTGATACCTTTCTCAAACACATTTGACTACATATATAAGACTGATATTCATAATAGAAGAAGACATTAGATTATAAACAAACTGTAATCAAATCTGAGACACATTAATAGGTCATATTTGGAAAGAGAAGAACGTCTGATCTTTATTGATGAATGAAAGCAAGTACATAAAGTTATACCTTCTTTCAAGCTTGGCACTTCACAAAACCTAGATTCAAGGTCTCCTGCTTCCGTTCTCCAAGGATCCCAGCCTCTAAGCAACTGTACTAGGGTTTACCAAAACTGAAGCACAAGAGAGGGGGATGAGGGTCTCCATTCCTCCAACATAACTTTGTAATTGGGCTTAGTTCTCTCACATGACCCTTCTACCCTCCTTATATAGTCAGTGAGGAAGAGGAAAAGAAGTTATAACCGCTCAAGAGGTTTCCCAACCAACTTAACTTACTCGAAATTCGAGATTTTGACCAAAACAGGGGTGTACGCTACTCTACAGTAGACAAATTCGTGTACATATGGATTTGAGCACTACTTTAAATGAAGCAAAGTCGCGTACACACGCTACTATTTCAACAGTGGAGTCGCGCTCATGTTAAAAAATGGCCAAAAACAGGCTTTTCTGCTCATTTTCAGGAGATGGTTTGGTCTGGAAAAATGTTCCTAAGGGTCATATACATCAAATGGGTTAAGAATGAGGTAATTTCAACCATTTTTAGTGTCCCAAATGACTCCTCCGTCCACAAATGTCCTATTGTGTGACTTAACTTGATCTCAAGAAGTGTCGTCATGCGACCAAGGGAAGCAAGTGTCGTCACGGACGGAGAGGTGTCATTTCAAGCTATAACAACTATGCACGTACTACTAGGTAGTCGGGTTATACAATCAGGGGTACGATCCTGATCCTCCCTGGTTAGTGCTTTGAAACATTGGGCCGAGTATAATTTTTGGACCTTGTAGTATATCATGATTTGTGACGCCTTAATAATACCATGAGGTTCCATACTTTTGAATCCCTCCTATCACATAAGTTTGCTTGTGGCTTTAGCTTGAGTAGGTCTTGAAGTGTGTTTTTTATTTTTTATTTTTTTACAAAAAATTAGTAGAAGCTTCATATCATCCTCCCGGGCTGAGCAACCCTTAAGGAGATCCCGTAGAATATTAAATTTTCCACCTAAATATCCCCTTAATCTGGAGGATAACTAGGAGCAAACATGGATCAACCCACAACATCTGAATCACGCAAAGAAGGAACTTCCATCTTTGAATGAGGGGTGAACTACTCTCCTCTTGTAAATCCACCTATCACTGATCCCATGGGACCTTTATTGGTGTAACAACCTCCTCCACATGACACATCCTTTCATCACTAGCTTGAAGGTAAACCCGGAGCCACCGGTTGGATTTTCAGTCGACCCCAGGATGCCCTGATAGCGACCGCTTTTGGTCCATCTGCATCATTTTGGGACACCTCTTTAGGTCATCATGTTTCGAATTTTGGTTCACTTCCGATGGTGGAAACTCCACCACACTGGTTTCCTCCTCGGTGGATTCCTAACGACGTATTTATCGCACCATTTTATGATACTATTGAATGTTTACGTACGTTCGGTGACCAGATTAGGCGCCAGAGTTTTTTTTTCGAGACCTAATTCGGGAGTACTAGTCCCTGAACAACATTCCCCTATACATTCTTTGTCTTTTTATTCAATAGGAATATCCACACCTGTTATGACCACCTATGAACCAAGCCAACCTTCCTTCCTGTCTAGTACACCACGGGCTCATTTGGCCAATTCTACACCTTACATGACCCCAACAACTAGAGGGAAACCTTCAGCTACCATTAACTTCATAACTGGAACACCACTTCCGCCTCAAAATTTGAGTGGAGGCCATCCTCTAGTTGGTAGTCAACATATGAGTATGGGCCAACCTGTAATTAGTGGTCAACATATGCTTACTAGGCATACTCCAATAGGTGGAGAAACTTGAATTGGCGGGAAACCCCTAGTCGTTGGACCAAATCTAATTGGGGGGCACCATCCATTTAGGGGACAAAATGTGAGCGGAGTATATCCTTCACACATGAACTATAACATGGTTGGAAGTTCACTCCCAGCCATGGGACAACCTACATGGGCACATCAAATGGGGCTATCATCCATTTGGACTCAACCCCCATGGGGGCATACCTACCTGGGTAATCATAACATCCCTATAGGTCAAAACTACCCAGGGAATATTTTTCTTGGATTACCCTATCCCAGAAATATGAACACCCCATGGGGAAATCATAATGTTCCACCGACTAGACCTCCATCCAGCGGACCACCCCCCCCCACCACAACCACATTTCCCACCTCCACCTCCACCACTCGGAGGACCCCCTTACTCTAGAGGAGGACCTCCATACTCCAGAGTAGGATCCCCTTCAAGTCCACCTCCTAATTTGGGAGGACCACCTCGATATGGCCAACACTCTATGGGAGGACCTTATGATCATTCGATCCATGGTCCTATTGATACCCAGATGCCTTATCACTATTACCAGTATCCACAACCAAACTGACAGTTACCATTTCTGGCTACACTAGATCTGCCAGATCTGTCACGTTTGACTAATGATCCCATACAACATGGTATAAATTGGCCAACTATTCATGTGAAGTTACCATTAAACATCGCTAAGTTTGATGGAAAACCTAGTGAGGATCCTAAGAACCAAGTAATGACTTATCACTTGTGGTGCTCCTCCAATTTTTTAATGGATGATTCTATCTGTTGGAGGATTTTTCAATGAACCCTTACCAGTACTACCACAAAGTGGTACATCGAGTTGCCACCACACTCTTTTCTCAAGTTTAGATCTTTAGCTATGGCATTTTTGACTCATTTTCAACTATTGATCTGCTATGAAATCGGCACAGATCTTTCGACATCCCTCCGACAATCCACCTCCACTCATATTTCTGATCATATTCATGAGTGGAGAAGGAGACGTCATCTCATTAAAGCTCCCATTCCGGATCAACTACTCGCCGATTGGTTCACGAAGTCATTACTACCCATCGTAGCTAAAGACGTTTCTATGGGAGGGGTTATTATGGAAGAACAAGCTATCTCACGTGCTTAGTATCTAGACCTAGTCTATGCTCAATCTGGCACATTATACGATAGCATTCCTAATGCCCCACACCCTACACATGACCCAACAAAACCTCCTACGTGATCACACGCCGATGGAATCATTGGTTCCGTTCATACTCATCCCGCTACCCAATCAGGTGGATCACAGAACCATCTTAGTTTGAATCCATCTTTGTCAATAGGCTGGTAACAACACCAATCGATCACCTAGCCCTATTTCCACCGTGGAATTGAATTGAATTCAATCTACTTCACCTAAAAAATCCAGTGGAAAAAATAAGAACAAAGGAAAATCCAAGAAATATTCTAACCAATAGGAGCCCAAAAATACTCCTGATGACACAAAACAAAAACAGAAGGTTACTGTGTAGTGACAATCACTTCATGAAAGCATGTCCACATCATGAAGAAGTGCAAAATTTTCTCAAGGGAAACCCCACACCCACATTTTTAATTGATCCCTTCCACACACAACAACAACAAATTATTGCACAACCACCACCTCCTTCTCAAGGAGAACTATCCACAATTGCTCATGTTCTCATGATGCACAGCGAAACAGTCAACTTATCTACCAGGTCACATACATACAACTCTATTCCCGATGAGGAATCTAACTGAGGTAATTCTGAAAAATCCTTTGCATCTACATCCAATTTTCTCTCACCTCAAGGTCCTATGACCATAGAGAAACCTTTACCAAATGCAGTATTGCGTCCGCCAAAAAGCACAATTCGAAAAGCCATTTTCAACCCCCAATGCCTGGGCCACTCAAAACTACAATATTGCAGAATATCTATCCCAATCCCCTTGTGCTATGTCGACACTAGAAGTCTTACAAAATTGCCTCAATCAGCATAAGACTCTTCTATCTTCCATAGGAGCAGTAGATCTCGATTCCTCCAACACCATCATGTTCAAATTAGAGTACTTTAATCCAAGGCTTTCCCACCAATTAGCGTTTCAAATCGTTACCAACATTTCTGGGAAAAGTATCCATCGTATTTTTTTAGATGAAGGAGCCTCTACTTCAGTTATGTCGATATCCTCCTAGCGAGCCATTGGCTCTCCCGAGTTGAACCGTTACCCCACTACATTGAAATCATTCGACGGACGTGGATTTCAACCCCACTGGTTGTTACAATCCTTAGCCATAGAGTTGGGAGATAAGAATATTGTTTCCATTAACATGGAGGTCATTGCCTCCCCATTGGATTATAATTTGTTACTAGGTCGAAATTGGTTTTATGCCATGAACGCGGTCACATCATCTGTCTTTCGCATCATGCAATTTCCCCACCATTGGAAAATTGTCACTATTGACAAGTTAGAATTTTGTACACCAGACACCACTACTTATCCTACGGATAATGTCCCTCTTTTATGCTACTTTTCGCAAATATATGAGAGTGTGGGGGTAGGACTCCTCAAAGACTCATCTTTGATGGGAGCCTTTCCAATACTAGATCCCCCATCCCATGTTGCCATGGTGAACATGATCTAATCTATGATCCCATCCTCTTCCAACTCGACCGACCAATGGATTGTGCCCGATCCTGATCATATAGATTTGATTGGAGATGTGATTCCTCTCAGCCCTGCTGAATCCACTTATGAGACCATTCAATCAGCACTTGATTTACTGGATGCTCACTCTTCAGTGACATCTGAGCCAAGTTCTCTGCCACCCCAGGGAAACTCATCGCTACCATCACCTGATCGTCTACTCCAGAATTTTCACTCTGATGAATCGATCATGGAGATTATGAGCTTAGATGAGCCCCCATGGGAAGAATTTCATCATCGATCGTCCTTCCTTCTGCCTCTAGACATGGTAGAGAACGCCATCCATACTATTGTTTCACCAGATGTCTTCCCTTACCCTTAATCTCCTATCCTCACTCAAGATACGGTAACCGAGGGGAATTTGGCTAACATCACTCCTACCATCACTATCGACATCTCAGTCAAACCAGGAATGGTGGAACACATCCACATAGGCCAAACCTGTTCTCCCGACGAAATCAATACTTTTAAAACCTTGTTTAAACAGTTCTGCGACGTATTTGCATGGAGCTATGAGGAAATGCCTGGGATTGATCCTGCCATTGTTATGCATGAAATCCAAACATATCCCAATGCAAAACCTAACCGGTAAAAACTCCGTCCAGTACACCCTAGGAATACTGCAGCTATCAAAGGAGAGATTGAAAAGTTGTTGAAAGTTGGGTTCATTTATCATGTTCCCTTAATATATTGGGTCTCTAATGTCATCCCGATTACACAGAAATAGGGAACCATCAGAGTTTGTGTTGATTACAAGGATCTGAATAAGGCTTGTCCTAAGGACAATTAACCTACCCCGTTTATCGACCAAATTATCAAAAATTGTGTCGGAAGTGTCATCTTTTCATTTATGGATGGATTTTCTGGCTATAATCAGATTGAGATCCACCCAGCTAATCAACATAAAACTACTTTCATCTTCCCATGGGATATGTTTTCATACTACAAACTCCCCTTTGGCCTTTGTTGGAGAGAACTTCCGCAGCATTTGGGAAGCTGCTAATTTTTGGAGAGAAAGTACCAATTTTGGCGGTAAGACAAAGATATCGCCGTAGCGCTAATTCCGGCGGGAATCACGGCGATAGGTACAGAAGAGTCAAGCATGTGGTACAAAGAAGAGGCCGAAGGGAGAGCTCAACCACCGTAATAAAGGCGCCAAAGATGAAGAGAGGGTTCAGCTACCCTCATTAAGAAGAAGGACTACAGTCAGCGTTGCTTGAACCAAGAAGAAGCGACGGGCCGATGCATTAAAGACTAAGGACTGCAGGAAGCAGCGACGAGACAGAAGGCGGCCATGGAAGTACAGCCAGTTGACTGTAAGTGGTTAGGGTTGAGTCACTGTTGGGATAAGGCCCACAGTTTTGTAACTGCGATGAGACCTTCGGGCCATCTATATATAGGAGTCTTTTTATATGATAAGGGGTTAGCCACATAGTGATAGAGACATCAGGTAGAGGCTAGTCCAGTCTTTTGTTGTTGCAGAGTCTGAACATCCCTGAGAAAACAAGGGCCGACCTGTTGAGAGATAGTGCAATCCGCAGGGATTGTGAGAGAAAGAGAGTGCATTGTAAAAGGCAGGAAGAGAAAAGAGGTCTATAGAGAAGGGCTCCCACTGAGGTGGAGTTTCCCAGAAGACCCGTGTTGTAAAGAGGGGAAAGGAACTGTGTCTATTCTTCAGAGTTGTAAACAAGAACCGCAGTTCCCCTGGGCGTAGTTCTCGCCCTGGGAGTAACTACGTGCTTATCTAAGTCGCACTATTGTACTTGTGTAGTTGCTGCCCTCATTCATTTGTCTGTGTTATATATGATTGCTTCATTCTGTTATAAGTAATGTACATGGTCATCAGTCTAACTTCTGAGTGATGTATAACAATTGTGATAATCATAGCTAACCTCATAGCGAACTAGATAATTGTTAAACAGAGTATAATGTGCGAGTATGAACTGAACATAAGGCATGAATGGTCTACTTAGACATTGCTCAAAGTAATATTCTACTTAGTTACGTTGTTGCGAGATATCAAGGGTCAAGTTCATTAGCCAGGGTGATGCTTGGAGATTAAATGATGTTGCTAACTGCAGTGCTAGGATAAGAATAGCCGAAACCACCTATAAATCCAGGAAGCGGCCAAGAATCACTTACCGCGGGAGCTAGAAGGGGAAGACATCGCGCCTACGATATCTTAGGTATCGCTAGACGGTTCCACATAAGGGGAAGACTTATCGCATTCCCTGCGTAATGCGATAAGACAGAGGCGTGGCCGGAGCGATAGAATGAGATAGTCAGCTCCTGAGGAAGGGGTTAAGGTGGGTTTAAGCACCCTGGATGCCTCGGAACTCGGTGGAAGACACTTGAGTCTTCTGCCACCCATTAGAATCACTTCGGGTGAGACTTCAGGTTGCTTCTGCGACCTGTTGCCGAAAGGGCCAGTGAGCTAAGGGTTCTGTTGGTCTAAAAAGTACCGCAAGCCCGGGTCTACCAGAAAGTAAAGAAGAGATCAACAGCCTTAAAAATGTTGGTGCCACATTCCATCCATGTCGTACACCTTTCATGACATAAATGATTTTTTGGAACCTTATCTCGATGATCTTCCTACTCATTCAAATCGGCGTGACTTCCACATCGATCATCTGACAGTTTTGTTTCTTAGATGTCAACGGTACAATATCCATTTAAATCCTCATAAGTGCATATTTTGTGTAGAGTCTAGATGCCTCCTTAGCTTCAACATTTACAAAGATGGGATCTCCATTTCACCCCTCAAGGTGGAGGCCATCGTTTCCCTACCACCACCCACTAATATTATGAATCTCCAAATTTTGCAGGGGAAGGAAAACTACCTGCATCGTTTTGTGTGTAATTTCATAGAGAAAAAACATGGATACATGCAGTTGTTAAAGAAGGACATCCCATTCGTTTGGGATGACTACGCCCAAAAGGCCTTTGACAATCTCAAACATGTGATTACTCACATGCCAATGTTACAACCAGCAGATTAAATCCTTTATATTATTGCCTCTACCTCAACTATTTCTATGGTTTTGGTGCAGGAAGACAACAATGCGCAGGAACATGTGATATACTACCTCAGTAAGGGTCTCATTGACTCTGAAACCCATTATTTGCATGTAGAGAAGTTAGCTATGGTAGCAGTCATTGTTTTTCATAAGTTCCGTCACTATATCCTACTCTGCATTACTACCATTATTGTCGACTCTAACCCTATGTACCACGTTCTTACGCTTTAGGTATTAGGGGGAAAATATCCGCGTTGGATCGTGATTCTCCAAGAATTCAATCTTCAATTTGAGAAGCAAAAATCCAAAAATTCCTTGGTATTTGGGGAGCTCATTTGTGATCTTCCCCGTACTAATCAAGAATCTGAGCCCACTGACTCTCTCCCCGATGACTCCTTGTTTATGATTAGTATTTCTGACTCCTGGTATGGAGATATCACTTTGTATCTCCAAACCCAATGTTTCGGCCCTCACTTATCTCACGATGAACGTCGTCGTATCTGTCACCACGCAAAATATTACCTAATCATTAGTGATACACTATACCATTGTGGCATTGATTCCATTCGTCAACGTTGTTTAACTCATGAGGAGGTCGAACATGTCCTAAATGATTTCCACTCGGGGACATGTGGAGGTCATCTTTGTGGGATGGCTACAGCCCAGAAAATCTTATGCGTTGGATACTACTGACCATCAATTTTCAAAGATTGTATGGATGCAGTCAATAAGTTTCCTCCTTGCCAACTTTTTCATTATAAAAAGCACTCACACCCGGCCCCACTACATCGAGTTATCGTAGTTGGCCCCTTTGCAAAATGGGGCATCAAATTCATGCACTTCAATCCTACCTTGGTCGGGGGGCATGGTTATGTCATTGTCGCAGTTCACTACTTTACCAAATGGGCCGAGGCTATGCCTACATACAAGGAATACAGTGAAATTGTCGCACTCTTTCTATTTAATCACTTCATTTCTAGATTCAGATTCCCACAAGCCATCATCACGTATCATGGATCACATTTCCAAAACAAGATGGTGGACGAACTAAGCGCCAAGTTGGGTTTTCGGCATGAAAAATCAACCCCCTACTATCCTCAATCAAATGGAAAAGTAGAGGCCATTAACAAGGTATTGAAAACCATGATTCAACACATTGTGGGTACACATAAGTCAAATTGGCATGTGATGATTTTTTCATCCCTTTGGGCATACAGGACTTCCGTTAAAACCGCCACTAGTTTCACACCTTTCTAGTTGGTGCATGGACTAGAGGCAATATTTCCTATTGAGTGCGAGATTCTGTCTCTAAGACTAGCTATTGAACTTTTAACGAACACAAATGTTGAGGAAGAACGATTCTTATACTTGGAAAAACTCGACGAAACCCATTGTGATGAAGCACTAGCTAACAAAGCGCATAAGAAATGTGTAATGCCTCTCAAGGGCATTAAGAATTTTAATCTAAATAAGTATCTATTTTCTTTTCATTCTAGAAATGCATAAGAATATAAATACAACCTCAAATGGTGGATTTCTTAAGTGTATTACTAAACATCCTATAAGCATAATGTAACAATAAAAGCATATAAACAATTTAAAATCACAAGAAAAATACCTCGTTATAAGAACGGTGATGAAGTCCAAACTGAGCAAGCTTCCATCTTTCTCGAGTTACTTCTATCTTCATTTCCCAAAGCGGAACCATGGTTTTACCTCCCAGCCAACTAGGGTCCTATCCGGATCCCTAGCCCCAGGAAGCCATCAAATGGTCCCATCCAAATGGCCTCCTAGCCCTCCGTGCCCAAGACCCCCAGAGAACATAACAGTGATGCATTAGTAGGCTATGTATCAAATCTTCCAAGAGTTCTCAAACTCTTCTAACTCTTCCAACTTCTCATACCCCAAAATATCAAAAATTCCCCTTCCTAGAAAAACTCTCACCCAAAATATCCTCCAAGAGTAAAAGAACCTCCCTCCTTCCACTCTCAAGTCTCCTATTTATATCAAAAATCCTCATCCATCAATAAATTCATTTTCTCAACAAACAAACAAAATAGAAATTTGATTTAAATAATTAAAATATTAATAAACATGGTTGAAAAGTCTCACTTGTCATGCTTCCATCTTAAATGCAACTATGACAACTCTTTTCTAAAAATTTGTGCAAATCCTATCTATCCATTTATTTATATTATCCTGTCATTCATAAATCAAATAAGATATTTTCATTTACTATTTTATACTATGACATATTTTATATTATATGTATACAATTATATGTGTCATTCAATAATCCAATCAAACTATATAAATCTAAAACATATTAAACAAGACAACAAACTCATACTTTCAACACACAAGTAATATTTTCAACAATTCATCAACCAAGTTACTAATAGCTAATATAACCACATTAATTTATTCATTGATCGACCAATCATAATATTGTACTCACGAATTGGCGTATGCATGGCCAGTGCACACGTCGTAAGCATGGGTACTAATAATCACATTTAATGCTCCTAATAGCTCATTATTACATGATCGCAAGCAACATATAGAAGAACAATTAAACAATGCATCATTCATCATTCATAATCATTCATACATAAGCAATAAGACAGAATTAAATAAACATAATGATGAAATCCAACATATAATCACGATAGTTAATAACAATCAAGAACACCATCCAATCCATCATTGGTCCCATCCATCCCATCAGTACTCCAACCCCCTAATCACCACTACTTCCATCTCCTGACCTCACCATCCCGTCCTCTGCTGCACTATATTGTGGCGTCAACTACACGACCTAACCACATATAGAACCCGCAATCGGAAGTGTCGATCGACTACATCAACCAAGATTCCCCAGCAGGCATCCGCTAGTCGCCATCACACATCTAGGGGAGTGTGCGCAGCACAACCCTCCCACAACTCCAGGTTTCGAGGGATAAACGGTGGGAAATGCCTCCAGCCCCCCTGATATTACTAGGGTCAACACCCTACGTCAACCATACTGTGCCATCACTGTTCTAAGGGGTCCCGTCATTGAAAAACCACTTTGGGAAAGTCACAATTCCTATCAAAACTCGCACTCACCCACAAGTCATAGAAATATTGGAATTCACAGTTAAATAGCATGAAATTTGATATAACATCATTATACTCATGATGTTTAATACATCTCGTGCCCCTTGGCAATATAGGAATCCGCCTATCTCATAGCCAATTAACATGTGGAATAGTTCATCATTAACATGAAACATATATATAGCCATACCCAACTCTTTCAAGTGTTAATCCATTTCACTAATACAACATTTACAAATAATCATGTAAGTACTTTTGCAACCAACTAAATTAGCATTCCTCATATGGTTATTCTATATTCAATTTTGAATGTTCAAATGAAATAACATATTCATTGTCATTAATAAATTAAAACGTTATATTCCATTTACTGTCCACACATAGGGAGTCCATATATTCACATAGCAGTAGTCTTAATCAACTTAAATGAGTCTAACATATAATAAAGAAATGAAAATGTTAAGCTAATTCACATTAGAGTTTTAATTACTAAGTGTGCAAATATGGGGCATTACAAAACGCATCAAGGCCCAATACCATAAATCCGTAAAACCCTGTATCTTCAACCAAGGTGATTTGGTCCTTACTTACAACCCAAAACATGACAAGATGGGGGTAAGAAAACTTGAGTCCATGTGGCTTGGTCCATATGTAGTGAAACGTGCTTTGGAAAAGGGAGCCTATGAATTAGTCGACTATGATGGAATATCCCTAAGGGAGCCTCACAATGGGCTCTACTGAAAGCAGTGTTATGCTTAATTTATTTTGCATTAGTACTTTGTATATACTATACATGACGTGTGTTTTTGTTTGGCGTGACACTTTCTTTTAGTGGGTTAGGATCTTATCTCGATTTGCGCTTATACCATGTTTTGCCTAGATGTGCAGATGGAAACTTGCTATGGTTTTGCAGACGGCGCTAACCGGCACACTCGTAGCCTCGCCTCGATAGCATGGGTACTCAATTCCCCTATCGGTGAACTAATAGGCTCAGGAGGAACTTGCCTAGGTCTTGCAACCAATAATGTCGTCGAATATCATGCAGTGATTGGATTATTGACCAAGGATTTTTCCCTTGGTGTGGACCACGTTGTTATCTACCTCGATTCATAGATATTGGTCTATCATTTGAACCGTGTCTACACTATCTATGACACTATATTATTCGGCTTGTTTCAGATGGTATGTCTCCTGGAAAGGCCTTTTGATTCCATTCAATACCTACATATTCCAAGAAGCATGAATGCAGTTGCCGATTACTTAGCTAATTTCGTATTAGATTGGTATATTGTGCATTTCTAAACATTTTTATCAAAGATGCATAAATCGACATAACATGTAAACTATTCATAGTATATAGGCAAATGCGCATAAGATCCAAAATTCATCATAGAAAACACAGTGTATATAAACTACTAGAAAATGTTTTTATATATATCATGTCTGGAAAAATGTTGTACAAAAAAGGGTACGGATACGAAAAATCTGAAGCTCATAAGCTTTCAATAGGTCACATCTACAAAATATGAAGCTCATAAACTTTCAGTAGGTCGCATATACAAAATATGAAGCCTATAGATTTCAATACATCGTCATACATGAAGGCTATCCCTGAGGATGCTCATGATAGCATATAATGGCCCTAGCCACTCGACAGAGTAACTGACCAAATCGTCTAGAGACTCTAGTTGTCCTATGTTGGTAATGCCGAGGAATATCATCTATGGATATGTCTGGGATATCGGCATCCAACTGTTGAAGGTTCTCCTCCAACTCATCTAGTTTCTCCACTGCCTCTTGATGGACTATTGCCATCTCTCGAACAACTCCCCTCCTCTCGATTGGTGAAGAACACACCAGTCTATATGGGCCAACATTTGCATAAGCAAAATGTGAAATATTAGTACTACACAAAAACAATAAAAATTATAAAATACATAAAAACCAAAAGATTTTATGTATTACCAATGTATCCCCGTTGCTACCCCTCCGGAAGAGTTAGATAAGGATATCCTATGAAATCTGTACCCGCATAAGCATATTCCTCAACCATGAGGATTTTCCCGCGTAGCCACCTAAAGAAGGTCGACCCGTATATAATCATAGGTCCACCGTCACCATGGCGGGCCATCACCTATGACCACCTCTGCATATGCGGATTTCACAGATTGATATCATCAAGCTCAACCTATGGATGAAGTAGTGGAATTCTTTCCAGGAAGAAAGAGACCACGATGGAACCATACCCAAATTGTTTCAACTCCCCTCTTCCGCATTTGGTCAGTTGATATTTTAGGTTTGCGAGGAGCCCCTCGCACCTGTTGAATACAGTAGGTGCCATACACTCTATGGCATGCAACATATGGGCCTTAGTGGCCTGATGAGAAGCCCTGTTTCCTGCCACTTGCTCAATGGTAGAAATCACGGTCCTAAAAGGACGGTCCAATACATTTTTTATGGGAATTTTCCCACCTAACATTTGCATGCCCAGTATACAGAACTGTGCAATAAGGCTCTCAGTAGATTGATCCCTACCCCAAGGTCCAGATAGTGATATAGGGGCCCCATGCCTCGATAATCCCGTCAATAAATAGATTTCCTCCACATCCAAAGTAAGGATATGAGACCCTACCATGAAGACCTATTGATCTGGGTCCCATAATTAGATCAAATAGTCTAATAAATCAACTTGGGCCCTCATTTCTTGGACATGAAAAAATTTAAGTAATCCACACCCCCGCAAAATATTGACAGAGTGTGGGTCATTTTCCACTTATGCATCTTCTAACTCATGCTCATGCTCCTTCCATTGGACCATTTTGGTGGCTAAGACCTATATAAACATCAATAAGATAAGCATTAGGTCCCTTTCCATGCTTTAGAACTTGCCGTTTTGGCCCCATTCTCATTTTTGGAGGTCGAGTTGCGCTGATGCACCTCGCATGTGCAGATAGTGCTCCAGTGACGCACTTTGCCCATAGGGAAAGCGCATCATTGCTGGGTGACGCACTTCCTGAAAGGGGAAAGCGCGTCACCGAGGCCACGCAATTTCCCCTCCAAAATAAGCCAAAAAACCCAAAAAAAATGCATTTAAAGCAAAATTCAAACCATCAAAAAGCAAGAGGATGAGATTTATGATTAACTGCAACTGACGGGAGGTTGAATGACTGACTGAAGCTTCTGTAATCTTCACCGAGAGATCGAGCTCCAAAGAGGTTTTTTCTCCACTATTCAACTTGGTAAAATGAATTGGTAAATAATTTTTACTATCGCCCTTTTATATAAAAAAAAAATGGAATATTCATTTTTTAATATTTATTTTGTGGGTTACTTACTATAGTTGACTTCTTTTTATGTTTTAAAACCTTATAATGTACCCTAACTTGGTTCCTGGAGCTTGCAGATAGAGGAAGATGGTGTTTTGACTATGTTGGTGACCATCGTAGGCTTTTCGTGCTTCTTATCAAGTGTGAACCATTCTTTGAGCATTTTTTATGCCATTATCACGCTCCTTAAAACCAAGTATTAAAGGTATCGAGCTCAGTCTTTGTTCCTTCTCATGCTCGTAAATACATGAGAATAAGTCACCGAGTTATCTTTTATCTCTTTTTCGGGCTTTTAAAACTCCTACGAAAAAGGAATCCCCTTGGAGTTCTTCTTTAAGCTCTTTTCAGACTCCATAAATAGGAAAAGATCACCAAGGAAACTTGATTCTTTCACGCTTGTAAACGTATTTGAAAGTTCGTCTTTCTAGTGATAGTTTACCCCTTTTTCGGACTTGTGAGATTATTTACGAAAAATGAGCACTCTAGTTAACCATGACTAGAAGATTTCTCTCTCATATTGTTTTATCCTTTTTTGGGTGAGGAGACTAAAATTTACAAAAAAGTACTCATTGGAGTCTTCTTTAGTTCTTTTAGACTCTCTAAATATGAAATGACGCCAAGTTTACATTCTTTGGACTCGTTAAAATATGACATTAAAGGGCCCTTTTAGGGAGGAACCCCTCCTATCTCAGATTCAAAAAACATTTGATATTGGACTCGTTTGAAGGATGAACTATACCGAGCATCTATTACCCTCCTCAAGCTTGTTAATAAACAAAGAGGTACTCATCAATCATGATGGGGAATAAGGAAATAGTTTTCATTTATTTGTAATAATGGTGGTACTGAGTCGCTCTTGAACATGGAACTCGTTTGCATTTCATTCAAACTGCTTGGATAATCTGCTTGTCCTTGAGTCTCACCAATTCTGTGAATCTTTTTACACCTTTGAGTCATTCAAAGAATGCTTCTATCATTAGTTGCATTAGGTATAGGTGTCGTTCTCGTCATTTCAATGCTTCCAAGTCATTCATCCCATGTTCAAGAGAGGTTCGTTGAGCAATTCAATCTCTACAGTCATTATACCTTCTATTATGTCAGTCTCAAACATTGCTCTACAGTATGATCTACTCCAAAACATATTTGAACTTGTTTCGTGTGGATGATGAGGGAAACATCGTGGCCCTCCTTCGACAGGTTCATCCTTGTCGACTTCAACCCATCATCTGAGGATTGAACCTAGAAACCAATCAAGTATCTTGGGCTTGAATGCCTTAATGGTGGGTTACCTCGCTTTCAATAGTAAGTTCACATCATTGACTTCTGATTGAAAGACTCCACCGAATGTTTGACCTCGATTCATTGATTCACATTCGGATGTATGTAATATGGTACCTTGGGGATCATTGACATCAATGGTGATTTCCCTCATGCTTGTTAACGGTATACATTAATGACCGGTAATCAAGTGGTTTCTACCATGTTCGACTTCAAAACATTGTAATCACATGGTTAGATTCGTATCATTGCGGGTTCGGCTTTAAGACCCTGGGTTAACTCGTCTATCTTACCCAGGATGCGATGGGGATTTTTTGAGTCATATCACATGGATCAACTATTATATTGGTCGTGGTTGTGTAATTATCTCATCATGGATATACACTTGTGTCTAGTATCCTAGATGGTGTTCAATCAGTCTTTACTACCATGGATTTGCAATGTATTAGTCGGAAGCCATGTTATGAGTCATTTGAGACATATATCTCAGAGTCTGTTGTACTGCAGGAGTCTTCGCTCATCACTCCAACCAATGGTCCTTGCCTCGATCCCTCATATTTCAAAGCATCTCACCTACCCTATTTTTCTAGCTTCATGCTTTGGGGGGCATTCTGTTACACCAAAATCTCATCATCATGAGTTATGTGTCCTCTATTTTCCCTAATTCCTAAATCACTTGGGATTAATGGTTAAAAGGATTTTTGTTGTTGACCCTTTAGCCTTTTGTTGTCACCTCGACATGCCCTGCTCGTTGGCAAGGTGCATCAGACCTTTGGTGACGCACTTTGAACATTGATAGAGCGCATCGGTGACGCCAGTTTCCCTTGTACAAGAAGCATCACCCTTCAATGACATGAGTTTCTTGTGTGCAAGGTGCGGCGATGTTGGTTAAAATGGAAAAAGAGAAGCTTCGAGCGATTTCTCGGACCTCTAATTGTGTGGAGGATTATCCCTACATGATAGGAAAGGTGGCACTTGATCCCCTTACCTAATGGTATGATCCCTTAAGCTTATCCCATAAATCCTCAACCTCTCCTATCCCTTTAGGCATATAAATATAAACCCCCTCTCCATGGCTAAGGAGGAGAAGAATAGAGTACTTACATGCTGGTGAAATTCCGCTAGGAGATCCCTTTCATCCATTAGGAGGCAAAAGCTTTGATCTTTGGAGGCTAGGATCATTCGGAAGGTGTTACGATGTCAAACCTCGGTTGTAACCTCTCTCTTTGTACATTATGTAATTACATTAATGCAAATTCTTTCCATAAACGTCTTGTCATTATAAGGTTTTTAGGATTGGCTTCTTTGACCGCTAATCTAGATTGATTTATGATTATATTCTATCACTACTTGCTTGTTTCCACCTATTTTAAGTTGTTTTGCAGCTGAAGATCTGGATATCAAGGACCACGCCAAGTAAAGAGATAGGAATTGTGTTCATAAGTTGAGTTACCTCCTTACATCCTTTGCAATTTGATCAATCTAGGAAAGTAATTCATATTGTGTACTTATTTTGTTCAAGATCCGAACCATTCGAACTAGGGAGATCAGTTTGTGTTCACACTGACAGATTGTCTGCAAACAACCACATCCTGGGTGATTGCTTTAAACCATAGAAGGACTTCTTGAGCTTGCAGACCAATTCCTTCTCCCCTTTCATTGTAAATCCTTCAGGCTACTTCATATAAATTTATTCTTCAAGATCACCATGAAGAAATGTCATCTTCATGTCCACCTATTCTATTTCAAGATCAAATGTTGCAGCTAAAGGTATTAGTACCCTGATGGAAGTTAACTTTGCAACATGAGAGAATATCTCACCAAAGATGACTCCCTCAACTTGGGAATATCCCTTCGCTACTAGTCGAGCCTTATACTTATTGACTTTTCCTACTGCATTCATCTTTTACTTAAATACCCACTTACCATTGATGATTTTCCTTCCATTTGGAAACGTGATCAGATCCCATGTTTCATTCTTCCTTAAGGATTCTATTTCCTCTTTCATGGCCTTTTTCAGAGTTCACCCTCTATCAAGTCGATCGCTTCCTTTAATGACTTGGGATCCTCTTCTATGGAATTTAATGCAAAAACAGAGAAAAAATATGGTGGACTATACCTTTCAGGTTGTTTCTTTATTCAACCAGACCTCCTGACGACCAAAGTTTTATATTCCACCTCTTCATCAAATTCAGTCAACTCTTCTGAATCACGATTTTCGTCAATCCATTCAAACTCTAGCTTGTCTAGTTCCTTTTCTCTTCTATCCTCTTGAATCTTGAAAATACATCAGAATTCTTTGAATATACATATCTACTGTAGTCTTCCTTCCTTGTGAGTGGATTCCACAGCCTATACCCTTTCAATCCATCCTTGTACCCAATGAAGATGCATTTATCAAAATAGTTGTCGTGTTTTCTCCTTTTTTCCTTAGGGAGATGTATAAAGGAATCACACCCAAAGACTTTGAGATGTGCAAGAGAGGGCCTCTTATTATCTCATGCCTTGTATGGAAACTTGTTGACCAAAGTCAACGACAATGACCTATTCACCAGGTAGGATGTTGTGCCGACTGCTTCTTCCTAGAATTATTGTGTGATACATGTACCATTAAGCATGCCCATTGCTTTCTCCATCAGTATTCTATTCATTCTTTCAACAAATCTATTTTGTTGAGGTGCATACATAGTTGTGTTTTGTTGAGATATATCGTGCTATCTACAGAACTGGTTGAATGCTTTACTACATAATTCTCCTTCATTATCAATTCTCAACATCTTAATTTTTCTATCAGTCAAGTTTTCTATAAGATCTTTGAACTCTTGAAACTTATCAAAAACCTCAAGTTTTTTCCTCAAAAAGTACATCCATGTCATTATGGAGAAATCATCTTCAAAAGAGACGTAATGTACACCTCAAATGGTCACCCTCATGTGTTATTCTTGGTTTTCATGCTTCATCACCATGAGAAGTATGATTGGCATGCTCCGTAGGTGTGTTCGAACCCATCATCATATGGTTATTCCACTCCCTAGCCATGTTTGGGAGGGAATCCTATCATTTGGGGGTTGAAACGCACCTTCCTAAAACCTAGATGTATCTTTGAATAGGAATTATCCCTCCCTTTCCCTTGTGCAGGGAGGGATAAAAACCAACTCCTAGTGTTAGGGGGGCAATAATTCCCCACTTTATCACCATGTGACCTTCATTGGGCGAGCGATAATTTTGATCCAACTACTTGAGCATGAATATAGGAATGATATTTGGATAAGATCTTGAGTGGATGAGTATATCCTTCGAATATCACTCCCTTTTCCATTCCAAGCAAGTTCAATCTCCCTTGATCCAACATATCCTCTCTTGATCCAATCCTTTCTCCAAGTAGTTTGGCCTCCCAAATCCTATAAATTAAGCTCACTCTTTGGATTTCAAACATGAAAACAAATCTTGAAGATGCCATCCTTATGCTAGCCTAATTCTCAAGGGGTATAAAAGGAGAGCTTGGAGGAGATGTTGCTACCAAGTCATGTATATGCTTATATGTACTTATTTATGGCTTTCCATTTAATATAAATTTTGGCTTATTTCTCCCATAGTTGTGTTAAATGGCATGTATGTTTTACTTTGTTGTTGTAATACCCCAATTTTGACCCTTATGAAATATTGGCTTTTAATGTAAATATTGTCTACATGCGATGTGGCCAAGGCCCCGCTAGTGTATGTTCGTATTTTATTTAAAACGGACAAGTATTTGATATTTTATTACCCATGAGCTATTAAGCCATGGAATATTGTAAATGATGTAAATATTTGTTATTACAATAAAATACCAAAACTGGCTATGGAAGCAACGAATGAGAAGGGGCCATGTGTATTCCACTAGGGAGTGGTGAGGGGGTTGTGGGGATGAACCATATGCTTTCAAATGTCATCTTGTGAACCCATTTGACTTTCCTTGCTGACATTTAATTTTGTTGTAAGGAAGTTGTTGAAGAATTCAGTCCATGGCTTCAATGGAGCATGGGCAGCCTAGAAATTCGTATGGCAGGTATGGGCTCTGCTTTTCTTGTACCACAAGTCACTCTACCTCATGGGAATGGGTCCTTCTTCATTCCCATTCCATTGTTGAACATCCCAGCTTCAGTTTTCATCCATTACGAATTCCCAGCAGTGAGAAAAATCAGAAATCGCAACTTTGCAAGAACCCACATTTTGAAGAGCCATAAACGCCCAGAATTCAGTATTGACAGTAAAATCCAATGGGGGATCCATAGATAAGAACCTTGGGGCGAATTTGAGAGCATTAGATAACCCGAAATCCATAGAAAAACCCATTTTTATAGCCCAGAAATCCAGTGACAGGATTGAGTTAATTGATGACATAATTGTGACAAATCCAAGTGTGAATGACTAAGTAGAGGTTGGGTTTGCTTGATAAACCTAGTGAAGGCTAGAATCTCAAGGAATTAGCAGCTGGACCTTTCTATTCCCACCCTGAAGAGCACTTGAGGGAAGGGACGCCTGAGGGATTGTGCAGCAGAGAAGGGAACCTTCCTTGTGTTGGGTGTGGTAGGTATTGTGGGTGCCATGACTGTTGAGTTCATTTGAGATGCCTGTAGCTTTGTGGTTGAGATCACTAGCTTAGCATCCTCCTCATTTATCTCTGCATGATTGAGAAACCCAACTATGTGTTGGCTTAGCATGATTGTTTGTGCAAAACCATGGCTGTGAGTGAGCCTGTTTAGTTCCTCCTTAGTGGATACACAACCCAGCTCAGGGGTGATCTCTTAGATGAAGGAATATAGGCTGGACAGAGATCTATGGTTGGGTGGAACATTTCTCTCACATAGCCAGTGTTGGACAACTTCATCTCAAGATAAGTGTTCTCTATGGTTTTAATTATGATCATTATGTGTTCTGTTCTGAATGTTAATTGTCCATGTTAATGAAATGAAATGATTATCATAATGAAATTGACATGAAGTCTATGCATAGCATGAGAACGAGATTGAATTCTCTGCATGTTGATCCATCTTATGCCTGTGATAGATAGGTTGATGCATTTATGTTTGTGTGTGTGCAAATATGATTTAATTCCGCTATGTTTATATTGAGTATATATTTGCACACAGAAGTTAAGTATTTATCCATGAATTTCTTAGTAATGTATGGGGCTGAGATTGCCAATAAGCCCGGGAATGTCAGTCATGTTCCCTCTGTGGTTTGGAATGATGGGAGGGGACGCGATAGTTGCATTCAAAGTAAATAGATCTCTTTTGGATTAACAATACTTTCTGGAATGAAGGAAGTCTTGTGTTGTATTTGTAGGATTCTTCTATGCTTTGGAGCTTCGAGAATCGAGTTCAAAGTCTGGA
The DNA here is from genome assembly GCA_027924585.1 of Larix kaempferi. Classification (NCBI taxonomy): domain Eukaryota; kingdom Viridiplantae; phylum Streptophyta; class Pinopsida; order Pinales; family Pinaceae; genus Larix; species Larix kaempferi. The sequence continues at coordinate 2,735,266 of BSBM01000264.1, forward strand.
GTAGTGAGGACAACCATCCGGAAATATGTAGGTCATCTATCCTTTCTTATCTTCTTCCCTTCTTGTCTTGTTGTATGCATGAAATTTATATATAGGAGGATGTTAGTGTCCATTTGTTGACCTCTATCTTGGATTAGGGAACCATTTTATATCCAAGAGAAGTTCTACTTGTCTGCAAGGAGAATTTTCTACCACAGAAATTGGTGACTCCATTGGGGACTTTCCCTAGCTTTACTAGCCCTTTGAGTATTTGTTTGGATGATTGAATATCTTTAAGTGTGTGTTTTATTTTCAATTTCTACCTTCCCTGATCATTATTGGGAATCTATTTGAGTCAAGAACTTGATCCACCCTGATATATGGGCGAGAAGTGTTATTTACCCAACTTTTACAGACTTTATCCCTCCCCAAATAAGCCTATAGAGTGACAATTCCATTTTTTCTATCCCTGCCAGTGTATAGGGGGTTGATAAATTCCACTTTGCCTCGTCCTACCAATGTATTGGGGAGTTACAATCTCATTTTATCCCTCTGTCTATGAGGTTAAAGGGGTGATAATCCTCTATTTGGGGCCATTTTTAGTCTCTCTTACTTGGTTTTGCTTGATTTTTTGTCTCAAGACCCTTTTCATGAGCCTTTTCTGCTTGATAGAAGCTTGTTATGCTTTTGAATTGAGTGTTTGGTTGCTTTTCTATTCCTACTTGGTTTCTTTCTTTCCTTATCAAGATTTGGATGTGTAGCATCAACCTAAGTTAACTTGATCCTTTATTGAGTTCACAACCTTCCTGATCTGATTCCTCTAATCCAATGGCATTCAGACCTCTCTTACCTTGATTCTAAACCCCTCTAAACTCATTTGATTGTGTTTGTGACCTACTTGATTGGTTTTGGATTCGAAGTGTGTTGTTTGGGCCTTTTGCATTCCAAGTTCTTGTTTGTCTTTGTTTTGGGTGAAATATTGACTCCCTTACGAGTCCAAGAACCTTGTAGCCATATCAAAACTCTCCATTGCCATCTAATTTTGCTTGGTTTGAACATTAAAGGTTTCAAAAATACTGTCTTTTCATTGTTTGGTTTGTTTAGGTTGCAAGTGTGATAGTTTGGGTTTTCATTTGCAAATAGCAAGCTTTGAAGGCATTTGTGTGATCCAAATCCTCGAACCTTGTTAGTTTGGGTGAATTGTTTTTTTTCTTTGGCTTCTTTGGTATTGGACCATTTGCAAAAGTTATTGGAGTCCTCTTATTTTAGGATTGACACAAAAATATTTCCTTTTGAAATCTCTTGTTCAATTTGAAAGCACTTGAAAACATAAAATTTTCTTTGTCTTCTTTGGTTTTAGATCCATTGCAATTGTCATTTGAATCTTGTTAATAGAAACAAAGGAGATCACATTTCAAGATTTTTAATTCAGTTTGGAATTCTTTGAAAAGTGGAAATTTGTCTTCACCTTCATTGATTTTAGGATCTTTACAAGTGAAATTGAATCTTGTCAATTGAAACAAAGAATCTTTATTTCAAATCTTTTAATGCAAGTTAGGAGTCTTTGAAATCATAAAATTTTCTTCACTCCTTTTAGATATTTACAAATAGAATTGAATCCTTTCAGTTTAAACAAAGAATTGTGTGTTTCAATTCTTTTATGTGATTAAGAAGTTCTCGAAAACAAAGAAAATAAGAGATATTTAGCATTTTGGTGTTTATTAAAAGGACTTGTCTTGCATTTTGTTTGGGATTTCAAGAGTGTGTATTTTATAGTTTGGAATTTCTCTAACCATTCATTAAAAGGAAAAGAGAAAATAGCATTGTGTCATGGTAGTCATTTGCATCCTAAACGAAAAATAACTCATCTCCCCCTCGTAGATAGAATTCATTGAAAGAAAAATCATTGCATTCCATCTTCTTGCATGGTTTTGGAGTCAAGTCAAAACATCATGAGTTTCATCTCCGTGTAACCTTTGAGTAAAAAACATTCTTAAAATCAACCTACATGCTAATAAAAAACAAAATTGTTTTATAGCACATTAATAGTAGTATAGGGATTAGATCTTTTGGACTAGGACAAGTGAGTAAATTGTCCAAGAGCTACCAAAACGAGACTGTGGAACACTAAATATTGAAAAATCTCGTAGAAGCAATTGATGTGGTCAGAAATTTCATCTCACACAGGAATCAAACACGATGTCAAGTGAAGTGATCATTTGAGAATCCCCTCTTCCATTCACCTAGTGGGGCTATTGCAATTTTGGGGCTTTGAAGAACTAGTAGATCCTCAGGGTGACGTCTTTTCTTCTTAGTGTTTGAGTCACAGATTTGTGTTTGGAATTCCCATACCCAATTTCTAGTCTTGATTGTCGATTGTACCCACATGGCCATCCGTTGTGAATTGGTGACCACAGTACATTATCTTTAGGGTTCCACATAGGTGACTGTAAGGGGGATTCCTTCTGCAAAGAAGGTTCCTTATGGTAACTGCGATAGATGTTGCATCTCATCTTCAATGAAATGTGAGGGCACTTTCCTATGGGAACTTGATTGCACCTTAGGGGATTGTAGCGAGTTGATTATCACAACTTTTGCTCATTTCTTCATTGATGGCTTGATATACCATCTTTAGAAGATGACTTTCTCCACTATTTTCTTGGTTGATTATCTCTAATTCTTTTTTAGGGGTGTGTTCTTCCCACATTCATAGTTGGCCCTATGAATCATTGTTTTCATTACATTTTCACTATGGCTGAACCAGGTCTATGAAGGTGTCATAGAATGAAATGGTTGGACACTGAGGAGCAAGGGCCTCTACATCCCCCTCTTACTAGGACTATTGATATGGTACTCATAGAGTTTCCATCTAGTAGGTATTTTGACACTTTTTTGTCTTATCGTTTGCCACTCGACGCACATAATAGGCAACTTTCATATATGATTTTGACACCATCTCACTCTTCACATCAATTGAATGCATCATCCCCCTTTCCTCCTGCCACTATGGATGACCTTGCGATAATCACTGTAGCCCAAACCGCCAGTACTAGCACTTCTCCTTTGTGGGGAATCTCGTTGGCCCAAAACATCCCCCAGTCAGGACAGATGAATACAACCTTGCCATTCATGCATGTGAATCCTCTTGCATTTGACCTTGTTCATGCTTTTAGAACTGTGTCGATGCTTACACCAAGTGATCTCCTTATTTCCCATGCATCGCACCCCTCTAGTCAAGTGACCTACAATGGGGTTCCCTTGGGTCCTATTATGAGTAACTTGGGTCTTCCCTTCATCTCGCAAGTAGGTAAGGCCATGAAAGTCACAAAAATTATCTCATTTTTACTCACAACTATTTCAATAGGGAACCCAACTATGCCTCTTTTCGGGGGGGGAAATATTGTTGGGGGGAAACCCCTTCCTATAGGGAAAAATTTAACTGGGGGAAAACAACCTGTTTGGTGGAAATAACCCATTTGGGTGCAATTCTCTTCTGGGAACCAACCACTACTAGGGGTAAAACCTTTCAGGAAGCTACCCCCACCTCTACATCTATCCTCTATACATGATTACCTTATCCCGGAGCTATCAATGCTCCGTGGGGCCAACTCAACATGACGGTTTTTCCTCTTCAAGGAACTCCACCCCCCCAACCCCAATACATGGGAGTAACATCGAGTTACAACATTCCACAGCAACCAACCTATGGTCCTACTAGTATTCCGATGTCACATCAGTATTAACAATTTCCACATCCAAACCGATAGATCCCATTTTTTGCAACATTAGATCTACCTAATTTGTCACATTTAACTAATGAGCCCATTCAACATGCCCTGCATTGTCCAACTATCCCAACCAAACTACCATCTAATATTCCAAAGTTTGACGAGAAACCTGGAGACAACCCCATTAACCACATGATGAATTTCCATATTTGGTGTTCATTGAACTCCCCTATGGATGACTCCATTCATTTGAGTCTTTTCCAAAGAACTCTTATAGGTTCGGCAGCTAAATGGCATATTGAGTTGCTGTGACAACTCTTTGGTGCCTTTAATTCTCTCTCCGTGTAATTTCTTACTCATTTCCAACTGCCCATTCGATATGAAACTGGTATTGAGCTTTTCACTTCGCTCAAACAATCCATATCCACCCACATATCAGATAATATCCATGAGTGGAGGTGGTAGAAAAGGTTAATCAAAGACACCATTCTGGACCAACTCTTGGCAGATTGGTTCACGGAATCAATCTTTTTTCCCATTGCTAGATATTTTTCCATCGGAGGAGTTGACATAAAAGAGCAAGCGATCAATCGTGCTCAATACCTAGATTCAATGTATTCCCAATCCACCATGCTATACAATCTGATCCCCAATTCCCCATTCCATCTAATGACCCTTAAATACCAACCACGTAATCCCATGTTGATGGTGAGTAGGCTCTGACAGAACATAGTCCATGACTCAATCATCTAGGAAACCAAGCTAACAAGCTTCTACCCCAGCTTCATCATAGACTACTATTAACACCAATACCACACCTTCTCTCGCACAATCCTCCGAGGTGAATTTGGTCCAATCCGGTTCATTTCAACCATCTAGATTTAAGAATAAAAACAAAGGTAAATCGAATAAATCTTTGTACCAGCAGGAGAATAGTAAATCCCAAGAAATGAAAACCAAAACTAAAACAAAGAGAAAGGCGAAGTTTCCCTGCTTAATCTGTGGAGACGACCACTACACAAAGGATTTCCCCTGTCGTGACGAGGTCACTAAATTCCTAAAAGGGAATTCCAAACCCATAGTATTGACTGACCCATTCCCACCTCAACAACAACAAACGGTTGCTCACAACCATGTCCCTTCGCAAGGGGGCAACACAAAGCATCCTCGTGAAGGGGACACTTCCACAACTGCCTAGGTCCTCATGTGCAATGAGTTGATAGTTGTTTTGACCACCAGGTCCCAAACTTATCAACCTATTCTATATAGGACTACCAATGGAATTCCTATGAATAAAAATTCCACCTCCACTACCCATCCACTTCCTGACCTTCTTCAAATAGAGAAACCAATTTCTAACATAATGTTGCACTTTCCAAAAAGCATAATTCAAAAAGAGACATTTAATCCAAGTGCCCGTGCTGCTCAAAACTATAATATTTTTGAGTATCTAACCCAAACACCTTGCAATGTGTCAACTCTTGAAGTTTTACTAAGCTATCCTGCTCAACGTACAACCCTGTTGTTAGCTCTCGAAGCTGTGTACCCTAAGACTTCCAACACCATCATGTTCAATATGGAGTACTTTAATGTGAGGCTTTCCCATCAACTTGCATTTCAAATCCATATGAAAATTTGTAGGAACAATATCCATCAAACCATTTTGGACAAAGTTGCCTCAACTTATATCATGTCTTTATCCTATTGTAGGTCTATCGGGTCTCCTGAAGCTAACCAATATCCTACAACACTTAAGGCCTTTGACAATTGTGGTTTTCAGCCTTATGGACTTTTACCATCTTTACCTGTAGAATTAGGGGGTAATATTGTTTCCATTCACGTAGAAGTAGTTGACGCACCTTTGGATTACAATCTGTTGCTTGGTTATAATTGGTTTTATGCGACGACTGCCATTGCGTACTCATTCTTTCGCTTGTTACAATTTCCTCATTAAGGAGAAATCATTACCATTGACAAACTTGAATTTTGCACCCTTGATATCGACAATAATACCACCAACAATGTCCCTTTTTTAGGGCATTCAAAACATCAATATGAGAATGTGGGAGTAGAACTTCCCAAGGATTCTCCAATCATAGGAGCTTGTCCCTTGTCCGCCCCAGATCTCCCATGGCAAGTTGTCGTGGTTAATATGATTTCATCCATGGTACTACAATCCCTTGAATCATACAATCCTTGGGTAATACCTAGTCCATCTGAGTTTGAATCCATTGGTGATCAGATGTTGCTCAATCCTACTAAGGTAGTATACCATTCGTTTCAATCTTCCTCTCACGACTATGATCCTTATGACCAGCAACTTGTGGCATCGGATCTGTATTCTCTACCATCTTGGTTAGACTCTTATATTCCTTCTATGGATTACCTATTTGTTGAAGCCTCGGATGAGTGGGTGCTGGAATGGGTTCTAAGGCTAACAACAGAGGGTGAAAACCCAGATTGAAAGGCTTCAAAAGTTCCTACACAAGAATAGTTATATCCCCGGCCTGTTTGGAATAGTAATCTCCCACGAATATAAAGGCCTCCGCTAGCACTTATGGGGTTTGATCCTAGAAGGATCTGTCTTCCTGATATGGAAGCACAAAAGTGTCCTGATTCTAAAATGGATCTAAACCTAAAACAACTCTACCTTAAAATAAATCTAAGTTAAGTCATATCTAATCTAAAGGGAGTGTATTGTTTGTATGCAGGGGTAACTTGGTTTGTTTTTCAATAAGTTGTCTCATCAACTTGACAAAAATGTGAAATTGAATCACTAACTCATCACTCCAAAGTACAACCAGACAATGAAAATTATTGATAATAATTCAAAGATTAAGCGTATCCAAGATTATCCTATTGTTCTTTTGTCAATTGAAAAATTAACATGAACTTAATATTTTTTGTGAATCATTTGAAGAAATAGATAAACATTTTAATTAAAGAAATTCAATTAAAGCATATAATTACATAGATCACGAGCTGAGGAAAATCTGAACTATAGATCAATGCAGATTATTAATTGCAAATGATAAACAGTGTTGACTAATGAATTAGAGTGAAATCACAACCCATCAAAGACATTTGATAAATTATAACAAAAGAAGAAGCTGAAGAAAGACTAATTGTATATTAAAGGCCTGCAAAAAATTACATAGTCCGCAATAACAGAGCATCTCCAATCTCTTTTGGTGATTCTTCCTCCAAAAACACCTCATCCCTTCCTATGAGACGTCTACCCCTTTAAATAATAATTACAATGTTGTTACAAAGGGTAAATTCCCCATAAAACGATATTACAAAATCGGATTAGACTAAGAATGACCAAGGAACCCGTGCCACTTGGCACATATCTCTAACAATTCATCCAAATATCAATAGTTTGCTGAGTCAAGCCCCAACTAGGCATCACACGTGAAACCTTCCATTTCATTCTTTGCCAACTTATGCCAGATCCGTATGAAAATGTGGATCTTCCCTTCCATAGCGACAGGTTTCCTGATGCACTAATCCACATGTGCAAAGTGTACTTGCTCGATTTGCTGAATCTCTTGTTTTACCTCCTTGCATCATCTTTCAACCTACTCAATCATCAATTTTGGTGCACAAGAATCTTAAATGAGGTCCATGTTGGAGAACTATAGTTTTTCCATAATGCTATCTACAGCATACCATCCCCTCCCACAAATAGCCTGTTCCTTTTGGATGGCATCTTCTACCACATCGATAACATTCTGCCATGCATTAAGAGAAGTTCTGACTTTCCTGAACTGAAAATTGCTGAGAATAGGGATGTCCTCTGGTTTATATTTAATATACCTCTGTCATTCAACAATATCGTCATCGGCCTTAGAGGCTTCCTATTTTTTATCCATCTTCCCATTCAGAATTACAGACATCTTTCCAAAGGCAATGTGAGTCTCCTGAATCTGATTCAGAGTACTAAACAGTTCAAAAATCAGCTCATAATGTTCCTCATTTACCTGAATAGCCAAGTCTTTAAACTCCTGTTGAGAGAATTTAGGAAAGGAAGAAGAGGTTGCACTTGCAATTGCATCGTCCATCTTCTTTTCCATGACAGCTATCTTTTCTTCATTGGCAATGTTCAAGGTTTCAACATCTTGCAATTGGGTCTACAGAGAAGCATTTTGTGTTTGAAGATCTTCAATCTTATCCTCAAATGCTCTTCTGAGCTCACGAACATCAACTTCATGGTCTTCGTTGGCCTTAGCCAGTTTCTCTTCAAGTCTATTTACCTCTTCCTTCTTCAAATCAATTTCTTTGTTCAGTGTTGTCACCGAATCAAAATTGGCACCTGCAAAAGAACCCAAGGCAGCAGCAGAGTCCAGTGCTTCTTGTTGTATGTTATATGATTGCTTAGTCCAAATGATTTTATTAGGAACAGGTTCCTGCAAGACATCTTGATCCCTGGCTCTCTTTTTACCTTCCTTCATCACTACTTTTGTTCCTTTACTATAAAAGTAGTCTCCAAGGGGAACCACTATGTCTTCTTCAAAATCAGCTACCAGCTCAATAAATGATGTAGTGACACTTGGTGTTGAAACCAATGGAGTGGTCTGGGTGACAGTGGAGCTAGGAATTGGCACAGTGATTTGAGAAGTGTTTGGTGAAGCAGGAATACCTTATGGGACTGATGGTACAGAGGTCGGAACAGGAATTGAAGTAAGAACTTCATAAAGTGGAATGGATTCATCAGCAGCTGATAGTAAGGAAGAAACAACTGGGACTTGGGCAGCATTGGCTAGTGGTGATGAAGGAAATGATGGTGATGGCAGAGATACAGTCGAAGACTGGATTTCTGCCACTATCGATGGTGGAATTTGAAGTGGAACTTACAGGGTAGGAAATGGAGTGGTGATAGTTGTCGGTGCATGAAATAGTTGGGATATGGTAGCTGGTGGTGTCACTCCAGGTGATAAAGTTGAGAGAGTTTGACTGGATGAGATTAAGAGTGTTGAAGTTGTGGTATCAACAGTGATAGTGGCTTCAGGAAACTGTTGAGCTAGAAGAGGGTCATCCATTGTTATGGCATCCAACAAATTTGTCATTGACTGAGAACTTTCAGTTACTTCTTCTATCACAGGAACAGGAGGAAGTGTCTCATCATCCACATCACTATCTTCTATGTTTAGCATAGGAATTTGGGAGGTAAGAGTTTGAACCTTTTGTCTTTTAGCTGGTTTTCCCTCAGCCATTACTTGAACATCATCAATCGAGTTGGCTGCAACAACCACTTGAACATGAGCAGAGGGTTTGGCTACTGCAACTACTTGGGTATCTAGCACCGAAGTAATTTGTGCTAATTTATGCTTTAATTGATCAAATGATTGCATTAATACTTTTATTTCTGTAGCAGTTTGTAACTTCGGAGATTCTCCCATAAGGCCTTTTCCTTTGTCTCCATCTAGATACGTGAGCATTAGTGGAGTGTTTTCTTTCTAAGCTTCTTTTGCTTCCCTGTCTTTTCTTGTTTGCTCATCTAGCTTAAGTTCCATTCTTATGTAGCTAAAAACCTTGGTTTTTAGGTCCTATTGGTACTGAATTATGAGATTATGTTCATCTCTGCTTTTGGCCTTCGCCAAGACTTCAGAGAAAGTATTAACCCCCTGGTAAATAGAGTCATCTGGAAGATCTTCATGAACATAACCAATTTTCATATGATTCTGCTTAAAATGAGCATCGAGAAAACCTTTAGGATCATGCATCATTTTGGGAGCATACCCTAATTTTAAAGAAACAATTTTATATCCCAGGACTAAAACCCAGGTTGAATTTGGGATAACCCAAGGTCCTGGATTTAAAGGAAATTTAGGCCATCCCTTCCTTTTGGGACCAGTAAGCTTGAGGTAAACCCCATCAGTAGTTGTTTGATAAGAAACTTCCTCAATCACCAACCTGTCTGGAACTATTTTGGGTAGTAGGTGAATAGTACTGCTTCCCCACACTCTGATATATGAGAAAGACTTGCCCGCATACCAATCACCAATGCTAGCAATACAATTTATGGCATCAGCTGAGAAAGAAGGTGCTTCTTGTTTGAATATCTGAATGTAGACAGCTCCAAAGAAGTGGTCACAAATATCATATAACAAGGGAACATAATTATTTTCCCAGAGTGTTGAACAGTAAATTTGAACAGGAGGGGCTGATAACGTCCAATTCCATCCCATGTTAGGATATTGGAATTCTGTGCAAAAGACATCGATCACATAGGCCGAGAAAAAGAAGTGTGGCTTCCTTGAAGCTGGTGATTTCTGGTATTTTTCAATGGTTGTTTTCAATTCTGCCGAAAAAATTGAAGCCCAAGGAAATGACTCCCCAGTTGTTAAGATATGATGGGCTAGAGGAGCCCACTCAGCCTTGAAAACTTAGCAATTTGGAAGACCATAAAGCCTACTAAGCATGGTTTCCAATAGGGAGTAAGGTTCCTTAAACCATGAAACATGATACAAATTATCAGCCCTAGGCATGAACATAGTCGGTTTGTGCATCCAAGACTTCAGCATTTCAGTGAAACTGTACCTGGTTATTGTCGAATTTATGAATGCAGGACTAAGGGGTTGAAAAAAAGGTTTTAGGGTGTAAGCTCTGATAAAAACCTCAGGGTGGAATGTGGTTAATTGAGACCCTGCACTATCATTAAAAGATCGGTCTTTAGGGTTGGCATGGTTGATAATCCACTTGACCGCGTCAGTATAGGGAAGTATGGCAGGCCTGGGCACTATGGCATGGAGTTGATAATCCCTAATTCTTTCATAGGCGAGCCGGTCATCCTGAATATTGGATAGGTCATCATTATCAAAAATACAGTAAATATTGGACCTTATCACTGGTGTCGGCAAAAATGCTGAAGTTTGGTTCTTTGTTCAGAGAGTCTTTCTATGCAATTTTAGAGTGAGTGTTGTGAGACATATTTTAAAAACCAGTGAATTCTGATAAATGAATAAACACAAATCAACAGCAATTCAAACCAACAAAAACCGTAAGCAATTAAATAAGAGAGCGACACGAAACCAAACCTGTGCAAACTATAAACGGAGAAAATGACCCCTAGTAAAAACTCACAGTAAAATCCAAGAAGCAGGTGAATTTTCGAAAATAGAAATGATAAAAGAAAACAAGGAAAATGAACATATTTATTAATTTCATCGGACGAATCTTAGTCGTTAGATTAAAACAGATTGACGGCGGATAAGCGATCTTGCGGGATGCGGAAAAAGGTTGCGGGGTTTTATTTCGTAAATACATACATTCATCCCGCAATTCATAGTAACAAATAAATCTGTATTTCCGCAATCCGCAAATGCGGGTTGCGGGTTGCAGAAATGCAAGGTGCCAAAATCATAAGTGAGCTCTTCCCGCAATCCGCAATTGTGGGTTGCGCGCAATCAATAACCACAATTATTGAAAGATCGTTTATGCATCCCGCAATCCACATTACGGGTGGCGGAAAGAGAACATTCTAACAACAAACAACCAAGTTCCCGCAACCAGCAATCGCGCATTGCGGAATTGCGGGTTGCGGGAAGACCTGATTTTTTTTCAAAAGTTAGTCAATTCCGCAACTTATAAAAATACTCAAAACACGCAAAAATTTCTCAAAGGAAAATTATTACCAACTCAATCGAACCAAAGCAAAGCTATAAAAACATAATAAGACCCTGAAAACGAACCTAGAATTAGATCATTACATTTGCATATAAAAATTTGGAGCTCCCATGTTTTATTAAAACATGGGATCTGTTGTACCTACAACAAATGGCGACTGGTTGGGAAGAACCAGTTATCTCTGAAAATGAAACCTGTAAATTCAAGGAATACATTCAGCAAGCTTGATATTTTAACCTGTAATTTACAAAATGATCTCATAAAACACAGTCAAAATAGCAAAGTTAGTCATATGATTGATATAGCCCCATCCAAAACCATGTAATGATGATGTTCATATGACAAAGCAGTCTTGGAAGTAAACAGAAATCCTTTACCATTATACAATCATGGGAAGGCAGTTCAGGATGAGCCTTAGAACAAACCTAGAGCCATTCTGGGTTACCAAATCTTGAATCACCTTGACTTTATTGATTATTTACTGAAGTATAGAAACATATACACTTTCTTTCACGCTTCTCTTTTCCTCCTCTTTTGAAGAAGAAGAAGAAGGAAAATATACAAACAAGACATCTGTTGATACAAGGCCATTGCCCTGACTTGGTGATCAGATATCAACAACGCCATTCACAGAGCTGAAATGGAAACTAAACAAGCTAGCTCGGTAAGGAGACTCCCTATCTTTCAGCTTTGACACTAAAAGTAATTACCATGGCTTGGTGACCATAAATGGTAATTTCAGTCCAAAATCAGACCCATGATCATGGTAGGGATGGCTTGTAATAAGACCCCCCTTATCCTTATATACAACAAAATGCCTTACAAAGGAAGACAAAATTTATTAGTGCATAGATCACAAGACACTACCATGGCTTGGTGACCATATGACAGCAGTGTTACTCATCGATGTTTTGCATATCATGAATGGACCGACCTCTGATAGGATCTTCCACCTTCCAGCAATAGCTGAAAGTCATCCCCCAAGTTTGGTGGCTTGATGTGGAGATGTCATTCCACTTAAACATCTATGAACATAATGGGTTGGCTTGTGATAAGACCCCCCATCTTGCAATCTATAATTATTAAGGTAAATTATTTTAAGGTGATCAGAATGGGATCCAGAATGGTTAAGGCTGACAAGTCTATAAATATATGCTGCCATTCACTAATGAAACATAAGGCAAGAAAACTAATTGCTTCCTCCACTCCAATTAACCATACAAAACAACCATAAAGATATTTGATGTAGGTGGGAAGGTATCAATCAAAACCCTGCAAACTTTGGCTGTTCATTCATGAAAAATAGTTTCAAACATAGGCTAAGAATATTAAACTGACATTATTACCTCAAACTTCAGACTTTATTAATGTTGAGACAGACCGATCAATGGCCCTTTACCAAATGTGTGGACAGCATTCCCAAAGGAAAACAAAAATGTAAAAGGAAAATAAATTCAAAATAAAGAGAAAAGGAAAAAACAAACCACACTTAAGTACAAAAGATCCCAGACACCCCTCGAAACAAAGTACTTTTAAAGCAGTGAAACATTCACTGGATAAGTTTGTGAAAACCCTCCAGTGTCTGCAATCCGACAGAACTAGGACCAAGCTTTTGAATTTAGACTCGGTTTGTCATCGCAAATACTTTATTGAAGAAAAAGTAAGCTGATCAAAACTAATCCATTCTACACCTACTCCTACACTACTCTAGAAGTAACAAAATTAAGTGAAGTCAAATTTCCAATGGAGCCAATCTAGTAACTTTAAACCTGCAAGAAAAAACAAATGATGCATCAAAAATAAAAAAATCTTAAGAATGGAGATTCGAAAATTGGAAAAATCAATCTAAGGTTCTTATTTACAAAGACATGAAAATGACATGGAAAATGGTTGAAGAGTGGTTGTTCCAACCCCATATAAATTGGATCATAAAAAGTAGGTTGGAAATTATTAGAATTATGATTCAAAAGAACTTCATCAAAATTGAGAGTGAAGGATATTTCCTTTTTCAAAATATCATTATATTGAAGGAAAACACTGAATTTTGAATCTTGTGGATGATTAACTTCTTCTTCTTGATTTTCATTTAGATGTTCATTCTTGCCAAGTGCGTTAGAGCTGTTTGATTTCAAATTATTTGACTGAATTAACTTTTCATTTAAAATTTGATTTATAGAAAAAAGTATATTTGGAACAAATATTTTGAAACTCAATCTCAATTTCAGACAATTCATCCTCTAAATACTTATCGTTCTCATTTTGTTCATAACAATTAGAATTTGAGGAAAAAGAGTTTTTAGATTTTAGAAAACAAATAGAACCAACATGTTCAGCAAAATCTGAAGTGTAATCAGCATCTTCAAATCTTTCTATTCTAGGATCCATTGTTTGATTAAATGATGAAGAATGGCTATCACTTATAAAAGAAGGAATTTTAAAATCATTAGAAATAGATGAAAGCTCCTCTTCATAATTCTCAAAATTTTGATTTTCATTGATAGTTGGATCACTATGGTCAAATTGTGGAACAGGTAGATATTCAAAATTTGATTGAACACATTGTTCATTACATAGATTGGGATTGTCAGGATCAATATTTTCTTCAACAGTTTCAAATTGAGATTCCAAGCAATGAAGGGAAGATGTGAAACACTCATCGTACTTACATTCATTTGAAAGAGAAAAACCAGGACCAGGGTTTGCAACTGATTTTTCTTTTGTATCTAAGGAAGTTGGAATTTTCGATGCATAATCCAGTTGTTCCAAATCATGTAAAGCATTTTGAATATTTATCTCATTTTCAATGGACATAACTTCATTGTAAAAATCATTAATTTGATTAGTTGATTGAACCATTTGTGAAAACGTTGATTCTTCTTTAACAAATTCATCATCACATAACACAGAAGGATGAAAAAGATCTAAAGGATACCTCTTCAAGTATTTCTCAAGATTTAGAGCCTCTTTACATACTTCATTGAAATCTGTTATCCCTTCACATAATAGGAACAAAGCCATAGTCTTGGGAAGAGATCTAACATACCAACAAAAGGTAAGTTGTGCTGAAGGCCTATGTTCTTCGTGTAAGCTGTAATACACTTGCTGAAAATGAGTGTTAAAATCTCCAATCGACTCTCCATCGTGCACTTGCATTTGACTCGGATTTTGATGAAACTCGGTTATATCATAATCTTCAAAAGAATCCCTAAAAACATTTTTAAATTCTAACCAACTAGAAATTGAATTCAACGATAGAAAATAAAACCAAAGAGAAGCCTTACCTTCGATGGTAAATGGGAATAATCTACAAGCAACATCTTCATGTATGACATTAAATAAATGCAAAATAGATTCATACCTTCTAATATGCTCGATAACAGAAACATTACCTTTACCATCAAACTTTGGCAAGATCTTAACTTCCTTTTTAGGGAGTTCATGTAAAGGCCCTTGCAAGCTTAATGCAGTGTCAGACTCCCATGCAGGGATTTGGGAAAGAGCCATGAAAACATAATAAATAAAATCTATCTCTTATTGTGTGCAATGTGTCGGTTCATGCCATCCTTCTAGCGCCATTTGTTGAAGCCTCGGATGAGTGGGTGATGGAATGGGTTCTAAGGCTAACAACAGAGGGTGAAAACCCAGACTGAAAGGATTCAAAAGGTTCTATGCAAGAATAGTTCTATCCCCAGCCTGTTGGGAATAGTAATCTCCCACGGATACAAAGGCCTCTGCTGGCACTTATGGGGTTTGATCCTAGAAGGATCTATCTTCCTGAGATGGAAGCACAAAAGTGTCTTGATTCTAAAATGGATCTAAACCTAAAACAACTCTACCTTAAAAGAAATCTAAGTTAAGTCAGATCTAATATAAAGGGAGTGTATTGTTTGTATGCAAGGTAACTTGGTTTGTGTTTCAATAAGTTATCTCATCAACTTGACAGAAATGTGAAATTGAATCATTAACTCATTACTCCAAAGTACAATCAGACAATGAAAATTACTGATAATAATTCAAAGATTAAGCGTATCCAAGATGAACCAAATCGACAGAGGACATACAATAGCCAAATTGGCTTTGAACATAATTCAGTAACAACAAGCAGTGAGCCTGTGGAGACCATTATTGACTGAGTGTACAATAATCTGTTTTGACTTTCGTCAACTGACATGCTGAAAGAGATCTTGTCATAGGTTGCTAAGAAAGATCTTATTACAAATGAATAAACCAAAGAATTAGGATTAGTGAGCTGATGACAAAATCTAAGATGAAGGTGGCCAACTATAGTTGCTGAGTGTAATTGATTGCATGCATTCCAAGCAATCATACTGCAAGAATCATTCTGCGTTTGTATCATTCAAAACGAGCATTCTGCTACCTTGTGAAAAAATCAATGGGAATCTTCTGCTATGCGAGGTTCTAAAAATATTCAGCATTGATTAAAATCCGAACTATACAAAGAGATGATCGTAATGACTGAAGAAATATGCCTTTGTATCACTCGATGAGTGCATTCTATAAACTTCTGAAAACTTCGATGGGAAAATTCTGCAATGAAAAGCTCTGAAAATAAACATCATAGATTAAGATCCGAGTTGTACATAAAGATGAATCCGAGAGAGCTTTCAATTCCAGAATGGGAGTGGATACAAGCTCTGCACCCTTGGAAATGCATAGATCGACAGAGTCTCATATTTTCCTTGTAGTGGTCAGCCGAATCTCTGGAGGTTTTACACAAATTTGAATTGTTTTGATAATATCCCTTATTTATTGCCAGAATGTATTTTGGTTCCATTAAAACAATCGATTCAAATTATTGGCTGATAGATTGCATGTGAAATGAGTGCCTATCTCATGGAATATGATGAGCTTCAATTTCCATATTGGAGAGATTGAGAGTGCCTTGATTTTGACTGGTGGCAACATTAGATTCAGTATCAGCCTCATTGTTTAAGGTTCTTAAGATATGGTAAGCCCTGAACTGAGTAAAGGTACTCGAGATTTGCCGAATTCGCTGAATGATGTGACTGAGTCGAATATTTTTGCTGTTAGTATTAGTATTGAGAGCTCTGATAATGATCAATGAGTCTCCAAACACTTGTATCTTGTATATTTTATGTTCTCTAGCGATCCGGCATCCTTACATCAAGACTAATGGTTCTACAACATTATTTGAGCGGATGCCTAGGCCCCACCTATACTTCAGTCTCATATTTCCTTCTCTATTCCACAAGACTCCCCCAGCTCTTGATATGCCAAGATTTTTCTTGGAGGCACCATCGAAATGAAGGATGTCCTTATCCTGATTAGTTCCCCACTCTTGGAAGTCGGTATTAGTAAGTCTAAGTTGCCAGGCTGGATTATGTCGCGGTTGGGGATCTTTACTAGGCTAAGGGAGGATGGATCCTATCCAGCTCAATTCATTCTTATTGAGGGTTGCATCAGACCTATAATTGGAGTTATTGAGGCATTCAATCAGCAAACCTTTGGCTTGGCTTGCAGTTTGTAAGGGATTACAAATATTTTCTTGGAAGATTGCATGGTTTCTTGCGATCCAAATTTTCCAGCATGCGTATTTGGGAATGGAAATCCAAAGATGATACCAGAGTTTTTTATTGGAGAGTGGAGAAGGATAAATAGACTTCCAATAATTAAAGAGTTGAGTGGTGGAGGTAAAGGTGGGCATGGTGATATTGAGTTCCTGAAGCAAATGGTTCCAGACAAGCTTGGAATAAAGACAATCCAAAAAGAGATGATTGAGTGTTTCAAGATTGCTCTGACAGAGGGGACACCAAAAAGGCCCATGGAATCCTCTCTTGTTGAGATTTTCACCTGTGAGAATTTTGCAGTGGATTAAAGTCCAGGTAAAGAAGTTGATTTTAGGGAGTCCAAATGGATCCCAAACCATTTTCCATATATCTTTTCTTGCTTCATCATATGATTGAAGAGATTTGTAACTGAGGACAGACGTATAAGATCCTGTGGGACTGTTGGGTAAAATATGCACTATCGATTCCAACACTAAATTTCAACCCGGGGGCTCGTAAGCTTAGAGGTGCTGGCACAATATATGCAGGACCAAAGTCTAAACTAATCTAAGCCAACTAAAGATGCAAATCAAATGTGAAGAACTGAACTTTGGAAGAAGTTTGAAAGGAGGTTAAGGAAGAAAATATGGAAGAAGGAAATAATGATAGAACTTAATCAAAAACTCTATGAAACAAGGTTTAAATTACATCTAGGAGTAAGCAAAAGTATGATTAAGAGGCAGAAGAAATTAGATTCTAAAGAAAGCCTAAGACAATGCAGAAAGTAAACAGGTTTGAATGACGATCCGAACGCCTATCTGAATGGCAGTCCGAATGACAGTCCGAATGGAGGAAAATGATTTAGACTAAGGAGAAAGAAGAATTTGGATGACTTAATTACCAGCTGGCTTATGCATATGATCCTACTGTGCAAGGGAAGCAAATGGAGAGATTATTTAGAGGCTAAACTAATTAGAAACATCTATTATAATCATTACCTAAGAAGAAGAATGATTTCTATGAGATGTAGGAAGAAGGTTAAGATGGAAGAAGAGAGAGTTAACCTACAGAAATAGGAATAAATACTAACAGGGAAGAAGAGAAAGAGGCTAATGCTAACTATGGAGGAATTGGGAGCAATATCTAACTAAATGATGGAAGAGGAATTGAAAGCAAACTACAAACTATTAAACTATTACTCGACCATTTCTAATCCTGAAAAAGAGATTATGTTAGTAGCAAGATACAATTTGCAAGAAAGAATAAAGAAAGAACATCTATAGGAAAACAAAGATAATTAGATTAAATAGATTTAATCTAACCTATGGACCATCCACTCTACTTACACCCAAGATCCTAATGCTGACTAAGTATTTTCACATCTAAGATCTGCAAAGCATTCAAATTTCAAGTTCTAATGTAATTGCACAAAAAAAATGAAATAATGTCCACACTGACTTAAATATGATCTTACCTCTAAAACATATCCTTTCAAATGAAGACAACTAATAAAAATCACTCATACTCGGAAACTAAATTAAGTAAGCAGAAAACTATATAATGACACAGAAAACAAAACATATGACAGAAAGTGAACTGGAAATTGATTTCTCATTTAATACCTTAATGTTGTTATCGAATTAATGGCTTGCCTTAACATGAGTTTCAACAAGTGTTATATCAGCACAGAGTTCACTAATCTTCAAATTATTCTGAATTAAAACTTTGCATTTAAAAGTATAGCAAAATAAATGAAATTTGCAAAGGATACTGCCATTAAGTCTAAAGCTATATTCAAGAATCAAACTGAATTAATCTAAAGTCTGAGCTATGATGAAGCAAATGAAACAATTGAGATCTGCATATCCTACGATTAAGAGAAGATACAACTCAGTCTATTTCATTCATATTTGCAAAAAGAAATGCATGCATCTAAAGCAGAAAGAGTACTAGGATCTAGAGCTACAGTAAAATAGATACAGTCCAAATCTATAATACTAGGAATTCGAAATAATGTGTCAAATAAATCTACCCCAAACATCCGAGCTCATTTCTACATCATCAACATTGTGCACAATACTTCAACAATCAATAAAATAACGAAGAATAGATCCCAAGCATATACAATTTGTTTTCTACAGCCGCTTGACAATCTTTCTTAAACACAACTCTTACTTATAATAAAAATAGAAAACAACTAGTTACATCATCTATTCTATACATAAATTAAAATTACAGGTGAAGGGTTTATGGTCTTCTTGGTGGATCCTTACCAACAAGACCACAAGTCCTTAAGCGACCTACAGAATGAACTCTAAGCTGCAGACATATAATAGAATGAGAAACACATGAGAGACAGAAACAATTTGAATTACAATCTACAGAATCCTATATATTATTACTGAAAGAAATAAAACAACATCAAATCAGTTAACCTCTGTTTATTTCATAAAACCCGCATTGAAGCAGCGCAATTCTTCAAACAATCATCCATCATAAAAATGCAAAGAGAGTAAATTACATTTCGATCCCTAGTTTTGTGGCTCTAAGGCTAGGATAACTGACCCTGATTTTATAGTAACAAAGCCTATCTTCTAATTAAGAATACATCCATTGGCAGACGGTAGAATGATTCCTTCAGATAATGTTTAACCCCGAAATATAATCTAGATTCATTATTTAATAACAGATCTTCATCTCTATGGCACGTAGTGCCTAGATATGAAGAGCTCATTAATGCATAGATGTGAATCATCGATGAGAGCTGAGCTGGATAAATTTGGTTTTGCTTGACCAAGTTGGTAGAACCTGGAGTATAGAAAATCTTCCATGATATTCAATCTGATGCTGAAATCAAAACACGCTGCAGAATCTAATATAGTTAGTCACAATCTTCCAAGAATTACATTTAATCATTAAATTAAAGGAAATCCAAGATTTTTGGTAAATAATTATACCTGACTATACTTGCTGGGTAATTAGGTGAATATATGAAAATATAGGTGGATTTATAGGGTAAAATGATCAAATGAAGAGGTCAAAATTGGATTTGGAGGATGCAAAGAGTGTCACTTTTGAGAGCCAACAAGGACACCAACCCCGTTCGTCCCTGGCCATTAGATGTAAGGGGGCGCAACCTTTCAAGTTCTCGATTAGTATGATTTTGGTTGACTGAAGTTGTACAAGAATAGCTACATTTTTCCATCTATGCCAGCTGCCATGAATGTCCCAGGAGCTAAAATCTTTTAGAGTTGTGATCCCATGTTGGGTGAGCTAGGCTGCAATATTATCTAGCTCTTGCATATTCTTAAGTGCTTCTTTTTCCATGATTTTGTCAATAAAGATATCTATTTTCTTACCGTTGCCTAGTACCCAGTATAAATCTTTTGAAAAAAAAATCCCAAGTCGCCTTGCATAGAGTCCAAGTGCTTGAGCCTTTGGAAGTAGGCTTTTGATCTAGACATCTTAGATTGGTTCCCTGTAAATATTTCTTCCTGAACACTTAACTAATTCGATGTCGATTCTTGTGAATTATTTTCCATAGGAGCTTACCACCAAGTTCCAAGTTTGCATGGCGTGGATCGCGAATTTGTAGGCAACCCGAGATTTTTGGCTACTTAATTGTCTCCCAATTCACTAAGTGGATTTTATTTTCATTGTTTTTCCCACTGGGCGATAGGAAATCTCTGATTAATTTACTTATCTGATTTGTTGTTCCTTTTGGATCTTGGAGTATAGTAAATTGGTAGATAGGTGAGGCTGAGATAACCAAGTTCACTAGGATCAGCTTTCCAGCCTTGCTGAGCCAATGCCCTCCCCATCTTCTAATTTTTCTTTTTATTTTGTTGATCATATTGTCCCAAGTTCTAGAATTTGAGTTTCCATATGTGATAAGAAGGCCCAAATATGCAAATTTGTCCTAGTGGTTGTGAACATTGATTCCCAGAATTCTATTGATTTTTGCAATGCTGGTGTTGTTTATATTCCAATTGTAGACTGCACTTTTATGTAAGTTAATCTTGCCTCCTGAAGAATTGCAGTACATATTCATATTGTGCTTGAATTTTCGGGCTATGATGGAGGATGCTCCACCCAAAAATAATGAATCATCGACAAACAGAGTATGGTTGAGGGGATGGGAATCCAGGGTCAATTGGAGGTTGGGGAGAGTGCCTATGAGAGGTTCATGATTTAATTTCTGACTAAGAGAATTTGCCAAGATAATGTACAGGAAAGGGGAGAGTGGGAATCCTTTCCTAATGCCATGGGTTGCTTGGAATAAATCAGCAGGGCGGCCTTCAATTAAGGGAGCAATCCAGGGTTTTCTAATGCATGTTGCAATCCAACTGATGAAGGTTTCATTGAATCCAAAACGAGTCATAATTTTGAAGAGGAAGGAGTGCTTGACCCAGTCAAATTCATTGGCCATATCAAGATTGATTAACATACCTTTTTCCTTTCTGGATTTAGTGGAGTGGATAGCTTTTTGTACGAGGATGACATTCCCAAGAATTTGTCTCCCTTCCAGAAAGATGCCTTGGTTGTCAGAAATCATGCTATTGAGTAAAGGCTTCATCCGAGTCATCGGCATCTTTGAAATGATTTTGTAGGGGGAGTTGCATAATGAAGTGGGTCTAAATCTACTGAAAGAGATGGGATTTGATTCTTTTGGTATGAAGGACAAAAAAGTATTGTTTGTGCCTCCACCGATTTTAGCCTTTGAGTGGAAATTCTTTATCATTCTCATGAAGTCTTTTTTTATGTACTTCCAGCATGCTTTATAAAAATGTATGGAGAAACCGTCGGGACCCAGAGCTTTATCAGATTCCAATGAGTCAATCATGTTGATCACTTCCTACTCGGTGAAGGGTTTAAGGATATTCAGATTGTCCTCAGGCGTGATTTTATTCAAGATATGCTCCAGCAAAGTGAGCTCATTGTCTCCTTCATAACTATCATCTTCAGCGAATAGCTTAGAGTAGTGAGCATGTGTTGTGTTTTTTATGTTTGTATTTCCTGTGCAAATCGTGCCATCCTCTAATTTGATTTCATCGATGTGATTGAATGACTGTCTGATCTTGAATTGTTTATGAAAATACTTAGTATTCTTTTCCCCTGATTTGAGCCAAATGCTCCTCGATTTCAACCTCCAGTGTTCCTCTTCATCTCAAAAGGCGTGGTAAACTCTAGTTTGTTGAGTAGTTTCTTCGTTCAACGTATTAGATTCAACGAGATGCTCTTCCATGACGAATTGGATGTCTTCAAGTACACCCATGACAGCCCTTCTGGGTTCTGTGGGAGCTGGGCAATTGGATTTTTCCTAGATCTTTAGTGCGGCCTTGGTATTTTTTAGTTTTTGTTCCAATATGTGACAGGGAGAGCCCGTGATGGGGATTCTCCACGCCTTTTCCACGATGGTCCAAAAACTTGCATGATCGAGCCACTGGGGACTAAACCTAAAAGGAATTGGGCCGATATCCTCAATTTCATTAAAGTGGAGTTGGATTGGTTTATGATCAGAGGAAATATTGGCTAGAATGTTGGATGAGATGATTTGGGTGTCGGACAGAAGGCTTCTATGGACGAGGAATCTGTCCAACCTGGCCATGATATTCCCTTTTCCAAGATGCTTGTTGGACCATGCGTACTTCCCTTTTTTAGGCTTGATATCAATGAGATCCCATTTATGGATAATAGCTTCAACCTGAAGTTTGAAGAAATCATTACCACTGAGGCCACCTTTCTTTTCAGATTTGGAGAGGGTGATGTTCATATCACCGGCTAAGATAATGTTCTGTGGATTATACGCATCCAAAAATTCTTTGAGTAGACTCCAACACTCTTTTTTTCAGAGTAAAGATTTGGTACATACATGTTGAAAAGGGCGTTTTGCTTGTTGCTCTGCAGGTGGGTAAGTTCAGTATAAATCCAATGTTGCGTAGCGAATTGATTGTGGAGATGGAATTTTTCGGAGGACCATAAGGTTTCCAAACCTCTGGAAGCTCCTCTGGCGCTTACTGCATAACCAACATTATGCTTCCAATGTTCTTTTTTGATGGCTAAGACTGTATTTTCATCGAGTTTGGTCTCCTGGAGTAGTAGCAGATCAGGCATGCCGATTCTTTGTAGATATTTGACTACTTCAATCTTGCAGGGATTACCTAGACCTCTGCAGTTCAAGGAGACTAGCTTCATCATTTAGGTATGTAGATGGAGCAGGGAGTTCCTCCTGGTAGATATCCATATTTCTTTCCTGTTGTCCTGGTTCTAGTATTTCTGTTGAAAACCATATCTATCATTGCTTGGGATCCTTGAACTTTCTCACGCTCAGCTTCTTCTTCCCTCAGCACTTTGGTAGATTTTTTACTTGGCTTTTTGGAAGATTTATCTAAAGGTTCTTCCGATGAGGAGGGGGAGTTGGGGGTTCTTGCTTTAGTGATTTCAGCGTAGGAGGGAGTTTCTTTGATCAAGGTATAACTGATGGGACTGGGGGTGCTCTAGGATGGAGAGATCAAAGGATTATCAGGGTCGAGTTGAGTTGCTTGAGTATCATGTTGTTCGCATATTTCTCCTTCTTCTTCAGCCTCGGGGTTATCATGGATCTCAAATGATTCCAAGGCTTTGAAGCTATTCCTGTTGTTCGATGCCGACGGATCGTGATGTTGTTGATCTGCTTTCTGTATATTTAGGATTTTTGAGTGAGATTTCATACCTGATCTGGTGTTTTTTTGGATGGTTGTCCATTGTTCTTTTTTCCCATCTGACTCAGTATCTGAAGGCTTCTTTTTGCATGATCGTGCGAAATGAACTTTATCGTGGCAGAACTTGCATTTGAAGGGGATCTTCTCGTAGTCAAGTTCTTGGATATGTGACCAATTTGCTACTATAAGATTTATTGCTTCCAGAAGGCCATGTTCCAAATCTACTTCGACGCAAATTCTTGCACATGAGTATTGATCTTTCTGATTAGCTTTGTTGATGTATTTACCTAGGGTGTTTCCGATTGCTTCTAGGGATTCTGTATTCCAAAAATGAAGAGGAAGGTGGGGGAGCCTCACCCAAACAGGAACAACAGAGGGGATATCGAGCATTGGATCGAAATTCAGAGTCCATCTGTTCATATAGAGCCCTTGCGGTCCCATGAAGTAGGGTATGTTCCTGAAGATGAGCTTGTGGTCCTACTTACATTCGAAGACAAAAGCGAATTAACCTTTACCCGGGAAGAAAGATTTAACATCTTTCGAGATCAGGGGTCTCCAATTTTTCTGGACCCAGTTTTCAGTAGACTTAGGGGAAGGCCATAAGCCCATGAACTGGCCGATTAAATCCCGTTCCGATAGGTTAAGGGCTATCTTGTAGGGAAGTTCCACCGGAAGAGCTACAGTAGGGATCTCATTGATTTTCTTCATGAATTTTTGTTGAGAAGAAGAGAGCGGCTTCTTGCCTTGAGTAGATAAAAGCTTTAAGAAACTAGCAAGGTCGGGGGGTCTTTCTGCTCCTGAGGCCATTGGAGGCAAAGGGAGCAAGCCCTAGGAGAGGGGCAAAGAGGCAGACAGGGGTGAGAAAGAGGAGATCCAGGATCGAAGAAGAAGGGAGGAGAGAACAAGGTGCAAGGAGGCCGCTCGACAGCAGAGTAGGAATCAGGAAGGGCCAGACGCAGGCATAAAAGAGTTGAGGGGGTAGACCAAGAAAAACTAAGATGGTTGCAAAGCACGCAGCCAACTGATTCATTAATTAAAACATATAATTACATATATCACGAGCTGAGAAAAATCTGAACTATAGATCAATGCAGATTATTAATTGCAAATGATAAACAGTGTTGACAAATGAATTAAAGTGAAATCACAACCCATCAAAGACATTTGATAAATTATAACAAAAGAAGAAGTTGAAGAAAGACTAACTGTATATTAAAGTCCTGCAAAAAATTACATAGTCCGCAATAACAGAATATCTCCAGTCTCTTTTGGTGATTCTTCCTCCAAAAACACCTCATCCCTTCCTATGAGACGTCTACCCCTTTAAATAATAATTACAATGTTGTTACAAAGGGTAAATTCCCCATAAACTAAGATTACAAAATCGGATCAGACTAAGAATGACCAAGGAACTCGTGCCACTTGGCACATATCTCTAACAATTCATCCAAATCTGGATAGTTTGTTGAGCCAAGCCGCAGCTGGGAATCACACGTGAAACCTTCCATTTCATTCTTTGCCAACTTATGCCAAATCCGTATGAAAATGTGGATCTTCCCTTCCATAGCGACAGGTTTCCTGATGAACTGATCCACATGTGCAATGTGTACGTGCTCGAGCTGTTGAATCTCTTGTTTTACCTCCTTGCATAGTCTTTCAACCTGCTCAATCATCAATTTTGGTGGACAAGAATCTTCAATGAGGTCCATGGTGGAGAACTATAGTTTTTACATAATGCTATCTACATCATACCATCTCCTCCCACAAATAGCATATGCCTTTTGGATGGCTTCTTCTACCACATGGATAACATTCTACCATGCATTAAGAGAAGTTCTGACTTTCCTGAACTGAAAACTGCTGAGAACAGGGATGTCCTCTGGTTTATCTTTAATATACCTCTTCCATTCAACAATATCATCATAGGCCTTAGAGGCTTCCTATTTTTTATCCATCTGCCCATTCAGAATGACAGACATCTTTCCAAAGGCAATGTGAGTCTCTTGAATCTGATTCAGAGTACTAAACAATTTAGAAATCAGCTCATAATGTTCCTCATTTACTTGAATAGCCAAGTATTTAAAATCTTACTGAGAGAATTTAGAAAAGGAAGAAGAGGTTGCAATTGCAGTTGCATCCTCCAGCTTCTTTTCCAGGATAGCTATCTTTTATTCATTGGCAATGTTCAAGGTTTCAGCATCCTACAATTGGGTCTGCAGAGAAGCATTCTGTGTTTGAATATTTTCAATCTTATACTCAAATGCTCTTCTGAGCTCACGAACATCAGCTTCTTGGTCTTCATTGGCCTTATCCAGTTTCTCTTCAAGTCTCTTTACCTCTTCCTTCTTCAAATCAATTTCTTTGCTCAGTGTTGTCACCGAATCAAAATTGGCACCTGCAAAAGCACTCGAGGCAGCAGCAGAGTCCAGTGCTTCTTGTTGTATGTTATCTTATTGCTTAAACCAAATGATTTGATTAGGAACAGGTGCCTGCAAGACATCTTGATCCATGGCTCTCTTTTTACCTTTCTTCATCACTACTTTTGTTGCTTTACTATAAAAGTAGTCTCCAAGGGGAACCACTATGTCTTCTTCAAAATCAGCTACCAACTCAGTAAATGATGTAGTGACACTTGGTGTTGAAACCAATGGAGCGGTTTGGGTGATAGTGGAGCTAGGAATTGGAACAGTGATTTGAGAAGTGTTTGGCGAAGCAGGAATACCTTCTGGGACTGATGGTACAGAGGTCGGAACAGGAATTGAAGTAAGAACTTTAGAAAGTGGAATGGATGCATCAGCAGCTGATGGTAAGGAACAAACAACTGGGACTTGGGCATCATTGGCTAGTGGTGATGAAGGAAATGATGGTGATGGCAGATAGACAGTCGAAGACTAGATTTCTGCCACTATAGATGGTGGAATTTGAAGTGGAACTGACAAGGTAGGAAATGGAGCAGTGATAGTGGTCAATGCATGAAATAGTTGGGATATGGTAGCTGGTGGTGTCACTTCAGGTGATAAATTTGAGAGAGTTTGAATGGATGAGAGTAAGAGTGTTGAATTTGTGGTATCGACAGTGACAGTGGCTTCAGGAAACTGTTGATTTGGAAGAGGGTCATCCATTGTTATGGAATCCAACAAATCTGTCATTGACTAAGAACTTTTAGTTACTTCTTGTATCACAGGCACAGGAGGAAGTGTCTCATCTTCCACATCACTATCTTCTATTTTTAGCACATGAATTTAGGAGGCAGTAGTTTGTACCTTTTGTCTTTTAGCTGGTCTTCCCTCAGCCATTACTTGAACATCATCAATCAAGTTGGCTGCAACAGCCACTTGAACATGAGCAGAGGGTTTGGCTACTGCAACTAATTGGGTATCTAGAACCGAAGTAATATGTGCTAACTTCTGTTTTAATTGTTGAGATGATTGCATTAATACTTTCATTTCTGCAGCAGTTTTTAACTTCGGAGATTCTCCCATAAGGCCTTTGCCTTTGTCTCCATCTGGATACGTGAGCATTAGTGGAGTGTTTTGTTTCTGAGCTTCTTTCGCTTCCCTGTCTTTTCTTGTTTGCTCATCTAGCTAAGTTCCATTCTTCTGT
The DNA here is from genome assembly GCA_027924585.1 of Larix kaempferi. Lineage (NCBI taxonomy): Eukaryota > Viridiplantae > Streptophyta > Pinopsida > Pinales > Pinaceae > Larix > Larix kaempferi. Next base: position 2,762,434 of record BSBM01000264.1, read on the forward strand.
AGCTGAAAACCTTGGTTTTTAGGTCCTGTTGGTACTGAATTATGAGATTATGTTCATCTCTGCTTTCAGCCTTCGCCAAGACTTCAAAGAAAGTATTGACCCCCTGGTAAATAGATTCATATGGAATATCTTCATGAAAATAACCAATTTTTGTATGATTCTGCTTAAACTTAGCATCGAGAAAACCTTTAGGATCATGCATCATTTTGGGAGCATACCCTAATTTTAAAGAAACAATTTTATCTCCCAAGACTAAAGCCTAGGTTGAAGTTTGGATAACCCAAGGTCCTAGATTTAAAGGAAATTTAGGCCATCCCTTCCTTTTGGGACCAGTAAGCTTGAGGTAAACCCCATCAGTAGTTGTTTGATAAGAAACTTCCTCAATCACCAACCTGTCTGGAACTATTCTGGGTAGTAGGTGAATAGTATTGCTTCCCCACACTCTGATATATGAGAAAGACTCGCCCACATACCAATCACCAATGGTAGAAATAAAATTTATGGCATCCGCTGATAAAGAAGGTGCTTCTTCTTTGAATATATAGAAGTAGGCAGCTCCAAAGAAGTGGTCACAAATATCATATAACAAGGGCACATAATTATTTTCCTAGAGTGTTGAACAGTAAATTTGAACAGGAGGGGCTGATAAGGTCCAATTCCATCCCATGTTAGGATATTGGAATTATGTGCAAAATACATCGATCACATAGGCCAAGAAAAAGAAGTGTGGATTCCTTGAAGCTGGTGATTTCTGGTATTTTTCAATGGTCGTTTTCAATTCCGCTGACAAAATTGAAGCCCAAGAAAATGACTCCCTGGTTGTTAAGATATGATGGGCTATAGGATCCCACTCAAGCTTAAAAACTAAGCAATTTGGAAGACCATAAACCCTGCTAAGGATGGATTCCAATAGGGAGTAAGGTTCCTTAAAACATGAAACAAGATACAAATTATCAGCCCTAGGCATGAACATAGTCGGTTTGTGCATCCAAGACTTCGATATTTCAGTTAAATTGTACCTAGTTATTGTCGAATTTATGAATGAAGGACTAAGGGATTGAATAGGAGGTTTTAGGGCGTAAGCTCTGATAAAAACATTCGGGCGGAATGTGGTTAGTTGAGACCCTGCGCTATCATTAAAAGACTGGTATTCAGGGTTGGCATGGTTGATAATCCACTTGACCGCGTCAGTATAGGGAAGTATGGCAGGCCTGGCCGCTATGTCATGGAGTTGAGAATCCCTAATTCTTTCATAGGCGAGTTGGTCATCCTAAATATCAGATAGGTCATCATTATAAAAAATAGAGTAAATCTTGGACCAATCGAGATGGTAAGTTTCTAAAACCTTATCACTGGTGTTGACAAAAATACCAAAGTTTGGGTCTTTGTTCAAAGAGTCTTTCTATGCAGTTTTAGAGCGAGTGTTACGAGACATATTTGAAAACCCAGTGAATTCCGATAAATGAGTAAACACAAATCAACAGCAATTCAAACCAACAAAAACCGTAAGCAATTAAATAAGAGAGAGACACAAAACCAAACCTATGCAAACTGCAAATGGAGAAAATGACCCCTGGTAAAAAATCACAGTAAAATCCAAGCAGTAGGTGAATTTCCTAAAATAGAAATGATAAAAGAAAACAAGGAAAATGAACATATTTATTAATTTCGTTAGACAAAATCTTAGTTGTTAGATTAAAACAGATCAACGGCGGATAAGTGATCTTGTGGGATGTGGAAAAAAGGTTGCGGGGTTTTATTTTGGCAATACATACATTCATCCCGTAATTCATAGTAACAAATAAATCTGTATTTCCGCAATTGGCAAATTTAGGTTGCGGGTTGCAGAAACGCAAGGTGCCAAAATCATAAGTGAGCTCTTCCCGCAATCCACAATTGTGGGTTGCGGGGTTGCAGGCAATCAATAACCACAATTATTGAAAGATCATTTCCGCATCCCCCAATCCGCATTGTGGGTTGTGGGTTGTGGGTTGCAAAATGAGAACATTCTAACAACAAACAACCAAGTTCCCGCAACCGACAATCGTGCATTGCGAAATTGCGGAATTGTGGAATCGCAAGTTGTGGGAAGACTTGATTTTTTTTCAGAAATTAGTGCATTCCGCAACTTATAAAAATACTCAAAACAAGCAAAAATTTCTCAAAGGAAAATTATTACTAACTCAATAAAACCAAAGCAAAGCTATAAAAACATAATAAGACCCCGAAAAATGACCCTGGAATTGGATCATTACCTTTGCATATAAAAATTTGGGACTCCCATGTTTTATTAAAACATGGGATCTATTGTACCTACAACACTATTGTAGAGTTTTCCATTGGATGAGTCCATAATGGAGGTTATGAACTTCTTGGGATGATAGTCACCATTGATCTTCCTTCCTCCCCAAAATGGACATAGTAGAAAATGATATCAAATGCATTGTTCCACCTGATGTTATCGACAACCTCAATCCCATATCCTTACTCAAGCCACTGTGTCTGAAGTGAATTTTGGTAACATTACACCCACCATGTCGATTGATATCTCAATTAAACCTAGTACCATGGAAAACATCCAACTTGACCAAACATGCTCTCCGGAAGAGGTCAAAATCTATAAGACCTTGTTTCAAGAATTCCATGATGTTTTTTCTTGGATTTATGAAGAAATGTCAGGTATTGACCCAACCATTGTAATTCATGAAATCAAGACCTACCCAAGAGCTAAATCAATCCAATAGAAACTCTCCCTAGTACACCTTCACAAGACCGTTGCCATTAAGCTAGTATTTCATGTGAGTATTTTGATCACAGAAGATCGAGGAGCTATGGAGAACCTCACAAAATCGAATTAATTTGCAATTACAGTGGAAAAATTTGAAAAAAGAGATAAATTTACACACAATGTATGCTCAAATCTTTGATTAACTGACTGTCTAACATGTGAAAATGTTAGTAACAGGTTTTTATTACATCCATGAGAAAATCGAGAGCATTAGGTGGCTCAAGCTGAGTGTACAAGTCATCAATGCCAAATTGGCCTCAATCCCCCCTAGGTGGGTCCAACTCAATCCCAATCACCCCAAACAGCTACGAATTCTGGTGTGGAGGTGGCTGAAGCATGCTGAGTCATTAATTAGCTCAAGGCAGGCGTGGGTGAGCAAATAGAGGAGGTTTGGGGGCCCAAGGGAGCATTAAATGCTCCAAATCTAGCCAAAAGTGGGCAAAAATCCACCCTAGCGCCCTTGGTCAACTAAATTCCCCAAAAGAAGGAGAGAGGGCGCACCAGCAATAAATGAGGGTGCACTTGTGGACAAAACTGGAGGCTGGGTGAACTGGTTTGCTCAGAAGTGGGTGTGAACACTCTCAAAGTGGGTTTTTGACCAACTATAGTCACTTAATCCAAAACATGGTTTAATTAAGCACATGGATAATTAAAATTTATGGATTATGGTACTAAGTGTGGTTACTGTTCTAACACCCCCCCTTAACCATAACTTTGTACATCTCATGAAAGATAAGTGGGAGGCCTTGGCAACAAAGGCTCAAGTCACCTCAATACAACAGAAATTTTATTTGTCCATATGAACCGAGGAAAAGAAGTAAAACCTCATGGGATAAAAACTTCCCTCAAAAATGGACATGGGGCTGAACCTGCAATTAAATTGCAGCAATCACCATCCATCACTCACTCCAAGCAAAGATCTCAAGTAAGTGAAGGTCTTCTCTGTAAAGCACTTGGTGAAAATATCAGCAGTTTGCTCGGTGGATGGGCAATACTGCAGTGAAATCACCCTGTCATGCACCAAGCCCCGAATGTAATGCATGTGGATCTCAATGTGCTTTGTTCTTTGCCTCTGTACTGGATCAGTAGATATCTTGATGGCACTTTGATTATCCACCCAAATATTGGTTGGAGAATCAATAGCAACACCAAACTCCCGAAGAATGCCTTGCAACCAAACACACTGTGTGGCTGCGTTCACTGCTGCCCTGTACTCGGCCTCTGCTGATGAAAGAGAAATTGTATGCTGTTTCTTACTTGACCAGCAAATAGGACCTTCAGCAAACATAAACACAAAACCTGAAGTGGACTTTCTATCGATGGGATCTCCCGCCCAATCGGAATCAGAAAATCCAGCTAGTTGAAGTGAAGAACCAGTTGCATAGTGTACCCCGAAGCTCTTTGTTCCTTGGACATAATGAAGGATCCTTTTGGCTGCCTTCCAATGGATCTCATGTGGCTGCTGCATATACCTTGCTACATCACTTACAGCATAAGACAAATCAGGTCTTGTATGTGTAAGGTACAGCAAACTTCCAACTAGCTGCCTATAGAGTGTGCAATCCACCACCGGAGAGTCTTCAAATTCACCTAGTTTTATGCCTGAAAGGAATGGGCACTTGGCTGCCTTACATTCAGCCATTTTGAACTTGAATAACAGGTCTGAAGCATACTTAGATTGACTCAGCAAAATACCTCTCTCAGATTGCTCAATTTCCAAACCCAAAAATTGCCTTAGCAATCCTAGGTCGCTCATGGCAAATTCACTGTGCAAAGAAGCTTTAATTGAGCCAATTTGTTTGGTGCAGCTCCCTGTAATTAAGAGATCATCAACATATAGTACAATGACCTGAAAATTATCATCACAATGCTGCAAATAAACATTTGGATCAGACTTGCATCGACAGAAACCAATTGAGAGCAAAAAGGCATCCATTTTGGCATACCAAGCCCTGGGGGCTTGCTTGAGTCCATAGAGTGACTTCCTCAACCTGCATACAAGTGTGGGATCCTCTTGGAATCCTTCAGGCTGCTGCATATATATCTCTTCCTGTAGCTCACCATGCAAGAATGCACTTTTGACATCCATGTGGTGAACTTCCCAACCTTTACTAGCTGCCATGGCTAGAGCTAGTCTAATTGAGTCCATCTTTGCAACCGGTGCAAAGGTCTCTGTATAATCCACACCATGGATTTGTGAGTAGCCCTTAGCCACTAACCTAGCCTTATACTTCATATCAGAACCATCAGCAACAGGTTTGGTTCGGAAAATCCACTTACATTGCACAAGTTTCCTCTTGGGAGGAAGAGGCACCAAATCCCATGTTTTGTTCTCTTGGAGAGATTGGAATTCTTCTTGCATTGCTGCCCTCCACCTTGGATCATGATGAGCTTCCTGATATGATGTTGGATCAGATCCAATCATCATATAACAGTGATTAGCAAGCTCACTCTCATTTGCAAAGGAAGCATTGATTGTTTGGGATCTAGTCTTCCTAGGCTCTTGGGGATTGCCTGCCAATTCACCTGCATCTTGTATGATTTTTTCAGCCCACTTGGGCCTTGATGGTGACTCATGTACAGCAATGTCATCTTCAGCCATGTCATCTTCAGCAATATCAGAAAAATCAGAGGTGGAATCATCACTAATCTCATTGAGGTGTGGAGGAGAGGAGCTTTCCCCCGGTGCAAGCTCAAAATCTGGAATTGGTTCTTCTTCGAATTGCACACTTCTCTCAATGAAATTTTTAAGTGTGGATGTGTCAAAGAGCTTATAGCCCTTTGTGTCCTCACCATAACCAACCATGATACATTCCCTGCTCTGTGGCTCCAAAGCCTTCCTTTTTTCTGATGGAATTCGAGCCCATGCTCTAGACCCAAAAATCCTGAAATTTGACACATTTGGTTTTTGGCCAAACCATGCCTCATAGGGGGTTTTTCCTTTGACTGATTTGTGAAAGGCTCTGTTCTGAATATGAGCAGCACAATTGATGGCTTCAGCCCATAGCTTAGGGCTTAGATCCCTAGCTTCAATCATGCAAGTAGCCATCTCCTTGAGAGATCTATTTTTCCTCTCTGCCACACCATTTTGCTGAGGTGTGTAGGGGATTGAATGTTGCATTTGGATGCCACATTCCTCACAAAGGTGCTGAATGTTATTATTCACATATTCCTTTCCATTATCAGTCCTAAGGATCTTTATCTTATGACCACTATGGTTCTCCACTAGGGCTTTCCAAATCTTCAGTTTCTCAAACACTTCTGACTTCAATTTAAGGAAGTAAACCCAGCAGAATCGAGAGTAGTCATCTATGAATGTAAGTACATACCTTGATCCACCATATGATGGAGTGGGAAGAGGACCAATGAGGTCTGAATGTACCAATCCAAGTGGTTGAGTGGCTCTCCTTGCCATTCCCTTCTCATAGCTGCGCTCAGGATGCTTTCCAACTACACACCCAATGCATGCACCATTCGATGATCTGATTTCTGGAAGCCCTTCCACCATCTCGTCCTTGTGCAATTGCTGGAGGTATTTGTAGTTCATGTGGCCAAATCTTTCATGCCACAACTTGGAGGTCTCGTTGGCATGAGAGACAAGAGCATGGTCACTAGAATTTGGAATGAAGTTTGAGAATTTGTACATTCTCTCATCATGATCTGCATACCCTACTGCCACAACTTGATTTGAGGAAATTTCTGAGATTTCTACCAAATCTGGAGTGAATGTCACTCTCTTGGCTTCTCCTGTATGAGTCATTTGATAGACTGATAGCAAATTTGCAGCCAATGAAGGTACATAGAGCACATCACTGAAATAGCCATGCTCCATGTCAATCCTTCCAATCCCCTTGGTTTGGAGTTCTGAATCATCTCCCATTCGAACTGTTGGGCCACCATTCGAATGCAAAGAGGAGAAGAGCTCTCTGGATGAAACCATGTGTCTGGAAGCTCCTGAATCAATGATAAAGGAAGAGGGATTCGAAGTACCTGCTACCAAAGCATGACACTTCTCCTTATTTTCAGGGTTTGAGGTGCTCTCTTTCTTCCTTGCGCCCTCAGGGACTGGGATGTTGTTCTTCTCCAGCAGCTGCGCCATTGAGTCAATGGTTTTCTTCATACATGAGCTCTCTGGATGCCATCCCTTATGACAATAGGTGCATTTGGTCTTTTCCTTTCCCTTCTTGTCCTTCTCCTTTGACAGATTCGAACCCCCATCTGCAGACTTGGTCTTGTCAAACTTCCTCTTCTCTTGCTGCTTCGAATTCTTGGCTTTCTGCTTTCCTTTGCTTGCATTTGAAACACCCATTGCCAATTCTTGGTCCTTTGATTTTATGGTGCCCATCTGAACTAGTTTATCCTGCTCCTGAGTGAGACACTCCATGAAGGTAGCTAGTGATGGCATTTGCCAATTTCGAAGGGTCATTTTGGCTGAGTGAAATGTGCTAACAAATACTGAAAACTCTGGGCCTAGCTTCGAAAGGATGGACAGAATCAGTTGTTCCTCCTTCTTAACAATTCCACATTGTTGCAGTTGAAGCACCAGTGACTTGAATTTCGTGAAGAACTCCTGGATGGTTTCAAAATGCGCTGGGCTCAAGCTAATGAGCTCATTTTCAAGCTGGTGGCCTCTCAGTTCATCAGTTTTCCCAAAGAGTGATTCTAGCTTCACCCATACTTCATTGGGAGTTGTCAAACTGTCTGTATGAAACAAGAGTTCCCTTGAAATGCTCAGGCATAGCAATCCATAAGCTTCATCAAGTCGATTGTAGTACTTTGCTTTCTCCACAGCAGAATTTGGCTCCACTTCTGTGCCCATGGTCACTCTATAGAGACCCTTAGATCTCAGCTTGATGACCATCTCAGCCTTCCAATCGAAAAAATTGAAGGGTGTGAGCAACATTTGGTTTGCTTCCATGACTGCTGCGTTAATGGTGAGAAAACTACTGAAACACCTGCAAAAAACACTCAATTTTTATCTGGAAATCCTCTCTAGAATGCAGTTCAACGCTCAATGTTGGCCTGCAACTCACTAACTCCACGATGGCTCTGATACCATGTGAGTATTTTGATCACAGAAGATCGAGGAGCTATGGAGAACCTCACAAAATCGAATTAATTTGCAATTACAGTGGAAAAATTTGAAAAAAGAGATAAATTTACACACAATGTATGCTCAAATCTTTGATTAACTGACTGTCTAACATGTGAAAATGTTAGTAACAGGTTTTTATTACATCCATGAGAAAATCGAGAGCATTAGGTGGCTCAAGCTGAGTGTACAAGTCATCAATGCCAAATTGGCCTCAATCCCCCCTAGGTGGGTCCAACTCAATCCCAATCACCCCAAACAGCTACGAATTCTGGTGTGGAGGTGGCTGAAGCATGCTGAGTCATTAATTAGCTCAAGGCAGGCGTGGGTGAGCAAATAGAGGAGGTTTGGGGGCCCAAGGGAGCATTAGATGCTCCAAATCTAGCCAAAAGTGGGCAAAAATCCACCCTAGCGCCCTTGGTCAACTAAATTCCCCAAAACAAGGAGAGAGGGCGCACCAGCAATAAATGAGGGCGCACTTGTGGACAAAACTGGAGGCTGGGTGAACTGGTTTGCTCAAAAGTGGGTGTGAACACTCTCAAAGTGGGTTTTTGACCAACTATAGTCACTTAATCCAAAACATGGTTTAATTAAGCACATGGATAATTAAAATTTATGGATTATGGTACTAAGTGTGGTTACTGTTCTAACAGTTCAGAAGATTTTTAAATATGGTTTCATTTATCCTTTGCCATAACCGAATGGGTTTCTAATATTGTCCAAGTTATGAAAAAACAAGGGACTATTAGAGTTTTTGTCGCTTCTAGGGACTTGAACAAGGCTTGTCCCAAGGACAATTACTCTACCCCCTTCATTGACCAAATCATCGATAACTGTGTTGGAAGTGTCGTCTTTTCATTCATGGATGGTTTCTATGGCTATAATTAGATTGAAATACTCCCATCCAACTAGAACAAGACAAATTTCATCTACCCATGGGGAACCTTTGCCTATCGCAAGTTACCCTTCGGTCTTAAAAATGTTGGGGCCACTTTTCGACGAGCTATGTCATATGTTTTTCATGACAACAATCATATTGTGGACTCTTATGTTGATGATCTAAACTCTCACTCAACCTGTTGAGAAGATCATCCTAGCCATCTTAGGGATATTTTCCTTCGATGTTGTCATTACAATATTATTTGAACCCACACAAATGTATTTTTGTGTTGAATCCGGAAGACTCTTGGGATTCATTGTCTCCAAGGATGGGATTCGGATCAATCCATTAAACGTTGAGGCTATTTCAGCCTTACCTCCACTTGCCACCCTCCTCCAACTTCAAATTTTACAAGGGAAGGCAAACTTTTTACATCGTTTCATCTGTAACTATGTGAAACTTATCAAAGGATTTATGCATTTACTTAAAAAAGATGTACCTTTTGACTAGGATGATGAATCTCAATTTTCGTTTGATGCTCTAAAGCATGCATTAACCCACTCTTTGTTGTTGCATTGCCCCAACTATACACGTGACTACATCCCCTACCTTGTCGCATCCATTTCCACTTAGTTCAAGAAGATGATAATGAACAAGAACATGTGGTATATTATTTAATTAAGAGCCTTACAGGCCCTGAATTCTGATATTCCCATGTTGAAAAGCTAGATTTGGCAGCAATCATCGTTGTCCAAATATTCTATCACTATATTTTACTTCGCAAAACCACAATTATCACGGATTCCAACCCCATGTACCACATTTTGACTCATCAAGTACTAGTGGGAAAATACTCATGTTGGATCATTATTCTTTAGGAATTTGATTTGGAATTTTCCAAGGCTAAATCCAAGAAATCTTTGGTACCCGTTGAGCTTATGTGTGACCTTCCCCATGATGATGATGAAACTAATCCCATTGACTCTCTTCTAGTCGAGTCATTGTTCCTCAACAATACGACTGATCCATGGTATGAAGACATTATTTTATTTCTCCAGACCCAACGTTTTTGACCCAAACTATCTCATGAAAATCGTCGTTGTATTTGCAATCACGCGAAGTATTATCTAATCATTGGTAACACATTAACCCATGAAGAGGCCAAACCCGTTCCTAACAACTGACACTCTATAGCATATAGCGGTTATCTTTTTGGCATGGATCTGGCCCAAAAATTCCCGCGTGTTGTGTACTTTTGGCCTTCCATCTTCAAAGATTGTATGTAAGCCATGAAGAAGTGTCCTCCTTGTCAACTTTTTTATCCAAAAAAGCAATCCCATCCTACTCCACTCCATCAAGTAATTGCCATCCCTTTTGCAAAATGAGGCATTTATTTTATGCATTGTAATCCTACCTCGGCTAGGGGCATGGTTATGTCATAGTTGAAGTTGATTATTTTACCAAGTGGGCCGAGGTTATGCCTATATTTGCGAAATATGGAAATACTACTGCCTTATTTGTATTTAACCACATTATGACTAGGTTTGGAGTCCCACAAGCCATTTTCACTGACCATGGTTCACACTTTAGAAACCACATGATGGTTGAGTTAAGCACCAAATTGGGTTTTCTTCATGAAAACTCATCCCCTTATTGCCACCAAGCAAACAGACAAGTAGAGGCCATTAACAAGGTCTTGAAAACCATGATCCAATGCATGGTGGGGACACATAGATCAAATTGGCATCTAATGGTTTTCTCAACTCTTTGGGCTTATAGGACTTCGGTAAAAACTACTAGTGGATTCACCCCGTTCCAATTGGATGTTGGTCTAGAAGTAGTCTTACATATGGAATGTGAGATTCCATCTCTCAAACTAGTCGTTAAACTCCTTCCAAACACTTCGGTAAAGGAAGAACATTTTTTGTACTTGGAAAAACTTGATGAGACCCGTCATGATGTTTCTCTTGCTAACGAAGCACATAAGAAGTGCATCAAATCCCAATATGACAAATCGGTCAAACCTTGTATCTTTAATGAAGGTGACTTAGTTCTATTTTACGACCAAATCCATGATAAATTGGCGGCAAGTAAGTTTGAATCCATGTGGCACGATCCTTACATCATTAAGCATGTGTTAGAAAAAGGTGCCTATGATCTCATTGAATACGACGGAATCCCATTAGGAGAGCCTCAGAATGGGATCTACCTAAAAAAGTACTATGCTTAGAGTCATCCTGCATTTATACTTTGACATATCTATGCCATAGTGTGGTGTGATTTTTACCTTATTTTGTGTGTGAGGTCTTGTTCCACCTATGACTACTTATCTGGATTTGTGCTTGAATGTGCAAATGTTAGTGTATCTTGGATTTGTGGATGGTGCTAGTTGACATACCCGGAACATTATTTTTGTGGCCTGGATTTTTTATTCCCCCATTGATTATCTAGTGAGTTTAGGTGGATTTTTCCTCGATCCAATGACCAATAATATCATTGAATACCATGTCGTAATCGGATTATTGGCCGAAGCTTCCTCTTTTGGCACATGCCATATAGTTGTAAACCTAGACTCCCAACTCGTGGTTTCCCAACTCAAATCTACGCTATTCAGGACCCTACATTACTTCATCTTTATCTAAGAATACGCATCCTTGAAATATTATTTGATTTCATTCAATATCAACATATACCAACATAATTCAATGTTGTAGCTAATCCATTAGCTAATTGTGTGTTAGATTGGTATCTAGCGCATACATGAACTTTTTTACCATCATAAAAAACATGTAAAAAAGCACAAAGAATAGAAACTATCATGTGGATAACACATCTAGGAATAAGTAGACGAAATAAGATCTGTGTAAATATCATAGCAAATTTTTTTCACATCATATGTAAAAAAAATACATGGGGGGGAATTTAGCCACATCACACATACATCACATGTGTGTGTATGTGTGTGTCGCAAAAACTAAGAGACTAATATACCAGTTATATTGTGTCCTCATCATGAGGTGCATTGTGCTCATGATAGCACATAACTGCCCAGACCACTCGGTGTAAGAAGTGACCAATACTCTCTAGCACCCCTACGGCATGCCTCTATAGATGGTAGGGAACCTCACACATCCTCATGGGAAAAATTCCCATAGTCAGTCCTCGTCACTCCTCACGGGTTCCTCTCCATGTCACAAAGTCCCCTGGCCTTTGCCTCCCCTACATGGTGGACCTCCCCACGTCAGTGCAATGGCGATGAACTCGCTAGCTATACTGGTCCTCGATCTGCAACATAGAACATAAGCATGTTTAGATCCCCTTTGTATAACAAAAAAATTGAAAAATCCAAAATCCAAAAAGACAATTGAAAGGTCGCATTCTTTAGAGATATACCTATCGTGTCCTGAAGCGAATATTTATTTGCCCACACAATCAAGTTACCAAAAGAGCTGGTAAACTAAATAAGCCATGAATAATGGATATAATAATATTGAATAGATAAAAGATATGAGAAGATTAAAATGGTTGATAACTCGCCTATTAAATAAGGCTTGGGCATTGTGAATGAAAGGTCATGCCCTTTCATTCTTAAGTACAATTAATTATGTTTATTAATAATTATTTATTATTATGTTCGTAGCATTGCCTCTCTCTTAGAAAGGCTTTGTCCTCAAAGCCTTAAAATTTTGCCGCATCGTTCCTTGTGACATCGTAGATGACGAAACATGTCGATACGAACTACTAAGTGTAGAGCATAACTTCCGATATGTTGACGAATCAATCCATCCCAAATTGATTTGTTGTGGACTATTGGGATTGCATACTGATCTGTTGTCAGGAGCTTTGATCGTATTAGTACCATTATGTTTCGACAGTTCCCACTTTTTACAATATCAACTTTTATGGTTGGGGTGTCGATAGGGAATTTTGAAAATGTCATTTTCTTTTACGAGTGTCGTATCTTGAGCATTGATCTGAGCTGGAAGTTGTGTTTCCGTCCCTTGAGGTTTTAAGGTTTCATTCTGTATCTTTTCCAACTTTTTTTCTAACTCCATGTTATCACTTTGAAACTTCTTAATCAATTCTACTTGCGATTTTTTGGCATCTTCAAACTTCTTAAGTTTTTCCCTAAGATCTTCGTTATGACTTCTAATGCAACTATTTTCTTCCTATTTGTCTAGAAGTTTTCCTTCAATGTCTTCCGTATATTGTCTGTCTTTCGACGATTTTTCAACTTCTTAATTTTTGTGACTAGTATCTTGTTATGATTTCTTAATCTAAAAATTTCTTTGGAATTGTTGGATAGTGCTTTGTTGCTCTTTGCGGTCTCCGACTTATGTGTTTTTTTTAGAGTCGTCATTTTGTTGTTGAATAAATTTTATCTGTTGTCGATACTGGTCGACCACTAATTCTTGATCCTCTAATTTCTTTCGTATTTGCGTCAATTCTTCATCCTTGTTGCTAACGATTTTGTTCAAGCGTATTATTTTTGCTTCGTAATCGTTTATTTCTTTATTTATATCTTGATTTTTTAGTCTCTGATTGAAATCACATTCATCTTTTAATTCCTAAGTTTGCGCACACAATTTTCTATATGATTTCTCTGGTCAGAAATTGTTTGTTCATTGAACTGTTCTCGTATCTCATGTAGTTGAATCATTACTTCTGATTTTGTATTCATGTCTCGTAATTATTCATTGTCTCTTCGATAGAGCTTTAACGTGGCTTCTAATTTCTCTATTTGTAGTCACAAACCAGCTTCCATGGTCTTTGAATTCTTCGATACTAGAATGGTCTTTCTTTTGACTCTGATTTATTCACTAGACGGTCTTCGATTTTTTTTCGATTTTGTTTTCCTTTGACTACTTCTTCCACGATAATTGGTTTCTTCTTATTAGGTTAAATAACCTTTTTTTTCTTTTCCAAAAATAATTATTATTTCAATAAAATAATAATATTGTTTCTTTTTTTTGTTTCCCCTTTTTTCAATCATAATTATTAATTAATTAATTAATAATATTTTTATTATTATTTTTATAAACTATATATATATAGTTTTTTTCAAAACTTAAAAAATATTTAAACAAATATAATAATAGTATTGTAATGTTTAATATTTAATTTTTTTTTATTAGGGTTTGGATGGCCCTAATGGTGAAGTGGCGTGGAGCTAGATGAAATGCGGATGATGGTGAGGTGATGCGGCAGGAGCAGTAAGTAATGAGAAAAGGTTGTGCGGGATTGGGCATTGAGGGCTGGAGCAACGGCGGTAGCATGGAACGGAAGTGGAGGGAGGAGGAGTGATAGCGCGTGGGGTGTAGGTAGGTGGAGCTACGAAATGGTGGAGCAGGCAGCAATACATGGACATCGGGGAGAGGGAAGCAGCGTAAAGGGAGTGCAGCGCAAGGAGGATGGTGATGGTGGAAGGAGGGAGATCAGTGGAGAGAGGGCGGGAACAGGGTTAGGTGCGAGCGGTTGTGGCAAGAGAAGGCATTGGTGGGCATGGCCAGGGAGGAGGCGGAGGTTGATGTGGGAGGGAGTGGCCAAAGAGGAGGGTCGAGGTGTTGGGGATGAGCATAGAGGAGTGTGGGTGGAGCGCAGGTGGAAGGCAGAGGGAGGGAAGGCGGCTAGAGGAAGGTGGACCGGAATGGAAGTGCGGTAGTGATGAAGCGGGAAGCTAGAGAAGCAGGTGGGGACGCAGATTGCGCAGGAGGTCATGGCAGGAGGGACGAGGGAGCTATTGGGGGAAGGAGAAATGGAGGGGTTGTGCGTGGCACGGGAGGGTGTTTGTGAAGTGGAGCAAAGTGTTGAAGGGGAGTTGCGGGGAGATGGAGGAATGGGGAAGCGAAGGTGGAGAAGTACGATGGAAGAAGGGGGATGAGGACTGAGATGCGCACAGAGGGAGATGAAATGTAGGTAGCATGGGATGCAAGGAGAGCGACGTGGGTGGAAGAGGAAGCGGAGGGAGCTGTGGTGTGGAGTGGTGGGAGTGCACTGCGCAGGTGGTTGTGGAGCGGAGAGGGGGATCACAGGAAGATGAGGAGTAGGGTGTAGCTGCGAAAGAAGATGAGTAGGGGTTGGAGTGGACAGTAGGGAGACAGTGGAAGGAAATCTGTGACGAGGGCTGTGCAGAACACAGTGGAGAGGGGAATATGTGCATTGAAGTTGGTCAAAAACCTATTGCGGGTCAAAGACCCAGATTTGGAGAAGCTACAGAAATAACTGGCCAAAATCCAGAATCGGGGCGGCCCAAGAAAGGGGCTCTAATACCAAATGAAGCGAATATTTATTCGCCCACACAATCAAGTTACCAAAAGACCTGGTAAACTAAATGAGCCATGAATAATGGATATAATAATATTGAATAGATAAAATATATGAGAAGATTACAATGGTTGATAACCCACCTATTAAATAAGGCTTGGGCATTGTGAATGAAAGGTCATGCCCTTTCATTCTTAAGTACAATTAATTATGTTTATTAATAATTATTTATTATTATGTTTGTATCATGTCCCATCGTGCTCCCTCTAAGCACTAGGTCCCTAGCACCCCTAAAATCCATACCTACATATGGATAATCCTCTATCATGGGAATCTATTTCCTCCACCGTGTGAATAAATCGCCACCATAAGAAAGTACCTGAGGGCCACCCAATCTACCTGCATGACTAGTCCACAAACCCATCCATGGCTCAAATGTAGGTCGGACGGGTATGTCTATCTGTGGGCGCAATAGAGGTACTCTCTCTAGGAAGAGTGAAACTAGGAGAGACCCATATGAAAACTGCTTATGCTTTCTTGTCCTGCATTTACTAGTAATATTATCCTTCATGTTTACCAACACACCCTCACACCAGCTCAATATCTTAGGCTCAAGACAATCAATGGAATACACCATTTTTTCTTTTGTGTCATGATGAGGTCCCATGCTTCCGACCAATTTTGTGATAGTGAACAAAATAATGCATACGGGGTGATCAAAAACATCTTTGATCGTGATTTTTCCACTACTCTTACAAGTCCCTTCCCTACAAAATTGAGCTATGTAACCCTATGTAGACTACTCGATATCTTGATGACCAGTCAAAGTGATTGGTTCTCCCCGCTTGGAGAACCCAGTCAAAAAGTAAATATCGTCCAATTTTATTTCAAGAACATGAGGACCCACATTGAAAACTTGGTCATTGACATTCCACATGCTAATTAAATGATTCAAGAGGAGCACTTGCTTCCTCATGCTTTGAGTCTTAAATAACTTCAACAAACCACAATTCCTTAGTGCATCAATGTTGTTTTGGTCATGGAGGGTAGCCATATCATCAAGCTCATGTTCATGCTCCTTCCACTCAATCATTTTATCTTTTTAATCAAGAATCTCATGTAGATCACAAAAAGAGACAATGGCCAAAATTTGAGCTTGAAATCATCCCAAAAGACTGATTTATGAGCTCAAAATTTTCCCCATTTTTGCTTTATCGCCCTCCCAGAGAGCCATATAGGACGATAAAACCCAATTCTTAGTGTTGTGAGAGGGATAAAATCCCTTTTTATCGCCCTCTTCAATTCACTAGGGCAGCGATAAGATGTGAGGGGCGTTTTTGAAGCCCTGTAGTGGCTCAAAACCCTCTCAAACTAGCATTCAATGAGGAAATAAGACCATGAAATGAAATAACTAAGTGAGACCACCAACGAGCTTCAGACGGTATGCCAAACAATGTCTTGAATCTCCCAAAATCAACACTTGAAATTTAGCTTCCAAAGAGGGAAAAATATCCTTCAACATAAAATGTAAAGGTAAAAATGAAATTGTTTTCACCAATTGTCTTTTTACTCTCATATAAACTAGTTGTTTTACTGTTGTTCACATTAGGTACCTCTCTTTGCAATTTATTTTGACTTGGTTTAGTAATTTTACTGAGATTATAACGCAATTGGTGGCAAGATATGACCTTTTTTCGAAGGTTTCGAGGAAGAGAATCTCTCTATGTTCTAATGACTTTGTACACGTGTACACACTTTGTCTTTTCAAGCACACTGAAACCATAAAGAGATGTCTCTCGAGTGATATTTTATCCATTTTTCGACCTCATTGGACTACATACGGAAAATGAACTCTATGGAGTCTCCTTTAAGTTATTTTCGGAACCCCTAAATATGAAAAGATTGCCAAGAGAGATTGCTTTTTTTCACACTCGTAAAAGGATTTGAAATAATGTCCATTTGGTATAGGTTTATCCCTTTTTTCAGTTCAAGTGGACCAATTAGGAAAAAGGTATACTCTAGTCAATCATTGACTAGAATATTTTTCCCTCATATTGTTTTATCCTTTTTTGGGCGTAGGAGACTAAATACGGAAAAGACACCTTGCAGTCTTCTTTAGATTCCTTTCAGACTATTTAAATGTGAAAAGACCGTCAATTTCACCTTCTCTGAACTCGCAAAACCATGCATCGAAGGGCCCCATATGGGACTAAACCCCTCCTTCTTCAGGTTCATTAAACATATGATGGGGGGCTCATCTAAGATAAGCTACATCAAGCATATTTTATCCTCCTCAAGTTTGTTAAAAAAAAAAGAGGTACTCATCGATCATGATCGGGAGGAATTTGGGAAAAATGGGTCAGTTTTGTTGGAAAACATTATGGCAACTGTTTGTTGTCACTGTTGAACATGGCACCTATTTGTGTCTTCTCTTACAGTTGGGTAATCTACTTTCCTCCGATTCATACCAATTCCATGAGTCATGTTTCTCCTTCAGATCATTCAAAGTGTGCATCGATCATCGTTCCACTATGTTTTGGTCTATGTCTCATTGAGTTAGTGCTGCCAAGTCACCTATCGTGCCATCCCATGTTCAAGGGAACTATCCTCCTAAGTCATCCTTTCTACAGTATCATCTACCTTCATCCTCGTGTCAATCAGAGCTCCCTTTTTTTATCTACCATCTTACATCACTTTCGTTTGTCAGTTTTCATGTTGATGATATGGGATACATCATGGCCCTCCTTCAACGAGTCGTTCCTGTCAACTTCAACACATCATCCAGGAATTAAACTTAGAAACCAATGAGTACCTGGGAACCTGCCTATCTTAATGGAAGGATTTCCTTGATTTTGATAGAAGGCTTATATTATTGGCCTCTGATCGAATTATTCCATGAGTGTTTGACTTCATCTAATTTATTCACATCTGTTGGAATGTACTAGGATACCTTGGGATTCATTTTCATCATTGGTGATTTTCCTCACACTTGTTAGCGGTTTACATTAATGACTAGTAATCAAGTGGTTTCTACCATGTTCGACTTCAGTACATCTATTCACATGGCTAGAATCATATCATTTCGGGATCGATACGAAGACCATGGGAAACTTTGTTGCACCTACCTTTGTTGAGTGCTTCACCCAGGCTGCGTTGGAGATTATTTGAGAGGATTGTAGTATGGACATCATGCCGGTAGCCTTACTCATATGTATATATTATTGCACAAATCCATTTTGTATTGTTCCATGGCTATGTCATTATTGTATTGTGGATCCACTTTGTATTCTTTTGTGGCCATGATCTATTTGACTCATGCAGATATGTATCACATTGTATGTTTGGTGGCCATATCCTTAGTCAATATTTTCATGGATCCGCAATGTATTAGTCGATATCTATGCTTTGAGCCAGATTATTTTGAGTATGGGTATTCCTACCTCGGGGTTGACATTGATATATTGTTTGATCTTGGTTTGCAGCATCCATCCGACTCTCCTCTTCTAGCACCCTTTGTACCTATGCATTGATAAAGTGTTTCATCCATCAAATCCATTTTTAACTCACGCTTTAGGGGGCACGTGTTACACCTCAAAATGTCACCCTCATGTGTCATTCTTGGTTTCCATGCTTCATCACCAAGAGAATAATGATTGACATGCTCCCTTGGTGTGTTAGGACCCATCATCATATGGTTATTCCACTCCCTAGCCATGTTTGGTAGGGAATCCTATCATTTGGCGTTCAAAACTGTTAAGCAACAAATTTCCAAAAAGAGCATGAAAAGAGTAGAAATAGATCAGAAAGATTACTCCACAAATTTATTGAAGAAAATAGTTGAATAACAAGACTCTTCAAGGGGGAAACCTCATTATACAATGTACTAAGTACACAAGACAAGACAAGACAATATAATATACTCGAAATGAAAAGGTCTCCTGTTGGCAGGCGGTTTGGTAAGGAAGAATCACAGCTTCGCCGATGCTGCGACACGTCAGAAGAGGTTGCAGAAGGAAAAAGGCTAGAGTATTTTTATGTATTTTTTAGTTAATTGTATTGTAGAATGCGGGTTTTTGGGCCATTGGACCAGATAATATGTAATTTTGAGTTAATTGTACCACAGTAGGTGGGTTTTTGGGTCATTTGGACCGCGTCAGCTAGATTTTGGGTCGTTTGTCCAAGTGTCGATTAGGAAGTCGTTAGTAAGTGGACAAGCAGTGTAAAGTCGAAAGCCTATATAAAGTCATAAATTGTAAGTGTAATGAGAGCTTGGTACGGATCTTTGGATGTTGATTGTGTGCATCTTTGGGTCTGAATGTGAGATAGAGAGAGATTGTTGAGATCTAGTTTTGCAGAGATATTGTATCAAGGTTTTTGCCGAAGTAATATGACATGACTGAACTGTCTGGTGAAATTCCTTATGTGCCTTTTATGCATGTTGCGATGGTTTCTTTCTACAGTTAATAATTTAATATTCTAGTTGTCACGATGAATGTTTCTGTGGAATGATGCTATGAATATGAATGATGTTGAATTTGAATGCATAGATCTGTTTCAAATGTTGCGATAAGTTAAGTAAGCAGATATTGCCACAATCATCCTCCTTCATTTGGCGGAAACATGGTTTCGTCCACTCTCCCTTGATCACCTCGGGTGAGACCTTATATGCTCCGCAAGTGTTGTTGGACAGGGTAAAACCTGTCTGGGCCGGTGCTCAGGGAGATCATAGTGGGTTGCTGTCGGCAGTGATGGTAACCCCTATCGGAGTCAACAAATGGTTCCATTGCTGAGACCGTGTGCAAAGTGAAAGGAGGACATGTTGTGGCATCCGACGAAACCAGAAATACAGAGATGGTTTGATCAGAAGTTGTAGGAGTTTGCTGAAGAAGAAAGTCGGAACACTCGACTGACAGTAGATCAGTGGGTGGGTAGATATATTCACGACGGTCCACATGAATGGTTTTTCTGTGAATTCCCGGTCCTTTTGTTCGAGTGGTTGGCGAAGTTGACATTTCAAAAAGGAACCACCAAGGTGGGGAGCCAACGACTTGGACCCCGGAGCTAATCCAAGAACTGCAGGAAGTCGACAATAAAGCATCGCGGGCTGTCGAAGTGTGGCTTGATAGCATCTTGGAAGGATATATCACTGAATTTGCAGTTGATATGCAGAAGTCCTATAGTGAAGCTGAAAGGTATTTCTTCTGCGAAACCCGGGGAAGGTTTCTGCTGTCACTTCAATTGTCCATTAAGATGCTTATTTGTGAGAGAAGGGTATATTAAAGATGCATCTGGATCAGTAAGCAGCCTAGTGGGTGGAGGTCGTGGGTGTCGCGATGGCAGGGTGCGATGCATGGAATGATCAGGGGTAGATGGGTGCAAGTCACGACAAGACTGTGAGTGAATCCAAGGAAGAGAGTGGTCTTACGAGGGGAGGAGCAAGGTTTCGACAGGAAAAGAAGCATAGGATAGGAGAAGGTCCTGCTACGATCGAACTGCAAGTTCGCAAAGGAAGACCACACGGGACGAAGTGACCTCACAAACCAGACAAAGACGCACAGGCTACACCCAGGATAGAGGCAGTACCTAACCTTAGCAGCAACGTACCCACACCTCTGCTCACTATCTGTCAACCAATAAGAAACACCACTTCGACCCCACCGGGTCAACAAAACTTGATCTCTATTAGTTCAGTACCTACAGGAAGGAATCCCAGGATGGCGGGCGATGATGCTAAGTTACCATTGTTCCATGGGAATGGGACAAATAACCCAGAACAGTATTGGTTTTTGTGTGAAGCGGTATGGATCGTAAAACAGATCATTGATGATGACACCAAGAAAGGATAGTTGGCGACAACCTTGCGAGGTCGCGCCTTAGATTGGTTTATGAAATTTGTTATAGTCCCTACAGGAGCTCCAACGAAGTCACTCGATGAGATCAGGGATGGGTTGATTGTAGAATTTAGGAATCCCAAGTCTGAGGCTCAGTACATCACAGAATTGAAAGAAATTAAGCAGTATCCCAACAAGACGGTGTGGGATTTTGGCCAGTGGTTCAAAATGCTGATGGTAAGGGTTAGTTTCGACATGAGTGTTGTCCAACATAAAGAGTGGTTCATCGCGGAATTGCTAACACACATTCGGCTATCGTTGATGCAACAGAACATCACAACGCCCAGTGAAGCTCTGGAGATTGCAATGCGATTGGAGGCGTTACCGATTGTAGAAAATGTTGCTGGGATGTCGTAGATACAAACAGAGCTGGCTAACTTGACTATACAGCTGCAAGATTTGAAGAAGGGAAAGGAGCAGTGTGAAGAAGTATGGTGCACATGATGTCGAGGGGATGGGCATACAAAGGACAATTGCCTTGACTTCCACAACTATTTGGTTTCAGGAGTGCCAAACCCGTTGAATTGGGGTGGCATGCCATGGTGTCGCGTTTGTCAGGTATATGGGCACCGTCATGAAGAATGTCCATTTATGCAGAAAATGGTCACCAAGCCGATGAATCTGTATTGCACTTTCTATAAATCGGTGAGACATTATGAAAAAGATTTCCGGGAATATGGGTTGCTTCACGAGAGAACGTACGATGCATTCTATGTAAAGAGTGTCCAGTGTGTCGTACAAAAACTACAACTGTAGCCGCATGTATCCCAACCGCTACCTCAACCACATGTACAGTTTGTACCACAGCAGCCACCGTAGCAGTAGTTTGTGCCGCAATATGCCCTGATGAAAATGGATCCACAACAGCCACAGTATGTTTAGCAACCGCAATATGTGTAGCAAGGGAAAGGCATGCAACCAGCTCCAATGTAGCAAAATTACAACGAACCGCAGTATCAACAACAGGGCGGATTCCGTGGAGGATTCTAGGGTGGACGTGACGGAGGATTTGGTCGTGGAGGAGGACGAGGAGGTTGCGGACATTTTCAGTGCTATCATTGTGCAGTATGGGGACACTATCAGTGCGATTGTCCATTACTGCAAATGCAGTGCACATTTTGCTTTGTTACAGATCATACAATGGAGAACTTCCCATAGTTGATTGCACGATGGCAGGCAGGGAATGTTCCGCAGGTGCAGAACCAGGCACAACCACCAGTACAAAATCAGGTGCAGCAACCGGTGTAGAACCAGAACCAACATCCCATTCCAAACACTAATCAAAATCTGAACCAACCAAGGAACCAGGCGCCAAACCAGAACCAGGGTGCGAATGTTGCGACAATTTCTGCGGAGCCGAGACCACAAGATGCAGTTGTCGCACTTATTACGCGGGGAGGCACAGCAACAGGAGGGGACATTCGAAAGGTCGAATAAAAGAAAGTATCATTTGATGTTGATTCTAAGCATGATATGTTCTTTCAGGCACGTCGTGCGTTGGACCGGGATCACAGTAAAGCTATCATCTACGACATGCCCCCTGTTTTTTATGCAACTTCAGAGGAAGGTCCATCAGCGCAGTCTGGAACCTTGCAGAAGTTTCTTGAGAGTTGTTTATTGTTGGTGATAGATCCTGCAGCCCTAGCTGAGATTGAAGGGTTGTTGCAGCGTCCAGCTAGGGGACGGCAGGAGTCTACGGTAAACTCCTTACAGCGGCGGAAGAAAGGTAAGGAAATGCGCATGAATATCCAAATTGGGGATTATGATGTTGATTCAGTTATTTTGGATCTTGGTTCGGATGTCAATATCTTAACCAAGAAGGCATGGCAGAAAATGGGGAGCCCCCCATTGAGTTGGTCTCCTGTACAACTCCGTTTAGCTAATCATGCTAAAGTGACACTGATTGGGAGAGTCCCACGCTTGGTGGTGGATATTGAGGGCATGCAGACCTATGTTGACTTCGATGTCATCGAAGTGGCTGAAGGAGGGAGTTCGTATCCCGCGTTACTAGGGATCGGATGGGATAACGACAGTGGAGCGGTAATCAACTTCAAGTGGAAAATGATGACTTTTGAAAACCGCAATCTCAGATTCATAGCCTCGTTGGATCCAGCTAAAGGACGCCGATACATTGAGCCAATAAAGGACGACGATCCCAATGGATGGGACCATGCATTCAACATTTCTTAAGACTATATCCATCCAACTGCCAATGATGAGCTGGGATGGCGCAATGAAAGCTCTACGTCTTTCGACTCTGATGACGTGCTAGAACACTAGCAGAACCACTTGCATGAGGTATCGTTCCGCAAGTGTGGGTTAATCACGCGATCGCTATGCCGTGTCGCAACTGAAACGGTCACACTACCAGTATACGAAGGGCTGCCTGGTTTGTCTGACTTTCTGGTGAAGTTCAGGGAACGTGTTTCAGAACCCCAGCGATTGTTGGCATTGAATGAAGCACTGAAGGCTGCTCTAGCATGCTGGTGGACAACACACAAGGCATCAATTGATGAATGGTCAAAATGTAGATGATTGATGATGGTTTGCTTTGGCGATAGTGAATTTTACCACACAGGGAAATATGATGGTCGGCATGATCCTGGAGGCCATTTGATGGAGTGTAAGACATTATGGGAATCGCGACCAAGAGATGAGTGGGTTCATGCATTTATCCATACCCTGGATGAAATGCCACGGTCATGGTATAGTGCAACTGAATTACGAGGAGAAATCACTACTTGGTTAGAGTTGACAATACGCTTTACTCATACATTCAGTTTTGTTGATCCCAACCCTGATGTCCATAACGCTCTGCAGATCATTCACGATGTGGTTCTAAAGGTTGTTCTCGTGGCGTGACTGGCGGATCCACCTACGCACTGTCAGATGCAATCTATGATGGAGTGTTATAATATCACTGGTGGGATTGAAGACGGTGATGATCCGCTGAATGTCAATATTCTGGAGTTTGAAGGAAGTCGTGATGTGGTTCCACCCGGTGCGCCAATGAATCCGTTCAGTCAACCCTTGAAGCTTCGCAAGATCAATATTGGTACGGAGGCCACTCCAAAGTTTGTGAATGTTGGAGATTATTGGGACGACGAGATGATGGGAAAGGTCACTGAGTTGCTATATGAGTTCCAAGACCTTTTTCCTACAAATTTCTATGAAATGAAAGGTATTTTGGGTGATCTAGGCGAGATGAAGATTCCCTTGCGACCAGATGCTAAACTGATTAGGCAGCAACCTTATTGGCTAAATCCACGACATAAGGAGAAGGTCAAGGCAGAACTTGATCGCATGTTGGATGTTGGTATCAATTAAGCGGTTGAAGAGGCAGAATGGATCAGTCCTATGGTGGTACAGGACAAGAAGACTGGTGAGGTGTGCATCTGCGTTGATTTGCGGAAGTTAAACAATGCCTGCTTGCATGATCCCTTTCCGACCCCATTTACTGATGAAGTACTTGAGGGAGTAGGTGTCCAGGATATGTATTCTTTCATGGAAGGGTTCTCAGGCTATCATCAGATCCGTATTGCAAAAGAAGACCACCACAAGACAACTTTCGTGATCGAATGGGGGTGTTTTCAGTATACCGTGATGTCGTTTGGGTTGAAGAATGCACCTGCGATATTCTCACGGGTTGTTGTTGTTGCATTTAAGGATTTCATCCAGAAGTTCTTGCAGGTATACATGGATGATTGGAAAGTTTATGGTTTGATCTGCGATCATCTGGCCAATCTGCGGTTGATGCAGGAGCTCTGTCGCCAACACCAGATATCGCTGAATTTGAAGAAGTGCATCTTTTGTGCACCATTCGGGATATTGCTGGGTCACATAGTGTGCAAACAAGGGTTGTTAGTCAATCCAGCAAAGATTGCACTCATTTTGAGCTTGAAACCGCCAACCACTGTTAAGCAGTTGAGGGCGATGTTGGGGCACACTAGGTATTATCGCAAGTTCATCAGGGAATATGCAGCGATCACTGCCCCTATGGAGAAGCTATTGAAGAAAGATTTCGTATTTCAATGGAGCACTGAATGTCAGGATAGTTTTGAACAGTTGAAGGCTAAGATGGCTTCGTCACCGATTCTAGTATTCCCGGACTGGAGTAAGGAATTCCATGTCCACGTTGATGCATCTTCAATTGCACTTGGTGTGGTGCTAGCGCAACCCAGAGAGGGGGATCTCGATCACCCTATTGCTTTCGCTAGTTGGAATCTATCATCAGCCGAAAAGAACTACACCACTACTGAGAGGGAAGGATTGGCGATGGTCTATGCGCTACAAAAGTTTCGACGCTACTTATTGGGTGGACATTTTAAGATGTTCACAGACCACTCTGCATTGAAATACCTGGTCAATAAGCATGTGTTGGGGGGGAAGATATGTCGATGGTTACTTCTTTTTCAAGAATTCGACTTTGAAGTAATTGTGAAGCCAGGGCGGTTGAATTCTGGCCCCGATCATCTATCGCCGATTGACACAGGAGAGGAGCCAACTAACATTGAAGACGGGTTTCCTGATGCACAACTGTTAAGGGTTGAAGTAGCCGATGGCTATTTTGAAGACATCATTCAATTTCTGGCAACAGGTACTGCACCAGATGAGTTCACCACTAGTCAAAAGAAGCAGTTGGTGGTTAAAGCTACCGACTTCCAGCTCATCGCGGGAGCGTTATACAAGATGGGTGCAGACGAGATATTGAGACAGTGTGTCTTGCCACATGAGCAAGAGCAGATCTTATCAGAGGCACACGGAAGAGTGGCTGGAGGGCACTACGTCGGTCAGGCGACTACTAGGAAGGTTCTTCATGCGGAGCTTTGGTGGCCCACGCTGCATAATGATGTGACAGACTATGCGCGATTCTGCGATGTTGGTCAGAGAACCAAGAAGCCATCCTGGAGGGACGAGATGCCACTGATCCCTCAGCTAACACTACAGCCATTTGATAAATGGGCAGTGGATTTTGTGGGACCAATCAATCCACCGGGGAAGCGCACTGGGGAAAGATACATCATTACAATGATAGATTATTTGACGAGATGGTCAGAGGCTGCACCAGTTGTTGATTGTTCCGTGGCCACGGTAGCATGGTTTTTGTTTGACAACATTGTCACTTGCTTTGGATGCCCCAAGATATTGCTGAGTGATCAAGGCAGCCACTTTCTCAATCGCACCATCAGCGCATTGACAAAGGAGTTGCAGATATAGCATAAGAAGAGTACGTCGTATCATCCACAGGCCAACGGCATGGTGGAAGCTTTCAATAATATATTGGAGCATGCGCTAACAAAGGTGTGAAATGCGAACCACGATGACTGGGATCTAAAAATCCCAATAGTATTGTGGGCCTATCGCACCACATGTAAAAGGTTGACAGGTCAGACACCCTTCAAGTTAGTAAATGGCCAAGAAGTGATTATGCCGATGGAGTACATTGTTTCGAGTCTACGCATAGCGGCAGTAACAGGTATGGATACAGTAGCAACATTGGAAGAACATTGAGCACAAGTAGTACAGCTAGAGGAAAATTGCTTTATCGCAGGATTCTACCAAGCGGTGGAGAAGGATCGTCAAAAAGATTGGCATGATCGCCATATCAAAAACAAGCAGTTTCAGCAGGGAGACTTGGTGTTTTTGTATGACAGCAAGTTTATGAAACATCCAGGAAAATTGCAAATGCATTGGCTTGGTCCGTATCGCATCAGTAGCATCACTTCAGGGGGTGCGGTACAGTTGCAGCGGTTGGATGGAGCGATGCTCCCAAAGATGATTAATGGTAGCAGGTTGAAGCCCTATCGGTCGGGCTTGGAACAGCGCGATGCCTGAGTCACATCAAGAAAAAAAAAATTGCAGGGTGATCGGTGGCAGGATGGCACATCGACTGAGATGAGAATGCGCAAGCAGGGAGGCT
Organism: Larix kaempferi; assembly: GCA_027924585.1. Classification (NCBI taxonomy): domain Eukaryota; kingdom Viridiplantae; phylum Streptophyta; class Pinopsida; order Pinales; family Pinaceae; genus Larix; species Larix kaempferi. The sequence continues at coordinate 2,789,269 of BSBM01000264.1, forward strand.
TGTGCCGCAAGTTAGGAACAGTCCGCACCAAGTGGCAGGGCTACGACTGGGTCAAATCAGAAATCATTACACAGACGAAACTTTTTCTTTTCGAGCAGATATGAACGTTAGTCGATTCTGATTGTGCCAAAAGCACGCACGTTTGACATGCAGGGTACACCAAGGTAGCATGGTCGATGACACCCAGAGTGATGGTTTGCACGGCTGGCACAAGGAATCCACCATGGAAGCATGGCCAAAGGGTCTGGGGGATGATGATTCGCACACTTTGGCACGTCGGGCAACAGGCGGAAGTATGATTGCTATATGGAGCAGTGGAATGTTATGATTCACCTCGATGCGTGAGCAGGTGGTGTAAATGATTACTGAGGCAGACGATCGATCGAATGCAACGTATAAATATAGGAACTAGAGGATAGTAAGAGCACGAAAGATGTTCCAATTAAGAGGGTTTATGCTGCGCGAGGACCAGGAATCTAGCTAAGTTAGGAATTCTAAGGAGGCTGTGGAAATGATCCATTTCATTTCCTGTGGTAGCACACCAGGTGTGCTGAGGGCCTGAACGATGACTGTACATGAGCGCCCGGACCAAGCCATGGCTCGGCCATTCAGGGGTTATAAGCATGAAGTCTTGTCCAAGATGTCCAGGAAGTTGGTGATGGTTTGAAGTTTCGTGGTCCTTGTGCCCACACAAAGCATGGGGGTGGCAGCCCCCGGGTCCCTGTAGGATGGACTTCCTGGTGCGAAATAGATGTGCCAGAACCAATGGCCTATTTTGCACCTCGGCATTGCTCGTCAACTTCCTCTATGTCTGCAATCAGTCTCTCGAGACTGGAGGATGAGTTTGCAACATCCATGACAACAAGCCGGGACATGACCACTTTTGGGTAAGAAGTACATGACAACGAGCAGATGATCAATGTAGGAGCAGGACAACACAATGCAATCCAGACAGCAAGAACAATTGCAGCCATATAGTTTAGTTATTTCAAAGTTAAGACCACAGAATGCACCATGTCCAGTTGACGTGGCTCAAGGGTGAGCCACAAGATTGTGTTGGGGCCTGTTGGTAGGAGGTTTGGTATGGAATAATCGCAGCTTTTCCGATGTTGTGACACGTCAGAAGAGGTTGCAGAAGGCAAAAGGCTAGAGTATTTTTATGTATTTTTGAGTTAATTTTACCGCAGAATGCGGGTTTTTGGGCCATTGGACCAGATAATATGTAATTTTGAGTTAATTGTACCGCAGTAGACGGGTTTTTGGGTCATTTGGACATCATCAGCTAGATTTTGGGTCATTTTTCCAAGTGTCGATCAAGAGTTGTTAGAAAGTGGACAAGCAGTGTAAAGGCGGAAGCTGATATAAAGTCATAAGTTGTAAGTGTAATGAGATCTTGGTACAGATCTTTGGGTGTTGATTGTGCGCATATTTGGGTTTGAATTGGAGATCAAGAGATATTGATGAGATCTAGTTTTGGGGAGATATTGTATTAGGGTTTTTGCCAAAGTAATATGACATGACTGAACTGTTTGGTGAAATTCCTTGTGTACCTTTTATGCATGTTGCGATGGTTTCTTGCTACAGTTAATACTTTAATATTCTATTTGTCGCGATGAATATTTCTGTGGAATGATGCTATGAATATGAATGATGTTGAATTTGAATGCATAGATCTGTTTCAAATGTTGCGATAAGTTAAGTAAGCACATATTGCCTCAATCATCCTCCTTCATTTGGCGGAAACATGGTTTCGTCCACTCTCCCTTGATCGCCTCGAGTGAGACCTCATCTACTCTGCAGGTGTTGCTGGACAGAGTAAAACCTGTCTGGTCCAGTGCTCAGGGAGATCGCGGTGGGTTGATGTTGATAGTGATGGGAACCCCTATCGACTAGGTTTGAGTCAACATCTCCTTCCTATAAATAGGATACTAAGGGGTACATTGCCAACTAACTGACCCAATCCAACCTAACTAATATAACCATACTAATGACAATTACAACTAATGGACCAAAGCCGACATCAAAACTAATGTAATGAACCACAATATAGGAGGAAATGTTCCCATATTTAGGGATTAACATGCCCTTCCCCTTAAGACAATTGTTGTCTGCAATGCTTTATTATTTGCAGATGCCTATGTATGAAGGACTCATCTTCCCATGTTGAATCTTCAGCTGGTAAGTTCTTCCACTTTATGAGGTACTCAGTAATAGCCCAATTTCGTAGTTGTTTGGTCCTTATTTCATTGATTTGTTCAGGTTACAATATGACGTTTCCTTATTCATCAAGCTCTGGAGAGATTGTTTGATTTGGGATCTTGTCTCCTATTAACTTCTTTAAGCAAGAAACATGGAAAACAGGATGTACTCTTGAAGATGAAGGGAGGTCCAATTTGTAAGCCATACTACCAATCTTCTGCAACACTTTATAAGGACCATAATACTTGGGTGCTAATTTATTATCTTTATTTAATTGCTTGAGAGACATCTGCTTGTAAGGTTGTAGCCTCAAAAGTTCCCAATTCCCTTCTTCAAAACTCCTTTCAATGCGATGTTGATCAGCTTGTTGTTTCATCTTGTTTTTTGACATAGTCAGGTTGTCCTAAAGTATATGGAGAACTTCTTGTTGGTGCTCTATGTGATCTTCCACGGCTTGAGATTTATATTTTCCTCTTAAGGGAGATATTATAGATGGAGGCCGGTACCCATAAAGTGCCATAAATGGAGATATTTTTTATGATGTATGGAAGGAAGTATTGTACCACCATTCTGCCAAAGACAACCATTTCACCCACTGTGTTTGTTTATCAGATGCAAAGCAACGAAGATAGCCTTCCAAACACTTGTTCGCTATCTCAGTTTTCCCATCAAATTGAGGGTGATAAGATGAACTTGTAGCCAATTGGGTACCAAAACAATAAAATAATTCAGTCCAAACGTTTCCAGTGAAAATTGGATCTCTATCATTTACAATAATCTTCGCATTTCCATGTAACTTTTGAATAGTTTCCATAAAGGCTACAACTATTGTACTTACATTAAAAGGGTGAGAGAGTGCACAAAAGTGCACATACTTCATGAGTCTATCAACAACCACCATAATAACATTCTTTCCTTCATACTTGGGTAGACCTATAATAAAATCCATGGAGACTTCATCCCAACATTGGAAAGGTATGTCTAATTGTTGTAGAAGTCCTCGTGTCTTAATTGTTTCACCCTCATTCTATTAGCAAACCAAACATTTAGCCACGAACACTTGAACATCAGATTTAAGACCTTCCCAAATAAATTCGTTCTTGACCCTGTGGTAAGTTTTTAGGAATTCAAAGTGCCCGCCTATATGAGAGGCATGCAATTCTGAGAGGACCTTCTACTTGAGTCGGGATATTTTGCATAAATATAAGCAATCCTTATACCATATTGAATCATTTTTCCACACAAAAGTATCTGATACACTGGGATCATTCTGTAACTTTTGTATGAGCATCCACACCGATAGGTCATTTTTCCATTCTTCCCTTGCTGCTACTACCCAATCTAGCTGTAGAATGGAAATGGAACAAAGTAATGCCCCAACATCTTCATCTTTTCTGGAGAGTGCATCTGCCACCACATTATGTTTCCCCTTTCTATAGATGATTTCAAATTCATATCCCAAGATCTTAGTTACCCACTTGTGTTTCTCTTTCAAAGATAGTCTATGTTCCAAGAAGTATTTAAGACTGTCATGATCTCTTTTGACCTTAAAGTGCCTACCTATTAGGTAAGGACACCATTTAGTATTGCGAACATTTCCTTCTCATAAATGGGCTTCTGTAAGTTATTTCCCTTGATTGGATGACTTGTGAAAGAAAGTGGGTGTCCTTCTTGCATTAGAACAACGCCAATACCATTTCCTGAAGCATCACACTCCACAATAAAGGTTTTTGTGAAGTTTGGTGTGGCCAAAACAGGAGCTTTGCACATTTCCTATTTATGTTGTTCAAAAGCTTGAGTTGCCTTTGGAGTCCAAGAAAATGCATCTTTATTTGATAATGTTCTTAGAGGCATTGCTATTCTTCCTTAATTTTGAACAAACTTACAGTAGTACCCCATGAGACCTAAGAATCCTCGAATATTCTTTAGGGTTTGTTACACCAAAATCTAGTCATTGTGAGTCTTGTATCAGCTCCATGCCTCAATCCCTAAAGTCCCTTGGCTAAAACACTTGAAGAAAGGTGGTTGTACTTTCCTTTCCACAATTTGTACTCACCTCGATGCACCCTGCTCTCTAGCAAGGAGTGTCACACCCTTGGTGACGCACTCTAGAACTTAGCAAAGGGCATCGGTGACTCCTTATGTCTTTTCACAAGATGCGTTGACCCAAGTCTGACATAGGTTGTCTTCATGCAAGGTGCGTCGGAGTTGGTTAGAGTGGATAGATGGAAGATTCGAGCGATTTATTGAAGCCTGGTGACATGGAGGCCTATCCCTAGATGCTAAGAAACCTAGAATTCGACCTCCTAACCTAGTGGGATGATCCCTTAGACCTATCCCCTAAACATTCAACCTACCCTATCCTTTTAGCCTTATAAATAAGGACCCTCTATCCATTGTAAAGGGAGGAAGGACTATAGTACTCTCATGCTAGTGGATTTTATCTAGGTGATCCTCACTCATTCTTTGGGAGAAAAACATCATCCTTTGGAGGCTAGGATTGTTGGATGGAAGTTACAACGTTGAGGCTTCCGTTGTGACATTTCTTCCCTATGTACTTATTCTCATTACATTAATTCAAGTTCTTTCCATAAGTGTTGTTGTATTGATAATGCTTAGGATTTTCCTCCTTAACTGTTAATCTAGATCGGTTCATGTTTATATGCTTTTACTGCTTGTATGTTTCCACGTGCTTGAAAAGGTTTTGTAGCTAAAGATCTGAAGGCCCTGGAGCTTGGAGAAACGAGGAGAAAAGGACTGCAGACCCGAGGTAAGCCGTTTACCTATCTACCCTACATTTCTATCGATCTAGTAAATTGGCTTGTGTTTTTTATTCAGTTGTTCTAGATTCTCTTGGACTAGGGAGATCTTGCTTGAGTCCGCTTGAGTAGATTGTCCAAAAACAAATCTAGAGACTCCATTGGGGAAGGAACAATATATATAGCTTTGATTTTTCTTTGCTTTTTGATTTCATTGATTTCCTGTTAATCCACTTTTTAGCCTCCTAAGTCCCTCCCACTATCTGGATCTGGGCCTCTGGGTTATCCAAGCTCAGTTTGGATCAGCATTGGATCTTTTTCCTTTTTTTCTTTTGGAGAACTTTTTCTTTTTGTTGCTTGATCCTCGCCCGACACACCTAGGCTATATTGGTCCGGCGTCACTGTGTTTCTGGTGCGCATATCTGCTGAATAGACTGCGTCGCTAATGCGATATTCCTGTTGACAGCCTGCGTCTCTGAAGCACATAGCCCTAGTGCAGAGTGCGTCGTCGGGTCTTCCAACACTCTGGTGCACCATAGTAGGGCACATCACCCTCTATTCCTTGGTACCCAGCTCAAAATTTTCTCCATTTGATTTTTGATTTGATTTTCTAGAGATCTGTGTACTTCACCTTACAGTCACAGAACCCCTAGACCCAGCCTATCTGTATTCTTGGTTCGATTGTGTTGATTGGGGTCCTTAGTTAGTCAAGTAAGCAATTTGATCTTGGTGGGAAATTTCAATCCCCCATAGATCCACCTAGTCTTGTGACCCTTAGTCTTCCTACCAGAACTGCACGACTTGTTAGATCTGACTTCCGAACCTTTCCCTTTCACCGTTGTGACCTTTAGTTTGGATTCAAGTGAACTTCGAGTTGTTTTTTATGATTTTTGGGTGCTTGTTTTTCTTTAAGAATTCCTTTCTAATTAGAGTGCAATAGAAGATTCTCTTGCCCTTTTTGCTCATAGATCTGAACAGTATCATAGTTATCAGATTTTATTTGATCTGTTTATTAGGAAAGTCAAAGTGATTCATTATTCACATTTCGAGGTAGTTTCTTGAAATCGTTGTAGAATTGTTTCATTCTTTAGAGTTTACCATTTGTAGATCTTTGGAAAGTTTAAAAAGGTGAACGTTTTCTTGTGTTTTCTTAGTTGTGAAAAATTGATCTCTCATCTCTTTGAAAATTTCAATTGAATTCAAATTTTTACGAAGCATTCCAAAAATTGAAAAATTCTTCCACTTTGATTTCCTTTATGCTTTTTGGATTATTAGAGTAGAAAAGTTAGAGTGATTGCATTCTAGAGAGGAACTCTTCATTTCAACATTACGTAGATTCGTTTGAGTTTGGAAAGATAAAATAAAAAGGGAAAAATATTTAGATTTGGTGTGTTGATTTTTTGTTTTTGTTGGAATAGTGAAACGGTACTTCGTTTATCTTTTAGTCGATTTCGAACAGTAGGGGTGCTTGTTTTTGTTACTATCAGAATCAATAAAATTTCTCCTTACCTTAGATAGTTTTCATCAGAAGAGAAAATGAAAAATGTGCATATTCATGTAGTTAAGACTTGCATTATTTTTAAATACCTTTCTACACCTCATGCATTCACCCTAACCGCTCAGATAAAATTTATCGGTAGCATTAGGTTAAAACATTATAGTAACTTGTGTGATAAGTTAGTGACGTGTTCCGGCGTCGTTAAGCATGGCATATGTCATTATCTGCCTGCACTGCATCCCGGGGGCTTGCATTTCTTCCACGTACCAATCGGTATATCAAACGGCCTTTCACGTACCCTTGGGTATATAGAAAGGTACTTCACATGCTCAGTAGTATATCGGAAGGCTCATGTCGTATGGTTGTGCATTAGACAACACCACTACAGATTCAAGCTTCCTGTTGGAGAGAACTTCCGCAGCATTTAGGAAGCTGCTAATTTTGGGAAGGATAACTCATTTGTTGATCTTTTATCCTTTCTCTCTGGACAGACCCGGGCTGGCGGTAATCTTTTAGACCAACAGAACCCTTAGCTCACTGGCCCTTTCGGCAACAGGTCGCAGAAGCAACCTGAAGTCTCACCCGAAGTGATTCTAATGGGAGGCAGAAGACTCAAGTGTCCTCAGCCAAGTTCCGAGGCATCCAGGGTGGTTAAACCCTCCTTAACCCCTTTCACAGAAGCTGTCTATCTCATTCCATTACTCCGGCTACGCCTCTGTCTTATCGCGGTATGCAGGGAATGCGATAAGTCTTTCCCTATGTGAAACCGTCTAGCGATACCCAAGATATCGTAGGTGCGATATCTTCCCCTTCTAGTTCCTGTGGCAAGCGAACTTTGACCGCTTCCTGGGTTAATAGGTGGTCTTAGCTATCCTTATCCTGGTACTGCAGTTAGCAACAACATTCAGCCTACAAGCCTAACCCTCGCTAATGAACTTGACCCTTGATATCTCGCAACACGTAACTAGGTAGAACATTACTTTGCGCAATGTCTAAATAAACCATTCATGCCTCATATTCAGTTCTTACTCGCACATTAACCTCTGTTTAACAATTATCTAGTTCGCAAAGAGGTTAGCTATGATTATCGCAATTATTATACATCATTCAGAAGTTAACTGACGACCATGTACATTACTTATAACAGATTGAAGCATTCATATATATAGCACAAACACGTGAATGAGATCAATGGCTACACAATTACAATAGTGCTACTTAGATAAGCACATTGATACTCCCAGGGCAAAGACTACGCCCAGGGGAACTACGGTTCTTGCTTACAACTCTGGGGAATAAACACAGCTCCGTTCCACTCTTTACAACAGGGGTCTTCTGGGAAACTCCACCTCAGTGGGAGCCCTTCTCTATAGACCTCTTTTCTCTTCTTGCCTTTACAGTGCACTCTCTTCCTCTCGCAATCCCTGCGGATTGCACTCTCTCGACAGGTCGGCCCTTGTCTTCTCAGGGATGTTCAGGCTTGCAACAACAAAAGACTTGACTAGCATCTACCTGATGTCTCTATCGCTATGTGGCCAACCCCTTATCCTATAAAAAGACTACTATATATAGATGGCCCGAAGGTCTCATCGCAGTTACAAAACTGTGGGCCTTATCCCAACAGTGACTCAACCCTAACCACTTACAGTCAACTGGCTGTACTTCCATGGCCGCCTTCTGTCTCGTCGCCGCTTCCTGCAGTCCTTAGTCTTTAATGCATCGGCCCGTCGCTTCTTCTTGGTTCAAGCAACGCTGACTGTGGTCCTTCTTCTTTAATGAGGGTAGCTGAACCCTCTCTTCATCTCCGACGCCTTTATTGCGGTGGTTGAGATCTCCCTTCGGCCTCTTCTTTGTACCACATGCTTGACTTTTCTGTACCTATCGCCGTGATTCCCGCCGGAATTTGTGCTACGGCGATATCTTTGTCTTACCGCCAAAATTGGTACTTTCTCTCCAAAATTAGTTATCCTTCCCAAAATTAGCAGCTTCCTAAATGCTGCGGAAGTTCTCTCCAACACTTCCACTTACCTTGCGTATATTGGGAGACCCTTCTAGGATTCCTCTACCAATTGAGCTAACCTATTGGTCATTTTGGCATGGAAATACATCGAGAACAGCACTCGGGGAGCTACTATGCACGTGCTATCAAGTAGTCGGGTTATGCGGTCAGGGGCACGGTCCTAATCCTCCCTGGTTAGTGCTCTGAAATATTGGGTCGAGCATAACTATTGGACCCTGTGGTATATCGCGAGTTGCACTGCCTTGAAAATCCTGTGAGGTTCAAGAATTTTGAATCCACACCTATCACATAAGTTTGCTTGCGGCTTTAGCCTGTGTAGATTTTGGATTTCATTTTTTCTTTTTGTATAGAAAACAGTTAGGAGAAATTTCACCTCAGCCACTCTGGCTGAGATACCTTTGAGACGATCCCGTCATATCTTCAACTTGCCATCTGAATATCCCCTTAATCCGGAGGAGAAATCAGGTACAAACATGGATCAACCTAATACAGCTATGTCACATGAAGGAGAAAACTCCACCATGGATTCAGGAGTGAATTATTTGCCTCCCGTATGTTCACCAATCACTGATCCTCCAAGATCAGTAACTATAGAACCTTCTACTTCATCTGACACATCTTTCCATCGTTCGATGGAAGGAGAACCTGGGGCCATAGAATTGGTTTTCAACTAGCCCCAGGATGACCCTGTATCAACAATTCTTGGTCCAACGACATCCTTTATGGATACTTCTTTACGTCATCATGTTTCTGATTTTGGGTCACTCCCGATGGTAGAAACTTCACATCGTCGATGGATTCCTAACGATGATTTCTTCACTCCATTCTATGAGCAAATCAGCCATTTGCGACTGGATAGTGAACAACTTAGATGCCAAAGTCTCTCATGTAGGAGAGAAGAGTCAGAAGCACCCATAATTCAACATACCCCCATTCATTCTTTATCTTTTCCTTCATCGGAAACACCTTTACCTAACGTGACCACTTATGAACCTGGTCAGCCCTCATTTCCTACAGGTACACCTTATAATCAGGAGACCGGTTCTACACCCCACTCGACTCCAACAGCTGAAGGGAAACCTTCACCCACTCCTAACTCTACTACCGGAACGCTACCCCCACCTCCCCCACCTCAAAATTCGAGGGGAGGATATAATTTACCTGTCAATTATATTACGAGTGGCGCTCCTCCCATAGCTAGTAGTTACCAATTAACTATGATTCAACCGTCAATCAGTGGTCAACACAAAGTTATTGGGCACACCCCTGTATGTGGACAATTATTGACTAGGGAGAAACTGCCAGTTAGTGGCCACAATGTGAGTGGAGGATATCCAACCTATAATACATTTGGCACCTCTTTACCAATTGTGGGACAAACCATGGGCACACATCATGTTGGGGGACCATCCATTTCAACCCAACCACCATGGAGTTACATGTATCCAGGTAATCTTAACCCTGTGTCGACACAAAACTATCCAGGGAACCTTTTTTTTGGAGTACCTTATCCCAAAAACTCAAACACTCCATGGGGCACCATAATGTCTCGATGATTGGACCCCCAACCGGTGGACCTCCCCCACCACCCTCACCACATGTACCACCACCTCCACCACCACCTGGTCCACAACCACCTCCCTCTTGCGGAGGCGGACCCCCACCTTATATCGGAGGGAGAGGACCTCCACCTTTTGGCGGAGGATCACCCCACTCCGATAGAAGAGGACCCCCACCTTCTAACAGAGGACCACCCCATTCCAGAGGAGGTGGAACCCCACCTTTTGGCAGAGGACTACCCCATTCCAGAGGAGGCGAACCCCCACATTTTGGTGGAGGACCACCTCATTTTGGAGGCGGAGGACCCCCACCTTCAGGTGGAGGACCACCCTATTACAGAGGAGGACCCCCATCAGGTCCACCCCCTAACGCAGCCAGCCCATCCCCATATGGCCAATTCCCTATAGGAGGACCTTACGATCAATCCATCCATGGTCCTACTGGTATGCCAATGCCCTATTAGTACTACCAACCTCTGTAGCCAAACCAATAGTTACCATTTCTGGCTACATTAGATCTGCCAGACCTCTCTCGTTTGACCAACGATCCCATCTATCACAGTTACAATTGGCCAGCTATTCCAATTAAGTTACCATATGATATCCCGAAGTTTGATGGCAAACCCGGTGAGGACCCAAAGAACCACGTGATGACATACCATCTATGGTGTTCGTCCAATTCCTTAATGGATGATTCCATCCATCTGAGGTTGTTCCAGCTGACCCTTACCAACACAGTCGCAATGTGGTATATCAAATTACCACCCCACTAGTTTCCTGATTTTCAGTCTTTGGATATGTCATTTTTTACTCACTTCTAGTTACCAATTTTCTATGAAACTGGTACAGATTTGTAGACTTCTCTCCACCAAACCACCGCCACTCATATCTCTGATCATATTCATGAGTGGCAGAGGAGACGATGTCTCATCAAAGCTCCCGTTCTAGACCAACTATTGGTCGACTAGTTTACGAAGTCACTTTTTCCCATCATAGACAAAGATGTAGGCTATGGGTGGGGTCGTCACAAAATCCATATCCCAAGCCCAGTACTTAGACCTCGTCTATGCTCAATCTGGCACATTATACGATATTGTTCCAGACACCCCCCGCCCTACCTACAATCCAGCAAAACCCCCAACGGGACCTCATGCCGATGCCATTATTGGTTCCATACACTCCTAGCCTTCTACTCAAACCGTTGGATCACCCAACCATCATGGCTCTACTCCACCCCCATCACAGGCTGGGAGCAACACCACCAGATCATCTACTCATGTTGCCACTAACGAAGTGAATTCAGTACAATCTGCTTCACCTCAAAAACCCAGTGGTAAAAATAAGACCAAAGGAAAATCCAAGAAGTCTTATAACCAGCAAGAACCCAAAAATCCCCCTGATGACACCAATCAGAAGCGGAAGGTCAAATATCCTTGTTTAATGTATGGTGGTGACCATTTCACCAAAGAGTGCCCACATCAGGACGAAGTGCAGAAGTTTCTCAAGGGAAACCCCACACCCGTAGTTCTCAATGATCCCTTCCCCACCCAAAACCAACAAATGATTGCACAAACCCCCTCCTTCTCAAGGAGAACCAAATCCACCGCTCATGTTCTCATGATGCATAATGAAAATTTTAACTTAAATACTCGATCACGATCATATGACTCAGTCCCCAATAAGGAATCTAATGGAAGTAATACTGAAAAATATTCTGCATCTACATCAGACACCCCCGCTCCTCAAGGTTCTCTCGTCATTGAGAAACCTTCACTAGATTCAGTGTTGCGTCCACCTAAGAGCATGATTCGCAAAGCAGTTTTCAATCCCAATGCTCGGGATGCTCATAACTACAACATTGTAGAGGACTTGGCACAATCTCCTTGTGCCATGTCGACGCTGGAAGTATTACAAAACTATCCAAACCAACATAAGACTCTCCTCGTTTCCATCGGCGTTGTAGACCCTGATTCCTCAAATACAATCATGTTTAAACTTGAGTATTTCAAACCGAGACTTTCCCACCAACTGACATTCCAAATTGTTACCAATGTCACTGGGAAAATTATCCATCGTACAAATTTAGACGAAGGAGCCTCCACCGTGTTCATTTCCTTATCTTGTTGGTGATCCATCGGCTCTCCTGAGTTGAACCATTCCCCTACCACTATAAAAGCATTTGATGGTCGTGGATTCCAACCCCATGGGCTGTTACAAGCCTTGGCAGTAGAGATGGGGGGAAATATTGTTACCATTAACATGGAAGTAGTCGCCGCCCCATTGTATATTTAACCTATTACTTGGTCGTAATTGGTTTTATGCCATGAATTCGATTGCATCATATGTCTTCCGCATTGTGCAATTCCCTCATCAAGGACGAATTGTCACCATCGACCAACTGGATTTTTGTACACCGGACACCACTACTCATCCCAAGGATAATGTCCCTCTACTAAGGCACTCTTCATAGCTATATGAGAGTGTGGGGGTCAGAATCCTTAAATATTCATCCCTTAGTGGAGTCTTTCCAACCTCGGATCCCCCTTCCCATGTTTCCACAGTAAACATGATTTCCTCCATGATCCCCTTGTCATCCAACCCCACTAACAAACGGCTCATGCCTGATCCCGACATATTTCCCTTGATTGGAGATACCATGCCTCTATCATCAACCAAAGCTACTTATGAGGCCATCCAATCAACCCCAGATGACCACTTTTCAGTGGCCTCTACATCTAGTTCTCTACAACATACTTCATCCCTACCAAATCCTCTACTCCAGAATTTTCATTCCGACGAGTCCATTATGGATATTATGAGCGTGCATGAACCTCCATCATCGATCGTCTTTCCTACCACCCCTGGATTCTGTAGAAAACAATATTGCAACTATTTCTCCACCGGATGTCTTTCCTTGCCCCCAATCTTCGATCCTCACTTATGACACGATCACAGAGGAAAACTTGGTGAACATCACGCCCACCATTCCAATCGACATCTCGATCACACCTGGATTCATGTAACATATTCATCTAGGCCAAAACTATTCTCCTGAAGAGATAACCACATAAACAGCCTTGTTTAAACAATTATGTGACGTCTTTGCATGGTCCTATGAGGAAATGTCGGGGATTGATCCTGCATTATTTTGCATGAAATTCAAACATATCCCGATGATAAACCTATCCGACAAAAATTACGTCCAGCGCACCCTCATAAAACTGCGGCTATTAAAGTAGGGATTGAAAATTTGTTGAAGGTCAGCTTCATCTATCATGTTCCCTTAAAATACTAGGTCTCTAATGTCGTCCTTGTTACCAAAAAGTAGGGCACCATTAGGGTTTGTGTCGACTACCAAGATCTAAATAAGGCTTGTCCTCAAGATAATTACCCTACCCCATTCAACGACCAAATCATCGACAACTGTGCTGGAAGCATCATCTTCTCTTTTATGGATGGATTTTCTGGTTATAATCAGATTGAGATCCATCCGGCCGATCAACACAAAACTACTTTCATCTGCCCATGGGCTATGTTCACGTATCGCGAACTCCCCTTTAGCCTCAAAAATGTTGGTTCTACATTCCAGCGGACCATGTTGTATGCTTTCCATGATGTGAAGGACTTTGTAGAGCCATATCTCGATGATCTCCCTGCTCATTTGAATCGTCGTGAGTTCCACATTGATCATCTGACGGTCGTATTTCTTAGATGTAAACGGTACAACATCCGTCTCAACCCTCACAAGTTAATATTCTCTGTCGAGTCTGGACGCCTCTTAGACGTCTTAGTTTCTAAAGATGGGATCCGCATTGATCCCCTCAAGGTGGAATCCATTGTTTCTCTCCCACCTTCCACAGATATTACAGAACTTCAAAGTTTGCAAGGGAATTCAAACTACTTACGGTGTTTCGTGTTTAATTTCGCTGAAAAAACACAAGTTTATATGCTATTGTTAAAGAAGAATGTCCCTTTCATTTGGGATGATTACGCCCAACAATCGTTGGACAATCTCAAACATGCCATCACTCATGCACCCGTGTTACAACCGCTAAATTACACCAAGGATTATATCCTTTATCTCGCTGCTTCCACTACCATGATAGCTATGGTTATGGTTCAAGAAGATAGTAACACCCAGGAACATGTGATATACTACTTGAGTAAGGGTCTTATTGATTCTGAAACCCATTACTCGCATGTCGAGAAGTTAGATCTCGCAGCGTTCATTGCTGTATAGAAGTTCTGCCATTACATCCTTCTCCGCAGTACTACCATCATCAACGTCTCTAACCCCATGTACCACGTTATTACATGCCAAGTGCTAGGGGGGGAATATTCCCACTGGATTGGAATAATTTAGGAATTCGATCTCCAGTTCGAGAAGGCCAAATAAAATAAATCTTTAGTTTTCACGGAGCTCATATGCGATCTTCCCCGTATTGATCAAGGAACTAATCCCATTGACTCTCTCCCCAATGAGTCTTTATTTCTTATCAGTACGTCTGACCCATGGTACAGAGACATTACATTATATCTCCAAACCCAACATTTCAGTCCTCAACTATCTCGTGACGACCGTTGTCGTGTGCGTCACCACGCGAAGTACTACTTGATCATTGGTGATACCTTATATCGTTGTGGTGTCGACTCTATCCTTTGATGATGCTTAACTCATGAGGAGGCTGAACACGTCCTGAATGAATGTCACTCAGGGGCATGTGGTGGTCATCTTTATGGGGTGGATACATCCCATAAAATACTATGCGTTGGATACTATTGGCCTTCCATCTTTAAAGATTGTATCGAAGTCATCAAGAAGTGTCCTCCTTGCCAACTTTTTCAACACAAAAAGCGCTCTCACCCAACCCCTTTACATCCAGTTATTGTCGTCGGTCCCTTTGCTAAGTGGGGCATAGACTCCATGCACTGCAAGCCTACCTTGGCCGGGGGGGCATGGTTACGTCATCATTGTTGTTGACTATTTTACCAAGTGGGCCGAGGCTATGCCTACATACAATGAAGACAGAAAAATTGTCGCACTCTTTATGTTTAATCATGTCACTGCAAGATTCAGAGTCCCTCAAGCCATCATCACCGATCATGGATCACACTTCCAAAACAAGATGGTGGAGGAATAGAGAGCCAGATTGGGTTTTCACCATGAGAACTCAATTCCTTATTACTTGCAGTCTAATGGACAAGTAGAGGCCATCAATAAGGTCTTGAAAACCATGATTCAACGCATGGTGGGTACACACAGGTCTAACTGGCACAATGTGCTTTTTTTAGCCTTGTGAACATATAGGACCTCCACCAAAACTGCCATCAGGTTCACACCTTTCCAATTGGTCTACGATTTGGAGGCAGTCTTACCTATTGAGTGCGAGATTCCATCATTGAAACTTGTAGTCGAACTTCTACCAAACACTACCGCCGAGGAAGAACGCTTTCTACACTTGGTGAAACTCGATGAAAACCATCGCGATGCTTCTCTTGCTAATGAAGCACATAAAAATCGCATCAAATCCCAGTATGATGAGTCATTCAAACCTCGTATCTCTAACAAGGGAGATTTGGTCCTCACCTATGACCAAAAGCATGATAAATTGGGGGCAGGAAAATTTGAGTCTATGTGGCACGGCAAGAACATTGTCGTCCATATTGACTCACAATTAGTGGTCTCCCATATTAACTGTGTCTACGCTATCCGTGACCCCACATTACTCTGCCTTTTCCGACGAGTACGTCTCTTAGAGAGGTCCTTTGTATCCATCCAATACCTACACATTTCGAGAGACATGAACATTGTTGCTGACTCCATGGCCAATTTCATATTAGATTGGTACATTGCACATACATAAAACATTCAAAATATGTAAAAACAACACAACATGTAAATTATCCATAATGTATAAGCCAAACATGAACAAAATCCCATAATCATCAATGAAACAGATGTATATAAAGTCGCCAAATAGAGTTTGTATATATATCATGTCAGTATAGTGCAAAAATGTGGTACTGATACAAAATTTGAAGCACATAAGCTTTCAATAAAGTCTCCTCTAAAAAGGTATGAAGCTCGTGGATTTCAGTATATACATATCATATAAGAGTTAATCCCTAGGACGCTCGTGATAATAGATGATGGCCCTAGCTACTCTACGAAGCAGTGGACCAAAACGTGTTGACACTCCTGTCGTCTGTCTCTAATGTCAGTGAGGCAACTCGTCTATGGATGTCTCAGGTATGTCCAAAGTCAACCTCTGGAGGTTCTCCTCCAGCTCGTCGAGCTCCTCTGCCACATCCTAATGCACAGCTACTATGTCTCATACCACCCGTCTCCGCTCGATCAGAGAAGCACCAATTGGATGAGATGGACCAACATCTACATCAAACATGTACCAATCATCAGTATCACTACAAAAATATTTTAAAAACTATAAAATAAAATAAAAATATAACAAGAGTTGTCGTTCTTACCTAGGTCTCCCCACTGCATATCCTCGGGAAGATATAAGTCTGGGTCACCCCTGAAGTCAGTGACTGCATAAGGATAGTCCTCCACCATGAGGAGATGTCCCCATAACCACCTGAATAAGGTGGGACCATAACTAATAATGGGGCCCCCACCTCCATGGTGATCTGTGACCTCGGACCAACAAACCATATGTGGATCCCTCGGATCCAAGTCATCGATCTCTACCTACGGTCGTAGCAATGGAACCCGCTCCAGGAAGAACAAGACCACTACTGATCCATAACCAAACTATTCCAGCTCACCTCACCGGCATTTGGTGAGTTGCTCTCGAAGGTTCACAAGGAGTCCCTCACACCATTTGAATATAGTAGGATCCATACACTCCACGGTGTACAACATGTGGGCCTTAGTGGCCTAGTGAGGATCCCTGCTCCCTACCACCCTCTCAATAGTAAAAAGGACCATGCGTAGTGGACGATCCCTCACATTCTTGATGGGATTTTCCCACCAAACGTTTGAGTACCGGGAGTGTAGAACTAAGCCACTAAGCCCTCAGTGGATTGGTCACTCCCCCGTGGCCCTGACAAAGATAATGGAGCCCCCGATGGGACAACCCCATCAAAAATTAGATATCCTCCACATCTATGGTCAGTGTGTGAACACCAAACCAGAAGTACTGTTGGTTGGGATCCCAATACCTTACCAGATGCTCCAATAGTGGTACTTGGAACCTCATTCCCTGGACGTGAAAGTATTTGAGCAAACCACAATTTCGAAGTGCATTCATGCATTGAGGATCATTTCCTGCTTGGGAATCCTCCATCTCATGCTACCTTTCCCTCCACTGAACCATGTTTGTTTCCCAAACCTGTCCAAACACCATTTAGACATCCATTAGAACCTTGCCCCAATTTTTAATTTCATAAATTTTGGCTTATTATTGTGTTTTTTGGGCCGAGTTGCACTGACGCACCCCATCAGGACAGACAGGGCATCGTCGGCACACTTTTCCCTTACATGAAGCGTGTCATCAAGCCCTAGACGTGTTTCCCATAAGGGGAAAGTGCGTCGCCCAGAGGGCACGCAAATCCCCTACTTTACAAGCCAAAAACTCAAAAAATGGAAATAAAAAGCAAATCTAATCCGCTATAATTGAATAGGACGGGGTTTAGGCCTACCTGACATTGACGGCGTCGAAAACGGATGACTAGAACTCCCGCAATCGGCACTTGAAAACCAGCTCCAAATGGTATTTTTCACTCTCCCAATTTGGTAAAAAACAATGGTAAATATTTTTTACTATTTGACCCTTTTTATATCAAAAATGGAATATTCTCTTTTAAATTTATTCTTTTTGGGTCATTTTTACTATAGTTGGAAGTATTTCTATGTCTGAATGCCTAATTAATCATTTTGACCTAGTTTTTGGAGTCTACAGGTGTAGTAAAGTGGCATATTAATGAATTTAGTCGTTATTGTGGTCATTTCACGCTTATCATCAAGTGTGAACAACTCTTCGAGCATTTTTGTGTCGTTATTTCGCTCTAAAATTAAGCATTAATGACACTGAGCTTACTCTTTGTTCCTTCTCGTGCTCGTAAAACGATGAGAATAAGTCATCGAGTTGTATTTTATCACTTTTTCGGGCTCATTAAACTCCCACGAAAAAGGAACCCTTTGGAGTTCTCCTTTAAGCTCTTTTCAGGCTCCCTAAATACGAAAAGATTTCCAAGCGAACTTGATGCTTTCACGCTTGTAAAAGTATTTGAATGATCATCTTTCTGGTGATAGTTTACCCCTTTTTCAGACCAGGAGGCACTATTTATGAAAAAGGAACACTCCATTCAATGACGACTGGAACAGTTCTCTCTCACATTGTTTTATCCTTTTTAGGGTGAAGAGACTAACTTTTACGAAAAAGAACCTTTGGAGTCTTCTTTAGTTCTTTTCAGACTCACTAAACATGAAATGACATTGAGTTTACCTTCTTTGGACTCGTTAAAATTTGACATCGAAGGACTCATTTTGGGACGAACCCCTCCTATCTCAGGTTCGTAAAACATTTGGGGTTGGACTCGTCTGAAGGATGAGCTATACCGAGCATCTGTTATCCTCCTCAAGCTCATTAAAAAACAAAAGAGGTACTCATCAAGCATGATGGGGATAAGCAAATAATTTGTGTTTCATTGTAGTTTTGGCAGTACTAGTTCACTCTTGAACATGGCACTCATTTGTATACGCATTTAAATACTTGGGTAATTTGCTTGTCATTTGAGTCCTACTGATTCCATGAGTATTCTTACTCCTTTGGGACATACAAAGAATGCTTCCACCATCAGTTGCATTGTGGGTTTGGTATCATTCTTGTCATGACAATACTACCAAGTCATGCCATGCCCGTGTTCAAGAGAGGTTTATTGTTCACTATCTGCAGTCATTCTACCTTCTATTGTGTCAGTCTTCCCTGAGTCAGTCTCACACATTGCTGTACAGTCCAATTTGCTCCAAAACATATTTGATCATGTTTCGTCTCGACGATGGGGGATACATCATGGCCCTCCTTCGACGGGTTCGCCCTTGTTGACTTCAACACATCATCTGAGGGTTGAATCTAGAAACCAATCAAGTACCTTGGGCCTGCATGCCTCAATGGCAGGTTACCTCACTTTCGACATTAGTTTACACCATTGACTCTTGATTGAAATATCCCATCGAGTGTTCGAATTTCAACTCATTGATTCACATTCGATGGTATGTACTGTGATACCTTAGGGATCATTGACATCAACGGTGATTTCCCTCGCACTTGTTAACGGTATACATCAATGACTGGTAGTCAAGTGGTTTCTACCATGTTCGAATTCAAAACATTGTAATCACATGGTTAGATTCGTATCATCGCGGGTTCAGCTTGAAGACCTTGGGTTAACTCATGTATTTTTCCCAGGTTGCAATGGATTTTTTTTAGTCATATCACATGGATCCAATTTGTATTGGTCGTGGCTGTGTTATTATCTCACCATGGATCTACGCTTGTGTCTAGTCGGTCTCTGTTGTCATGGATCTGCATTGTATTAGTTGGCAGCCATGTTATGAGTCATGTGAAAAATATATCTTAGAGTCGTTTGTACTGCAGCAGATTCTTCCAACCAACAAGTCCCTGACTTCAACCCTTCACATCACAAATCATTTCACATGTCCTATTTTACTAGCTTCATGCTTTGGGGGGCATTTTGTTACACCAAAATATCATCATTATGAGTCCTTATCAGCTCCATGCCTTGATCCCTAAATTACCTTGGCTAAAACACTTGAATAAAGGTGGTTGTCCTTCCCTTTCCACAATTTGTACTCACCTCGACGCACCCTGATCTCTAGCAAGGAGTGTCACACCCTTGGTGACACACTCTGCAACTTAGCAGAGAGCGTCGGTGACTCCTTATGTCTTTTCACTAGGTGCTTTGACCCAAGTCTAACGCATGTTGTCTTCATTCAAGGTGCGTCGGAGTTGGTTAGAGTGGATAAATGGAAGCTTCGAGCGATTTATCGAAGTCTGGTGACATGAAGGCCTATCCCTAGATGCTAGGAAACCTAACATTCGATCCCCTAACCTAGTGGGATGATCCCTTAGACCTCTCCCCTAAATATTCAACCCACCCTATCCTTTTAGCATTATAAATAAGGACCCTCTCTCCATTGTAAAGGGAGGAAGGACTATAGTACTCTCATGCTGGTGGATTTTATCTAGGTGATCGTCGCTCATCCTTTGGGAGGCAAACATCATCGTTTGGAGGCTAGGATTGTTGGATGGAAGTTACAACGTTGAGGCTTCGGTTGTGACACTTCTTTCCTATGTACTTCTTTTCATTACATTAATGCAAGTTCTTTCCATAAGTGTTGTTGTATTGATAATGCTTAGGATTTTCCTCCTTAACTGTTAATCTAGATCGGTTCATGTTTATATGCTTTTACTACTTGTATGTTTCCACTTGCTTGACAAGGTTTTGGAGCTGAAGATCTGAAGGCCCTGGAGCTTGGAGCAACGAGGAGAAAAGGACTACAGACCCGAGGTAATCCATTTACCTATCTACCCTGCATTTCTATCAATCTAGGAAAGTGGCTTGTGTTTTGTATTCATTTGTTATAGATCCTCTTGGACTAGGGAGATCTTGCTTGAGTCTGCTTGAGTATATTGTCCAAAAACAAGGTTTTGGGAATCGGCCAGTCTATCATGGATTTAATTTTTTTAGGGTCTACCTTGACACCTTCATGAGATACAATATTACCCAAATACTCTACCTCCTTCACCCCAAAGAAACATTTGGAAGGTTTTGCATATAGTTGTTGTTCCTGTAGTAGTTTTAGTACCCTGTCAACATGTTGAAAATGTTCTTCCCAAGACTTACTATAGATTAGTATATCTTCAAAGAATACTAGCACAAATTTTCTAAGAAAAGGCTTGAAATTGGAATCCATCAAACCTTGAAATGTGGAAGGCGCATTCGTGAAACCAAATGGCATGACTAGAAATTCATAATGACCTCCATGTGTTATGAATGTTGTTTTTGGAATGCCTTCATCCTTCATTCTGATTTGATGATACTCGGAACGAAGATCCAAATTTGTGAAGAAAATTGCTCCATGTAATTCATCTAACAATTCATCAATGAAATGTGAAACTTATCTTTAATGGTGATCTTGTTGAGCTCTCTATAATCTGGACACATACGCCATGATCCATCCGGATTTTGTACCATTGCCACTAGTGCAGAGTAAGAACTTTGGCTAGGCCTATTCATGCCATCCTCTAACATTTCTTCAACCATATGCTCAATTTCACTCTTCTGGCCATAGGGGCATCTATAAGGTATGATGTTAGGAGGAACACTTCCTAGAATTAAGTGAATAGCATGATCAAAATATCGAATAGGTGGAAGACCTTTCAGAATATCTTCAAATACCTTGGAATGCTTATTAATGACCCTTTGGAGATCTGGAGAAATAGGAGGCTTGAATGTTTGAACATCTAATGAGCATAATTGTGCAATTACACCTTGATGTCCCTTTTTCATCAATTTTGTCATACCATTAGAGCTTATCACCTTGATTGGTTTCCCTGTGATACCTTGTAACTCATATTCCTTTCCTTCCCATAAAAATTTCATGAAAAGCTTTTGAAAATTAAAGGCCACAGCTCCCAAGGATTGTAACCATTGAACTCCTTAGACAACATCAACACCACCCATTGGAATAGAAATCATTGGACTATTCAATACATATTCCCCCATAGTAATATTTATATTATGGCATTTCCTTGAGTAGCTGATAGTTCCTCCATCTACAATCATTACTTGAAACTCTAGTGCTGGATATACAAAGCAATTGAGAGCTTTTTCTAATTTATAGTGAATGAAATTATGAGTACTACCAGAATTAATCAACACTATTACCTTTTTCTTTTTGATAAATCCTTTGATATTGAGAGTTTGAGGAGTGCTAATTCCATCCAAAGCATGACATAATATGGTGGGAGTAATCACTTCTAAAGTAGTATATTCTATTTCTTCATTTGGAGATGTTTCTTGTTCTTTTGGTCCTTCCTCTTCACAATCTATGTAAAATAATTTATTCTCACCACACTTATGACCCTTACTATACTTGTTGTCACAATTAAAACATGGGCCTTTTACTCTTATTTTCTCTAGTTGTTGAGGTGTCAACCTTTGAGGCGGGTTAGAACACTAGTACAAAATGAGAGATAAGTGACCAGGTGACCAAAAAAATTGGTCATCGCAGTTTTTTCAAGGGATAAATGACCAAAATTGAGAAATTTTAAGTCAGCTAACTAAAAATGACCAAGATAAATGACCAATTTGGTCACGGGATAAGAACTAAACTAAAAATGACCAAGGTAAATGACCAATTTGGTCTTAGGATAAGAACTAAACTAAAAATGACCACATAACAATTGGTCATTTATTTGGTCATTTTTAGTTGTGTCGCTTCGACAATGGAAAATTACAATTTTGACAATGAATTTGTATAATTTACTAAATTTTAACACTGCAGATGGATTCAGAGACCCCCTCTGAATCCATTTACAGTGTTAAAATTTAGTAAATTTGTAATATTGTATATGGATTCAAAGACACGAGCTAGTGTCAAAAGATGATCATTCCATAGGGGAACCTACTGAACTTTTCTGCAATAATATCATTTCATCTATACTCTCACATTCAATTCGATGTGCTTATCATGTCCATATCTTATTTCGTCGTTTTTTCTTTTGTATTATTCCTTCAACAAATATGCCAAGTCGACATCATGTGCATCATCATAGTGTAGTTGAGTCGAGTCTTGGATATTTGTTGTGTCTTTCCCTCTTGACATTGTCAAGATGTCTTGAAGTTGGTGTCATTATGTTTGGCTTTTCATACTAGTCATGTTCATATTTTGTTTGAAAAAAATCATCATCGTTTGACCCTCTCGGCAGTCTATTAATGTTTCGACAAGTTCATATTTTTTGCGTCATCATGATGTTAGCTAAAAATTGTCAAATATTTCACAACCTCCAACATAATTAATTATCCATATGCATCCATTCATCATGGTTATAATTATCGCGCTTGAGTTTGGAAAGTTATGAAGTTCCCCTAGGGTCTCTCCCCTGCAAAAAATCGCCAATATCCTCCATTTTGAAAAGAAAAAAAAATTCTCCCAGCTTTTTATAAAATTGTTTTTGATTAAAAATTAAGAGTTACAAAGGTTCTAATATCTAAGTCACTTAAGTCTTATGTGCCTCTACTGTGCCATGAACATAAGTCTTGAAACCATTTAATGGTGGTAGAAACTAAGGACAATTTTCCAAACAAAAAAACCGCCTCCTTAACCCAATCTACCATCAACAGTTGAAGCAGATGTTAGAGGGTATATCAATGTTAGGCAATCAATGACAACTTCTTTCATTGTAAGAAATATGTTGTTAGGATATTCCTATACTCCATCCTAGTCCCACCAGTATTTTGATCATTTACACTTTCAGTCATGCATGCACTTTTATGGTTTGCATGCATCATTAGGATTTGCATGCATTCCAGTCATCAGTCCAGCACCTAGCCCTCAGTTAGCCAGCCCCCGAGAGCTTCTCACTGATCAGTTTTAGCCCTCCAGTTGCTTAATGCACCCTTCTTCCTTGATTTTAGGAAGCAACTCGCCCTTCTTCACCTACCAGTCCAGTTGTCTTCAGTTACACTCAGTCACACTTAGTTACACCTACCAGACTCAGTTTGACTGATGGTTGACAGTTACTTGAGCATTGATGACTCCACTGATGATGATGAAGACTTCCAGTTATGCTCCGATGATTCTAGTTGTGCTCCGATGACACTCCAGTGATCCTTTGATCACTTCATGAAGGCTAATTCGAATTGCCACCTTAGGCATTCGAATTCCTCATGCATTGTATTATTTATTTGTCCATTTGTGATTAATGAATTAGTGTGTGCGAAGTATTATTGCTTCTATCCGAGTTCTACTGTACCATATTATTCTGTTGCTCATTATACTGTATTGACCACTCTTCTTCTATTTTCTTGCTTAATCATAATCATTCACTTGTGAGGTATACATCATCTCTTAGATATGCTGTGAGGATTTTCACATGGTATCAGAGCATGTTGAGAGTATTGTTTATCTCCATTCTTGAGAGTTTTTTGCAGGTTATTATCCATATTTCGAGTGCAGCAGTTTCTGCATTTTTGCAGCAGTAGCAGTTGCAGATATTCTCTATTTTTTTTGCAAGTCTTCTACAACTTCAATGAATTCAAAATAAATCCCTCCTCTTTCTCCACTCAACTATGATGAATTGAAACCGAAAATGATAGCATACTTGAAGAGCCATGATCTCTTTGACTGTTGTTTTGAAAGAGAGTTCAAATCTTTTGAAGAGAAGATTGATTGGTTAAATAAAGGTGATAGAGCCTTTGGATCAATGATTGATGTTATGCATGAATGGATGTTATATAACCTCCCTGATTTTTCATCACCAAAAGAGCTATGGGCTCACCTAGGTGTAATATTTGGCAGAAAAAATGAAGGGATTGGTCCAAACCCATTCGAAAGCAAGCAAAGCGATGCATGCGCTCCCCTTGATGATCTCTCAGATCATGAACCAGTATCATCTCATATTGAAGTTGTTGACAAAGAACTTGCAGATTCTCCACTCATGCTCCAACTTTCTTCTCTTTATGTGCCAGCTCACACTCTAGATATTGCAGAAGGTCCTAAACCCTCTCTTGCACCAGAGTTTGTTGGTTTTCATCATGATCACATGATTATTTCGAGGGTAAAATCAGCTATTGGAGGTAATGCATTCGCTCCTCTCAAGCAATCGTCTCTTATTTACTACTATATGATCATTAGCACATGCTTTCAGAAGGTTATTGAATAATATGGCCATTGCCACCCGCTTGACATAATTTCTCACGCATCCATTGGTTTTGATCTCACCTCTTATGGTTCAAAGGAGATCTCAAGAAACCATTTACATTCGCTTGGGATAATTTCTCATGCATATGATAGTTTTGATCTCACCCCTGCTAGTTCAAAGGAGATCTCAAGAAACTATTCTTCAAGTCTTAAATCTGATTTGGATTTCAAGCAATTATTATTTGATGGTTCTTTTTGGCATAATCTCACCCATGATGGTTCGAAGGAGAAGACAGAAGACTATCTGCATATTCATGATTTTGATCCTACCTCAGCTGATTCGAATCACAGGTTCAAGGATCATCCTCATACTTTTGGATTTGTTCTCATCACATTCGATCTGAAGAGCAAGTACAAGCACATGTTTTTTTAGCATGATCCACTTCTTCCCAAGAAGAAGATACCTCCAGACATATGACCAAGCATCACACCTGCTTGAGTTTGGAGCATTTATTTTTGTGTGTGCCTTACAGTCTGTTTTTTGAGGAGGGGGTATGTTTCCCATGAAATTTTCCCACTTCCTTGGTTTATTGACTGTTATTATTCATTGTATTGGGTGACCTTTGGTCTTAGTTACCAGGGCCCAGGATGGATTAAGGGGGGGTGTTAGGATATTCCTATACTCCATCCTAGTCCCACAGGTATTTTGATCATTTGCATTTTCAGTCATGCATGCACTTTTATGGTTTGCATGCATCATTAGGGTTTGCATGCATTCCAGTCATCAATCCAGCACCTAGCCCTTAGTTAGCCAGCCCCCAAGAGCTTCTCACTGATCATTTTTATCCCTCCAGTTGCTTAATGCGCCCTTCTTCCTTGAATTTAGGAAGCAACTCGCCCTTCTTCACCTGCCAGTCCAGTTGTCTTCAGTTACACCTACTAGACTCAGTTTCACTGATGGTTGACAGTTACTTGAGCATTGATGACTCCACTGATGATGATGAAGACTTCCAGTTGTGCTCTGATGATTCTAGTTGTGCTCCGATGACACTCCAGTGATCCTTTGATCACTTCGTGAAGGCTAATTCGAATTTCCACCTTAGGCATTCCAATTCCTCATGCATTGTATTATTTATTTTTCCATTTGTGATTAATGAATTAGTGTGTGTGAAGTATTATTGCTTCTATCCGAGTTCTACTGTACCATATTATTCTGTTGCTCCTTAAACTGTATTGACCGCTCTTCTTCTATTTTATTGCTTAATCATAATCATTCTCTTGTGAGGTATACATCATCTCTTAGATCTGCTGTGAGGATTTTCACATGGTATCAGAGCATGCTGAGAGTATTGTTTATCTCCATTATTGAGAGTTTTTTGCAGGTTATTATCCAGATTTCGAGTGCAGCAGTTGTAGCAATTTCTGCATTTTTGTAGCAGTAGCAGTTGCAGATATTCTCTATTGTTTTTGCAGGTCTTCTACAACTTCAATGAATTTAGAAGAAATCCCTCCTCTTTCTCCACTCAACTATGATGAATGGAAACCGAAAATGATAGCATACTTGAAGAGCCATTATCTCTTTGACTGTTGTTTTGAAAGAGAGTTCGAATCTTTTGAAAAGAAGATTGATTGGTTAAATAAAGGTGACAGAGCCTTTGGATCAATGATTGATGCTATGCATGAATGGATGTTATATAACCTCCCTGATTTTTCATCACCAAAAGAGCTATGGGCTCACCTGGATGTAATATTTGGCAGACGGAATGAAGGGATTGGTCCAAACCCATTCGAAAGCAAGCAAAGTGATGCATTCACTCCCCTTGATGATCTCTCAGATCATGAACCAATATCATCTCATATTGAAGTTGTTGACAAAGAACTTGCAGATTCTCCGCTCATGCTCCAACTTTCTTCTCTTTCTGTGCCAGCTCACACTCTAGATATTGCAGAAGGTCCTAAATCCTCTCTTGCACCAGAGTTTGTTGGTTTGCATCATGATCACATGATTATTTCGGAGGTAAAATCAGCTATTGGAGGTAATGCATTCGCTCCTCTCAAGCAATCATCTCTTACTTACTACTATATGATCATTAGCACATGCTTTCAGAAGGTTATTGAAGAATATGGCCATTGCCACCCGCTTGACATAATTTCTCATGCATCCATTGGTTTTGATCTCACCTCTTATGGTTCAAAGGAGATCTCAAGAAACCATTTCCATTCGCTTGGGATAATTTTTCATGCATATGATAGTTTTGATCTCACCCCTGCTAGTTCAAAGGAGATCTCAAGAAACTATTCTTCAAGTCTTAAATCTGATTTGGATTTCAAGCAATTATTATTTGATGGTTCTTTTTGGCATAATCTCACCCATGATGGTTCGAAGGAGAAGACAAAAGACTATCTGCATATTCATGATTTTGATCCTACCTCAGCTGATTCGAATCACAGGTTCAAGGATCATCCTTATACTTTTGGATTTGTTCTCATCACATTCGATCTGAAGAGCAAGTACAAGCACATGTTTTTTTAGCGTGATCCACTTCTTCCCAAGAAGAAGATACCTCCAGACATATGACCAAGCATCACACCTGCTTGAGTTTGGAGCATTTATTTTTGTGTGTGCCTTACAGTCTTTTTTTTTAGGAGGGGGTATGTTTCCGATGAAATTTTCCCACTTCCTTGGTTTATTGACTATCATTATTCATTGTATTGGGTGACCTTTGGTCTTAGTTACCAGGGCCCAGGATGGATTAAGGGGGGGTGTTAGGATATTCCTATACTCCATCCTAGTCCCACCAGTATTTTGATCATTTATATTTTCAGTCATGCCTACACTTTTATGGTTTGCATGCATCATTAGGGTTTGCATACATTCCAGTCATCAGTCCAGAACCTAGCCCTCAATTAGCCAGCCCCCGAGAGCTTCTTACTGATCAGTTTTGGCCCTCCAGTTGCTTAATGCGCCCTTCTTCCTTGATTTTAGGAAGCAACTCGCCCTTCTTCACCTACCAGTCCAGTTGTCTTCAGTTACACCTACCAGACTCAATTTGACTGATGGTTAATAGTTACTTCTGCATTGATGACTCCATTGATGATGATGAAGACTTCCAGTTGTGCTCCGATGACACTCCAGTGATCCTTTGATCACTCCATGAATGCTAATTCGAATTTCCACCTTAGGCATTCGAATTTCTCATGCATTGTATTATTTATTTGTCCATTTGTGTTTAATGAATTAGTGTGTGTGAAGTATTATTGCTTCTATCCGAGTTCTACTGTACCATATTATTCTGTTGCTCATTATACTGTATTGACCACTCTTCTTCTATTTTCTTGCTTAATCATAATCATTCTCTTGTGAGGTATACATCATCTCTTAGATATGTTGTGAGGATTTTCACATCTACCACAGGGACTATGGAAGAAATGTATAACAAGCAACCCCCAAAAAAATGCAAATAATGCAGTTCCACAATTTTATCATTTTTTCATGCCAATGAAACCCCTTTATTTGTGGAACAAAGGACCTTAATATGCACAACCATTTTCTAAATATACTTAATATATAAATATATTATATAATGTTAATATATTTATACACTATATATGCCTTAATCTATTATAAATGATTTTGTGAACAACAAACTTTCAATTAAAAAAGTCTCATTTTAAGGGTTCAATATCATTTTATAAACAAACTCAAATACAATTATATAGAATAGTCATAATATATATAAACATATTATAATAAATACTTATATAATATAATTTTGTATTTATATATATTAATATATATAACAATCAATTAAAAAACATATATAATTTTTATTTTTTTTAACTTGAAAATAGAGGGAAAGATTTTGAAAACACATTATTATTATAGTTATATATTAATAATTTTTTTTCCTCGGAAAAAAAGCGTAATTTTATTCGGCAGAGGTGAACAAATTACATTCTGTAGATGCAATTAAGCATTCGGTAATCCATTTAAGGATCAAAAAATAGTCCAGCAAAAAAAGATTCTGTACACCCGTCCAGTATACTCAATGACCCATACATGTCATTCTAATCCACATTATAAGACCCCCATTATAGAAAGGAGCAAAGTGAAAACTAAAATATGTCTGTTGGCTCCCCGAGCCACTTGAAAAGAAAACATTAAGTACATTACAGTTTTGAAAATCAAAAATAAAAACGCCATTAGTAGGCTAGCATCCGAAGCATCATCATAGTTTTTGAAAACAAAAAAGACAATATGTAATATGTGCCAGTTCCAATTATAGTCCCTGAGAGTCTAGATCATCAACAAAAGGTCTATGAAATTATTCATATATAGTTCCATCCCTGAACTCCTTCACTTTCCACAACCCCATTTCCATGTCCCGGCCAACCTGAGAAGCCTCGTCCGCCTCCTTGTTGTTCTCTCTGTAAATATGTCTGCATGCAAAGTGTAAAAAGGAAAGTTTTAGTTGCATAATGTCCTGTAGAATGTTTGCTAGTCTAAGATCCATGCAGTGTTGAGTGCCATTTGTCCAATTTGTAGCATTCATTGAATCACCAAACACATTAATCTGTTGACATCCCTTCTCCCTAGCAAATATGAGAAGAACTTTCAGGCTCATGATTTCAGCATAATTGTTTCCACCCTCCCCCAGTCCCCAGAAAAGGTGGAATGAGTGTGTTGATGAAATATTTAGTATAGCCCCACCCCCGCATCTGCGTTCCAGGGCAGATCCATTATAAAAACCCCAAGGCATAGAAACATCAATATCTAAGGCTAGGACCTCACGCTGTTTTGCAACTTTGATGTGGTGTGGGAAGGCCTGGCGGAAACCACAAATCTAAATAGCAGTGACCGCCGGTGTACATGTTTTTTCAGTGAAGATCATACCATTACGTGCCAACCAGATGCCCCATACCACCAGTAATGGGAGATTCATGAAAGACTTTCCAATGGGATCCAACACCCACTGTGACCAGGCTGACAACTGTTAAGATTTAATATGCTAAGACAGAAAATAGCAGCATTACATTCGATTTCACAATA
Source organism: Larix kaempferi (assembly GCA_027924585.1). Taxonomy (NCBI): domain Eukaryota; kingdom Viridiplantae; phylum Streptophyta; class Pinopsida; order Pinales; family Pinaceae; genus Larix; species Larix kaempferi. Next base: position 2,819,265 of record BSBM01000264.1, read on the forward strand.
ATAGCATATACAGGATCACTGAAGAAACAACAAGCACAGCATAAACACAAGAGACAGAGATTTATCCTGGGAAACCCTCATGGGGTAGAAAACCCAGCAAAGCTTCCTCAATATAGATGACCAACAATATACAAAGATGAAACCCTGAGACATGATCTCCTCCTCCACAATAGCAGACCTCTCCTCCACAATTGCGCTATCCTCAAGTGAGTGAATGTGTATAATGAGGAACACACCTCCTCTATTTATACACTACTCTGATATGTATTTTACACAAGTACATGTAGGCTCGTATTTAACCATTAGGTTAAATACCCCATTATAACTGACTGGGCCGACCCCCACATGGTGGGTCTAATAACCCTTTGACCCACATAACACATACAGGGCCGACCCCCACTAGGGAAGTCTAATAACCCAAGTTACCACATTCCAACGGAGGAATAAACATCTCCGGATATACAATAAGATCTTCAAGGAGGAATGAAACATCTCCAGAATAATAAAGTACAAATATAATATTCTTTGAAGTTACAATATCTCAACACTCCCCCTTAACGAGAAGGATATTATAACAGCATCTGCACAAGCAAGGAGTCATCAACATCATACATGATACATCTATAAATCATTGGAAGCTTTCTCAACATCATCAGTGACTCAACCAGTTACTGGAACATCTTCAATACTGGAACATCAACATCTTCAGTACTGAGTCTTTATCTTCTGCAGCACTCAAACAGCTACAGCAACATCAATATCTGAATCCTCGCGATCGTCGACATCATCATCACACGATCATCAGCATCGTCATCACACGATCATCAGCATCGTCATCACACGATCATCATCATCACACGATCATCAGCATCGTCATCACACGATCATCAGCATTGTCACATCATCTTGATCTACAGCATCTGGTTCATCACGATCTACAGCATCTAGATCATCACGATCTATAGCATCTGGATCATCTCGATCTACAGCATCTGGATCATGTCGATCTACAGCATCAGGATCATCACGATCTACAACATCTGGATCATCTCGATCTACAGCATTCAGATCATCACGATCTACAGCATCTGGATCATCTGTATTAGTATCCACACCAATACATCTATCATCAAAACATGTATTCTTACTAATACATATATCATCAAAAGCATGTATTCTCACTAATACATCTATCATCAAAGGCATGTATTCTCACTAATACATCTATCATCAAAAGCATGTATTCTCACTAATACATCCATCATCAAAAGCATGTATTCTCACTAATACATCCATCATCAAAAGCATGTATTCTCACTAATATGTCCATCATCAAAAGCATGTATTCTCACTAATACATCTATCATCAAAAGCATGTATTCTCACTAATACATAGTAGCATATCCTGCAACACACATGATCATATTACAGGATGATCAATCCCGCTCTCTTTAGGACATAGGTCCATGGATGATACAATCCAGATCAAGTTCCAGGATGATCAATCCTTATCACTTTAAGACAAGTCTCATGTCTAGGGACGATGCAATCCCGATCCAGTTCCAGGATGATCGGTCCTTATCAATTTAAGACAAATCTCATGTCTAGGGACGATGCAATCCCGATCCAGTTCCAGGATGATCAGTCCTTATCCATTTAAGACAAATCTCATGTCTAGGGACGATGCAATCCCGATCCAATTCCAGGATGATCAGTCCTTATCCATTTAAGACAAATCTCATGTCTAGGGACGATGCAATCCCGATCCAGTTCCAGGATGATCAGTCCTTATCCATTTAAGACAAATCTCATGTCTAGGGATGATGCAATCCCGATCCAGTTCCAGGATGATCAGTCCTTATCCATTTAAGACAAATCTCATGTCTAGGGATGATGCAATCCCGATCCAGTTCTAAGATGATCAGTCCTTATCCATTTAAGACAAATCTCATGTCTAGGGACGATGCAATCCCGATCCAGTTCTAGGATGATCAGTCCTTATCCATTTAAGACAAATCTCATGTCTAGGGACGATGCAATCCCATCACGTACATTTTGAACCGAGGTCCAGGGACGATGCAGTCCTATCTTCAATTCTCAGAGACCTCAGTCTACGGATCAATTCTGGGACCTAAGTCCGGGGAAGATACAATCGCCTACCTGTTCATTCAGGACTTCATTTTCGGAGACATCATGTCTACGGCTCTCTTTTAGAACATGTGTTCAAGGATGATACAATCCCTCTTCTTTCTCGGAGACATCTGTCTACGGCTCTCTTGAGGATGATGCAATCCTATCATGTCCACCAAGGACTTCATCCTCGAAGACATACGTCTACGGCTCTCTTGAGGATGATGCAATCCTATCATGTCCACCAAGGACTTCATTCTCGAAGACATACGTCTATGGATCTCTTAAGGATGATGCAATCCTATCATGTCCACTAGGGACTTCATTCTCGAAGACATACGTCTACGGCTCTCTTGAGGATGATGCAATCCTATCATGTCCACCAAGGACTTCATTCTCGAATACATACGTCTACGGATCTCTTGAGGATGATGCAATCCTATCATGTCCACCAGGGACTTCATTCTTGAAGACATACGTCTCCGGCTCTCTTGAGGATGATGCAATCCTATCATGTCCACCAAGGACTTCATTCTCGAAGACATATGTCTACGGATCTCTTGAGGATGATGCAATCCTATCATGTCCACCAACCTCTCTGTCAGTATCACCAATATAGGTATCCATATCATCGGCCTCACTGTCGATGCGGGAAATCTTATCATAAGTGATCACATCGCTCCGCCTTTCGAGGAGGGTTCTTCTGAATTATTTTAAGTTTGTCTCGGAAAACTTTACTTGAGGTAGAGGTTTGGTTAGTATATTGTCAACTTGTTACAAATTCGAACTTTAATTCTTTTCTGCACCATATCTTGTATATAGAAATGTCAGATCTCTATGTGCTTTGACTCATCATGGAACACTGGATTCTCTGCCATTTTGGTACAACTCTGTTTGTCACATAGGGTCATAGTTGGGTCCATCTCTAAGTCAATTCTGAAGTCATACCGTTTCACAATTAGCAGAGCAAGCAACCATATATTCTGCTTGTGCTAAGAGCCACACTAGATTGTTTCCAGCTCAACCACGAGATCATGGCTGATCCCAGACAATAACATCCTCTCGATGTGCTCTTCCTGTCTGATAAAGTTCTTGCCCAATCAACATCTGTGTATCCATCTGAAGTCATGATCTCCAAGATAACATAGATCAAATTCTATTGTATCCTTTAGGTACCACATCACATGATTTATAGCTTATTAGGTGAACACATCTAGTTTCCACTAGATACTGACTCAAGGTGTTCACAACAAAGCATATATCTGACCTAGTATTCGTTAGACACATCAATGACTCAATATTTTGTCTGTACAGAGTTCTATCCACTAACTCTGATGAGTCATCTGCTAACAACTTCAAGAGTGGCCATCCCAACACATCAAGTCCTTTTAATATTTCTCAGCATACTTTCCTTGGTTGAGAAAGATTCCTTCTGAGCCTTGCCATACTTCCAGACCTAGGAAGTGATGCATCAATCTGAGATCTTTCATTTTCATTTCTGAATCCATCTTCTTCTTTCTTTTCATGATCTGTTTCTCATTCTTTGTCAGAAAGAGATCATCGTCATACAATAATGGTATGATATGTTCATCATCCACAACCTTAAGGTAAAGGTTAGGAACAACTTTACTTTTGGTAAAGTCCAAGCTTATCAAGAGACTGTCAATTCTCTCTTTGTGACTGAACATCATTCACACTCTGCATTGAATGATCTTCTGCATATCTATCTGTGCCATCTCTCGTTAGATGGGTCTACTGATATGAGCCTCAATATCATTTGAACTCTGTGGTGAGTTCCTTCTTGCATCCATGTCATCTGTGTATAGAAACCATATTCAACCTTGTAGCAAAGGTTGAGATCCACATGACCCATGGTGATCATTAAGCTCAGCAATTGATTATCGATCCTAGGTACCCATACAGAACCTGATTCACACTTCTTCTTTAATTACACCATACTTGGAGCAAAACATCTTGTCATGATTCTCTTCCCCTTTCTAAGAGAATCTTCTAGCCATGAGCCTTCTATATTTTGATTTGTAAATCTTCTTGTTTGAACATCCATCACTTGTACGGTGTCCATCATTCTTCATGACCTTTCCTACAAATCAAAATTAAGTACATGATTAGTAATACTTCATAATCATCAAATCATATTGACATGGTAACCTATTATGCATACAGATATCATTTACATAGTTATGCAACTAATTTGACCAATACTTTGGCACAACACTTTCCCATATCCTGTATGCATACAGTGGCTATCTAGATGCCTTCCATCTCTACCAGAACATACTATCGAGAGTGTGCACAGCTCTCAGCATGTCAGCAAAGAGGTTTCATTCTAGACAAGCAACAATGGAATGTTTGTCCAACTTACCAATCATATGCACATTAGTAGTATACTGTTCAATGCTCTATGAATGTTTACACTCAGCATTATATATTCTAGGAATACAAATATGCATACAACCTATTACAGGCAATATCATTACTATTTCAAATAACAACTCAAATACTTATCTTTTATGTTTGTGTGGTTGCCTCCCGCTTGATCTTCTGTATGTCTTTTGAACTTCTATTCATTTTGTACCACTGTGCATGCTCAAGAGTCATCCTCATGATCTCATACACAAACATACACTCATTAGTATATTCTAAATGCTATCAAAACATTATAGTTCTAAATAATCTTGAAAATGTATAGTCATGATTATAGTTAATAAACATTCGTATTCAAGATTTCAGGGAAGTCTTCTTTTACTCATGCATATCATCAATCAAGATAAAAGACATAATATGCATAATCCCTTGATTACTAACTTTATGAATAAGCATAACCAATCATTCCAAGTATACTTATATAAGGGATCCTAACACAAGGTAAGATTCATGGGAAACATACCTGGATTAGTATACCTACTTGGTTATGTACAACATACCTAAACAATCTCTTCAATGATTTAGAGATCCTGAGCTAGAACCTGCATGTCTCATAGGTGTTAACACCTAAAAAGTGCTCACTAGCTCATTCCCTTATTCACATGACCCATTTGTCCACTTTTCCACCATCTGAGCCTCTGAAACCAACAAAAGGTCACCAAAAGACCTTAGTACACCCCTTTTTCCATTAAAAAAGATTATTTTTCCTGAAAAGCATAAAAAACCCTCAAAAAGGGTCCAAATTCCCAAAAATATTAAAAAGGGAATAAAAATATTAATTTTATTCAAAAAAGGAAAAAGGAGGGAAAAGTACCTAAACCATGTTGGTCAATACCATTTGGTTTCCACAAAACCACAAATGGTATTCCCCACCACCAAAACCTATAAAAAGGTGGTAGGGGCTCCTCATTTCACATCCATCCATTATCTCATCCTTATGCTGATGAAATCTCTCTTGAGCATTTTAGCCATTGCAAACCACATTGGAGAAGAGACCATTGGAGATTGGAGTTGCTCATCCTTGGAGCCATTCAACCTCACCATTAGAGGTATTGATTCCGCAAGCACTTGCTTGCCCCATTCTTTCAATACAAATTCATTATGTTACATTATCTTGTTCTTGATTTTAAATTATTTTTGTTATTTGCTTAATATCTTTGCATAGATCCATGGTTGTCTTGTTTAATTAGTTTATTGTTATTTATTTCCATTGAAACTGCTGCTACTAGTTAGCAGGTGCCCATAGCACTAAGCCTGGTTGCAAAACCGGGCCAACAGTTTTTGGCGACTCCGCTTTGGTTTGAACTATAGATCTCAATTTTTCTTTCAATCTTTGTTTTTTAGTAGTTTTTAACCTTTAGATCCATAGATCTTCCATCCTAGACAGCAGATCTATTGCTGCTCTAGTTTTTGGCCCCATAAATTGCCATTAACAGCCCGAAATTTTCAATTTTCGGGTTCGTTTCTCGGTTTCCGTGCACGGCTTCCGCCTCGCGGTTTTTTGCCAGACAGTCGCGCGGTCCATCGCGACTTTTCTGCGTTTTTCCGCGCGGTCCATCGCGGATTTTTGCCAGACAGTCGCGCGGTCCATCGCGACTTTTCTGCGTTTTTCCGCGCTGCCCATCGCGACTGTGCGGCTAAAACCCGCGCGGTCCATCGTGACTGTGCGGCCAAAACCCGCGCGGTCCAGCGCGACTATGCGACCAAAACCCGCGCGGTCCATCGCGGTTTTTCTGTCAAAACCTGCACGGCTGAATTTTTCATTCGGCCATCCCGATTTTGAAAAAAAAAATTACTGTACTTTCTGCCCATAGCACATTTTTTACAGTATTAAATTCTGCATATTTGACAGCTTTGAAAAAAATTTTACTATTTAAAGTGCATATCTAGAAATCTTTTTAAAAATTTTCAAGAAAGTGAAAGAAAGACTCATTGTGCATTTTCATCTAGATTCAAATTTTTTCCTGTTTACTTCTTTAAAATCTTGCCCTTAGCAATTTTCTTGAACGGAGAAATCCATTTATTTCTTTTAAAAGAAGTCTATTATTTGCTTTCATAAATCCAAAAAATCCTTTGTTTTTTGAGTTATTTTTTGAAAAGCATTTAAATTCCTTTTAGTGAAAAAAGTCATATATATTTGCTTTTTATTTTCGAAAAATCCTTTATTTTTTGAAAATTTCCTGTAAAGCATTTAATTTTTTCAAGTTCAGTTTACAATACCTCACGTGCACTCACTCGATCACTTAATTGAATTAAGCCTTAAAACGTACCCTAATCTCAACACACTTTTAACCCCACTTGGGGAACACTAAAAGAATTCTTGTAGCTAGGTAGTATTGGGGGGATAGGTGTTCCAATAACACCCCTCAGTTCTTACATCTGAGACATAGAAGTTGTCCAATTAGGGAGCTAAAATCTCTTAGTACTTTTTGGCACGGTCACAACCGGTTTGTGGGAAGGCCTCTCCCTTAGGAGGGTTGAAGTCGCGAGGATGGTTCCGGAAGCCTGAGTGGAATACCGAAATCCATTCAGTAACCGAAGGCCTACCATTCGCAGTTCTCGGGATATCCCTGTATTGGGATATTGCGATCAAAGGAACAAACGACAGATTTACCTTTTCTCGACGCGTCATGAACGGAGTATCCTAGTAGCCTGTCTTTAGGATTGATTACCCGGTGTCCCTCCCGGTAGGGGGATATCTAGCCGTTGTCTCAGCACTCATATTGTCTGACTTGGATTTCATCACCTTGCAGAGGATATCGTTTGTTTGAGTCACAATACTTTTAGTTAGGTGTTTGCATGATTTCAACCTACCTGTGGTCTAGTTACACCTATTTTTTCTAGGAGCCGTTTGCATGTTGGTATTCTGACCAGTTGTTGCATTCCTCCACTTATTGTAGCACAGCTGCTAGAATAAGTGCCTTTTTTAGAGGTTGATTTTTTTGGCCTGAGAGCCTTCTTTTTTCACTCCCCTTCTTGCACCCTTGGTTGCATTAGGGTTTTGATTCTTTTATATATATATCACCACCTTATACTTAAACAAATTTTTTACACAAACACATATTCTCACCATTGAGAATTTTAGACGCTCTCGTCGTCTACAGGGTGAACTCCCAGAGTTTAGTCCACTTGGCTCTCCACGTCACGGACGCAGAGCCTTATCCCTTGATTCGACACATCGTCAATCAATTAGACAGTCATCCGATTCTGACACACCTCACTTCACCTTTGATTTGGAGGTAGAATCCGAAAACCCCATAGAGTTACCACCAACCACCATTATGTCTGGAACACCATTTGATCCACTGTTTACCAGCACCATAGGTGAGACATCTACAGACCCTTCTGCGGTGGTGCCATCCATGGCGACTACCACCCCCCTGGGCATGCCCAACATGGGTAACACTCCACATTTAGGAATTCCCAACACAGGGCCACCACCTGTCATCGGTATACCAACCATAGGGGTCACACCCCCTCTGGTTTCCACAAACCCTATCCCAGGAATTCCCACTGCTTTCCTAACCCAAGTGTAACCCACGTTACACTTGGAGGCGCTGGCCCATACCAGACTACACCTATTGGAGGGCACATACCCTCCATACCTAGCATACCTTTAGGCGCTACTGGACCCCTACACCATACCACAATGGCTAGGCATGTCCCAGTTCCAGTCACCACATCTGCTAGTCTACCATACATGGCGAGTCTGAACCTGCCAGATTTATCTAGGCTCACAAATGACCCCATTAGACACGATCCTGTGTGGCCTCACATGCCCACCAAACTCCCCTCTGACATCCCTAAATTTGATGGCAAAGCAGGTGAAGACCCCCAGAACCACATCATGTCCTTCCATTTATGGTGTTCCTCCAACTCCATAGTGGACGACTCAATCCGCCTCCGGCTTTTACAACGCACCTTCACTGGCTCTGCAGCCAAATGGTATATCGACCAGCCCCATGGGACGCATGCCACATTTACCTCCCTTGCCTCGACTTTCCTGCAATTCTTCCAGTTACCTGTCCGCTACGATGCGGGCGTCGAGATCCTACTGTCTTGCAGACAGAATACGGCCACCCACATCACTGACCACATTCATGAGTGGCGTCGCCGCCGAAGCCTCTGCAAAATCAAATTAGACGACCGTATCTTCTTAGATTGGTTCCTAAAATCCCTCCTCCCTCTCATTGCGAAGGATGTGGCATCTGAAAGACCCCAGTCTGAAGAAGAGGCCATCCTCAAAGCCCAACAGTTTGATCTCATATACGCCCAATCAGGTTATCTATACACAATCATACCTGACGCCCCACGAAGTGACTCTTCACGTGGTGACGCACCGGGGGCATCACATGCTAACAAAGTCATACATACCTCGTAAGTAGAATAAAGATTATGGATGAGTCTTTGTCTTCATGTTTCATGGTCATGGAACCTGATTTGTCTTTTGTCATGTACCTGTATCTTGTTAGCAGACAACATCAACCTCACACAACATCATAATGCATTAGTACAATCATATAGCCCTAATCAATGAATGTCTTTGATCATTCACATGCATTCATACTGTTACTGGGGTGATAAGACATTTCTAACATTAATCAAGATTGTACTAATAAATAATATGAAGACAAACACATCATGAACTTAATCAAGAATTAGATTTCAAGACATACCTGAGCCTTTTTAAGTCATACCTGTCGAGACTTCTTGTAGTCTTCTTATGTAAGGCCTTAGCCTCAGCTCCCCCTGAAACTTGATCTGGAGCTTGATTAGGGTTTTCTAGAGAAACCCTAAAAATTTAATCTTTGACTTTCACACTTCTGAATGGATGAAATAATATGTCTTGCTGAGCTGATCAAACTAGCATACTTCAATTTTGGAATTTCCAAAATTTGACCCCTCAAAATTGCCTTTGAAACTTCTGGATCTTCTGGACAGGATCCCGAACTAGGTTTTGATGAAGCCCACCCTTCTGCTCAAACAAAAGGTTCGATCCAAGGCTCTAAACTCTTATTTTTCTGAGGAGCTTCCAGCCGTGGTTACAGACTTCAAAAATTCCAACTTTTGCTGAAGCCCTAATTTTCCATCTTTCCGATCAAAATCCTGAACTGGGGTTTGATCAAGCCCGGTCTTCCACCCAACCAAAAAATTCGATCTTGGTCTCTAAATTTCGATTTTCCTGAGTAGCATTCAACCGTGGATTCCGATTCCAAAAATTCTAACTTTCTCTGAAACCCTAAATTCCGGAAGCCATGAATGAAAGTGCTCCAAAAATAATTATGTTTTGACAGAAATATGTACCTGATTGTTTCTATTGTAAATCCGAAATTTTTGCTCCACAAGGTCTGAAAACTTTTTCTGCAGTAGCCTCACCTATCATCTTTCCATCCTGACAGGTCTGACCTCAATTGGATTCTCTGAGAGGAAGTTATGCCAAATGTCGCAACGTGACCTGTTTTGGGATAATACAGGAGAGCGAACTTGTACGGCGTGCCACGTGTCACTGTTTGAACTTCGGCCTCTGAAAAATTTTCTTGAGATAGCTCGACCTATTATCTTTCTATCCTGACAGGTCTGACCTCAATTGGACTCTCTGAGAGAGAGTTATGCCAAGTGTCGCAACGTGACCTGTTTAAGGGATAAAATAGGAGAGCGAACTTGTACGGCGTGCCACGTGTCACTGGTTCAGCTTCGGCCTCTGAAAAAGTTTCTTGAGATAGTACGGTCTGTGTACTACCTGTCACTTTTTACTAAATTTCATTTGGAGCTTCCTATCCCAAGTTATGACCTTTTTTCCTAGGTCACCTAATTTTGACTGAGATCTGGAAGAGGCAGAAACCATAACTTGTACTGATCATAACTTACAAAGTACAACGAATCGGAGGGTTCCCTTTGGACACAAGATACCTGGAGATGTTATCTACGACCTGTAAAGGTTTCAAGTCCTGAACCTTCTCCAAAATGGATTTATAGCGAAATTTCCACGATGACTGGGTTTTGCTATATTAAACCCTAACCTTCAAATTGTCGTAAGTAAAGCAAGTGTCGTAAGTGCCATACCTTGCCTTCCTTCAGGTTAGCTCTAATACCATGTTAAGATTTAATATGCTAAGATAGAAAATAGCAGCATTACATTCGATTTCACAATAATAGCATATACAGGATCACTGAAGAAACAACAAGCACAGCATAAACACAAGAGACAGAGATTTATCCTGGGAAACCCTCATGGGGTAGAAAACCCAGCAAAGCTTCCTCAATATAGATGAACAGCAATATACAAAGATGAAACCCTGAGACATGATCTCCTCCTCCACAATAGCAGACCTCTCCTCCACAAGTGCGCTATCCTCAAGTGAGTGAATGTGTATAATGAGGAACACACCTCCTCTATTTATACACTACTCTGATATGTATTTTACACAAGTACATGTAGGCTCGTATTTAACCATTAGGTTAAATACCCCATTATAACTGACGGGGCCAACCCCCACATGGTGGGTCTAATAACCCTTTGACCACATAACACATACAGGGCCGACCCCCACTAGGGAAGTCCAATAACCCAAGTTACCACATTCCGACGGAGGAATAAACATCTCCGGATATACAATAAGATCTTCAAGGAGGAATGAAACATCTCCAGAATAATAAAGTACAAATATAATATTCTTTGAAGTTACAATATCTCAACAACAACACCGAATCCCCTGTCCAGTTAAAAAGGGTATTATATATTCTCGAGCATTCCGCCCACACTTGCACCATGAATGGGAAATGGAGAAATAGATGGACACAAGATTCCTCACGGTCTTTGCATAAAATGCACCAGCCTGGCCCAATCCTGTTCTTCTTCTGTAAAAGGTCCCAGGTGGGTATAGAATTCTCGAGGACATTCCACATAAACAGTCGATGTTTCAAAGGGCAATTAATCTTCCAAAGGGTTTTCCACCATCCCACCAACTCACGTTGATTCATGAAGTGACAGATACTGATGTATCCATCCTTGGTGTATAACAACCATTCGGGGCCCCCTCCCATACCAAGCAGTCCTCCCTGTCCCTGATGTGAATATGAGATCGAGAAAGTGCCCGATAATATGATCTCAATTCCACCCGTTCATCCACAGTTAGTGCCAATGATTCAGCATCAACCCATGTCTGAGTCCATGGATGCATTCTATCCTGAATAGCCAAGTGGGATAGATAACAAATCCCCATATTCCGAAGAGAGAAAATCAATTCACCAGATAAGAGGTGACGACCAGCACTCCCAAACCAAGGGTCCTCCCCAACACAAAGGGCCTGTCCATTCCCAATATTCCAAGTGAGCAAGTCACCTATTACAGGGAACAAATTGATGACCGCTTTCCAAATAACGGAACAGCCAACATGTGATTTATCCACCGACCGCACCCATTCCAAAATAGAGAGAGGGGCAATATATTTCCGAATGACAACCTTAGTCCACAGGCTTTCAGATTTCAACAATCTCCACACCCCTTTCACAGCCAAAGCCTTTGCAAAAAAATGAATATTTTTAAGACCCCACCCCCCTAGGGCTTTTGGAATTGCGATCTTCTTCCATCGAACCCATGGGGAGACAAAATCTCCCTTTCCGCTCCATAGGAAGTGAAAACACAGCTTCTGATCTTTCTCCAGCGTTCCTTTTGGAATCCATGAGAGTGACATCAAGTAGACTGGGATGGCCTCTAAAACCGATTTTACCAGAACCAGCCTTCCAGCTCGCGACAGCCATCTATGGCTCCAAACCTTCAGTCTCTTGTGCATTTTTTCAACAATCCAATGCCAATCCCGTTTTGTATATGAATTTGGCTTTAAGTGAAACCCAAGGTAGCAGAAGCCAACTTCAAGGCGTAGAAAGGTATATGGAAAGATCCTCCGGATAGCCACAATCTCACATTCCCTAAGCAAATGGGTAGATAGGGTGGATTTTCTCTCATTGATCTCCATACCCGTAGCTTTAGAGAAAAGTTGAAAGATGTCCTGTAGCGTTTCCATGTCCCTAGTCGATCCAGTGCAAAAGATAAGTATATCATCCACGAACAGCAGATGCGTAATAAAAAGATCAGGTGCCACTTGGATGCCATGGAGAGTGCCATCCCTACAGGCTTTTTTCAAAGCTTTACTCAGCCCTTCAGCGACCAGCAGGAAAAGTAAAGGGGATAGTGGACATCCCTGTCGCAGTCCTCTTTCAGACCGGAAAAAATGAGATGTTGCACCATTGATGAGCACTGCAAAGGATACCGTAGAAATACAACTCATAATCCACCTGACAAAATCCACAGCAAAACCCAGATGAGTGAGAAGTAAATGAATATACAGCCAACTCACCTTATCATATGTTTTTGACAAGTCAATCTTGATAATAGATCCTTTGATTTTCCGAGCTTTCATGCTATGGATACCCTCCTGTGCAACCCCAATAGCCTCGTGTATTTGTCTCCTGTTGGAGCCTAGGCCGCAGCTAAGGTAAAGCTGCGAATTTTGAGGAAAAAGCACAAGTATTGAAGGGAAAGTGCTAATTTTGAATAAACACCAAATTTTTGGGCAGAAGGAAACGGTGTGTAGTACGGTGCCAGGTGGATGAGCTCAACGCAGATTATGGACCGGAACTCGCGGAGCTCGCGCGCACACGTCATAGAAGAATGAATGTGGCTGAATAGAAAGCTCAACTACCATAATAAATGAAGCGACAGACTAGAGGGATCAGCTACCCTCATTTAAGGTTAAGTACAGAAGTTATGGTTGCTCGGATCAAGGAGGAGCAATGGACCAAAGCATTGAAGGCGAAGGACAAGGCACCCATACCCGCAATCTGCGCCAAAAGTCACGGAACCTACAAGAAGCGGCGACATGACTGCAAGCGGTGCCTACAGTACACCTAGCCATGTCTGTGGTTAGGGTTTTTGGGGATTACTATTGGGAAAGGCCCACATATTTGTAAAGGTGTGACCGTCATGGCCACCTATATATATGTGTAATTGTAAAGGTTAGATGTTAGTCAGTTAGCTAGCCTTTAGATGTGGAGACGCAGGTTAGCTGTTTGAGATAAGCTAGCTAGGTAGTAAGTCTTCTACTGTGTTGTTAGAAGACGAGAGTAGAACTAGATAGCTGTGAAGCTATATCCTTGAGTTGCAGACAGTCTGAGTCGACGTTTGAACTATTGTAATCTCTATAGAGAAGAGAATAGATCGAGAGAAGGGCTCCCAGCTGTGTGCGTGGAGTTTCCCAGAAAGATCTAAGGTTGCAGCTGTGTGCGCAGCATATTGTGTAACTCTATCATTTTCTGATTAATATAAGATACACTTCCCGTGGATGTGGTTTCCCCACGGAAGTAAGCTACAGGATTCTTGTTGTTACTATGTTGTATTATGTGATTACATGTTTTAGTTCGCCATCTATGTATACATGAACATTGCATAATATATATGAGTTTTCCAAGTAAGTTCTCTAAGCTTCCGGGGTCGTGATAATCATTAAGTGTCGAAGGAAGCTGTAGAACACCGACGCCGCGGTGATAGAGGAATGTGTTACCATGCCAGGCGTGAGAGCAGAAAGAATACATAGAGCGTTGATGCAGGGGATAGATGCCTAGTGTGCCGGAGCGGAGATACCGCGCAGCCGGGCTGTCAAGCGGGAGTTTCAGTGCTGTTGCGCTAAGGAGTCTGAAGAAGAGTCATACTTTCGCCTTAAAGGAGTCTTCCAAGAAGTTACAAGATAGAAGGAGAAGATCGCAATCTCCGCGTCGCCTCGGTTAAGGAAGCCTGATTCCTTAGCCCCCCCATAGCCACTTCGGGTGAGACCTCGAGCTACTGCGCAGCTCGTTGCCGAGAGGGCCAGTGCGCCAAGGCGTTTTGTTGCTGCGCTTCATTAAAACCCGGGTCTGTCCAAAAAGAATCCAACAAATGGTTCCGTTGCCTTATGACTTCTTGATCAGTTCATTTCCATTGCTTTGAACCCTGTTGTTGAGCCAACAAATGGTTCCATTGTCACGTGACTTGTTACTATGAGACTATTTCCACGACGTCTGAGATTGTTTCCTTATGATTGGATAAGCCAACAAATGGTTATGTTGCCTTGAGACCGGCTTAGCTAACAAATGTGTTACTGGAATCCTACAGCTAAAGAAATTGAAGACTGGTTTGATTTAAAGGCTAAAGAGTTCGCTGAACAAGAAAATAGAAGCTCTAGGCTCCAGACAGAAGACTGGTTGCAGAAGTATATCTATACTGACCTTCACAAAATTTTCTTTGTCACATTTTCACTTGATTTGCATTCTTGGATAGCCAAGTTAGCAGATACTAGACCCACTGTGCATGTTGATCGACCAGTCGCTTGGACGCCTGAGCTAGTCAGTATTTTGAAGCGGGTAGACAATTCTGTGTCTCGCGCAGTAGACTTTTGGTTGAATTGTCTCCTGGAAGGTTTCATCACTGAGTTTGCAGTAGATACAAGAAAGAGTTTCAGTGAAGCTGAGAGGAGTTTCTTCCAAGCACACAGAGGTAAGTTCTTAAATTCTCTGAACTTATGGATTAAAATGCTTCTGTATGAAAAAGCAAAACTATGCATAGCTTTCGATGAATAGCATAGACAAGTAATGTCCACAGAATCTGATAGTGATCCTGAACTTATTGGTTGCACTCATAGTGGAAAATGGTATAAAGTAGGCATTGACCAGCATTCTTTTGAGTCTAGCCCAGAAGATAGTCAACTTCCTAGAGCAAGCCATATAGAAAGACAAGGGAGTGCTCATATCCCTTATTACCCCTTTACACCGCAAAAGCCAGACGGAGCTCAGTATAACCCCGCAGTAACACCTTCTAGTAGCCCACACGGTACTTCTAGTACCTCTGTACCACCTTTGTTCAACCATCCAGGAGGCACTGCTACAGCACCTCCACCTCAACCTAGCGCAAGAAGGATGGGTGATGACATGAAGCTACCAACTTTTAGAGGAACAGGGATAGAAGACCATGAGCAGCACTGGTTCCTATGTGAAGCCATTTGGACAATTAAGCAAATTAATGATGATGCTGTTAAACTGGTTCAGTTAGCAACCACACTAAGAGAAAGGGCCTTAACTTGGTTCATGAAATACTCAGCCGCACAGAATAGGACGCTTGCTGATGTCAAAAATGCTATGATTAGAGAATTCAAGAAACCTAAATCAGAATCACAGTGTATAACCGAGCTCAAAGAAATCAAACAGTTACCTACAGAATTAGTATGGGACTTTGACCAGAAGTTCAAAGCCTTGATAGATCAAGTAAGCTTTGAGTTTGCACCACAGCAACATAAGGAATGGTTCATTGCTTCACTGCTTCCACACATTAGACTTCCTCTGATGCAACAGAATCTCACTACTCAGGAACAAGCTCTAGAGATGGCTATGAAACTAGAAGCTTCACCAATTCCTGGAACAAGCAATAATGTTGCGCAGTTGCAGAACCAATTAGCAAACTTAACCTTGCAAGTGCATGATATTAAGAAAGGCAAGGATGTTAAGGAAGAAATTTGGTGTACAAAATGTAAAGCGCAAGGTCATTCAAAGGACCATTGTCCCATTTTCATAGAGTATATTGCAACTGGAGCACCTAACCCTTTACCACAGGCACAGGGGCCTTGGTGCGAAATCTGTAGAACTAGAGGCCATAAACCACAAGAATGTCACTTAATTCATAAATATGTACAAACTCCAAAGAATCTATATTGTAATTTCTGTAAATCAATAGGCCATGATGAGAGCAATTGTAGAGCCTATGACCTTATGATGGAAAGGAAACACGATGTTTATAGAGTACAATCAGAAGCACAAGGACCCACAGCAGGTCCGCAGTACGACCAAACTCGCAAAGGTCGAGGAGGGAATTATAGGGGTCGCGGACGCACAACAAATTTTGGTCGGGGAAGAGGACAGGTCACCTGTTATAATTGTGGAGCGCAAGGTCATTTTGCAAGGGATTGCCAAAATCCTACAACCATTTGCAGATATTGTAAATCTTATGATCATGCCATTGAAGAATGCCCTCAGTTGATCGCTAAGATGCAAGCAAAGATGCCACAGCTCAATCAGAATATTCAGTTGATTGGAGCAGAAAAAAGAGAACCAGACCCTACAGTTAATATAGTGACGCGTAGTGGAGCAACCACTGGTGCGCCAGAGATGGGAACTAGAAAGCAAGCAACGCAATGGGTGCGGCGCGCTAATATTAAACCAGCCCCACTTAATCTGCAGAATCAAAAAGAAGCATTCAAGCAAGCTCAAGAGTACTTCTCAGATCCGAGCGCTTCAAGTTCTGTCGCACCGCCGCATAATGATATTAGATCGCAAGTGCTAAGACAAGACAACCTGGTACAAGAACAGGCCACTACATCCGGAAGTCCTGATGAAGAGGATGCACTAGGCAGTGTCCATACTTTTCTGAGGAACTGCTTAAAGTTGTTGCGCAATGAAAAAGCAACTATGGAACTTCAACACCTATTGGATAAGTGTCAACAATATGCTTCGACGAACACACCGCAGCGTGTTGTTCACCAGATTGGTAGTCATATTACAACTGGAAAAGAGATGAGACTCACAGCACAGATTGGAGCATTTGAAATGGACGAAGTCATTTTAGATTTGGGCTCAGAAGTTAATGTTCTCACCATGCAGACATGGGAACAGATGGGAAGCCCTCGGCTTACAAGATCCCCCATCCAGCTAAGACTTGCGAATCAGCAGCGAGTCTCTCCATTGGGCAGATTACCCAATGTACCTATTGATATCGAGGGAGTAAGAAGTTCTGTAGACTTTGAAGTAATCAAAATTCTGGATGATAGTAGACCTTACCCAGCACTTTTAGGTATAGACTGGGAATTTGATAATTTGGCTGTCATTAATTTGAAGAAAAGACAGATGACCTTTGAGGATGACCAACTTAGGGTCATTGCACCGCTAGATCCTATTCAAGGACCAAGGTATATAGAACCCATTCGGGCAGAAGAAGAAGCGCACCACATGGAAAGTTTGTATCAGATGACTGCTAGTCAGAGTGACTATGTCAATCCCACAGCAGACGGCCATATCAGCTGGCGATGCGATAGTTCATGCACATCAGACTCAGATGCAGGATTGGAAAATTGGAAGAATCGTTTACATGAGGTTTCTGTGAGGCGTTGCGCCATGATGACTAAATCCATTCGATGGATTGGCACAGAATTGATAGACACTCCAATTTTTTATGGTTTAACTGAAGTAAGCGAATTCATACATGCATATGAACAACAGCTTCCAGAACAGTAGCGCATACAAGCATTGGATGTAGCACTGCACGCTACACCCGCAAGATGGTGGGGTGCGCATAAAGAGAATACTTACACATGGCAAGACTGTCGCAGATTGATACTGCGCAGATTTCAGGACACCATAGCAAAAGTGTTGCACAAATATGATGGACAGAGTGACCCCAGGTCACACATTGAAGCATGCATTCAGCAATGGTCAGATATTCCGAAGGAAGAGTGGGTTCACCTATTCATCCACACAATGGATACAGTTCCAAGGAACTGGTATACTGAAACAGAATTGCGCAGAGGTACTATCAGTTGGCCTCTTATGATAGAAAGTTTTCAACTTACCTTCAGCTTTGAGTCAGAACATCCAAGCATTGACCACGCTTTAAAATGTATTAAAAAGAAGGTATTTTAATCATGTCCATTACCAGAAGAGTCCCAACCGGATTGGGATGCTCAGATAGAACATGCCCTGGAATGCTATAATTTCACCACTGAGGAAGAGGAGGATGATCCTCGCAACATCAATATTCCAAAATCAGAAGGGACGCGCAATGTCGAAGGTCCCCATCTTGATATCCCTGCTATTACAGAACACATCAAGCTCAAAAAGATTAACATTGGTACAGAAGCCGAACCCAAGTTTTCTTCTATAGGAGATTACTGGGATGATGAAACTGTTGGGCATATTTCAGATTTATTACGTGACTACCATGATATCTTTCCTACCAAGTTCATGGAAATGAAGGGCATATTAGGAGACTTAGGAGTGATGCGCATACCTCTGAAAGCAGACGCCAAGCCAGTTAAACAGCGCCCATATAGGTTGAACCCGCGTTATAAAGAAAAGGTCAGAGAAGAAATTGACAAGATGCTTGCAGCAGGCATCATTGAGCCAGTAGAGGAAAGTGATTGGATTAGTCCTATGGTAGTACAAGAGAAAAAGGCAAAAGGTGAAATAAGAATCTGCGTGGACTTGCGCAAGCTGAACGACGCATCAGCGCATGATCCATTTCCTACCCCCTTTACAGATGAAGTGCTCGATAATGTTGGAGGACAAGAGGCTTACTCCTTCACTGATGGCTTCTCGGGATACCATCAGATCAGAATTCATCCAGAAGATCTCCACAAGACCACTTTTGCGACTGAATGGGGATCATTCTAGTATACGGTAATGCCCTTTGGTCTTAAAAACACCTGCTGTCTTCTCTAGAGTCGTTGTTGTTGTATTTAAAGAATTCATTCATAAGTTTCTCGAAGTCTATTTTGATGACTGGACTGTGTTTGGTTTACTAAAGAATCATATAGGGAATCTGCGCATGATGTTAGAAAAATGTAGACAGCATCAGATTTCCCTTAACTTGAAAAAGTGTATCTTCTGTGCTCCTTTTGGTATTTTGTTGGGTCATATTGTATGCAGACAAGGACTCCTGATGGATCCTGCGAAGGTTGCCATCATTGCTAATTTACCTGCGCCCAACTCAGTCAAACAATTGCGCACTACATTGGGACATACAGGATACTAAAGAAAATTTATCAAAGGTTATGCAAAGATCACAGCACCTATGGAAAGATTGCTGAAAAAGGATTCGAAATTCCAATGGACAGAAGAATGTCGACAGAGCTTGGATACACTTAAAGAAAAGATGATCACTGCGCCAATTCTAGTTTTCTCAAACTGGAGAAAACCCTTTCATGTCCATGTCGATGCTTCTTCCATAGCATTGGGGGTTGTGCTTACACAACCGGGAGAAGGAGGTATCGACCACCACATTGCTTACTCTAGCAGAAAGCTGTCCACAGCCAAGAAGAACTACACTACTACAGAGAGAGAAGGACTAGCTATGGTGTACGCCCTACAGAAGTTCAGACACTACTTATTGGGCGCACATTTTAAAATGTATACTGACCATTCTGCTTTGAAATACTTGGTCAATAAGCCAGTGTTAGGGGGAAGAATTTGCAGATGGCTACTACTCTTCCAAGAATATGATTTTGAGGTTATTGTAAAGCCAGGAAGATTGAATGCAGGACCTGACCACTTATCTAGGATAGAGTCAGGGGAGGAACCTACAAATCTGGAGGACAATCTGCCTGACATGTAGCTGTTTTCTATTCAAGCAGCAGACGAATATTATTCCGATATCCTTGAGTTTCTCACTACCGGGCAAGCGCCAGTTGAGTTTACAATCCAGCAGAAGAAACAACTTGTTGTCAAAGCCGCAGACTTCACTTTTATAGCAGGCCAGCTCTATAAGTTGGGCCCCGACGAAGTCTTGCGCAGATGTATCTTACCGCATGAAAAAAACTCTATCATCACAGAAGCGCACTCAGGTACCGCAGGAGGCCATTTTGCAGGAAAGCCGACTGCGCAGAATATCTTAGCCGCAGGTCTTTGGTGGCCGACATTGCACAAGGATACTAAGGAATTCTGCAAATATTGTGATGTGTGCCAGCGAACAGGAAAACCTTCAAGAAGAGATGAAATGCCACTAAGACCCCAAATAACACTGCGTGCTTTCGACAATGGGCCATTGATTTTGTAGGACCTATCAACCCACCAGGAAAAAGAACCAGCGCAAGATACATCATTACAGCTACTGAATACCTCACCAGATGGGCTAAGGCAAAGCCAGTCAAGAACTGCGACGCTGCCACTACTGCACCGTTCATTTTTTAGAACATTATCACTATATTTGGATGCCCACTAATTCTAATGAGTGATCAGGGTACACATTTCCTCAATGAGACTATAGAGGCCCTTACTGAAGAATTCCAAATCAGTCACCATAAGAGTACACCCTATCACCCTCAAGATAATGGTACAGTGGAGGCATTCAATAAAATTCTTGAGAATGCCCTGACGAAGATCTATAATCAACAAAGAGATGATTGGGACCTTAGAGTCACAGCTGTATTATGGGCTTACAGAACCACATGCAAGAAACTAACAGGTCACACACCTTTCAGTTTGGTGTATGGACAAGAAGCAGTTATGCCCATGGAATACATTATTCCGAGTCTCAGAATTGCGCAAATCACAGAAATGACAGATACTGATACTATGAGTGAAAGGCTTTCACAAATGCTTTCCTTAGAAGAAGACAGACTTTTAGCCGGATTTCATCAACAGGTACAGAAGGCAAGACAGAAAGCTTGGCATGACAGGCACATTAAAAATAAACACTTTGAAGAAGGAGACTTGGTACTCCTTTATGATAGTAAATTCATCAAGTTTCCGGGCAAGTTTCGTGTACATTGGTTAGGCCCTTTTCGGGTGACAAAGATAACAGAAGGAGGAGCAGTTCAGCTTGCAAAGTTGAATGGAGAATTGCTACCTACAATGATCAATGGGAGTCGGCTCAAGCTTTATCGCGACGGCCACTCCGCCCTATCGACTTAATATATTGCGAAAGAAGTGCAGATGTCCAGTGTAGTTGAAAGAGACATTGCATTATCACAGTCTACACGGAAGTCGCGAGACCCTCAGTCTCTGGCTTCCCGCGCAGTTCCTTGAACCATCCGTGCATGTCAATAAAATTTTGTATGGAGCGACCCTATTTGTGCTCTGACGAAGTTTTTCCCCGGGTCGTTGAACTGTCGCTCTTGCGGAGTTCCCTGTGTCAATTTGCCGCTTGAGGAGTTCTTGTTGTGGACCCCTCTATGCACAATTACCTAAGCTGAAATGACTCGCCGAAAAATTTGAATTACAGCAGTTATGTAACCGCGTCTAAGAATAAATGAAGGATAAGCCCGCCATTTAAGTATAGCCGCTCTGACAGATTCGGCTTGATCTCCGTAAGATTTGCATTTAACTCATGCGTCGAAAGCTTTAGCTTCTCCTGGAAGACTGTCAGAGCCCGTCCATCATAATAAATGCACCGCAGAGGCGAGGGGGATAGAGGGGTTGTCAACTCATGCATAGGCGCCTACAACTAGTAGCCCCACTTGCCCGCATTTACTGTCGCCTTTAGCTATAATTACCCCACACTTGTATATTTTCAGGTTACTTTTCTCGAGTTGCATAGTCTTGTTTGAGAATCTAAGTTATTGTTTTCAGAGCCGAGTTGTGTAGAGTGTTTCCTTTGTTTTCAGTGTCCATATCCTACGTTGTTCCGCCGTTTGTCTCTCCAAGTTCTTGTTGCCTATACCGGTTCACGACGGAGAACCTGTCAACTGAAGAAGTTGTTCGTCAATTCCTGCGCCGAGGCTTAGATTTTGGCATGACTACTCCCATGACGGCCTCGACTTACATACACCCTGGTTATAATGATCCCAGACAATCTCCAGGCACGAGAGCATCTCAGCAATAGCCAGAAGAGCCCGTTCCAGAGCCGTTGGCCACTATGGTGAATTATATTCCACCACGTCCAGATGATGCACCAGAGGTACATATCCTGAAGAATGCAAAGTATCCGCTTCCATTACCTCCACTACCGGTTGGCGTGCGACAAGAAGGGTCCCTGCTTGGACACCTTCCACTGGTCAAGTTCTCTGATTTCAACCTGGGAGACTATAAAACGTATCCTCAGTTCGCGCCAAATCGATATCTGACGGTAGTTCATAATCCCACCAGAAAGGTTGAGGAATTCGTCCCAAAGGGATTCGCAGCAAACTTGGAGAAGCCTGGTTTGCTGAACTTGCTGAAGCTACCACACTACGGGCGTAGCAACGAAGTCAATGCAGTTGTTAAGACACTGCTATCCTGTGTTCATGGAGGTTACCTTTGGCTGGGGAGGCCAATCGATTTAAACGTTGATTTGATTCATCGCGTCACCGGCCTATCTAAGGTTGGTAAGGATCCCAATATTCATTTTGTGGGAAAAGACAAGGATAGAAAATTGGCTGCACAGCTGGTGCAGAAATACAACTTAACAAGAGGAGGTCGGGCTTATGACCTCACCATAGTAGAGGACGAAGCACTTAGATTTACAGGAAGTCTGCTTGCAGGCAGACTTCTCTCAAAGTGCAGATCGAAGGAAGTTACTGGAGCTGTTGTGGAGCTCGCCATCGCAGTTGCGGAGGGAGAACAGTACAACTGGTCTCTCTTCCTTCTCAATTCTTTCTTGGAAGACTGTCGAAACGTCCAAGACAACCCCGGTCAGTTGTTCCATTTTTCTTGGATTTTAATTTTGTGCGCTCTCGTCGGGTGGAAGGAGCCCCCGAACACTCAGTTCCTTCCACGCCGCACAGGAGAGCCTGCCGGAATCCGCTATGTTAACCTTTGGGAGTCTGCTAATCCCACGAAGCACAAGATGAACCATGCTGTATTTTGTGAATACTACCATCTCCTCAGAGATACCATTCAGGAAATGCCGAGGCTGAGTGAGGAGACAGCGAAAATATATGAAGGAAAGTTGGCCTTTACTGCCGACTTGCACCAACTTTACCTCCGCCCCTGCGGCATTCAAGAGGAATGGGCCGTAGGCCTTTACAGGATGACCACCGAAGATGTTGAAGAAACTATCAAGTCTTGGTCCGATGAATGGAGAGAGGCTGCCGAAATCGCATCCACGATGCCACCCGCCGCTGCGCAAGAGAAGTATAAGGGCAAGGAAGCCCCCGAGCAAAGAAGTGATGAAGGTTCGACAGAACCAGCAACCAAGAAACAAAAGGTGTCGCATCCCTCTGAGGCCATTCCCTCGGGGATCGACCAGTATTTGAAAGAGCAATTTCGTGAGCTGCGGACCGCGTACGCTCATATCAGAAGTGCTCTAGACCTGTAGTTTGTGGAATTAAAAGGTCTTGCAGGAAGGGTTGCGTAGACCCATGCGCTAGCATCTACTTCGCAGGCACCACAAGTAACCACAAGTACCGAGCGAGTTGAAGTACTTGCAGAAAGGCATACTATCGTGCACATTCCGCCTACAAGCATGACACTTCCGGATCCTCTGGATGCACTACAGGTAAGCGCAGTTGGGCCCGTTGAAATAAATTTGTCTTTAATTCCTATAGAGACTCTACAGCTAGTGCATGAGAAAGTTTCTGTTGAGTTGAGAGCTAGAGATCTCTCTACATTCCAGGCAAACCAATGACTGCAATCACAGGAGATAGAGCTGAAGACAAGCCATAAGAATATCTCCGAGAAGCTCGCACTTTATGAGGCACAAGACACTGGGATAAGAAATGTAATTGATGAAATTGCCCAGGAGCTGCCAACCTGCGAGATTCAACCAGACCTTCCTCTGGTTGAGAAAGTTCAAATTATTGGAGGAAGGGTGAAAACCCTGGAGCACGAAATAATTGCTATGGCTGAAGACCATAGAACACAGATCGTCGAGCTATAAGCTCGTGTTGCAACACATTCTATAGATGATCGGAAGGAACAATTTGAAGCGCTGCGAAGGACTTCCACACAAATCAAGAGCAGAGCAGAAGAAGCCAAGAATCTGATGAACCAAGCTATGGAGGCTTGGATGGAGCTTGAGATGCTCCCTTTAAAAATTGGTCTTTTGGAACAGGTACAAGCCGCAGAACAGTCCCTAATTGTTCTGACTGAAGAAGCTAAGGCCTTAGAAGGCTTAGCAAAAATGAGGAAAATGAGCGAAGTGCGCAGAATCCAACAACAACTGCACAAGCTCAGAAATGAAGATGCAAAACTCACCAACAGCATTCAGCCATTTATGGATGAGTATGCTGACCTCGCTTCCCAAGTCGAGGCAAAGATCAAAGAAATTGCAGAATCTCAACAGGTGATTGATGGCATAACTAAAGAAGAAGCCACTGCAGAGACAGTGCAGACAGCTGTGGAGTGTGTCGATGAAATGGACTCCGCTATTGCGCAGTGGAAGAAAACATTCGCGGAGACCCAAGCAAAAGCAGATGCGCAAGTAAAGCGCCCACACGCTAGTGCGAGTGATTCGAGGGCGAGCCACAAGTAAGTGTTAGGGGTCTGTTGGAGCCTAGGCCGCAGCTAAGGTAAAGCTGCGAATTTTGAGGAAAAAGCACAAGTATTGAAGGGAAAGTGCTAATTTTGAATAAACACCAAATTTTTGGGCAGAAGGAAACGGTGCGTAGTACAGTGCCAGGTGGATGAGCTCAACGCAGATTACGGATCGGAACTAGCGGAGCTCACGCGCACACATCATAGAAGAATGAATGTGGTTGAATAGAAAGCTCAGCTACCATAATAAATGAAGCGACGGAGTAGAGGGATCAGTTACCCTCATTTAAGGTTAAGTACAGAAGTTATGGTTGCTTGGATCAAGGAGGAGCAACGGACCAAATCATTGAAGGCGAAGGACAAGGCGCCCATACCCGCAATCTGCACCGGAAGTCACGGAACCTGCAGGAAGCGGCGACATGACTGCAAGCGGCACCTACAATACACCTAGCCATGTCTGTGGTTAGGGTTTTTGGGGATTACTGTTGGGAAAGGCCCACAGATTTGTAAAGGTGAGACCATCATGGCCACCTATATATATGTGTAATTGTAAAGGTTAGATGTTAGTCAGTTAGCTAGCCTTTAGATGTGGAGACGCAGGTTAGCTGTTTGAGATAAGCTAGCTAGGTAGTAAGTCTTCTACTGTGTTGTTAGAAGACGAGAGTAGAACTGGATAGCTGTGAATCTATATCATTGAGTTGCAGACAGTCTGAGTCGACGTATGAACTATTGTAATCTCTGTAGAGAAGAGAATAGATCGAGAGAAGGGCTCCCAGCTGTGTGCGTGGAGTTTCCCAGAAAGATCTAAGGCTACAGCTATGTGCGCAGCATATTGTGTAACTCTATCATTTTCTGATTAATATAAGATACACTTCCCGTGGACGTGGTTTCCCCGCAGAAGTAAGCTACAGGATTCTTGTTGTTACTATGTTGTATTATGTGATTACATGTTTTAGTTCGCCATCTGTGTATACATGAACATTGCATAATCTATATGAGTTTGCCAAGTAAGTTCTCTAAGCTTTCGGGGTCGTGATAATCGTTAAGTGTCGAAGGAAGCTGTAGAACACCGACGCCGCGGCGATAGAGGAATGTGTTACCGCGCCAGGCGTGCGAGCAGAAAGAATACATAGAGCGTCAACGCAGGGGATAGACGCCTAGTGCGCCGGAGCGGAGATACCGCGCAGCTGGGCTGTCAAGTGGGAGTTTTAGCGCTGTTGCGCTAAGAAGTATGAAGAAGAGTCAGACTTTCTCCTTAAAGGAGTCTTCCAAGAAGTTACAAGATAGAAGGAGAAGATCGCAATCTCCGCGTCGCCTCGGTTAAGGAAGCCTAATTCCTTAGCCCCCCCATAGCCACTTCGGGTGAGACCTCGAGCTGCTGTGCAGCTCATTGCCGAGAGGGCCAGTGCGCCAAGGGGTTTTGTTGCTGCGCTTCATTAAAACCCGGGTCTGTCCAAAAAGCAGCCAACATCTCCCTTCCAGGAAGCCAAATTGTTCCTCAGAAATATGTTTGGACAGAATCCCTTTAAGCCGCCCAGTGATAATCTTTGATACTACCTTGTAAACACAATTGCACAAATAAATGGGTCTGAAGTCGCTTAAAGAAGAGGAATTGTCAGTTTTAGGTATAAGTGCAATAAAAGTGGAGTTCAGGGTAGCTGGGATCCTCCCCGATCTACGAGTGTCTTCCACCATCTGCAACAGATCGTTCCCAATAAGCTCAAAGAGTGCTAGCAAGAATTCCACCGTCCATCCATCCGGTCCCGGGCTTTTATCTTTTTGAAAACCCTTTAAAACACCCTTCATCTCATCTTCCTCAACAACAGCCATCAAGGAGTGGTTGTCCTCCTCATCCATAAAAAGTGGAAAAAACTGGGCCATCCGAACCACATCCAAAATGTTAGCCTGTGCAGGTGCTTTAAAGAGTGATTTGAAATGATCAACCCCAACCCCAGCCATATTATCAAAAGATGTCTGGGTATGCCCCAAGGAGTCTTCCAAGCTCCAAATGGTATTGGTCGCCTTCCTTCCTTTGGCATATGCATGGAAAAATTTTGTGTTCTCATCCCCAGCCAATAGCCATATAGCCCTGCTCTTCAGTCTCCACGTTTCCTCTTTCTCCAAAAGCAGCTTATTTTGCCTATCTTCCAATGAAACCAAAAGAGCTTTCTCCTCCGGTGTGCCCAAACCCCCTGTTCTCGAATCATACATAGACTGCAGTTCCAGTTCGATAGTCTTTAAAACTCTATCATCTCTAATGTTCTTTTCATGGGCCCAAGCCTTCACCGGCCTTTTAACTCTCTTGATATTTTCAGAGAATTGATGAGAGGCCGAGATGCCCACCCTGGGGTTGTAGGGTACCCAAAGGGATCCAATAAGTTCAGGAAAAGTCTCATCATCCAAACAGATTTTATTAAATTTTAGCGGCCCAGCTGGTTTCATAGGACCATCAAGAATCTCCAAGAAAATAGGGAAATGATCCGAAGAGCCCCCCGAGCCAACCCACTGCCTCAGTAAATAGTTCCGATCCACAAAGATGTCAGACACCAGAAAACGATCCAAACGTTTTTCAACTATGTAATCACCGGTTCTATTATTTCTCCAAGTAGGTTTAAGGATAGTCGGCTCAATATCCATCAAATTGTGGGTAACCAACTGGTGAGTAAAAAAATCATCCATAGGATCTGGCCGAGCTCTACAACCCCAAACTTCAGCCGGTCCAAGGGAGAAATTTAGATCCCCTCCCAAAATAAGGTTCCCTACATGTAGCAGAGGATGAGAGAACAGAGATTCCCAGAAAGGGACCCGGTTCGAATATGGCCCATAAATATTAACCACCATGAGAGTATCACCAAAATCCAGGGACGAGCATGTCATCCCCAGATCCGCTTCCATTCTCCAGAGATTTTGGCACTGTATCGAATGGGTGTTCCACCCCATAGCCAGACCACCGGACCTGCCCCTGGCATCCATTGTAGCAAAAGACCGGCCACCAAACCAACTTTCGAGTAATTTTTTAACAGTCTCACCAACACCCATAGTTTCCTGAAGCAGAATGATATCCGGGTGTTCAATAGACACCACTCTACGGAGTGCTGATCTTTTGAGGGGACCAGCCAGACCCCGGCAGTTAAAAGACATAACTTTCATCAACATCCCCTCTTCTGGGCACGCACCGCTCTAAGCGCCCGATCAATAGTCACCTGTTTGCCATCCATGAGGTCCATCTTGGCCTTGTTTTTTGCTTTAGCAAGGTGGGATTTTTTTCCCCGACCCCTGCCATTCCTGCCACCCTTATTTAAGCCTACCCCCAGCCCACCTGGGGAAATTTTTGAAAGGGATCTCAGAAAGTAACCAGAGTCCGATGATGTGGTAGGGGATGGGGATAGAGGATCATCAAGAGGCCCAGGTTCGTCAACAGGGGGAGGGTCAAGCAACATTACCCCAGGGATTGGCTTCATAGCTGAGAAGGATGGGGTGTCAGGATCAAAACCCATAGTATCTACCAACTCCATTGCCGAAGAAATATTCAAATTTTTTAAAGCCTCGATCCAGTCCGGATTATCGAAAGACAAGTTCCTTAAAGCAAAATGAAAGGAAAGGGGTTTAATGGAGTGAGCAATACCCGCAAATGTTAATCCAGGTTCCAAGTTAGCCGTCGGTTGAGTCGCCTCAATAGCAGTATTCCCAGGTAGCAGATCCCCAACAGGAGTCGCGTCCAAACCCATCTCCCTTTGTAAGTCTGCCTCTCCTGCCTCCGCAGCACCAGAGACCTGTAGAGCAGTGCCAGAAGGGCAAGGGTCAACCATATCCCGTGGAGAAACATGTCCCTCAGCCCCGTCCAAAACCGCTATAGGGAGGGTTTCAGCCAATGGGATATCCGGAGGGGGAGTAGCCTCCACCGCAACAGGATCTTTATTCGAACCCTCATACTTCCTCCGGAACGGGAGTTTGCATTCAACAGCCGGATGACCATAGGCATGGCAGCGACGGCATCTGAAGGGGACATTTTCGTAGTCCAATTTCTGTGAATAGACATATGGCTCCCAACTGAGGGTAACATCCGGTACCAACCCGTCTCGAATGTTTAGATTTACCAGAATACGAGCAACCTTCCACTGCCGGGTATGAAGAAAGCTGTAGTCGTCATCCAAATAATGCCCAATCATGTTCCCAATGCCTCTGAAATGTCGCTCCGACCAGTAATGGAGAGGTAATCCAGGGATCCATACCCACAATGGTACAATATCCAACCGTTCCTTACTAGCATCAAACAGCGGATGCCAGGGTTTGATCATGACCGGGCAGTGATCCCAGCTCCAGTTGGAAATTAAAACCCATTTTGTGTGCTCCTCCGCCTGGAAATTGAAAGCAAACCAGTTACGGGTTAATTCCACAACTTCCGGTGCATAGCCCAAAACCCCAGCCCACTTCTCCCCCACCCAATCTTCAATGGTGCGCAGAGAGAAAGATCTTCCCAATGCTTTGCCAACCAAAGTGATACTGGTCATCTTGACCAGTTGATTCCACTCAATATCTTCCCCTAGAGCGTAATTGTATCGAGTCCTGCTAAGTTTCAACCACCTCTTCCTGCCTCGTTTCTCCTTGTGAGTGGTATCCTCCGATGAAGGTCCACCCCATTCGTCAGAACTCGTACCGGAGCCCACACAAGGGCTAGCAAAGCCACGCTGCTCGTGGATTTCCAGTTGCCCCGCCCACCTTTCCTCCCTTTCCTCCGCAGCGTTCAAACCTGGCGGAGGGTCCAACGGAGAAGGAACTCTGCCAGCGTTTCCCCGAAAACCATCATCCACCGCGCTATACCCTTTATTCCTGCCCGTCGAACCCTCCAGGGCCTCAATAACCTGATCCGAGGTCCATAAACGCCCCACTTCCTTCGAAGTATTCGCTGGTATACTGGAGATAGGAGCACATAAACTCCCCGAGCTGGGAGATAATGCCAAGAAATCCGACGGTGAAAACCCCACGGTGGACATGCTCTCTAAAGTAGGTAGTCCTTCCACCTCGCCACCACCAGAGGGGACCCTAATCGTCCACCCGGCACCCACAGATTGTGTCCAGATGGGAAAATCATCAAATGCATCAAAGGAGTAGTCCACCCTGTCGTCATATGAATCCATATTCAGGGAAAACCCCACCTCCACCGTAGCACAGGTAAAACCGTGGCAATCCACCAAGGGTTTACCACCGTTAAACAGGGTTTAAGCAGTAAGAAAACGGAATGAAAAACGGTGTTCAGTTCCCAACCTACACCGCAGCGAGTGCCGACAAACCTGTGACCCCTTAACGGCAGCAGCCCACCCAGCTATCAGCCTGTAGGCTTAAGAGTCCACTATAGCCATGAAAACCTCCATCGCGCTCCAAGAAAACCGATCAGCTCCCTCTCTGGTTTTTATCATCTAGTTATATATTAATATATATAAACATATTATAATAAATATTTATATAATATAATTTTGTATTTATATATATTAAAATATATAACAATAAATTAAAAAACGTATATAATTTTTATTTTTTAACTTGGAAAAAGAGGGAAAGATTTTGAAAACACATTATTATTAAAAAATAAAACTTTTCAACCAAATAAGGGTAAAGCCCCAAAAAAAACCTCCCTATGGGCCACACATATTCACACGTTTTGATTTTTCCGGTTCCGGTGAAGAATTGAAAGAGGCAATGCTAGGTAAGTATTTATCAAACCCTATTGATGTCCTAGCTTCCCAAGAACTGATTCATGCAATGCCGGCTGCAAATGGACCCTGCGGATTATTCAATGTAGGTCAAACCGCAGTTGGTTATTAGGAAGCGAGCCCATTTGATTTCTCATCTCCATTAATAGTCGAAGAATGAGTCGGAGCCAAAGTTGGAGCTAGATCAAATCACTTTGTAGCATGCAAATTAGGGATTCCCGTGTGCTGAGAGGACACTTGTATCTTTGAATCCATGTTCAGCTATAGATGCAGCTGCAATGAAGGCTACGAAAATATTTTCAATATGACAGCAGGCCCTTGCTTCAGATAATGTAAGTTTCCCCTCTAAGTTAGTCTTCAAGGTCAAAAGGTCCCTTGTTTGAATCCCATGTTGATTTTTCCATTTTTTTTTGCAGGCTCTATCGGTGCAGACTGTTCATAGCTTGGGTTTAGTGTGGAAGGAAATGGAAGCCAAGCAAAAACCCCTCAATATCCAACAACATCCCCTCAATCATCCAAAGGTACACATATATGCAACTAAAACAAAAAGGTTTAACTATTTAGTCATTCTAATCGTTTTAGTTGTTCTAATCATTTAGCCATTATAATCCATGAAAGGAAAAATCATGAGGAATTCAAACAACAAACCAAAATGAATGAATTTGGCATTCTTGTATTCATTGATCGAGACATCGGTATTGGGTCCAGTCAGGGTTTTCAGAGAAAGCCAAGCGAATGAGGTTATTCCCCACCATGAAGCATTGACCTATTCCACACCTGTAATATCAATTAACTACTCTAGTTTGGGATTAGTGGTCTGTTTGCTTCTAGAGCTGGTTGTTTGTCGATAATAAGCAAGGACAGGTGTAGAATATGTAGATCCGATTGATGTAGAAGCTGACCTTCCTTGTTGAAGTAGGAAAAGCACACGCACTAGCCTAAATTAGATGTACTAACTTGGTTGGGTCATAATTGAATAACCCGGCGTAAGTTAGGGGATTTCCATCTTTTTCTTCAAGGAGGAGCATGCTCCCAGAAAAGACTTATAAGTCAACTGATATCCACATATTTCTGCCCACCCTTCCGAGGCACTCAACAAAAGACTAAATTCCATAATATATCTGCAACTTGATACAATCTGGATTCTGAATATGGATTCTATTGTTGGTATGGAGGTTTTATGGAAGATATTCCTTACTGATAAGCGTGGAAATCTCATTGACGATACCTTTTTCCTATTCCTCATGGGATAAACAATTCCTGGTTGGGATTAGGTATTTTTTATTTCTTACTGAACTAAATTCGATCTATGTCATCGATGGCATTTGCGGGATTAGATCTTGTTGGTGATTGCGTTTTCGTTGTGATGCAGCAGCTACAGGTCACACAGTTTTTCCTATGTGTCTATTTGGACTACATACATAAGAATACCATACCACTACAGCTACAGCTAGTTATATGGGCACCACTTCAGCTTTTTGGTTTATACAGAATTATAGAATAGGGTGGAATATGTTGGTTTGCTTGGAGAGTACGAAAAATACAAATGAATGCCACTCTACTTTGATGCAAGATTAGGCTAACTATCTGTTTATCCTAATTTTTTCTTCTACTGACACAATAGATCGTGACTCTCCATTTTCGATCTCACGGTGTGAAGATAGCCTGGCATTGTTCACTCTTTATTTGACTCTGTATTGTGGCTTTTCTGACCCTTTCAACAAAACCAAAACGATCCAAGGGTGCTTCCCTCTATTATCTGGTTGTAGGAACAGTTATGGATTGTAGTAATGCCAGGGTTCCATTGAATGAATGTCACACTATTGAAACGATGAGATCGACGTTTCTGCAATGACCTTAAGTCAGTTGAAGGAAATATCTACTACAAGGCGTTGTCAATGCTCTGTCAAACGATCTAATGAACACAGAGATCATTATTCATGGCAGGGTATATCAAAGTTTAATAACTCTAAGTTATGTGCTTCCTCCAAATGTTTCCATGCTATACTCATCACGATATGGGACAAAAGTTGCATTGCGGGGTTCGATCCAAGCGGCATCCAACACCCTCCTATGCGCAAGGATACAAAATATAGCAGTTATAGATTTGTTTTGTTCCTATGTTGTTGTTTCACCACTATTTCCACATGATTCACGAACTCCACTTGACCTTCAATGCGGTGAAATGTTCAGCGAGCACCCAGAACTTATAGATCTAAAGCAAAAACCATCGATTGGATTATCAAGATCCACATATATGCAGAGAACCCATGTATTAGTTCACATTTACATCAAGTTTACAGAAGAGATCAAAATAGAGGGTTGGATCACGACTACTCTCAGAGTAAGCTCTTGCTTGTGCCCGTTTAGACCATTTCCAAATTGATGTTCCTTAGCAAGTAAGGAAGTCGTTGTAACATTTCTATGGCATAAGTTTCTCCAACTGCTGAAGTGGTAAGCCCCTGGATCTAAGTTTAGCAGATATAGTACTTAGCATCTGTCTCTCGGTTTACTCCTATGTGTAGTTCATATAAACTATAGGCCACGTAGTTAATAGATCTTATTGGTCAAAAGGGGCAAGAAGGAACAGCTTTCTCGTTTTTATTTATATAAAAAATCTCCCCAAGAAAATAAGGAAAATATTCTTATAAACCCAGTAAAATTGGCAAGGAAACATTCTGGAGAATGCCGACTAAAAATATGCATTTTATACTCTCTTGGAAGTAGCAATCAGTCATTGAGATAGATTCAACCGCATGTGTGACTAATGGATAGTGAAAAATACTTGGACAATCATTTACATATTAATGGTCTAGTTCCACAAGTGGTTCTCACCACCGATGTGATGTCAGCAGCTGACTCTTAAACCTAAGATATGGCTATCGATGCTCCAATTTGTTAGGTCCATACCTGGGAGAATCCTATTGGTCTTGTCAAAACCTTCCAGAACTTGGCTAGCCATTGGAATTGCCCTTCATTGTATATCTTGGCCGTTGCAATATATTTGTTGCCTAATGCACTTGGTTCATGTTTCCCATGCTGAAGTGGTCTATTGAAAGGTCAAACTGGTGCATTTGTACTTTTTTGACATGGTAGGAATAGGTGCACATGTTATTGAACTGGATCTTGAGTTTTAAATTTTAATGTCCTGCTGAAGATTATTAAATTGTGATGAAAAAATCAATTAGAAATTAAAATATAAATATAACAATGCTCCTAAGTAACAATACTACTAATCTAGAAATTCAAATATATCAATACTCATTTTAATATATTCATCAAAACAAATGGACATCTTAAACCTTGATGAAAAAATTATTTTACTTAAATGTATGTAAATTCCAACTGCCAAACTTATATGAAATCTCAATCTTAAATTCCAACCTCTATGCTACTATTAGCACTTTCGGTTTTGATATATATCTTGGCAAGACAAATATGACTTGTGCTACTCTATTTCCAGCTTGGTAGTATTACTGTTATATTGAAATAGCGTTCATAGTTCTAGTAAAGCTCTTTCAATCCAGAAAAAATGAACATATAAAAAATTGTCAACAAGGTAAATTAATTTTACTAGTTCTATTTCTTAAAATATTTGATGTCAATTTTTGTGGATGAAAACAACTAAATCTTTTGCAATCAGACTTTTTATACAGTGGAAGGCCCTTCCACCATGTTTTCATCCAAATATAGGTTTGTACAAGCATCTCATTAGGTCTGGATGCCATATTTTCTTTCTCACGTGAAAATTTGAAGCTCTACTTAACATTACAGAGGAGAGGATATAGCATGATAGCTCTATTATAATTAAATGGATTATAATATTTATTCTCTTCCTAACAGGTAAATGAATCAGGAATAGACTTTCATTGGATGTGATTTAACATAGTAAAGAGTTAAAGATTCTGCAATGTTTCTGTGAATTTATTATATTGTCTTAGCCTCGGAAAAGCAACTCCTATGGTCTTTGAGAAAAATATTCCTTTGTTGAATTTGATAACATGTACACTTAAATTACCACCTTTTATAGTATAGTATTAAAATCTGAATTCTTAGTGTAGCTTTGTTAATAAGTCATGTTATTTGCTAATGAATGCAAGTTCCATTACTGTAGTAGCAGCATTTTAGAACGTTCAAAGAAATCTTTTTCTGGTCATTTGCAGCCACTACTGTACGTTGGACGGGGGATGCATCAGAGTCTCTCCTCTCTTTTCAAGTAGGTTTCATTATGATATTATTGCCAATTGTATTTGAACTTTAGTAATATTAAGGTTGAGACGAGATTTTAAGATGTGTTTTATATTATGTTTTCATGTTTGTTAGCTTATTTGGTAAATTCCCAGGTACACAATGTTTTGGACTCTACTTCTTAAAAGCAAGCTAGATTTTAACTTCTGCATTGAGGTAATAAGCCATCTTCTATTCTATTTGAGCAGAGTTTACTTTGAACAAGAAGGTTCTATATACAATCTAAGCAGACATAAAATATTCATTGAAAAAATGTGAAAGCAAGATGCAGTAGTTACATTTAAGTGCTGATAGTACAACATATACTATACTAGAGAAAATATATTTAAAACAACTAATTTATTGATACCTAGTTTTCTATTAGATTTTAAGTGTCTATTGATATTCATAGCATATATTCTACCTTTGCCGTAGTTATTTTTATCTACGACGGACTGTGAATCTAGTCTCTATGGAATGGATGTTTATTATTCCCAGTTGGAATTGTCCAATTTATTGAGTACCGAGAATCATGGATACACAACTGGATAAATTATCCGCATTGTCGCCACCTAGTTTGATCGACACTTGGAAAAGAGCCCTGACATTTATTGGAAACCTGGTATTTAAACTTGGCATGTGGTACCGACAGTAGTCTAGCTAAAGATAGCTTATACTCCCCTTACGGGTCTCACATTCAAGTAATATAAATTGAATTCCCATAATATAATATTATATATAATATAATTCAAATAATGATGAAGTAGCACACTATTTGTTGTATCTCTACGTGTAACCTCATCCTAGTGTGATCTCTAATGTCTTCAATGTGTGAGACTCTTTAGCTTCATAGCATATATTCTTCCAGATAAGGCCATTGGTTAAGCCTACAAAGGTGATCATGGAGATGAGTATTAAAAAATTATGAATGGCATGAGATTTTCCTATGGTGATCGGGTGAGAAGGCTACAGGTCCTAAGGGACTCTAAACTATGGATAGACTAGGAAAATGGAAAAAGTCAAATCATAGATTTTCCTTTAGGACTTATTATGGAAAGGATTTTGGTATTAAGGGCACAATTTGAGGAGTTATCCTTGACACATAAATACAAATAATTTAACCACAAATCTTATCAATTATCTCTTTGGTTACAAAGCATATATTTCGTTTTTGAGATATTTTTGACACATTTTTGCTTTGATATCGGGTCCGGGGTCATAGCATGTGGTGTAGTTTTTTCATTTTAGGTTGTCTATGCTAATATGATGAAGCTAGTTTGGTAAGGTTGCAAGGAGGATATGACATATGTAAAGGGTGAGGACAATTGTTTTAAACTGGATATGAATGATAATTTTTGGATGTTTCGTCTAGAATTAAGTGGCATGTAAAAGTGTATTTTGTTTTTCCTTTGGAAATATAAGATATATTGATTTTTTTCTTGGAATTTTTTTTTCAAGTCGACCTGGTCTAAAACTATAAAAAAACTCGTAAGCCAAGTGAATAATCTAGCAATCTATTTTGGGTTTTTCTATTATTCTCTTAATTTCTCTCCATTGTTTTGATTGTTTTAAATTTTTTCATAGTTTTCTTAATGCTCTCTTAACCTTATTATTTAGTTTCAAAGCTTGCAATTCATACCTTCTGTACCTTGGATCCACCTAACTATATTTTTTTCACAAGGTTTGGAGATGACTGAATAAGCTACATATAGTGATTTGTGAAATTTCTTACATTCAATAAGTATGGCAATCTACTTGCACCCATCATTTTGGATCTTAAAGATTGATCATGAAACCCATGATTCCCTCTATTTCCTTAAACCATTCTCTACCAATCTTCACGGGGATCATAACCTTGTAGTGGTTCAAATACAAATCATTGCAGTTTGGTGGTATTGTACTCTTTGAAACCTTTCTCTATGGTTGTACACACTTAGATCACATATAGATTTACAACTCAACATATATATCTCCCCATGCACTTTTTTGTTCAAACCTAACTTCCAAACAAATCCCTTTTCAAATCCAATTTCCAATTACCACACCGAGAGATTGGGAACTCCCTTACAATAAAATTCCTAGACATTAGTTGTACTGAGAAAAAGACATACATTTGCAACACACACAATTATCATCAAGGTCAAAGCAAAAGACATATATTTACAAGAAGGGATTGTAACTATTTTGATGACAAAGCTTTCACATGACCAAATGTGCATGTACCAAATACCAAATAGAGATACATCAGAAAAAGTAACATGGTTCACAGCAATACATTAAGAAAAGGAAATCCTAAGATTAATCAAGATACACTGCATTTTCATTATATTGAAAAATAAAAAGCATACCAGTGAAATAAGAGGACCCTCTTCTTCATCAGTTGTGACATGAGTCATCAATGCAAGGTTTTTTACAAGTCCACATGCTTCTCCTTCAGGAGTATCACATGGGCAAAGAAGAGACCTAAATATTAATTCTATTTAAGGGTGCTAGCTCAATGGTAGAGCACCTGCCTTATATGCAGGAGGTTGGTGGTTCGATTCCATCGTGCCCTATTTATATTCTGAAACTACTAAAAAGAGATAAATGACTAAAAAAATGACCAAAATTTGCATATAAACGACCACCAGTACAACATGAGAGATAAGTGACCAAAATATGCATATAAATGACCACTTTTGAGTTGGCGATCGTTGGTAGCAAATTAACGTTCATTTATCACGTGACAAAAAATGTGGTCATAAATTTGGTCATTAATTGTGACAATTAATGACCGAATATATTACCAAATATACGACCAAATATATGACCATAAGATAAGCTATAAATGACCAAGCTAAATATGACCACATTTTTGGTCGCATGATATATGGCCACCAATTTGCTACCAGTGGTCACCAACTCAAAAGTGGTCATTTATATGCGGATTTTGGTCTTTTTTTGGTCACTTATCTCTCATTTTGTACTAGTGGAAGAAGGAACAATATTCTCTCGGTATGTGTTGGAAGTGGTATTTCTAGTAGCCATCATCATATTTTTACTTTCAACCTTCATTGCCATCGTGAAGGCCTTCTCCAAGGATGGTGGTTCAAAGAGACGCACCTCATGTTGAATGTTATCCTTCAAGGTGCCAATAAAGAGATCCAATAGATTATCTTTTGAAATGTTCTTCACTCTGAGACTTAGCTTCTGAAACTGTTTGATGTGCTCTATAACTAGACCTTTTTTGCTTGATATTTATTAACAGGTTGAAGAAGGTATTGCTATTAATATCCCCATAATGTGCAATCAATTCTTCGATGAATATAGACTAAGATATAATAGAGTCCTTTTTACGGTCACAAAGGCATTGGTACCATACAAATTGATCAGGCTCTAAATATAATGATGCAATAGTTACCTTTTGCAAAGTTTGAACCTGGTGTAGATCAAAGAATTGCTCCATTTGGAATATCCATGTTATTGGATCTGTTATCTCTAGGGTTGTATACTAGATTATTTTCATTTTTACCTAGTTACCATTCCTATTCCATCCTAGTTTTCCTTTATCATTTTTTCATTTTTTCATTTTCCTCATTTTTCTTTGTCCTAGGTTTTTTTTCCTAAGTGATTTTTATTAAATTTCTCAATATTAAAACAAAGACAAGGCTCATGTTTCATATTGATTTTCAAAAAAGGGTTTTATTTCTTGCTTAGATGCCATTCCAAATAATGTTATTATGCTTAAAAACATTGAAGTTATCCATTTTTTATTATTTATGAGCTGGCAGCATATATTAAAATGCCAAATGTAATAATGCTATCAGTAATGAGAAATGCATGATACGAATGGAAAAAGTATTGTATTATGGTTTTGGATGTATCATGATTATTCATTAACGCATATTCATACACTATGTACTGTTTATGAATCGTGGCAGTCATATTTACAGTCCAAGTATCAAGCGGTCACTTCAGAGTTATGCCTACAGCCATCGAAATTATCAAACTTGATGGACAATAATTCTTAGTGTTGAAATTAACCCCGTAATGTTTTTGTTTGACCTGCGTTGTATGAATTTTTAGGGTTAATATGGAGGAGGGTTCACATACCATGTCGAAGAAGAAACCTGGAGGATTAATTTGCAGGATTGAACCGGATAACATACAGTGGATCACCCAATTTCCCAAGTCAGCACAGCTAATGAAGGACACTGAATGGTTTTCGGTTTGTCAGAGGTTGCAGGGTTATAACATTCAGGTAACCCAAGCCTTCATAAATAATTTCAAAGATGGAGTAGTATATTTTAAAAGCTTCAAGGTCATTATTGATGAGGAATCCATTTCAGAAGCCATCGGTGTCCCTGCACAGGGAGAAAAGTGGTTTAAACAGCAAGAGTTTTCAGGTGATTTTGGTGAGTTCCTGTTGCCAGGTTATGAGAAATCAAATTGGAAGAATGGCATACACATTAGCAGTGTTAAACCAAACTGGCAAATTCCTTTGGAAATGATTCAAAATTATATCACCTGTGAAGGGCGATATGATAGGGTTTTGAAATGCCATCTTCGGCTGCTAATGCATCTCAATGGAAGTATGCAGCTAAATTTACCATATTATTTGTTGAAGAGTTTGCAGAGGATGATTTCCTAGGTTCAAAACCATCCTAAACATACAACCCACTCCATTTTTCACCAAGGCTTGATTAAATTGCTGGTCATTTATCATTTGAATAAGATTGGGCAAGATTGGGACAAATTTCTCCTTGAATCAGGGTTTGAATCAAAAAAGCAGAAGCTAGCTAGAGGAAAAGGGAGAAAATTAGATGGTTCATGCAAGCAAATGCAAATGGAGGATTCAAAGAAACTAGCAGGTGACAAGACTAGGGCCGAGCAAACCAAGCAGGTTGTGGATGGAAATAAGATTATTGCTGAAAAGTTTAATATTATGGAAGAATTTGACAGGCTTAGCATCATGGTAAAAAATCCAAGTTTTGATGAAGGTAAAAAGCTTGAAACCCTAAATACGAAAGACTTGGATTTGAAACCAAGAACTGTTGTAGAAATTTATCCCTTCGGATAGGTAGAAACTCTCTTAGGTTAAAGTAGACTTTAACTGACTCTAAACTAAGACAAAAAGATAGCAAATGCTACCTTGAATTCCTAGATATAAACAAACATCTCAAGACTATATTGCTGAAAGAAATGGAAGAGATCTAACTGACCTTCAATTCAATTGCTCGTCCTAATGGTCGCTCCAATATCCAAGTCCTCGTGAATGAACCTGTCAGAATGAAACCAAGATACAAGCATATATGATTCTCTAGCAACTTGAAATGTGAGTTAGGATCTAAATCTATAAAAGATACAAATCATATGATTGAAACAAGATCAACATACATGATTTGGGAAACAAGACAAGTTATGTTTTATTGCCAACTTGAAGTTACTTACAATGGTTGCTTGATGTCCAAGCCAACTCCCAGCTCCAAGTGCTTTCTCCTCTAGCTATCTCCACAAACATTCAAGATCATAGGTTTGATGTCTCCAAGAGTCCTCCCCTTTTCTCATGGAATGCCTCTCTCTTATAGTGTGTAGTAGATTTAACCAACAAGAGAGAAGGATGGATCTTGGGAGTGTTTAGTGGATCAGGCCCACTAATATGATAAAGTGAGTTAGGATCGAATTAGGGATACCAATCCTCAAAAATATCTCTAAAATCAAGATCCCACAAGCCATGGCAAAAAGGCTAAAAAAGGAGTACCGCGCCCCTTCAACTGAGCATAGCGCGGTAGTACCGCGTGGCAGAGAATAAGCATAGCACGGTAGTGGGGACTACCGCTCCCTTAAGGCTGAGCAAGGCGCGGTAGTGTAGGTATATGAAGTCTCAGGTGGATTGATTCTTGACAGGATAGGTTTGTCTTCAAGGATCATTCATCATATTTCTCTTCTGGGTGTTTTAAGCAGTAGGGGAAGTGTCATCAACTATTTTTATGGTGATGATGCAACACTGTGAAATATGGAGGTATAACAGATGCCCCCTAAAGTGTGAGGTCAGAAGGGAGTGATGGCCGTAAGACTTTACAAATACTGTGCAGAGATAGCATCGAGGAGAGCAACAAGGAGCTGAAACAGAAACAAAATGTGAGATATACCACCGAGGCGGGCATCCCCATGCTCGGAAACAATTGACTCAAAGCATGGCTGTCGACCAATACATTGCAGATCCATGGGTACTAAGATGATATAAACTATAGACAAATCATGGCTACTATGAACAAGCGTAGATCCATGAGACAGTAATGACACAGCCACGACCAATACAAAAGTGGATGTATGTGACAATACAAAGGGCATCTCCATCGCATCCTGGATGCAATCAAAATACAAAGGTGTGTCTAGGGTCTTCTACTCAATCGCAAATGATACGAATCTAGCCATGTGATTACAAGGTGTTTGAAGTCAAACATGGTAGAAACCGTTTGATTATCGGTCAATGATGTGAACCGTTAACAAATGCGAGGGAAATCACCAATGATGACAATGATCCCCAAGGTATCTGTAGTACATCTCAACGAAATGCGAATGAATGGGTTGATGTCAAGCATTCAAGAGATCGTTCGATCAGAGGTCAATGATGTAAACCTACTGTCGAACACGAGGAAACCTACCATTGAGGCATGCAGGTACCAAGGTACTAGTGGTTGATTCCTAAGTCCAATTCCCGGATAGTGATTTGGCGTCGACGAGAATAGACTCGTCGAGGGAGGGCCATAATGATTCCCACATCATCGACACGAAATCAGAACGAAAGATAGTATAGGACAATGAAACAATATAACATGTACTGACACAGCAGAGGTATGACACAATGAATGACGCTGAACAATGCAACCCCTTGAACATATAACGGCATGTAACAGGACTTGGCAGCAGGGATTATTGATAGGAGAGGATAGACACCGAACGAGTAGGCTCGTGGCCAGAGAGACGACTCGAGATGATGACCATAACTCAGCGAGAATAGATACCCAACAATAGACAAGGGCCAGACACATGCCATGTTCAAAGGTGACAACTGACAAGCTGCCAACAAAATAAACTCGACTTGTTTCCCATATTCCCCCGACATGATAGACGAGTACCTCTTTGTTGTTTTTCGAGCTTGAAGAGGATAACAGATGCTCGGTAAAGCTCATCTCATAGATGAGTCCAATCTCACATGTTTTACGAACCTGAGAAAGGAGGGGTTCGCCCCAAAGTGGGTCCTTCGATGTCAAATTTTAACGAGTCCAAGGAAGGAAAACTCGGTAGTTTTTCACATTTAGAGAGCCTGAAAAACTTAAAGAATGCTCCAAAGTGTATTTTTTCTTAAATTTAGTCCCTCGATCCCGAAAAAGTGTAAAACAATTCCCGAGAGAACTCTCCCAGCCAAAAATTGCCTGAGATATACCTTTCTTGTAAATAGTCTAGACGGGCCGAAAAAGGAGTAACCTATCACCGAATAGACGACCTTTCAAACACTTTTTCAAGTGTGAAAGAGACAAGATCACTTGGCAATCTTTTCAATTTTAGGGAGTCTGAAAAGAGCTTAACTATGGACTCCAATGGTCTTTTTCGTAATTTTTAATTATTCTGGTCCGA
This sequence comes from Larix kaempferi, assembly GCA_027924585.1. Taxonomy (NCBI): domain Eukaryota; kingdom Viridiplantae; phylum Streptophyta; class Pinopsida; order Pinales; family Pinaceae; genus Larix; species Larix kaempferi. Next base: position 2,861,582 of record BSBM01000264.1, read on the forward strand.
AAAAAGAATAAAATACAACCAGGATAATACTTTCCTCATCGTTTAACGAGCATGAGTAAAGCTGACTAAGCTCGACACCATTTACTTAAGTTTGACAAGCACGACACTGGTGTAAAAGCGCTTGGAATATTTTTCAAGTTTTAATCCAGAGCACGAAAAAGATAAAGTAGGCTCGAAATGAAGGTCAAATAATAAATGAACGCCAGTGTGAACATTTTTAAAGGAGACCCTGTCAACAAATGCTCATGGAACCAGATATTAGTAATGTGAAATGGGTTTTAATTTAACCAGATAAAATAATGAGTAAAAAAATAAGTGAAAAAGTTATATAAGGCATAGGTAAATATGGAAAGTTACTATTTCACTTGTGCATTTGCCCAAAGAGGAAATTTTACCCATTAAGGAGCAAAAACTTCGAGAGTTCATATCTGGAGATCTGAAGCACCGTTTCAATAACCGTCTGCGCCAGGTAAGAGCTTTCAAGCCTCTCTTTCATTTCATAGATAAATAACTTGATTTCAGTAGGGAAAAATAATTTTTTGGGCAGGCCCTAATAGGCAATTTTTTCCTTCCACAGTACCGCACGGTAGCTATATCAGGAAACGTGGTACTGTGTAATAGTACTGCGCTGTAGGGTTAAACAGGGGCGCGGTACTGTGCAGTACCACGCAGTCACGTTGCCTCTAGGCATGGTAGTGGCGGTTTTTAAGATGAAAATTTTGTTTTTTCTTCAATCTTTAGCTGATATTAAGTTATTAAATGGTTAATGAATATTTCCCATGACCTTTTGCAGGAGTTTGCAACTTGTTTGGAGCAAAATGGTTAGTTGGAAAGAAAGAGAGCATGAGGCGGATGATTTGCTAGCCAAAAATGACCAAAGGACTGTGACTGCATTGCGGGAATGCGGTTTATTGAAATTCTTCAAGACCAAAGGTATCTGCAAGCAAGCCAAACTTCTCACCCATATTATTCAAATGTGGGACCCCGACATTCAAGCTTTCCGAGTTGGAGAACACACCCTCGAGATTGAACTCGAGGACATTTATTTCCTCACGGGCCTCTCAAAGAGAGGAGCCCGGGTGAGTTTTACTGGTTTCACTGCCTCGAAGGCGAGCACTAATGCTTTAATCGCTCGTTATTTTCGTCAAGGTTCGGGGAAGAAAAGCGGTAAGGTGGTAATTAAGGATATTGCAGAACTTCCTTTAAAAACCGTGTTGTTCACCATCACACGTGTAGCAGGGAGTACAGGTCCCCATCAGGAATCCCATACACAAATGAATCTTGCAGTGGATTGCATGGCAGGAACAGTATTCAACTGGTGTGAGGCAGTTCTGACTAGCCTCAAAGAGCAAGTGAACAAGTGTAGGCTTGGAGAGGACTCTCAATTTGGGTACGGGAGCATCTTGGTCACCTTCTTCTTGGCGAGGGTGTCGTTGTTTCATCCACAGTTGACCATGCCCCCCCGTCCACCCACCGATCCATGGATGGCTCGATGGAGTGAGTATGCAGGACGACTTGGAGGGCCACAGCGTTTGGCTTTCGGTGAGGATTTCTTCTCGTGGCTCGAGGAACAGATCGTGATGATCGATGACTACCCCTATGCAGGGGTGGACTTCCATGAGGACATAGACTTGGCACTGCCAGAAGATGAGGATTGGGACAATACAGGTATGACCTTCATAAATGTGTTTTTTAATTTTTTGAATATATAATTTTTATTGTTTTTTAGAATGTACAAAAAAGATTTTAATATATATACATGTGCATGTCGCAAATCGTGGACCACAGAGACCTGGAGAGTACTCACCATTACACTGAGGTGGTGTTGATCGCCAAGCCTCTCCGGACGACGAAGAAGACGAGGATGAGGCGGGAGGGGTTCAGGAGATAGAGAGGAACCTACAGGGTTTAACCCACGGTGTCCCCGCTATGAGGATGGACGACATCCCTTTGCATCTCCAGCAGCATACCGTAGGTGTGCCTAGGCATATTGGCCGACTCCTCCGTCGGGTGGCTCGGGCTATAGTGTGTTATCACCAGCAGCGTGAGGAATCTGAGGAGGAACATGATAGATCTCCCAGATCTCCTTAGATGGCAGCTTTTATCTTTTTGCGGCATGTACACGATATGTAGGCTTTGAGAGCCAAATTTTTGTATGGGACTACGTCCCAAATTTTGTCTTTATGTATTTGAAAAAACACTTTTATACATAGTGATATATACATGGACCTACTTTTATGACCTATTTATTTACAATGACTTGTGTGTTCATTTTATGATGTGTTTTTATGTATGGGCAAGATGCCAATCCAAAATGTAATTAGCTAATGAATCAGCTATACAATTGAATTCTCTTGGTATGTGTTGATATGAAATAAAATTAAAAGATCATTCCAAGAGGCGTACCCTTCGAAATAAGCAAAGTAGGATAGGATCGCGAACTGTGTAAACACAATTCAGATGAGAAACCACGAGTTGGGAGTCTAGAAAGACTGATAGGGAGTCAATTCCAAGGGAAGCAACCTCCGTCAAGAGTCTGATGACTGCATGGTACTCTGCGATATTGTTGGTTGCGGGACCCAAACAATTGGCTCCTGAAGATAGCAACTCGCTAGTGGGAGAATAGATTACCCATGCTGCGGAAGCGAGGTTCTAGGTATGTCGGCTCGCACCGTCGGTGAATCCGAAGTAGGCAGACATCTGCGCATAAAAGCACAAGTCAAGGTAAGAATGGATACATGAGGTCCGTGTGTGCACACAAAAAAGATAAGTGAAAACGAGCTAGGTACATTATGTACAAAAAGTATCTCGCACAAGATAACCCTGCGCGTAGAAGCATTTAAGGTATAGCCCATTACGGGGTCGTGCCAATGGTATGCCATCACAATCAACAAGTTCATAGGCTCCTTTCTCTAAGACACGTTTTACAACAAAGGGGCCGTAGCACATAGATTCTAGCTTTCCTTTTCCAAGTTTATCGTGCATTTGATCATATGTGAGTACGAGGTCACCTTCATTGAAAACCCAAGGTTGAACGGATTTGTCATACTGTTCTTTGATACGTTTTTTATGAGCTTCATTGGCTAAAGCAGCGTCTCGGCGAGTTTCATCTAGCTTGGCTAGGTATAAAAGCCGTTCCTCTTCGGAAGTGGTGTGGGGAAGTAGCTCTATGGCTATCTTAAGTGATGGAATTTCACATTCAATCGGTAAAATGGCTTCCAGGCCATACACCAGTTGAAATGGTGTGAACCCGGTAGCACTTTTTACTGAGGTTCGGTATTCCCATAGTGCCAAAAACAGAGCTGAGTGCCAGTTGGACTTATGAGTACCCACAATACATTGAATCATTCATTTCAGAACTTTGTTAATGGCTTCGACTTGGCCATTAACTTGTGGGTAGTATGGGGTTGAGTTTTCATGACGAAAACCCAACTTGGCACTCAATTCCTCAATCATATGGTTCTTGAAGTGGGAGCCATGATCGGTCACAATGGATTGTGGGACACCAAACCTAGCTATAATGTGATTGAAAATGAATTGTGTTGTTGTTTTGCCATCCTCAGCATAAGTAGGCATCGCTTCAGCCCATTTTGTGAAATAATCCACAGCTACTACGACATATCTATGCCCCCCTGCTGAAGTGGGCTTACAGTGCATGAAATCTATGCCCTATTTGGAAAAGGGGCCGACAGCAATAACAAGATGGAGTGGAGCAGGATGCGAGTGTGTCTTACTATGAAAGAATTGACACGGTGGCCATTTCTTAACCGTTTCAATGCAGTCTTTGAAAATCGAGGGCCAGAAATATCCAGTTCGCAGTATCTTCTGGGCCATAGCCATCCCAGAGAGATGAACACCACATGCTCCAGCGTGGCAGTCATTAAGAATGTGTTCTGCTTCATCTAAAGTCAAACAACGTCGAAGAACAGTATCGACACCACACCGATAAAGGGTATCGTTGACTATGAGGTAGTACTTGGCGTGATGTCGGATACGTCGACATTCATCACGAGTGAGGTCGGGGTGAAAACGTTGGGTTTGGAGATATAATAAAATATCCCCGTACCATGGGTCAGACATGCTAATGAGGAACAACGATTCATCAAGAAGAGAATCGATGCGCTTGGGTTGCTCGGTAGCACAAGGCAAGTTACAAATAAACTCAGCAAAGACCAAAGACTTCTTGGACTTGGCTTTGGCAAATTCCAAGTCAAACTCTTGTAGGACGACAATCCAACGAGAATATTTGCCCCCAAGCACTTGACGTGTGACGATATAATACATTGGATTGAAATCCGCTATAACAGTGGTCCGGTGGAGTAGAATGTAATGACGGAACCTCTGGACAACAAAAACTGTTGCCAGAGCCAGTTTTTCAACATGCGAATAACGAGTTTTGGAGTCGAGAAGACTCTTAATAAGATAATATACCACATGTTCTATGTCGTTATGGTCTGCTTGGACTAGCACCATACCGATGGTGGAAATCGAAGCTGCGAGATAAAGAATGTAGTCCCGTGTGTAATTGGGGGGTTGAATCACAGGATCTTTAGTTAAGGCCACCTTTAGATTATCAAAGGAGTGTTGGGCTTTGTCGTCCCAGATGAAGGGAGTGTTCTTCTTGAGAAGTCTCATATAGCCTTTTGTTATCTCGAAAAAATTACAAATGAAACGACGTAGAAATTTTGCGTGCCTTTGCAAACTTTGAAGTTCTGGGATGTTCGTGGGGGAAGGCAGGGCTAAAATAGCTTCTACCTTCGCAAGATCTAAGCGTATCCCGCTTTTGGAGATTATGAATCCCAAAATTTTTCCAGCTTCAACGCAAAAGACGTACTTGTGTGGATTCAAACGGATATTGTAGCGACGGCACCTTTAAAAAATGGCACCTAAGTGATCAGGATGGTATTCCCGGGTCTAAGAATGAGCGGGAAGATCATCAAGATATGGTTCTACATATGTTTGATATCATGAAATGCGTATGACATCGCCCGTTGGAAAGTTGCCCTGGCATTTTTAAGGCCAAAAGGTAACTTTTGATATGCAAAAATTCCCCAAGGGCAGATAAAAGTTGTTTTATGCTGGTCAGCTGGGAGGATATCGATCTGATTATAGCCAGAAAATCCATCCATAAATGAAAAGATGACACTCCCGGTGAAGTTATCGATGATATGGTCGATAAACGGAGTTGGGTAGTTGTCCTTTGGACAAGCTTTGTTCAAGTCGCGGTAATCGACACAGACTCTAATCATTCCCTGTTTCTTAGCTACGGGAACGATATTAGATACCCATTCTGTCAATGGGACAGGATAGATAAAACTAGCATGCAAAAGTTTTTCAACTTCTGCTTTAATAGTGGCTGCTTTACGAGGATGGACGGGTCGGAGTTGCTGCCGAACAGGTCGGGCGCTAGGAAAGGTTGGAATCTCATGGACCGCGATAGACAGGTCTATTCCTGGCATTTCTTCATAACTCCAAGCAAAAACATCGCAGAAGGTTTTAAAGTAGGCAGTGTAGAACTCCATTTCGAGGGGAGTGCATTTCTTTCCAATATGAATGTTTTCCACGACACCAAGCTTCACTGAAATGTCAATGGGAGTGGTTGCCATAAGGTTGGCCAAGTTTCCTTCGAAAAATACTTCATCGAGGGAAGTGGGAAACTTGGTTTGAACCATTCCAAGTGAAGGGATGGATTTTGTATCGGGCTCCATCGTCTGAATGGTGGGGAACGAAGATCGATGATGGAAATCTCCCCATGGTGGCTCATCACCACACATAACCTCCATAATTGATTCGGCAGTGGGAAAAATCAATGTGAGAGGATCGATAAGTGGTGGGGATGAATGAGTCTCAGACAAGAGCTGTGCCACGGTGTGATGGGTAGAACAATCGACCCAATCAGTGGCTGACTGGATTGCTTCGTACACTGCAAGGTTTCCATTCAATGGCATGGAGTTGCCGTAGTTTTCAATCTCAGTGGGACTCGGGATCACCCAAGAATCATTGGAAGGGGTGACATTCGATGATATCATGTTGACTGGTTGAAGGTGGGATCCCAGCTCTGGGAAAACTCCAATAAGGGAAGAATCCTTCATAAGACCAATGCCAACGTCTTGGAACCGGTACCGAGGCTGATCCAATAACGGGACAGTGTTGGTGGAGTTCGGATGAGAATCTAGGATACAGTAATCAAGCTGATCTATGGTGACAATTTTCCCTTCATGAGGAAATTGCACAATCCAGAAGACAGTAGATGCTATGGCGGTCATGGCGTAAAACCAGTTCTGTCCAAGTAGAAGATTGTAATCCAATGGGGCATCTACGACTTCGATGTGTACGGATACTGTTTTTCCCCCCAGTTCAACACCAATTGCAGGAATGAGTCCATAAGGTTGAAAACCATGTTCGTCAAATGCCCTGAGAGTGGTGGGAGACGTAGTGACTTCAGGTGAGCCTAAGGCTCTCCAACAATTCAAAGACATGATTGACGTGGAGGCACCTTCATCTAAAACAGTGCGATGGATGCTATTTCCATGGATTTTTGTATGAACCTGGAAGGCTAACTAGTGGGAAAGCCGAGGTTTGGCATACTCCAAGTTAAACATAATAGTGTTTGAAGTATCTGGGTCTACTGCCCCCAGTGCTGAAAGTAAGGTTCTACGCTGCGTAGGGCAATGTTGAATAACCTCGAGAGTCAACATGGCGCAAGATGCTTGAGCTAAATCCTCAACAATGTTGTAATTCTAGGCAGCTCGCGCATTCGGATTAAAAGTCGCCTTTCGTATGGTGCCCTTGGGTGGGCGTAGCATTGTGTCCATAAGCAGTCTCTCGATATGGAGATGGCCGTTAGCGGGAGGGGTAGGAGACAGATCTTCGACAGGAGACTTTCCTTTGGATGTCTTTGACTGTTTGTTTAAACTTGGGGGGTTCTCATATGTCTTTGAATTAGTGGTTATGTGAATCTCCTCATTACTCGTCATCAGGATTTCGCGATTTGCGGACGTCTCTCCGCGAGTTGGATTGCTTGGGTTGCCCCCTTGCGGGGTTTCTTGGGAAACCATTTGCTGTTGCTGCTAAGGGAAAGGGTCAGTTAACACTGCCGAGCGAGAGGATCCTTTAACGAATTTGTTGACTTCATCATTGTAGGGACAGTCACACGCGCAGTGATCATCTTGACAAATGAGGCAGGGAAACTTAGCCTTCCGACGTGGTTTCGGGTCATTGTGGGTGGGTTGTGGCTTGGGATTCTCCTGCTGGTTCTTCTTGTATTTACCACGATTGTTCTTCTTCTTTCCTCCGGATGGTTGTGACGTAGATTGAACTGCGTTCACTTCAGAGGAGACAGCAGGAGAGGGAGAAGATTTTGAAGCAGCCTCAGGTAGAACGAGGGAAATGGATGTTGGTTGCCTCGTCGAGTTGGTGGTAGGATGGGCCTTGACTGAACTGGCAATACTATCAATGGGGGGTTCAGTGCCAGGTTTCGTTGGATCGGTGGTAACATGGGCGGCATGGGGAAGAAGTTCATGTAAAGTGTCAGATTGGGTATATACCAAATCCATGTACTGGGCTGCCGAGATGGTTTGTTCCTCCATGACCGGCCCGCGCATAGCGATATCCCTAGCTATGGGAGGCAAGAATGACTTTGTGAACCAATCAGCAGGTAGCTGATCTGGAATGGGTGCCTTGATTAGCCTACGGTGTCGACGCCACTCATGGATGTGATCCAAAATGTGCATAGAAGTGGTTTGACGCAACGAGGTTAACAGTTCTATTCCAATCTCATACTGGATGGGGAGCTGGAAATGGGTCAGAAACTGCATAGCCAAGGTGTTAAAATCATGGAAAGAGTGTTGTGGTAGCTCGATGTACCATTTTGCTGCCGTGCCGGTAAGCGTACGCTGGAAGAGCCATATTCGAATGGACTCGTCCATCAATGAGTTGGATGAACAACAAAGATGGAAGGTCATCACGTGGTTCTTGGGGTCTTCCCCAGGCTTAGCATTAAACTTAGGAATGTCCGATGGAAGTTTGGCTGGGATGGGTGGCCAGTGAGGTTCATGCCATATAGGATCATTAATGAGCCTCGACAAATTCGATAAATCTAGCATGGCCAAAAAGGGAAGTTGACGGTTGGTCTGCGGATATGAATAATAACCATACGGTGCAGGGAAACCTGGGGGACCCTGCATAACATATTGCTGCGTGTTATACCCATATGTGTTTCTCGCAGGGTACTGCTGGAAGTTATGGGGGTAGTAGGCCATCTAGTTAACTGGTTGTGTGTTGGAAGTCATTACCTGACTAGGAATCACTGTGGTAACTGGTTGTTGGATGTTCTATTGAGTGGGGATGGTAGGTATGGTACCCTGGGGTTGTTGTATCCCAGGAATGGTTGCTGCTCCTGGTTGGGGAAAGTTTCCCTGGAGTTGTTGTGTCCCAGGAATGTTACCACTACTTTGAGTAAGTGGAGGGTTTCCCATAGGAGGGTTGGGGGGTGGCTGCGACAGTGGTGTCCATGGAATGTTGGTTCCACCTTGATGAAGATGTGGGAATTGAAGGGATGGGTTCCATGGAGTTTTTGCAGCCGAAGGATAGGGGAGGCCAAAATTCAAGGGGGAATTTGAGATTTCCCCCCAGCTTGGTTCCATTTTCCAAACAATGAGTACCCCCTGCTCTGTGGGATTTGAGATCCCCAAGAAGGAAGCGTGCCTGACGAGGGATGTTGAAGATGAGGCCCGGTTGGGAAACCGGTATAAGGTTGTCCACTGCCAGGTGTGTTGTACATACCATACTAAGCAAATGTTGCTGGTTGGGAGGGCTATTGGATGGTGTCGATGGGTTTCCCTCCAGCAAATGGGTTGGATGGCCCTAGAGGAGGAGGTTGTTGACTGGGAGCGGGGTTCCCAACAAAGGGTTGTCCTCTAGTGGGTTGGGTTGATGGCCCGATGGGAGGTGGTTGGTGACTAGGAGCGGGGTTTCCAACAAAGGATTGTCCTCCAGTAGGCTGGGTTGATGGCCCACCGGGAGGTGGTTGGTTGTTGGGACTAGGGGTCGCGGCAGTCGGTTTTCCACCTCCTGAAATGGTATAGATAGTGGCCGAAGGTGAACCTCCGGTCAATATGGATGATCCAGCGGTATGACTTGGTGTTCTTTCGACACTAGCAAGGTAAGATAGTGTCGATTGTCCAACAGCGCCAAAGGTGTCGATTTGTAGAGGGGGTCTTCCAGATGTGATGGGCGGGGACGGAGAAAAAACTGGGTTATCCCTCATAAAATGTGTGCCAAACATGGGTGATGGCAGTAAATGTGGGGAATTTAACCAAGGGGTATCAGGGGTGTCGTCCATAGCGTCTTCAACAATAGGAGGACTATCGAAGACTGGGTCCGAGTTCGTATCCTGCAAAGGGTTTTCGGGGTCCGGCGGGAATAGAGGTATAGTAACATCTAAAGGTCTAGAGCCGTCTGCATAGGAGTGATGAAACTCTGTGCTAGACAGAACGTTGGGAGCTCGATAGTCGGGAGGATGGGTAGCAGGGGGATATCTAGAAGCCGACGAGAGCATTTGTTCTGTATCACGTTTAAACTGTGCCGACGCTAATAGGGAATTAGCTAGACTAACCATACTAGACTGAATGGAGGCCATTATCTCATGTCTCGAAGGGAGGTTGGGCAGAGAAATGGTATGAGGTATGTTGATGGAAGAACTGGTTTCCTGTGGATGAACACTGGACGACGCCATGGTAACAGGCGGAGGTTCTGCCTGGGAAGTGATAAAGCCATAGTCAGGTTCAAAAGGTGTATCAGGAAGTTGGGTTTCTTCAATAACTTCGACGTACCCACCCGGGACTGGAATCAATCCAAATATATCCTGGTCAGATCCTTCGGTGGTGCCAACAGATCCTTCTGTGTCATCGTGGAAAGTCACTGGTGGAATGGAAGTGTTGACATCGGGGAGGAGGATGGCCTCCGGTCTAGTATCTTGGGCTGTACTAGATTCAACCGCTGTAGTGTTGTCCACTGTGGCAGATATATTTGGAATAATAGTGGGTGAAGTGACAGTGAGAGTCTTAGATGTACTAGTGGTTGCAAAAACTGCAGGAGGTTCTGAGACTGTGCTGTGAGTAACAGTTACAAGCGGAACTGAAGATGTAGTGCGTATCGGTGGTGGAATGTTCCCTCGACTAGCACCGCGGCCAGGAGGGGTGGGAATACGTGATGCAGGTGGACTGGAGGTCCGTGGTAGTGGTGGTGGTGGAGGGCTTTTGCCCTGTACTCTTCGTGATCTCCGTGGTGGTTCTGACATAATGGTAGGAATATGGAATCCGGAGGCAATCTCATAACAAAGAACTCAAAAAATCTAATGCAGTCGAGTGTGAAAAAGAGGAGCTAGAAAAATCAAGGCTCACAGGCCAAAAAAGGCACGCTCTAAAATCTATACTGAGACCGGTGTCCCAATAAGCGAGCTGAGAAAAAAAATGGCCAGAATGCCAACAAGCAATCACTAAAAAGAAAAATGACCCTCTACAAAGATGAGATAATAGGAAAACTCCTAACTAAGAGATGGAGACCTCAACAAGTTGTATCCTTTGCAAGGTGATAAAATCCAAGTCGAACAATACAACGTGAGAGACCAATATGAGAAGGATATCCCTCTACTGAAAGGGATCCTGGGTAAAAGAGCCCTAGTAGAAAAGTCACTAAGCTACCTCGTTCATGACACGTTGGAAAAGGTTTTTGGCGCTTCTCCCTTATCACCCTTGCATTACTATGAATACAAGGAAGACAATGATCAATGTTGCCTTAGGGCTAAGTGGAGTGCGGCATTCCACAGAATCCATCCGGTTCTCAATCTCGCGGCGGTTTAACCCCTGAAAGTTAAAAACAGTCAGGAGGCCCCTCCACAAACTGGTCTATGACCGTGTCAATAAATACTAGAGGATTTTAGTTCCCTAGAGGACAACAACTATGTCTCAGATGAAAATGACAAGGGGGAATTATTTTGATGCCTATCCTCGGTGTCCTACCTAACTACCAAATTCTTTTGATTTCCTCAAGTGAGGTTAATGTTGGTTTAGTTAGGGAGATTAATTTTAGTTGTTGTATTACTCAATCGGGTAAATGGACGTGAAACTTGGTGGTGTTGTGACGACCCAAACCATGCAAGTGAGAATGAATCGAAATAAGCCTTGTATTCGATGAAAACTAGCTATGGAAGAGAGAGAGTTCTTCGATCATAAATGCATGAAACTTTCACAAACAATGAAAAACCACTTCAAAATAAAAAATAAAAAATTGTTTTCTTTTCTAAGTAAAGCCAAACTGAAATAAACACTTCTTTCCAATTCACTGATCTGCAATGAGAATGCTTCAAAAAATGAGAATTTATGTGGCAAATTGAATGGTTCACTTCCTAATGCACAATAATACTGCTAGATCATTTCAATCCAAACAACACAAATATTCTGCAATAACTATTTCCAATATAAATTTTAATGATAATAATGGAAAAGATGATCGTTATAAGAACAATGTGATTATGCAAGATACGCAATCCAGTAAAAAAGGACAGTAGTAACAGTTTGGTTGTGATGAGAAGATCAAGCCAATGCAATCAGACTGAAAGGGTGACCCAATGTGCAAATACTACCACTAACTCATAAAATAAACAAGCTCATGGTGAGAAATAAACAAACCACAAAGACTGTGCAATGAACAGGATAGTGGTGAGCAACAAAAAACACCAAACTGAGGCAGAGAAAATAAAAAATGACTCAGGAAACCAAACAGGTAAGAAAAATTGAAAAAATGCAGACACTACCGCATGGCAGAAACAGGCTATAACGCGGTACTAGTACACTACCGCTCTAGTAAGAGTGATGGGTACGCGATACTACTGCGTTGTAGATAGTAGTGGGGGCGCGGTACTGTTGCAAAGGATGGAAAAAATGCAACTTTTGAAAAAGAAATTAAATTTTTCAGGGTTGCTGCAAACCCAGAGGACTCATTGATCACAGAGGGAGGAAAGATGTAGAGAGGAGGGGTGAATAAAGGTCAAAGAGACCAAAATTCAGTACTAGTTTGAAGAGAAAGAAAAATCACAATAAAAAAAATGACTGAAAGTGAGATAAATCAATCAAATGGGGTTCAAACCAGCGGAGTCGCCAGTTTTTGTTGTAGAAATTTCTCCCTACGGATAGGTAGAAACTCTCTTAGGTTAAAGTAGACTTTAACTGACTCTAAACTAAGACAAAAAGATAACAAATGCTACCTTGAATTCCTAGATCTAAACAAACATCTCAAGACTATATTACTAAAAGAAATGGAAGAGATCTAACTGACCTTCGATTCAATTGCTCGTCCTAATGGTCTCTCCAATCTCCAAGTCCTCGTGAATGAACCTGTCAGAATGAAACCAAGATACAAGCATATACGATTCTCTAGCAACTTGAAATGTGAGTTAGGATCTAAATCTATAAAAGATACAAATCATATGATTGAAACAAGATCAACATACATGATTTGGGAAACAAGACAAGTTATGTTTTATTGCCAACTTGAAGTTACTTACAATGGTTGCTTGATGTCCAAGCCAACCTCCAGCTCCAAGTGCTTTCTCCTCTAGCAATCTCCACAAAGATTTAAGATCATAGGTTTGATGTCTCCAAGAGTCCTCCCCTTTGCTCATGGAAGGCCTCTCTCTTATAGTGTGTAGTAGGGTTAACCAACAAGAGAGAAGGATGGATCTTGGGAGTGTTTAATGGATCAGGCCCACTAATCTAAGAAAGTGAGTTAGGATCGAATCAGGGATACCAATCCTCAAAAATCTCTCGAAAATCAAGATCCCACAAGCCATGGCAAAAAGGCTAAAAAATTAGTACCGCGCCCCTTCAACTGAGCATAGCGTGGTAGTACCGCATGGCAGAGAATAAGCATAGCACGGTAGTGGGGACTACCGCTCCCTTAAGGCTAAGCAAGGCGCAGTAGTGTTGGTATATGAAGTCTCAGGTGGATTGATTCTTGACAGGATAGGTTTGTCTTCAAGGATCATTCATCATATTTCTCTTCTGGGTGTTTTAAGCAGTAGGGGAAGTGTCATCAACTATTTTTATGGTGACGATGCGACACTGTGAAATATGGAGGTATAACAAGAACTAGATTAAGAAGCAAGTTAGAAGTAGAGATGCAGCTGATGCAGAACTCTCTGAATGGTAGTGAAATCATTGTTGTCAATGATTATGATAATGAAAATGATATACAGATACCTGATGGACATTTTTTCTGAAAATGAGAACTTTGTAGATCTTCAAGCGGAATATAGGGTATATACCTGAAACATTTTGCATGGATAAACAGGTTCATTCTGAAAATGAAGATGCATCAAATTCGAAAGCTTTACAAATGGATGAGGTTTCAATGGATGTGGAAGACACTGAAATAACTCTAGAATTGGATCAAGTTAAGAAGACTTTGCAGTCTTATAAGGAGCAATGCAATTACCTACAAGAAATAAATGAAAACCTAATGATGGCCAACAAGAGGTTACGAGAATATCTAGGACAGAAGGATGTTGATTACCAGAAGCTATTTCTCATATCTAAAGATATACTAAAGTAAAAGAGGGCTATTCAGAAACAGTGGGAACAAATGAAAATCCAAGTCAAAGATTTGCAGGGTCAAGAGCAGAATAAAGATGCTGAGTACATCAGGTTACGAAAGAGGTCCTAGGTTCTTAATGACTTAACTGTCCTGGAAGAGTCTTCTAGAAGTATTTAGTTGTTGATAAACTAAGATAGTTTAGTTGATGATTCGACAACTAGCAGATGGTTGTTTTTATTTTGTTTATGTTTATATCTCGAGAGTTTAAAGTTGGAAAACTTTACTATTTTTGAAAGGTTCGATCCATGAAAATAGGATCTTGAAACCACTTCAAACTTTAAACAATTTTGTATATATATCATACAGTGATGAAGTAGTAGGGGTTGGAATCTATGACGGAGGTCAGACTTTGAACTGCATTGGCAGGCATGTATATGGTTTTATTTCATGTTGATAAGAAATAGTTGTTTCTTGAAATGATTGTGATCTATGAGCCTTTCTATTTTAATATATAAAGTACATGTTATCATCATTTTGTCTTTGTATGGTCTTAATATTCCATACCATGATTCTTTTGATCAATATGCAACTATTTTGTTTTAATGTTTTGAAAACAGAACCTGGATCATTATATTCACAAAGTCATGCTTCATAGCTACGTATTGTCAATATCCCAAATAGCAAAACACCGATATACTCCCTGCTATTTAAATATTTGAGTATGCTTGACTTCTGTTATATATCCACATACTACCAAGTAGATTCCATAGAGTCATTTTCCAATCAACCTCTTTTTACTACTAAGATTTCCCTAAGCTTGAACCCCAGTAGTCTAGGTTCAACTTTAGTGATAACAGGATCATTGCCATCAAACTTTCTCATGTCAATCTTGGGAAGTTGGGTACCCCTTGGTGACTATCCCTGATGACTTCCATTACCAGAATCATTTCCTCTTGGAATATTCTTATTCATGGAGGGTTTCTCACAATGAGAATTATCTTTATCCTCATGAGTATCCTGGAACACATCATCACCTATAGGGAGAGTATCCCTTGAATTTTGTATGAGATTAGAAATATTTGTCATATTTCCCATCAAATTCTCCTCTAAATTGAGTAAATCAACTGTTCTCACTGAACCTTTCATATTTTCCTCCATTTTATTCAACTTCTCCTCTAAATTATCCAAAACAACTTTTTCCCAAACCCTTTAATCATATCTTCCAATTGGGACACTCGAAAAGAGAGGTCTTCCCTCTCATCATATGTCGAAGATGGATCCTCTGGTAGTTTGGATGGAGTGTGATTCTTTACACTTCATTTTGGTGGCATTTTGAACAATATAAATCAATATCACACCCTAGGTTTCACCACAATTAGATCCTTCTACTCACAATTATTCAAAAGTAAAAATGGCGTACCTTTTCAAACCCTGATTGGAAGATTATTTTCAGGCCGACTTGAAACTGATGCAAATTTGAAATTTCTACTCCTATGGGTCTGAAAATTGATTTTGTTGTATACTAATGTGTCCTCTTTCCAATGCCATGGGTCTGACCTAATTTGGATGTACCAATAAGAAGTTATTGTGAATCTCCCAACACTTCTTATTTTTTGTCTTTCCAAAATAGTGAACTTGTACAGTCTTCTATGTGTCAAATATTTCGTATCTAAGATTGAAAAACCTACCATAGATACTATGGTCCATATTGTTTCATATGCAATAGGTCTCACTCAATTTGTATCTTGCATGCCCCATATATGACCTTTTTTCCCAAAACACATGTTTTAGACTAGTTTTTTTACTAGTCAGAAACCCTAGCTTCTAGAGCAAATATCTTCGAACCTGTAATGTTTCAAGATCTTAAACTTGGACCACAATTAGATCAAAATTTTTTCTAGATGGGTTTTAAGTCTCGCTCTTTGAACCCTTGTAGAAAAAATCTTATAGCTAAAATTCCAAGATGACTCGTTTTGAAGAAACCAGTCCCGAGGAAAGGGATTTGATACCAAATGTTATGCAACAAATTTCCAAAAAGAGCATGAAAATAGCATAAATAAATCAGAAAGAGTACTCCACAAATTTATTGAAGAAAATAGCTGAATAACAAGCCTCTTCAAGGGGAAACCTCCTTATATAATGTACTAAGTACACAAGACAAGATAAGACAAGACGAGATACTCCAAATGAAAAGCTATCCTTCCTACATATAGGAGACTAAGGGGTACAATACCAAATAACTGTCTCAAGCTGGCATAACTAATATAACCATACTAATGACAATTATAACTAATGGACGAAAGTCGACATCAAAACTAATGCAATGAACCAAAATATAGGGGGAGAGGTGGCCATGTTTAGGGCTTAACATAAACCCACCTTCATAAACCCTATATTGAGCTTTGAATAGGAATTATTGCTCCCTTTCCCTTGTTCAGGGAGGGATAAAATCCAACTCCTAGTGTTAGGGGGCAATAATTCCCCACTTTATCACCTTATGACCTTCATTGGGGGAGCAATAATTTTTATCCAATTACTCGTGCATGAATCTAGGAAAGAGATTTGGATAAGATATTGAGTTTATGGGTCTATCCTTCGAGTATCACTCCCTTTTCTATTCCAAGCAATTTCAATCTCCCTTGATCCAATATATCCTCTCTTGATCCAATCCTTTCTCCAAGTAGTTTGGCCTCCCAAATCCTATAAATTAAGCTCACTCTTTGGATTTCAAACATGGAAAGAAAGCTTGAAGATGCCATCCTTATGCTGGCCTAATTCTCAAGGGGTATGAAAGGAGAGCTTGGAGGAGATGCTACTACCAAGTCAAGTATATTATTATATGTACTTATTTATGGATTTCCATTTAATATAAGCTTGGCCTATTTCTCCCATACTTGTGTTAAATGGCATGTATGTTTTACTTTGTTGCATTCAAAGTAAATAGATCTCTTTTGGCTTAGCAATAATTTGTGGAAGGAAGTCTTGTGTTGTATTTATAGGATTCTTCTATGCATTGGATCTTCATGCATCAAGTTAAAAGGTTGGAGGAACGAGGAAAACCATCCGGAAAGAGGTAGGTCGTCTATCATTTATTATGTTCTTCTCTTCTTGTCTTGTTGTATGCATGAAAGTTATATCTATGAGGATTTTAGTGTCCATTTGTTGACCTATGTCTTGGATTAGGGAACCATTTTATATCGAAGAGAATTCTACATGTCCACAGGGAGAATTTTCTACCACGCGTAATATTGGGATCCCCCTAGTGATGGGATCGGTATTGTTCCAAACACATCACTATGTATTAACTCCAACATTTCCTTGGACCTTATGGGTCCATATGGAAATCTTACATGACTCTATTTACCATAAACACAATTTTCATAGAAGCCTATTTGTGAAGAAAAATAAGGGAAACGTGTATGTCCAATCAATCTACCCGTTGTTGATTGGAAATTTGGAAGATATATTGGAAATTTATAGTATTGATTCTGAAATTTTTATCTTTCGTGGAAATTGTGTCGAGTATTGTCCCATAAATTGTCTTTTTATGATTGAATAATATGACCTTTGGCCACATCTTTTCTATGCATAGCATGAATACCCTTCTCACCAATGTGTCTTATTTGTTGATTCCACAACATGGTCAAGTTGACTAGACAAGAAGATATGCCATCGGATTCATGAAAGATTGTATTCATGCATCCATTGGTATATATTCTTCCCAATAGCTTGTATAGTGTTATAGTCTAAACTCCTCTCATCGGTACCATCGCTCCTCACACCATTTTACATGAATCTATGTCAAATACAGACTACACACTTGCATTTCCCATATTACTGATAGATATCAAGTTTCAATCCAAACCAAAAATATGCAACACCCCTGGAAGGGTTCCTATATTTCCATCTTTTAGTATCATTCAAACTTTACCTCATCTGACAATATCGGTCGAATCATCTCATAGAAGAACATCACTACCATTATATTTCTAATATTCACGGAACTAGTCTTTGTGTGGTCTTATATGATACAATGCACTCAAGTCAATCAACCAAGAGTCACAATATGAATGTGTACTTGTTCAATCCAAATACACGTCTCCTTTTTCTTCTTGGGAAGGATTACCTTCAATCGACTATGCTTCCTAAGATCCTTTTCTCTTCTTGACTCCTTTCGACTTGTAGTATGTTTTATAATTCCTAGCTTTACAGAATTGCTAGTATTTTCTCGTTGACTGACTTGGAGATCTAGACCTAGTCTTAGATATGCCCCTTAACTTTGATTTTCTACCAAAGGATTTACCTTTTCCTCTTTTGACCGATCGACCTCTCAACATCAAGGCGTCGTGGGTCAATCCTTCCATGTTCTTCCATCTCATCTCTTCTGACAATATAGTTGCAACCACATCATCGATCTTCAATGTGGTGTTATTGTTTCCAATAGGCACAAACAAGTTATCCCACGAGTCTAGCAAATAACACAACAAATAAATACATTTTTCTTCCTTGATGAATTTAATATCCATGGGAAACAACTGACTAATCATAGTGTGGATCACATTCAAGTGCTTTGTGACCAAGTCACCCTTATTCATTCTCAGAAGGTATCAACCTTTTTCAAAGAAACAACTTGTTAGCCATGGAGTTCGACTGGTACAAGTTCCCCAATTTATCCCATAGTTTATTTGCAATGTCTTCTTCTGAAATATTCATCAATATAGTATCTGCTAAGCAAAGTCAAATTGTACTCCATTCTTTCCTATCAAATTTCTTGCAATCCTCCTTTCGACGTATCGGTCGAAGTTGATCCGAGGTCTGCAACAACCCATTTCTCTCGATCTATAGGAGATCGTCCATTTTAAGCTTCCAAAGCTCAAAATTCTATCCATTAAAAGTTTTAATTTCTATCTTTGAACAACCATCCATTTTCAACTAAGAATCAATGTTCTAGAACTCCCACTGAAACTAGGTATACTCCGGATCCCAAATCCAAGACCAAGCCAAAAAAGCCTCAGCAACAAAGGCATCCCATTGAATCCAAATATAGCTCTGATACTAATTGTTGGGGATATAATTATTGTTTCAATGATTATGGATAATGATTCTTGCAATTAAACTTAATTACACAATGGTACACAAGACATTCACATAGTACACTAAAATTACCCTGGAAACCCTTGACCGAGAAAAAAACCAGCAAACCAGTGAGCTTAAGCACTCAACTATTAGCAATTCTCTTAACCAACAATTACAACAACAATTTTCTATATCACTACAACTCAAGCATGAAATCTTACATTCTCTTCGACCATATCAGTTGAATGAATATTTACGCTCTCCCAATCTCTCTCTTTTCTTTCTTTTCATCACATCTTAATTATATATGCAATACTCTAATTCATGATAAATGAATTAGTTACAATTAACTGCTCCATTGATGGTGATGCATAACTTCCTAACAACTTTCAGTTGATCATTCTATTACACTCAACTTGACTGAGTCAACTTTGGTCGAACTCCAATTTGAGATTCCATTCATCTTGAGTGCCTATTGAATTCATGCTAGCTTTTATGCCCATCGACCTCTAGTCAACTTATTGAGGTCAGCACCTCATCGACAACCAATCAACCTTTCATTGTACTATGTACCAATTGACTATTTCCCAATCAACTCGTCAACCAAACTTCAACCCTTTGTTGACTTTAACTTATGGCGACTGTGTTCAACTTAGTCAACCATCAACTATATCATCAATTTCCATGCAAATAAGATAACACACCGAACATTATCATCATCCTCTTGTTTCCAATGTTTTGAGTCAAGTTGTTTGTTGCATCCTTAGGTAGCTTACCTATATATCTTCACCATAGCTACAATAATGGTTGCGCATTGACTACATAAGGAGGTATCTCATGTAATGTATGTGACCTCATTGACAACAAAGTTGATGAAGAGCCCTTGTATCTAGTATGAGCTAAGATGATTTTGATTTTTTCTTGATGTAAGATTATGGATTCAATGCATCAAAGCTTGAATAAGATTCCCTATTGTTTTCATAATTTCATTTATTGTGTTGTATATGTTGAATTATGATAAATTTTTGTTCATGGTTATTGTAATATTGTGGCCTTGTCGAGAGTTGAATTATAAAAATGTAATCAAAATCCTTGCATTATTGGTAAGGGATGTTGATAATTACATGTAACACTTGACACTCATAAACACTTGATTTTTTTAATGGGTTGTTTGACTTGTAGGAATTGATTCCTTTCCCTTATGATGGCTAATGAAGAACAAGAGGAATGGTCACTAAAGCACAAGGTTGAGATGATGATGTTGTGATGGTCATTGTTCATTGAATGATATTGCTTTAGTTATTTAAATGATATTTTGTTATTATGGCTAGTTGGCGAGCTTGTTTGCAAATGGATAGTAAGTGCCAAACAATGCTCCCAAACACCATAATTCATGACAAAATTGCATAAAAATCTAGATTATGATAAGAGTAGTGAACTCCAAGGCACTAAAAAGTTGTGCTATCACTAGTACAAAATGAGAGATAAGTGACCAAAACAACGACCAAAATCCACATATAAATGACCACTCTTAAGTTGGTGACCACTGGTAGCAAATTAGCGGTCATATATCACCCGACCAAAAATGTGGTCATATTTAGCTTGGTCATTTATAGCTTATATTGTGGTCATATATTTCGTCATTAATTTGGTAATATATTGGTCATTAATTGTCACAATTAATGACCACATTTTTTGTCACGTGATAAATGACCGCTAATTTGCTACTAGCGATCGTCAACTCAAAAGTGGTCATTTACATGCATATTTTGGTCATTTTTTTGGTCACTTATCTCTCATGTTGTAATGGTGGTCGTTTATATGCAAATTTTGGTCATTTTTTTAGTCATTTATCTCTTTTTAGTGGTTTCAGAATATAAATAGGGCACGATGGAATCGAACCACCAACCTCCTTCCTATAAGGCAGGTGCTCTACCATTGAGATAGCACCCTTAAATAGAATTCCTTATGGATTGATATGAGAATAAAATTTCCAACAGTTAACACCATCTTGCCAAAGGTCAGAATACTATAAACAAAAATTGATGAAGGGGATGGCATGACATTAAGAACAGATTCTCCTTGAAAATAGATTTTCCTAAGTTCTACAGGCACCTGAACAACAACAAATTATTTTTTTGCCTTAAATCGTGATGTGTATATCCATGTACTCTTATAATAACTATATGCTTGAGTTTCAATTCACAAAAATATAATAAAATAACAGAAGAGGAAAGCTTCTAGTTAAAATGGCCCTAACCTGATATGATCACCTGCTTTTACCGGTTGCTAATATCGTAAATAGGTGGAGCACAGTACCTACTGGCTACTGCTCCAGAACCTAAGTACCTAAAGGGTTCTCCTCTTTGCAATGTAAGTTATCTCCATATGTTGATACAGAAGTCATTGTTAGCATTGGTTGTTGTATCATTTTCATTGAGAAATAGCATTGGCTGGTGTATCATTGTCAGTGAAAAGCATCAGGTCCAATGCAAAACTTAACTTCAATATCTAGTTATACATCATGTGAGCTAAACTGGTTAGAAAGAGTCAAAGCAAGGGAAGACAGACTTCCCAACGCAAGAATGTCATTGCAGAATAAAACCCTTCAAAATAGCTAGAAACTCAATCTGCAGCATAGGAAATTGGTCAATGGGTCTCGAAGCAAGATACTCCTATTTTCTTTTTTGATGGTGCAACAAAAGGAAACCCACTGTATATCCAATGAATATATCATTATCCAACGATTGTATCCAACGGATAGGTATTAACGGGTTATTTAAAAAATTACACTCCTTTTAAAATATTTACATCTACTCTTCATTTCTTAGTTGGCAAGGTAAAATTAAGATTTTAAATTTTTTTGAAGGGCAATTTTTAGTTAACACTTTTGGGACGGGTCAAAACCATTTGGAAGGACGGGACTGGTTCAAATTCGCTATTGAAACCCAATTCCATCAGGATCTAGAGGAATTCTCTTTGCTTTGTGTAGAATTCAATTCCTCCATTTAACATGAAAGCTGGAGACAACAACCAATAATGTAATTGAGTTGTTGGCAGTCTACCAAAAGACAAAAGACAAAACATCAAAAAAAGTGATCCAACTACCTTTAAAGCTCTAGAGTTTTCTAGCTAAGATTGGTAAACATGAAAAGTCTTACACAAATATGAATCCCAAACCAAAAAGATCAAATATAAAAAATCCAAAGATTCAGAAAGGAATCAAGAAAATTGAAAAACCCATTAGTAAACTCCATGGCATAATAATGTGACCGTGGCTTTAAGAGCAAGATATTACGAATGAGGTGGCTTGATTTCATGGACAACAAGCATCACGAGATAATTGCTCAAGTTTTAATTGGCTAAGCTTGCATTCTTCCAAAATCATTATTTCTTTCTCATCTAGTTCTCAAAGCCACCTTGATATTGACAAAGAGTAGGGAGTCAATCAACCCTATGTAGTTGTTGAATGAACACTCTACTTGTGTATGGTAGAAGTGTGTATGGATTATAACTTTGGTTGCACTTACAGATCATATACAGAACACTAATTAGACAGCCAATCAATCAACCCATTGGCAATTTGGCCCCTATCAACCCATTGTCCCATAGGTGTTCCAGCTACTGTAACAATTATTGTGTCTAATAGAGACTACTGCTGCTGATGAGGGCAGTGATGTCATTTCTAGTACAGTTGAGTTGTTGTTGTTGATATTGCTATTTTTGATGGTCCATCCTTCTATACTCTAAATTTACCTGTGGAATATTGTTAAAACGTAGGACATGATCAGACAATTTTGAACCAGGAAACACATCCCCACCAATTGCAATACCTACAGGAGTGTAAGGTTTCCAAGGTGTGTGAATTATATGGGATGCTAGTAGATACTAGAATCGACGTAGAAAAAAAGGTTTTCAGATAATTAGCTAACAACAACAATAATAAATATCAGTTGCCTTCATATATTCCATCAGTTACACATGCAATAGTATTGTAGAGTTCATTTGACATTCCCCCCTGCAAGCAACTAATATCAGCAATGCCTAAAAAAAAAACAACTCAAAACAATGAAATAAAGGTAAGCCATTCAAAGACAACAAAATAACTCCACAAGGAACAAATCACTTAGATGAATGCCTGTAGATGACCAAAATCAATCAATGCAACTGAAAACTATGCCATGTCAAATGTAGCAAAGTACTGCTTAAGGCAACTCCAACCTAAGAGAGAGCTTAGGATGATTACAGATTTAGAAACAAAGCCAACAGATCCTGGCTTGTACAAATTGCATGTAATAATGTTGTCAATCGTGCCAGCTGTATCACAAATTTTGAATTCTCCTTCCTGAATACCACCTACAATAGCAGGCCCAATTATAACCTGCAGTACATTTTTGAAGAATTCAACATTAACTGAGAAAAGGGTAAATATGCCTCTGTTCTTTAGCAACTTTCAAGTCCATAACACATAAAGAGGAGCTTTCAAAAAAAAAACTATAAGTGGCAATTGTCCCTTATTTTCCCTTGTCCCATCATACACAACCAATTTCTGATAGGTACTTAGCAAGTTAGCACACGGGATAATGAAAAACCATCAGGAAGAAAATGTAAATGAAAATTGTTTTTACCTTATTATTAGCTCGAGCATAAGCAATCAACTGTTTAGTATCTCCTTCTGAGACACCTTCTGCTATTATAGCTACTACTCTGATTATGGGTTGCTTGAGAGCAGTCATGGAGGAAGCAAATGCACTGCACGGACAACATGAATTCTCTTTACATATTAGCAAGCAACAATTATGGAAGAGGATTCAAATGAAGAGTTTTGAGAATATAATTAGCATAAACTATAATATTAGAGTCTAGAAGAACAAGAGATAGCTACTGGAAGGGATGATATTCCTTTCTCGTATCTTCCATATCTTAAGACCAAGATGTTGTAAGAATAAAATCAAACCCACAGTGGAATTTCTTAAAGGTACCTTCTAAACGATGCAAAATTGATGAAGACATCAGTTGTTGGATGAGCTTTGCATGCAACGTCAATACTGTGATTCTTGATAACTATGAATGTTTGCCTAACGCTTTCCAAATGGTGGATACTCTCACATCCAGAAGGTTTAAGCCATTCCCATCCTGTTTTACTTTTTTTACCTTACCATAGCTCAAATCGAATTATTGTTTGCAAAACATGTTTAGAAAAGGTTGAGACATACATGTCGAGAGATGAGTCCATCCCCGTACCCATCTTGTTAGAACCCATAGTTGACATTGAAATAATGTTTCGACAACGATGGCTTATACATACATACTGAAGGAATGTTTAGGGAGGGCATCCATACCCGTATCCTAACAAGAGCACTAGGTTTAATCCAGACAAAACCTTCCACATTTTTGGTTTGATGGATCAACCCCACCCCATGCCTTTTTATGGCTGGCTATTATTTATAACCATTGCAACTTTCCGAACGTGGTCAAAAAGGTTGAGACATACAAAAAAGAAAATCAAATAACACTCACAAATTTTCCTGTGGAACACTCGATATATGTAAACCCCTGAAAGCCAAGAAGCTCAAAACAAAAACATAAAAAAATGGAAGTAAAGCTGCAACTCACCTCCCCTTAACTTGTTTCATGCTTCTTCTCATGCATTCTCTGCTGCACTCCTTGAAGGAATTTTCAAGCCCAATTGATTGAAAATTCAACAATGGTTGGGAGTATACAAGCCAAAGCAATTGATCTTTTTTCCTTTTGTTATACAGAAAATATTTGCAAGCCCCTGTGTAGTAGCATGAGGTGAATGAATGATGCAGTCTAAAGCTACCAAAGTCTCCAGAACACGTAGAAAGTTTAAATGAATCCCAATAAAAAATTATCAAATTATAAACATCCACAAGTTAGTAAACCAGTATCTCAAGAATAAATATTCTATTTAAATGCAATGGTATTATAATTTATACCAACACCCATGAAGAGCCCAAAACATTATCCAACTGATGCACTATGTTAAAAAGAGTCCTGAGTGCCTGTAATTTAAAGGAAAAAAACAATAAACACATAACCTCGTAGATCTATGTATTCGATGTCACTCACTAACAATGGTAATCCTACAAGATTAGCATACAAATTGACAATTCAACTATCACAGAATGTTACTTTAGATACAGTGCCATCTTAGTGCTTCAAAGTACCAATGCAAGACATAGAACATCACAAACATAAAGATAAACTTTTTCATTCTTCATCCATTACACAGATGAATTTAGATGAAAGAAAGGAACTCTACATTCTACGTATTTTATTTTGACATTTCAAGCCACTTGGTTTGCACTCATCATCAGGAGCAAAGTGATATTACCTGCACATTCTTTGGTGTAAGAACAATAGAGTCTTTTTTATCAGCAACATGTTCAGTACGCTTTGATCCAGGAGATGGTAAGGCACCAGCAGTGCTTTTATTATCAACAGGAAGCATTTGTAATATTAGAACCTAAACTATTGCAAAGCATTCCAAGGTACAAGTTGAAGCTATGAATTTTAGGTTAGCTTTTCTGAATAAAAAGTTAGCAGGTGGAACAATCAATTATCCAAAGCTCAAAAAATATATGATCAGTATTTACCTCCTCCTATCTGAATCAGTTTGAGTACATAATGTGAACTTGCAAAGATGTTAGAAATGCATTCAAAGGTTCCATTGCCCGAAGAACTCCACAAGCCTACACAAGTAACTGGAATCTTCAACATTTTATATACACCTCAGCATCATCAACTAACACATTTGCATCCTAGAATTTAATTCTACTTGAGGTTTGCAAACAGATATCAAAGAGCACAAGTATTTGAAAACCTGTGCGAATGCTCAGTAACCTTTCAATATTTCCAATACAATAGCCTCACCCTGTGAACTAAAGAAGATAAAATATGCCAAATAGAATTCATCATTGATCAAGAGTAACTCGCAGTGACATAAGCAGCTTGGAAAAGACTGTTCTAGTCATGACATGCTAATATCTAAACATACCTCGATAAGATCAATGACAGAGCTTCTAGAATAGTTCTCCACACTGAATTGACCATAGCAATGCAAAGAGATGCAATCTCTCCTCCAAATCTAGTTGATGACATATTATTCTCACATCTAGGAGAGTCCAAGTGCAACAATCAATAATTTCCAAATAGTTAAAGGATGGGGAAAATCTTAAACTTAAGTTCAACTTATACATCTAAATAGAAAAGAAGAGAGACACCCTGCACTGAAATTCTATGTCCCACCTCACCGCATTCCACAACTTCATCTGTCAATGTAGCTACAGTAAAAACAACTCCTAGCAATCCTTCAGCTGCTAATGCGATTGCATGAGCCTCACTTGCAACCACTACAGCTGCATTGGTTGCATCATTATCCATGCTCCACTCAACACCTATAATGGCCATCACTTTCACACAATAAGAATTGAGAAGAGACAATAACCCATGACAATTTGTTAGAAATTATGTACTACACAACAGGGTTACTTATCCCAATCACTGAAGCTGCATTTTTGACCCAACAAGGAATACTCATGTAATAGTTTTGACAAAAGCTACATTAAATAACCACAATTGTAACAATTATATCTCTTTAGTGATTAAGTTGTACGATAGCAGAAAATTATGAAGAATATACGTCAGTTCTCAAGATCTAACTCCTTAGTAGGGGAAGGTTTTAGCGTGAAGGGTTGTTACAAGGAGGGCCAGTAAAATTGATGAACTAAAGATCCAACATTGGTATGGAGCTAAATTGCACTGAAACAGATACATGAATGGAGAGGGAAATGGATACGGCAAATTTTCAAAAATGCCAAACACGATACGACAGGGAAACAGTAGTACATACATACAGAGAGAACCCCTAAAATATGACCTAACTTTGCTTATTGCCTAGGGTCCCTCACTCAGAGCTTCTTCCTTCCTCCTTCCCTATCCTACCAATTTTAAGAGATGGCCTTCCTCGCCCTCCTTGCTCTCCTCACCCGATGCGGGTGAGTAATAAATAACCTTTTGTCGAGCAAGAGCTTCGCGCCTTACCCTCTACAGGCAAGCAATAAATTTGCTTCCTTTCAGTGCCAGGAGAATGACTAGTCTTCCTTGCCCGGGGATATACTTATATTTACTTGTATATAATATCTAGTTGGTTGGGAAGGAAACAAAAGAGTATTTCCATCATTCCTGCACCCACCTAGCTTACGCACTTATGCCTCCAAAGAGAAGCACTGAGCAAGTATATGAAAATCATCTTTTATTTATGGTAATTGGAGAAGCCAAATGTTAGCTAAGAATAATTGGGCAAATCAGAACGGCTAAATTACAACTCACACAAGCTAGTTGTATTGGAAAACACCAACACCAACCAACATTAACTTAATCAAATTCTCCATCAACTCTTTCAAACTCAGATTTAATTCAATAAAAAACTAAAACACATAGGATAATTTCAGCCATGACAGGTGCCTAATTTCAGCCACCGCGGGTGCCTAATTTCAGCCACCACATGTGCCTAATTTCATCCTGTCAATTTGTTTTTCATATATATGTTTCCTTGGGGGATTGATTTGATAATCCATAACAAATTCATTAGAATTCAATACCAACTATACCAGATCCCCAATCATCCCTACAATCACAATTTGTTCGCAATTGACAGAAATAAATTCATAATCAACAAAACATATCTATGCAGATCCATACAAGGCAACCAACAATCGGAAATACCAGATCTGGATGCAGAAAGAGCATACCTTGTTGAACAATAGAACAGAAAGCTCTGCACCCACAAAAGACAGACCACACGGAGCTGAGAAGGTAAAAAAATTTGATTGCCATTGCAGAAACCCTTGGACTCCAACCTGAAGATATGAGATTTGAGATTAATATTTCATTACATTTCACTCGTAGAAGGGGAGTTGCCAAAATATCCAGCAATGGTTAGATACATGGAGCTAGTTCCTAGCCTAAAATTTATGTATTCATTTCACATACCCTAGCTGCCATACAATGCTGTGATTGACTTTTCCACTAGCACCTAGGTTATTTTCATATGCAAGTGAGGCAAGGAAGTAGCGGGCGGGACAGACAAAGGACTTGTCTGGGTTGTAAAAAAACTCATCACTTCACCATATCAATCCGATCTTCCGCAATATTTCCAAGATTGAATTCATAACCAAGCGCCCAGTAATGGCCCATGGGATCGTCAAACTACTGTGTGAGGAGAGGGGAGAACATGGCACACACACACACACACACACATATAATCAATTTTATTTTTTTTATTAATTTTTAAAATATAAAATGTGTTATAGAATTAAAATAAAAAATATAGTGAAAATAATTAATTTTTATAGAATTAAATAATTTTTTAAGATGTAATGTGCATATATATATATATATAATCAATTTTTTTATTATTAATTTTTAAAATATAAAATGTGTTATAGAATTAAACTAAAAAATATAGTGTGAAAATAAATAATTTTTTAAGATGTAATGTGCATTGTAGAATGAAAATAATATAAGAAATCTTTTAAAATGCAATATGTATTGTACAATTAGTTTTATATAAAAATAAAATTTATTGTGCATTGCAAAATTAGTTGTTTTTTTTAACAAAAACGTATATTGTATAAAAAAAAAACCGTGGTTTTGAACCAGATCGGCAAAGTACATTGATGGCCAAATTGCCTATGAGCATTTTCAGCTTCGCTTGTCAGAGAGCCTATGGAGACCATTATTGAATGAAAATGTGTTTGGATGTCAAAATGCCTTTCATCTCATTCTGAGAGAGCTTATTACAATTAAATAAAATGAATGGTGCGCTGAGATTGCTGTTAATGTTGCTAAAATGAATGTAACAGACTGAAAATGTAAAGAATTCCAAAGGCATAAGGATTGATGTTGTGCTTCATAAATTGAAGAAAGAGTCATGCTTCTGCATTGTTGGATTAAAAGGAGACACTCTGCATTCCAGAAATTGAAGAAGATCGATTCTTGAATTGAAATTAGCACTGAGGTTTCCGTTGATGATATTAAACAAGACTTTCGTTGATCCTAATGAAATTGTTGAATCTTGAATTGAACGTTGCACTGAGATTGCTGATAATATAACAGTCCGAAAATGTGACGAGTTCTGAATATACAGGTTTCAACATCTGCTTCAAACATTGGAATATGTGAGACATCTGCAATGTTGGTATTGATGGGAACAGTCTGCTTTCCAGCATTTGAAGAGAGACCAAATCACAGAGTGAAACTAGAGAAATTCTGCGATAGTTGAGAACCGATTTGTGCTAAAAATAGATGCTCAAAGGATTCAAATATTACTAAACCTGCCCTGTTGTAGATATGAATAAAGAAATTCATGAAATATGGTAAATATCACAGAGGGTAGTGATCACCTTGATGTATGAAGGAAAAGCCTTCTCATGGAATATAATGTATTTTACTGTATGTACTGGAAATGTGAAGAATCCCTTGATTGAGCTTGCTGGTTGCATTTTCTTCAATGTCAACTTCGTTGTTTAACTGTCTAAGAATGTGAAATGCCTTAAAATGAGTAAAGTTACTTGAGATATGCCTTATTCGTTGGATAATTCGATTAAGATTTAGATTGTTGAGGCTGGACGTGGCATTGAGGGCTCTGATAATAATCATTGAATCTTCGAATACGTGTAGGTTGTCGATCTTCTGATCTTTGGCTATCTGGCATCCTTTCATCAATGCTAGGGCTTTTGCTATGTTGTTTGAGTAGATTCCCAAGCCCCATCTAAATTTCAATCTTATTGCGCCATCCTTTGTCCATAGGACTCCCCCTGCTCCTGCTTCTCCAGGATTATTCTTGGAAGCACTGTCAAAATGTAAGCTGTCAATATCTTGGTTGTTTCTCCAATCTTGGAAATCGATATTAGTTAATCCGAGTTGCCATTGTAGTTGATTTCGCGTTTGTGGTAGTTTGGTTGGATAAGGAGTGGAGATTCCAATCCAATTCTTTTCGTTGTTGCTGAGAGTTGCTTTAGTCATGTACTTAGAGATTTTGAGACACTCAATTAATAATGACTTGGCTTGGCCTGCAATTTGTAAGGGGGTGAAGTGCTTATCTCAAAAGATGGCATAATTTCTTACTGTCCATAATTTCCAGCAGGTATATTTAGGAATGGAGATCCAAATATGATACCAAGGATTCTTATTGGGAAGGGGATGAGGATAAGTAGATTTCTAGTCATTGAAAAGTTGGGTAATGGAAATGAAAGGGGGCATAGTAATATTGAGATCATGGAGTAAAAGATTCCAAACAAGCTTAGTAAAGTGACAATCTAGAAAAAGGTGGGTGAGGGATTCAAGACTACTAAGGCAAAGGGGACACCAAAAAGGTCCAAGGAAACCTCTCTTGATGAGGTTGTCACCGGTAAGAACTTTGCAATGGATTAAATTCCAAGTGAATAAATTAATTTTAGGTAGCCCTAGTGGGTCCCAAGCAAGTTTCCATAAGTCTCTTCTTGCTTCATTATGGGTTTGGAGAGCTTTATAGCCGAGAGCTAGGGAATAGGAGCCCGTAAGACCCCAACCCCGTTCATCTTTGGATGTAAGATGTATGGGGGCGCATCCTTTCAAATTGGTGGTAAGAATGGTAATATCGGCCTCAAGATGTGGGCTGATGGCTATGTTGTTCCATTTTTGCCAATTGCCCCGAGTATCCCATAAGTTGAAATATTTTAAAGTTGTGGTTCCATGTTGATTGAGCCAGACTGCAATATTCTAAAGCTCTTGGGAATTTTGAAGAGCATCATTGTCCATGATCTTGTCCACGAAGATGTTGATATTCCTGCCATTGCCAGGTACCCAGTAAAGACCTTTTGAGAAAAACTCCCAAGCTGCCTTGCATAGAGTCCAAATGCTGGAGTCGCTGGAAATTGGCTTATGGTCGAGACATCTCATATTGATTCCATATAAATATTTCTTTCTGAGAACTTGACTTACTTGATGGCCTTTATTATGCAGAATTTGCCAGAGCAGCTTGCCTCCCATTGCTAAATTTGCATAGTATGGATCGCGAATTTGGAGGCCCCCCGATGATTTTGCCTTCTTAATAGTATCCCAATTCACAAGATGAATCTTGTTTTCATTGTTTTTTCCACCAAACCAAAGGAAGTCTCTTATTAATTTACTCATTTGATCTGCTGCTCCTTTTGGGGCAAGGAGGATAGAAGATTCGTAGATGGGTAAAGCTGATAGGACAAAATTTACCAGAATTAGTTTTCCAGCCTTGCTAAGCCAACGGCCTTCCCATCTTCTGATTCTGCTTCTAAATTTGTTGAGTGTGTCCTCCCAATTTCTAGAATTTGCTTTAACGTAAGTAATTGGAAGGCCTAGATATAAGAATTTGTCCCAGTGAGTGTGAACTTTGATACCAATAATTTTGTTGATCTTGGTTGTGACATGATTTTTTAAGTTCCAGCAGTAGACTGCACTTTTTTGTAGTTTGATTTTTCCACCCAAAGCGTTACAATACAAGTTCAAATTGCGCTTAAATTTGCGGGCTATAATGGAGGATGCTCTGCCAATTAAAAGAGAATCATCAGCGAAAAGGATGTGATTGATTGGATGGGAATCAAAGGTCAATTGGAGTCCAGGGAGGGAGGCAATGGTCATTTCATGGTTCAATTTTCAGCTGAGAGTGTCTGCCAGGATAATGTACGGAAATGAGGAGAGAGGGCAGCCTTATCTAATGCCACGTGTGGCTTGGAAAAATTCCATAGGATGGCCATTAATTAGTGGAGCTATCCAGGGTCCGCTAATGCACGCTGAGATCCAGTTGATAAAGGTTTTATCAAATCCAAAGCGATTCATAATTTTGAGAAGAAAGAATGCTTGACACGGTCGAATACATTGGCCATGTCTAGTTTAATTAACATACCTTTTTCCTTTCGAGATCTGCTTGAATGAATTGCTTCTTGTACGAGGATGACGTTATCAAGAATCTGTCTCCCTTCTAGTAAACCACCTTGATTGTCGGAGATAATTCTATTCAGTAAAGGCTTCATCCGGTTTGCAAGCAATTTAGAGATGATTTTGTAGGAGTAATTGCACAACGATATCGGTCTGAATCTGCTGAAGGAGCTGGGATTGGTTTCCTTTGGGGAAAGGAACAAAAATGTATTGTTCGTGCATCCACTGATTTTTTCTTTTGAATGAAAGTTCTTTATCGTTCTCATTAAGTCTTTTTTTATATGCTTCCAACATGCTTTATAAAAATGCATGGAAAAATCGTCAGGACCTAGTGCTTGTCAGGTTCGAAGGAAAGAATAGTGTTGATACCTCTTGCTCGGTGAATGGAATGAGGATATTGGAATTTTCTTCCATCGTTATACTCTGTGGGATATCCTCCAACAATGCTAGCTCATTGTTACCTTCAGTAATGCTGTCATCAGCGAAAAGATTGGAGAAATGGGAGAAAGATGCATTTTTTATATTCATGCTTCCAGAAACGAGCACGCCATCCTCTGTTTTGATTTTAGCGATATGATTGATAGACTGTCTGATTTTAAATTGCTTATGGAAGAAATTGGTATTTGAATCACCTCCTTTAAGCCACGTGCAGTGCGACTTCAACCTCCAATATTCTTCCTCGGCTCGAAAAGTGTGATATACGCTGGATTGCTGTGAAACTTCATCATGAAGGGAGATAGCATCAATAGGACGAGTTTCCAATGCTAGCTGAAGGTTTTCTAAAGCAGTCACGACATCTTTGCTGGGTGGGGCAGAATTTGAACTGTTGGATTTGGCCCATTTCTTGAGGGCAAGTTTGGTATTTTTTAATTTCTATTCCCAAACATAGCAGGGAGAACCAGAAATAGGAATTTTCCATGCTTGTTCGAGGGTGTCCCAAAAGCTAGCCCGTCCGAGCCATTGAGGGCTGAACCTAAAGGGGATAGGGCCAAGATCCTCAATTTCTGTGAAGTGAAGTTGGATGGGTTTATGATCAGAAGCAAGGTTGGAGAGGATGCTAGATGAAATGATATTGGTATCGGACAACAAAGTGCTATGGACTAGAAATCTATCCAATCTGGCCATGATGTTTTCCTTGCCGAGACGTTTATTTGACCAAGTATATTTCCCTTTATTAGGCTTGATATCGGTGAGATCCCATGCATGAAGAAGAGCTTCAACCTGAGGTTTGAAGTAGTCGTTTCCAGAAAGACCACCTTTCTTTTTAGAACTAGATAGGGTGATATTCATATCGCCAGCTAGTATGATGTTTTGAGGCTCATAAGCCTCCAGAAAACCTTCAAGTAGACTCCAACAGTCATGTTTCCCATAATGTAGATTGGGTACATACAAATTGAAGAGATCGATGTGCTTGATTCTCTTGAGATGAGTGAGCTCAGTATATATCCAGTGTTGAGTAGCAAAGGAATTGTGGAGATGGAACGCATCAGAAGACCATAAGGTTGCCAATCCCCCAGAAGCTCCTCTGGCACTAATTGCGCATCCTGTATTTTTCTTCCATTTTTCTCTTGCTGTATCTAAGACTGTGTTTTCATTGATTTTGGTCTCCTGAAGTAAGAGGAGATTGGGCATGTCGATTTTTTGAAGATCTTTTACTGCCTCGATCTTGTAGGGATTGCCTAATCCTCTACAGTTCCAGGAGACCAACTTCATCATTTGGAGATGTAGATGGAGGAAGTTGTTCCTCCCCCTGGATCTCTATATTTCTTGCCTGTTGTCCTGGTTCTAGTGTTTCTGCTGAAAGCCATGTCTATCGTGGCTTGAGATCCTTGAATTTTTTCACGCTCGGCTTCTTCCTCCCTTAGGTCTTTGGTAGATTTATGTCCTAGCTTTTTGGAGGATTTATCAATGGGTTCATCTGAGGAGGAAGAGGTAGGGGATCTCACTTTAGTAATTTCAGCATAGGAAGGGGCCTCTTTTATCATATCTGATCTGGTAGGGGTGGGGATAATCTAAGATGAGGGATTCTTCGGCATTTCAGTGGCAATAAGAGAAGCTTGAGGATCTCGTTGTTCACGTATTTCTCCTTCTTCTTCAGCCTCAGGAATGTCATGGATCTCGGGTATTTCGAGGGCTTTGAATCTGTTGTTGTTGTTGGAGGTCGTTGGATCGTGATGTTGTTGATCTGCCTTCTGCGCGTTCAGACTTTTTGAGTTGGGTTTCATACTTGATTTGGAGTTTTTTTGGATCGTTGTCCATTGCTCCTTCTTTCGGACTGATTCTTGATCTGCTGGTTTCTTTTTGCATGATCGGGCGAAATGGCCATATTCATGGCAGAACTTGCATTTAAAAGGGATTTGTTCGTAGTCAAGTTCTTGTATGTGTGACCAGTCTGCTACTATGAGATTAATTGCTTCCAGAAGACCGTGTTCCAGATCTACTTCAATGCAGATTCTCGCGCATGAATATTGATCTTTTCGATCAGCTTTGTCAATGTATTTCCCCAATGTGTTTTCGATCGCTTCTAGGGATTCGATATTCCAACAGTGGAGAGGTAAGTGAGGAAGTCTCACCCAAACGGGGATTGCGGAAGGGATTTAGAGGGATGGATCGAAGTTCAGGGTCCATCTGTTCATATATAGCCCTTACGGTCCCATAAGTAAGGTCTGTTCCTGAAAATGAGTTCCCGATCCTGTTTGTACTAAAAAACGAAGGCGACGTAACCCTTACCCAGGAAGAAGGATTTCACATCTTTCGTGATCAAAGGTTTCCAATTTTTTTGAACCAATAATTCTGTGGACTTCGGGGAAGGCCAAAGACCAGTAAACTGGCCGATTAAAGCGCGTTTAGATATGTTAAGGGTTGTCTTATAGGGCAGATCCACCGGCAATGCAACGGTCGGAATTTCGTCAAGTTTCTTCACAAATTTTTGTTGAGCAGAGGATAGGGGCTTTTTTCCTGTAGAGACTAAAAGCTTCATAAAACTAATCAGATCGAGGGGGATGTCAGCTCCCGAAGCCATGAGGGACAAAGGGAAAAGTCTGAGGGCAGCCAAGGAGAAAGCTTCCAAGGTCGAGGGGGTCAAAACGAGTGGAGGAAAGGAGGGTCCAGGAGAGGGACCCGAGGCTAGGAGGGTCGAGAAAGCCCGAGAGCGAGCATCACAGAAGTCTGCATGAGGGAGCACGTAGCCCTAGGGCGCAGTCATTGATGCATGCACGCGCATTCCTCCTGGATAGCTAATCCGTGCTTGTCAAGTCCTCTGGCATTACCTTTTTCTGCAGTTGTGTGCATTGCAAAATTAGTTATAAAAGTTAAAAGTAAAATGCTATCTATATTTCTCCTTTAATATATATTTGGGTCAAAACCCTTTCATGGAATGAAGTTTATTCATCATCCTAGATGTTTTTGGGGATAATGATATCACCTAAAAAGGATTTGGAAATAAATGACAATCCTAAGGTCTCCTATAACATTTAAATGAAGATTTCATAATATGGTTTTAGAGGTGAAGTTGAAGTGTATATGTGGCTTCAAAGAAAAATCAAACTAGGATTTAGGTGTCCGAGGCACATAATAAAAAAGATAAGTTAAATATAGTCCTTCAACACTTAGAAGGGTGAACACATACATGGCAGGTAAGGTGGATCACCACACATCCCAAAGGAACTTTTAGTAAGTTCATACTTGCAATATCCCAAAGAGTTGACCAACATTTCACAACACCCCCTATAAGCCCCAATGTCACAAATGCTCTTATCCTTGGTCTAAAATACCCAAATGTCACAAATGCTCTTAGCCTTGGTCTAAAATCCATGTATGTACCCTCACAAAACTTTATATCGATGGCTTCAAAGAAATGATCCCTCAGAAGACATGTATTTAAAAATAATCCAAGTTGTATACTATTAATGTTACAATTTACTAAATTTGTTGGTCGCCTGGTCACTTATCTCTCATTTTGTACTAGTGTATGTAGTTTGGATTGCTAATTTCTTAACAAAACTTACATGTTTTCACATTCTGCATGTTGATTTATTTTTTTCCTAATGTTTAGGATAAGTTTATATATAAATATTGATGTGTTCTTTTCTAATATCCAACAAAATGTATTGATGTAAATCAAATTCTCAAAGTTGATTATGGATAATGTTGCTTTGAATTTAAAAAATAGGAGCCAACAACTACTACAAATATGTGTGAGTCTGTTACAACATTGGATGAACCAACATCAAGCATTTGATAATACGAGAAACAAGTACTACCAAAGTAGTTCATTTTATGTTTTAATATTCCATCAATACTTTAATGATCATATATCATATGCATTACACATTAATGAATAGGCACATATGCATAACTACTTTGTATGAAAAGGTAGTCCATGTTGTTGAGGTTGAGTTTGAGAGTGATGATCCAAATGTAGTGTTGCATGATAACCCAATCAGAGATGGATTTTATAAAATAAAATTTCTCCAATGTACTGTTCCCATTGTGCCATTTCATACTCCAAGCGAGAACGAGCAAACAATTAAGGATACAAATGAGAGGTTCACCAAATGGTATATTAATAAAAACATATGGGTGTGAACCAATTTGTATATACGAGTTCATATGTTTATAAAAGATTGTATTGAAGCATTAATTTTTTTTAAAAGTGCCTAACTACTATGCATTTATATTTATCCATGCACATGCCAATCACATAACTCTAGATCCCCATGATGTTCATCCACAAAAGACTCTTCTTGTCATTCATGTTTTTCCAAGGAAAATGGCATGGAAACCCAAGGGATTCTTCCCCACATTTGTGAATGGAAACCCTAGTAAAACTGCTAGAGTATACTAGAATGCCTCACCTAGGGAGAATCAAACCAAGACTAGCTAAATGCCTGGCAACATTAGCAACAACTAGTTGAGTTAATCCCTTGGGACTTATTCTTGTCTATGATCATGATCGTGGGCATAAAACCCTTTAGATTATCTTGTACTACTAATTTCTTTAATGGTGACTTTGAGATGTTATTGAGAATGCATCAATGAGACTTTTAGATTTTCTGCATTGATCTTATACTTGATCAACTACTTGTATACTATGCATGACACTTTGTATTTTTGTGGGATACACATTGTTTTGTTTATATTCCACCTAATGTTTATTTTTTTCATTTGTAATAATGATTTTTTTCTATCTTTGCAAGTAACTAATAATTTTATTTTCTAATGAAATATGTTCATCCATTACCTATACAATAAGGACTCAATCTCAAGACCAAGACCCAAATTGAAAACCAAGACCTATGCTCATGATCAAGACCCAAGTTTAGGACTGAGATAGATCTTAAAGCTATAACTTAGGCCTAGGAAAGGGTTATGAGACTGAGATCATGATTAGGTCCTTACCTGCTTAAGTAAATCTCAAGACGAGGAACTAAGCTCAAGATCAAGACCTAGATTATGATTAAGACTTAGATCTTACTTCAACTCAAGATGGAGAACTATTTTTTTTTAAATAAAATTTTCATCCTATACATCATTAATAACATTTGTATAATAAATTTGACGAACAATTCATTTTTTTTTAAACATATTTGTAAAAAGTATTTCAATTGATTTTTGAAAGAAAGAAAAAATGATGCCATGAACAATTTTGACCAAAATTTCCATGGCACTTTTGACCATTATTTCAATGGTTATTTCGTCCAATTTTGACCAAAATTTCCATGGCACTTTTGACCATTATTTCAATGGTTATTTCGTCCTAAAGCATTTCAACCATATTATCAACCTATATTGAAAATTTTGTTGTAAAGCGAGTAAAAAAATGACAGACCTAACATTCGAAAAACTTTTTTGTAGGAGATTTAGACCTTTATTTGAGGCATAAAAATAGTACTTTTTTACCAATTTTGGTTGAAAATAAAACTTAATATGGTTGTAGTGCAAAGGGGTTGAAACCTCTTCATTGTATGTTTGTGATTGTTGGAAAACTTGTTGCAAGATATCGAACATGATCCTTGCGTCTTCCATCATTGGTATGAAACTATTGTTCTTGTTGTGTAAGCGTTTCCATGAAAAGCGGGTTCTACAATTGTTGATATGCTAAGAGTTGAGTAATAATAAGAGCTTAAGAGATGATAGAGTCTTTGAAGAATTATGTGGAGCCACAATGTGTGTATAGATGAATATTTTATGTCTCTTTAAGTCAAAAATAGTAATCCATTAGCTATATGAGCATAATGGACAAATTACCAATATATCAATAGTTAACAATGAAATGGGCCAAAAAAAGACTAGTGATTAGCAATAATGAGTAAAAGTACAATGTTACAAGGAAATTGTAGAAAACATTGCCAAAAATCGGAAAAAAAATATTAGGATATTCAGTGATAATGATTTACTTGTGCATTGATGACCTTAAATTAGGGGAGGAGGGCCTTGATGCACTTGCAAATGACTTGAACACTTTGGAGTTGATAGCTTAAGTATTTTGAAATTGTAGCGCATTAAAGAGACCCTAATTTGTAGGTGTCAATACCAATTGATATATGCATAATACCATTGGTGGAAAAAGATATTCACGCACAAGAAACATGAGAGAGAGAGAGAGTATGCAAGTACGTGAGAAGAATGTCAATATTGTACACATATATTATCCACGAAGTAACGTATATTCGGAAATTGGAATGTCCATGCCAAGTGACATGCAAAATATTTTAATCACTTGTCTTTGTTTTCCCAAACAAAGTTCATCTAAAGCAAGGAAACCTTGATGAGAAGAAAGCTAGAAGGGATTTATGAGTTGCAAATAGAAATATAGTAAATTGCCACTTGGCACATACTACTTCACATCAATTGGCCACTTCAAAGTATAAGCCACCAACCGAGTGTCAAGTTAGACCACTATGTACTTCTTGGCCAATATCAATTTTTCCCACGTGTTAATCACTTGATCATTCAAGTTTTTGCACTTGCTTTCTCTGAGCTAAGTTGTTAGATTGTGTCTTCTAGCAATAGTTTTAATGGGGAAATAGTGGGATCCTGAGCATTTAACATAAGGTGCTCCTCAAAATATCAGGTTCGTTGGATTCATTGACTTAATAAAAGTTGAACGAATTGGCCATCAATAATTTGACAATTGGTGATTTGAGAGACTCTCGAGGGTTGTTATCCATAATTCTTTAAAATTCTCATAAAATTGAGTGTCTAGTAACAAATAATTCCATAAACTTGAATTCTTTTCTAAATGACTTTGAGGACATAGACACTTTTTAAAATAACTTGTTCTTGTTCCAATAATGGGAAAGATATTTTATAGTCATCAAAGCTATTCCAACCAAAATATTACAAGATACACATATACCACATTATTATGCCTATAATTATTATTCAAGCACCATAAAACAATGTTGTGTACTATTGTACTTATTCATATACAAAGATGGTTTTTACTTTAATATTAAACATGTTCATGACATTCTTATTATTCATATACAAGGATGCTTTTTACTTTAATATTAAACATGTTCATGACATTCTTATTAGTCATTGCCCAACTAGGTACTATAGCTTTTGGTACGATGTCATGTTGATTTGACTTCATATTACTTAATCACTTTTCAAAAATATATATTAAACTAAATATTTAGAAAATAAATTGTTGAATATTTTATATTCTACAATTTATTTTATATTTTTTTATGGAGTAGTCTAAATGTTATACTATTTAAACTTCTTTTTGCCTATCATCACCAGAGTTTGGCTATACAATCTTTGGTTATATTGTAATTTTCCAATTTTTAAAATGTATTTTTGAATGCATAAATGGATTCAACTCCCTCGGATACCTCTATAGCGCTTGGATTGTGCAATCTCAATAATTGATATATGCAATTCCAACAATTTTTCTAAAAGTTTAATTGGATTTTAGACAAAAATGATAAAAAAATATAACTAGAAAAGGTTCAAATCATAGCGTGTTTAGACTAGCACTTTTTTTATTGGTCAAGCCACTATGTTGGGACTTAATTTCCCTTGGTGTACGTAATTTTATTTCAAGTATTTGTCCAACTTGAAAATACATAATTCTAAAAGCTAATCAATCGTCAAGTTTTATCCCATTTTAAATTTCTTTTAAATTCATATTCGTCGTTCTGCCAATAGAAATAAGCATATTACATATAGCATACTTTTGCATTCAAGTTTGATAGAATATGTGGCATGGAGAGGCCGTTATAGTTGAGGCTGGCATGGTTGTGGCGGTGGTCACTATGTGTAGATCTTAAGACACCCAAGCCAAAAATTCTAGCAGCTATGAGCAAAATCCATTCTCTTGGAGTTTTGAATCTCTTTCACTATCATTTGAGGGGTAAAATTACCACTACCCTTGCAACACATTTAAACGCATCTCCATTTTCCTTCACTCCTTGTCCTACGACATGCCTCTTGATGCCACATGACAACATCGACATCATTATTATCATCATCAACAACATTGAAAGTAGGTGATCCTAGTAATTGTCATAGTTATGACATGCTTAATGGTTGTTCTTCTTGGTGCCATAGCTTGCCTTGTGATTTTTCTTGTCAAAATGGAGGGCAAGATATAATAGTTGAGAGAAACAAGCGATGAACAAGAGAAGGAATTGGTCATGTTTTACAAGCCAATATCTTACACAAACAATTTGGAAGCCATAAGGCATTTTGACAAAGAACATGTATTGAGCATTACAAGGTATGGAATCATGGTAAAGGCATGTTTGTAAGATGGAACAATGCTTCAACGAGGACATTAATAGATGGATCAATCAAAGAGACTATTTCCAAATGAGAAGCAGAGGCTCTTGGAAGAGAAAAGCACATAAATATGACATTCTTCATAGGATATTACATGAATTAGGATGTGAGGTTGCTTGTACACAGTTACATAAGCATAAGCATAAGAAAGAGAAAAAGCATAAGCAAAGGTATAGGCAATAGTAGTAATGTAAGCATCCAGGCCATATGCATTGGGTGCAGCAGCCAAGGCAAAGCAAAACTAGAAGAAAAGGTATGTAGAGTAATATACGATCTTAGATTTATTATTACAAACCTGGTTTGGAAGTAGAATTCAAACTTACTATCATTAAAAAATTGACTTGGAAACTTGCTTGGTTGTTGCTTCTTCACTGGCTTTAACAACTCTTCTCCTCTACTTGGTTTAATAATTTCCAAGCCAAAATTTTATCTATGTGTTGGCCTTGAGCTTGAACTATCCCATCTTTCTCCCATGCGGCTAGAAAAGTATTAGCATTGAAATGAAAGAGTCTTTGGTAATACTACAACCCATCCAAAGACATGCATAAGGCATATATATCATTGTCAATAAGGAAGTCGATAGTCTCGAAGTGAGCATAGGTAAGCGATAACCACCACCAAGCAAGTTGTCACCTAGACTCTACATAACTACCACTACCAAGGATAACACTAGGTGACTAATGTGAATATTATGCACAACAAGAGAATAAACCATAGTGAATCTAGATCTTAGCGAGGAATTGCACCTACAACCATTACTTATGAAACCACACAATAAACAACTCGAACTGATATTAACTTTGGAATAGTTTCTCAATGAGTGTTTATCTAACTTACTTGGAACAAGAACCACCTTGTCAACATTCATTCCAATTTGATAACCAATTTCCATTTGTTGATGCATGTTGATTAAAGCACACTTCCTTTGCAACCTATCACACGATCTCTAACAAGTTTTTGACTGCCAGTTGGTAGTTCATCTCAGCATAACATTATTAGGGGTAGCTCCCTTTTTAAAATTGAGAATGAATAAGCATAGCCTTTATTCAATACATAGAAACAATTTGGCTAGCATCAACTCATTGGACAATTCACCAATAATTAGTTGATGTTGCCGTGACTCAATCTCAGGACGGAGTCCATACTCCCTGTCACGTCCCCATTTTGACCCTTATAATATTTTGGGCTATAATGTAAATATTGTATGCATATTATGTATGATTCATAGCGTGGAGCTCAAGGCCAAGGCCCCGCTAGTGAACGCTCGACCTTGAAGAGGCAAGTATTGGATATTATGCTACCCATGTGCTAGTGAACCATGGGAATTGTAAATATGCATTTTAATATAAATGCCCACAACTAGCTATGCAATGCAACAAGAGATGGGGGCATGATGTTTACAAGGAAACTGGGAGGGAAATATTCAAACTCTTGAACCAATCAAGTCAAGCCAAGTGTCAATGAGAGAACCCATAAAATCTCAACTACCCATGTTGACTTTTGTACCCAATCATTCATTTCTCCTAAGAGTTGGTTGAGGTAGTTAATGCCTTGGGGAATGGAGAGGTATGGCTGTCCAAATTCGGGTATGGGCAAGCCACCCTTCATGGAAAATCGTGTTTGACTTCTTGGGCAAGAAAAGAGCCATGAATTGCTCCCCAAGCTATTATTCACCCATCAGTTTTTCTCTCTCACGAGTTTGGAGCTACCTGGGTGTTTTCCTCCATGGTTTTGCTGTGTTTTCCTTCATTCTCCTAGCTGGGAAGGGCGTTTTTGTGTTGTATAACAGTGGGGAAGAAAGGGAAATCGATTTGGGGACCATAGAGGTTGTTTTGGCTCACTGATTGCTTGTATATCTGTGGGAGAAATCGTTTTCTTCCCTATGGTCAATTTTCCCTTTCACAAATCCGTTTTTGGTGTGCCCACGTTTTGGGGAAAACCCATGTCCATCTAGTTTCTAAGTCCCATTGCTGAAAATGTGTTCCAAAGCCCATATTTGAGTTTTGTGTGTAAGTGAATGCTGGGGTTGGGATGGGTATCCATTGCTTTGGTTGAGTTGAGCTTGAGAGTCTCATTTTCCTTGTAGATATCATGCCCAGCTCAGGGGTGGTCTCTGAGTGTTGAAAGAATATAAGATGGGCAGAGACCTATGGTTGGGTGGAAAGTTGCAGCGACATAGCTAGTTGTTTGGAACAACATTACATCAAGACGAGTATTTTATTGTGTTTTGCTTCTGCAATGTTTAATTTGATTGTTATTTTGATATGCAGGATGAGTATGAAAAGTGTGTGGATGATGTTTTATTCCGTTGTGCATATTCAATTGATTTGCATCTGTACACATATGCATTTTATTGTAATGCCATATCCTTTCTTCATGATGAATTTGGCTAAGTTGTTCTAAAAGCCCATATTTTAGTGCCATGTTCCCTTCTTGGCATTGAATAGATGGGGGGGGGAATGTGACACTCCCATATCCATAGCATGAGTAGTTAAAGCAAGTGAATGATTCAAAATTCAAGTTGAGCAAACAAATTTCTCGAGATCGAATTTGTGTTCTTCTTTCTTCTGACACCTGCTTCAAAGACTTTTAAGAAAAGTGACTAAGAAGTCGCCTGGTAAGAAGCTACTCCCAAGTTTCATTTAGTCTTTGAGATTTGAAT
The DNA here is from genome assembly GCA_027924585.1 of Larix kaempferi. Lineage (NCBI taxonomy): Eukaryota > Viridiplantae > Streptophyta > Pinopsida > Pinales > Pinaceae > Larix > Larix kaempferi. The sequence goes on from BSBM01000264.1 coordinate 2,904,684, forward strand.
CAAGTTAGTCTTTGAGACTCGAATCAAGGACAACGCTTCATCAAGGCACCCACACGAAGACATGAGGATTGCTTATTCGATCATTGTCACAAACACAAGGACTAGCTACATAGTAACTTACCCTTGCTTTTTTATATATTAATGTCCATAATTCTACAAAATAAATAAAGAAGAAAAAATGCAAGCACATTAAATGAAATTGTACATGACTTTTTGACTGCATCGAACTAACCTTAGATCAGTGTTTTGGGAGAAGGCATATATAACTTTGATTCATCAACATGAAAAACAAGTTGGGGTTGAGGGAAAGAGCCAGTGGTGGGGTTTGATGGTTGTCTCGATGAAGGTCTAGGATGGAATCCCTGCTGGAGGGGTGGGAGTGAACATACCTCATCCTTAAAGGCCTCGTACGACCGCGATGGTGACCGTACTCCCATTGATTAAGCCCTGTCCAACATTAAGCCTGGCACCGGGCCGTGAGTTTGGTATCCAGGTGGCGCAACCAACAATGCTAACTGTGCGGTCTAGAGAGGTTTTGAGTGTTTAAAAAAAAGATATATATTTTTTTTTCTTTGAAAAAAAAATGAAATTGTACATGAACACAAAGGAACCATAGTAAGGGTTCCGTTTACTGCATGGGTTATTCGCGCGCGGTAGGGTTTGTATGTGTAACCGAATATGTAAAAACCCTATCTAGGGTTACAAAGGCGTGGAAGCTTCTGGGTGGGTTGTCCTTTATTTAAGGAAGCATAGCTTAACGAGTGCCGGGAGAGAAGAGGGTGGTTTCACACTTTTATTTGTACTAAAGAGATATCGCGATGATTCATGGTGGAGTTGCTGGCGATTGTTTTATTTCTCAGCCTCGAGCTCTGTGTATGATCTTTTTGCCTTCGCGAAGTCGGTAGATCCTCTGTTTTTTCTTTTATAAATTCATGACATCTGCTAGCTAGATTGTTTCGTTTTCCCCTCTGTTTTGGTTCCCTATATACCTTCGGCTTGCCGTGTTTTAAGGCAAATAATCAATTGCTTATTTTTATATGCCGCTTTAGCCTTTTGTGAAATGTCTCTCTTGAATCCCAATGCAAGGATGAAGACCTTAATATTTATGTCTGGACTTATGAGATACGTCTATGAACAAATTCATTTCTTCTGAGCATTTGGATTTGGTTTTAGGTGGCGTTATTACCAATGCTTTGCATTATCTTTAGTTCTGCGACTTGATGCAGTCATCCACACCTTGTATTTTGTAAATTTTCCTTTTCGGTAAAAGCCATTGCATTGAGTTGTTTAATCGTAGGAGTAATTTCGATATCTGAATGGTCTTTGTGATGAGTAAAGCAGACGGGCGGACAGAACTGTACCGTGTTGATTGTCTCATAACCCCAGATAGGGTTTCTGAAAGACCGTCGATATCATCTATGGCAAGGCGTGAATTTGTTATTGTAGTTATAGGTTTGAAATTCTTTTAATTAAGTATAGTTATTTTTTAACCCTTATTATCCCATGATAGATCTGGGGTAAGTTGGCAAGATGTTCTTTTTTTGAATTTCTTATTACCCAATAATAGAGCTGGGGTAAGTTGGTTCTATGTTAGTATAACTACTCGAGACATTATGTCAAAAAGCAATTGTTAGATTTTCTTTGCACATTTATTGGTCAAAGTCCTACTCTATTTTGGACAAAGTTGGATCCAAGTTGGTGTATTATTGGGTCATTTTCTTGTCATGAAGAGGTACAGCAATGAGTAATTTCCGATGCACCAACTAGTTTAAAATGTATTAAATGAGTTGTCTTTGATTTTATTGTTAAATTGATGGTGAAAATGGTTCTATCTCTTATTTATGTCAAAACTTTTATTGTAGCCACTGTAAAGTAATGTTAAACAATATTTTTCCTGAAAAATAATTCCTTTGTCTACGTTGTATTGAGTCTACATATAACTTATAAGATTTGTAAATTGAAAATTTGATTTGGGTTTGAAAAAATTACAGGCAAATATTTAATAAAACCATAAGATATATTATTCGTTCTTGTTATTTTTTATCAGCATTATCAAATTAATTATATTTTATGTTTGCAAGCAAGTATTTGAAGCTACTCAAATATATCGTTAATTAATAAAAATGCCAAGGGAAATAGTAAAACACAAATGCTTGGAAATGACAATGAGAATCTTGGGGTTGAGTAAACTTTAGTAACTTTATTCAAACCAATCCATCAGGCAGTATGTCTTCATCAACCGGTAGTTGTGGGCAGCTCAGTAAGTCGGTGAGGCATATTGGGTCGTGGAGGAAAATATCCTTGCCCTTGATGTACCTTATCTCTAAAAGAGACATGTTTCGCTTCCCTTCAAGGCGGGGGGCACTTGCTAAATCTCTTCTCTTATGGTTTGAAACCAGCTGGGTTGCCCTCCCTGATGGTTGTACTTTGCTGGGAGTTACAGGATTCAAGGTTCCAAGTTTTGAAGCCCTTAGTTTAGTTTTCCTGGTATGTGTTTTGGTGGTCGGTTTCCCTTTGTTGTTATTTAGGGAATAGCTGACGTTGCTTTATTTTTAATCTGGAATTGGTTATGGTTTCATATCTTCCATATGTGCCGAGTACAAATCTGAGCTAATTGTCCATTTCTCCTTGAGAGTTTAGGAAGCTGGGAGATGAAATAGCTGAAATAGCTTTGTTTAAATCTGTGTGTGATGTGTTGTAGATTCTGTTTCTGTAAATACAGGTTTAATAACTTCTATGTGCTTGAGTTGATTCTTGAGGCAAAGAAGCTACACGGTGTTTAACACATCTTCAGCTACTAGTCAGCTAGGAATATTCCACATTATTGGGCCACCGTGAGGATTTCCATCTTCCATAATTTTTGGAAAGATTTCTCATCTTATACTCCCTTCATTTGAAAGGGTCTTTTTATCCCGTACCAACAACCCTGGGTTGTTTTAGAAGGATTCATATTGCTGATTCTTCTCTGAAACCGCTCTCTCCCATTGAGATGGTCTCTGACTTTGACCTACACCTTCCTGCTTCCTTGCATATCTGATTACCTCGGAGACTTCAATTTCTATTAAGGTATGGGTTTGCACTCTCTCCATTCTCAAGTTAATGCAATAGCATCAGCCAAGTTTTTAGTACATGCCAAACTATAGGTCCCTTTCTAACTCTTAAATTTTCAGGTTCTCTCCCGGTTTTTCACCATAATTTCCATACATGTTTGTTGATTTTCCAATGTTCCTTGAGAGGCAAGTAAGCTACAAGAAGTTTAGCACATCTTCACCCACTAGTTAGCCTTGGATTCCTTGTATTTTCTGTTTCTTGATTATGAATCCTATTTTACTTTGGTTACATAAGGCAAGGGACCCTTCCTTGGACTTATCATCTTCAACCATTTTGAAGATATTAAAAGTATTTTTAAGAATATGGGATGTTTATCATTGGTATTCTATTAATGCCTTGTTAAAGAAGCCTTTTGTTTCATAACATTCATGCCATATACTTTAGGGAAGTCTTCATTGCAAAGATCATTTTTTATGGCAAGCTTGATTGCTAAGACCTTCTCATGACCAAAGAAATATTTTAATTCAGCTATTTGTCATCAGCTTGGTGAAAATATATGACTATGGATTTAGCAATTCTAGTTTGGTAGGTTTCAAAGAAACAAGTCTTGTGGCAACAATTGCCAATGTCATAAATGTAGAAAAGGACTTTATAAGCCCCAAGGCTACAAATGACACGATGTGGATAAGTCCTTTCACAAGGATTAGAAGTTCTTCAAGCTTGTAGGAAGAATCCTATAAGCAACAACATATGCTTCATATATAAGAAAGAAAGCCATTGGGCATACAAATGTCCCAATAAACATAAATCTAAAACACATTAAGTTGGTTGAACTTTTTAGTGTAAGATCCATTTATGTTATATTGTGATTTTTTATTTTAATTCTGACCTTGCAAACCTCAAAGTTCTCAATTTCTCCTCCTAGTCCTCCTCTTGTATAGACTTTGTATTGGCTTTTAGGATGGCTCTCCATTAGATTGCTTCTCCTAGTCCTCTTTTATGGACTCATACGATGGATCTCCATTATTTACTAGTCCATCCCTCATGCAAAAGAAAGGAAATCAACTAACAACATGCATCCCATATTCTTAAAGCATAAGATATATTAAAGAATGTAAGTGATTTTATTGCGTCGAGAGGTGCTCTACAGGTGCTTTATAGTCCAATATGGGGGAGATCTTGTGAGTCGAGTGTTTGTTGAGTTTGTCGAGTAACAAATTAATACAAAGTGAACAAAAAAAAAAATGCATATTATGTTGGCCATAAACAAAAAAGAAAAATACAAAGTAAATAGTAAATATGAGACTTAAACTAAAGACTTTAGAGCTTAGGATTAGGTGGTAAATATTAAGACCATAGAATAAAACAAACTAAAAAGTAAATATGAGACTTAAACTAGAGACTCTACCTTTTACTTTTAATACAAAGTAAAAAGTAAACAAAAAATGATAAAACAAAGTAAAAAATAATAAATATTATGTTGGTTATAAACAAAAAAAAATAATACAAAGTAAAAAGTAAATATGAGACTTAAACTAGAGACTTTAGAGCTTAGGATTATGTGGCTCGGGTATTCGCGATAGGAGATTTGCAATTCAATACCTTGGGATAGTTGAAAATGATAGGTGGGCTTCATAGTTACCTCGAGGGATTGGCCTTTGCCTACTTGTGTGTTCCACTCCATGCTTTAGGTGGTAGAAGGGATATTTCATGATGGGAGAAAGAACTAGGCTTAGAATGCTTTGGTTTCTCTAAATAAATATCAACAACAAACTCTGTAATAGGAGTGGTTAAATTGTTGACCTCAATAGATTTATTTTTAGGAGAAATATAGTACATATATCCAAGTCTCAGTTGGTAGAAAGGGTATTTCACAACAACCTATAAAGAACTAGGTCGATGATGCTTTGCTCTCTCTAAATAAAAGAACAAAAGAACTGGCCGAGGGTGATTTGCTCTCTCTAAATAAAAGAAAAAACTTTACAATAGGCGAGTGGTTAAATAGTTTATTTTCAAGTTGAAAAAAACTTGATATTCAAAAATGAATCAAAGTTACATTGGAACATCTTCCTTCCTGCAAGAGCCATAAATACAATCCAACAATAATACAAAAACAACCAATAATTATCAAGATGCCAAGTAAAGCCCCAAAGCAGATAGGTGTAAAACCACTACTAATGCCAAATACCAAAAAAGTGACACCCAGATAGGAACGGGACAGCAAAGTACTGAAACTCATAACCGAAGCTCAAAACAACACTTTAAAACATATCTTAAGTTCCTGTTTTTGAAAGAACACCCTTTGGGAATTCTTCAAAGTAAAAAACTCCATCCATTCATGCTACTGCTTCCTTGGACAAACAGATCGCCTTCATGCTACTGCTTCCTTGGACAAACATATCGCCTTCATGTTAAATTCGCGGTATATGTGAATGAAGGCTACATAAGCAAAATAAGCCTTTAAATCCAAAATGCGCTCCATCCATTGCTTGAGAAGTAGTACGTTTAAAGAAGCTTTACCTGCAATCCAATCAAATGACCACCTTCAGATCACCAGCCACTTGTAATCTTTGTATACCTTTTAATTTGGCAAACATCAGAAGACCCCAAAGAGCCAACAACTCTGCTTGCGTATTAGTACACATACCCACACATCTTCAGGTAAAACACATGACCTGAATTTACATATAACACCATACCAACACCGCACCAACCCTCTTTCTGAGCACTATCGAAGTAGCCAATGGAGCATGAATAGTCAAAATAGGAGGTATAAGAACACATTGATTGTCTTTTCCTTCTTACTGTAAAACTCCTTAAATAGTGCTAAGGCTGTGGAGCCTCTTGTGAATAATTGAGCCTCTTGTTCTGGAAAATGGACCTGTTTCTATTCTTCCAGACTTCCCAAGAAACAAAGAGAGGGAGTTTAGAAAAAGTCGATCTATGGAGGAATCAATGTTCCATGCTCTGCTGAAAGTTCGACTTATTCCATATTACCTTAAAATTCAAGAGTTTCTGACACAAATCCTGGATCCCGGTAAAGAAAGAGTAGGTTACAAAAAGATGTGACACTGATTCTGTAGATTGTAAACATAATGAGCATACACCAGGGTCGACAAGGCCACGTTTCAGGAGGTTATCCCATGTTAGGATCTTATTCTCCAAACAAATCCAGATAAAACAACCTATCTTCAGTAGAAGCTTCCAACGCCATAACTTTAGAAACCACCGTTTAGGAAGCTTTTGAACCTGTTCAGAAACTACAAAGTCATATGCCTTCTTATTAGTAATAGTACCATTAGAGTCAGATTTTCCAAACTAAACAGTCAGGGTAGTTGGATAATCTAATCCCTATGGACTTCAACTTAAGAACATATCACTGCCATTCGACAGCCATACTACTAGATAGACCCAAATCAATCGCTTGCAACCAGTTATGGGAATACCAATCATTAGTCTCATTAGAGCAAACTTGAGCAAGAACTTCGATATTTTTGGCATGAATAGCCGAAATCAAGTTTGGAGAAAGCCTGTAATCATCATGCAAACCAAGGATAGGGATCAATGTCTATATAAGCCTAGATTCCACGATCGATATTCCAGCTAAGATTTTTCTTTAGAATGGACAATTTTTTACACAATCCTTTCCATATAACAGAAGAATTTGAGCAAATGGATGGAGTATCTCTAATCCAAAGATATGGTAGTGTTGACTTCAAATATTTCTTTTTTATAACGTCACTCAAGCTTTCACTAAAGAGAGCTCGCCACATAGATTTAGCACCCAATGCTTCTTCAAACCAAAAGATATTTTTCAACCCCCATCCACTTTAACACTTCGGGAGGGCTAGATTAGTCTAGGCTGCTAAATGAAACTTCAACGGAGTTAGATTTCCAGCCCAAAGAAATTAAAACATTCTCTTCCTAATTCCTTTCAGCACCGATCGAGGAAACCAAGGACAATGACATCCAATAAACCGGAATGCTTTGTAGAATAGAGTTGATTAGGACGAATCTGCCTCCCAAAGATAAGAAACGATATGCCTCCCAAAGATAAGAAACGATATGCCCAAACATTGATTCTCTTCTTGATACACCTTATCAGCCACCTCCAATCTTCAATATTGTAATTATTTGGTTTCAGGACAAAACCCAAGTACTTCATACCATCCTGCAACTTTTGCCAGTTATAAGGAAATAAGGATTCAATTTGATGACATAGAACCAAGTCCCACTCCAAGCCTTCATTAAAGAAGAAGGTAGATTTTCAGGAATAACCTTAATACCAGATGCCATACAGAAAATATTCATAATCACCGAAAGGTTATGCCAATCTTGTAAAGAACCTCTACCAAAAATAAGCATATCATCAATTAACAATAAGTGGGAAATGGACAAAGTAGGAGAAATCTTAATGCCTGGAAACATTTCTCCCTCTTAGCTGAGTTCAACATAAGGCTTAAACCCTCAATCACCATAAGAAAAAGTAAAGGTGATAAGGGGCATCCTTGCCGCAACCCCCTACCCCCTTGAAAAAAGCGGTTGGATGGCCATTAACTAGAACTGCATAATTAGCACTTGATACACATCCCATAATCCAGCTAGTAGCTTCCATCGGTAACCCATACTGCAGAAGGACAAAGCGAAGAAATGTCTAGTCCACTCGTTCGTAAGCCTTCATGAGGTCCATCTTCAGCACTATGGCTTTCTATTTCTTCTGCTTAATGGAATGTATGCACTGCTGCGCCACACCAATGGCATCCAGGATTTGCCGATTCGAGAGAAACTCGAATTGCTCCTTTGATAAACTAGTATCTAAACATGGCTTAATCCTGTTAGATATAATCTTTGAGATCACCTTCTAGATCAAATTACACAGAGATATAGGTTTGTAGTCATTGAAGCAAGAAGACTTATCCTTTTTAGGGATAAGGGTAATGAAAGTGGAATTAAGCTTGTCTGGAATAAAACCCTTCCTTCTCCACTCTTCCACTGCACTGAGAAGTTCCTTCTTGATCAAACAGATAGTCTCATCGACTTCTTGAGAAAAAATACGAGGATACTTACTAACGACCGCGAGCTGTTCTTGCATATTCCCCACATTATCTTGACAATAAACACTCTTAAAAAATCCACAGCACCAGCTTCCAGAGACATTTGATCCTATAAAAGCCTTCCCCCCGAATCGTTAAGATCCCAAATGAAACCATTCCTTTGCATATAAGCAAAATTCTGATTTTTTTTTTGTATTCCTATCACCACTCTGGCTGTAGAGTGCTCGACTTTTCAAATGCCGGGCTTCTTCCTCTTGAAGGAGAATTTCCAGTTTTTTCAGTGCCAAAACAATCCTTGGAGCTTTCTTGTCAGCATCGAACATTCCTTCCAAGTCATCATCCCAGTATCAACCTGAGAAAACTCTGCCCACTTGTGCCGGAGTAAAGAGCATAAACTTTGATCATCAAGCCATTTATGATTGAACTTAAAAGGATAACTAACATTCGAGCTATCCAAATTGACTTCCAGGAACACTGGCTTATGATCAAAGATATCGGCTGAGACAGACCAACTACGAAATTTTCCAAAACAATGACTCAAATCCTCCGCGATAAAAAACGATCCAACCTCTTCGCACAACCATTATCTCCAAGTTTGCCATTACTCCAAGTAGGAGCCATCACAGCAGGGACAATATCAATCAATTTGGCCTTGTCGAATGCCTCCTGAAAGAAGGCTGATAAAGGATCCTCCTTGCTACTAGAGCCCCACACCTCCGCTGGAGAAAGAGTAAGGTTCAAGTCGCTTGCAATAATAAGAGAAGGGTCCTTTAAAACACCCTTATGAAAGATTCCCTCCCATAACTCTTTTTTATGATTACAAGTGCTGTATATATTCACAATCCGTACCAATTTGTCCATGTCCTTAAGTTTGCCTTCCAACATAATGCTCACGTCCACCATAAAGGAAGAGAATTGAGCTTTCAGAGGGTTCCAGGTTGACAACAAACCCCGAGTCCCGTCCACAACAATGCCATGAAGGGAAGAGCTTAAGAAAGATCTCACAAGCTTGAGGAAAGGGAACCATAGTTTCTTGAAGGACAATGTCTGGATTAGTCGACAGAATCAAACGTTTCAAGGCAGTTCGTTTGGGAACATTGCCAAACCCTCTGACATTTAGGGTAAGTATAAGCATTAAGGAACAAAGGAACGAGGAACACTTGCTCTAAGGGCCTCGAGATAAGAAGGAGGAGGGGTAGAACAGGAGAGAACCTTCCCCATCGAAGTAATATCAGAGAGTTTAGGATTTACAAAAGAAAAGGGAGACTCGTCTTCTACCAAAGAAACCGAGTTAATAGCCTTTTGTCCCCTCTTCTTGCATGTAGTTACGTTCTGCGAATGTATAGAAGAGATTGGAAGGACTTCCCCACCACCCGGTAACCCAGAGAAAACAAGCATTTGCACCAATTCCGAGGTTCCTCCTAAAGGACGAGGGAGTCCAAAGGAAGCCTGACTGTAAGGAGGAGAGATAAACGATCCATCTCGACCCTCCGACTCATAAGCCAAAACTCTGGGAAAAGATGAAGGAGGTTCAGGAAAAAAGGAAGAATGTTTCGCAGGCTTAAAAGGAACAACTGCATTCACCACATCCCGTCCCTCTGACTCCATAGGCAACGCGGAAGAATCCAAAACCCTAGGAAATGGGAGAGGGGGTTCAATAGAAAACACATAAGTCTCAGTATAAATTGAAGGAGCAATTTCTTCCAAAAAACCCTCAGGAATCCCATCAGTGGCATTAGGAGGAGTAGCATCACCAGCCCCATCAAACAATAAATTAAGTATATCATCTCTAGACATAAATTTAAGTAAGACATAGAGAGTACTCTTCAACTTACCTAAACAGTTCGCCACCGAAGAGTGGTATAGAGGAATCGTACGAGCTAAAAAGGAATATGAGTCTTTAGAACTCCCAGACTCATCTGAAGAATCAGGACCCTCAGAATGCAAATCCACACCCAGACAAGAGGCACAAACATGTCCAATTTTATGACATCGAAAACATCTAAACGACACCCGCCAATAGTCCAGGCATTGGGTAAAAACCCCATTATTCCAGTAAACCTCTACCTCATCCGGCAAACCCTGAGAAACCTCCATTTCCACCAGAACGCGTGGAGCCCTTTGATCCACCGCTAGCAGGGTAGACTCTTCCACTAGAGTAAAACGCCCAAATGGAGTTGGCAATTGTCATGAAACCTCCAAAGGACCAACATTGTAAGGGAAAACCTGACAAAATTACCCACAGGTGCCGCTTAACCAACTTTTTCGCCCAGGGATTAAACCTCGAATGCCACCTGAAGAAGACCAGAGTGCCTTCGTCGATAACCCAAAATCTACATTCAATCTTCTGCAAACTCTCCTCAGTGAGGAAATGGAAGCTATACCACCCATTCATCAGCTGGGTAACCCTCATAATGTAGTTGATAATAGGTTTCTAGAACTTCCCCATCCACTCCAAAATATCAGACCGTGAGAGCTGTATAAACTCAAACCTCCCTAGTAGGGTCTGCTTGGTCTAAACCAATAACCATCTCGAAAGTTACATATCTTCCTAATACGCAAGAAGGCTTAACCTTCTTTACTTTTTCGAGTTTAATCTTCCTTCGCCTATGCGCCTTGTCTCCAGTGAATAACCTTCGTTGATGGCTGCCATAAGAAACCACATCATTTTCCACTAAACCAGGAGAAATAACACAAGTTCGTGGTGAGTCAAAAGCACCCACAAACACTACCGACGGACCAACGAACTCACAAATTTTTAGATCCTTCCTAGCCCGACCAACATATTCCACAAAGCATTAGGGTTAGGCCAAATATTGTCCTTTGGGTAGTGGAAAAGACCCCGCGACCTTCCAAAGCGACATATGTACCCTCCACCCCAACAAATGTAGCCTCAATCCCCTATCCGAACAAGGAAACATGTTGGGCTGACATCACTACTAACCAAACCGTTCGAACTCCAGAGAAAACCACACATAACCAAAAGGCAGCATAATATCGACTAGAAAAGACCAAAAACAACAGGTTTGAAACCGCCAAACCACCCCCCAAACAACAAAAAATCAGCAAACCTCAAAATAGTAAAAAATTGACTGCAAAGTTTCCACTTTTTTTGACTTGGTTGGTACTAACTAATCCGAGAGATTAGTGGACTCCAAATTTAGCAAGAGGACACTAGAGAGGTGGAAAATGTCCGAAGTGCCATCCAAAAACCATCAAACCTGCAACAAAGAATAAACCGTCGAACTCCATTCTCCGAAATTAGGGGTTTTAGTTAAATAGTTGACCTCAATAGCTTTATTTATAGGAGAAATAATGAATGTATATTTAGATCTAACTTAAATGTGAATAATCTCATTGTATCAATGAAGTAGTGGAATAAAGACACCTATTTGAAGACTATCAATTTTTTGCAAAATAATGGATTGGTAAGGTCCATCTTTTTCCATTATGGCATTTATGGAGACACAAAACATCAATGAATAGAAAAAAAATGATTTTTTATTGCAAATATTGTATGTTGACATTTGTGTCAAGAGGTTTAAATCAACTCATGATGACCCATATAGGGTCATATGGTCATGAGGATGATGGGAATGAGTGCTAAAGTTATCAATGTGATGTATGAAACTAAAAGTAATCAAGACAAAATGGTTGAGCAACATTGGTCTATGAACAATTTCTCCTTGATGTATGAGGTTAGAAGCACATCTTCTACTTGAAATACATCACAAGTTTATATCTTTCAAAAGTCACCTACAACCAACCAACCAATGGGATAAGATGTTTTTATATAGTCTCAATTTCAACAAGGCAAGCATACCCATGCTCATGTAGGTGTCTCAATGCAATACAAGATTGTGGAATCATAGGGCCATATTGAAGTACATACAATTGGGAGTTGTTAAAAATTCAACAATTTGGATAGGACAGTAATTTTTAGTCGGAATTTGACCGTTTTTATTTTATTTTACAAAATTGAAATTTAGTTGTGTTTTTTTCGGGATTTTTGATGGTAGAAATGGATTCAACACCCTCAAAAACCCCTAGGGCACCCAAAAATTCTAGTATTGAACAATTGTAACATGGATTTTGAAAAATTACGATTGAATTTTTCCAAAATTGTGCTTGAAAAATTAATCTATTTTGGCTCAAACCGTAGAATTTTTATACTATGCGCATAAAATTGTCACACATACATCATAAAGTATGGTCAATAGGGACCCAATCCATGTATATAAATGTGGTCAATATTCAAGTTGATATTAATACATAAGGATGAACAACTAAAGCCCTATAGAACAATGAGGTATGCATAAAATTTGGAAAGAGATTACAAACAAGAAGATTGCCACCTTTCTGGGTTGGCAGGAGTGAGTGGAGTCATTTATGACTCTAAGGGGAACAAACAGAAGGAGTATGCATGGGGAATAGGAAGAAAATCAAACAATGATGCGGAAAGGTTAGCCTTAATCAAAGGTTTGGAATTAGCAAGGAACATCGACATCGAGGAATTGGTGGTTATCGACGATTCGCTAAGGGTCACTAGAGAAGCAAGGAACCTGATGAAGAATTGCAAGAACCCGACTAATAAGATGCACTATCTCCTTAAGTGCATTGTTAATGAATTCAAAGCAATCAACTTTCTCCATGTGCTGAGAACCTTTAACCAACAAGCAGATATCATGGCTAATAAAGGAACAAGATTAAATTGCGGCATCCTTATGTGTGATCAAAAGACCTATGATAGAAATTGGATCCCTTAATCCAAGTATTCTTTGTTGAAAGAAGGGATGGACCTAGAAGTCCATGGAACAAGAAGGAAGCTCCCCTCCTAGATGGTGTTTGCTCTCAATGCCTTGTGCATCTTAATCTAACTCTGAAATTAAATCTTGGTCGGAGTGTATTTATGGTTCACACTCATTTCGAAATTTATCTTTGGATCTGCTTCCACGCCACAATTAATGTGAAGAGGCATGCCTTTCGTTGGAGACAGTTGGTTGTCATGCGCCATATCCATACGACGGATAATCACAATGGGGCTGATATAATTACAGACATGTGGAGAGGCATTTGCATCATCTCAGGTTTTAATTCTGTGTGGAGTCTGAAGATGAGGCATCGGGTTTGTGCTATGGGTGAACTCAATGCTCAAGCTTGGGATTGTGCTTCGGCTCCATCCCGGTGCCTGCGGTGTAGGAAATCCTTTTGGAAATGTGAGAGGCTTTCAAACATGGTTGATTCGAAGGTATACTCTGTGATGGACGACAACCGGTAGATTGCGGAAGATGAAGACTCTCTGGTGGAGATTCGAAGGTTGGAAGATTTGGTGAATCTCCGGATGGCACTCTCCTCAGAAAAAAGGAGCCACATCGCCAACTCTAGGTCCATGGTTATTCTGAATTTTGAATTGGCTCCTTATTGTTGAAGTTTACTAGTTTTGCTCTGTTCGGATAAATTATTAGTGTTACAGGTCTTAGGGAAGTCTGGTACATGTTTTTTTTTGTGTTATTTTGATAAAAAGAAGATGCACATATGGGAAGTCATTATGGGAAGTAAGACACCCCATCTTTCACATATATGTTCTGCTTCTGTCTCCTTCTTCTTGGACAGTTTGTAAGGAGATACAATCTCCATAGATTAGGGAAGTTCCATGACAGTTTTAGAATAGCAAATGATGAACAAGGAGTCCCGGACATTGTACTTCCATGGGAGCAATCCTTCCTCAGATTTTTGTAACATTCGTCTTTTTTTTTTATATAATCAAAAGCTCCTTAACTGTTTCTATTAAAAAAAAAGAAGAATGCCACTTTTATGGTTTCACAAAGAATAAATGAATTGGGAAGATAGTACATGCAAAAAATGAAGTGCCAAAAAAGAACATGTGTATCAATTTATAAAGTATGGCAATAGTTGGAAGCAATTAGGGGGGAGGTACTAATGGTAATCTCTTGTAAGGTAAATGAATGGGGACAAAATATCACAAATTGATCTTTATATTATGAATGAAGTGGTGGTCTTATGGTATAGTGCAAAGAGTATTGAATAATGCCATGACAATGCAACCGCTTGGGACTTAGGGGAAACAAGCTAATGGGAGTGATGAGAATATGCATGAGGCTAAACTATGTCATAAACTATTCAAACTTTTGATTCTAAATAGGTAAATGATGATATGGATGCCAATATGTATAAGGATACTAATTTGTGGTAATCCATGTAGCTAAAGCACTATTAATGAGCAAGGATGAAGGCAAAAAATGGTTGGGCTAGATCACTTATCCAAACGAGGGGCCCTATGAGCATGGGGGTACACAAGCAAAACTAATGCAACATATTCCAAGGTGGTAGGCTATCTATATGCCAATTTGAAGAAGTATACCTATGATAGTAGTAATGAACTTAATGATAAAATGTCAGAATCGAAGTGGTTATGTAAGCAAATGCCCACACACATGGAAACAAGATCATAGTGTAAAATTGCATTTGAAAAGAAAACCAATGTTGTAGACAACATGAAAATGAAGGTCTAGAGCCTAAGTAAACATGCACTGGTGTAGACAACTTGAAAATGAAGGTCTAGAGCCTAAGTAAACATGCACTATAATCTCATGGGAGTTATTAAGGGCATGATGAAGAGCATAGAATGATGGATTTAGAGGTGTAAATGATGTGTCAAATGGAGGACATATGAAGCCATATAGATTGAAGGAAAAACATGGAATTTTATAAATAGAGCAACCCAAAATTCAAAATTCATTGCCATTGTTTTCGGTTTGAGCTCCGTACGAGACCCAAAATATCGAAGGCAATATCTTACGTTCTAATTGTTTGTTTTCAATTATGATAGTTGTAAGTTAGAGATCTCAACTCCCTCTTTAATTTTGTCCATTTAATTTCTTAGATTCTGATTTTGTGGGCTTGATGGAAACCTTGGATGCTTATCGATGGTTGCATGGTTATTGATGGATTTTATGACATGAGTGTGTCATGTGTGCATCTATTCAACAACCAAACACACCATTTGTGCACCTATTCAAGAAATAGGTTGGCTTCGAGAGCGCACCTATGACATGTAAGAGGGTTTGAAAATTATGTGTAGTGGAAAAAATATTGACTATGAAAAACAACTTTTTTTTTAAGTAGCTAGTTAGCATGATGATTTGTTGTTGAGTGTTGGGGCGTAGTGGATAGACTTAAGGTTCAACATTAATTTACCAACAAAACCCTTAGATACTGGTCTTTTGGCATCGCTTGCAAGCATATGAAGTCCCACCTGAGGCATCTATGGGGACTGCAAGAACCAAGTTTCCGCAGAGTTGAAGAGATAAGAGACATTCATTCTAACCATTCTACTTAATACTCATAACATTCACGCAATAATAGATAACATATTCATGGAATCAAGTGTCACATTCATAGAAGCCGATAACATATTCATACTAATAGGAATAAAACATTGTACAACATCTATGCACAATAAATAGAGCATTCATCACATCATAACCCATGGCCATTTCATTCACAACCAAGTCACTTCTCATTATCATCCAAACAATTTCTTACAAAACATGTGCACTACGCACTTACATTAGATCTCTGTTTCAGACATACCCAATTCCTTCCTTATGCATATACACATTCTCTCTCTAAACATAACCTCTACCCCCAAAACCGCTTACATATTTATAAAATTGAAATAGGGCTTATCCTATAACAAGTGGAAAAAAATGCCTAACAGTTTCTAATTGTTTTTCACCTTTTGCGCGCACTTGTCCCTTAGTCAACTTGTCACACGGTCTACTCTTGCTTGTAGTTCCCAAAACTAGTCCAAAATATTGCTCCAACAGGCCCCCAACACTCACATGTGGCTTGTCTCGAGCCACTTAAGTCTTTTGCTCTGCTTTCACTGTTGCAATGGACTTTTGTAAATGTTCCTTCGCAGTTGCAACCTTCTCCTTGGATTTCGTTTTCTGCTCTACAATCCCTTCTGTTGTCTGTGTTGCGATTGGTGCCTTTAGTTTGTTTGTGCTTTCTTGTACTACTTGTTTTACTACTCCTTGTACAATGGAAAACTGTTCTCTCACTTTGAAAGCTTCCTCCTACAATGGCTCCATCTTGCGCGCAATGTTCTGCTGCTCATCTCTCAACTAACTGATTTCCAAATAATGTTGCCTATTTTTCATCATTGCCTCCATTTGCTTTGTTGGTGGCAAAGTGCTCATGTTTTCCTTAAGTTTCTGCACCTTCTTCTGCATAGATTGCAACTTCTATTCCACTACCTTTAACTCGACATTTTCAATCACCTGGGTCCAAACTTGTGTACTTTCTTCATGTAGTTTGCCGCATTCTTCATCCAAACTCTTAATACTTTCTACCTTTGTCATGGTTATCTTCTCCCTTTGTTCTTTTCTTCTAGTGGCATGCTCGACAAGTTGCACACTTCCAGATCAATGATCTTTGCGTGAAATCCCTGAATGGATTCACTAATATTTGTCACATATCAACTTCCAATTGTAGCTTGGGGATGATGTTGTAAATCTTCTTGAATTCCTGTTGTAATCTTTCATTTTTCTGCGTAGCCTCTTCTTTTTCCTAGTGGAGCTTTCTATATTCCTTTTGTAGTGCATCTTTGTCTGTAGTCTCCACAAAAGTGTATTTTGCGTCCAACTGAATCTCTTGCATAACATTTGTCTACAGGTTATGTAGCACGTATGTGGGTAACTGCGACAACACCAAGTCAATAGAAGTTATTTCCTACAAACACTCTTGCATCTTTGTTGAAGGGAACTCTAAGGCTCTTGTTGATATCTTCAAGCTTCTTTGCACCGTTGACATAGATGATGGTTGTCATACCATCTACTGTTGCTATGTTGTTTGCATTGTGCTAGCTGTCTGCTCTACTTCTATACATCTAGGTGTTATTCTTGTTGCATCCAAAATCTAGTGCAATGATGCTATCTTCTCTTGTACCCTTGTGTGCATATCTTGTTTCTGCACCGCTTGCTGCAATAATTCTTCTGTCACTTCCTTGACCTAGTCTCCAATTTTCTTTAAGTCATCTTCAATTAGTGCTTGTACAACTTTGTTCTTTGTTTCTTTCCTCTTCTTACACTTTTGTGACGAGCCCTCCTCGTCATGCTCCTTTCTCTTTTCTCTTGTGTGTTGTTATTTTTCTTCTGTGGTTCCTCCTGCACTATTTCTCTGTTCTCCTTGTTTCCTTTCTTCTTTGTCACCTTGTTAGTGTTATTATTGCTCTTATTGCTACTTTCATTTTTGTGTTTGTTGCATCTGTCTCACTTGATTTGAGTATTGGGACTCTCCAATCTGTGTCCCAATCGTTTACGATGACATTTAGATACTGCTTTGTCAGTCTAAATTGCATTGGTTACCATTGAACATTGGGGTCCCTCTTAGCTTGAATGTACATGTGGTGCATCCCCATCTTAAATTGTGCAATTCCCTTATATGCTTCAATTACCTGCGGTTGGATGTGCGGTGTGCTCTCAATGCTCTGTTAGATTACCTCCTTGTAAACATAAAAAATGATATTGTTTTCCTGCTACTTGTTTTTGTTCCTAGTTTGCCACAAGCTAACAAAGCATGTTGCCAAACCCAATTTTTGTGCAGTGTCCATGAACTGTGTTTCTTCTGGCTCCCTCTGTGCAACCATCGCAATCAAGATTAAATCCAAGCATAGTGCAACTACGTACCTTTTTCCTGTGCATCATTGCAGTCGGTTAAGAAATCATTCACCATGAATGTCGCCTAGTTCATTTGTATGAGTGCTGCATGATTTTCTGCTATTGCTATTACTCATGTTGGCACCTAGTATTTATGACACTTCCTCAGTAGATTGTAAGCCAACACTTGTGTCACAAACCTTACTGAATTGTTGTTGATACTAGTTGTTAGATTTTTAGCCTACCAGTATAATTTTCATCTCTTTCAACTTTTAATTCATGGCTCATTTCATCTCACAATTATAACATCATTCATTTGCAGTGGAAATAAAACAAATGATCATTGAAAGATAACCATGCACATGATATAGAAAGATTTATCCAGGGAAACCAAAACATGGAGGAAACCCAACAAACTTTTCTCAGAATAAATTAATCCAATACAAGAACAATACCAATCGTGACGATGATTCCCTAGCAAAAGAGTGTACCCTTCTTCAACAAGAAACCCTAGTGAGGGTAGATATCTTCCAAGAGAATAAGAGAAAACCCCAAAATTACTTCATGGGACTCTTGTTATTCCTCCTTGAGAAGTGTGCACCACTTGAGAGAAGAAGATGTGTAGTGAATGTGTCAAATGAAGTGTGAGAACAATTCTATTTATATTCATCAGTTGACTAGAAGTTTCTACAATTAGGCCGGCTTGTACTTTTATTCTTTATTTATCTTTAAATCCGACTTGTCATTTTATCTTTTAGGGTCAATTTACCCCTTTTACTAGGGTAGATGTGCTCTTCCTTGCTTTCCACTTTCTCTAAGACTTCTTCAATGGATTGTCTTGACTCCCTGGTTATTTCTTCATCATAGAAAAGTTCCCCCTTGTTGATATCTCCACACATGTGGTCACATGATTTTCAGTAAAGCTTTAATTTTGATTTGACCATAGTCTAAGAAGTCTTGGACACTTCTTAGATCCTGTCACGTCCCTCCCATCTAGCCAATTCAAGGAAGGGAACATGATATCAATCTGTGGGGATTTTACATAAACTCAACCCAATTCATTAGATTCATAGCAATAAAAACAGATGTGTGTAGATGCAAATCAAGCAAATATGCACAGCGGAATTAAAACATCATCCAACATATCAAAATAATCATCAAATTAATGCATTGCAGAAGTAAATACACATAGAGAATACTTATATTCATTGTCCAATTGTCCCAAGCAACTAACTATTTCGCTGCAACGTTCCACCCAACCATAGGTCTCTACCCAGCCTGTATTATTTCAGCAATCAGAGACCACCCCTGAGATGGGCATGATTTCTACAAGGAATAGGGGACATTCCAACTCTTACACAGCTAAGTAATCAATGCATCTAAGCCAAGCTAGTCCACATCTCGGTTTATCAGGCTAAATTAGAACCCTGGATGCTTGCACTCAAGCTCAAGCCAAAACAATGGACTGGGAGAGGGAAATTCGACCACAGGGAGGAAAACGATTTCTCCCGCAGATATATAAGCATTTAACAGCCAAAACGGCCTCAATGGAAACCCAATTCCATTCCCCTTCTTCCCCACTAGTATGTAACACAAAAACGCCCTTCTCCCAGCTGAGAAAACAAAGAAAAACCAGAAAAATGTGGCTGGAAAACGCCCAGGTAGCTCCAAACTCGCGAGGGAGAGAAATTGGCTGATGGATAATGGCTTAGGGAGCAATTCATGGCTCTTTTCTTGCCCAAGAAGCAAAACACGATTTTGTCATGAAGGGTGGCTTGCCCATACCTGAATTTGGACAACCATACCTCCCATTCCCAAAGGCATTAACTACCTCAACCAACTCTTGGGAGAAATGAATGATTGGGTACGAAATTCAACATGGGTAGTTGAGGGTTCATGGGTTCTCTCATTGACATTTGGCTTGACTTGATTGGATCAGGGATTTGAATGTTTTCCCTCCTAATTCCTTGTAAAATCATGCCCCCATCTCTTGTTGCATTGCATAGCTAGTTGTGGGTATTTGATTAAAATGCATATTTACATGATATTTGGAATTCCAATGTGCCCGGCTAGCATGTAAACCATATGCATCACTAAATCGATGGCGGGGCCTTGGCCTTGAGCTCCTCACCATGATTTTATAACAATATTACATCATTTACATTTGAATGCAATGGGGTCAAAATCTGGATATTACAATCCCCTCCCCCTTGGAATAACACCGTCCTCAGTGTTCCAACACTTAGGAATAAATACCCACTTTGCACATGTCCAAAATTCACAAAATGTGGCAGGTTTGTCCTACGTTTCATCTTTTTGCTTTGAACCTTTAGGAACAAGTACTTTGGATTCTAGAAGCTGCTCCTGCTGGCTTTGATCTTCCAGCTCTGCAGGTGGGCATTGCTCCACAACAATCCCTTCCCGTTTTTTTACCTTCCAGCTAATCTACAAGTCTGGAACTTCTTGGCCGTCATCTTTCTTGTTGTCCTGGCAACTATTTGAGGAAGATTTTCAGCCAAAACAAATAGCTTTTGGTATGCTGCCATGATCAATGTGCACAACTGGCTTTCACTTTTCTCACTAGCAACACTTGGCTAGTACTAGCTGCACTCAATGGTTTTCAATGTCTCACCTGTGGGACTCATCATGGCAATTCTTGTTAGGACAAGCATAACACAATCTTAAAATTAGTCAATTATTTTCCCAATTGACATGGAACGTCTATGCTTTACTCATGAGACTTCCACACATTTCATGCTTTCCCAACATACACATGAACTCATTCATGTTCATCCTTTCACACGAAAATAACTATTTCAGCATTCACAATTCATTTCAAGCAATAAACACAATCAACTTCTAGTCACAACATGCATTCAACAATCCTTTGTTTCTGAAATGCATCAATCAAAAAGGAAAGAGAAGAGTAAGAGTTTCTCCCTCTTAGCCTTGTTCCAATCCGAAGCCACACCAAAACTCTGGTTTCGTGCTCCTTAGCCTCTTTCACTTCAATGTCAATGCTTGATTTTCCCTTTCTTGGCTATGACACTTAGTGTCTAAGGTTTGTCTAAGGATTTTCAACTAGGGACCCTTCCCCATTGTCATTTACAGAACCTTTGGCGGCTAGGACCCACACATGTCCACTAGCACCATCTTTCATTACTGCTCATACTAAGCTTTTTAGGATGGTAACATGTCCACATGCATCCCTATGATTCCTTCATAGTTCTTTCTTCCCGCAATACCTATACTCAAACATTGAATCAATTCACATGTTTAGTTTATTTTCATAGGGTTTATCTCTAAACAAGAGTTTGAGAAATCATAAACAAATCATATACACATGTATATTCATAAGCAAGAAGCTACAAGATAACCAAATACTTATCTGTATTGGATGTCTTCACTTTATTCCACATGCTCCTTTGCTTTACAAGCCTTGGCTTTTCTGTGGATACAATGATGAATGTTGGGCTAGCACGTAGGCTAATCCACAACCATTCGAATATGCAATGTCGGGCCAGTACACCGACTAGGTTTATCAATTATTTTAGGAATGTTTGGCCAACACACATGTTGCTCCACAACATCAAGTGGTTAATGCCCCCACCGACTATTATCTGAATTTATCAAGCATCAGTTACTCTCTGGATTTACCAAGAATTTTATAGCGCTCGACCAATTACTCTCTAGTTTTACCAAGAATTTTATAGCGCTCGACCAGTTACTCTATGGTTTTACTAAGTATTTTATAGCGCTCGACCAGTTACTCTCTGGTTTTACCAAGCATTTTATAGCTCTTTCAGGGTCCTTGCTTTCTTGCAATGAACAAGGTTTCCAACCAAGAAACAATAGTGTATCAGCTTAGCTGTTAGAAGACTTATACTTGAAATCTTCATTATTCCAAACAAGAAATAAATGAAAATGAATACTTATCTGTATTGTGCATTTCCCTTCTGGTCCATAGGGTCTTGCTTCGCTTTGCAAGCCTTGGAATCGCCTATGGACTTGGATATTTGTACAACACGCATGCTACTCCACAACATCAAATAGTTAATGCCCAACCAGTACACCGACTGGATTTACCAAGCATTTGTGGTGCCCAACCAGTCCCATACCTGGTTATCTCTCTCCATTGTTGAACCAGCACATCTGTCTGGGTCATCAACGAATGGACGAAAACTGCGCCACTGACCATTATAGGTCAAGGCTCTACCACTCTGCCTTAGTCTTGCATCAACCTTTCACATGTGTCACAACCCTTCATGCGCATAACAATTCTTCATCCACACAAGGATGGCACTCCTTCTCTTGTGCAAACCAATGGTTCCCTTTTGGAACTCTATAGGTTACTTCCTTGACTGTAGGCTAGCATGGCCCCACAATACACACAACATCCAATCAAATAATGCCAAACCAGTGCATCGATTGGGTTTATTAGGCATGCAACAACCCTTCATCAATACCTCCACAACAACCATTCAAATAATGCCAAACCAGTACATCGACTCGGTTCATTAGGCATGCAACAACCCTTCACAACAACCTTTCATTTTGCTTCATCCATGTGCAGCACCCAATTGCATCTGTGCAAGCTGATAGCACAAGAAGGATAAGCAAGCTCATCAGTATTGTTGTCATAAAATTGTAAACATATTTCATAACATTCACTATCAAGTATTGAAACACTAGGAATGCGTCCATTCCCTTAGGGTGTAGGCAATATTGACAACCCTAACATAACCCAGCACTCGAAAGGTATGCATCCCCTTTCTGATGTGAGTCATGTAGGCCCTAGTCACACTCAAGCAGTCTAAAATAATAATGAAATAATAAAACATGCTCTGCATATTAAATCTAATAACTAGACATGTATATTCTTAATTAGGGTTACATAATACTTATCCCTTTTCAAATGTATCTTTTCTTCATTTGTGAAGAATGGGGCTCCCTTCTCTAAGTCAACAGTCCTTCAGTTTGCCACCCCAATCTTTTCACGTTCCATAACCCACACATGCCTCCCTGGCATGAGTTTACCATCTCACTCACATGGTTTTCCAACATGCAGTTCAACTGAGACATTATCAACATTTACAATGGCGTTTCACCCAAAACCCATTTCCATAGCATGGGATCCTTGACATCTAGTTTGGCTTTTGCAGGCCATCACACATGGTCTTCCTACAATGTGTCTTCCTGGCACACTTATCAAATATCCAAATAGTCAGCAACATTTAATAATAAAATTCAAATCTGATTGTTCCATAACCAATCAACGGCATTAATAATTAAATTCAATATGAATTTGCAATTTTGTCTACTACAGAAATTGATTTGCTTAGCAATGAGGCTATCTTCATATTGTTTGGCTCTCGTAAGTGGTATCACTCTGTCCATTATGGTTTCACCCTTGCTACCATACATGTACATCCACCTACAACATGTCCTCCTGACACAATTTTATATAAGTCAAACAATCATTAGCAATTATTAACAAAATTTACAAATCTGTTTTCCTACAGAAATTAGATTTGCAACCATGAGATTATTCTCATAAACTTAAACCAGAAAATTTTCAGATTTGTTCCATGCATAAGTTAAATTTCACAACCACGAGAACCTTCTCATAACCTTTGGCTTCTGCACATGGTAGATCCTGGTCTTTACTATGGACTTATCCTCATTGCCATACACAAGACTTTTCTACCCGAAATCTGAAACTTCAATCAGCCAAACATGTTGTGAGTATCTATGCATATAATATTTTCATTGCTATAACAGTCACTGAAGTGATCTCAGAATTAAAACGCTCAATAATTCAAACACTTTCAGCTGTCAACATTTGAAATGAAATGAAATATATATATATCTATATATGCATCATTATCATAATAAAATTGCAGGACACAGTCACATCATTTATTCAATTTTAAATGAAGCTTTAGATACTCCTTACTTAATAGCCATATCATTTACACAACTATGTCCTTTCAGCATAGCACTTCGGTAGCCCATCAACATGTCTACCTTCTTCATGCAATCATTCTCCTGCATTTATAGCAGCTCATGAAATGGTCTCAGGATTAACAATAGTTCACCATTTCATATATTATCTAATTGCATATATATATATATATATATATATATATATATATATATATATATATATCACAATCATGCATTCACACAATGCATCTCAACATGTGCACCCGCACATGGTCATGCACATTCACAACATTTACATAATATTTTGATGTGCATTCACTCAATGCATAACCCCTCAATACAACCTTGCATTAATCCACGAATACTATGCATTCCAACATATTATGGCCTAACCATGACTATCTCATATAGCATGCATTGCCACAATAGGACCATAAGTCCTTACCTGCTTTGGTTGTTAAACTCACAACCGACATACACAAATGCCATGATATAATTTCATATGAATGCATTGAAGTTTCTAAGAAACTATAGGGTGTAAGGTTCCTTGCCTTTACTTACCCACACCTCACCATACTTGGTGGGTTGACATTCACATTCAGGCACTCAATACCACATGCAAACCAACCAACATAGTTGAAGGGATCTTACCAAATCCTCCTTCAACATTCATGCAATTAAGCATAAATAACCATTACCTGCATGGCTGTCATTAACATCGCTTGATGTTACCTGATTAGTTGGCCTCTTACCAAGGCCACAAAGTGCTTTTTCCAACCTCATGATCACAGATTTGTTGCACCATCCTTTCTTCATAAGGTTGTTGGTCATATGCAACAACATCATCCACATCCTTAGCCATGCTTTGGTTTTCTTTGGTCCTACAACCAATGCGAACATAAATAATTATTAGCAACCACCAAAATGATCTTAAGTGGCTCATTGCATATGTAAAACCTCACTATTTTACCAATATGAAGTATCATATACATGTACAAACATTTTCACATGCACTATGCAATGTCTATTAGTATTCCAGCTAGTACATATTCACTTCATCTATCTAATCTCTTGCATTTTCAATCATGCTTCTATGGTCTGATTCGTACAACCATTATCAACAACATTACTGGTGAAACCATAGGCAATACCATTAATGGGCTATTGCATGTGTAACTTTCACTATTTTTACCCATATGCAACATCACGCTCATGCATAAGCAATTCACATGCACTATGCAATGATTCTTTAATCATGCCCACTAATTCATATGCATTATTCTCTTGCATTTCCAACATCCCTATGCCATACTTTTCGGTATATAAAACTTAGGAAATATAAATACAATAGAAAGAGAGGAGTTAAGGAATTCTCCCTTTCTAATTCCCCCTCATGACATGGAGTTCCTCCTCCACATCATAGCTGATCCTTTTCTTGGCTTCCCTACCAAGCATACAAGCAATCATTAGCTATGATCTTCTCATGAATTGGCAATTCAATATATATACATACGTGTATAACATTCATTCTTTCTATTTTCCAAACATGCAATTTTTATGCTATAAACAGAAATAATTTAAGGTGAGGAATTTCCCTCTTATCAACATTGCCTTGCTGCTCCCATTGCTCTTCCGCAATGCATATTACAGCCAATTACTCTTAATAAGGCTTCCACAACCTTCTATGCAATTCCTGTTTCTCATCCCAAGCATAGAGAATGCATTTCACACTTTCAACCACTATCTCCGGGGGACGATGGGGGTCAAGGGGGCTTGCAGGGCGGGTCGAGGGCAGTGCCCTCATTTTTTTTTTGTAAATCCTTCGATTCCGTGCGATCTGGTGCATAAGTTCCATGGCATTTTTCAACTTTCGGTGCCTAAAATTCACCTTGGAAAACCGCTGAAATTCCCTGTTTCGGTGGACTTATCATTTCTCCTCCGACCCGTTTCGGACCAACTCACCGAGTTATGTCGATCGATGAACTCGTCTATCTCTTCCAACTTGTTGCGGAGCAACTCACCGACTTATGCCAGTCGGCGAACTCATCTGTCTCTTCCGATCTGTTGCGGAGCAACTCGCCCAGTTCTGCCGACTGCTTCGATGCAAACTCGCCAGTTTTGGCCGACCACTTCGGCGCAAACTCGTTAGATCTCGCCGATCTGTTTCAGTGACTTTTTCCTTTTTCGCCGAAATTTTCCTTCTTTTTCGGTTAACTTATTGATTTTCTATCGACTGTTTCGGCACAACTCGCAAACTTGAGCCAAAAGTTTCGGAGCAACTCATTGAGTTCTGCAGAAATTTCCTCTTTGCCACCGAAAACACTTAGAATTTTTTTTGAAATTTTTCTTCCTTTCCTTGGGCACTTCCGCGAACTTCGTCGGCGCAACTCAATGAGATTCACCGACCGTTTCGGCGCAACTAATCGAGATTTACCGAAACGCATTGGCGCAATCTCATCGGTGCAACTTGACTCACCGAAACAAATCACCGCAATCTCGTCGGCGCAACTCGGCGAGATTCGCCGACATAGTCTTGGCGGAAAACTTAGAAACACTTAGAATTTTTTTTGAAAATTTGAAATTTTTCTTAACGGTCACTGCTGAGTAGGAAGCATACTTACCTTTGTAAGTTTCCTAATTTGGCCCATGTAGGCCCAATGTTGTAGCCTTCCCTCTGATGCCATTCTGTCACGTCCCTCCCATCTAGCCAATTCAAGGAAGGGAACATGATATCAATCTTTGGGGCCTTTACATAAACTCAACCCGATTCATTAGATTCATAGCAATAAAAACAGATGTGTGCAGATGCAAATCAAGCAAATATGCACAGTGGAATTAAATATCATCCAGCATATCAAAATAACCATCAAATTAATGCATTGCAGAAGTAAATACACATAGAGAATACTTATCTTCATTGTGCAATTGTCCCAAGCAACTAGCTATGTCGCTGCAATGTTCCACCCAACCATAGGTCTCTGCCCAGCCTGTATTATTTCAGCAATCAGAGACCACCCCCGAGATGGGCATGATTTCTACAAGGAATAGGGGACATTCCAACTCTTACACAGCCAAGTAATCAATGCATCTAAGCCAAGCCAGTCCACAACTGGGTTTATCAGGCCAAATCAGAACCCTGGATGCTTGCACTCAAGCTCAAGCCAAAACAATGGATTGGGAGAGGGAAATTCGACCACAGGGAGGAAAATGATTTCTCCCGCAGATATATAAGCATTCAATAGCCAAAACGGTCTCAATGGAACCCCAATTCCATTCACCTTCTTCCCCACTGGTATGTAACACAAAAACGCCCTTCTCCTAGTTGAGAAAACAAAGAAAAACCAGAAAAACGTGGTTGGAAAACGCCCAGGTAGCTCCAAACTCGTGAGGGAGAGAAACTAGTTGATGGATAATGGTTTAGGGAGCAATTCGTGGCTCTTTTCTTTCCCAAGAAGCAAAACGTGATTTTTCCATGAAGGGTGGCTTGCCCATACCTGAATTTGGATAGCCATACCTCCCATTCCCCAATGCATTAACTACCTCAACCAACTCTTGGGAGAAATGAATGATTGGGTACGAAAGTCAACATGGGTAGTTGAGGGTTCATGGGTTTTCTCATTGATATTTGGCTCGACTTGATTGGTTCAGGGGTTTGAATGTTTTCCCTCCCAATTCCTTGTAAAATCATGCCCCCATCTCTTGTTGCAGTGCATAGCTAGTTGTGGGTATTTTATTAAAATGCATATTTACATGATATTTGGAATTCCAATGTGCCTGGCTAGCACGTAAACCATATGCATCACTAAATCGATGGTGGGGCCTTGGCCTTAAGCTCCTCACCATGATTTTATAACAATATTACATCATTTACATTTGAACGCAATGGGGTCAAAATCGGAATATTACAGAGCCAATTGTCAAATTCAACATTAGATTAGACTTTGTCTAATATACAAGGAGATAAGATATCCTTGTAACATAAACAAATCATCTAACTCTATGGGAATGGATCACTCTCACTACAGAGCTCTCCCACATGTAGTATGCAAAGTGACCTCTACCCCCCTACAATCCAATCCACATGATTGAATGAGGCTAAGCGTCCGAGCCACAAATAAGGGCTATGACAGGGCCATTCTCTCTGGGTCGTGAACCCATCCAAGCATGACCTGCAGAATTTTTTCTCGATGGTGGAACCATGAAGAACATCAACACTCCCTCTCATCGAGGGATACATTTTGTGCTAAGTCGCTAACTTGGAGAGAATGTCCACAATCTGCATTTTGAGTTTGCTATTCGTCACAGAATGAGTCGTTATCCATCACCATGGATTCCCATAGGGCCATTCATCACAGAATGAGTCGTTATCCATCACCATGGATTCCCATGGATAATGTTTTCCCGATGCTACTCATCTGTACTGCATCTACATCTGTATAGTACCTATGTTGCATCAACAACTGTACTACAATATCTATCTTGAAACTGCATCCGTACTACTATATTGCAACTGCACCTGG
Source organism: Larix kaempferi (assembly GCA_027924585.1). Taxonomy (NCBI): domain Eukaryota; kingdom Viridiplantae; phylum Streptophyta; class Pinopsida; order Pinales; family Pinaceae; genus Larix; species Larix kaempferi. The sequence goes on from BSBM01000264.1 coordinate 2,932,938, forward strand.
AAGATCATCACAGTGTCTAGGCTATTCATCTCTCATATGAATGTTTGTTTCTCATCATCACAATGTTACGCATTAATCACCTCTCCCTCTCACTCAGAGAGGCATTCTCCATCACGCCAAGGTTGTCCCTAAAGTGTACAAACTTTGCCTTGGAAAGAGTCTTGGTGAGAACATTAACTATATACTCATTCGTTGATATGTACTAGAGCTTCACTGCTCCCTTTTTCACCATGTCTCAGATGTAGTGGTATTTGATCTCCAAATCAAATAGCCTTATGATAATTGGATGCAATTTACTTTTCTTCTACTGTACCAAGTGCCACAGAAGCATGCTCCCTCTGTCCACTACACTCTTCTTAGTCAGAATCTTTATATCTTTGCAGCTTCATTTCATCACTAATATCATATCAACTATACCACACAGGTATCTTAGCACATGCTTTGCCACAACCCAATGGAAGAGTCTCAGCTCAACCATAACTAGCTCAAGGTATTTACTGCAAAGAAAATATCTCATCAGGAATCTAATCAATTGTCTGTACATCACCAAATCTGAATATGAAGTGGAACCACTTAGATTCTCCAGATCTACGCATCATAGCATGGATTTGCAGGACATCATCCCAAATCTCTTAGGATCTCAACTGTATACCTCCTTCATTTGAGGACGATCTCATCTGGTCTCTGCCATACTTCTAATCACAAGAATTAAAGCATCATGAAGAGACATTGAGCTTCTCTATTTCTGTAAGGAAACAAATCGTCAATCATACAGTACCAAGATCAAATGATCACCATCAACAACCTTGTAGTAAAGGTTGGAATCCACATCATTTTTGGTGTAGTCAAATCTCATCAAGTACACGTATATCCTGTCATATCACGTCATGGGTGCTTGCTTGAGTCCTTACAAAGTCCTCTTTATCAACAAGCTGTGTTGCAACTACTCCCCCTGTGTGGGAGCATGCTTCTCCCTCTGCATATGAGTATCCCTCTTCCTTTTTATTTAGATACTTTGCTTTTAGGCCAATCTTCCCACACCATATAGCTTAGGATCAAGGAAGATTGTTTTCCCTTGTGTATCCATCCATGTCACCTCCCATCGAGTAGGTCTACTAAATACCATCGAAGACTTTCTTTGATAACACTGTGGCCTCTTCTTGAACACGATTACCCTACAATCGATCAAACTTGGGAAACTCTTCTCTTCCACAAACACTTTAAATAAATGATTCCCATGTGGAAGGAAATTTATTTAGGGTAATTGTGACAATTTATTCATCTTCAATAATGTCTCCAATTGCTTTAATTTGATCTCTCTACTGTGATACCTTCATGAAGCAAGTAACAACATAATCTGAGTTTGACATTTTTATGCAACATAGTTGATTTCTCAAGGCTAGTCTTGTGCTGGTGGTTTTGTATTCAAACAATCCTACTAAGGCATCATACATTGCTTTAGTAGTCTTTACCACAAAGATGAGGAATCAAGTGGTCTTTTACAGAGTCTACCAAGACCCTCTTTACCTTCACTTCATTCTTGTTATATTTGGCTTCCTCTCCGTCATCTTCTGTTCCGAGATATCCTTCTTTACATAATATTGGATTTAATTTTCTTCCAAGACAAAGAGTATTATTGTCTTCCAAGATCTAAAATTTGAAGCACCATCCAATCTATCTTCTACTTTGAGGCTAGACACCATTTTGACAAATTCTTAAAATTTGATTATGAAACCCTAGCAAGAGTTAGGTCAAAACTAAAGTTTGGCAAAACTGAAATTTTCCTCCACAAATAGATGCGCCCTCTTAGGGAAAATTACAAAGAACTATTTTTTGGTCTGATCTGTGGCTAGAAAGGCTAAAAACTAGAATCCCTAATTTCCTAGTTTCGATAGGAATTAGGTCAAAATTAAAATTTCACAAAACTGAGATCTGCTTTTTTTGACCCTATTTTTCCAAGCCCTAATTTTTTGGGCCTAATTTTTCGAGACTTAATTTTTTGAGCCTGCTCTTTTGGACATGTTGCTTTTTTGGGCATGCTTTTGTGGACATGTTGTTTTTTCAGGCCTACTTTTTTGGTCGTACTGTTTTGCGGCCCTAGTTTCTAGATTAGGGTAGAAACAATGTCTGGAAATGGCTTCTATTTAGAAATGCTCCGATAAGACGTTATGTTTTTAGCTTAGCGGTATAATTTTCATCTCTTTCAACTTTTAATTCATAATTATTTTCATCTCTTTCAACTTTTAATTCATAATTGATTTCATCTCACAATTATAACATCATTCATTTGTTGCGGAAATAAAACAAAGGATCACTGAAAGATAACCATGCATATGAGACACAAAGATTTATCCCGGGAAACCCAAATAGGGAGAAAACCTAGCAGACTATTCTAAGAAGAAATTAATCCAATATAAGAAAAATACCAATCATGAATATTAATCCATAGCACAAGAGTGTACCCTTCTTCCACAAGAAACCCTAGAGAGGGTATATATCTTCCAAGAGAATAAGAGCATAAGGTAATAAGAGAAAACCCCAAAATTACTTCATGTGACTCTTGTTATTCCTCCTTGATAAGTGCACACCACTTGAGAGAAGAGTATGTGTTGTCAATGTGTCAAATGAAGTGTGAGAGAACTTTTATTTATGTCCTTCAGTATAATAGAAGTTTCTACAATTAGGTTGGTTTGTGCTTTTATTTTATTCTTTATTTATCTTTCACGCTGACTTGTCATTAGTCATTTTATCTTTTGGGGTCAATTTACCCCCTTTACTGGGTTAATTATGCTCTTCCTTGCTTTCCACTTTCTCTGGGACTTATTCAATGAATTTTCTTGACTCCTTGCTTATTTATTCATCATAGAAAATTTCTCCCTTGTTGATATCTCCTCACATGTAGTCACATTCTTTTAAGAAAATCTTTCATGTTGATTTGACCATAGTGTAAGAAGTCTTGGACACTTCTTAGAGCCAATTGTCAAATTGAACATTAGATTAGACTTTGTCTAATATACGAGGAGATAAGATCTCCTTGTAACATAAAAAATTCATCTCACTCTATTAGAATGGATCACTCCCACATGGAGTATGCAATGTTCCCTCTAGCCCCCTACAGTCCAATCCACATGATTGAATAAGGCTAAGTGTATGAGCCAAAAATAAGGGCTATGACAAGGCTGTTCTCTTTGGGTCGCGAACCCATCCAAGAATGACTTGCAAAATGTTTTCCCAATGCTGGAACCATGGAGAACATCAACACTCCCTCTCAGCGAGGGAGACATTCTACACCAAGTCGCTAACTTGGGGAGAATGTCCACAATATGCATCTTGTGTCTGCTAAGACTGGGCCAGGGCCATTTGTCACTGAATGAGTCATTATCCATCACCATGTATTCCTATGTAGAACATCTTCTTGATGCTACTCATATGTACTGCATCTGCATCTGTATGGTACCTGTACTGCATTAACAACTATATTACAATATTTGTCTTGCAACTGCATACATACTAATGTATTGTAAATGGAGCTAGAAGATCATCATGGTGTTCGTGATATTCATCTCTCATATGAATGTTTTCCACTCATCATCACAGTGTTACACATCCATTAATGTTCCCTCTCACTCAGAGTGGAATTATCCACCACACCAAGATTGTCCCTAAAGTGTACAAACTTTTCCTTGGACAGAGTCTTGGTGAGAACATTAGCTATCTGCTAATCCACAGATATGTACTGGAGCTTCACTGCTCCTTTTTGCACTACGTCTCAGATGTAGTGGTATTTTATCTCCAAATAAAATAACCCTATGATACTGGATGCAATTTACTTTTCTTCTGCATTACTGAGTGCCACATAAGCATGCTCTCTCTATCCACTGCACTCTTCTTAGTCATAATCTGTATATATTTGCAGCTTCATTTCATCACCTAGGATCATATCAACTATATCACACAAGTATCTTTGCATATGCTTTTCTACAACCCAATGGAAGAGTCTTGTCTCAACCATAACTGGCTCGGGGTATTTATTACAAATCAAATATCTCATCAAGAATATGATCAATTGTCTATTCATCACCAAACTTGAATATGAAATGGAATCACTTAGCTTCTCAAAATCTGCGCATCATAGGTATAGTCATGGATTTGTAGTCCATCATTATGAATTTCTTAGGATCTCAACTTTTGAACCCCTTACTTATTTATGAGGTAAGGATCTAGATGAATAATATAGTTTGCCATCTCTTTTAGTTTTCTATTTTTCTTTATACAACTCCATTCTGTTGTGGAGTATATGGAACAATATTTTGGAGCTCTATGCCTGATTCTAAACAAAGATACCTCCTTTGTTTGAGGAATATCTCATCTTGTCTCTGCCATACTTCTAATCACAAGAAGTAAAGCATCAAGCTGAGACCCCGCATCTTGAACTTAGAGGCCAACTCTCTCTTGCATTTGATACTAAGCTTCTCTATTTCTATAAGGAAACAAATCAACAATTATATAGTACCAAGATCAAATGATCACCATCAATAACCTTGTAGTTAAGGTTGTAATCCACATCATTCTTAGTGTAGTCAAATCTCATTAAATACATGTCTATCCTGTCATATTACTTCCTAGGTGCCTACTTGAGTCCGTATGAAGTCTTCTTTATCAACAAGATATGCTGCAACTACTCCCTCTGTGTGGGAGCATACTACTCTCTCTACATCTAATTATCCTACTTCCTACGTATCCTACTTTGCTTTTGGACCAATCTTCCCACACCATATAGCTTAGGATCATGGAAGATTGTTTTCCCTTTTGTATCCATCTGTGTCACCTCCCATAAGGTAGGTCTACTAAATACCATCCAAAACTTTCTCAGGGTTTGCAAAAATGGCTAACTCCATAGCCTATATGATGTGCCATCTCATATGCTAGTCTAGACTGCATGCTAGATCTTATAAATATACTTGGAGGTTACCATTGAATTCCCTTTAGGTCTCGACATTGTCACACATCATTACTCATCATGGAATAATTTCTTGCATCATGGATTTATGCTGGCCTATTGCCTACTTACTGCATCATCTCTCGGAATATCCACTGGTTTGGTTTGCTCTATTGTCTCGTCTTGATAGAATGATGATCATTGTACTGGAGGGACACTTGATCTGAGTATAACTATCATACTGGTCAGATATTCACATGGGTAGATCTTAATCACGAATCTTCATCTCCACAATATTTACAATGGAACTATTCATGATAGAAATATCCACAAGGGTTAACCAATACTAACTTAAACAATTATGTTATTCATCAATTAAATTTGAGCAAAAATAAGACTTCTCATACAAAGTATAAAACACTTATCTTTGTTTGTTTTGTTGGCTCCCTCTTGATCTCTTCCTCCTTGTAGAACCATCGTATGATTTGACAACATGTTGAAGTTTTTATCATGGGTCTTCATGGAGTAGATCGTCATAGTACAAGACATCATCCAAAAATGATATTGTCTTTGGTGTGCATGTATTTTGTACTAGAACAAATACTCCTTCCCGAGATCATCTGCAACCTCCTGCCGGATATCAACATTGGTTGTTGATGCATGCTTCCTTTCCTTCCTTTTCCCTTGAGTACACTAGTTAGCACAGTGACCAAGTTTCTAACAAGTGTAACATTTTATCTTTGAAAGATCCTTCTTCCTTTGATATGGGGCTGATCCTTCACTTGTATTTTTATTCTTTTCGAACTTTCTTCTTTTTCCTCTTCCTTCTCTTCCATGAGCTACACGAACTTGATTTTTTTTCTTCTAGATGTTTCTGTAAACTATTCTTTGATAATACTCTAGCCTCTTCTTGAACACGATCAGTCCACAATCGATCAAACTTGGGAAACTCTTATATTCCACAAACACTTTGAATAAATGATTCCCATGTGAAAATATATCCATTTAAGGTCATCATGATAAGTTATTCATCTTCAATAATGTCTCCAATGGATTTAAGTTGATATCTCAACTGTGAGACCTTCATGAAGCAAGTAACAAAAGAATCTGAGTTTGACATTTTTATGCAACATAGCTGATTTATTAAGGCTAGAATTGTGTTGGTGTTTTTGCATTCGAAAAATCCTACTAAGGCATCTTGCATTGCTTTAGCTTTCTTCAACACATAGATATGAGGAATCAAGTGGTCTTTTATAGTGTCTAGCAAGATCCTCTTTGCCTTCACTTCATTCTTCTTATATTTGGCTTCCTCTATGTTATCTTTTGGTTCTGAGATATCCTTCTTTACGTAATCTTGGATTTCATTTTCTTCCAAGACAAAGAGTAATATTGTCTTCCAAGATCTAAAATCTGAAGCACCATCCAATCTATCTTCCACTCTGAGGCTAGACACCATTTTGACAAATTATGAAAATATGATTTTGAAACCCTAGCAAGAGTTAGGCCGAAACTAAAGTTTGGAAAAACTGTAATTTGCCTCCACAGATAGATTTGACCTCCTAGGGAGAATTCCAAAACACTATTTTTTAGTCTAATTTGTGGCTAGAAAGGCTCAAAACTAGAAACCCCAATTTCCTGGTTCTAGTAGGAATTAGGTCAAAATTAAAATTTCACAAAACTGAGATATGCTTTTTTTGAACCTATTTTTCCGAGCCCTAATTTTTTTGGCCTACCACTTTTCCGAACATGCTTTTTTAGACATGCAACTTTTTCATACATGCTTTTTTGGCCCTACTTTTTTGCGGCCCTAGTTTCCAGATTAACATAGAGACAATCTCTGGAAATGGATTCTATTTAGAAATTCTCTGATACTATGTTAGATTTTTAGCCTAGTGGTATAATTTTCATCTCTTTCAACTTTTAATTCATAATTAATTTCATCTGGCAATTATAACATCATTCATTTGTAGTGGAAATGAAATAAAGGATCACTCAAAGATAACCATGCACATGAGACACAAATGTTTATCTTGGGAAACCCAAACAGGGAGAAAACCCAACAAACTTTTCTCAGAAGAAATTAATCCAATAAAATAACAATACCAATCATGAAGATTAAGCTTTAGCACAAGAGTGTACCCTTCTTCCACAAGAAACCCTAATGAGGGTAGATATCTTCTAATAGAATAAGAGAATAAGAGAAAATCCCTAAATTCCTTCATGTGACTCTTGTTGTTCCTCCTTGAGAAGTGCACACCACTTGAGAGAAGAAGATGTGTTGCGAATGTGTCAAATGAAGTGTGAGAATGCTTCTATTTATATTCTTTAGTTGACTAGAAGTTTCTACAATTAGGTCATCTTGTACCTTTATTTTATCCTTTATTTATCTTTCACGCCAGCTTGTCATTTTATCTTCTAGGGTCAATTCACCCCTTTTACTAGGGTAGTTGTGCTCTTACTTGCTTTCCACTTTCTCTAGGATTTCCTCAATGTATTTTCTTGACTCCTTGGTTATCTCTTCATTATATAAAAGTTCTCCCTGGTTGATATCTCCTTACATGCAATCACATTCTTTTTAGTAGATCTCTAATGCTGATTTGACCATACTCTAAGAAGTCCCAAACACTTTTTAGAGCCAATTGTTAAACTCAACATTAGATTAGACTTTGTCTAATATACAAGGAGATGAGATATCATTGTAGCATAGACAAGTCATCTCACTCTATGAGAATGGATCACTCCCACTATGGAGCACTCCCACATGGAGTATGCAATGTGACCTCTAGCCCCATATAGTACAATCCACATGATTGAACGAGGCTAAGAATCCAAGCCACAAACAAGGGCTATAATGGGGTCATTCTCTTTGGGTCACAATCCCATCTAAGATAATGATCTACATAATGTTTTCCCGATGTTGGAACCATGGAGAACATCAACACTAGCGATGTCCAACTCGCGTTGTCCTCTATGAGTAGCATACTTGTCCTTCATTATTTTTTTCCAGTGATTTTTATTGTTTCTTATATATGAAAAATGGCATAGGGTCTTCCCCTATTGCTGGAATTCCTATGATTTACGCGATAAGTTGACTGTCGATGGACACTAGCCTATCCAACCATAGGAATCCTCCATTTACACAACTCAACAACAACTGAGCGTAGTTGTTGATTTTTGGACTTCTACCAAAGTTTGGAATTTCCAACAGGTTCAATATATCTGTTCATTACAATCCCATCGCCCATTGCTGAGGCTCAACGAGGACTACAGGTGAATTTGGGTTGGTTTTGGTGCACACATAATTGCTATGGAAACTTCTTTTTGTCCATAATTTTGTGGTCTACTTATTGTAGATGTGCTATTTTTCCCAACATACTTCCATCAACCAGGACCCTGAGTGGGATTACTGGTGTCACCAGGTCATACTTCAACACCTTGGGTAGGTTGACTAGCGTCACAGTTGGCTTCCTTGACGACACGTATGCTCTTGGAAATCTTACCAAACTTGAACTTGATGTTGTTGTTTTTTTTGTCTTCTACCTGTACTGGAATTGACAATTGCTTAGTGTGTGGTTTCTTTGTTAATATGAGCACTCCTTCCTTTGGTGCTGCCATGGCTCTCTACAATGTAGTTATGCAACTTGTATTTTCACTTAACTCTACAACTTAGCTCTATATAAACTTTTCTCTTCAATGTCCAAAGCACTATGCCCTTTCCTCGTTGCTCCTCATCTATTTTTATTGTCTAATATCGATTGTTTCCTTCCTCTTTGCTCCATAATATGCATTAATTGCCTTGATTCTATGGATCCGGGTCTTGATTTGGTCTAGATTTTCCTTAGATTTGCCAGTCTGTCAAAATACTCCACCTATATTTTCATTTATTACACCAAATTTCCTCCATATCGCTATTATGGTTGCTCTTTAATGTATTTCCTATCTTCTGTGTAGATATTCATCCTAGATTCCTATATGCACGATTTAGCATTCTTGCGAACCATTTGTTTGTGCTGAAGATTCTTCTTTCTTTCTGTGACATTTTGTCTTTACCTGTTATCATCACCATATCCTTTTGTTTGTTTCTTTCTAGATTTGTCACCATATTTATTCTCTTTATCTTTTTGTGTTTTTCTTTTCTTTTTTGGACTTACTCAAACTAGTGCAAGGAAGGACGTATGCCCCTATACAGTTTTGGCCGACTTCTGTTGAAAAAGCCTTCAATGACTTCTCCATTCAATTTTCCCAACTGAACAACACCCGCATCTACCACATATTCTATTACATAAGGACCCAACCAATGCATTCTAAACTTACCTAGATGCTTCAGAAAATTATTGTCATAGAGAAAAACTAAATCTCCTATTTGAATTTTTTTTTATTTAATATGTCTATCATGCCATACCTTTCGTGCGCTTTCTACACCTGTTGATGAAATATTGTGACGAAGCGATCTTCCTCTAGTTCCATTATATTTGAAAGTATTTTCTCTATTGCGCCGGAATCTGTGAGCTTTGTCATCGCAACAATGCATAGACTCGACACTATGAAATCCATGGGCATAACTAACTCCTGACCATACACTAGTCGGAATGGTGTATGTCTTGTCACCTTCTTACATGTTGTATGATATGCCCATAACACTGTGGGAATCCTCAAGTCCAAGTCATCTCTATTTACATTGCATATCTTCATCTACGCATTTTCTAGGATCTTGTTAAATGCTTCCATTGTTCCATTTGTGTGAAGATGATAAGGTGTCCTCTTCTAGCGATAAATATGATATTATTCTATCCAGGATGCAATTTTCTTATTCAAACTACAGTCCATTCCCTAACTGTCACTTTTTACGAAATTTCATTTGGAGCTTCCTAGCCCGAGATATGAATGTTTTACCTAGGTCACCTGTTTAGGGATTCATTTTGGAAGAGGCAGAAACCCTAACTTGTATGGATCATATCTCATAAAGTACAACAAATTTGAGGCTTAAATTTTGACACAAGGTACATGAACATTTCTTCTTCGGCCTGCCCAATTTTTAGATCCCGAACCTTCGCCAAAATGGATTTATAGAGAAAGTTTCACGATGACTAGGTTTTGCTATACAAAACCCTAACTTTCAAATTGTCGCAAGTGAAACAAGTGTCTTAAGTTCCATACATTGCTTTCCTTCAGGTTAGCTTTGATACCATGTTAAGATTCAATATGCTAAGATAGGTAACATCAGTATTACATTCAATTTCACAACAATAGCATATACAGGATAACTGAAAGAACAACAAGCACAACATAAACATAAGAGATATGGATTTATCCTGGGAAACCCTCATGGGGTAGAAAACCCAAAAAATATTCCTCAATATATATGACCAACAAATACAAAGATGTAATCCCCAAACAAGAGCTCCTTCTCCTCCTTTGTAGATATCTCTCTCTCCTATGCGAGTTCACAAGTGAGTGAGTGTGTGTTAAATGGGGAAACACACCTCCTCTATTTATACTTTACTTCACTTGACTTTTAATCCTAACTAGGTCGGCCCCGACAACTTAACCACTCAACTTAATGCTGACTGGGCTGACCCCTCTAGGGGACTTAAACACCTCGTTACAAATGATTCTTAGGGATCTATTGCCCCGAATTACATGGGAGGATTTACCTCAATGACTTTACATAATAATAACATCCCGACGAAGGAATAAAACATCTCTGGATGAATAATAAAAAAGTACAAATAGAATATTCTTTGAAGTTACAATATTTCAACACTCCCCCTTGACGATAAGGATATTCTAACAACATCTACAGGAGCAAGGAGTCATCAACTACATCACAGTGATACATGATACATCTATAAATCATTGGAATCTTTCTTCAATCATCATCAGTAACTCAAACAGCTACTGGAACATCTTCAAGATCTTCAATACTGGAACATCAACATCTTGAGTACTGAGTCTTCATCTTCTACAGCACTTGATCAACTAAAACAACATCATCATCTGTATCTCCCAATCAGCAACATCATTTGGATCTCTCGATCAATATCATCATCTGGATCGCTCGATCAACAACATCATCATATGGATCTTTCGATCAACAACATCATCTGGATCTCTCGATCAACAAAATCATCTGGATCTATTGATCAACAACATCATCTGGATCTCTCGATCAACAACATCATCATCTGGATCTTCCGATCAACAACATCATCTGGATCTCTCGATCAACAACATCATCATCTGGATCTTTCGATCAACAACATCATCTGGATCTCTCGATCAACAACATCATCACCTGGATATTTCGATCAAAAACATCATCTAGATCTTGATCAATAGCATCATCATCTGGATCTCCCGATCAACAACATCATCTGGATCTCTCGATCAACAACATCATCATCTAGATCTTTCGATGAACATCATCATCTGGATCTCTTGATCGACAACATCATAGCAGCATACCCTACAACATACATGATATATTTACGGGATGATCAATCACTATCCATTTAAGACACCATATCATGTCTAGGGACGATGCAGTCCACTCATCAACTTAGACAAAGTCTAAGAACCACTTTTCAGAGACATTTGTCTACGGATCAATTCAGGGACAGAAGTCCAGGGATGATACAATTCCTCTCGTCCACTAGGGACCACTTGTCGAAGACATGTGTCTACGGATCAATTCAGGGATAGAAGTCCAAGGATGATACAATCCCTCTTGTCCACTAGGGACCACTTCTCGAAGACATCTGTCTATGGATCAATTCAGGGACAAAATTCCAAGGATGATACAATCCCTCTCGTCCACTAGGGACCACTTCTCGAAGACATTGGTCTACAGATCAATTCAGGGACAAAATTCCAGGGATGATACAATCCCTCTCGTCCATTAGTAACCACTTCTCGAAGACATCTGTCTATGGATAAATTCAAGTATGAAAGTCCAGGGATGATACAATCCCTCTCGTCCAATAGGGACCACATCTCGAAGACATCTATTTACGGATCAATTCAGGGACAGAATTCCAGAGATGATACAATCCCTCTCGTCCACTAGGGACCACTTCTCGAAGACATCTGTCTATGGATCAATTCAGGGACAGAAGTGCAGGGATGATACAATCTCTCTCGTCCACTTAGAAAAAGTCTTAGGACCATACATCAACCTCATTGTCGGAACAGGTAACCTCATCATCGACCTCATAATCGAAACAGGTAACCTCATCATCGAAACAAGTGTCCTCATCATCGATACAAGTATCCACATCATCAATACAAGTATCCTCATCATCGACCTTACCGTCGATATAGGAAATCTCAACATCGATACATGTATCCACATCATCGACCTTACCATCGATATAGGCAATCTCATCATCGATACAGGTATCCACATCATTGACCTTACTGTCGATATAACCAATCTCATCATCGATACAGATATCCACATCACCGACCTTACTGTTGATATAGGCAATCTCATCATCGATACATGTATCCACATTGATAGAAGTATCCAAGTATCATCATCGACCACATCACTCCCCCTTTCGAGGAGGGTCCTTCTAAACTACACCAAGCTTGTCTCAGAAATACTCAAACTTTACTCAAGACAGAGGTTTGGTCAATATATCAGCAACTTGCTCATTAGTGCCCACATACTCGAGCTTTATAGTGTTATTTTTTTAGAATTTACTTCAATCTGATCTAGGATCTTAACTGAGAGAACAACATGTACAACATATCTACAGCATATCAATCATGGACAATAATGCAAGCACACAAGAGACACAGAGTTTACTTGGGGAAAACCATAAAGGTGAAAAAACCCAATAACTTCATCAGAGACAGATAGAGCAATGGTACAACCCAAGCATAAGAGATAGACATCTCCTAGCAGCAGCTTCTCCTCCTCCACAAGTGCGCCACTCTCCAAAGAGTGTGAGAGAGAATAGAATGATCAAATAGAGTTCCTCCCGCACTCTATTTATACTTGACTTGACTTGCCTAATAACATTTACTAGGTCAGCCTTAACTTAACCACATAACATAATGCTGACTGGGTCGACACCCAATAGGGTGGTCTAATAACCCTTCGACCCACATGACTTATACAGGGCCGACCCCAACAAGGTGGTCTAATAACCCATCAAGTATAAGTTACGACACTTACAATATAAATGACGACACTTCCATATAGAGGAATAATAACATCTCTATAGGAATACAATATACATATATGTGAAATACATTCCGAAGTTACATATACATCAACACTCCCTCTTAACTAGGAAGGTATTTCTCAACACAGGTCTTCTAGCACAAGTATTCTTCTCTAGATCATTGTCATCGAATCATCGTCATCATCACTGCTACTGCTATCTCAATCAATCTCTGAATCTACTCGTCATAGGAAGTTCTACAAAGCCAGTCCTTTTTCATACTGGATGTAGGCCCACCACTTGCAGGTCTTCATCATCACTGGCCATACTGTGGAATCCTTAGGACTTATTACGTGTGTCATAAAACCTCGAAAGAGCATCCCAGGATGTTACGAGCACATAGCTCTACCTGGCGGATCTCCCAGGGCTAGTATTATATGTGACTGTCACAAAACCTTAAAAGAGTCTCTTGACTAGCAAGAACCCTAAAAAGCATCTGAGGCCTTTTTCATCCTGTCTAGATCTCCAGGACTTATTACATGTGACCCCCACCACAAAACCTTAAAAGAGTGTCTTGCCAAGAAAGAACCCTAAAGAGCATCTGAGGCCTTTTTCATCCTGTCTAGATCTCCAGGACTTATTACATGTGGTCATGGCAATGCCTCGAAAGAGCATCTGAGGCCTTTTTCATCCTGTCCAGATCTCCTAGGTCTACTTACATGCCATAGGACAAAACCTCGAAAGAGCATTTTCCAGATCTCCCAGGGAGATATTATATGCCAGTGGCAAAACCTAGCAAGAAAATCTACAAACCTCCCAAGGCGCTATTATATATTCTCCCAAAGCAAAACCTCGAAAGAGCATTTTCCAGATCTCCCAGAGAGCTATTATATGCCAACGAAAAAACCTAGCAAGAGAATCTGCAAACCTCCCAGGGCGCTATTATATGCTTATTTGCACAACTTGTCCACGGCCACAGAGTATCAACCTGATACTCACGATACATCATCCTGATCATCATCACTGCATCGTCTTGACGCATGTCATCTGGAGCAACATCCTGAAGCTCATCATCCATGATCATCCTGATCATACAATGCATCCACCTGATGCATACACAGTATCTTCTTGATACATATCATCATACATGATCTACCTGATCATACAATGTATCCATTTGATACATATACAAATACATGATCCACCTGATCATACCTGATACATATCAACATACATGATATACCTGATCATACAATGTATCCACCTGATACATATACAAATACATACACATGATCCAACTGATCATATCCAACATCCAACATGATGCATACATACATAAATGATCCAACTGATCATATCCAGCATCCAACATGATGCATACATACATAAATGATCCAACTGATCATATCCAGCATCCAACATGATGCATACATACATAAATGATCCAACTGATCATATCCAACATCCAACATGATACATATACATATACAGAGCAGTAACTGGAGCATCGTCCTGATGCTCATAATCCAGTGCTTACATCCATAGCCATGTGAAGGATACTCCTTCAAAGATGCTTGGAATGGCTTCAGCAAATGTCTCCATCACTTCTTCCTCAAAGTGTCATCGATCTGAAGAACACCAAGCCTCTCTCTGAAGTACTTGAACTTCACTCTAGCTGTGGCTTTGTCAACACATCTACAATCTGCTCATTCGTCGCAACATACAGAAGCTTCACTGCTCCTCTTTGCACCATATCCCTGATATAGTGATATTTGATCTCTATGTGTTTCGACCTGTTGTGGAACACTGGGTTCTCAGACAGCTTCACACAACTCTGGTTGTCACAAAAGATACCAGTAGCCTCCAACAGGAGATCAAATAACTCAGACAATAGCTTCCTAAGCCATACTGCCTCACAACTAGCCGAACAAGCTGCAACATACTCTGCTTCGGCTATACTCAGTGCTACGCAGGATTGCTTCCTGCTAAACCAAGAGATCACACATGATCCCATACTGAAGCAACACCCAGAAGTGCTCTTCCTATCTGCAGCACTGCCTGCCCAATCTGAATCAACATAACCCTGCAGGTTAAATTTTTAATTTGCATCATTGAGCCCATAATCAACTGTACCCTTCAGGTACCTTAGAATATGCTTTACAGCAACCAGGTGAACACTCCTTGGATCCATCAGAAACTGGCTCAATGTGTTCACCACAAAGAAAATATCTGGTCTCGTGTTCGTCAGGTACATAGAGGACCCAATCATCTGATGATACATAGTGACATCAATCGGCTCATATGAAGCATCACACAAAAGCTTCAGGTTCGATGCCATAGGTGTGGCCATGGCCTTGCAGTCCATCATCCCGAACCTCTTAAGGATCTCTATTGCATACTTCCCTTGTCCAAGGAAGATTCCATCTGCACTCTGCCACACCTCCATGTCTAGAAAGTAGTGCATCATCCAGAAGTTCTTCATCTCGAACTTGGAAGCAAGATTCCGCTGCGTGTCAGCAATCAATCTATCTTCACCTGTAATAAACAGGTCATCCACATACAAAAGTAGTGTCACTGGATTTCCTTCCTCAACCTTGTAGTGAAGGTTGGAATCCACTTTACTCTTGGTAAAGACCAAACTGGATAGAAAGCTATCTATCCTACCATACCAAGTTCTGCACATATATGACTTCCCATCATGTGTCTCAAAACCAAGTGGTTGCTCCACATACACTTCCTCTTCGACTACACCATTCAAGAAAGCTGTCTTGACATCCATCTGGTGTATCTTCCATTTCATCACTACATCCAGAGAAAGTACTGATCTGATGGAAGTGTGCTTGGCTATAGGTGTAGAAGTCTCTTCATACTCAATCCCTTTTTTGGGAGAAGCCACGAGCTACAAACCTCGTTTTGTATTTCTCCATGCTACCATCTGCAGCATGCTTGATCTTATAGATCCATTTGGAAGTCACAATAGACTTCCCTTCAGGTCTTGGGAATGCATCCCAAACATCATTCTTCATGATCGACTGATCATGGCATTCTTTCATTACTTCATCCCAGATCTCGGGAACTTCAATATCTTCAATAGATATCTTTGTTTGTTGGAACAAATGTTGTAGTCCTTCTTTTGTAGGTGAAGGTATACGATCTTTCCTACAAAACAAGTTAAATTGCATGATTAGAAACATCTCATAGTTTTCAGAACAAATTCTTACACATAAAGAAATATGTCATACAGTCATGCAATTATTTTAGCCAATTCTTCAATACAACATTCATCCATATCCTGTAACTTTCTAGATGCCTTCCAATCTCTACCAAAACATTGTTAAGAGTTTGCACTACTCCCAACATGTCAGCAAAGAGGTTTCATTCTAGATAAGTAGCAATGGAATGTTGTACAGTGCCATAGGCCACTTACCCATCACATGCATATTAGTAGTATACTGTTCATTAATGCAATTATTCTAATATGCATAATACACAACCTAAGTCTAGGAACATAAGCATATACATCATTGAACAACATTATTTAAACAAACAAATATGTAAGAAATGACAATTCAAATACTTATCTTTGTTTGGTTGTTGGGTGGACTCCCTCTGAATCTTTGCAACTCCATTCTGATGTGGATTGTGAGAAGTGGTTGACTCCCTCTGAATATCTGCATCCTTGCAGAAACTACTGGAGTGTGCTCCCTCTTGATCTTTGCTTCCTGGATTACCTATCCTTGAACTTATATCCATCCTCGATCACTATGCATGCTTAGAAGTATCATTATTGTGATATCCTTGAGATCTCATACATAATCATACATTTATTAGTATATTCTCAATACTATCAAAACACAATAATCTTAAGCATGTATAGTCATGATCATTTCAAATAATAAGCATTAGTATTCAAGGACTCTTATGGTTAGCTATATCATAAATTAAAGTAAGAAACATAATATTCCTAAACCCGTGATTACTCAAAGCTATACTTTCATGACTCTTTTGGTTAGTCATATCATCAATTAAGGTAAGAAACATAATATGCATAAACCCTTGATTACTTACATTTCTAACTTCATGAATAATCATTATCAACCATACAACATTATAAGATCCTAACACAAGGTAGGATTCTAACTTGATATAGGAAAAACATACCTGGATTAGCATGCTAGCTAGTTATGTCTAACATACCTGCATAATGTATTCTTGTTCTCTTCAATGACTTGTGCTAGTAACCTGCATATCTCATAGGTTAACCATTATAGAACCAAGTTATACATACCTCGTAAGTAGATCTTCTATGTGATTCATGACAATGGATGAATCTTTGTCTTCATGTCACCATGATCATATGTTCTTGAACTAGAACATGATTTGTCTTTCTTGGTGTACCTTTCATGTTAGCGGACAACATCAACCTCATACAACACCACAATGCATTAGTACAATCATAAGTGTCAACACCCTAATCAATGAATATCTTCTATCATGCATTCATAATTTTATTAAGGTGATACGACAAGTCTAAATATAATCCAGATTGTACTAACCGTAATAATATGAACACAAACATACCATAAAATTAATCATGAACAAATCTCAAAACAATCCTGGATAAGCCATACCTGTCGAGATTGCTTGTAATCTTCTTATGTAAGGCCTTAGCCTCATCTCCCTCTGAAACATGAACTTCTTCACTTATGCAGGTGACCAATCCATTCTCTTCTAGGATTAACCCAATCCTCTTGATTTGCAGGAATTGGATCTGGAGTTGGATTAGGGTTTGTCAGAGAAACCCTAAAAATTCAAACTTTGAATTTCAAACTTCTGAAAGGATAGAAAGATGCGCCTTGATGAGCTGATCAAGCCACTATACTTAGAATTTGAAAATTGCAAAGTTTTAGCCCCCAAAATTGCCTTTGAAACTTCTGTATCTTCTGGACAAGATCCTGAACTAGGGTTTGATAAATCCCACCCTTTTTCCCAACCAAAATGTTCGATCCAAAGCTCTAAGCTTCTATTTTTCTGAGGAGCTTCCAGCCGTGGTCACAGATTTCAAAAATTCCCATTTTTGTAGAAGCCCTAATTTTCCACTTTTTCGATCACAGTCCCGAACTAGGGTCTGATCAAGCCCGGCCTTCTGTCCAACCAAAAAATATGATCTTGGTCTCTAAATTTCTATTTTGATGAGTAGCATTCAGCTGTGGTCTCCGATTACAAAAATTCCAACTTTCTTCGAAACCCTAATTCCCGGAGCCATGAATGAAGGTGCTCAAAATTCAATTCTGTTTTGACAGAAATATGCACCTGATTGTTTCTAGTGTAACTCTGAAATTACAAATCCACAGGGTCTGAAACTTCTACCTATGGTATCCTGACCTATCATCTTTCCAAACCCATAGGTTTGACCTAAATTGGATTCTCTGAGAGAGAGTTATGCCAAGTGTTGCAACGTGACCTGTTTATGGGATAAAACATGAGAGCGAATTTGTACGGCGTGCCATGTGTCACTGGTTTTGTTTCGGCCTCTGAAAAAGTTACTTGAGAAAGTAAAGTCCGTGCACTACCTGTCACTTTTTACGAAATTTCATTTGGAGCTTCCTAGCCGAAGTTATGACCTTTTTTCCTAGGTCCCTTGTTTATGACTCAGATCTGGAAGAGGCAGAAATCCTAGATTGTACAGATCATAAAACACAAAGTACAACGAATTAAAAGTTGACCTTTGGACACAAGGTACATGGGGATCTGATATTTGACCTGGAAAAGTTTCAGATCCGAAAAATTCTCCAAAATGGATTTATAGCGAAAGTGCTATGAAGACTAGTGTTTTCTATATCAAGCCCTAGCATCGCAAGTGCAACAAGTGTCATACATGCCATACCATGCCTTCTTTCAGGATAGATCTGATACCATGTTAGTTTTTCAGAATTTGCTTCAATTTGATCTAGGATCTTAACTGAGAGAACAATATGTACAACATATCTACAACATATCAATCATGGACAATAATGCAAGCACACAAGAGACACAGAGTTTACTTGGGGAAAACCATAAAGGTGAAAAAACCCAATAACTTCCTCAGAGATAGATAGAGCAATGATACAACCCAAGCATAAGAGATAGACATCTCCTAGCAGCAGCTTCTCCTCCTCCATAAGTGTGCCACTCTCCAAAGAGTGTGAGAGAGAATAGAATGATCAAATAGAGTGCCTCCCGCACTCTATTTATACTTGACTTGACTTGCCTAATAACCTTTACTAGGTCGGCCTTAACTTAACCACATAACATAATGCTGACTGGGCCGACACTCAATAGGGTGGTCTAATAACCCTTCGACCCACATGACTTATACAGGGCCGACCCCAACAAGGTTGTTTAATAACCCATCAAGTATAAGTTACGACACTTACAATATAAATGACGACACTTCCGTATAGAGGAATAATAACATCTCTATAGGAATACAATATACATATATGTGAAATACATTCCGAAGTTACATATACATCAACATATAGCTCCTTTCTGCACCATATCCCGTATATAAAAATATCGGATCTCTATGTGCTTTGACTTATCATGGAATACTGGATTCTCTGTCATCTTGATATGACTCTGGTTGTCACACAGGATCATAGTGGGGTCCATCTCTAAGTCAAACAATATTGATAACAAATTTCGAAGCCATATCTCTTCACAACTAGCAGAGCAAGTAGCTATATATTTTGCTTCAGCTGTGCTGAGAGACACACTCGATTGCTTCCTACTAAACCACGAGATCATGGTAGATCCCAGACAATAACATCCACCCGATGTGCTCTTCCTGTCTGATACACTTCCTTCCTAATCAACATCTTTGTAGCCATACAATCTGAAGTCATGATCTCCAAGATAATATAGACCAAAGTCTACCGTACCCTTTAGGTACCTCATCACATACTTTGCAACTATTAGGTGAACATGTTTGGGCTCAACCAGATACTGACTCAAGGTGTTCATAGCAAAGCATATATCTGGTCTGGTATTCATCAGATACATCAATGACCCAATAATCTGTCTGTACAGAGGTACATCCACTAACTCTGATGAGTCATTAGATAACAACTTCAAGTTGGAATCCATGGGAGTGGCCATGGCTTTACATTCCAACATATCAAATCTTTTCAAGATTTCCACAACATACTTTCCCTGGTTGAGAAAGATTCCTTCTGGGCCTTGCCATACTTCCAGACCTAGGAAGTAATGCATCCATCTGAGATATTTCATCTCAAACTCTGTAGAGAGCTTCTTCTTGCTTTCCATGATGTGTTTCTCATTCCCTGTCAGAAAGAGATCATCCACATACATTATGACAGGTTCATCATCCATAACCTTAAGGTAAATGTTAGGATCATCTTTACTTTTGGTAAAGCCCAAGATTGTCAAGAAGCTATCAATTCTCCCTCTGTGACTTAACATCATTCACACTCTGCATTGAGTGATCTTCTGCATATCTATCCGTTCCATCTCCCGTTAGATGGGTCTAGTGATATGAGCCTCAATATTATTCAAACTCTATGGTGAGTTCCTTCTTGCATCCATCTAAGAGAAGAATGTCATCTGTATATAGAAACCATCTTCAACCTTGTAGCAAAGGTTGAAATCCACATCACCCGTGGTGATCATTAAGCTCATCAAATGACTATCGATCCTAGGTACCCGTACATAGATTTCTTCAATCGTGTGATTCTCTATTGAATCCTGGGAGTTTGCTCGATTCACACTTCTTCTTCAATTACACCATTAGGAGAACGGTCTACTTGGAGCAAACATCTCGTCATGATTCTCTCCCTCTTTCTAAGAGAATCCTCTATCCACGAGGCTTCTATAGTATGTTTGATTTGTAAGTCTTTTTGTTGAACATCCATCACTTGTTCTTTGGAACAAGTGTTCATCATCCTTCTTTTGTAGATCATAGCACATGATCTTTCCTACAAATCAAAGTTAATTACATGATTATTAATACTTCATAATCATCAAATCATGTTGACATGATAACCTATTATGCATACTGATATGATTCACATAGTTATGAAACTATATTGACCAATACTTTGGCATAACACTTTTCCATATACTGTATGCATACAATGGCTATCTAGATGCCTTCCATCTCTACCAGAACATACTATCAAGCGCGTGCACAGCTCTCAGCATATTAGCAAAGAGGTTTCATTCTAGACAAGCAACAATGGAATGCTTGTCCAACTTACCCATCATATGCATATTAGCAGTATACTGTTCAATGCTATATGAATGCTTACACTATGCATGATATATTTCCCGATTCTAGGAATACAAATATGCATACAACTATTACGAGCAATATCATTAATTATTCAAAGATTGAAGAGGTAATTCAAATACCAACTCAAATACTTATCTTTTATGTTTGTGTGGTTGCCCCCTCTTGATATCTAATTTTCCCTTTATGATAGCATCATGATTATATGTCTTTGAACTTCTATCCATCCTGGACCACTATGCATGCTTAAGTGTGCACTAGTGTTATCATTGTGTCTTTCCTCAAGATCTCATACATAATCATACATACATTAGTATAATCTCAATATTATGAAAACATTATGATTCTAAATAATCTTAAGCATGTATGGTCATGATCATTTCATACATAGGTATACTTATCTAAGATCCTAACACAAAGTAGGATTCTAACTTGATATAGGAAAAACATACCTGGATTAGTATGCATGCTTAGTTATGTCTAACATAGCCAAACAATATCTTCTTTGTTCTCTTCAATGATTTAGAGACCTTGTGCTAGTAACCTGCATATCTCATAAGTTAAGCATAGTAGAAACAAGTCATACATACCTCGTAAGTAGAGATTCTATTTGATCAAAGACTATGGATGAGTCTTTGTCTTCATGTCATCATGGTCATATGGATTTGTCTTTCTTGATGTACCTTTCATGTTAGCAGACAACATCATCCTCATACAACACCACAAGTGCATTAGTACTATCATAAGTGTCATAACCCTAATCAATGAGTGTATTATATTATTTACATGCATTTATATTTTTACTAAGGTGATCAGACAATCTAAACTTATCTTCAAAGGGGATTGGATACCTATGTAGAGTTTTAGTTCTCGAAGCGTTTCAGACTCCATAGTTGAGTCCATCTTCAGGAGAAAACATATCTCAATTAAAAGCTGCACGAATTTTACATTATTTATATTATTTATATTCGTGTAGCTTTTAATTGAGATGTGTTTTCTCCTGAAGATGGACTCAACTATGGAGTCCGAAATGCATCGAGATCTAAAACTCTACACAGGTATCAAATCCCCTTTGAACATAACTGCAACCTGTGAAAGCCTTAATGAAACAATCTAAAATTAATCATGACTGTACTAACCTCAATAATATGAAGACAAACATATCATGAACTAAATCATGAATCAAATTTCAAAACATACATGTATCTCCTCAAGTCATACCTGTCGAGCTTGCTTGTAGTCTTCTCTATAAGGGTAAAACCCTAACCATCCAAGGTAGATCTCTTGTAAACATCTTATATAGGTTCATGGTGCTAGGATGATAAATATCAGTGCCATTTAAACTTCCTTCATTGCTTACCTATGAGTCTCCCAACTTTGCTAAGGTTTGTTCTGACTTGGAAACCCTAATTTTCAATCTTCTTCCTCCCACAACATTTTGATGGAGGATCAATATATATGGTGAATGGATTCCAAATCCATTATCAAAGTTTCCAATGTTGCATCAGGTGTCTCCAACATTGTATAAGGTCCTTCCATACCTAAAAAAATGGAAAAACCCTAAGTGAGAGCTTCTTCCTCCTCTTCCTTGATTTCCTCTGTTAGGCCATTTTTGAAGTGTCATATTGTTTCTAGTGTATCTCTGAAATTTCAGATCTGCAGGATGTGAAACTTTGACCTATGGTATCGTGACCTGTCATCTTTCCAACCCCAAAGGTTTGAGATTCATTGGATTCTCCATCAAAGAGATATGCCTAGTTTCCCAGCATGACTTGTTTAAGGGATGAAACAACATAGCGAAGTTGTACGGAGTGCCACATGTCACTGTTTCATCTTTGACCTTTGAAAATTGGACCTGTCAAACTACAGTCTGTTCCCTAACTGTCACTTTTTACTAAATTTCAATTGGAGCTTCCTAGCCCGAGATATGACCTTTGCTACGAATATAAATAGCATATTAAATATGTAACTCATAGCATAGAAGAAGACCCTTATCATCAAGAAATCAAGTTAAAGAAAGAGATTGTCTATCATCTAAGAAGTCAAGTCAAAGAAAGACTCCCACGTCAAAAAAGTCGAAGACTATCTATCGCTGAAGAAATCAAAGAAAGACCATCTATCACCAAACAAGTCAAAACCATGGAAGCTGGTTTGTGACTACAGATAGAGAAATTAGAAGCCAATTTAAAGCATTATAAAAAAGACAATGAAGAATTGCACGACATAAATAACAAATTAGAAATAAGAATGGAATTACAAGCAAGGTCCAATGAAATAAAAATCTCTGACCAGGAAAGGTGTATAGAAAAATTGTATGCGCAAATTGATGAATTAAAAACCGAAAATGAATTCAATCAGAGGTTAGGCAATCAAGATATAAAGAAGGAAATAAATAATTACGAAGCAGAAATAATACGCTTGAACAAGATCCTTAATGACAAGGATGAAGAACTGAAGCAAATACGACATAATTTAGGAGATCAAGAATCAAAGGTCGACCAATGTCGACAACAGATACAAGTTCTTCAAACACAAAATGACGGCTCTAAAAAGACACACAAATCAGAGATCGCAAAGAATAATAAAGCATTATCCAACAATGCTGAAGAAATTTTCAGACTAAGAAATCATAACAAGATACTAGTCACAAAAATTAAGAAGTTGAAAAATAGTCGGAAGACAGAACAATATATGGAAGAAATTGAAGGAAAAATTCTAGACAAGCAGGAAGAAAATAGCTGCATTAGACGTCATAATGAATATCTTAAGGAACAACTTAAGAAGTCTGAAGATGACAGAAAATCGCAAGTCGAATTGATTAAGAAGTTTCAAAATGATAACATGAAATTATAAAACAAGTTGGAAAAGATAAAGAACGAAAACTTAAAACCTCAAGAGATGAAAATAAAACTTCCAGCTCAGATCAATGCTCAAAAGACGACACTTGTAAAAGAAAATGACATTGTGAAAATTCCTTATCGACACCCCAACCATAAAAATCAATATTCTAAAAAGTGGGAAATGTCGAAAGCCGATGGTACTAATGCGATCAAAGCTCTTGACGACAGATCAGTGGGGAATCCCAATAGTCAGCAACAAATCAATTTGGGATGGATTGACCCATCCACATATTGAAAGTTATGCTCTACACTTAGCAATTCATACCGACATGTTTTGTCAGCCATGACATCGCAAAGAACAATGCGACGAAATTATAAGGCTTTGAGGACAAAGCCTTTCTAAGAGAGTGGCAATGCTATGAATATAAATAGCATATTAAATAAATAATAATTGTTAATCATTAAAGTAGTTATCTTTTAATATGAAAGGACATAACCTTTCATTAGGAACGCTCAAGCCATATTAAAGGTGAGCTCTTCTAATACATTAATCATCCATTTATCAATCATTTTATCATATATATTTTTATATTCAATTATGTGAAGTCGGATTTGCTTCTCAACGGAGACAACCGGATACGGTTTCTGCAACCTTTTTACCTAGGTCACTTGTTTAGGGATTCATTCTGGAAGAGGCAGAAACCCTAACTTGTATGGATCATATATCAGAAAGTACAACAAATCTAAGGCTTAAATTCAGATACAAGGTACAAGAACATTTCTTCTTTGGCTTGTCCAATTTTCAGATCCTAAACCTTCTCCAAAATGGATTTATAGCGAAAGTTCCATGATGACTAGGTTTTTCTATACAAAACCCTAACTTTGAAATTGTCGCAAGTGAAACAAGTGTCGTAAGTGCCATACATTTCCTTCCTTCAGGTTAGCTCTGATACCATGCTAAGATTCAATATTCTAAGATATAAAAATCAGTATTGCATTCAATTTCACAACAATAACATGTACAAGATCACTAAAAGAACAAAAAGCACAGCATAAACACAAGAGACACAGATTTATCCTGGGAAACCCTCATGGAGTAGAAAACCCAGCAAAGCTTCCTCAATATAGATGACCAAAAAATACAAAGATGTAATCCCCAAACAAGAGCTCCTTCTCCTCCTTTGCATATCTCTCTCTCTCCCCTATGCGAGTTCACAAGTGAGTGAGTGTGTGTTAAATGAGGAAACACACCTCCTATATTTATACTTTACTTCACTTGACTTTTAACCCTAACTAGGTCGGCCCCAACAACTTAAGCACTCAACTTAATGATGACTGGGACGACCCCTCTAGGGGACTTAAACACCCCATTACAAATGATTCTTAGGGATCTATTGCCCCGAATGACATGGGAGGATTTACCTCAACGTGTTTATATAATAATAACATCCTGACAGAGGAATAAAACATCTCCAGATGAATAATAATAAAGTACAAATAGAATATTCGTTGAAGTTACAATATTTCAACAATGTCTGCAAAAAAATATTTAACCATTTGTATTGTGAACAAGTGCACATTTGGTAAGATGTTATCCAAATTTATTACACCTTCCCCTATTACTATGCACGACAAGTGGTCAGGTCCTGAATTTAATTTCCTCGTTTCAAAATCACTTCAAAGTCATAATCCTAAAATAGTAACAACCATCTATATACCTTTCTCTCCCAACATTGTCTTGTTGAATAAGTATCGTGACACAAAATGATTTATGTATATCTTGAAGTGTGATCCCAACAAATAATTCCTAAAGTTCTATAGTGCATACACCATTGCCAGTTCTTCATGCCGTGTCGTAGTGTAATTCTGTATAGTAGTTGATAGTTTTGCTAGCAAATGCAATGGGATGATCTAAGTATCCTTCCCCTGGATGAGGTAGAACTGCACCCAATGCTATCGATGATATGTCTACGTGGACATGGAATTCCTTCAATAATGTATCCAAAATTTGTTGACATTCCTCATTCCATTGAAACTTGACCTCATTTTTCAACATTTTTTCCAACGGTGGTGTGATCTATGTGTATCCCCTAATAATTTTTTGTCATGTATCCTGTATGACTCAAAGTAGCTCACAGTTGTCACACTGAAGTTGGTGGTGGAAGATCAATAATAGCATCAATTTTCACAGGATCCATGAGGATTCCTTGTTTACATACTACATGACCCATCATGATACCAAATGGTGCGTAGAAAATACTTTTTTTTTAAAGTTTATGAAAATATGGAACTGTATACATCTATCCAAAATTAAGCGAATAGTTTCAACGCGGTCCTTCAGTAACTAAATACCATCCAATCATCCAAATATTCCTCGAGTAATTTATGAATAAATCCTTAAAATCTATGGCCACCACTCGAGGAAATACTACTAGCATATTCTTCAGTCCAAAAGGCATCACTGTATACTAATAGCATCCCATTCTATCACAAAGGTTGTTTTATGCGTATCTTCCCATGCAATCTTGATCTGATGATACCCATAGAATCTATTCGTAAATGAGTAAGCTTCCTATCCTCCTACATTCTCCAAAACTTCATCTTGAAATGAGGTAGGAATCAGATAATGTAAGAAAGCATTGTTCAATTTGCATAGATCTACACAAATTCTTATCCCACCTATTTTCTTGTCTTGGACCACCATTAGGATGATCCATTCTGACTCCTCGATAGGTTGAATTATCCCAGCTTCCAACATCCTATCTATTTCCATTGTTACTTTCTCCTTATATACTTGGTTCAGTCAGGATGGTCTCTGCTTTACTGGCTTGACATCTAGCTTCAACGGGATATTCATTTCCCCTAACTTGCTAGCAATCACTTTCTTTTATGCAAATGTGGTTGGAAACATGTCTTGGTATTCGAGCATTAAATCAACAATTTTTTTGATTGTTTCTTCATTCCAGTAATCTCCAATATTTGTGAAATTGGGATTATCCTTTGTACCAATATTCACCTTACACATTTTCAATGGATTTTGATAGTCGACAGATCCAAGCTGAGGCCCCTTTATTACGTGCTCTCCTATAGGTTTTGGTTCTTGCAAATTCCTTTGGTTTTCATCCTCTTGGTCTTTTCCAACAATACTATTGCATTTCAAAATCTCACGAACCTTTGCAGAATATCTAGGCATTCTACACAAGGGTGTTGGTCCCATCAAGCCTCCTGATGGGAAGCTATTATTTTTTATAATATGCAACATTACATCCACCAATGGGGCCTCATCTTCAAAACTAAAGGTTACCTTGAATTTGTGAGTCAAATATTCCCAGTCTGATGTTCTTACGTGTACTTCCAATTAAAAGTACTAGTTATTCGGCATATTGTTGGCTACAATTTGTCGGACCTAGGGTTGAACTTTGTGTGATCAACAAAACCCTATATGCATTGGCTTCTAGAAATACCCTACGAACATAGTATAGTCTCATCGGAGATGTGCACAGGAATTGACAAGAACTTGAATCAAGGTTGGGAAGGAGGGATAAGGCAATTCTATTCATTCTTTAAGATATTTTACTCTAATCATACATCATATCTGTACTTCTCATAGATTCAACATTCTCATAATTGGTAAACATCCATAACAGACACATTGCACAAGGGAAAGTAAACCAAAACAAATATTTCATTATGTCTTTATTACTTAACCAAAAGAGGTATTAACATGCCAACACATAAATTTAACTCAACAGCTTATACATCTTAGTGGTTCTCAGTGCCAGCATAGGCACTATACATAATCCATAACGTACCATATTTTTCTCACAAAACCATCAGTATTATGTCTTAGAGAAAAAATCTAGAATAACTATAACAAAACCCAACCCCAACCCTTTACAAAAACACGCCTTATATAGGCTGGAGTATCAAAAATCAAAAGTTGTTACTAGCGGGAAGCTAACAACTGATTTATATTTGGCGCAACCCAATTTGGTATTGATTAGCTCGACATGGAGTTACTAACAAAACATTGAGCAAAAATAGCCCCCCAACACTAGGATATGGTTCATCTTGAGCCACAAAACTCACGGTTCGAAAGATCCTACTAAAGGGAGGTGGGTGCGGAGATCACTAACAAAATCCTGAAAAATTCCATGGATACGATGGAATTCTATAGTGATATCGTTGAGGTGTGATGTGTAGGATTCAACATATTCATCCTTTCTCTACCCAATCTCTGATTTTTCCTCCTCTACAACAGGGAGAAATAGAGCAGCTCACACTTGAATATTCGATAGGTTGCTGAAGTGCTCCTGCACTTTCTCTTGTGCTTTGACCACGTGATAGTTGTGATGGTTTGCTGCTCTATTTGGATAGATGAGTTTTTATTTTTGAGTTCACCAATATCATCCATGGCTGCTTTTCTAAAAGACATTGGCAATAATGCCCTATGCTACTTCTTTGTGGTAATCAAATCATCCCAACTTTGGATGCACTGGTCTACCTCTTTTAACTCGAGGACATCCCAGAGATGATTCCAAATGATAAAACAATAATTTATAGTATGATATAGGGTCGCAAAGGATTTCTTGGTCTGATATAGCGATTGCACGGCCTCAATATCTTCTAATCCAATGCAACTTCCTCCGGGGATGGCTCTGGCTTAATCTACATCTTGAGATTTGTAGCTTCCTACTGAAGGGAAACCACTATTTGTATGATATCTGTTATCTTCTAAATGGGAGTGAGGGAATCGGTAGGTGGATAAATCGGGCCTATGAGTTCCTTGTAAGCTCTATTGACCTTGGATTCTAACTACTGTCACTCATGGTGCTCTTCGTGGTGGACTTTCTTTAGTCCCACATATGACTGACTCAACTGTGTGTGTCGATCCCCCAGTTATGCAAAAATATCAGAAACAAAATATTGCAAGTTGAGGGTAGGGATCAAGCTCAAATTTGGTTCATTGTATGGGAGCAATTGGGTATCTGAAGTTATTGGTGGCTCCACTACAATAATGGCGAGTGGGTTTAGCTTCAATTTTCACTGAAAATACTGCATTGCTTGCTTCTACAATTCCTTAGAATGGTTCATGTCCGCAGTATCATATGTCTACGCCATTTCTATACAAGGTGAAAAATGGTTTGAATCTTTTGGAGGCAGTCATGACTGTATTTTTGAAAAACCTGTAAAACCTCAGGTTCGACTTGAGATGCTGAATGATCTCCGATATAGTATGTTCTACTTCTTCCTTCTCTTTTTTCGGGCTACTGGATTCATGTGGCTTATGGTGTGTGGGATGATCAGGAGCCATCTCTTTCTCTTGGGGTTCCTTCAGCTTTGAACCTACTACATATTTATGGACTTTCTCCGATTGTAGCATTTGCTCTTGCTATTGCGCCAACTCCTCATGGGTCTCTTCACAGGTATCCTCATGGATCTCGCAGAACTATTGAAAGATATTACGACGAGCAGATCCCAGTGGTCATGATCCAGGAAATTGTCTGGAATGTGGTACATTTTAGAAATCCTCCTCCTCCTCATGCTCAAATTCTTCTACCAGTGGAGGGGAAGGGGAAGGGTGCATCCTCTTCTAAGAACCCTCAGCCTACTGCAAGTGCTGATTTTCTTGCTCACATTTCTCTAACAAGTGTGGATATTGCTTAGGTGGGTTTGATCTTCCAAATTCTCCCTTCTTTGAAATCTACTGCACACCCGCATATTCAAGTATCTACATGTTGGATGTAGAGATAAATTGCAAGTGTGGTGGTCATTGTGCAATGGTAGACTTGACATCCTCAACTGTGATGCAAAACGACAATACATACTTTTTCTTTGGGTTGGCTTGAGGGAGGACTAAGACATTGTGAGCATCAAATTCAAAGATCACTTTGTCATTATAGCAATCCACAATATGCTATAGAATGCGAAAGGACTCAACTGTCGCATTCAACGTCTTCGTATACCACATCTGAAAGGTAGTCTCCACATCTACCTAGTACTCACAGTCTGGCTGCCTATTGAATACTAGGAACTTCACTATGACGAAGTCATCAAGTGTTGGCAAGTTGTAGGTGTAATGTGGTGGGTGTTCTCATAACATCATTGCTATCAATATCAACATCCAGTTGTAATGAAAGGGTGCGTCCTGATCCTGTGCATCAAGATAGTCCTGAAAAAACTAGAGGCATAGCTAGGGAACACATGCAAACATTTGACCTTTGGCACATTGCTCAACGACTGCTACTATGTCGACTGGGCATTCATCCTTTCTACATTTCCACATTATTTTTCATGCAAATATATGTGTATCAAACCATACAAAATGCTTGGATATTGTGGAGATGACACAACCTCAACGCTCTCTCTAAGTGTTGTATTTCTTGTATATTTCCTCAATTGAAACATGTTCCATCACCTGTATGGGATCTTCCCCTTTGGTTGGGATAACCGAAACCAATCGGATCACCTAATCTATGATTTCATAGGGCTTATTGATCCATATACATCCTTCGTGCAATTGGCTCAGAAGGAACTGAGTACATGCTGATATATGTTGCTTTCATACAAAATGCAAGACATCTAGAAAGGACATTATCTTGGACTTATGAATCTTGCGCACCCATGCTTATGGAACTAACTGCTTTGTGCCATCAGGATTTATCCGTGTATATGTATATTCAGTAATTTTCAGGTCCAGGAACTACTTTTCTTCTAGAATATCAAATTCCTCATACTTCAGAAGAGGAACCTTCCCAAATATTTCACCCTTGACTGTGACCTATGATGGGAGCAATAGATATGACATTGTGAATTCCTTTGGAACATACACTTAGTGCAACTCTTATTTTCCACTAGAACACCCTCCATCTTTTCTCATGTATCCTTACAAGCTCATAGATAACAGATTGGACTCTTCTGGGCACAATCAAGCTCTAACTGCTCACTTAGTTCTCATCTGAATCACAAACACAATGGTGCGAATGACTTCCTTCTTTGCAATTCTTATATCCAATGCTGCCAACTTGCCTTCACCTACCCTCTTAACTGTTACTCCTTCCTCACATCTCTCTTCTTAACTACTGGATGGGATGGAAACTAATAAAAAATATTCACAATCTTGGTGTGCCCCTCACCATGAATGTTGACCTCATGGCCAACTCACCATAATATCTCTCTTTTCTTGTGCGATGTCCTTTTAATTCATTTAAACCGCCTCTCTTTCTGTGACGAGGATTGGGCTTCTTCTTTACAGTGACACTTCTTTGTCCAACATGATGTTACCTTTTGGATCATTCCTTTTTTGATATGCTTCTTCTTAATGACAGATTCCTTTCTCAATCTTTCCAAATCAGGAAAAACCGGTTAGTACTGACACAAAATCTGACGAATATATGAAACAATGGGGACACCATGGTAGCTAATGACTAGGATGTAATGGTTGATGTACTAGCGAATGCTTGGAAGCAAATTTTTCATTAATGAATAATGTGATGGAAATGGAAAATGGACGACTCCCTATGTATGATCATATGCAATTGTCCCTTTATGCTGATGATTTGAATACTAATGGATTTATACAAAATGAATCATACTCAATATTGATAGTGATTTATGGTGCAATGTGTGGACATGACACTAGGATCTTCTCTTTGGATTATGGTTTGGATAGAATGAGGCTCATTCTCACACATAATAACTGAAAAATTGAAATGAAACCACACACACACACACACACACATGTATATTTTTTTTACCATGCAATTTTACATGTAGTTATGCCCTTGCATCCCATAGTAGAGTTTGAGGTGACCTCCATTAACTAGTCCCTTCATCGGTTCTCCGATGAGAGTGGCTAGTTTCACTGCACCTGCATCAGTAGTAAACAAGATCCTAAATGGCCCTATCCATCTGATGCGCAACTTTCCTGGGTTCTTCAAAAACTTACTGCCATACATCAATACTAGTGCACAAGGTTCCAAAGTCTTTCTCTTGATATTTCTATCATACTAGGATTTCTGTCACTGTTTCTCAACCATTTAATTGAATCCTATGATGAAATTTTCTTCTTCTAGTACAATAAGTTCCTCCAAAATTTGCACGAGTGATTCATCATCCGTCATCTTTGTAGCAAGTTCTACGTGCAAACTAGGTACAATAAAATTGATTGGCATAACTACTTCCTTCCCATACACCAGTATGAATAGAGTCTACTTCGTGAGTCTCTTAAATGTTCTTCTATATGCCCACAGTTTGGATGGAAGGCGTTGATCCCAGTCGTTATGATTGACATTACATAATTTTGTAAGTGTTTGCTCTAGAATCTTATTAAAGCATTCCACTGTACCATTAGCCTATGGATGATACGATGTAATTTTTTTATAGTGTATCATGAACTCTTGTGTTAAAGATCAAATGGTTGATTTCAATAAATGCGTACCTTGATCACTCATCAGCAGCTTTGGGCACCCAAATCTAGTAATAATGTGCTCAAATATGAACCTCGCCACTATTTCAGTAGTACAATCCTTCACTGGCACAACCTATGACCATCTTGTGAGGTACTCTATCATAGTGATGATATATCTGGCACCAGTTCTTCGTGCTGGTGAGTTGATTGGATCCATGAAATCAATTTCCCACTTCTTAAATGGATCAAGTGTAGTGACAGGTAAGAGAGACATCTCATTCATGTGTGCCAACTTTCCCACTCGTTGGAAAACATCGCATTGTTTGTAGTATTCCTTAGCTTCTTTAAACAACGAAGGCCACCATAGTCTTGCACAAAGTACTTTATGCACAATAGCCTTCCTATCATAGTGTCCTCCAGCTATACCCTCATGCACTTCTCTGAGAAGAAGCAGTCTTTCATGTTTTATAACACATCAACATAGTATCCCATCAGCTCTGAGTTTATAGAGCTGTCCTGCTATGAGCCATAAATATGCATTGTGTGTCACGAGCTTTCTGTGCTATGCTACTATGTACTCTACCGGTGCGTGGCCTAAGGCCAAAAATGTTACAATATCATTGAACTGGTTTGGTACAACCTCAATAAGGAATAACTGCACATCCTGTAGGTCTTCATCCTAGCTACCTCCTTCGCCTAATTTGAGTCTTGATAAGTTATTAGGGCCAGCATTGAGTTTTCCTGGCTTCATTACAACTTCAAATTCAAATTCTTGGACGAATAGCATCCATCGACATATGCGCTCCCCCAACACTGGCTTGTTGACTGGGTATCTCAATGTAGAATGATCTGTGAAAATATTAGAGGGAGTCCCCAACAAGTAATGTTGGTAGTGTTGTAATGCATAACCTATCTCCAAGCCTTCCGGCTTAGTTGTGGTGTAATTGTTCTCGGCTATAGACAAATTTCTGCTAGCAAAATAAATGGGATAATCAATGTCTCCTTCCCCGGGTTGAGCTAGAACACTTGTAGCGCTACTGATGACGCATCTACATGTACATGGAATATGCACATCCAATCAGGGAAGATGAGAATTGACATAGTCACTAGTTTCTCCTTCAGTCTATTCAGTGCCACGACATTCTGATGTCCATTGATACATCATGTCTTTTCACAGTAGCTCCTCCAATGGCATTGTTATGCTAACATAGTTTCTTATGAATTTTCTATAGTATCCCATATGTTCCAATGTTGCACTCATGACTTTCACATGTGTTGGGGCCAAGAAATTGACAATGATTGCAATATTCACCAGGTCTACAAATTATTAGAGTTTTCACTTTAGTTTAATTTAACTAGGATCTTTAACTGAAAGAAATGCAAGCACAACAAAATACAATAGACACAATAATTTTCCTCGGGGAAACCATAAAGGAGAAAACACCACAACTTACTCAAAGATAGATTCGTCACTAATACAATATCACAAAATGGAAAACCCAAAAATAAGATTGTCTTCTGCAGCTCTCTCTCTTTCTCCTCCAGTGAACTTGTCTTCTCTCTTTGCTTATGCGAACTTGAGTGAGTGAGTGGTGTTTCCAAATGAGAGAGAAAGCTCTCTAATTATAATTTATGTGTGGGTGACCTTTTTACCTAATGGGGCCGAACTCACTAACTTGACTGGGATGACCTGTCCTAGGGAGACTCAATAATACATTTTACATTTATTCTTTGGGGTGCTATTTCCCTGACTCACAAATTATTTTTTTACCTCAATGACCTAGCAT
Source organism: Larix kaempferi (assembly GCA_027924585.1). Classification (NCBI taxonomy): domain Eukaryota; kingdom Viridiplantae; phylum Streptophyta; class Pinopsida; order Pinales; family Pinaceae; genus Larix; species Larix kaempferi. The sequence continues at coordinate 2,967,375 of BSBM01000264.1, forward strand.
GACCAAACATAATAATGACATCCCTGGACGAAGGAAAAACATCTCCATCATAGGTACAAGTAAAATATAATAATAATATAAATATAAAATACAAATGAATATCTTCCAAAGTTACATTTACATCAACACTCCCTCTTAACTAGGAAAGTATTCTCTCACCACAATCATCATCACTCTAGACACAAATTCTAGACAGCATCATCATCGATGGATCATCTTCAATGATGGAAAATCTTCATCAACAATGGATCATCTTCAATGCTGGAACATCATCATCAACACTTGATCGTCATTGACACTGCTGCAACAATCCACATCTCGTTGATCATTGATTAGTGATATCTATCAAATCTACTTCATAAGAAGTTCTACAGAGCCAACCCTTTTTCATGATGGATGTTGGCCTATCTCTCATCTAGGTCTTCATCACCTCCACGAGCAAGCCATCAAGTAGGTACAACCCAGGACCACACAGTACATTGCCACAAAAATCACTTGTGTCTCCTACTATCATCTCATCGTATCCAGATCATCTCATCATCACACATGAAGAGCAACCCAGATGCACACCTCATGCCAAACAGACCACCTGCGTCTCCCACCCAGTATGTACAGCTTAGGAGCACCCCAAGTGCATTATGTCTCTCAATGGTCAACCTGCTTCTACAGCATGTGTGTACAGCAGGATCACCCCAAGTGCATTACATCCCAAGGAATACCTGCATCTCTCCACGATGCGAGAAGCCTAGGCGCACACAAAGTGTCTTTGTGACCGGTGGACCTCTTAGCGTCTCCAACATGTGGGAATAGCCTAGGAGAACCCCAAATGCATTACATCCAAAGTATCACTTGCTTCCTCCACCATGCGAGAACCAGCTCTAGTGAATCTGCGTATTCCAGTCTCATCACTCCCTCTTTCGAGGAACCTCGATCTGGATAACACCAATCCTCTCTCTAAAGTACTCAAACTTCACTCTGGCTACCAGCTTGGTCAACACATCGACTTTCTTCTCGTTTGTTTCCACATACTGGAGCTTCACTACTCCTCTCTTCACCATATCCCAGATATAGTGGTACTTTATCTCAATATGCTTCGACTTGTCGTGGAAAATTGGGTTCTTAGAAAAATTCACGCAACCTGGTTGTCACAGAAGATACAAGTTGCCTCAATCTCGAGATCAAACAAATCTGTCAGTATCTTTTGAATCCATATTGCCTCACAACTATCCGAACAAACTGAAACATACTTTGCTTCGATTGAACTCAATGCCATGCATGACTGCTTCCTGCTAAACCTGGAGATCATACCAGATCCCATACTGAAGCAGTATCCTAAAGTGCTCTTCCTATCTGTGACACTTCCTTCCCAATCCGAATCAACATAACCATGCAGGTTAATCTTCTGATTTTCCCCATACTCGAGCCCATAATCAACTGTACCCTTCAGGTACCTCAATATATGTTTTGCAATCATCAGGTGAACATGTCTTGGATGCGTCAAGAATTAGATCAGGGTGTTCAAAACAAAAAATATGTCTAGCCTCGTGTTCGTTAGGTACATCAACAAACCAATCATCTATCGATACATCGTGGCATCAATTGTCTATGATGAAGCATCACACAATAGCTTCAAGTTCGATGCGATTGGTGTGGCCATTTCCTTGCAGTCCATCATTCTGAACCTCTTTAGAATCTCTATTGCATACTTTCCTTGACCAAAGAAGATCCCATCCGCACTCTGCCACACCTCCATGCTTAAGAAGTAATGCATCATTCCCAGGTCCTTCATCTCGAACTCTGTAGCAAGCCTCCTCTTTGCATCTGCAATGAGCTCATCATCACTTGTCAAAAACATGTCATATACATATAACAAAAGTATCACTGGTCTTCTTCCTACAACCTTGAAGTAAAGGTTGGAATCTTCTTTACTCTTGGTAAATCCTAATCTCATCAGGAAGCTGTCCATCCTGCCGTACCACGTACTGGGTTCCTGCTTCAATCCGTACAAGGATTTCTTTAAATTGCACACACGAGTCTGTCTGTCATGTGTCTCAAACCCCAGTGGTTGCTTCACGTACACTTCCTATTCTACTACTACCATTCAAGAATGTTGTCTTGACGTCCATCTCGTGTACCTTCCATTTCATTACTGCATCCAATGCAAGTATAGATCTGATGGAAGTGTATCTTGCTACAGGTGCAAATGTCTCCTCGTAGTCTATGCCTTCCTTCTGGGAGAAGCCACGTGCCACAGATCTTGCCTTGTGTTTTTCAATGCTACCATCTACAGCATGCTTGATCTTGTAGATCCACTTTGAAGTCACAACAGACTTCCCTTCTAGTCTCAGAACTATCTCCCAGACATGATTCTTCATAATCGACTTGTACTCCTCGATCATGGCATCCTTCCATTCCTTCTTATTTGCTGCTTCTTCATAGTTGGAAGGTTATTTCTCAATGATGTCACATAGCAGGGCTACATAGTTGGAGTATGGTCTGGGTCTCTTTCTTTCTCTATGCATCCCCTTTGGAGTGCCATACTTCTATGCATCTTGTATTGCTTCTTGTTCCCATGCTAGTATTCTCTTGTGGGAGTTCTTCTCACGAGGTGGTTCTACAGGTTCTCATGGTTCTGTCATGTCGCGATCTTCATGATTTTATTGAATCGTTCTTCCATCACCGAGTCTCTAATTCTGGGAACTTCAGGTTCTTCATTTTCTTCAATAGGTAGTTTCCTTGATTTGATATATGCTGAGTCTTCGTCGAAGGTTATGTTCTGCTAATGTCAATCTTATTCAATCCTGGGAAGTATATTCGGTATGCTTTTGAAGTGTCGCTGTATCCCATGAATATTCCCTTCTTTCCTGAAGGATCTAGCTTGGTTCTCTTTTCCTTTGGGATGTGTATGTACATTGGGCATCAAAATATCCTGATATGGAGGACTTTGTTAAAAATGTCTATGGTTGTCATTGATGACAAAATTAATGACAAAGGTGAGAAAGACACAGTGGACAAAGAGCTAGGTTTTGGCACACCTAATGATCCAAATGATCCATACTGTGGTCATTTGGAATTGGGCATAATATCCTAAACAAGGATGATACATCACACATGGACAAAGGCAAGATGAACAAAATGGAAAAGTTGACAAAGGAGGACATGGCTCAGCAACAACATGAATTATGAAGAATAAACAACGATGACATGGCAATATGCCATGCAAGCGTAAGCTTGCGGGCATGAAAATGGCATGATGAAGTAGTTGCGGGCACCTTCTATAACAGTCTAAGGGCATGTGGACAACCCTATTGCGGGAATTGTAATGAACAGTGTGGGCACTACTTAGACATCTTATTGGCACAGGTTGAGGAACCAAGTGGAGGGATGCAAGCATCCCCAAGACAAATCTTACAGGCATCCCTCTCAACACATCCACGGGCATGATGTTAAGAGTTGAAAACAAATGCGGTCATCCAAAAATGGACAGTGCGGGCATCACTTAATGACTAAGCGAGCACATTTGATGAAATCGTGAAGGCATGGCCAAGACCCCTCCGGGCATAAGGCATTGACCCATTGCGGGAATATTTGAAGTGGTATACGGGTATGTGAAGACCACTATGATGTGGCATTAAAACAAAAAAACATATATATACTTGTTGAAGAAAAACGTGGAGAAAATAATAAACATCACGTTGACGTTGTGGAAGAAATTCAAATATATATATGTATCATTTGATTCAATTAAATTGATAGGTCAACCTTTTAATTTGCTGGAGATTTCAAGTATAAATAACAAAGAGCAATTTGTTGTTTCAGGGAGTGAAATAAGTGGGAAAAACTCAGGGAGATATAAGGAGCTCGGAGGAGAGTTCGGTGAGGAAGGAAGCAACAACAACAATTATTTTGGTGTAATTCATTGTGTCTAAGCTTTGAGTGGATGTGGAATGAATCTCGGTGGTGAATAAAGGAAGGATTGAACTCGTGGAAGCATAAAAAGGGAGATTTAGGGTGTTGCAGTTGGGGAAAACTTGTGGAGGTAGGGAAGCTCTGAAAAACTCAGGTGGAGTAAGGGAGCTCTGAAAAACTCAGGTGGAGTAAGGGAGCTCTGAAAAACTCGGTGAAGTAAACCCTGAATTCGAAGGGAAGTGCAAAGAGACAATCCTATGTCCATATACAGGTTGTAGCTTGTTAGGACCATCTCAGTTGAAACTGAGGATAAGGTATTAATTGAGTTGGAAGCCTCTGTTTGAACAGTTGTAGCTGGCATATGTACTCTGTGTTGCAGCACATACTTTTCATATATAAAGTTAATATATATATACAAAGTGGAGAAATTCTTTGTTGATATTACTTTGATGGTTATGTTGTTCTAAGAAAATATTACTAGATCAGTATATTACTTCTGTTTTTGGAATTAAGAATCTATTGAGACCTTACAACACCAATTCACCCCCCCCTCTTAGTGTTGTGTGTTTCTCAATTGGTATCAGAACAAGGTTCTTCACAAAAGGCTCGACAGCTTGAAGAAGATCCTAAGTAACACACAATGGGTGGATTTAAGCTCAGGGACATTCCTAGATTTGATGGGAGAAATTATATTTACTGGAGTAAGAGAATGAATGCTTACCTAATCTATCTGGGATTTGAGGTATGGAAAATAGTAAAAAATGGATATAAGGAACCAACAAATGGTCCTACTTCTGAAGATGAAATAGAGGACTGTGAAAACAATTCTAAGGCTATGAATGCTATTTTAGCAGGGTTGAGTGAGACCGAATTTTTCAAAGTTATGAACTATACCATAGCTAAGTAAATGTGGGACAAGTTAGCCACCATTTATCAAGGAGACTCTAAAGTTCAACAAGCTAAGCTCTAGACATACAGAAGTAAATTTGAAAGTCTAAAGATGACAGAAGAAGAAGATGTAGCAGCCTATTTTCAGAAGGTAGAAGAAGTTGTGAACACCATGAGGGGTCTAGGTGAAACAATGGAACCAAAGTTAGTGGTTCAAAAGGTTCTCAGAACCTTGACATCCAAATACAATCCCAAAGTATTTGCTATTGAAGATAGGGAAAAGTTGGATTAATTAAAAGTAGAAGAACTTTAGGGAATTCTAACAGCATATGAGATGAGAATTCAAGAACCCAGGCAAAATGAAGCAGCATTCAAGGCAGCTAAAAACAAGGATCAACTTCGCGAACCTTGTCTACCAGACTCTGAAATATCCAATGAAAAGATGGCAAATTTTGTCAATAAGCTTCAAAGAGGGACTGGAAGATACAAAGGAAAACTCCCGTTGAAGTGTTTTAATTGTGGCAAAATTGGGCATTTTGCAGCCAAATGTCCATTAAAGGACAGGTAGAAACAATCAAACCCTAGAATATTTTTTGGAGATAGAAGATTTGTTAAGAAACAAACATTTTTCTCTAAGGTAGAAGATGAAGGAGTTTCAGATGGTGAAGAAGAAGAAGAAGTTTTTGAAAGAAATGAGATCTTGTTCCTAGCACAAGAAAACAATGAAGATGTATCAAAGCATGTTGAAGGTGTAGTTGATCTCGAGGAAGAACTCATTGCTGCCTTGGAGGAAATTTAGGACCTGAAAAATACAAATTAAAAGCTAGAACAAGAGTATCAAATTGCAAAAAATCAATGGGCCAAAAGACTAGGTTTGGCATTACAAAGAAAGGAAGACGAAATCAACTCTCTCAAGGAAAAACTTGAGAAATCAAAACTACTGTCTTAGCCGAAAGATGTTGGTATCAAGAGTATGATTGAATACCCATCATTAAAGAAGCCTGCAACAAAATGTCCAATTCTGGAAATCAGCAAAGCAATCTCCAAACTCAAGGATAATATTCAAAAAACTTAAGAGCCTTTGGTTGAGGCACAAAGACAACCAACTCTAAGGAAGAAGGAATGTGATAAGTTACAAAAGGAAGTAATCCATCTAAGCAAATCAAATGACAATCGAGTCAGCATGAGCCAGGAAGACAAGCCAAAGTCAGCTACAACAAATCACTCATTTCAGGCTTTAAGAAGACCAATCTTTTCCAGGTATCAAAATTCATTTTTTGGGCATTGCTATAATTGTTATAAGTTTGGACACAAAGCCATCGATTGTAGGAAATCCAAGAAGGATTGTACTATCTCCACAAGAATACAACATGCTAAGAAGACCTACTTTCAAAACAACAACTCTTTCTCTGTACTATCCGAAGAATTCGAATGCACCAAGTGAAAAAACTTTAGTCACACGTCTGAAAATTGCAGGCTGGAAATTGTTGGTGAAAAGACCACTAGTGACATTTGTGGGATATCTCTCTATGCTCAGAAGAATGAAAATAAATGGTATATTGATAGCGGGTGCACTAAGCACATGACTGGAGACAAAGGCAAGTTTCTTACATTAACAAGAGAAAAAGGCGGTGATGTAGCATTTGGAGATAATGGAATTGCAAAAATCTTGGGAAAAGGGACTATGGACTTCACAGAAAATGCAAAGGCACATAATGTTCTTTATGTGGAGGGACTAAAACATGATCTGATAAGTGTTGGACAATTATGTGATGTTGATCACAATGTCACATTTTTTTCCCACCATTGTGAAATAAGAAGAAATGGGTATAAACAAGTTATAGGAAGAGGAATCAGATCAGCAGGAAGTGTTTATGTATTAGAAGAAATAGACGGAGAAAGGTGCCTTGTCAGTCAACATGACAACAACTAGTTGTGGCACAAGACATTAGCACATCTAAACTTTGATAATATAGTAAAAATTAGTCAGCAAGAGGCAGTCAGAGGGATGCCAAAAATTACCAAACCTACAAACAAGTTGTGTGGATCATGCCAACATGAAAATCAAACAAGAACAAACTTCAAGGCAAAAACTTATCAATCAACATCACATCCCTTGGAATTAGTCCACACAGACTTATGTGGACCAACAAGAGTCCAAACTCTTTAAGGTGAGCTATAGTTCATGCTTTTCATCGATGATTTCTCACGCATGACATGGGTCACATTCTTAAGAAATAAGTTTGAATCTTTTGAAAAATTCAAGATTTTTAAAGCTAAAACATAAAATGAATGTGGACAAAAAATTAAGTGCCTACGCTCGGATAATGGAGGTGAATTCACCTCAGGTGATTTCAAAAATTTCTGTGATTCAAATGGAATCAAAAGACAATACTGTGCAGCCTGAACTCCTCAACAAAACGTGGTGGTAGAAAGGAAGAACCGAACTATTGAAGAAGCTGCAAGAACAATGTTATTGGAAGCTAATCTGCCAGAGACTTTTTGGTGAGAAGCAGTGAGCATAGCAGTATATGTCATCAACAGAGCACAACTGAGAGTCAACAATGACAAAACACCCTATGAGTTATGGACAGGAAGAAAAGCTATGGTAAATTACTTAAAATTTTTTGGGAGTAAATGTTACATAAAGGTTATTGATGATAGTCTTGGAAAATTCAATTCGAGAACTGATGAAGGTATATTCTTGGGCTACTCAACAGAAAAGAAAGCATACAAATGCTACAACAAGAGATTGAAACGAATGGTTGAAAGTATAGACGTAGTTGTTGATGAAGATCTAGCACAAAAATTGTCAGAATCCGAACCTGAGGACAGTGATGGTGATTCATCTGATGATGAATAAATATCACAAGAAATGACAAAGGAACAGACTAATCAACCAGAACAATATAAGGATGAACAACTCTCCTCGAGAGGCACAAAACCTTCACTTATATCTGTAAAACGAGATCATTTAGAAAACCTTATTATTGGAAATCTAGATGAAGGAATTCAGCTAAGACAAATAGGAAGAAGGGATGTGGCGCTGCTGTCCAAAATTGAACCAAAAAACTTTAGTGAGGCATATGAATATTTACAATGGAATAAAGCCATGCAGGAAGAGCTTGAACAAATTGAAAAAAGTGGTACTTGGGAATTAGTATCATGCCCAAAGGACAAGAATGTCATTGGAACCAAATGGATTTTTAGAAATAAAATGAATGAAGAAGCAGAAATAGTGAGAAATAAGGCTAGACTTGTTTGCAAAGGCTATGCATAGGTTGAAGGAATTGAATTCGATGAAACATTTGCTCCTGTTGCTCGAATGGAGGCAATCAGAATGTTCCTTGCTTACTCATGCTTACAAAATTTCAAGGTATACCAAATGGATGTAAATTCCGCCTTCTTGAATGGAGATTTACATGAAGAAGTCTACACTGAACAACCTAAGGTTTTCAAGTTGCCTAAAATGGAAGACTATGTTTGCAAACTGAAAAAGGCTCTTTATGGGTTGAAACAAGCCCCAAGGGCTTGGTATGAACGATTAGATAAATATCTTTCTCAACAAGGAATCAAAAGATGTATTGCAAATAGCAATATCTACATCAAAACTGAGAAGAATGGGATTCTAATTACTGTAGTCTATGTTGATGATATCATTTTTGGTTGTAATAACGATGAGTTAAGCCATGAATTTGCTAATTCAGTGGCACTATAATTCATGATGTCTATGATTGGGGAACTGTATTTTTTCCTTGGTTTACAAATCTCCCAAACATCTAACGGTATTTTCATATCTTAGTCTAAGTATCTAAAAGAGTTGCTTGAAAGGTTTGGGATGGTTGATTGTGCTCCTGTAGGTACACCCATGACAACAAATTGCAAAATCAGTAAAGATGATCAATTTCCACTAGTTGATGGCACCTTTTATAGATCGATGATTGGTAGCCTGCTGTATTTAACTGCCTCTAGGCCAGACATCATGCAAGCTGTTGGAATGGTGGCCAGGTTTCAATCATGTCCCAAAGAATATCATGTAGCAGCTGTCAAAAGAATTTTTAGGTATCTCAAGGGTACCTCTGAATTTGGGCTCTGGTATCCCAAGAACCAAAACTTTGATCTTTCATCCTACATGGATGCAGACTGGGAAGGTAGTCTAGATGATCGAAAAAGCACCAGTGGTAATGCATTTTTTTTAGGAAATTGCTTGGTGGCATGGTCAAGCGGAAAGAAATCATACATATCACTATCTACGACTGAGGATGAATACATTGCTGCAGCTGAGTGTTGCACTCAGATTCTATGGATACGACAATATTTGGAATATATTCAAGTTAATACTAGTCAGCCTACACCAATTTACTATGACAAAACCAGTGCTATAAGTATCTCTAAAAATCCAATTATGCACTCAAAGACTAAGCATATCCCAATCAAGTACCATTTTATTCGAGAACAAGTCAGTGAAAAAAAAGTAAAGTTGGAATATGTAAGCACAAAGGAACAAATTGCTGATATTTTTACAAAACCCTTGCCCAAGGATACATTTGTGTATCTTCGACAGAGGTTTGGGGTTATCTCCCTTCAAGATTAATTTCACTTAATACATATGGGTGTCCTATAATAATGACACTCATTATGGGATCTATTTGTGATAAGGAAGGCATATTGTTAGGGGAAGTGTGTTTATGAGAAAATTGAAACTGAACAGACCTACATGAGCAGTAAGATGACAAGTTTTTGTACAAATTAAAGGTTAGAGGAAGTATAGAAAATGGTGCTAGTTTTTCACAATTATTCTTGGACGTATACAACACTAAAACTTGTGTATAAGTATCCAAAGAGATTTTGATGAAGTAAGACAACTATAAGTAGCTGAAAGTTGTGATTCTAGTTCTTCTTTTTAATCTGGGTATGAAGAAGAAGTAATGATGCATTTTAGCGATCTCTTTACAACCAGTGTATAAGTTTTGGTCAAGAGCAGTTTGAGTGTCATGTTGATAAGGGGAGCACTCATATGAAATTTGAAATATGTAAAAAAAAAATAAAAAAATCCAATTCAGCAGCATCCAATGATGATGGAAGCCAGCAAGGGAGAGTATTTACAAAAATTGATGATCGCTAACAATTTCATGATGTGTTCAAAGCCATTTTTTTTTGGTATTGTGAAGCCTTTGATGGCTACTCAAGCCTTTGTCATTAATGTCAAAGGGGGAGAAGAATAAGTTAGTTGGTTGCCATCAATGACAAAGGGGGAGATTGTTAAAAATGTCTATGGTTGTCATTGATGACAACATTAATGACAAAGGTGAGAAAGACACAGTGGACAAAGTGCTAGGTTTTGTCACACCTAATGAGCCAAATGACCCATACTGTAGTCATTTGGAATTGGGCCTAATACCCTAAACAAGGATGATACATCACACATGGACAAAGGCAAGATGAACAAAATGGACAAGTTGAAAAAGGAGGACATGGATCGGCAACAACATGACTTATGAAGAATAAACAACGATGACATGGAAATATGCCAAGAAAGCGTAAGCTTGCAGGCATGAAAATGGCATGATGAAGTAGCTGTAGGAACCTTCTACAATAGTCTAAGGGCATGTGGACAACCCTATTGTGGGAATTGTAATGAATAGTGTGGGCACTACTTAGACATCTTGCTGGCATAGGTTGAGGAACCAAGTGGAGGGCTATGAGCATCCCCAAGACAACTCTTACGGGCATCCATCTCAACACATCCACGAGCATGATGTTAAGAGCTGAAAACAAATGCGGGCATCTAGAAATGGACAGTGCGGGCATCACTTAATGACTGAGCGGGAACATTTGATGAAATCGTGAAGGCATGGCCAAGACCCCTCCGAGCATAAGGAATTGACCCATTGCGGGCATATTTGAAGTGGTATGCGGGTATGTGAAGAACACTATGATGTGGCATTAAAACAAAAAACAAATAAATATATACTTGTTGAAGAAAAACGTGGAGAAAATAATAAAAATCATGTTGACCTTGTGGAAGAAATTCAAATATATATATGTATCATTTGATTCAATTAAATTGATAAGTTGGCCTTTTAATTCGCTGGAGATTTCACGTATAAATAACAAAGAGAAATTTGTTGTTTCGGGAATTGAAATAAGTGGGAAAAAATTGGGGAGATATAAGGAGATCGAAGGACAGTTCGGTGAGGAAGGCAACAGTAGTAACAAATATTTTGGGGTAATTCATTGTGTCTAAGCTGTGAGTGGATTTCGAATGAATCTCGGTGGTGAATAAAGGCAGGCTTGAACTCGTGGAAGCATACAAAGGGAGATTTCAGGTGCTGCAATTGGGGAAGACTCGTGGAGGTAGGGCAGCTCTGAAAAACTCAGGTGGAGTAAGGGAGCTCTGAAAAAATCGGTGAAGTAAACCCCGAATTAGAAGGGAAGTGCAAAGAGACAATCCCGTGTCCATATATAGGTTGTAGCTTGTTAGGACCATCTCAGTTGAAGCTGAGGATAAGGTATTAATTGAGGTGGAAGCCTCTGTTTGAATAGTTGCAGCTGGCATATGTACTCTCTGTTGCAGCACATAATTTTCATATATAAATTTCATATATATATACAAAGTGGATAAATTATTTTTTGATATTACTTTGATGGTTATGTTGTTCTAAGAAAATATTACTAGACCAGTATATTGCTTTTGTTTTTGGAATTAAGAATCTATTGAGACCTTACAACACCAATTCACCCCCCCTCTTAGTGTTGTGAGTTTCTCAGACTTCTGGTTTCTCTCCTGAGAAAGATTCTTCGGGAGTCTTGTTGCTTAATACTCGGTGAGGTGTATGGTTCTGTACATACATAGTTGTCCTTACTGCTTCTACCCATAAGTGCATCGGAGGATCCTTATCATGTAGCATTGCTTTTGCTGCTACCATTATCATTCTGTTCTTTCGTTCTGCAATGCCACTCTGTTGAGGATTGTAAGGGGTGCTCAAATCCCTCTTAATCCAAGATTCTCTGCATAGGTCCTTGAATTATTCCGAAGTGAATCCTCCGCTATTATTCAATCGTAGAGTCTTGATATTTTTCTCAGTGTGATTTTCGACCAAGGATTTGAATTCCTTGATCTTGCTCAATACCTCATCTTTGATTTTTAAGAAATAAATTCAAGTCTTACGGGAAAATTCATCTATAAAAGAAACATAACATACATAATTGCTTAGTGATGTAGATGAAATGGGACCGCATACATATGAGTGGACTATCTCAAATATTCTTTTTGCTTTGCTTTCACTGCTAGGAAACACCTTCTTTACATTCTTTCCTTGAGCACATCCCTTGCAAATGCCTTCATGTTTTGTCTGGATTTATGGTAGTGTTGAAACTGCTTTTCTTGCAATAGGTAGTGCTCTATAGTGCACATGTGAAATCCTTCTATGCCATAGTTCACTTGGTTCCATGGAGTCACGAGCCAATTCTTGTTCAGGATGTCCCTTCAACTTGTACAAGCCTCCCTCTTGCTCTGCAATTACTGTTGCATCATCTATTGTCTTTCCTTTTGGCCACATTAGAACTTGGCCATCAACAAATGCAACCCTCATTCCCTTAGAATCTAGTGCTGAGATGGATAGAATATTCTTCTTTAACCCTGGTACATATAGAACACTTTTCATCTTCAAATATTTGCCGAAATCTAGTTTGTAGGAAGCTTCTCCACTTCCTTTTATGGGATATTGATAATCATCCCCAAATTTCACCTTGTGAGGTGACTCATGCTTAGATAGATTAACAAATGATTCTTTGTATCCCATCATGTGCTTGGATGCTCCACTATATACAAGCCAATCATTATTCCCATGTGTGACAATGCCCATGAGTGCTTAGATTAAGACATACTCTTCATCACTTGAAGAATCATCTCTTTCTTCTATGGTTATTTTCCTTGCTGGTTCATCATCTTCAACGGTGTGAGCATGATGCCTCTTCTTGTTAGTATTCTTGGAGGATCCTTGGTTTCTGGGACAATTTCTTGAGTAATGTCCCTTCTCATCACATGTGTAGCATCTAAAATTGGATAGATCTCTTCTAGATTTTCTGTGTCTTCTATGATGGTGGTCCTCTCTCTTGTTGTGATTTCTTCTGGTGTGAGCTGTAAGAGATTGATCATCATTTGATCCCATATTCTCTTCTCTTTCCACTAACCGAGCTTCTTCTTGAGTGCATTCTTCCCATAGTCTACTGAAAGTGATCAACTTCTTTCTGGAACATATTCCTTGAATGAATGAGTACCATGATCTTGGGAGACCATTCAAGGTTGGTCATAACAATCTCTCCTTCTTCTACCTTTTCTTCAACCGATTCAAGTTGTTCCTTGATTTGAGAGACCCTTGTGAAGTAGGATTGCATGGTCTATGAGTTTAGGATCTTCACATTCTTGAGATGGTTCGTTAATGTCATCTTCTGATTGATGTTCTTCCCTTCGAATAAATTAGTCAAAGCATCAAACATTTCCTTGGGTGTCTTCAAAGATGAAACACGAGGGATGAGATGATATTTAATGGAGTCTACAATAATTCTCTTGTACTTGAACAAGTTCTTCTTGTGGATAGCCTTTGCTGTTAGGATATTCCTATACTCCATCCTAGTCCCACCAGTATTTTGATCATTTACATTTTCAGTCATGCATGCACTTTTAGGGTTTGCATGCATTTTAGGGTTTGCATACATTTTGCATGCATCCCAGTCATCAGTCCAACACGTATCCCTCAGTTAGCCATCCCCCAGGAGATTCTCACTATTCATTTTTAGCCCTCCAGTTGCTTAATGCGCCCTTCTTCCTTGATTTTAGGGAGCAACTCACCCTTCTTCACCTATCAGTCCAGTTGTCTCCAGTTTACACTCAGTTACACTTAGTTACACTTAGTTACACTCAGTTACACTTAGTTACACTCAGTTATACTCAGTTACACTTAGTTACACTCAATTACACTTAGTTACACTCAGTTACACTCAGTTACACTCAATTACACTCAGTTACACTTAGTTACACTCAGTTACACCTACCAGAGTTAGTTTGAATGATGGTTGATAGTTACTTGAGCATTGATGACTCCACTGATGATGATGAAGACTTCCAGTTGTGCTTCGATGATCATGAGGACACCTAGTTGTGCTCCGATGACATTCTATTGATCTTATGATCACTCTGAGAGGCTAATTCGAGTTGCCACCTTAGGCATTCGAATCCTCTCTACCATTGTACTATTTATTTTTCCATATTGTGATTAATTAACTAGTGTGTGTGAAGTATTATTGTTTCTATCCGAGTTCTACTGTACCATATTATTTTGTATCGACCACTCTTCTTCTATTTTCTTGCTTAATCATAATCATTCTCTTGTGAGGTATACATCATCTCTTAGATCTGCTGTGAGTATTTTCACATGGTATCAGAGCATGTTGAGAGTATTGTTTATCTCCATTATTGAGTGTTTTTTGAAGGTTATTACCAAGATTTCGAGTGCAACAGTTGCAACAGTTTCTGCATTTTTGCAGCAGTAGTAGTTGCAGTTATTCTATATTGTTTTTGTAGGTCCTCTACAGCTTCAATGTATGATTTAGAAGGAATCCCTTTTCTTTCTCCATTCAACTATGATGAATGGAAACCAAGAATGATAGCACACTTGAAGATCCATGATCTTTTTGATTGTCATTTTGAAAGAGAGTTCAAATCCCCTGAAGAGAAGATTGATTGGTTAAATAAAGGTGATGATGCCTTTGGAGCAATGATGCTTTCTTTGTTTGCATACCAGATATTCCAATTCAAATACCGTGATGGTGTTGAAATTCCAAAGGAGTTATGGACTCCAAAAGAGTTGTGGGCTCACCTGGATGAAAAATTTGGCAGAAAGAATGAAGGACTTGGTCCTAACCCATTCGAAAGCAAGCAAAGTGATGCATTCGCTCCTCTTGATGGTCTCTCAGATCATGAACCAATATCATATCATATTGAAGTTGTTGACAAAGAACTTGCAGATTCTCCACTGATGCTCAAACTTTCTTCTCTTTCTATGCCAACTCACACTCTAGATATTGCAGAAGGTCCTAAATCCTCTCTTGCACCAGAGTCTGTTGGTTTTCATCATGATCACATGGTTATTTCAGAGGTAAAATCAGCTATTGGAGGTAATGCATTCGCTCCTAAGCAATCATCTCTTTTATACTACTATATGATCGTTAATTCATGCTTTCAGAAGGTTATTGAAGAATATGGCCATTGCCACCCACTTGAGATAATTTCTCATGCATCCATTGGTTTTGATATCACCTCTTATGGTTCAAAGGAGATCTCAAGAAACCATTGCCATTCGCTTGGGATAATTTCTCATGCATATGCTAGTTTTGATCTCACCCCTGCTGGTTCAAAGGAGATCTTAAGAAACTATTCTTCAAGTCTTAAATCTGATTTGGATTTCAAGCAATTATTATTTGATGGTTCTTTTTGGCATAATCTCACCCATGATGGTTCGAAGGAGAAGACAAAAGACTATCTGCATATTCATGATTTTGATCCTACCTCAGCTAATTCAAATCACAGGTTCAAGGATCATCTTCATACTTTTGGATTTGTTCTCATCACATTCGATCTGAAGAGTAAGTACATGCACATGTTTTTTGAGCATGATCCACTTCTTCCCAAGAAGAAGATACCTCCAGACTTATGACCAAGCATCACACCTGCTTGATTTTGGAGCATTTATTTTTGTGTGTGCCTTACAGTATGTTTTTTGAGGAGGGGGTATGTTTCCCATGAAATTTTCCCACTTCCTTGGTTTATTCATTGTTATTATTCATTGTATTGGGTGACCTTTGGTCTTAGTTACCAGGGCCCAGGATGGATTAAGGGGGGGTGTTAGGATATTCCTATACTCCATCCTAGTCCCACCAGTATTTTGATCATTTACATTTTCAGTCATGCATGAACTTTTAGGGTTTGCATGCATTTTGCATGCATCCCAGTCATCAGTCCAGCACCTAGCCCTTAGTTAGCCATCCCCTAGGAGCTTCTCACTATTCAGTTTTAGCCCTCCAGTTGCTGAATGCGCCCTTCTTCCTTGATTTTAGGGAGCAACTTTCCCTTCTTCACCTATCAGTCCAGTTGTCTTCAGTTTACACTCAGTTACACTTAGTTACACTCAGTTACACCTACCAGAGTTAGTTTGACTGATGGTTGACAGTTACTTGAGCATTGATGACTCCACTGATGATGATGAAGACTTCCAGTTGTGCTCCGATGATCATGAGGACACCTAGTTGTACTCCGATGACACTCTATTGATCTTATGATCACTCTAAGAGGCTAATTCGAATTTCCACCTTAGGCATTCGAATCCTCTCTACCATTGTACTATTTATTTGTCCATATTGTGATTAATTAACTAGTGTGTGTGAAGTATTATTGCTTCTATCTGAGTTCTACTGTACCATATTATTCTGTTGCTCATTATACTGTATTGACCACTCTTCTTCTATTTTCTTGCTTAATCATAATCATTCTCTTGTGCGGTATACATCATCTCTTAGATCTGTTGTGAGGATTTTCACATTTGCTTCATCTCCCTCTGGTGCTAGAACCTCCTCACTAACATATTTGTCCAAATCATTTTCTTCAAGGACAAGAGAGATCATATACTTCCATGCTCGGAAGTTGTCATCTCCCTCAAACTTATCCTCAAGCTTGGTGTGGTGAGTCATTTTGAAATGAGAACCTCAAATGGAAATAACAGAGATTTAGGTCTTACCAGTTTGAGATGCCCAACCTGGTGATGGAACTAGATGGCCTAGCGTTTGTCAGAGAAACCCTAATTTTCCAAAGTTGGAATTTTGAACTTCTGATTGGATAGGAAGATTTTCCTCCTTAAGGCGAGTTTTCCAATGCACTCCTTTTTCCAAATTGATGGAGGAAAACCCCAAGAGCTTGATGCCCTAGTTTTCTCTTTGACACTAGTGTCTGGGTTAAAAATGAAAATTATTCAAATTCGATTCTTCTTCCTCCAAAAGATGCGCCCTCCTAGGGAAACTTATCCTAGCCCTCTTTTTCATATGATCAATGGAGAGAATACCGTGAACTAGGAAGCCCTAGTTTTCCGCTGCTACACAATGCCTTCTTTTCATGTTAGCTCTGAAACCATGTTAGAGTTTGCACTTTGATTTAATTTAACTAGGATCTTTAACTGAAAGAAATACAAGAGAACCAAAACACAATAGACGCAATAAGTTTCCTCGGGGAAACCATAAAGGAGAAAACCCCACAACTTTCTCAAATATAGATTCGTCACTAATACAATATCACAAAATGTAAAACCCAAAAATAAGGTTTTCTTCTGCAACTCTCTCTCTTTATCCTCCAGCGGACTTGGCTTCTATCTTTGATTAAGAGAACTTGAGTGAGTGAGTGGTGTGTCCAAATGAGAGAGAAAGATCGCTATTTATATTTTATGTGTGGGTGACTTGTTTACCTAATGGGTCCGATATCACTAACCTGACTGGGATGACCTATCCTAGGGAGGCTCAATAATACATTTTACATTTATTCTTTGGGGTTCTATTGCCTCAAATTACAATGGAGGTTTTACCTCATTGAACTAGCATGGCCAAACATAATAATGACATCCCCTGACATACGAAAAACATCTCCGTCGGAGGTAGAAGTAAAATATAATAATAATATAAATATAAAATATAGATGAATATCTTCCAAAGTTAGATTTAAAACAACATGAGAACTGACACAGTCACTAGTTTATCCTTCAGTCTATCCAGTGCCATTGACATTCCGATGTCCATTGATACATCACTTCTTTTCACAATAGCTCCTCCAGTGGCATTGTTATACTAACATAGTTTCTTATGAATTTTCTATAGTATCTCATATGTTCCAATGTTGCACTCAGGACTTTCACATGTGTTGGGGCCAAGAAATTGACAATGACTACAATATTCACTGTGTCTACTAATATACCTTCTTTGCACACAACATGACCTAGCAATATTCCAAATGGGGTGCAAAAAATGCACTTCTTCAGATTTAGGGAAATCTGCATCTGCTTGCAGCGATCTAGCATTAGGTGAAAGACCCACAGGTAATATTTTAACAAACTAAACATAGTCCATTCATTAAGGTAAACCTCTAGAAATTTGTACATGAATTATTTAAATGCTTCTACAACTATTTTGAAGAACACTGTGGGTGCATTCTTCAATCCAAACGACATCACTGTGTAGGAAAAGTATCCCCATTCAGTTGTAAGGTTGTTTTTTTTCGATCTTCCTCTGCGATGCACACTTGATGGTATCTAGAAAATCCATCAGTGAACGAATAAGATTAATGACCCCCAACATTCTCTAACACCTCATCCATGAAAGGTGTAAGGAACATGTCATGAATGCATGAGGTTGTGTAGATCGATGCATATGCAAATTTCTCGGGTCTTCTTGTCCTAGACCACCATTGGACCGATCCATTTTGATTTCTCTACGGGGAAGATAATCCTTGCATCCAACATCTGATCTATCTCTTTGTGCACTTTTTCTTTATATTTTGGGTTCAATCGGCATGGCCTTTTCTTAATTGGATTGGATCCTTCCTTCAACTAATTGTTCATTTCTAAGAGACTCCCTAGAATTCCTTTCATCGTAGAAAAACTACACAGCAAAGAATCCTCGTATTCCTTTAATAAATCAAATATATGCGTAACAACTTCTTGGTCCCAATAATATCCAATTTTATCCAACTTAGGCTCATCCTCCATGCTTATATTATATTTCTTTTTTTTAAGTGGTTCCAAGAATTCTAGCGTAGTGCTGGAAGATGGTTCATCCTACACAGTGCGTTCCCCCATAGTTTCTTTAATTTATAAATGTCAAGGGTCTTCTTCTTCATCTCGTTCTTTTCTTTCTACTTTCCAACAATATATGGGTGTGTTTATCTTAGGAAAGTTCTGATGGTACACGTAGATGAATCTTTGTGTCATATCTTGCTATGGTCTTTCTCCAAAAATAACTTGGTTGATTTTGTGAAGAACTATGGTTAGGTTCATATCTATTGTAGTGAATTTGAATGTGGTGATAAATTCCGTAGAAACCTTTTTCAAATATTTTGTCTTCCTTTGTCGTTCCTGTTGAACATACCAACTCCAAAGGTACAATGTCCAATGTATGATAAAATCTATGTACCCACTGATTGCGCAGTACATCCTTCATTGTCCAGCTTTGTTGACATAATTCTAGATGTTCAACGAGATTTTCATTTCCTTTGATTCTTTTCAACAATTCCAGATCTGCAACAAGGAGGAATCTCTCTTTGAGATAGATCTATCCCATTTTTTCAACTCCTCCTTGTGCATTTTCCACCAATGCATAGGTTCTCTTCGAGTGACAACATACATTGCTTCCATTCGTTGATCCTCCATAATTTGGGACAGCATTTTTTTGAGGGGAGTATCCACTTTCTCTATTCCATCAAACATGGGTGGATCATGCATCTCTAATACAATCTAGTGCACCAATTTGGTGATTCGGGAACATATCCTTTGGACACTTCATATAGTTGATTATGCCATTGATCCATTGCATCCTAGGAATTTGTATCATATGACTAGACACTATTCCAAGTGATCTCTCCATCCTCTATGGGGTTTATATAATCCTCCTTTCTAGAAGTCCCATTGTAGTTTTTTTCTATCTCCCCCTCATCAATATCATCTCGAACTGGCTCTATATACATTTCTCCTTCTATTACGTCCAATAGGGCTATAACGCGTAGTTCATCCAAATCAAATGAAATACATTTTTGCTTGAGGTTGAGAATCACATTGTTATCAAAATACCAATCTATTCTCAATAGTGAAGGATAGGGATCAATATCCTCCAAATATTTCTATCACTTCAAATTCTGCTATGGTTTTTACCCTATCAATATTTACCTCCACATCGGTCATCCTACAATTGGGAAAAAATTATACTGGACCGATAATATGAGTTGAATAGGAGACCATACCAACTTTGGCTTACCCATCAATTCCCAAGTCTTCTTAGGAAAAATATTCACATGTGCTCCTAAATCAATCATAACATTTGTCATCTGAAATCCCCCTAATTCAAGTGACAACATGAACTCTTTTTCAGTTCTTCTTCTCTTACCCACTTTGCACACACTGCTTTCAGGAATTAGTATAGAAATAGGTTCTTTGACCTCATCAAATGTTATCAATTTAGAAATCATACTAGTTACTTTATTTATAGCAAGAGGTTCATTTAAAATATGTATACAACTTCATAGGAAAGTACTTACTAGGTGTTTTTGGTTGCTTTTAGATCTACCTTCTGATGGCTTATATTTGTAGTGTGTTGGGATGCATTGCACAGTGTGATCCATCCTCTCCATGCACATGTTGCACAATATTTCTTCCTCATGCAAGTGATGCATTTCCACTTGTCTTCGTGCATCTTCTTCGATAACTTTATGAGATTCGCATAGGATTTGCAATTGGTCTTTTGCTTGAAACTTTAGTGGAGGATGTACCTCTTTTCTAACCTTATTCTCCAAGGGTATTCCTTTTCTACCTTATCCAAGGAGATCATAATGTGTTTGAGAACCTCCTCTAGTTACTATGTTCACATGCATTGGATCCTTCCCCTTGTTCTCATTTCTTGGTTCCATTGTAACCAAATTACAACAACCTTTCTTCTCTTCCCATTTCATGACCAAATCTGGGAACTCTTCTATCGCATGTTCTGTGCTATGAAAGTATGCACATATAGCTCATGGATTAGAAAAATATCCTGTTAAGTGGCCTAGTTCTCCACAATTAAAGCATATTTCCTATATTTATCCACCAAAACCTCTTCCTTGACCTCCGAAGCCAGTGCACGTTGCTCCTACTGTCCTGTCAGGTCATGTTGCCTTTTTTCCTTTGTTCCTTGCACCTGGTAGGTATCCACTAGATTACCTTTCATTAACTACAAAGCATGATAGTTATTCACATCATGGCCAACTGACTTACAAATTCACAAAATGGTGCATGTGTAGAGTTCTGGTATTTATGCAACATAGGACAATTCGAAGGTGTATGACCCCAAGATCTACAAATATTACACCATTCTAACTTCAGAACTGCCGGAAAATCATTATGCGCACCGGTACTCATATAATTATTTAATTTCGGGTACTCATTCTTATGATGTCCCTCCATTCTACAGAAGCTATACCATATGTTCTCTTTGACTATTTTTGTAGTAGACAGGTGTTATAGTTGTTCAATCAACACATCAAGCTATGTCTAAACATACACCATTCATTGTGATGCTTCTCCTCGTGAATTCGCTTCCAACCTCATCGAAATATACAAGGCATTTGAATAGGTTTTCACCTTCTACTAAGTTAGGGGAACTCTGATATGCGGTAATAGGCCTGTAATAAACCATTCCTGGTGTTGCACATCCATGATCTAGAAACTCAGTCGATCCAGTAATATATTGAATCATTGGTCATAGTCCCATACATACTCTCTAATATGTTGGTTAATCTCTTTAATCTCAGTGATGCACAATGACTTAGACTTCAACTTCTAAAGCTCTTTCAGAAGGTCAGTTTTGTTCGTCTTCAACATACGAGGTTGACCCATGGGAGATGTAGTCTTATACTTCATGTACCACGTCAAATTTATGTCTCTAAACGTGGTCTCTAACTGCACAATGTTATCATCTTTAGTCGTAACATTCTTTACAACTCAAATTGTTTCACATGTAAACCAATGTTCCTGTGCATCATCTTTTCCCTTTCCATGAAACTCGGGTAGTTGTAATGTAGTGCCTGACATAGAAGCCATCCTGGTGGGTATGTACTTATCTGTATGTGCACTTGCGCTTGGTAGATTCAAAACAAGGTTATTTCTTGAACTTTGTAGATCTATTTTCAATCCCTTGTAAAGGAACAATCTTCACTTCTCTTGACTTAGGTTTGTTCTCGGGGTTTTCTTGCTGCATAAAATCAAGTAGTAAATGTTTTTATTGATTTGAGAAAGAACATTGGGGGGTTTGTTTTCCAAAGGGATGATCACCATCTAGTGCATGTCTTTTGATAATATTGGTTCCATGGTAGCTTAGATATAGTTGCGCAATCTCTCCTCCAAAGATGCAAGAAGCTCCATTCATCCATACTCCTAGTTTTTGCAAATATTCTTGGTTCTTGTTTTCTTCCAATATCAGGACTTCGACATTATTGCTTTCATCGAAGCTTTCAATTTCTTCCATTCCCCGCCTCTTGGGAGGTCTATAATCCTCTGAGCACTCTTCTTTCCCAGACTCAATGCACCCTTCTAGCATAGAGGGACCTTTTGCATGTTATTTTTTCACTTTCCTGTCTCTGGCAGCATTCTTTCCTCTATGATCTGACTCATCCTTTCCCTTCAACTGATTTTCTTGATTTTCTTTCTTCACCGAATTTCTTACTCAGCTCGCCATTCATGTATTTTATCCCTCTAGAATCTTTTCTCTTATGGACCCACAGTGCGCCAATTAATTATTCTTGATTTCTCATGCCCACCCCCAAAGCGTAGAGTTGACACTGCCATACTATCGGGGTCCATCGAAATCATCCCCATCTCTACAAACAACATCTTTATCCATAGCGGAATTAATTTCAAGAACCTCTTTCTTGGACATTTTTCAAATATTTCATCAGCGTGATTATACGATTCAGTCGATCCTATGTAAATTATATAACATAGCCTTCCTTCACACGCAAGAACCAAAAATCGATGGCTCTAGTCCATATACTATTTAGATATTTCAATTCTTGAATATTCTCCTTGGTCCAGACCGCTGGCCAAGGTGTTCTCTAGGTAGTATTTATCTCAGTTTTCCTCTGCATCCATTCAAACAAAAAAATAGGAAACTCACCAAAGGAAATATCATGTAGATCAGAGTAAATATACCTATCCTTCCAATCTTGTGACAAAATTTGCAAATATTTCATCTCTTTCTGCACATATTTTTCCTCCTTACTCATAAACTATTGCTTAATATCATCGTTGATATGTTTCCACCTCATTGCTTCCTCCTAACACAATCCTTGTCAGGTCCCACCAACATAATCATTGTTGGTTGCAGTCTATCGAACCCAAGGTTCAACTTTGTGTGACTAACAAAACCCCACGTACATCAACCATCAGGCAATACCCTATGAACATAGTACATTCTCACCAAAGACATGCATAGGAATTAACAGGAATGTGAATCAGGGCTGCGTAGGATGGCTAAGGAGGTGCTATTCATTCTTTTAGATTTTTTACTCTAATCATACACCATATTTGTACTTCCTATAGATTCAAAATTCTCATAATCGGTAAACATCCACAACATACACATTACTCAAGGGAAATTAAACTAAAATAGATATTTCATTATGTCTATATTACTTAACCAAAAGAGGCATTAATATGCAACACATAAATTCAACTCAACATCTTATACATCTTAGTGTCTCTTAGCGCTAGCATAGGAACTGTACATAATCCATAACATACCAAATTTTTCTCACAAACCATTTAGAATTATGTCTGAGAGAAAAAATCCAAAATAACCACAACAAATCCCAACCCCAACCGTTTACAAAAATGAACCTTATATAGGATGGAGTATCAAAACACAAAAGTTGTTACTGGTGCACAACTAGAAACTAATTCTTGTTTGGTGAAAACCAATCTGGTATTGGTTGGTTCGGTGTGCAGTTACTAACCAAAACTTGGGCACTAACATATAGTTTCCAAGGTGTGTACAAACAAGTGCGTCCATTCTTATTTTGGTACTGAAATCTATGTCGTAGTGCACTATATAATATGATCCAAAGAACCACTCAACCCAATATACTTCTGTGTAGTAGATTTAGTCTTGAAAATGACCTATAACAACCTTCTGCATTGATGTCAATCATATATTCCATTCTTATGTGCAACCCACCATCTTGTAGGGGTTTCTTTTAGTGCGACATCTAATGCTAGCATTCTTTGCTGCTCGAGTATCCGTAGTTCAAATTATTTTACAAAAGAGTCTATTTCAATTTTTCTGTCATACTTTGGGGTATTACTTGCCTTAGTTTCAATCTAGCGCAATGCATGGGTAATATTACCACACCTACTTGAATATATATCTTGGAACCTATGCTACAAATCTTCCAATGCTTGTTATAAATTTGACTCGCAAGAATTCATAATTTTCCAACTAAGTACACCATTAGCAGTACGATTAACATAGTCCTCCATTTGCGCGGTCACATTATAAAGGTTATCAAGTTTTCCTTTCCTTACTTATTCCACATACCAACTTCATTCTGTGGGATCCAATGGCGCAATAAATATCAAGTTCTCTACTTCAAATATCATTTGCCTCTTTTTGAGATAAATAATAGTACGATTATTGAAGGCCCAATAGAGTCCAAGTAATGTTGGATACAATTTACTATCATCCACTATCTTGATGAATTCAAAACCTGCAGTACTATGCACTCCATCAATATCAACATTTACCCCTGTCAGTCTTTCGATTGGCACAATCTTGTGCTGATTATTAGTCTTAACTAAATGGGTGACTAGATCAAATTTGGTTTTCCCATAATTTATAGTGTCTATTTCAGCAAAACGCTCACATCAAATCCCATATCCAAGATGATATAATCCATATCATAGTATCCTATCAGTGCACTGAGTCAAAATTCCCTATTCATCATTCTCTAACATTGTATTTGGTTGACTGGTCATTGCATAACACATGCTTATTTATCTTGTGAGCAATGGTTGATTATCTCGCGTAGCATTTTTAATGCAGTTTCATCCTTTATTAGTTATAGACAAATCTTTAAGAAGATTTTAAACGTACCTATCTTCTTAACTGACCTTTATGGAACTAAATAGTCATAGACTGGAGGCATATCATACATGGGTGTCCTATCATACATAGGTTGTGAGGTAGATTCTCCACATCCTATTTCTAGAAGCTTCTTCAAATGTCATAGGTGGTTCTATTGCTTTCCTAACCCATTGTTCATTCCAATTTCTTTATTCTGTTGCATCGACTCCTATTCTTTCTCCTCCATGCATAATTGCCACTATATTTGGTCTATCGCCACGCTCTTTCATTGCGATCATCTATACATTCTTCTCGTTCCTTTTCTCTTGCCACTTCACAATCAATTGTGGGTAGTCTTCTATCGCATGATCCAACTGTCTAAAATATGTGCATGTCATACAAGTATTTAGACAATCCCGTGCAAAATGACTAGGCTGGTTATAGCTATAACAGATAATCAATATTATTCCTCTTCTGAATCCTCCTCTTCCGTGACCTATGAACGCTCCTCTTCCTCCTTGATTGTAGGCCCTCAGAGTATTATATTGTGGTACTCCTCCTTCTAGTCTAGCTTCCCGTTTAAATTTGTATGCTTCTGAGGTGCATTATCTCATTAGGTTGAGTGCATGACAATCCTTGTCATCATGTATCATAGACATACAAAAATGACAATTGTTTTTTGGCACTACTTCGATACTTCTGCATCAAAGGACATGTGTTTGGATGATGACCCATTGTCCTGTAAATCTCACACCATACCCCTCCTCCATTAGCCAAGGTATTCGGGGATCTTGTAGCCAGGTAATCTCTAAAGGCTAGACACTCATTCTTTTGATGACCTTTGGTTTTGTAACTAACACCCCATACTTCTTCCCGCTTTTCCTTCCCTTTAGTGATCTCCTCTAACTGAATTTTCAATGCTAATAACTACGAGTAAAATTGAGCCATACCTACACTAGTCTCTCCTATAGGGGATGATTATAATTTCACAACAAGCTCTAGTACATTGGATTGTGATGGAATCTTCTGTTACGTCAATGGGCAATGTATATGTGGTAACAATACTGTAATGAACCATTCCTTATGTTGTTCATTTTGGATTTGAAAGGTCAGATGAACCATTAGTATCTCTAATCTCTGATAGAATTCTCATATTGATTCATTCTACAACTTCTTAATTTCTTTCAGTTCTGTAATTTTCTATGACTCGGACTTTGGTTTCTAGAATTCTTTTAATATATCTTTCCTGATTTATACCAATGTTCTGGGTTGGTTCGCTGGTGTTGTAGACTAATACTTCATATACTAGAGTAGCAAGTGATCTATGAATGCCATTCCTAGCTGCATGATTTTTGTATTATCATCCTAGATATGCTTCATTGTACAAATGGCTTCACAGACAAATAAATGTTGTTCCAGATCATCTATCGCCACTCCATGGAAGATATAAATTTTCAGAGTGGGGTCTACCCCCACCATTGTGTACTGCGCAATATTCGCTCCTGGTGTCATTGACTGATTTTGGATTGTCGTACTACTTCCATTGCTCTGACTATCTTTACTGCTATCCTTACTTCCTATATTAAGTACAATTTTTTGCAACAAAGTTTCAATTCTTACGTCAGATCTTGGAGACGTGCACGGGGTCATGGGTTCGACATAAGGATAAACCTAAGTGCAGCTGTTGGGATGCATTGAATATTCTCCTATTAGAATGATTTGAGTGTCCTCTTCCTTCCTTTCTATGCATGGTATTCCTTTGACCTATAATTATGCACTAGTGTCTCACTCCTCAACCTCACTGTGCCCCCCTTCTCTACCAACCACAATCCTCTTCCTACTGTATCAAAATATTTTTCCACTATGCAACACTCCAATCTATTCTTTTGTCACACCTTCTCACTTTCTTAGCATCCTCGTCCCATTTGTTCCTTATTTATTCTTTTCTACATCCCTCCCATACTCTCTGTTCATCCCCTCGTTATCCTCTAGCCCCCATATGCACGCGAAGATGCCTAGTGATCATATTCCAACCTCATAATCCCCATATCACATAGTAGCATCTTGATACAAGTAGAAATTGCTTCCAAATATTTTCCACACATACCTTTAAATAATTTCCTTTCAACAATATTGTATGACTGGGTACAACTTATAGCAAACTTAGTCTCATATCCCCCAAATACACTATCCATCCAAAAATCAACTGCGCACAAGATCTGATTACTTACGGTATTAACTTGTTGAATCAATTCAAGGATCCAATTCCTCAGAACAATGGGGTGGAATGTTACAGTTTTTCCAGCTAACATTTTTTAACCACTCAGGAAAAATTATTGGGTATTCACCAAATAAAATTGCATGTAAATATGAAAACACGTACCTCTCTAACCACTCTAGTAGGATGCTCCATAGGTTCATATTCTGATCTTTGGAAAATTTGTACTATCATGTCCCAAAATTTTTGCAATGGACCTATCCATTGGACTAGGGGATGCAATGGCCTAATTCACTTGGTAAAATCATGAAAAATTATCAAGGTGGTGATGTGGGTCAAATATTTGTATAGTTTGATGTCCAAATTGTGAAATGATGCAACATTAGGCAAAATTGGAGAAGGAGGATGCATAGAGAGGTTTAGTTGGACCCCACATGAATTGTAATACCCCCAAATTTGAATTCTAATGTGAAAGAAGACATCATTAAGGCATAAATTCAAATTTGTAACTCCCAAGAAGTTTCATGAAGAGACATCTCATGAGTTTAACAATTTTGTTTTTTCTATTAATCCTATTTCCTTACACTATCATGAGATAGAAATCGTTCCATGTGAGAAGGATGAAATTGTGCCATTTTCTAATTTTGACATTCTAGAATTGGAAGTTGAAAAGGGAGAATGTGTTGTGGATTCATGCCACAAGCATTCTGATTTTTTATACCAGCCATTAGAAAATGTGAATGAGACACAAGACTTGGGAAATGAGTGGTTACAAAGAGATATGAAGGCAACTTTGCTTGGGAAAATAACTACAACTTTGAACCTTGGGGAGGCCCCTAAGAGGAGGCATGATCCAAAGTCCTTCTTGTCCAATCATTTCACATAGGAGCACATCAAGAGTACCTATGTGCATCGGAATGCTCTTGATGATTTCATTTATGAGGGTTCCAATTCTTTCCATGAGGTATTGAATAGAGTCACTTCTTAGGAAGAGAAGAATTTCCTTTACTAGTATTAGTAGGAGCTCAAGGAGAAAGTATTGCAGGTCAGAAAAGGATGTAGCAAAAAAGGGTTCCAAAAGAGCTAGAGAAGGGACTCTAGTGAAAGGCACTGTCCCAAATTAGGTTACATGGAAGAGGAATTCCACAGATGTCAAACATGAAGCTCTTGAAACAACTGATTCTATGGGACCCTTTGCAGGGGCTAATTATGATTCTGCTACCTCACTTAACAAACAAATTGAGATGAAGGAACAAGAACTGCAAAATCTCAGGTAGGAATAGATTCAAATAAATGAACCACATCAATCTTAGTTGCAGAGATTGAAAGATGATTATGAAAATCAGATAAAAAACATGCAATCCCAGAATGAAGTCCTCAAACAAAAAATCCAAGAAGCACAAGGGCATAATATACAATATCCTGAGAAACTAGCAACCCTTGAGCAACAATTGAAGGCTTCACAACCCATTTCTGCTGCTTCTTCTTTTCAAAGTTTTCTAAGGAAGAATTTAAAGAATTTTCTTTAGGGATTAGTGATGATTACAAGAACCTGTTGATTGAATTATTTGAGGGGTTGAATGAGATTCAAGATACCTTCAACTATTTTGAGCATTATTTAGATGTTCTTTATGATCACAATCATAAAAGAAATGATGATACCAGATCCTTTGAGGATGTCATAGATTGGCAGAAATATTTAAAGGAAAAATATGAAGCAATACTTATCTTGGAAAATATCAAACTCAGGAGGATAAAGGTTTCTTTAGAATTCTGGGAGAATGCATGTGATATGGTGGAATCTACTATTCAAGAAGGTCAAAAGGTATGCATAAAGAGATGGTTTGCATATGACAACCTATTAGATTTGTTAATCTTTCCTGTCTTGAATCAAATTGAAAGTGCTCTTCCACCCAAGCTTATGATCGCACAGGTTGAAGAAAAGTATCTGAAGTCCAAGGAGAAAATTGAGCAACTTGAGAAGATCCATATTTTTAGATTTTGAGCATTAATTCAAAATGATATAGGATTTTATCTGAGAGAATAACAAGCATAGCATATCAATCATAAGAGACAATCACAAGAGAGAATAGACACAGAGTTTCCTTGGGGAAAACCAAGAAGGTGAAAAACCCCAATAACTTTCTCAGAGATAGATAGACCAATGATACAAAACCCAAGTACAAGAGATAGTCTCCTTAGTAGCTTCTCCTCCTCCACTAGTGTGCATCACTCAATAAGAGAGATAGATAGATAGACCAATGATACAAAACCCAAGTACAAGAGATAGTCTCCTTAGCAGCTTCTCCTCCTCCACTAGTGTGCATCACTCAATAAGAGAGATATATGAGTAAGTGAATGATCAAATAGAGTGACACCCTCACTCTATTTATACACAACTCAATTTTCCTAATAACCTAACAGGGCCTACTTCTCTAGGAGAGTCTAATAACTCATGGTAACCCAACTCAGGGCCGACCCCACACTTGGTGGTCTAATAACCCATCTTGTATAAGTTACGACACATGTAAATACAAATGACGACACTTCTGTACAGAGGAATAATAACCTCTCTGTAGGGATACAATATACATATATGAAATACATTCCGAAGTTACATATACATCAACACTCCCTCTTAACTAGGAAGGTATTTATCGACACAGGTCTTCTAGCACAAGTCTTCTTCTCTGGATCATCAGATCATCGTCATTGTCACTGCTACTATCTCAATCAATCTCTAATCTACTTGTCATAGGAATTTCTACAGAGCCAACCCTTTTTCATGCTGGTTGTAGGACTAGCCTCCATGTAGGTCTTCATCATCTCTGCGAGCAAGCCATCAAGTAAGTACACCTCAGGATTGATTACATTGCCTCTGCAAAAACCTCCAATATCTCTCAGGACTGATTACACTGCCTCTGCAAAACCTACAAGAGCATCTCAGGACTGATTATATGCCTCTGCAAAACCTATGTACCATACTCTCACCTCATCGTCTTCAGATCACTTCATAGTCCACGAAGCACAACCCAGATGCACACACATCACAACACTTACACTGTCTGTCATGGAAGGACTTTCCTCTGACCATCCGGGAAAGGCTCAACACTTACATCAATGAACATGGAAGGAATTTACTCTAACCATGTCAGAAAGGCTACAATAATTACATCACGACCATGGAAGGACTTTCCTCTGACCATGTCAGAAAAGATCGGCAATTACATCACGACCATGGAAGGACCCCCCTCTAACCATGTCGGAAAAGCCCTGGCAATTACATCACGACCATGGAAGGAATTTCTTCTAACCATGTCGGAAAAGCCACGCCCAGCCTTTACATCTCACCATGGAAAGACTTTCCTCTAACCATGTGAGAATGGCCCATCCCTTACATCTTACCATGGGAGGAATTTCCTACACCATGTAAGAATGGCCCCAGCCCTTACATCTCACCATAGGAGGACTTTCCTACCACTATGTGAGAATGGATCGTGTGCATCTGTGTCTCCAGAGTCATCACTTCCCCTTGGAAGGAATCTCGATCTGAAGTACACCAAGTCTCTCTCTGAAGTACTCAAACTTCACTCTGGCCAGTGGCTTGGTCAACACATCGGCTATCTGCTCATCCATTGCAACATACATGAGCTTCACTGCTCCTCTCTGCACCATATCCCTGATATAGTGATATTTGATCTCAATGTGCTTCGACCTATCATGGAACACTGGGTTCTCAGACAACTTCACACAACTCTGATTGTCACAAAAGATACAGGTAGCATCCAACGGGAGATGAAATAAATCAGACAGTATCTTCCTAAGCCATACTGCCTCACAACTAGCCCAACAAGCTGCAACATACTCTGCTTGGGCTATACTCAGTGCCACACAGGACTGCTTCCTACTAAACCAAGAGATCATACCGGATCCCATACTGAAGTAGCACCCCGAAGTGCTCTTCTGATCAATGGCACTGCCTTCCCAATCTGAATCAACATAACCCTCTAGGTTAAACTTTTGATTCGCATCATACTTGAGCCCATAATCAACCGTACCCTTCAGGTACCTCAGAATATTGTTTACATCAACCATGTGAACACTTCTCGGATCCGTCGAGAACTCGCTCAATGTGTTCACAGCAAAGCAAATATCTGGTCTCGTGTTCGTTAGGTACATCAAGGACCCAATCATCTGATGATACACCATGACATCAATTGGCTCAAATGAAGCATCACACAGAAGCTTCAGGTTCGATGCCATAGGTGTGGTCGTGGCTTTGCAGTCCATCATCCCGAACCTCTTCAGGATCTCTACTGCATACTTCCCTTGTCCAAGGAAGATTCCATCTGCACTCTGCCACACCTCCATGCCTAGAAAGTAGTGCATCATCCCCAAGTCCTTCATCTCGAACTCGGGAGAAAGCTTCCTCTTCGTGTAGGCAATCAATCTATCCTCACCTGTCACAAACAGGTCATCCACATATAATAGGAGTATCACTGGATTGCCTTCCTCAACCTTGTAGTAAAGGTTGGAATCCGCTTTAGTCTTAGTAAAGCCCAAAATGGATATGAAGCTGTCTATCCTGCCGTACCAAGTCCTGGGTTCCTATTTTAAACCATATGGGGCTTTCTTCAGTTTGCACACATGAGTCCCTCTATCATGTGTCTCAAACCTGAGTGGCTGCTCCACATACACTTCCTCTTCAACTACACCATTCAAGAAGGCTATCTTGACATCCATCTGGTGTACCTTCCATTTCATCACTATAGCCAGAGAAAGTACTGATCTAATGGAAGTGTACCTAGCCACAGGTGTAAAGGTCTCTTCATAATCAATCCCTTCTTTCTGGGAGAAGCCACGAGCTACAAACCTTGCTTTATATTTCTCTATGCTACCATCTGTAGCATGCTTGATCTTATAGATCCACTTGGAAGTCACCACAGACTTCCCTTCTGGTCTTGGGACCACATCCCAAACATCATTCTTCATGATCGATTGATATTCCTCGACCCTGGCATCCTTCCATTCTTTCTTTTCCGCTGCTTCTTCATAACTGGAAGGTTCTTTATTCATAATATCACAGAGTAAGGCAACATAGCTAGTATTTAACCTAGTCCTTTTTCTTTCTCTGTGTTCTTCCTCTGGAATACCATACCTTTCTGCATCTTGGATGAGCTCTCTATCCCATGCTGGTTTCCTCTTGTGAGATTTCTTCTCACGGGGTGAATCTACAAGTTCTTGTGGATCTTCTATCACATGATCTTCTTCAGGAATAAATTCATTCATGGTGGTGTCTTGTGTTCTGGGTATTCTTGGTTCTTCATTGTCTTCAATAGGTGTCTTCCTTGATTTGATGAATGCTGAGTCTTCATCAAAAGTTACATCCCTGCTGATATCAATCTTCTCGAACCCTGGAAAGTAGATTCTGTATGCCTTCGAGCTTGCACTGTAATCCACAAAGATTCCCTTCTTTCCTGAAGGATCTAGCTTTGTCCTCTTTTCTTTTGGAATGTGTGTGTATACTGGACAACCAAATATTCTGAGACGGCTAACTTCTGGCTTCTTTCCAATGAACACTTCTTCTGGTGTCTTGTTGTCAAGTATCTTATGAGGTGTTCTGTTTTTCACATATACATATGTCCTTGCTGCTTCTGCCCATAGGTGCATAGGTAGATCTTGGTCATGAAGCATTTCCCTAGCTGCTTCCATGATAGTTCTATTCTTCCTTTCTGCAACCCCATTTTGTTGTGGATTGTAAGGAGTAGTCAACTCCCTCTTAATCCCTGAATCACTGCATAGCTTCTTGAAGTCTCCTGAAGTAAATTCTTCGCCATTGTCGGATCTAAAGATCTTGATCTTCTTATCAATTTGATTTTCTATCAAGGCTTTGAATTCCTTGAACTTATCAAACACTTCATCTTTATTCTTCAAGAAGTAAACCCAATTCTTCCTAGAGAAATCATCAATGAAGGAAACATAATATACATACCCACTTAGAGAGTTGGAAGACATTGGACCACATACATTAGAGTGGATAATCTCCAATATTCCTTTTGCTTTGCTTTCACTACTTGGAAATGTCTTCTTTGTGTTCTTTCCTTTTGCACATCCTTTGCAAATACCTTCATGCTTTGACTGGATTTCAGGAAGACCCTCTACTGCTTTGCTTGCTATTGGAAGTTCTCTATAGTGCACATGAGCAAGCCTTCTATGCCAAAGTTCACTTGGCTCCATGGATTCATTCCATGGCATGTTTAAGTTTCCCCTTCAATTTGTATAATCCGACCTCTTGCTCTCCAATCACCACTGCATCATCAATGGTTTTACCTTTAGGCCACATGAGTACTTGGACATCTACAAATGCAACTCTTATCCCCTTTTCATCCAAAGTAGATATGGAGAGAAGATTCTTCTTGAGACCTGGAACATATAGTACATCTTTCATCTTCATAGGTTTTCCAGAGTCTAGCTTATAGGAGACTTCACCACTTCCTTTTATTGGATACTGGTAGTCATCCCCAAGTTTCACCTTATGGGGTGATTCATGTTCACATAGTTTCACAAAGGATCCCTTGAATCCTGTCATATGTTTGGAAGCCCCACTATCTATAAGCCAATCATTGCTTCCATGAGCAATAGTACCAATGAGGGCATAAATCAAAACATATTCTTCATCACTTGAAGAATCTTCACTTTCTTCCCTAGCCCTCTTCCTGGGAGGTTCATCATCTTCTGCAGTGTGAGCATGATGTCTTCTTTTGTTGCTCTTCTTCTTGTGAGAGCCATCTTTATTATTTTTGGGACAATCCCTGGAATAGTGTCCCTTCTCATCACATGTATAACATCAGACATAGGACATGTTTCTTTGAGGTTTGGGGTTACCCCTCTGATTCTGATGGTGGTGCCTTTCTTTCTTACTATGGTGATGTCCCTTCTTATCATCATACTTCTTGGAGTGTGTTGTGAGAGCTTGGTATTCATTCCCCATCTTCTCTTCTCGAGCTACAATTCGAGCTTTTTCTTGTGAGCATTCTTCCCACAACCTACTGAAAGTGATAAGTTTCCTCCTAGCACAAATTCCTTGGATGAAGGAATCCCATGACCTAGGAAGGCCATTAAGAGTGGTCATTACCACTTCTCCATTCTCTATATCTTCTCCCGCAGCTTCAAGTTGTTCTTTTATCTGGGAGACCCTTGAGAAATAACACTGCATGGTCTCCGCATTATGGATCTTGATATTCTTCAATTGATTTCTCAAGGTCATCTTTCGATTTATGTTCTTCCCTTCAAATAGCTTGGTCAAGGAATCAAACATCTCCTTGGTTGTCTTCAAAGATGACACATGTGGTATGTGATGGTATTTGATAGAATCAGCAATGATCCTCTTAGCCTTGACCAAGTTCCTCTTGTGTAAGGCCTTAGCCTCTTCTCCCTTTGGGACAGGGATCTCTTCACTTATGTAAGTGTCCAACTCATTCTCTTCCAGGATTAACCCAATCTTATACTTCCATGCTCGGAAGTTATCAGCCCCTTCAAGATTAGCCTCAAGCTTGGTGTGGTGAGACATTTTTAAAGAGTACTTCAAATGGAAATAGAAAAGATTTGGGTCTTACCACTTGCTTTGCTGAAAACTGGATCTGGTGTTGGATTAGGGTTTGTTAGAGAAACCCTAAAAATTTAAACTTTGAATTTCAAACTTCTGAAAGGATGGAAAAATGCACCTTGATGAGATGATTAAGATGGTATACTCATAATTTGAAAACTGCAAAGTTTCACCCCTCAAAATTGCTTTTGAAACTTCCGGATTCACTACGCAGGACCTTGAATTAGGGTGTGAATTTCCCGGAGCTTCACCCAACCAAAAAGTTCGATCCAAAGCTCTAAAAATCTATTTTTCAGAGGAGCTTCCAGCTGTGGTCTTGGATTTCAGAAATTCCAATTTTTGCAAAAACCCTAATTTTTAGGTCAAAAATTGAAAGTGCTCAGAATTGAATTCTGTTTCGACACAAAGATGCACCCTTGCAAGGAGAGTCAATCTAGCCTCTTGCCTTTGAATATATATGGAGAGAAACCCAAAAAACAAGAAGCTCTAGCTTTCGCAGCTGCACAGTGTCTTCTTCTCAGGTTAGCTCTGATACCATGTTAGATTTTGAGCATTAATTCAATATGATCTAGGATCTTATCTGAGAGAATAACAAGAACAATATATCAATCATAAGAGACAATCACAAGATGTTAGAAAAACAGGATCGCAGAGCAATAACAATAAACAGAAATGCAAATATAATCACACATACACATTACAAGAGAGACACAGATATATTGTGGTTCACCCAACTTGGGCTACGTCCACACTGAATTTTCCAGTCCTTATTATTATTACCGTCCAGCAAGGTGAAGGGATACAACCTGTAGCACAACCGCTGCACTTCCTCTTCTCTGTTTCACAGTCTCTCTCCTGATCTCAGAGATCTTTACAATGCATAAAACCTAATACATCATCTTCCGTAGCCGTATTACAATGTCTTTATTTTATAAGGGAAATACAATGGGAAAATACCACGGGATACCCAAAACCATGGGCCCGCAAAACAGCTGGCTAAAACAGCCCCAAAAATTTTCTTTGGCGGCGTTGCCCCCGAACCCCTATCGGGGGACCGCTATCCCCTGGACCCCCCAGCCAGGGGGGATGGTCCCCCCTAGAACCCCGTGGGGGGGCGATGCCCCCCCACTGGGGTGACTGTACAGTCCACCTACATATCATATAAAACTGGGGTACAAACACGGCTAATACAATATCATCTGTGAGACTAGAATATCTGGCTCCAAAACCAACACAAGAGACAATAGACACAGAGTTTCCTTGGGGAAAACCAAGAAGGTGAAAAACCCCAATAAATTCCTCAGAGATAGATAGACCAATGATACAAAACCCAAGTACAAGAGATAGTCTCCTTAGCAGCTTCTCCTCCTCCACTAGTGCGCATCACTCAATGAGAGAGATAGATGAGTAAGTGAATGATCAAATAGAGTGACATCCTCACTCTATTTATACACAACTTGACTTGCCTAATAACCTAACAGGGATGACTTCTCTAGGAGAGTCTAATAACCCATAGTAACCCAACTCAGGACTGACCCCACACTTGGTGGTCTAATAATCAATCTTGTATAAGTTACGACACTTGCGACACTTGTAAATACAAATGACGACACTTCCGTACATAGGAATAATAACCTCTTTGTAGGGATACAATATACATATATGAAATACATTCCGGAGTTACATATACATCAACACATATAGCGGAGATCAACGAGTTAGTTGAATCACATGTGGCTTAAGGAATGAAGATAAATCTCTACTTACGAGAATGGGAAAAATCTAAGAAAAGAGAGATCGAGTCTTTCACTTGCAAGGCACAATTACAACTCGAGCATGTAGAGTATCAAGATGTTGAGGATCTTCTGGATGTATTTTCCAAGTGGAAATAAGCCCTTGGAAAATCTTGAAACAATATCTTGTAATCCCTACTTTTTGGGAGATTTGTCCTTTTGTAATTTTTTGTAATTATTATTTAAAGAGACTTAGATCTCATGAGTGGGGGGGTGGGGAACCATCGAAGGAGAGAACTAGAGACACTTTGTACTTGATGAATTATAATGTTTTTCAATCTTTAAAGAATTTCAGTCAGTTTCTCTTTTCCTTTCTTTTTTCATATTTATCAAGTTTCCTTGATGAGTTCTGGTTTTCCACTTATTCATTTAATAACTCTGTTTTGTGTTGTATGATCACCAAACATATAGATCTGTGTGCTGATTTCCCTTCATATGATTTATGTGTAAATTATGTATCATTAAATTTATTCACTTGATCCATATCATTTCATTTTTCTGCAATTATAAAACAGTCATCAGTATTCTATGTTAATTTGTTAATTAACATATCATTGATAGAACAGTTATACAGTTTAATCCTTTAAATGAAATAACTTAGTTTTCACTATCTTGTTTTATTTGAAGTTGGTAATGTTAGATCTAATTCATATATTTATTAATTGACATAACATTTATCAAATCTATAAGATTTGATTGTTCTGAACCTTAAATCACATTTCCCAGGTTTAACTTAGCCTAAGTAGATCAGTTTAAAATTAACTTTCATTTACACTTTTACCATAAACCTTTCAGATCTTACCCAGTAGGAAGAAAGATCCATTTGGGTCACTCACACTGTGCCGGTGGAGGCCTGATATCCGTAAGAGTTAGTCACACCAAACAATCTAAGGATAGAACCATCCTTGCATAGGGTTGCTTGAAGCCTTTAGATTGGGCTTTCTCTTTCCTGTTGTTTCCTTGAACACTTCCAAAATTACCCCGAGGCTTCAAAAAATGGCGCTAGAAGGAGGGCCATAACCAGTCATGTCTAGAAAAAACACTAGCAAACCTCCTCCTACAAGGACACCTGTTGTTACTAGAATTCATACTCAAGCATCCACATCAACGGTTCAACTAGTGGAAAATCAAACTACAGTCCCTACTACTCCTGTAACATAAAAAGAAAATAGAAGGTCTGAAACTATCTTTATATCACCAACCAGAGGGCCTTTGACTCTTGAGCAACTAAGGAAGAGTACTCAAGATATTACCTCTAGAGTAGAACAAAGGATTGAAGAAAATCAGAATTTGAGATGCTTATTTTCCCAACATCGTCTAACCAACAATTCGCAGATTGATACAGACAATCAAAACACAGTCGGACAGGAACAATTTCTTGAAATTCAAATTAATTCATTATTTGAGGAAATAGATCAAGTTTAGGATCATCCAAAGCCTAACGTAGTATCTTGTGGACCACCACCAACACCTCCTTCTTCATCTTCATCATCATCCAAGGAATCATCTGACAATGATTCATCCTCAAGCTCCTCCACTTCAACAGACAAACCAATGGCAGATCAACCCAACAGAACTTGGTTAGATCAGGATGTTGTATTCATTCCTGGAGAACAACACATACTACCCAAAAATCTAGAGAAATGGATTCCCAAATTCAATCCTGATGATAAGTCTCCTGCAGAAGATCACATCAAAAGCTTCGTGAAAGCTATTAGGCTAAGAAGTGTAACACATGAAGATGTAGTCTGTAGGTTATTTCCTTACACTTTTGAAGGGAAAGCCTCCACCTGGTACTTTGACTTAGAATCCAGATCCATTACCTCCTGGAATGATTTTGAAACCCTAGTTCTTCAAAAATTTGGAGATGATCGAACTCGTGAGGATCTAGTCATGGATATATCCTCGTTAAAAATAAAAGTAAAATAAAGGGTCAAGGATTTTAACCAGAGATTATCTTATCTCAACCACCTGATGAAGAACAGGACCAACATGTTAATACCATCAGTTATTTTTTTGAATTACCTATGGATGAAGAGGAATATGAACCTGAAACAGTTTTTAATGTGAAACACCCTTATAATACCAGAAGTAAAGGGAAAACTTCACAAGAATCTTCACCATCACCATCCAGTCCCAATAAAATTAAAACAATAACAGAAAAGGAAACGATCATTCCTGAGATTGAATATAATCTAGTTGATGACTTGAAAAGGATGAAGGCTAATATATCTCTGTTTGAACTCCTGAAAATACCCTCCATGAGAGAAAATCTTCCTAAAAGCATGATTTTAAATAAGTCAAGGGAAGTTCAAAACAACAATTTAGAGATTTATTCAAATCCCAGTAGCCAAAAGCCATATGGGAAGAATACCTCTCCTTTGTTACTCACCTTTGAGATATTCAACAGGAATTTACACAATTGCATGATAGACTCAGGTGCTTCATCTAGTGTGTTAGCACCAAATTTGTGCTAAATATTTGGAGGGGTTTTGAAAGATCGAAAGGTGCCTGTTCATGAAGATAACCATGAAGAAACCCTGCTCAAAGCCCACATGACCCAAAAATCAGAAAAAATGAGGGTTTGTGGAGTGGTTTTGGTCCAGGGAGGAAGTAGTCGAGGAGATCCAAATTTTTAATGATGGTCGGA
This sequence comes from Larix kaempferi, assembly GCA_027924585.1. Classification (NCBI taxonomy): domain Eukaryota; kingdom Viridiplantae; phylum Streptophyta; class Pinopsida; order Pinales; family Pinaceae; genus Larix; species Larix kaempferi. Next base: position 3,006,338 of record BSBM01000264.1, read on the forward strand.
GGATTAAAAGCAAAGAAATATGCCCTCGGTGTATAATGGTGCCTATCAATGACTCAGATCAAGAATGATAGGGATCGACGGTCATAGGCATCCTTCGCAGAATGAATTAAGGGTTGTTTAAGCGTAGGCAAAAGCATTAACCGGCGATCATGTTAAGGTTGATCAAAGGTTAGCAACATAGATCGACGGTTGAGAGGATGTTCACATTTTTAACTTGCGCAGAGAAATACAATTTGCAAATCCACGAACTTTGGGTAGAAAGGTGCAAGTTCGGATGGTCTGGATGTAATGGGGCTCATATCTACAGCCAATACTTAGTTCGCAGATCTTACTAGTGCAAGCGATGATTGGTGCGAAAATCTGTGAACATGAGAGGGCCACTGCGCCATCCGACGGTTGAGGTGAAGTTAAGGTTAAAATATCTACGATGCTGGTTTGTTCATGGTGCTGGAGGCCATGTGGCATATCTGCAGTAGGTGAATGATGGACAATGAGACCAAATCCACCTCAGCACCGTCGCATACCCGTCCCACCTATCCGAAAATCTTGGTTAGGCGTGTCTCACGTTAGCTCACGCCTCTATCATAATTTTTACTCGCTTGAGAAAGCCAGTCAAACCATCATGTCGAAGGTAATCACGCATGGCTGCCGTCGCTATCAAGATCATTATTGACAGGCTGCCAGTATTTGCTAAGTCACGACCATTATATGAGAAAGGTGGCAACGATCCTGCAGTTTATGCATCTTTCGGTTAAAGCCCGATGATGGAGAGGGAACAGGGAGCCGAGGTCATTTTCATGCCAGAGCAGGTGTGGTATGAGGTGGAGGAAGAGCACGTTCCTTCGCCTCTTGTAGTGTTTGACCGCATGGAGGAGAGTTTAGCAAGCGAGGCCGAGGAGTATGAAAGCCGACAAGTGTACAGGGAGATTCAAGGATGAAAGAAGAAGGAAGTGGCTCGAGAGGAGCAGCAGGACACCCACAAGGCTATAGAGATTCTCCAAGACTTCATCATCTCCAATGAATATGTGACACCTCCTCCTCCAGGAGAGGAGGCACAGGTGGAATATTCCCTGAGGATAGAAGACTTCTTCAATCAATAGGGCCAGTTGAAGACTTAGGAGTGAAGTGGCAGCCTGTTTCCCTAGTTTTTTTGTATCCTGTCATATTAATATGTTTTGAACCGGGATTATATGTAATATTTCTCAATTTTTGAGACTGCTAGGGTCTGTAGCTTTGCATATGAAACCTGTAGAATCAATTATGGTTGGCCTGTTAGCAGTCTTTTTCATTTTGTAATGCGCTGTCAAGGGTGGCGAACTGGACCCTGTGGCCACCCATGACCATGAAGATACCTTCAGGTAAAAGCTCACCCTCACCAAAAGTGTTTCTCACACCATCCTCATAGTTCTCAAGATGCCCATCATAAAATGGATATCGGTACACCCTAACCAAAGATCCATCAGAGTTGGGGATAGTAGCATATGATAAATCCATTTGAAGATGTCCCCCTAGCCCAGCAGAGCACTTCCTACAAAGGAGCATACCATAGGCTGGAGGAAGATCTATAACTACTATATCCATTAGCATAGATATGTCGGGGCATGAAAATAGGTCAGCTATCAAGTTTTTAATCAAACCAAAGACATTAACTGGTTTAGAGTTAATCCCACAAACATTCCCATAAGGACTAGTTATTTTTAATCCCATGGCTTCCGTGACTTGAAAAGGCATCACATTCATGGAGGCACCAGAATCCAACATACAATTATGAAGGAGGGTATCACCAATGCGAAGTTTAAGATAAAATGGTTGGTGACCACCATTCTTTCTCTCATATAAGGCAGTTTGGATGTTAATGGGAGGGTCATCCTCTTTATCAATCACAACACTAGGTGCTGAGTTTTGAGAAGATGAAACTTCACCACTGCTTGTGGCAGCCTCAGGGATACTCTCGAAAAACTCTACCACTTGCTCCTTTATTGATGGGATTTTCATTAACTCAGTGAGTGGAATGTTATGCATAACTTTGTCCAATTCTCTTTCGATGTTGATATCCAAGTCATACTCAGGTAGAGGTATTGGCTCACTCACTGGACTAGGCAACTCATTGCTTTTCTTTTCACTAAAGGGTATGGGTTTTTGGCCATCTTTTCTTCGTTGATAGGTTTTAGGGGGAACTTGACTACTACTACTAACTTGCTCAGTAGCATAGATGGGACAGCTAGAGTTGGACTCTTCTATGGACTCTTCTTCATGATCAATCAAAATCCTTCTGAAGTCATTGTCAAGTTTCAAGTCATCAACCCAATTAATGTTCTTTGGAGAATCCGGAGTATCATCCGCATGGGTGGTATACTCAGGATCTTCCAACTTTTGCTCTTTAGACCAGTTTATGATAGGAGGTTTAGGTGAAGCTTGGCTCACAGGGTTTCATCTATCACCTTCATTAGGCTTCTTTTGTTGATTCCAATAAGGCTTAGGGCCATAGGGCTGCCTATATCTATCCCCCTCTTTGCTCCTAGCTAGATCCCTAGTCAGGAGAGTTAAATTATTCATCATTTCATGCATGCTCTCCATCATTTCATTGGGATCTTTGCTAGGTTCCTTACTCTTCTTAACTTAGGCTCAGATCTGGAAGAGGATCCACTGATTAGGTCAAAGAAATTTTGTTTTCCCATGGAAGCAGCATTTGCTTCAGCTTTCCTAGCATTATCTTGTGCTATCTTCAAATTACTAGGGTCTTTGTCTCTCAGATGGTAACTGAGGTAACCTTGATATGCATTGAGGTAATGAATCAAAATGGCTTGATCAAGGGGCCTTATGTTACTTGGGATTTTGGCCACAGTCTTATCAAAGCGCTGGTTAAACTCATGGACAGACTCATTCTCCTTCTTTTTGATGTCAAAAAGTTGGTGTAAAAGGAAGCGCCCGTCTAGCTTGACTGACCATTCTTGCTTAAGTTTATCGGTGAATACATCATATCCATTGATTGATGATGCAGGCAAGTGGTCAAACCACTTACGAGCATCACCCTCCAAGGATGCAAAGAGACCCCTTATAAACACATCCTCTTCCTCAGCCCCATAAGCTTCATGTGAGCCCAGACATTTTCTATGTGGTCCTCAATGGAGGTGGCACAATTCCCATTGAATTTTGGGATCTTTTCAAAGCACTTGTCAGGCATGTTATGGGGAGCACCCAAGATCTGAGAAAAGTCTAAGGGAGAGGTCCTAGCCTTGTTTCCAAAAGCACGAGCAATAGGAGGATTGTTTTGGTTGTTGTTTCAAGAGTTAGATTGACTTTGTCCAGCCATTGGGTTGACTGGAACTGAAATAGGGTCAGGATTAGTAGATGACAGAGGAACTGAATTGAACAAAGGGGATCCCAAGACACGGTTTGGAGAATCTGAGTTAACAAGTTTCCAAAAGAAGTTAGATGATTGGGCTTTAGGATCTCTTTTGTGATAGGTGAGTGGGGTTCCTTCTAATTGATTTGGATTTGATTTACTTCAAGTGTTGTAAGGATGACTATGAGCTCGCTCTTCAGCGGAGTCATGATTAGGAGTCGCCAGGTAGATTTTTAAGCTCTACTACCAAGCCGATGTCGTTTGAAACAAAGGGAGAAATGAGACACAAAGGTATGTTGAACCAAGGTAGGCCTCTACCTCCCCGGCAACGGCGCCAAAAATGTTATCACAAAACTTGTAGTTTCCCCTAGTGGTATCCCATCCGGGACGGTAGAGGAGATGGGCAACTAAAGAGGTGACCCAAGAGATGCCACGGTTCCCAATGCAAGGTGGGAGTCACGTCAACCGACAAACTCACTCACCCAAGGGAGTGGGACCTTGCTCAAGGAGGGATAAAAGATGGATGAGGTGGACCAAATCAAGTCCAATGACCACCAAACTATAGATCCAAGTAGCTTATGCACCGATCTATGTGGATCTAGAAAATCAAGTCAATCCAAGGGTTAGATCTTACTAGATCTGAGTTTTAAAATGCCAAGTAGTTCAAAAGGGGTTTTAATCCCTTAAAATGTGGAATGATGCCCACAAGGTATAAATCACCAAAGTAACAGTCTGGGGGGTAGGTTATCAAGTGTGTAGATTTCAAATCAAGCGGGATCTCACCTACCCATATGCTAGATCTAACCCAACAAGCCTCTCCAAGGAAGTGCGATTTGGTTCAAGAGGGATATAATGCCTTGAAAAGTGTGTAAATTTTAATCCAATCACCACCAAACTATAGATCCAACTAGGGGTGGATGCTATAGAGGTGGGTTCTTAAGATATTTTCAAAAGCAAGGCTAGATCTAAGTAGATCTAAGAAAAACACAAATTTGGGATTTTAATTAATTAGGGTTTGTGACCAATGAAGATAGAATGGATGAATGAGGCACATACCTTGTAGATATTACCTCAATTGCTTGTGGCCAACTTGCAAATTGATAGCATTCTCCTATGTGTATATTCAAGAGTGAGATCCAAGAGCTCCAACCAAAACGTCCTCCTCCAAGATAGCCAAATCCTCCTCCTCCTACAAGACAAGATCAAAGAAACAAGTCAAGTAAGATGATTATGAAAATGATAGAAAGATGTAATAGAAAGCATCAACTATGTCACAAAGATACAATAATGATACTCCCTTTTACAAGATCAACCCAAGAGAGAATATGTGGATCCCTCCAACAATAACCCTCAAGAAATTGCCCTCCTCTCCATCAATTCGACTTTCCTGCAAGAAAACTAGTAGAAGCACCAAAATCCACAATGATACATAGAAGAGATACTATATACTCAATATGCAAGAGAATCCACAAGACAAGAGAGATATTCTCCACAAAGAAGTGTTCTATTTCAATATTCCAGAGCTCCAAAGGTGAGCTATACAATAGGGGGTCTCCTCCTTAAATAGGATAATAAAGACCAAAACCCTATACCACTCTACAATACTATATCAAATGAGTGGTTGAGATTAAAAGATCTCAATATACAATCAATGGCTAAGATGAACCATAATAACATATCACATGGATCACCCAATATAATGATGATGTCATAGTATAAAATAATCATGGAGGGTGACATCATCCACTAGAGGGGGTAAAAGTACCAAAAATCCACCTCATGATGACTAGAACATGACATAATAAGCTCATGGTGGGGCTAGGAGGCATCAATCCTTACTAGCTCATCCCCAAGGCACAATAAAATAATAAAATATGTCCAAGATAATATAAATGATCAAATCTGTCCTCAAAATCTGTGACAGACAAGCAGTAAAAGACCTCCTATGATCGCTGTGGGCCTACCCACATGGTGAAAACTGGCTGGAAGATAGTGGGATCACCCTGGAATACCTCTGTGAAAATAACATGCCAAAACCTTGCCTCAATTTCCCAAATGGAATTCCTCAGTGACCACTTTATCCCACTTTTTAACTGCCTCGGTAATTGTGAAAGTGCCGAAACTACCTCCTGGGGCATCTGCGCTGTCCAATTCAGCCCACCAGGCTCTCCAGAAGGGGGCGTAAATGGTAATAACAAGTGGCTGGACCACCCCCTCCTCATACAACGCCTTAGGTGAACTGGCCTCTCCTGGCCCCTACTGCTCAAGCTGGGAAATCAGCCCCAAATCTGGTCAACAAGTGCAAAAATGCACCAATCATTGTCAGAAGTGCCCGAAACTGAAAGATAAGTGTCTCATTGGATCTCGAAGACCCAAATCCACTAGGAATGTGTACTCATACAGCATGGGTTTCCTTAATGGGCCAGCTGTAGGGTCCACCATATATGGACAATGCATAATCTGCTGATCTGAAGTAATAATAAAACCTCCTGAACTGCATCAATCATCATCTGAACCATCTGTCCATCATATGATATCATCATCAAGTATGTGGGACCATCAATCATCATCAATAGGTATATATATATGGCCCCCATCATCACGGATCCCAATAATATGCAACCAAGGATAAATCACATCAGTAGACTAAGACATGCTTCTCTAATCATTCTCACAGCCAAGCTCAAAGTATAACATCCATTCAATGGAATTAATCAAGTTAGCGTATTCCTTTGTTATATAAACTTACTTGCACACCAGTTCAAATGACAAACTCACCCATTGGACATGGTCAAACTGCTAGTGAAGGATGAAGGCTAGGAACAAGGTTGGGCCAAGGGGTTGACTTGTCTAACTTAACTCAAAAATACTTTGGACTGGGAGAAGGGGGAAAGCTACAAACTCTGTGCTGGACAAAATAACACGGGGAATGGTTGTGCCTCACAAATGGATAAGTTGTTTAGAGAGTGCTTATTCAACTTAGGCATCATGTTTACATCAAGTTGATCCAGTTTCATTAGGATCATTCAATTTCATTTCATGGCCTTTTTGGCCTACATAACCCTTCAGATCTCAGGTGTGCTGATAAGCACAACTAGTTGCAGCTTGCATCCAGGGCATGTTTTTCAAATACATATAAGGTAAGCAATTGTTTAGATATAGCTTTTAAGAACCATTGTTTTTTTGGACCTTTCTTATACTCTTCGAGGAGTATTTTTTTAGCTGTTCATCGCTCTTGCCCTTTTTAGTTTCCATGGGCGAATTTATAAGTTTCCATAACTAGAACATGAGCTTTCAGTTTTAGCTAACAACATCTCAAGTGACTAGGGGGAGTTCGAGCCAATGCCAAACATCGGGACAACCGACCAGAATGATTTAGGCCTACAATCCAACTCACCAAAGGCAAGTTTTGTCACCAACTTAGAGCCGAGACATTGAATATACAGGGATGCGGTCCAAACACATAGGTAGAAAAATGGGGAAGCCCTCAGTATCAGAAATTCAAATGAGACAGGTCAAGGTTTAAAGTCATATAGGAAAGTCATGTATGGATGGAGTCAAGTGAGTATGGAGCCTACACTAGCAGACAATTGGTGTCAGGAAAGACCATATGTATGTAAGGTGGAAAACCAGTGGGTTTTGTTAAATGACCTAAATGTGCAAGCAATTGTCCATTTTATGATTTATAGTTCATTTTAAACAGTTTGCCACATCAAGAATAATATACCAAGCAGATGCTGTGAACATGACTAAATCAACAAGATAATAATCCGCAGTCAGTGATAAAGCATCCATAGATCATACAACATCATCATAGTAATAAACATCATATACCATCTGAAACACTGCTGCAATACATCTCTAAGCACTGAACTGAAGCTGTATGGGATAAAGGGTCACATCGGTCATCAAATCTGAACTCTCAAGGCTCAGCCTTGACACAAGGTATAACATAAGTCTTAATAATACACTGCTCTGATCATGAGTGATCACAAAATATACAATCATCATAGCCATGCACTGAATAATGGAACCTCTCGAATGTGCAGATATCTGCTAAACAAGAATAGTATCCCAGCTACTATGGTGTGATAACATCTGGCTCCAGCTGGGACAAGTGCTCTAAGGGAGAGAGCGCTTGAGAACCTCAGAATCTCTGGTCTCGATCTGCTTTGCATCAATCTTCAATCAAGCACTGCACCATCCTTGCTTTCAACTTTTATTTTGCACCTATACCTGCGCTCACAAACACTAGAATACCTCATGGAGCATGTATGGGAAAAATATAAAATAAAACTAAAACTGAAATCTACTCTAAAGCAAAAACTTAAATGCGTAAAAGAAAATTTTAAACTAACATGGCATATATCATTTATTCATCATTCATTATTTTTATTACTGTGCAGGAGGAAAAGAGAACTTTTTCAAGCAGGCAATCTCAACTTGCACAGGCAGCAAAAAATGTAAACAGAAACTAAAAAAATTCTTTAATGCATGCAGGAGAAGAGACAAACTTAGGAAGGAGCAAGGCTCAACTCAATCAAACACAAGCAGACACTCCAAGCAGAAAAGAAAAAGGGGGCAATACTCAACACACAGAAAAAGAAAAAGCACACAAATCCTATTGCTCAAGTGAGCTTATTCAGAAGCTACCTACTCTAAACAGGCAAGGCAAGGCATAGCAAGGAAGATCAGGGATGATAATCCCTTAACTCCCTCTGGTTGATAGGGAGTAAGATATGTTGGCCAGTCCCACTGGTGAGAAAACACATCTCACCCATGCAACGCTCAACAGTGAGCGGTCCAACCCAAAAGTCACCTGATCCCCTGGATCGTATATAAAATAAATCATTAGGCATTATGACCCTATCACCAATTTCAAACCTTCGGTGATTTATAGATTGAGGGATGGCTTCAATAACACATTCAGGAATAGGTTGGATATTAGAATTGCATTGAGGTTGAGGTGTTACTATGCTTGAATTCCTATTAAGAGGAATTGCATCAAATCTGGGAGATCCACCGTCTAGAGGCACAGCTAACCTACCAATCAAGACTTCTCTCACTACTCTCCTAGGAGGACTTTCTACTTGTGGGTGAATGATATACTTTGGAGCTTCCCCCACAGTCCAAAAGTCTCCATCAATATCCTCATCTATTTCAGCATGGGCTATGGGTGGTAGGTTTTGATTTTCAATACTTCTGATACTACCTTCTCCAGATGGGATAGGAATGGTCATATTTTCTAAAGATGCCAGATGGTCAGACATATGACTAGGAAATGTGCCAGGCATATTCTGAGCTCTTATATCCAAAGATGTTGTTGAAGAAATAGGAGTATGAAATGAATCTGTGGAGTCCATATTCTCTCCACCAATGGGTAATTCACTGGGCAAAAGGAAACTAGGATAAGGTGGAAGTCGGATTGGCTCAGCGGGTTCTTCCTGAAAAATGGCTAGATTACTCAAAGAAAAGTCTTCCCCAGGGGCATCATGGATTAAGGCATGTTCTTTCCAACTCATGGAGTTGTCATTCACTTGCCTCAAAACCCCATCCTCCAAGGACACATGGGACAAATGATCAGGGACATCAGAAAAGTGATAATCAACTGGTTCTTCATCATTCCCCTCGGATGAGGGAAGGTGTGTTCCTTCATTGCTACTTGCCCAAGGAGTGATGTGAGGTAAGCCTTGTCTTCCTCTTTTTGTGTTAAGGTCAACTAGGAACAACCACTCATGTACTGTCCTAGGTATATACTCACCCCTTCTAATTCAATCAAAGTTAACTTCAGAAGTGTTTAGTTGAGAAGTAGGCTCAGGTTGTTCAATGTGTGTCCCTACACTACCAGGTTGGTTCAAAATCCTAAGTTCTTCCGACACTTCACCCCGAAGTGACTCAAAGTTTGCTTCAGCTCTTTCCCTTTCTTCCTCAGAAGAACTATTATCTCCAAAAGATCTCCAAATACTTTCCCTTTGTGGACTAGGATCATCATCGTGGCCACCCATGACCATGAAGATACCTTCAGGTAATAGCTCACCCTCACCAAAAGTGTTCCTCACACCATCCTCATAGTTCTCAAGATTCCCATCATAAAATGGCTCCCGGTACACCCTAACCAAAGATCCATCAGAGTTGGGGATAGTAGCATATGATAAATCCATCTGAAGATGTCCCCCTAGCCTAGCGGACCACTTCCTACAAAGGAGCATACCATAGGCTGGAGGAAGATCTATAACTACTATATCCATTAGCATAGGTATGTCGAGGCATGAAAATAGGTTAGCTCTCAAGTTTTTAATCAAACCAAAGACTTTAACTGGTTTAGAGTCAATCCCACAAACGTTCCCATAAGGCCTAGTTATTTTTAATCCCATGGCTTCCATGACTTGCAAAGGCATCACATTCATGGAGGCACCAGAATCCAACATACAATTATGAAGGAGGGTATCACCAATGCGAAGTGTAAGATAAAATGGTTGGTGACCACCATTCTTTCTCTCATATAAGGCAGTTTGGATGTTAATGGGAGGGTCATCCTCTTTATCAATCACAACACTAGGTGCTGAGTTTTGAGAAGATGAACCTTCACCACTGCTTGTGGCAGCCTCAGGGATACTCTCGAAAAACTCTACCACTTGCTCCTTTATTGATGGGATTTTCATTAACTCAGTGAGTGGAATGTTATGCATAACTTTGTCCAATTCTCTTTCGATGTTGATATCCAAGTCATACTCAGGTAGAGGTATTGGCTCACTCACTGGACTAGGTAGCTCATTGCTTCTCTTTTCACTAAAGGGTATGGGTTTTTGGCCATCTTTTCTTCGTTGATAGGTTTTAGGGGGAGCTTTATTACTACTACTAACTTGCTCAGTAGCATAGATGGGACAACTAGAGTTGGACTCTTCTATGGACTCTTCTTCATGATCAATCAAAATCCTTCCGAAGTCCTTGTCAAGTTTCAAGTCATCAACCCAATTAATGTTCTTTGGAGAATTCGGAGTATCATCCGCATGGGTGGTATACTCAGGATCTTCCAACTTTTTCTCTTCAGACCAGTTTATGATAGGAGGTTCAGGTGAAGCTTGGCTCACAGGGTTTCTTCTATCACCTTCATTAGGCTTCTTTTGTTGATTCCAATAAGGCTTAGGGCCATAGGGCTGCCTATATCTATCCCCCTCTTTGCTCCTAGCTAGATCTCTAGTCAGGAGAGTTAAATTCTTCATCATTTCATGCATGCTCTCCATCATTTCATTGGGATCTTTGCTAGGTTCCTTACTCTTCTTAAACTTAGGCTCAGATTTGGAAGAGGATCCACTGATTAGGTCAAAGAAATTTTGTTTTCCCATGGAAGCAGCATTTGCTTCAGCTTTCCTAGCATTATCTTGTGCTATCTTCAAATTACTAGGGTCTTTGTCTCTCAGATGGTAACCGAGGTAACCTTCATATGCATTGAGGTAATGAATCAAAATGGCTTGATCAAGGGGCCTTATGTTACTTGGGATGTTGGCCACAGTCTTATCAAAGCACTGGTTAAACTCATGGACATGCTCATTCTCCTTCTTTTTGATGTCAAAAAGTTGGTGTAAAAGGAAGCGCCCGTCTAGCTTGACTGACCATTCTTGCTTGAGTTTATCGGTGAATACATCATATCCATTGATTGATGATGCAGACAAGAAGTCAAACCACTTACGAGCATCACCCTCCAAGGATGCAAAGAGACCCCTTATAAACACATCCTCTTCCTCAGCCCCATAAGCTTCCATGTGAGCCCAGACATTTTCTATGTGGTCCTCAATGGAGGTGGCACAATTCCCATTGAATTTTGGGATCTTTTCAAAGTACTTGTCAGGCATGTTATGGGGAGCACCCAAGATATGAGAAAATTCTAAGGGAGAGGTCCTAGCCTTGTTTCCAAAAACGCGAGCAATAGGAGGATTGTTTTGGTTGTTGTTTCCGGAGTTAGATTGACTTTGTCCAGCCATTGGGTTGACTGGAACTGAAATAGGGTCAGGATTAAGAGATGACAGAGGAACCGAATTGAACAAAGGGGTTCCCAAGACACGGTTTGGAGAATCTGAGTTAACTATGATGCACCTGCAACAATTAATTAACAAGAATATGTGAAATAGTAGAAATGACAGAACTCAGAATCACTTTTATATTGATCACAGGCCACTTCGAGGGGGCAACCTCCTTTGAGAAAGCTCAATACAATTAACTTCACGGTGCCTTCATAGGTCTCAACACACACTTATATACTAATTCTAGGCGCCAATACTATGGGTCGAAACCATGGGCCGTTACAAACTATGGATCAACAATACTACGGGCGACTTACAAAGCATATGCGCCAACAACAATAACATAAACTATTGATCAACAAATACTACGGGACGACTTACAAAGCATATGCGCCAACAACAATAACATAAACTATTGATCAACAAATACTACAGGATGACTTACAAAGCATATGCGTCCAACAACAACATACTAACAAAGTAAAGACATGGGTTCCTAACATCCCCTCCCCCTTAAAAAAAGCTTTGTCCTCAAAGCTTTAGATGTGGAATTGTTGTTGAATCTGAAGGAGTGGTTCCCATGTAGCATCCTCTGGTTTCATGTCGTGCCATTGAATTAAGACCTCTGTGATAGAGCGAGAGCAAAGCTGACGCGTGCACCAATTGAGGATGGCCTCTGGCTCCAAAAGGATGGATCCTTCATTATCCAGTTCGGGTAAAATTGTTTGTCCACTGATGTTGGTGCCAAGAACTTTCTTCAGACAAGAGACATGAAAGACTGGATGAATACGGGAAGAAGGAGGAAGTTCCAATTTATAAGCAATGGACCCAATCTTCTGAAGAATCCGATATGGCCCATAGAACTTTGGAGCGAGCTTATGACGCCCTTTGAGTTTCAAGGATGATTGTTTGTACGGCTGGAGACGAAGAAAAACCATATCACCGACTTGAAAAGTGCGCTCAGAACGGTGCTGATCAGCTTGTTGCTTCATGCGATTTCTTGCCATGTGAAGATTGTCCCGCAAAACGCGAAGAATCTGATCGCGGTTTCGAAGGACCGTGTTAACTTCCTGAACTGGTGAACTGGTGGGGGTGTATGGAAGAAGAGCTGGAGGTGCCTGACCATAGATTGCTTCATATGGGGTCATTTTAGAGGCAGTGTGGTAAGAGGTATTGTACCACCATTCAGCGAGAGGGAGCCATTTTTCCCACTAATGTTGTTGTTCTGAGGTGAAGCAACGAAGATAAGTTTCCAAGCATTTATTGACAATTTCAGTCTGACTATCTATTTGTGGGTGATACCCTGAACTCATATTCAGTTTGGTGCCAGTGTGGCGAAATAGTTTTGTCCAAAAATGACTGGTGAAAGTCACATCACGATCCGAGACAATGGAAGAAGGGATGCCATGAAGACGAAAGATCTGGTCCAGAAAAATTTGAGCGACGGAGGAGGCTGTATAGGGGTGGCTGAGAGCACAAAAATGACTATATTTGGAGAGGCGATCAACCACAACGAGAATCACTGTCTTCCCGCCAGATTTAGGGAGCCCTTCAATGAAATCCATAGAAATATCTGTCCAAATCCGTGTAGGTATGGGCAAGGGTTCAAGCAATCCTGGAAAGAGTGTTGTTTCACCCTTATTGCGCTGGCAGGTATCACATTTGGCCACCATTTGTTGAATTGTCCTTTTCATGCCCTGCCAAAAGAAGTTACGCCGTGCTCGTTCATACGTTTTGAGGAACCCCGAGTGCCCTACCGATGGATAAGCATGGAGTTCATAGAAGACAGCCTGTTGAAGATCTGTGCTCTGGGGAAGCACCAGACGACCCTTGTATCGCAGAGAAGCACCATCCCAAGAGTAATGTGGTACAACAGAAGGGTTGTTGGTCAAGCGTTGGATGATTTGAGATAAGGAGGAGTCATTGACATAACCCTGTTGAATAGATTGCAACCAATTTGGAACAGGCATAGAAATAGATGAAAGAGAACCTTGGGCCTCAAATGTGCGAGAAAGAGCATCTGCCACAATATTGTCTTTACCCTTCTTGTAAGTGATCTCATAGTCATAACCCATGAGTTTGCTAACCCATTTCTGTTGTGCCGGGGAGGAGACATGCTGGTCCAAGAAATATTTCAGACTCTGGTGATCAGTCTTGATGTAGAAATGATTCCCTAATAGGTATGGGCGCCACTTCTGTACTGCATGCAAAATAGCCATCATTTCCTTCTCATAGGTAGAGGCAGCTAGATTCTTACCTGAAAGGGCTTTGCTGGTGAACGCAATGGGGTGTTCATCTTGAAGGAGAACAATACCAAGTCCATTTCCGCAAGCATCACTCTCAATAGTGAAGGGATTGGAAAAATTGGGCATAGCTAGCACAGGTGTAGTACACATAGCTTGTTTTAGTTTGTCAAATGCACACTAAGCAGCAGGTGTCCATGTGAAGGCATCCTTTTTCAATAGAGCAGTTAATGGAGTTGCAATCTTCCCATAATCCTTGACAAACTTGTGGTAGTAGCCAGTCAACCCCAAAAAACCACGAAGGCTCTTGAGTGTCTGAGGATGTGGCCAATTGTTCATGGCATCGATTTTGGCAGGATCCACGCGAACCCCTTGTGCTGAGATAATGTGCCCGAGATACTCAACTTCCTTCTGTCCAAAAACACATTTAGACTGCTTGGCATGGAGATGATGGTCAGAGAAAAGTTGCATGACAAGATCCAAATGCTGGAGATGTTCATCCCATGTTTTACTGTAGATGAGGATATCATCAAAGAATACCAGAATGAATTTTCGCAAGTAGGGTCGAAATATTTTATTCATTAAGGCCTGGAATGTGGAAGGAGCATTAGTGAGGCCAAAGGGCATGACCAAAAACTCATAATGGCCATCATGTGTGCGGAAAGCTGTTGTAGGGATATCATCCTCATGAACCCGAATTTGATAATACCCAGAACGAAGATCCAACTTGGAGAAAAAGTGAGCCCCATGAAGCTCATCAAGAATCTCATCAACAACAGGAATTGGAAACTTATCCTTGATGGTGAGGTGATTAAGTGCTCGGAAGTCAATGCAGAGGCGCCATGACCCATCTTTTTTGTGGACAAGAATAACTGGAGAAGAAAAGGAACTAGTGCTTGGGCGAATAATACCTTGCTTCAATAAGTCCCGAACGAGCATTTCGCTACCCATTTTTTGGTGAAATGGGTAGCGATAGGGCCTGATGTTGGGAGGAACGCTGCCAGGAAGGAGCTGAATACGATGGTCTTCTGTCCTTGAAGGTGGCAATCCCACTGGTTCAGCAAAGACACTTGTATATCGATCCATAATTTGTTGTAGATCCAAAGGAGTAGTGGAGACCGCTGATGGTTGCATCTGGATGGAATGGATCTGTGCGATGACACCATGTGAATTCTTCTTGAGGAGTTTTTCCATGCGATGTGAACTGATGATGCTGAGAGAACCTGGTTGTAATCCTGTCAATGTGTGTTTGTGTCCATTGAGGGAAAACTGCATCCAAAGTTCAGCAAAATCTCATAAGATAGGGCCAAGTGTGCGTAGCCATTGAGCGCCCAAAACCACATCACATCCACCTAAGGGAAATGCAAACATGTCAGAGCACAAGTTATAATCTCCCATAGAGGTACGCACATTTCGACACTTCCCTTTACAAGGTAAGGTGCCCCCATTGGCAACCATGACTTCAAAGTTGGAGCAAGGATGGATAAAACAATCAGCTTGTTTGGCGATCCGAGGGTTAATGAAATTATGAGTGCTACCAGAATCAATGAGTATTGTAAGAGGAAGCTTCTTGAAGTAACCCCTGACCTGCATTGTTTGGGGGGTGGTGATTCCAGCTAAAGCATGGAGATATATCTCTAGCTGGTCATCCTGAGACGGAGGGTCAATAGGCGGTTCCTGAATGTCGACTCGAGCATCCAGTGTTTCTGGATCTTCGTCAACAATTTCAGAGGCATGCGGAGACTCCACATCCAAGAGATAGAGCTTTTGCTGAACACATCTATGTCCCCGAGTGAATTTCTCATCACAATTATAGAAAAGCCCCTTTTCTCTGCGTGCTTGCATCTCTGTTTCAGATAAACGCTTGATAGGAGTCGGTCGAGGAGCCTGCGGTATAGGTGGTTGTTGAGAACCCATATTTCGGAAGGGAAAAAAAGTGGGCTTGGAGCGTTGTTGGGCTGCAATATTGTATTCTGCCAACTTAGCCAACCCCAGTGCTTCCATCATTGTGTTGGGACAGAACATTTTGAACTCAGAGCGGATGGCATCCTTTAGACCACTGATAAAACAACTCCGGTAAAAGTCATCAGACAATCCTTCGGTATGGTTGGCTAGATTCTCAAATTCGGTTTGATACTCTCTCACAGTGCCAGTTTGGTGAAGTTTAGTGAGGGCTCCTGTGAAGTCATCAAAAGCACTAGGACCAAATCGTTGCAAAAGGAGCTGGCAAAAGTTTGGCCATTTGGGCTCTGGATGAGCCTTGATGTACCAATGGTACCATTGAAGAGCTTACTGTTCCAAATGAAAGGATGCCAATGGAACTTTGTTGACATCAAAAGTATTATGCAGACTGAAATACTATTCTGCACAATAGATCCATCCAGTTGGATCGGTACCATTGAAGCGAGGAAAATCAAGATTCGGACCACGGAAATTGCTGGAAGAAGAGAACCCATTGTCTGCTGAAGACTCGGACTGCCATTTGTTGTTCATAGCTGAATGTTCAAGATGGAGACCGAGAAATTTTTCATCCAGATCCTGGAGTTTGGCTTGGATGGCTGCAAGTGCGTCCTCCATGGTTTTTGCTCCTGCACGGGTGACATCCATAACCAGGATTATTTTTTTGGTTGACTGGGTAGGAAAACAAAAACATAAACTACTTCAGTAAGGGGAAATCTGGACTTGGGAAAAAATTAGAAGGGTAATTGGGGTTTGACTAGGTTTTGGACACTGTTGGATAGATAGGGAAGCAAAAATGAGGATTTCAGAAGCGGGGTGAAAGAATGGAAAAATTTGGCAGAAGGGAACAAAGAAGTAGAATTCAGAAAGGAACTCTGTGGTAAAATTTGAAGGTGATTGGGTGAAATCTGAGGAAGTTATGGCAAACCCTAAAAATAGACAAATGTGGGATTTCAGGCTTTGGGAAGGGAAATTGGGGATAGGGTCCTCAGGACTGAAATATGTAGAATGGGATGATAGGGGTTCCCCGAGAATTTCAAGGGAAACAGAGTGAAAATAAGGGAGATATGGAGAAAAAACTGAATTTTATACTTTTTTTTTTTCCAGACTGGAGCGGCTACAGCTCGAAAGGGATCTGGAACATCGCCGAATGGATTGAAAACGGCTGAATCTGGAACGGCTTGCAAAATGGATCTGAAACGGCGCAGCAGTGATCAACAATAGTTCAGTTGAAAGTAGATATGGACCCCAAGTATGTGCGGCTTCCTAACAGTTTAGGGGTTTCACTCGGCCACCAATGCTGTCTGACGGCTTGCGTATTGGGGCAGTACCCCTCACTCCATGGCTAAGGTAAAATTGATAACCGCTTTGCCACAAACGACAGCTCTTGGTTTACCTCACGGGTGGGAACTAGTCAATTAGGTAGGGGTCGTTGCCCTTTTCGCTGGTAGGTCCTCTCAATGGGCCAGCTACTTCGGGGTTCCTGTGGTACTCCTCACAATGAGTTTTAGGGCTTATGCCCAAGTACTTCCCACAGTTAAGCGGATAGGGATTATTCCCAAATCCGAACCTGCAACGGATGCGAAAAAAAATTTGGCAGAAATTTCACCTCAGCGAGCCCAAGAAAGTGCTCTGATACCAGATGTGATGCACCTGCATCAATTAATTAACAAGAATATGCGAAATAGCAAAAATGACAGAACTCAGAATCACTTTTATATTGATCACAGGCCACTTCGAGGGGGCAACCTCCTTTGAGCAAGCTCAATACAATTAACTTCACAGTGCCTTCATAGGTCTCAACACACACTTATATATTAATTCTATGCGCCAATACTATGGGTCGAAACCATGGGCCGTTACAAACTATGGATCAACAATACTACGGGCGACTTACAAAGCATATGCGCCAACAACAATAACATAAACTATTGATCAACAAATACTACGGGACGACTTACAAAGCATATGCGCCAACAACAATAACATAAACTATTGATCAACAAATACTACGGGACGACTTACAAAGCATATGCGCCAACAACAATAACATAAATTATTGATCAACAAATACTACGGGACGACTTACAAAGCATATGCGTCCAACAACAACATACTAACAAAGTAAAGACATGGGTTCCTAAAATTAACAAGTTTCCAAAAGAAGTTAGATGATTGGGCTTTAGGATCTCTTTTGTGATAGGTGAGTGGGGTTCCTTCTAATTGATTTGGATTTGATTTACTTCGAGTGTTGTAAGGATGACTATGAGCTCGCTCCTTAGCAGAGTCACGATTAGGAGTCGCCAGTTAGATTTTTAAGCTCTACTACCAAGATGTATGTCGTTTGAAATACAGGGAGAAATGAGACACAAAGGTATGTTGAACCAAGGTAGGCCTCTACCTCCCCGGCAACGACGCCAAAAATGTTATCACACAACTTGTAGTTGCCCCTAGTGGTATCCCATCCGGGACGATAGACAAGATGGGAAACTAAAGAGGTGACCCAAGAGATGCCACGGTTCCCAATGCAAGGTGGGAGTCATGTCAACCGAGGCACTCTTCGCTTTAGATCTAGATAAATCAAGACCTAGGGGGAGACCCTATAACCAATCACAGATGATTGGACCCAAACAAAGGTTCCTAAGGATAAGTAAATGACGAGTTACGGAAACCAATGCAAGGTTGACTGGACCTAGAAGTTAAAGTATGGTTGAAGGTGGTTTGAGAGATGGTTAGTGTTTCAACCAATGTATGATTTAGGTCACATGATTAGGTGTAATGAGAAGGTATAACACCATGTATTACACAAGTGGGTTTTATCTTCTTGGGATATGTGAAATGGCTTAAAGTGAACCCACAAGGTGAAATTAAGGGATGCAATTGGCACTAGAGGATATGTAATGAGTAGATCTATGGATCTAAGTTGAATTTAGGAGTACCCATGTACCAGATCTATGGTTTGACACAATTCCCAAGGAGTACGACTTGCTTTGAGGAGGACTAGTGCCTTGTTGGATGGGCTAATGGAGTCAAAAGGTATGTCAAAGTGTAGATCGGGACACCTAGAGGTCAAGTCAAATGGGTTAATTGAGATTGAGTAGTTGTGTCTTGCTAGATCTAGGATTTCATGATATGACCCTAAGTGGACCACAATCCCTTAGAACAAGGAATGCTACCCCCAAGGCAGATCGTCACAAAATGATACTCTAGACCTAGGTTTCAAGGTATGGCCGTTCCAACTCCACAAAAATCTCAACCACCCACTTCCTCAAAGTGGACAAACTCACTCACCCAAGGGAGTGCGACCTTGCTCAAGGAGGGCTAAAAGATGGATGAGGTGGACCAAATCAAGTCCAATGGCCACCAAACTGTAGATCCAAGTAGCTTATGCACCGATCTATGTGGATCTAGAAAATCAAGTCAATCCAAGGGTTAGATCTTACTAGATCTGAGTTTTAAAATGCCAAGTAGTTCAAAAGGGGGTTTTAATCCCTTAAAATGTGGAATGAAGCCCACAATGTAGAAATCACCAAAGTAACAGTCTGTGGGGTAGGTTATCAAGTGTGTAGATTGCAAATCAAGCGGGATCTCACCTACCCATATGCTAGATCTAACCCAACAAGCCTCTCCAAGGAAGTGTGATTTGGTTCAAGAGGGCTATAATGCCTTGAAAAGTGTGTAAATTTTAACCCAATCACCACCAAGCTATAGATCCAACTAGGGGTGGATGCTATAGAGGTGGTTTCTTAATATCTTTTCAAAAGCAAGGCTAGATCTAAGTAGATCTAAGAAAAACCAAAATTTGGGATTTTAATTAATTAGGGTTTGTGACCAATGAAGATAGAATGAATGAATGAGACACATACCTTGTAGATCTTACCTCAATTGCTTGTGGCCACCTTGAAAATTGATAGCATTCTCCTATGTGTATATTCAAGAGTGAGATCCAAGAGCTCCAACCCAAATGTCCTCCTCCAAGATAGCCAAATCGTCCTCCTTCTACAAGACAAGATCAAAGAAACAAGTCAAGTAAGATGATTATGAAAATGATAGAAAGATGTAATAGAAAGCATTAACTATGTCACAAAGATACAATAATGATACTCCCTGTCACAAGATCAACCCAAGAGAGAATATGTGGATCCCCCCAACAATAACCCTCAAGAAATCGCCCTCCTCTCCATCAATTCGACTTTCCTGCAGGAAAACTAGTAGAAGCACGAAAATCCACAATGATACATAGAAGAGATACTGTATACTCAATATGCAAGAGAATCCACAAGACAAGAGAGATATGCTCCATAAAGAAGTGTTCTATTTCAATATTCCAGAGCTCCAAAGGTGAGCTATACAATAGGGGGTCTCCTCCTTATATAGGATAATAAATACCAAAACCCTATACCACTCTACAATACTATATCAAATGAGTGGTTGAGATTAAAAGATCTCAATATACAATCAATGGCTAAGATGAACCATAATAACATATCACATGGATCACCCAATATAATGATGACGTCATAGTATAAAATAATCATGGAGGGTGACGTCATCCACTAGAGGGGGTAAAAGTACCAAAAATCCACCTCATGATGACTAGGACATGACATAATAAGCACATGGTGGGGCTAGGAGGCATCAATCCTTACTAGCTCATCCCCAAGGCACAGTAAAATAATAAAATATGTCCAAGATAATATAAATGATCAGATCTGTCCTCAAAATCTGTGACAGACAAGTAGTAAAAGACCTCCTGTGATCGTTGTGGGCCTACCCACATGGTGAAAACTGGCTGGAAGATAGTGGGAACACCCTGGAAGACCTCTATGAAAACCAAATGCCAAAACCTTTCCTCAATTGCCCAAATCGAATTCCTCAGTGACCACTTTATCCCACTTTTTAATTGCTTCAGTAACTATGAAAGTGCCGAAACTACTTCCTAGGGCATCTGCACTGTCCAACTGAGCCCACCAGGCTCTCCAGAAGGGGGGGTAAATGGTAATAACAAGTGGCTGGACCACCCCATCCTCATACAACGCCCTAGGTGAACTGGCCTCTCCTGGCCCCTGCTGTTCAGGCTGGGAAATCAGCCCCAAATCTGGTCAACAAGTGCAAAAATGCACCAATCACTGTCAGAATTGCTCGGAACTGAAAGATAAGTGTCTCATTGGATATAGAAGACCCAAATCCACTAGGAGTGTGTAATCATACACCATGGGTTTCCCTAATGGGCGAGCTGTCGGGTCCACCATATATGGAAAATACATAATCTGCTGATCTGAAGTAATAATAAAACCTACTGAACTGCATCAATCATCATCTGAACCATCTGTCCATCATATTACATCATCATCAAGTATGTGGGACCATCAATCATCATCAATAGGTATATATATATGGCCCCCATCATCACGGATCCCAATAATATACAACCAAGGATAAATCACATCAGTAGACTAAGACATGCTTCTCTAATCATTCTCACAGCCAAGCTCAAAGTATAACATCCATTCAGTGGCATTAATCAAGTTAGCGTATTCCTTTGTTATATAAACTTACTTGCACACTAGTTCAAATGACAAACTCACCCATTGGACATGGTCAAACTGCTAGTGAAGGATGAAGGCTAGGAACAAGGTTGGGCCAAGGGGTTGACTTGTCTAACTTAACTCAAAAATACTTTGGACTGAGAGAAGGGGGAAAGCTACAAACTCTGTGCTGGACAAAATAACACGGGGAATGGTTGTGCCTCACAAATGGATAAGTTGTTTAGAGAGTGCTTATTCAACTTAGGCATCATGTCTACATCAAGTTGATCCAGGTTCATTAGGATCATTCAATTTCATTTCATGGCCTTTTTGGCCTACATAACCCTTTGGATCTCAGGTGTCCTGATAAGCACAACTAGTTGCAGCTTGCATCCAGGGCATGTTTTTCAAATACATATAAGGTGAGCAATTGTTTAAATATAGCTTTTATGAACCATTGCTTTTTTGGACCTTTCTTATACTCTTCGAGGAGTATTTTTTTAGCTGTTCATCGCTCTTGCCCTTTTTAGTTTCCATGGGCGAATTTATAAGTTTCCATAAGTAGAACATGAGCTTTCAGTTTTAGCCAACAACATCTCAAGTGACTAGGGGGAGTTCGAGCCAATGCCAAACATTGGGACAACCGACCAGAATGATTTAGGTCTACAATCCAACTCACCAAAGGCAAGTTTTGTCACCAACTTAGAGCCGAGACACTGAATATACAGGGATGCGGTCCAAACACAGAGGTAGAAAAATGGGGAAGCCCTCAGTATCAGAAAGTCAAATGAGACAGGTCGAGGTTTAAAGTCAAATATAAAAGTCATGTATGGATGGAGTCAAGTGAGTATGGAGCCTACACTAGCAGACAACTGGTGTCAGGAAAGACCATATCTATGTAAGGTGGAAAACCAGTGGGTTTTGTTAAATGACCTAAATGTGCAAGCAATTGTCCATTTTATGATTTATAGTTCATTTTAAACAATTTGCCACATCAGGATATAAAGAATCCATAGATTATACAACATCATCATAGTAATAAACATCATATACCATCTGAAACACTGCTGCAATACATCTCTAAGCACTGAACTGAAACTGTATGGGATAAAGGGTCACATCGATCATCAAATCTGAACTCTCAAGGCTCAGCCTTGACACAAGGTCTAACACAAGTCTGAATAATACACTGCTCTGATCATGAGTGATCACAAAATATACAATCATCATAGCCATGCTCTGAATAATGGAAGCTCTGGAATGTGCAGATATCTGCTAAACAAGAATAGTAGCCCAGCTACTATGGTGTGATAACAAGACCATTGGAGCCTGGAGCATCTCACCCTTGGAGCTGTTGAACACCACAAATCCTCACCATTTGAGGTATGATAATACAAAACATTCTTTTATTTCTTGTTCTTTCTATGAATCATTTTTAGATTTATTTGTTATATGCACATGTTAGTTTAGATTTAGATTTGATTCATAATCGTTTTTGCTTTCTATATTGAAACTGCTATCACATTGTTGATAGGTGCCCATTGCACAAGCTTGGTTGCAAAACTAAGCAATAGTTTTTGGCGACTCCGCTGGCTTCGAATTCTTAGATCTTGGTTTTTTGCTTTTGATCTTAGTTTTTGTTAGTTTTTAATCATTTTAATTTACAGATCTGCCATCCTAGGCAGTAGATCCATTGTTGCACTAGTTTTTGGCCCTTTCTGTACCCTTCAAACAGCCTGAAACTTCAATTTTCGGGTTCGTTTTTGGCAAATTTTTTTTTTTTTTCGTTTTCGCCTCGCAGCTTTTCGCCCGACAGTCGCGCAGCTCATCACGACCTCGTGGGCTTTTTCCGTGTTGCGCACTGTGTCTTCGCGTCCTTTTTTCGCACTGCACATCGCGGCCTTTTTCCGCGCTGCACATCGCGACTTCGCGGCTTTTTTCCGCGCTGCACATCGCGGCTTGATGGCCTTTTTTCGCGCTGCACATCGTGGCTTTGTGGCATTTTGCCGCGCTGCACATCACGACTGTGCACTCGAAACCCGCAATGCGCATCGCGACTTTTATCCCGAAACCCGCGATGTAATTTTCTGGCAGCGCGGCTCAACTTTCAAACGACCATATCTCCCTCTCCCGAACTCCGTTTGAGACGATTTGTTTATTCAAATTGGGTGTTTTCGATCAAGGAATCCAAATATCCTATTGGATTTAAGAAATTTTTTATAGAAATTTCTCTAATATTTTATTTTAGTGTTATTTATCACTTCAGTTCACCCATTTTGGCCCATATTTTACAGCATTATTTTTTCTGCATTTTTACAGCCATAGTGAATCATTTTCTATTTATATATGCTCCATTAAAAAGTTTTTTTAAAAATTTTCAAAAAGTGAAAGAAAGATTTTCAGCATTATTTTTAGATCATAGGTTTCACTTTAAATTTGCTCAATAGTTTGCCCAAGCAATATTTTTTAAGAAATCCATTTATTTCTTGAATTTTTTTTATGTATTTTGCTTTCCTTTAAAAATTATCTCAAAAAGTCCATCATTTTTTGAATTGTTTTTATTAAAGCATTTACATTTTGAAAAAGCCTTTATTTTTTGCAAACTGGAAACGTCTTATTTTTTCATTTGTAATCAATCACCCAAGCGAGGCAAATCAATTTCAGTTCAATAATCACACTTGCACCCACTCTGCCACATTATTTAAACTGAACCTTAAAATCTACCTTAACTCAACAAACTTTTTAACCCCACTTGGGGAGCACTTAAAAGAATCTTGTAGTTAGGTAGGATTGAGGGGATAGGTGTACCAATAACACACCTCAATTATTTACATCTGAGACATAGTGGTTGTCTTTTGGGGTCCCAAAAATCCCTTATAATTTTGACACGGTTATCAACCAATTTATCGGGAAGGCCTCTCCCTTAGGAGGGTTGAAGTAGCCAGACTGGTTCCGGAAGCCTGAGTGGAATACTGCAATCCATTCGGTAACCAAAGGATACCTTTGGAAGTTCTCAGTGTACACTCGTATGGGGGTATAGCGGCGATAGAACCAAACTGCAGATTCACCCAACCGAACGTGTCATGAACGGGGTATCCTAGTTGCTATTCTTTAGGATTGTCTACCCGGTGTCCCTCTCGGTAGGGGGATATATAGCTGTTGTTTCAACACTCTATATTGTCTGAATTGGATTTCATCACCTTGCAGAGAATATCGTTTGTTGACTCACAATACTTCTAGTTAGGTGTTTGCATGATACAATACCTACCTTTGGTCTAGTGAGCACCACTTTTTTCTAGGAACTATTTGACTTTTGGTATTCTGACCATTTTTTTTTTTGCTCCCTCCACTTATTATAGCACAGCTGTTATAATAAGTGCTTTTGAGGTTGGTTGTTGGCCTGAGAGCCGTTATTTTTTCACTCCCCTCTTGCACACATTGTTGCATTAGGGTTTCGAGTCTTTTACATCACCACCATCCACTGGAATTTTTATACATTTCTCACCATTGAGAATTTAAGACGATCCCGCCGTTTTTAGGGTGAACCCCCTCAGTTCGGTGCCCTTGACTCCACACATCATCAGCATAGAACACCGTCATCCGATTCTGACGTGCCTCACTTCAGATCTGATTTTGAGGCTGAATCCAAACACCCCACTAAAACATCACCAACCAACACCATGGCTGGATCACAATACGATCCCCTTTTCACCAGTACTATTGGAAATACATTGACAAACCCTACTACTACTGTGCCACCCATGGTAAAAACAACCCCTTTAGGCATGCCTAATATAGGGGCCACTCCACCTTTAGGTATGCCCAACACAGGACCACCACCTACTATGAGTATGCCCAACATGGGGGTCACACCCCCTCTCATTACCACAACCCAGATCCCAGGAATTCCTGGAACTATTCCTAAACCCTCTACAACCCATGTTGCACTCAAGAACGTTGGCCCTTCCCACACCACAACGGTTGGAGGAAACATACCTTCCATACCTAGCATACCCTTAGGGGCCACTGGACAACTACATAATGCCACCATTAACAGTTATGTCCCAGTCACTACGCCACACCCATCTGCTAGTCTACCATACATGGCTAGTCTGAACTTGCTATACCTAGCCAGGTTGACCAACGATCCTATCAGGTACAACCCTACATGGCCACCCATGACTACAAAGCTTCCCTCGGACATCCCAAAGTTTGAAGGAAAAGCTGGGGAAGATCCTCAAAACCACATAATTTCATTTCACCTATGGTGTTCATCTAACTCCATAGTGGATGACTCCATTAGACTAAGACTGTTGCAATGAATGTTCACTGGCTTTGCAGCCAAGTGGTACATTGAGAAACCACATGGGACCCACCATACATTTACGTCCCTCGCCTCCACTTTGCTTCAGTTTTTTCAGCTACCTCTATGCTATGATGCAGTAGTTGAAATACTGTTGTCTTGTAGACAAAACACGACTACCCACATCACTGACCATATCCATGAGTGGCGCAAGCACCGTAGCCGCTGCAAGATAAAACTGGACGACTGTATATTTTTGGATTGGTTTCTCAAATCACTCCTACCCCTCATAGCCAAAGATGTAGCTTCCGAAAGACCCCAGTCAGAAGAAGAAGCTATCTTAAAAGCTCAACAATTTGACCTGATTTATGCCCAGTCAAGCTATCTCTACACCATCATATCAGATGCCCCACGAGGCGATTCTTCACGCGGTGACGCTCCGGGGGCATCACATGCCATTGATGGTATTATCGGCCAAGTCACGGCACAAAATAAACCTTTTAACATGGTGAGCACCATAAACGCCCCAGACCTCTCTAGGGATACATCTAATTCTGGAGCTACGACTTCATACGCTCCAACGAATCAGACTCATCACTCTCATGGAACCTCTTGTCCACCACATTGCTACGGGAAAGCGCCATCAACCCATGTACCACCCACATACTATAACCAACCGGCCACCCAGAACCCAATTCACTTACCGGCCCAACCAATGTATTACCCCCAGCAGGCTATACCAGCTAACCCAACACTTCCAATAGCTCAGGGTTACCAACAACCCCAGCAGGCAACTGGACCTCCCCCAGCCCCACCAGCTTACCATCCACTGCAACCTGCTCTCGCACTTGCGGCACCCCAAAATCCTCCCACTACTCAAGGGCAAGTGTACACACAACACCATCAGCCCCAACAACAAAACAACCAATGCAACTAGGGCGGACAACAAAACTGCGGAAGAGGACGAAACCACAGAAACAACCAGCAACATAATAAAGGTCCACCACCACCCAATCCTCCAAATAATAACAACGTTGCTCCCCCCAACCAAAATCCTGATCGTCCTCCCAAACAGGCGAAAAACAATAACCTGAGAACAAACCATCCATGTTCTATATGTGGAGTCTATGGCCACTACAGTCACAACTGCCCCCATTTAGAGAAAGAATGTAAGCTTTGGGATGACGATGCCCAACGCCAGGGCCACGCTGGACAACCAGCTCCACTTAATCAACCGCAACCCATGATATTGCAAAACCCATTTCCAAACTAGGGAGTAATAAATGCCTGCCCAATGGATCCCCCACAAGGATCTGCTGCACCTCAGCAACAAATCACCTATGATGCAACTGATTATCAGCATACGGATTTCGGCACACACCATTTATTAATGATGTCATCCAATGATATCAACCTCCAAACTCGCAGGAATCAATACGGCCCACCCACGGAAACTCCTCCCACTGACGCATCCACCACCCTTCCATCAGATCAACCACTACGCATACCAAATATGCCATTGGATGGAGGACATAAAATCCCTCGCATCCCTTTGTGAAGGATTAACAACAATCCTAATGCTTGTGCAACATCCAATTATAATGTTGTGGAAGATTTAGCACAATCCCCCGCCGACTTCAACCGTTGTTTTACAACCGGTACAACCCGTGAATATGTCAAACCATCTACCACCTGGCATACCAAACCACCAAAATCGTCCACCACCTGGTGTTTCGAACCCCCAAAACCGATCAATTCCAATAGGGGGAACTACATCGACATCTACTTATGTTCCCCCTCAATCCCGCCACACTGGGGGTAGAGGTCCTCAAACCTAAAACATTGCACCCACAACTCACACCCCCCAAGTGACTCCTAAATTAGCCAAGAATCCCCCAACCCGTGTACTCCCTAAGTGCTCCTTGTGTGACAATATTGGCCATGCTACACATATATGTCCACAACTACCAACACTTCAAGAACACATGAAAATATTTGATGATGACAACAACGTTCCAGTTGTCAAATTAGAATTACCACCTCAACCTCATGATAAATCATTGCGCACAAACCATCCTTGTGCAATATGCGGAATCTACGGCCATTATTCACATCACTGCCCCGATCTCCTAGATTACAGAGCAGCATTATACGAATTGAATAATGCCGACCTAGAGATATCCCCTCCTCTCATTGAGCAAAATCATCCCCCACCATCTTCCTCCTCAGAAGATATTAACACAATTTACATGGTTTCCAATGGAGACTCCTTTGTCCGGTCGACCCCTTCCATTGATCCCTCCGAGCCACATATTCAACCTTTTCAAATCAAAGAGGAAACCACATGTCCATAGCATGGGGGCAGGCCCAAAACCTCGCCTAATCATCATGATTGTGATTCTCATCGGAGATACCGGGGACATCCACCCCACAAGGGGAATCCCCCATCATCATATTATCACTTCAGTATGCCACCACGGCCCATAGCTTCATGGTATACCCACCCGCCAGCAGTTGCTCAATGCCCTATTGATCCCTCTCTGAGACAACATCTACACCACATTGACACCTCTGAGTTAGGGGGCATAATATATTACCTCGACCCTGGGATAGGGGGAATGATCAATCATTTTGAACCTTCCCCGTTGCACCTATCTTAGTATTTCAATGATCCCATTGTTCAAACTAACACATATGTGATCCACAATCATAAACCCCATGCACATAGCATGGGGGCAGGTCATTAACCCTACTCACTTTTTCACATGCGTGATCTCAACCATTTTTGAGGTCATATATCACTTGTATATTTGATTTGATTCGATACACCTAGTATTCTTCCCCTGCGGGTCATCATTTCTCCCCACCACTACATCCTTGGCTTGGTGGGGTCACCTTTATTTGTAGCCATTTTTCAACTTAGTTATTTCCTTTGACCATTCCGGAGTCCTTATGACCTCCGTTTTTCGCACCATTTTCACCCCGGATTCATATTTCTGTGCCCGTGATGATGCTTGAGATCATTTCTCGCTTTCACCAAAAAATTTCGTGCATTCTTTCCATACCCCACAGCACCTCGATTTGCATGCCACATCGGCTGTTGTCGGTTTATTGGCGATTTTTTGTACCATCGGATTCAATTTTCTGAACTTGTGATGATGCTTGAGATCATTTCTCGCTCTCACGCCCAGATTTTTTGGGCGTTTTTCCCATGCCCCTCGTTGCCTCGGTTTGCATGTCACATCAGCCGTCGTTCGTTTTTGACGAGTCTTATATCGCCAAATTCATTTTTCCGCACTCGTGATGATGCTTGAGATCATTTCTCGCTCTCATGCCTAGATTTTTCGGGCATTTTTCCCATGCCCCTCGTTGCCTCGGTTTGCATGCCACATCGGCTGTCGTCTATTTTTTGACGAGTCTTATATCTTTGGATTCATTTTTGCGCACTCATGATGATGCTCAAGATCATTTCTCGCTCTCATGCCCATATTTTTTGGGCATCTTTTACATGCCCCCTCGTCGCCTCAGTTTGCGTGCCACATCGATCGTTGTCCATTTTTGAAGAGTCGTATATCGCTGGATTCAATTTTCCGCACTCGTGATGATGCTTGAGATCATTTCTTGCTCTCACCCCCATAATTTTTGGACATTTTTTCAAAATGCCACTCATCACCTCGGTTTGCGTGCCACAGCGGTCGTTGCCCATTTTTTGACAATCTTTATGTCACCAGATTCAGTTTTCCGCACCCATGATGACACTCGAGACCATTTATCGCTCTCATCAATACCTTTTTGATCGGTATAGTTTTACCCCTTTTTCGGGCCGAGCAATTCCTTTTACAAAAAAGGCACTTAGGGAGTTTCTGTTAAGCTCTTTTTTGACTCCTAAAACAATGAAAAGATCGCCGAGCAACCTTGCTTCCTTTCATGCTTGCTAAACGTATTTGAAAGGGTGTCTACCTGGTATAAGTTTACCCCTTTTCCGGACCTTGTAGACTAATTACGAAAAAGGAATACTCTAGTCACATCGGCTAGAAGAGTTCTCCATTTACATCATTTTATGCTTTTTCGAGCCTTGGAGACTAACTAAAGAAAAAGAACACCAATGGAGTCCACTTACCACTTTCAGACTATCTAAACATGAAAGCGACCATGAGCAATCACGATCCTGGGCTCGTAAAAACCCACAGGACGGTACTCCACCACCACTGCAGAGTCTTCTTATCGTTTTTAGACTCCTTAAAAATGAAAGCACCTATGAGAACGAACAATCCTGGGCTCACAAAATCCACAGGATAGTACCATTTCAGAGCACACTTTTATCCCTTCTTGGAGCTCATTAAAACTACGAAGAAGGACCTAATGGCGCTTCTCGGTGCCACAACAGATCATGTCTACTCATATGGCAGCTTTCCCACTTTTGGTCGTCTTTGTTCAGAGTATTCTATGGTATTTCACCCTGAGAGGCCCTCTACAGCATCCGTCGGCTTGTCCCCCCCAGAGTCACTCTAGTATACAATACATACCCTTCAGTCCTTAAAGCTATGATCCCCGCACCTACAAGTCAGTTTGTTGGCTGCTTTTTGGACAGACTCGGGTTTTAATGAAGCGCAACAACAAAACCCCCTTGGCGCACTGGCCCTCTCGGCAACGAGCTGCGCGGCAGCTCGAGGTCTCACCCGAAGTGGATATGGGGAGGCTAAGGAATCAGGTTTCCTTAACCTAGGCGATGCGGAGACTGTTCTCTTCTCTTCGACAATTCTTCTACGGTGAATGTCTGACCCCTCTTCAGACTTACGAGCGCAACAGCTCTCAAGCTCCTGCTCGGCAGTGGAACTGCGCGGTACTTCCACTCCTGCGCTAGGACCAATTATCCTCTGCGCGGATATTCTATGCGTAGTTTCACTTGCGTGCTCGTCGCAACAACAGGTTCTCCTATCGCAACGGCGACGTCGTCTTACTGATTCCTTCGACCCTTAACGATTATAGTTCCCAAGGAAGCTTCACTGATTTACTCAACACGTTCATACAGATAATGCAATATTCCTGTATTTGCTGTTAGTAAACTAAAACAGGCAATCATTTCAATCACAACATCGCGACAACGAGAAATATGAAGTCCACCTCCACGGGGAAAACCACGTCCACGGGAGTATCTTATATTAACCAGAAAATGATAGACTTATACAATATGCTGCGCACACAGCTGCAGCCTTAGATCTTTCTAGGAAACTCCACGCACACAGCTGGGAGCCCTTCTCTCGATCTATTCTCTTCCTCTCCAGAGATTACAATAGTTCAGACGTCGCCTCGGACTGTCTGCAACTCAAGGATTAGCTTCACTGCTAACCCGCTTACAGACTAGCTAGCGATCTGTCTAACCAACTAACATCTACCCTTCACAATTATACATATATATAGGTGGCCATGGCGGTCGCACCTTTACAAAACTGTGGGCCTTTCCCAGCAGTAATCCCCAAAAACCCTAACCACGCACATGGCTAGGTGTACTGTAGGCGCCGCTTGCAGTCATGTCGCCGCTTCCTGCAGGCTCCATGAATTCCGGCGCAGCTTACGGGTATGGGTGCCTCGTCCTTCGCCTTCAATGCTTCGGTCCGTTGCTCTTCCTTGATCCGAGCAACCATAACTTCTGTACTTAGCCTTAAATGAGGGTAGCTGAGCCCTCTACTCCATTGCTTCATTGATTGTGGTAGCTGGGCTTTTCACTCGGCTACCTTCATTCTCTTCTGACGTGCGCGCGAGCTCCACGATTTCCGGTCCGTAATCTACGCTGAGATTATCCATCTGGCACCGTACTGCGCACCGTCTTCTTCTGTCCCAAAATTGGCGTTTATTCAAAACTTAGCACTCTTCCATACTTGTGCTTTTTCCTCAAAATTTGCAGCTTTTACCATAGCTGCGGCCTTGGCTCCAACAGGCCCCTAACACTTACTTGTGGCTCGCCCTCGAGCCACTCGCACTAGCGCGTGGTCGCTTTACTTGCGCATC
The DNA here is from genome assembly GCA_027924585.1 of Larix kaempferi. Taxonomy (NCBI): domain Eukaryota; kingdom Viridiplantae; phylum Streptophyta; class Pinopsida; order Pinales; family Pinaceae; genus Larix; species Larix kaempferi. Next base: position 3,037,747 of record BSBM01000264.1, read on the forward strand.
TGCTTTTGCTTGGGTCTCCGCGAATGTTTTCTTCCACTGCGCAATAGCGGAGTCCAATTCATCGACACACGCCACAGCAGTCTGCACCGTTTCTGCAGTGGCTTCTTCTTTAGTGATGGCATCAATCACCTCTTGAGATTCAGCAATTTCTTTGATTTTTGCCTCGACTTGGCCCACGATATCAGCATACTCATCCATGAATGGCTGAATGCTGTTGGTGAGCTTCTCATCTTCAGTTCTGAGCTTGTGCAGTTGCTGTTGCATTCTGTGCACTTCACTCATTTTCTTCATTTTTGGTAAGCCTGTTAAGGCCTTAGCTTCTTCAGTCAGAACAGTTAGGGACTGTTCTGCGGCTTGCACCTGTTCCAAAAGACCAACTTTAAAAGGGAGCTTCTCAAGCTCCGTCCAAGCTTCCATAGCTTGGCTCATCAGGTTCTTGGCTTCCTGTATTCTGTCTTTCATCTGTGTGGAAGCTCTGCTCAGCGCTTCAAATTGTTCCTGTGCATCATCTGTAAACTGCGCGGCAACACGAGCTTCTAGCTCCGCGATTTGGGTTCTATGGCCCTCAACCATAGAAACTATTTCATGCTCCAGGGTTTTCACCCTTCCTCCAATAATTTGAACTTTCTCAACCAGAGGGAGGTCTGGTTGAATCTTGCAAGCCGGCAACTCCTGGGAAATCTCATCCACTGCGTTTCTGATGCCGATGTCTTGCGCCTCATAAAGTGCGAGTTTCTCGGAGATATTCCTATGGCTTGCCTTCAGCTCTATCTCCTGCGATTGTAGTCGTTGATTTTCCTGGAATGTAGAGAGCTCTCTAGCTCTCAGCTCAAGAGAAACTTTCTCGTGCACTAGCTGTAGAGTCTCTATAGGAATTAGAGACAAATTTATTTCAACGGGCCCAACGGCGCTTACCTGTAGTGCAGCTAGCGGATCCGGAAGTGTCATGCTCGTAGGCAGAATATGCACGACAGTATGCCTTCTATGAGTTCTTCAACTCGCTCGGTACTTGGAATTTCTTGTGGCGCCTGCGAAGTAGATGCTGGCGCATGGGTCTACGCAATCCTTCCTGCGAGACCTTTTATTTCAGCAAACTGCAGATCTAGAGCACTTCTGATATGAGCGTGCGTATTGTGCAGCTCACGAAATTGCTCTTTCAGATACTGGTCGATCCCCGGGGGAATAGCCTCAGAGGGATGCGACACCTTTTGTTTCTTGGTCGCCGGCTCTGTTGAGCCTTCGTCACTTCTTTGCTCAGGGGCTTCCTTGCCCTTATCCTTCTCTTGCGCAGCGGCGGGTGGCATCGCGGATGTGATGTCGGCAGCTTCTCTCCATTCGTCCGACCAAGACTTGATAGTTTCTTCGACATCTTCTGTGGTCATCCTGTAAAGACCTACGGTCCATTCCTCTTGGATGCCGCAGGGACGGAGGTAAAGTTGATGTAAGTCGGTAGTAAAGGCCAACTTTCCTTCATATATCCTCGCTGTCTCCTCACTCAGCCTTGGCATTTCCTGAATGGTATCTCTGACGAGATAGTAGTATTCACAAAATACAGCGCGGTTCATCTTGCGCTTCGCGGGATTAGGGGATTCCCAAAGGTTAACATAGCGGATTCTGGCAGGTTCTCCTGCGCGGCGCGGAAGGAACTGAGTGTTCGGGGGATCCTTCCACCCGACGAGAGCACATAAAATTAAAAGCCAAGAAAAATGGAACGACTGACCGGGGTTATCTTGAACGTTCCGGCAGTCTTCCAAAAAAGAATTGAGGAGGAAGAGGCACCAGTTGTACTGCTCTCCCTCCGCAGCTGCGATGGCGAGTTCCACGACAGCTCCAGTAACTTCCTTCGGTCTGCACTTCGTGAGAAGTCTGCCCGCGAGAAAAATTCCTGTAAATCTAAGTGCTTCATCTTCTACTATTGTGAGGTCATAGGCCCGACCTCCTCTTATAAGGTTGTATTTCTGCACCAGCTTTGCAGCCAGTTTTCTATCCTTCTCCTTTCCCATAAAATGGATATTGGGATCCTTACCAGCCTTAGATAGGCCAGTAATGCGATGAATCAAATCGACATTTAAATCGATTGGCCTCCCGAGCCAAAGGTAACCTCCATGAACGCAAGATAGCAGTGTTTTAACGACTGCGTTCACTTCATTGCTACGCCCAAAATGCGGTAGCTTTAACAGGTTCAGGAGTCCAGGGCGCTCAAGATTTGCTGCAAATCCCTTCGGGATGAATTCGTCAACCTGTCTGGTGGGATTATGCACTACCGTCAGATATTGGTCTAGCTGGAACTGAGGATACATTTTATAGTCTCCCAGATTGAAATCAGAGAATTTGACCAGTGGAAGGTGTCCGAGCAAGGACCCTTCTATTCGCACGCCAGCCGGTAGTGGAGGTAACGGAAGTGGATACTTTGCATTTTTTGGAATATGCACCTCTGGTGCATCTTCTGGACGCGGCGGAATATAATTCACCATAGTAGCCAACGGCTCTGGAACGGGCTCTTCTGGCTGTGGCTGAGACGCTCTTGTGGCCGGAGATTGTCTGGGATCCTGATAACCAAGATGTACATAAGTCGAAGCCGTCACGGGGGTATTCATGCCAAAATCTAGGCCTCGGCGCAGGAATTGACGAACAACTTCTTCATTCGATAGGTTCTCCGTCGTGAACGGGTATAGGTAACAAGAACTTGGACAGAAACAACGGGCTGGCGTGGGATATGAGCACTGACAACAAGGGAAACACTCTGCACGACTCAGCTCTGAAAACAATGGCTTAGATTCTCAAACAAGACTATGCAGCTCGAGAAAAGTAACCCGAAATTATACAAGTGTGGGGTATTTATAGCTAAGGTGATAGTAAATGCGAGCAAGTGGGGCTGCTAGCTATAGGCAGCTATGCATGAGTTGACAACCCTACGATCCCCCTCGCCTTTGCGGTGCATTTACTGTGATGGAGGGGCTCTGACAGGATTCCGGGAGAAGCTAAAACTTTCCGGCACATGGTTTAAATGCAAATCTTACGGAGATCAAGCCGAATCTTGTCAGAGCGGCTATACTTAAATGGCGGGCTTATCCTTCATTTATTCAGACGCAGCTACATAACTGCTGTAATTCAAATTTTTTGGCGGGTCATTTCAACTTAGGAAACTGTGCCTATAGGGGTCCACAACAAAACTTCTTCAAGCGGCAAATTGACACAGGGAACTTCGCAAGAGCGATGGTTAGACCATCCGGAAAACTTTGCAAGAGCGCAATTAGGTTCGCTCCAACCAAATTTTATAGACATGCGCGGATATTTCAAAGAACTGCGCGGGAAGCCAGAGACTGAGGGTCTCGCGACTTCCGTGTAGACTGATAATGCGATGCCTCTTTCAACTACACTGGACATCTGCATCTCTTTGAGCAGCTATTTAAGTCGACCGGGCGGAGTGGCCGTCGCGGTAAAGCTTAAGCCGACTCCCGTTGATCTTTGTAGGCAGTACTTCTCCATTCAGCTTCGCAAGCTGAACTGCTCCTCCTTCTGTTATTTTTATTACCTGAAAAGGGCCTAACCAATGTACACAAAACTTGCCTAGAAACTTGGTGAATTTACTGTCATAGAGGAGTACCAAGTCTCATTCCTGAAATACTTTATTCTTAATATGCCTGTCATGCCAAGCTTTCTGTCTTGCCTTCTGTACCTGTTGATGAAATCCGGCTAAGAGTCTGTCTTCTTCTAAGGAAAGCAGTTGTGAGAGTCTTGCGCTCATAGTATCAGGATCTGTCATTTCTGTAATTTGCGCAATTCTGAGACTGGGAATAATGTATTCCATAGGCATAACTGCTTCTTGTCCATACACCAAACTGAAGGGTGTGTGGCCTGTTAATTTCTTGCAAGTAGTTCTGTAAGCCCATAATACAGCTGTGACTCTAAGGTCCCAATCATCTCTTTGTTGATTACAGATCTTCGACAGGGCATTCTCAAGAATTTTATTGAATGCCTCCACCGTGCCATTAGCTTGAGGGTGGTAGGGTGTACTCTTATGGTGACTAATTTGGAATTCTTCAGTAAGGGCTTCTATAGTCTTATTAAGGAAATGTGTACCCTGATCACTCATTAGAATCAGTGGACATCCAAATCTAGTGATAATATTCTAAAAAATGAACTGCGCGACCGTGGCAGCGTCGCAGTTCTTAACTGGCTTAGCCTCAGCCCATCTGGTGAGGTATTCAGTAGCTGTGATGATGTATCTTGCGCCGGTTCTCTTTCCTGGTGGGTTGATAGGACCTACAAAATCAATGGCCCATTTATCAAAAGCACGTAGTGTTATCTGAGGTCTTAGCGGCATTTCATCTCTTCTTGAAGGTTTTCCTATTCACTGGCACACATCGCAACATTTGCAGAATTCCTTAGTATCCTTATGCAATGTCGGCCACCAAAGACCTGCGGCTAAGATCTTCTGAGCAGTCGGCTTTCCTGCGAAATGGCCTCCTGCGGTGCCTGAGTGCGCTTCTGCGATGATAGAGTTTTTTTCATGCGGTAGGATACATCTGCGCAAGACTTCATCGGGGCCCAACTTATAAAGCTGGCCTGCTATCAAAGTGAAGTCTGCGGCTTTGACGACAAGTTGTTTCTTCTGCTGGATTGTAAACTCAACTGGCGCTTGTCCAGTAGTAAGAAATTCAAGGATATCAGAATAATATTCATCTGCTGCTTGAATAGAGAACAACTGCGCGTCAGGCAGATTGTCCTCCAGATTTGTAGGTTCCTCTCCTGACTCAATCCTAGATAAGTGGTCAGGTCCTGCATTCAATCTACCTGGCTTTACAATAACCTCAAAATCATATTCTTGAAAGAGCAGTAGCCATCTGCAAATTCTCCCCCCTAACACTGGCTTATTGACCAAGTATTTCAAAGCAGAATGGTCAGTATACATTTTAAAATGTGCGCCCAGTAAGTAGTGTCTGAACTTCTGTAGGGCGTACACCATAGCTAGTCCTTCCCTCTCTGTAGTAGTGTAGTTCTTCTCGGCTGTGGACAACTTTCGGCTAGAGTAAGCAATGGGGTGATCGATACCTCCTTTTCCTGGTTGTGTAAGTACGATCCCCAATGCTATGGAAGAAGCATCGACATGAACATGAAAGGGTTTATTCCAGTATGGGAAAACTAGAATTGGCGCAGTGATCATCTTGTCTTTAAGTGTGTCCAAGCTCTGTTGGCATTCTTCTGTCCATTGGAATTTCGAGTCCTTTTTCAACAATCTTTCCATAGGTGCTGTGATCTTTGCATAACCTTTGATAAATTTTCTGTAGTATCCAGTATGTCCCAATGTAGTGCGCAATTGTTTGACTGAGTTGGGCGTAAATAAATTAGCGATGATGGCAACCTTCACAGGATCCATCAGGAGTCCTTGTCTGCATACAATGTGACCCAACAAAATACCAAAAGGAGCACAGAAGATACATTTTTTCAAGTTAAGGGAAATCTGATGCTGTCTACATTTTTCTAACATCATTCGCAGGTTCGCTATATGGTTCTTTAATAAGCCAAATACAGTCCAGTCATCAAAATAGACTTCTAAGAACTTATGGATAAATTCTTTAAAAGCAGCAACAACGACTCTAGAGAAGATAGCAGGAGCGTTTTTAAGACCAAAGGGCATTACCGTGTACTGGAATGAGCCCCATTCAGTCGCAAAAGTAGTCTTATGGCGGTCGTCTGGATGGATTCTGATCTGATGGTATCCCGAAAATCCATCAGTGAAGGAGTAAGCCTCTTGTCCTCCAACATTATCAAGCACTTCATTCGTAAAGGGCGTAGGAAATGGATCATGCGCTGATGCGTCATTGAGTTTGCGCAGGTCCACGCAAATTCTTATTTCACCTTTTGTCTTATTCTCTTGTACAACCATAGGGCTAATCCAATCGCTTTCTTCTACTGGCTCAATAATACCTGCTGTGAGCATCTTGTCAATTTCTTCTTTGACTTTTTCTTTATAGCGCGGGTTCAACCTGTATGGGCGCTGCTTTACTGGCTTGGCATCTGGTTTCAGAGGTATGCGCATCACTCCTAAGTCTCCTAGGATGCCTTTCATTTCTGTGAACTTGGTAGGAAAGATATCCTGGTAGTCACGTAATAGATCTGAAATATGCCCAACAGTTTCATCATCCCAATAGTCTCCTATAGAAGCAAACTTGGGTTCGGCTTCTGTACCAATGTTAACCTTTTTGAGCTTGATGTGTTCTGTAATGGCAGGGATATCAAGCTGAGGACCTTCAACATTGCGCGTCCCTTCTGATTCTGGAATATTGATGTTGCGAGGATCATCCTCCTCTTCTCCAGTGGTGAAATTATAGCATTCCAGGGCATGTTCTATCTGAACAGCCCAATCTGGTTGGGAATATTCTGGTAATAGACATGGTTCAAATACCTTTTTTTTTATACACTTCAGAGCCTGATCAATACTCGGATGCTCTGACTCAAAGCTGAAGGTAAGTTGAAAACTTTCTATCATAAGAGGCCAAGTAAGAGTGCCTCTGCACAATTCTGTTTCAGTGTACCAGTTCCTTGGAACTGTGTCCAATGTGTGGATGAATAGGTGAACCCACTCATCGTCCGGAATATCCGACCATTGCTGAATGCATGCTTCAATGTGTGACCTGGGGTCACTCTGTCCCTCATATTTGCGCGACACTTCTGCTGTAGTGTCCTGGAATCTGCGCAGTATCAATCTGCGACAGTCTTGCCATGTGTGAATATTCTCTTTATGCGCACCCCACCATCTTGCGGGTGTAGCGCGCAGTGATACATCTAATGCCTGTATGCGCTGCTGTTCTGGAAGCTGTTGTTCATATGCCTGTATGAATTCACTTACGTTAGTTAAACCATAAAAAATTGGAGTGTCAGTCAATTCTGTGCCAATCCATCGAATGGATTTAGTCATCATGGCGCAACGTCTTGTAGAAACCTCATGTAAGCGATTCTGCCAGTTTTCCAATCCTGCATCTGAGTCTGATGTGCACGAGCTATCGCATCGCCAGCTGATATGGCCATCTGCTGTGGGATTGACATAGTCATTCTGACTAGCAGTCATCTGATACAAACTTTCCATTTGGCACGCTTCTTCTTCTTCCCGAATGGGTTCTATATACCTTGGTCCTTGAATAGGATCAAGTGGTGCAATGACCCTAATCTGGTCATCCTCGAAGGTCATCTGTCTTTTCTTCAAATTGATGACAGCTAAATTATCAAATGCCCAGTCTATACCTAAAAGTGCTGGGTAAGGTCTACTATCATCTAGGATTTTGATTACTTCAAAGTCTACAGAACTTCTTACTCCCTCAATATCAATAGGTACATTGGGTAATCTGCCCAATGGAGAGACTCGTTGCTGGTTCGCAAGTCTTAGCTGGATGGGGGATTTTGTAAGTTGAGGACTTCCCATCTGTTCCCATGTCTGCATGGTGAGAACATTAACTTCTGAGCCCAAATCTAAAATAACTTCGTCCATCTCAAATGCTCCAATCTGCGCTGTGAGCCTCATCTCTTTTCCAGTTCTAATGTGATTCCCAATCTGGTGAACAGCACGCTGCGGCGTGTTGGTCGAAGCATATTGTTGACATTTATCCAATAGGTGTTGAAGTTCCATAGTTGCTTTTTCATTGCGCAACAAGTTTAAGCAGTTCCTTAGAAAATTATGGACAGTACCTAGTGCATCTTCTTCATCGAGCCTTCCGGATGTAGTGGCCTGTTCTTGTACCAGGTTGTCTTGTCTTAGCACTTGCGATCTAATATTATTATGCGGATTTGCGACAGAACTTGAAGCTCTGGGATCTGAGAAATACTCTTGGACTTGCTTGAATGCTTCTTTTTGCTTCTGCAGATTAAGTGGGGTTGGTTTAATATTAGCGTAGCGCACCCATTGCGTCGCTTGCTTTCCAGTTCCCAACTCTGGCGCACCAGTGGTTGTTCCACTGCGTGTCACAATATTAACTGTACGGTCTGGTTCCATTTTTTCTGCTCCAATCAATTGAATATTCTGGTTGACCTGTGGCGTCTTTGCTTGCATTTTAGTCATCAATTGAGGGCATTCTTCAATGATATGATCATAAGATTTACAATATCTGCAAAGGGTTGTAGGGTTTTGGCAATCTCTTGCAAAATGACCTTGCGCTCCACAATTATAACAAGTGATCTGGCCTCTTCCGCGGCCAAAGTTTGTTGTACGTCCGCGGCCTCTGTAATTTCCTGTTCGACCGTCGCGAGTTTGGTCATACTGTGGACCTGCTACGGGTCCTTGTGCTTCTGACTGTACTCTATAAACATCATGTTTCCTTTCCATCATAAGGTCATATGCTCTGCAATTGTTTTCATCATGGCCTACTTATTTACAGAAATTACAATATAGATTCTTTGGAGTTTGTACATATTTCTGAAGTAAGTGACATTCTTGAGGTCTATGACCTCTAGTTCTACAGATTTCACACCAAAGTCCTTGTGGCTGTGGTAAAGGGTTAGGTGCTCCAGTTGCAATATACTCTATGAAAACGGGACAGTGGTCCTTTGAATGACCTTGTGCTTTACATTTTGTACACCATATTTCTTCCTTAACTTCCTTGCCTTTCTTAATATCATGTACTTGCAAGGTTAAGTTTGCTAATTGGTTCTGCAACTGCGCAACATCGTTGCTTGTTCCAGCAATTGGTGAAGCTTCTAGTTTCATAGCCATCTCTAGAGCTTGTTCCTGAGTAGTGAGATTCTGTTGCATAAGAGGAAGTCTAATGTGTGGGAGCAACGCAGCAATGAACCATTCCTTATGCTGTTGTGGTGCAAACTCAAAGCTTACTTGATCTATCAAGGCTTTGAACTTTTGGTCAAAGTCCCATACTGACTCTGTAGGTAACTGCTTGATGTCTTTGAGCTCTGTTATACACTGTGATTCTGATTTAGGTTTCTTGAATTCTCTAATCATTGCATTTCTTACCTCAGCAAGCGTTCTATTCTGTGCCGCTGAGTATTTCATGAACCAAGTTAAGGCTCTTTCTCTTAGTGTGGTTGCTAACTGAACCAGTTTAACAGCATCATCATTAATTTGCTTAATTGTCCAAATGGCTTCACATAGGAACCAGTGTTGCTCAGGGTCTTCTATTCCTGTTCCTCTAAAAGTTGGTAGTTTCATGTCATCACCAATCTTTCTTGCGCTAGGTTGAGGTGTAGGTGCTGTAGCATTTCTTCTGGACTAGTCGAACAAAGGTGGTACAGAGGTACTAGAAGTACTGTGTGGGCTACTAGAAGGTGTTACTGCGGGATTATACTGAGCTTCGTCTGGCTTTTGCGGTGTAAAAGGGTGGTAAGGGATATGAACACTCCCTTGTCTTTCTATGTGACTTGCTCTAGGAACTTGACTGTCTTCTGGGCTTGACTCAAAAGAATGTTGGTCAAGGCCTACTTTATACCGTTTTCCGCTATGAGTGCAACCAATAACTTCAGGGTCACTATCAGAGTCTACGGACATTACTTGTCTATGCTGTTCATCTGAAGCTATACATAGTTTTTCTTTTTCATACAGAAGCATTTTAATCGATAAGTTCAAAGAATTCAGGAACTTACCTCTATGTGCTTGAAAGAAAATCCTCTCAGCTTCACTGAAACTCTTTCTTGTATCCACTGTAAACTCAGTGATGAAACCTTCCAGCAGACTATTCAACCAAAAGTCTACTGCGCGGGACACAGAATTGTCTACCCGCTTCAAAATAGTGACTAGCTCAGGCGTCCAAGCGACTGGTCGATCAATATGCACAGTGGGTCTAGTATCTGCTAACTTGGCTATCCAAGCATGTAACTCAAGTGCAAATGTGACAAAGAAAATTTCGTGGAGGTCAGTATAGATATACTTCTGCAACCATTCTTCTGGCTGGAGTCTAGAGCTTTTATTTTCTTGTTCAGCGAACTCTTTAGCCTTTAAATCGAACCACTCCTGAATTTCTGTAGCTGTAGGATTCCAGTAACACATTTGTTAGCTGAGCAAGTCACAAGGAAACATAACCATTTGTTGGCTCAACAACAGGGTTCAAAGCAACGGAACCATTTGTTGGCTTCAGCAACAATCTTCTTCGTCGCAAAAATAGCAAGTCTCACAGTAACAAGTCACAAGGAAACAGAACCATTTGTTGGCTCCTTTCTTTCTCTGGGTTTCGCCTCGATCTCGCGTGTCGCTGAAATAAAAAGTCTCATTCACGCGGCAACAGAACCATTTGTTGGCTGCTTTTTGGACAGACCCTGGTTTTAATGAAGCGCAGCAACAAAACCCCCTTGGCGCACTGGCCCTCTCGGTAACGAGCTGCGCGGCAGCTCGAGGTCTCACCCGAAGTGGCTATGGGGAGGCTAAGGAATCAGGTTTCCTTAACCTAGGCGACGCGGAGACTGTTCTCTTCTCTTCGACAATTCTTCTAAGGTGAATGTCTGACCCCTCTTCAGACTTACGAGCGCAACAGCTCTCAAGCTCCTGCTCGGCAGTGGAACTGCGCGGTACTTCCACTCCTTCGCTAGGACCAATTATCCTCTGCGCGGATATTCTATGCGTAGTTTCACTTGCGTGCTCGTCGCAGCAACAGGTTCTCCTATCGCAACGGCGACGTCGTCTTACCGATTCCTTCGACCCTTAACGATTATAGTTCCCAAGGAAGCTTCACTGATTTACTCAACACGTTCATACAGATAATGCAATATTCCTGTATTTGCTGTTAGTAAACTAAAACAGGAAATCATTTCAATCACAACATCGCGGCAACGAGAAATATGAAGTCCACCTCCACGGGGAAAACCACGTCCACGGGAGTATCTTATATTAACCAGAAAATGATAGACTTATACAATATGCTGCGCACACAGTTGCAGCCTTAGATCTTTCCAGGAAACTCCACGCACACAGCTGGGAGCCCTTCTCTCGATCTATTCTCTTCCTCTCCAGAGATTACAATAGTTCAGACGTCGCCTCGGACTGTCTGCAACTCAAGGATTAGCTTCACTGCTAACCCGCTTACAGACTAGCTAGCTATCTGTCTAACCAACTAACATATACCCTTCACAATTATACATATATATAGGTGGCCATGGCGGTCGCACCTTTACAAAACTGTGGACCTTTCCTAGCAGTAATCCCCAAAAACCCTAACCACGCACATGGCTAGGTGTACTGTAGGCGCCGCTTGCAGTCATGTCGCCGCTTCCTGCAGGCTCCATGAATTCCGGCGTAGCTTACGGGTATGGGTGCCTCGTCCTTCTCCTTCAATGCTTCGGTCCGTTGCTCTTCCTTGATCCGAGCAACCATAACTTCTGTACTTAGCCTTAAATGAGGGTAGCTGGGCCCTCTACTCCATTGCTTCATTGATTGTGGTAGCTGGTCTTTTCACTCGGCTACCTTCATTCTCTTCTGACGTGCGCGCGAGCTCCACGATTTCCGGTCCGTAATCTACGCTGAGATTATCCATCTGGCACCGTACTGCGCACCGTCTTCTTCTGTACCAAAATTGGCGTTTATTCAAAACTTAGCACTCTTCCATACTTGTGCTTTTTCCTCAAAATTCGCAGCTTTTACAATAGCTGCGGCCTTGGCTCCAACACAGTTTCCTACGCTGCCAGGTCAACCATGTCATCATGCTCTGAACAAAGGAAGTTTGAGTCCACCCACTCTACGACCCTAGTTATTTACCATCCCCACAGTATGTCAGTCCTACCATCAGTACTACCACACTTCAGTTCTACACCTCGCGCTCCTATCAAGGAAACATCATTGCCTTGTTAGTTGCTGGTCTCCCTCTGTCGACGCCAACCAAATTTATTCCAGAGGATAGACTTAGAGGTCCCTATGTCTTGGACTCATCACCATTTATGATGAGTGCCTATGAATCATTTCGAGAAGAGTCCTCAGTGCCTCAACAAATGGTTGTTTCTTACATGCTCGACTTCAACACCTTGATCGCATCGTTGAGACTCGTATAGGGTATTGGTCCTCTTAGTTTTTTGTTGAAGACCCCGGATACCGCCTGACTCTTCCACATTTGAGAGTCTACTTATGGACACAACCAGTTACATTTTCCTCTAGATATCCGGGTTGCGCATGGCGACAGTATTTAGATGTACCCCAGTTTTATATACTCCCTCGAGTATACAGTTACATTTACTTCTCAGAGATGACTCATAGTCATTGAGTCCCTACAGATGTTGGACACCTTCAATTTCAACAGTTCATCAACCCTTCTGAGACCTTGTTCAAAACGGTTGTCGCTTTATTCCAGTGTATCAGTTATTGAGATCAGTCATGTTATGATCATGAGTACATCCCAAAATAGTGTCCCCTTTGGACCATTATGATGTACCGACAGATTTTTTATGTCCCCCTTCTTGGGACTAATTGTTATGTATATGTCTTGATACGAGCATGGGTATGCCCGCCTCATCCATTATCAGAGATTATTCCTCATTCATATTGAGGCCATGTAATATTTTTTGTTTTTGCAGCTTCCAAGGGCCGTTGATCCAGTCTCGAACCGGTCTCTTCTCTTCCCCAAACCCCAGGGAAAAGACAAAAGAACTATGATGTCTATCGGCCATACGATGAGCTCCTTCCCTCACACTTCAGGGGGCAATCTGTTAACACACAAAAAGTGCTCACTAGCTCATTTCCTTATTCACATGACCCATTTGTCCACTTTTCCACCATTTGAGCTTCTAAAGCCATCAAAAGGTCACCAAAAGACCATAATACACCCCTTTTTCCCCTCAAAATGTATATTTTTCCTCAATAAACACAATAAACCCTCAAAAAGGGTCCATAATTCCCAAAAATATTAAAAGGGAATAAAAATATTAAAAATATTCAAAAAAGGAAAAAAGAGGGAAAAAGGTACCTAAACCATGTTGGTCAATACCATTGGTTTCCTCAAAACCATAATGGTATTCCCCACCACCAAAAACTATAAAAAGGTGGTATAGGATCCTCACTTTCCATCCATCCATCATCCTATCCTCATGCTGTCAAAATCTCTCATGAGTTCTTGACCATTGTAGCAATCTTGGAGAAGAGACCATTGGAGCCTGGAGCATCTCACCCTTGGAGCTACTCAACACCACAAATCCTCACCATTTGAGGTATGAATCGTTTTTAGATTTATTCATTATATGCACATGTTAGTTTAGATTTAGATTTAATTCATAATCATTTTTGCTTTCTATATTGAAAATGCTATCACATTGTTGATAGGTGCCCATTGCACAAGCTTGGTTGCAAAACCAAGCAACAAAAATATTAATGCATCTTGGGAAGCCTGCCCTACCCAGATTGTTTAACTTGATCGATCAAGAGTAAGGGTAGTAGGGGAATTGAAAATTTTACTTTTTAACATTATCTGCTGATCCAAGGATTCACTAGACTATTGATATCGTAGTTGTTGATATTCCCGAAACCTATGGAATGTGGCTAAGTAGAGATTGGTCAAAGAAACTCAAAGGTTATTTTGCCACTGAATGGTCCCATTTATGGCTCCCTTACAATGGAAAACCTAATAAAATTAATATTATTAGAGATCCATACATGAAATAGACAGTCATTGATCTGAATGACTCCAGTGAGCCTGCTATTTACTTTAGTTCACAATTGAACATTATACATTTGATACATTTTTGGGAATTTTCCTGCTGCTTCCTCACCTATTGAGAATATTCAAAATCAATCTAAAGTTATTAATTATGCTACTGTCCCATTTTCTGGTTCCATTGTACATAATGTGTATAATTTAAATACAAATTTTAGAGTAGAATTAGATTCTTGGACTTTGTTTTTTGATGGATCTAAATCCAAAGAAGGAGCTGGTGTAGGTTGTGTGTTAATAGATCCCAAAGGAACCAAGATTATGATTGTCTACAAATTAGAATTTGAATGCACTAATAATGTTGCTGAGTATGAAGCTTTTGTCCAGGGAATCAGAAAGGAAATTGATTTGGGTGCTCAGGTTATAGAGTGTTATGGGGACTTTGAGATCATCGTGAAACATGTAAGAAATAAGATTCACTATATGTCCCCTCGATTGGTAATATCAGAAACTTGTCAGGGATTTGACTAATTCTTTCAAATCATTTAACATTAAGTTTGTCCCTAGATCCCAAAATTTTGATGCTAATTTGTTGGCTAACACTGCTTCTAGGTTGATCCCTCCTGAAGTTCTGTCTCCTGATACTTTTTCAATTGAATTAGTATACAGACCCTCAATCCTAGATAATGTCACCGATTGGAAGGTGTTCAATGATGATCAACAGATCCTAGATTTCTTGACAGCTCAAGATACCTTCAAAGACATAGCAATTGATGAAGGTGATCATGAAAAATCGTTATCTGATCCAATTTTTCCTTCCAAATTGATTCCTAAATCAGTAATAAATTTGGAGAAGTATTATGACTTACAGGATAAATTCAAAAATAAAACTAACTGCAAGACACACAACTCTTCTCTGAATTACCAGCCTGTCAATTTAGGAACCGACCAAAATCCTCAAGTGATTAATCTAGGGATTGATTGTTCACCTGATGAGAAAAAAGCTTATATCAAACTGTGCAGGGAATTTAAGGATGTGTTTTCATGGACTTATGATGACCTTAAGAATTTTGATACCAAAATCATACAGCACAATATCCCTATGATACTTAATGCCAAATCCTACCAAGAGAAGCTAAGAAAAATGCATCCTAGTTTGGAGCCACCTGTAAAAAAAGAACTTGAGAAATTATTGACAGCCAGAATCATATTTCTAGACACAATGGATTTCCAATCTAGTCCCTGTTCGCAAAAAGAATGGGGAAATAAGATTGTGTGTAGACTTCAGGAATTTGAATAAAGCATCTGAGAAAGAAAACTATCATGTTCCTCCCATGGAACAAATATTGCAGGAAGTTGTAGGTGCATAAATGTTCTCTTTGTGAGATGGTTTCTCTGGGTACAATTAGGTATTATTTACCCCTTCTGATAAACTTAAAACTGCTTTTAGAACTCCTTGGGGAACCTTTTATTGCAAAAGAATTCCTTTTGGATTAATTAATGCAGGTGCCACTTTCTAGAGAGCTATGAATATAGCTTTCAGAGGATTGATGCATAATTATGTAGTAGTTTATCTTGAATATATAACTATTTATTGTAAAAAGAGGCATACTCATTTTTTTCTCTTAAACAAGTTTTTGAAAGGTGCATGAAGTACGGTATCTCTTTGAACCCAAAGAAGTCCATTTTTGCAGTCATAGAAGGTCAAATTTTGGGGTTTATAGTTTCAAAACACGGTATGGTTATTGATCATGAAAGAACATATGTTATTGCTAAAATTGGACTCCTAGGTTCCAAGAAATCCATGTAGTCCTTCTTAGGAAATATCAACTTTGTTAGAAGGTTTGTACCTAACTTTGCCCAAATTGTTATACCTTTACAAGATCTGATTAAAAAGGATGTGTGATTTAAATGGTTTGATATTTAGAGAGATTCTTTTGCTGAAATCCAAAAAGCTATTGCAGAAGCTCCTGCGTTGACGTCACCTAATTTCACCAATGATTTTATTCTTTATACATTTGCCACTGACTTTTCTTATGCTGCTGTCTTAACACAAAAACAAGCTAAGGACATCAAAATACCTATTTCTTTTATGAGTTCTACATTCAAAGGAGATGAATTGAATTATTTTCAAATTGATAAACAAGCTTATATAGTTTATAAATCTGTAAAATATTTCAGGCCTTATCTTGTAAGGTCTAGAACTAAAGTCATTGTTCCTTATGCAACAATAAGAAATGTCATGATCCGAAAGGAACTTGGTAAAAAATGTGCCCACTTGATGATTGCACTTCAAGAGTATGATTTGGAAATAAATCCTGCTAAAATTGTTAAGGGACAAGGTTTGTGTTTACTCGCTTCCTAATCTAATGACCCTGAACAAGAACAACTTGAATGGAACCAAGAAGAAGGTACATCTGAAGATACTGTAAATGTCATTTCTGCTCCAACATTTGAATGGTATGTGAAAATCCTCACAGTAGATCTAAGAGATGATGTATACCTCACAAGAGAATGATTATGATTAAGAAAGAAAATAGAAGAAGAGTGGTCAATATAGTATAATGAGCAACAGAATAATATGGTACAGTAGAACTCGGATATAAGCAATAATACTTCACAAACACTAGTTAATTAATCACAATATGGACAAATAAATAGTACAATGGTAGAGAGGATTCGAATGCCTAAGGTGGCAATTCAAATTAGCCTCTCAGAGTGATCATAAGATCAATAGAGTGTCATCGGAGCACAACTAGGTGTCCTCATGATCATCGGAGCACAACTGGAAGTCTTCATCATCATCAGTGGAGTCATCAATGCTCAAGTAACTGTCAACCATCAGTCAAACTGAGTGTAACTCAGTGTAACTAAGTGTGATTGAGTGTAACTGAGTGTCACTGACTGTAACTAAGTGTAACTGAGTGTAATTGAAGACAACTGGACTGGTAGGTGAAGAAGGGCGAGTTGCTTCCTAAAATCAAGGAAGAAGGGCGCATTAAGCAACTGGAGGGATAAAATTGAATAGTGAGAAGCTCCTGGGGGCTGGCTAACTGAGGGCTAGGTGCTGGACCGATGACTGGAATGCATGCAAACCCTAGAATGCATGCAAACCCTAAAAGTGCATGCATGACTGAAAGGGTAAATGATCAAAATACTGGTGGGACTAGGATAGAGTATAGGAATATCCTAACACACCCCCTTAATACATCCTGGTCCCTGGTAACTAAGATAAAAGGTCACCCAATACAATGAATAATAACAGTCAATAAACCAAGGAAGTGGAAAAATTTCATGGGAAACATACCCCCTCCTCAAAAAATAGACTGTAAGGCACACATAAAAATAAATGCTCCAAAATCAAGCAGGTGTGATGCTTGGTCATATCTCTGGAGGTATCTTCTTCTTGGGAAGAAGTGGATCATGCTCAAAAAGCATGTTCTTGTACTTGCTCTTCAGATCAAATGTGATGAGAACAAATCCAACAGTATGAGAATGATCCTTGAACCTGTGATTCGAATCAGCTAAGGTAGGATCAAATCTGTGAAAGTGCATATAGTCTTTTGTCTTCTCCTTCATACCACCATGGGTGAGATTATGCCAAAAATAACTATTACATGTTTTCTTGAAATCAAAATCAGATTTAAGACTTTCAAAACAGTTTCTTGAGATCTCCTTTGAACCAGCAGGGGTGAGATCAAAACTATCATATGCATGAGAAATTATCCCAAGCAATAATTTCTTAAAACCCAAATTAGATACAAGACTTGAATCATGGTTTCTTGAGATCTCCTTTGAACCATGAGAGGTGAGATCAAAACTAGTAGATGCATGAGAAATTATCCCAAGCGAATGGCCACAATTTCTTGAGATCTCCTTTGAACCAACAGGGGTGAGATCAAAACCATGAGATGCATGAGAAATCTTCCCAAGCGAATGGCAATTTCCATATTCTTCAATGAACTTCTAAAAGCATGGAATTATGATCATATAGTATTATAAAAGAGGAGATAGTTGGAGAGGAGCGAATGCATTACCTTCAATAGCTGTTTTGACCTCCGAAATAATCATGTGATCATGATGCAAACCAACAGACTCTGGTTCAAGAGAGGATTTAGGAGCTTCTGCAATATCTAGAGTGTGAGCTGGCACAGAAAGAGAAGAAAGTTTGAGCATGAGTGGAGAATCTACAAGTTCTTTGTCAACAACTTCAATATGAGATGATACTGGTTCATGATCCGAGAGACCATCAAGAGGAGCGAATGCATCACTTTGCTTGCTTTCGAATGGGTTAGGACCAAGTCCTTCATTCTTTCTACCAAATTTTTCCTCCAGGTGAGCCCATAACTCTTTTGGAGTCCCAATATCAATAATGATTGGGAGCAATATGTAATCTGGCATAGTAAGCTTCATTCTTCCAATGTGCATGTCACCTTTATTCAACCAGTCAATCTTCTCTTCAGAGGATTCAAACTCTCTTTCAAAATAACAATCAAAGAGATCATGGCTCTTCAAATATGCTATTATTTTTGGTTTCCATTCATCATAGTTGAATAGAGAAAGAGGAGTGATTTATTCTAATTCTGGATACATTGAAGTTGTAGAAGACCTACAAAAGCAATAGAGAATACTGCTGCAAAGATGCAGAAACTGCTGCACTCAAAATCTTGGTAATAACCTGCAAAAAACTCTCAAGAATGGAGATAAACAATACTCTCAACATGCTCTGATACCATGTGAAAATCCTCACAGCATATCTAAGAGATGATGTATACCTCACAAGAGAATGATTATGATTAAGCAAGAAAATAGAAGAAGAGTGGTCAATACAGTATAATGAGCAACATAATAATATGGTACAGTAGAACTCGGATAGAAGCAATAATACTTCACACACACTAGTTAATTAATCACAATATGGACAAATAAATAGTACAATGGTAGAGAGGATTCGAATGCTTAAGGTGGCAATTCGAATTAGCCTCTCAGAGTGATCATAAGATCAATAGAGTGTCATCGTAGCACAACTAGGTGTCCTCATGATCATCGGAGCACAAATGGAAGTCTTCATCATCATCAGTAGAGTCATCAATGCTCAAGTAACTGTCAACCATGAGTCAAACTGAGTGTAACTCAGTGTAACTAAGTGTAACTGAGTGTAACTGACTGTAACTAAGTGTAACTGAGTGTAACTGAAGACAACTGGACTGGTAGGTGAAGAAGGGCGAGTTGCTTCCTAAAATCAAGGAAGAAGGGTGCATTAAACAACTGGAGGGCTAAACATGAATAGTGAGAATCTCATGGGGGCTGTCTAACTGAGGGATAAATGTTGGAATGATGACTAGAATGCATGCAAACCCTAGAATGCATGCAAACCCTAAAAATGCATGCATGACTGAAAAGGTAAATGATCAAAATACTGGTGGGACTAGGATGGAGTATAGGAATATCCTAACATGGTATGATGACATTAGAGTTTTTCTCACCCACAGGTTTTCTCCTCAAACTTTATACTTCAAGAAGCACAAAGATTTAAGATTAAAAAATGCACCTTATTAGTTTATTGATGGTGCGCTGTTTAGAAGAAATTTTGATGGATTTTTTCTTAAGTGTCTTGAAAAAACGGAAATTGATAATATCTTGTTGGAATGACATGCATGACCTGCGGGAGGACACTATTAAGGGGAGACAACTTCCCATAAAATTCTAAGAGCTAGTTATTATTGGCCTATGTTGTTTAAATATGCATATGCCTTTGCTAGAAAGTGTGAATCTTGCCAAAGATGTGCTGGTAAGGTTAAGAAATCGACCTTTCCCCTTCAACCAGTCATTGTCTAGTTTCCCTTTCAGTAATGGGGCCTAGATTTTGTTGGTCCTATCACTCCTACCTCTTCCTTACAACATCGATACATCCTTACTACAATAGATTACTTCACCAGGTGGGTAGAAGTAGTTCCCATTAGGTTTGCCAATACAAACCAAGTGATATTCTTTCTTGAGAGTAATATTGTCACTAGGTTTGGGGTTCCTATGTCCTTGGTTTTTGACAATGCATCCTATTTTTCCTCTGTTGGAAACTCTCCTTACTGCTTGGTCTATGGTAAGGAAGCGATTTTAGCTTCAAACCTCCTAATACCTTCGTTACAATTAGCTCAATCATTGCAACATGATGACTCTACTCCTCTTCATAAAAGAATTGATTCGTTGCTTAAATTAGAAGAGGAGAGGGAGAAGTCCAAAAATAAACTATACCAACATCAACAATTAGTCAAAAGGTGGTTTGATGAAAAATATTCAATTGATAGAGATTTCCAAGTGGGGGATTTGGTCTTGAAATGAGGCAAACAACATAAGGATAAAAATGAATATACTAAGTTTCAACGCTTATGGTTAGGGCCATTCATTGTTATAGAAAAGCTTGGCCCTAGTACTGTCCGATTAAAAATGATGGAGGGTTTCTTTGAAACCTATCCAATAAACATTAATCTTCTGAAGAAGTATTTTATTTAAGTTGAACATTGGCTTATCTGTACATAGGTGTGGTTTGTTTTTCTTTTGGATTTTTTTTTTCTTTCTGAATTTTGATTTCTTTCAAAACATGATAGTGATAAAGCATTTGGCCAAGGCTGTTGATCGGTTTATTTCAGATCAATTCAGTTTGAAAATTTGGGGTGGTCATGTCAGATTGATTTTTACTCAATCTATATATGACGGCGTGCTTTCATGAGATATAACAAGCAATCTATGCAGACCCTTAATTGATACTTTCTCACCCGAACCACCATTTTACAAATATCTCATTTTGATGATTGAAGCCATAGGGGTGACCTCGTCTTCCTATCATATGTTCCATTAGCGATTGGCAGTAAATATTTATAGCTTGGTGAATCTTTATCTATTCTAGATCCCACCTTGATCATCTTGGAATCAAATAAAATTCACCTAAATAGCTGTAAATTGTAATATAGGGGGTCTTATTACAAGCCAGCCTATCACGTTCATAGATATTTGGTGGAATGACATCTCCACATTTGGTCATCAAGCTAGGGAGGTGACTTTCAGCTATTTGCTGGAAGGTGGAAGTTCCTATCACAGGTCGGTCCATTCATGATTTGCAAGTATCAGTGAATGACGCTACTATAATTTGGTTACCAAGACAAGGTAGTATCTTGCAATTTACATTATAATAAACTTTGCTTTTGTTAGTTAAGACAAGTTGTTGTACTCAAGGACAGGGGGTCTTATTGCAATCCATCCCAACTATGATCATGGGTTCTACCCTAGACTAAAATTAATATTATGTGGTCACCAAGCCATGGTAATTGCTTTTAGTACCAAATCTAAAATATAAGGAGTCTCTTTACAGAGCTCGCTTGTTCAATTTCCAGGTAGGATTTGTGAATGACATTGCCAAGATATGATCACCAAGTTAGGGAAATGGTATTGTTTCAACAAAGTCTTAGTTTTATTTTAAATACTTTTCAAAACAAATAAGAAGAAGAAAAAATGGATAAACAAATTGAGAAATAAAAGTTAGTAAATACATAAATAGATGGTCAATAACTCAAGGTGATTGATGGTTTGGTGATCTGGAATAGGTGGAAGATTTTTCCTAAGGGTTATAAAAAACTGACCTCTCATGCTTGCATATTGATACAAGGGATACCTCTTTGCTTCTAGGTTGCCTTTTCAAGTGAGCATCATTACAAGTGATTTTGACTGGGAAGATATCAATTATATGAAATTAACTCTGTTGGTTTGAATGTAATTTTATGAAGACATTTTCTAGTTATAGACTAAAACACTTCTTCATTCTGACATGTTCCTCCCTGAAATTCAAATATTATTTTACATAGATAACTGCTTCGCCCAACCAGCTGCCATTTGTTGTAGGCACAACAAATCCCATTTTTATTTAATAAAAATGGGATCCCCAATTACTTATTAATGAAGGTAATCTCGAATTATTTCAAATTGATTATGGGGTGTTATGATTGATGTATTTATTCTCACCTTTACATGTTTTGGATCTAATACAATTTGTTGAATAACTCTTGTTTTTCTGCATTTTGTAAATTACGGAAAACATAGTTTTTCCTTTGAAACACATCGTTTCCGCAATCTGCAATGCGGATTGCAAAACTTCCAAATTTTTAAGTTTTGAATATTCTCTTTTTGCATTTCCGCAATCCGCAAAGTCAGAAATTTTTCAATTTCGAATGAGCAATTATTTAGAGAAAAATAAATCTAGCGAATCATATTGTTCATTCCGTTCAAAATAATTTGGGCTAGAAGGGATTTGAACCCTTGACTTCATGGTCCAGAACCATGAGCTCTGATCCACTGAGATACCAACCCTATCGAATTATCCATAAGTTCAATCTAAAGGATGAGAAGTGTTACTCCCGGCTATGTCTAGGGCCCCGAGGGTAACCGAATAATGCACATATAGTGTCCGGGATGTCGGTTTCACATGACCAATATTAGTGATTTTATTTTCCTTTCCTTTACAGTCAAGCAACTTTGTACCTATTTTTAGTGAATTTTGATTCACTTCCACTCATTCTTTATATATGTAATTATCCTTCTCTCCACAATTCCCCAACCCGCAGTGTGGATTGAGGAAGTCAGAAAGAATTTGATGAATAAAAATCAGATTTGCGTTTCCGCATTTCCGCATTTCGCAATGCAGATTGCGGAAATCGAAAACCAAACCAAAAAATTAAATCACATTTTCCTTTTCCGAACCCGCAAATATATTGTGGATTGTGAATACCTAAATTTCTTTTAAACGTTCCTGCAATTCCACAATCCTGCAACCGAGAGTGTGGATTGCGGAAAGGTCATTTTTTTCCCACAATTTCCCCGCTCTGCATTCCCGACTACGGATTGCGGATTGCAGAAACAATAAACTGCTTAATTTGAAATTTGTACATCCACAATTCAGCAACCCGCAATGCAGATTAAGGAAGCCAAAATCAGAAATTTTCAAAAGGCATTCCCACAATTTCTTTTCCTCTTTTTCTTGTTTTAATCTTGTCCATCGATTTGTTTGAGATCTCCGATCTGGTTTGATTTAGATGTTAAATCTTTTTGTTAAATATTTGAAATTTATTTATATTTTTAAGATTTTTTAAACTGCAAATTCCATCTTCTACGTACGATTTTTACTGAGGATTTTTACCCTGTTCACAACTTTTCTTTTCTCCACCGGCTTACAAGTAAGTTTATCTGTTATTTTGCCAATCATTTGTGCAAAATTTAGAATTTGAATTCAGTTTTAATTGAATTTCTTTTCCCCTTTTTATCATAAATTCCATTTTTTCAAGCATGTCGAAGAGCACTAGGTCTAAAACAATCTCGAATGAGTTGAAAAAAAAGACCCAAACAGTGGGATCTTCTCATACACCAATGGGAGGGTTTCCAAAACCTATTACCTAGATTGGCCCCAATTTATGCCATTTTTGACAATGATAATTTTTTGGAAATCCAGCGTGACCAGGCAGCTTTTGTAAAGATTAGCTAAGACTGGGCTAGGGCCATTCATCACTAAATGAGTCATTATCCATCACCATGGATTCCTATGTAGAACGTCTGCTTGATTCTACTCATATGTACTGCATCTGCATATGTATGGTACCTGTACTGCATTAACAACTATATTACAATATTTGTCTTGCAAATACATACATACTAATGTATTGTAAATGCATCTAGAAGATTATCATGGTGTTTGGGCTATTCATCTCTCATATGAATGTTTTCCACTCATCATCACAGTGGTACACATCCATTAACGTTCCCTCTCACTCAGAGTGGAATTATCCACCACACCAAGATTGTCCCTAAAGTGTACAAACTTTGCCTTGTATAGAGTCTTGGTGAGAGCAATAACTATCTGCTCATCCACAGATATGTACTGGAGATTCACTGCTCATTTTTGCACTACGTCTCAAATGTAGTGGTATTTGATCTCCAAATCAAATAACCCTATGATATTGGCTGTAATTTACTTTTCTTCTGCATTGTTGAGTGCCACATAAGCATGCTCTCTCTGTCCACTACACTCTTCTCAGTCAGAATCTGTATATATTTGCAGCTTCATTTCATCACCTAGGATCATATAAACTGTACCACACAAGTATCTTTGCATATGCTTTGCTACAACCCAATGGAAGAGTCTTGTCTCAACCATAACTGGATCGGGGTATTTATTACAAATCAAATATCTCATCAAGAATATGATCAATTGTCTATTCATCACCAAACTTGAATCTGAAATGGAATCACTTAGCTTCTCCAAATCTATGCATCATAGGTATAGTCATGGATTTGTAGTCCATCATTATGAATTTCTTAGGATCTCAACTTTATACCTCTTTTGTTTGAGGAAGATCTCGTCTTGTCTCTGCAATACTTCTAATCACAAGAAGTAAAGCATTAGGCTGAGACCCCACATCTTGAAATCAGAGGCCAGCTCTCTCTTGCATTTGATACTAAGCTTCTCTGTTTCTATAAGGAAACAAATCAACAATTATATAGTACCAAGATCAAATGATCACCATCAATAACCTTGTAGTAAAGGTTGGAATCCACATCATTCTTAGTGTCGTCAAATCTCGTTAAATACATGTCTATCCTGTCATATTACGTCCTAGGTGCCTACTTGAGTTCGTATGAAGTCTTCTTTATCAACAAGATATGCTGCAACTACTCCCTCTATGTGGGAGCATACTGCTCCCTCTACATCTAAGTAACCTACTTCCTATGTATCTGGATACTTTGCTTTTGGACCAATCTTCCCACACCATATACCTTAGGATCACAGAAGATTGTTTGCCCCTGTGTATCCATCTATGTCACCTCCCATCAGGTAGGTCTACTAAATACCATCCAAAACTTTCTCAGGGTCTGCAAAAATGGCTAACTCCATAGCCTATATGATGTGCCATCTCATATGCTAGTCTAGACCGCATGCTAGATCTTATAAATATACTTGGAGGTTACCATTGAATTCCCTTTAGGTCTCGACACTGTCACACATCATTATTCATGATGGAATAATTTCTTGCACCATGGCTTTATGCTGGCCTATTTCCTACTTACTGCATCACCTCTCGGAATATCCACTGGTTTTGTTGGCTCTATTGTCTCGTCTTGATAGAATTATGATCATTGTACTAGAGGGACACTTGATCTGAGTATAACTATCATACTGGTCACATATTCACATGGGTAGATCTTAATCATGGATCTTCATCTCCACAATCTTTACAATGGAACTATTGATGATAGAAATATCCACAAGGGTTAACCAGTACTAACTTAAACAATTATGTTATTCATCAATTCAATTTGAGCAAAAATAAGACGTATCATACAAAGTATAAAACACTTATCTTTGTTTGTTTTGTTGGCTCCCTCTTGATCTCTTCCTCCTTGCAGAACCATCATATGATTTGACAACATGTTGAAGTCTTTATCATGGGTCTTCATGGAGTAGATCCTCATAGTACAAGACATCATCCAAAAATTATATTGTCTTTGGTGTGCATGTATTTTGTACTAGAACAAATACTCCTTCACGAGATCATCTGCAACCTCCTTCCGGAGATCAACATTGGTTGTTGATGCATGATTCCTTTCCTTCCTTTTCCCTTGAGTACACTAGTTAGCACAATGACCAAGTTTCTGACAAGTGTAACATTTTATCTTTGAAAGATCCTTCTTCCTTTGATATGGGGCTGATCCTTCACTTGTATTTTTCTTCTTTTCGAACTTTCTTCTTTTTCCTCTTCCTTCTCTTCCATGAGCTACACGAACTTGATTTTTTTTCTTCTTGTTGTTTCTGTAAACTATTCTTTGATAATACTCTAGCCTCTTCTTGAACACGATCAGTCCACAGTTGATCAAACTTGGTAAACTCTTATCTTCCACAAACACTTTGAATAAATGATTCCCATGTGGAAAGAAATCCATTGAAGGTCATCATGATAAGTTATTCATCTTCAATAATGTCTCTAATGGATTTAAGTTGATATCTCAACTGTGAGACCTTCATGAAGCAAGTAATAATAGAATCTGAGTTTGACATTTTTAAGCAACATAGTTGATTTATTAAGGCTAGTCTTGTGTTGGTGGTTTTGCATTCGAAAAATCCTACTAAGGCATCTTACATTGCTTTAGCAGTCTTCAACACATAGATATGAAGAATCAAGTGGTCTTTTACAGTGTCTAGCAAGATCCTCTTTGCCTTCACTTCATTCTTCTTATATTTGACTTCATCTATGTTATCTTTTGGTTTTGAGATATCCTTCTTTACGTAATCTCAAATTTCATTTTCTTCCAAGACAAAGAGTAATCTTGTCTTCCAAGATCTAAAATTTGAAGCACCATCGAATCTATCTTCCACTCTGAGGCTAGACATCGTTTTGACAAATGATGAAAATATGATCTTGAAACCCTAGCAGGAGTTAGGATGAAACTAAAGTTTGGCTGAGCTCTTAGGGAGAATTCCAAAACACTATTTTTAGACTAATTTGTGGCTAGAAAGGCTCAAAACTAGAAACCCCAATTTCCTGGTTCTAGTAGGAATTAGGTCAAAATTAAAATTTCACAAAACTGAGATATGCTTTTTCTGAACTTATTTTTCGAGCCCTAATTTTTTGGACCTACTACTTTTCCGGACATGCTTTTTTAGACATGCTACTTTTTCAGACATGCTTTTTTGGCCCTATTTTCCATATTAACGCAGAGACAATCTCTAGAAATGGCTTCTATTTGGAAATTGTTTGATACTCTGTTATATTTTTAGCCTAGCGGTATAATTTTCATCTCTTTCAACTTTTAATTCATAATTAATTTCATCTCGCAATTATAACATCATTCATTTGTAGCGGAAATGAAACAAAGGATCACTCAAAGATAACCATGCACATGAGACACAAATGTTTATCTTGGGAAACCCAAACAAGGAGAAAACCCAACAAACTTTTCTCAGAAGAAATTAATCCAATAGAAGAACAATACCAATCATGAAGATTAATCTTTAGCACAAGAGTGTACCCTTATTCCATAAGAAACCCTAACGAGGGTAGATATCTTCTAATAGAATAAGATAATAAGAGAAAACCCCTAAATTCCTTCATGTGACTCTTGTTGTTCCTCCTTGAGAAGTGCACACCACTTGAGAGAAGAAGATGTGTTGAGAATGTGTCAAATGAAGTGTGAGAATGCTTCTATTTATATTTTTCAGTTAACTAGAAGTTTCTACAATTAGGTCATCTTGTACTTTTATTTTATCCTTTATTTATCTTTTATTTATCTTTCAAGCCAGCTTGCCATTTTATCTTCT
This sequence comes from Larix kaempferi, assembly GCA_027924585.1. Taxonomy (NCBI): domain Eukaryota; kingdom Viridiplantae; phylum Streptophyta; class Pinopsida; order Pinales; family Pinaceae; genus Larix; species Larix kaempferi. Next base: position 3,064,669 of record BSBM01000264.1, read on the forward strand.
AGGGTCAATTCACCCCTTTTACTGGGGTAGTTGTGCTCTTACTTGCTTTCCACTTTCTCTGGGATTTCCTCAATGTATTTTATTGACTCCTTGGTTATCTCTTCATTGTAGAAAAGTTCTCCCTGGTTGATATCTCCTTACATGCAGTCACATTCTTTTTAGTAGAGCTCTAATGTTGATTTGACCATACTCTAAGAGGTCCCAAACAATTTTTAGAATCAATTGTTAAAATCAACATCATATTAGACTTTTTCTAATATACAAGGAGATGAGATATCATTGTAGCATATACAAGTCATCTCACTCTATGAGAATGGATCACTCCCACATGGAGTATGCAATGTGACCTCTAGCCCCATATAGTACAATCCAGATGATTGAACGAGGCTAAGCATCCGAGCCACAAACAATGGCTATAATGGGGCCATTCTCTTTGGTTCGAAAACCCATCCAAGATAATGATCTACATAATGTTTTCCTAATGTTGGAACCATGGAGAACATCAACACTAGCGATGTCCAACTTGTGTTGTCCTCTGTGAGTAGCATACTTTTCCTTCATTCTTTTTTTCCAGTGATTTTTCTTGTTTCTTATATATGAAAAATGGCGTTGGGTCTTCCCCTATTGCTGGAGGTCCTATGATTTACGTGATAAGTTGACTGTCAATGGACACTAGCCTATCCAACCATAGGAATCCTCCATTTACACAACTCAACAACAACTGGACGTAGTTTTTGATTTCTGGACTTTTGCCAAAGTTTTGAATTTCCAACAAGTTCAATATATCTGTTCGCTGCAATCCCATCGCCCATTGCTGAGGCTCAACGAGGACTATAGGTGAATCTGGGTTGATTTTGTTACACATATACTTGCTATGGAAACTTCTTTTTGTCCATAATGTTGTGGTCTACATACTGTAGATGTGCTATTTTTCCCAACATACTTCCCTCAACCAGGACCTCAAGTGGGATTACTGGTGTCACCAGGTCATACTTCAACACATTGGGTAGGTTGACTGGCTTCACTCTTGGCTTCCTTTACGGCACATATGCTCTTGGAAATATTACCTAACTTGAACCTGATGTTGTTTTTTTTTTGTCTTCTACCTGTACCGGAATTGACGACTGCTTACTGTGTGGTTTCTTTGTTGATATGAGCACTCCTCCTTTGGTGGTGCCATGGCTCTCTACAATGTAGTTATGCAACTTGTATTTGCACTTAAATCTACAACTTAGCTCTATATATACTTTTCTCTTCAATGTCCAAAGCACTATGCCCTTTCCTCGTTGCTCCTCATCTATTTTTATTGTCTAATATCGATTGTTTCCTTCCTCTTTGCACCATAATATGCATTAATTGCCTTGATTCTACGGATTCGTGTCTTGATTTGGTCTATATTTTGCCTAGATTTTCCAGTCTGTCAAAATACTCCACCTATATTTTCATTTATTACACCAAATTTCCTCCATATCACTATTATGCTTGCTCTTTAATGCATTTCCTATCTTTTGTGTAGATATTCATCCTAGATTCCTATATACACGATTTAGCATTCTTGAGCACCATTTGTTTGCGCTGAAGATTCTTCTTTCTTTCTGTGACATTTTGTCTTTCCCTATTATCATCACCATATCCTTTTGTTTCTTTCTTTCGAGATTTGTCACCATATTTATTCTCTTTTTTTTTCTTGGACTTAGTCAAACTAGTGCAAGGAAGGACGATTGTCCCTATAAAGTTTTGTCCGACTTCTGTTGAAAAATCCTTCAATGACTTCTCCATTCAATTTTCTCAACTGAACAACACCCGCATATGTCACATATTCTATTACATATGGACCCAACCAATGCATTCTAAACTTAGATGCTTCAGAAAATTATTGTCATAGAGAAAAACTAAATCTCCAATTTGAAACATTTTTTGTTTAATATGTCTATCATGCCATGCCTTTCGTGCGCTTTCTGCACCTGTTGATGAAATATTGTGATGACGTGATCTTCCTCTAGTTCCATTATATTTGAAAGTCTTTTATCTATTGCACTGGAATTTGTGAGCTCCGTCGTCGCAACAATGCGTAGACTCGACACTATGAAATCCATGGGAATAAATACCTCCTGACCATACACTAGCCAAAATGGTGTATGTCTTATCACCTTCTTACATGTTGTTTGATATGCCCATAACACTGTGGGAATCCTCAAGTCCTAGTCATCTCTATTTACATTGCATATCTTCATCTACGCATTTTCTAGGATCTTGTTAAATGCTTCCATTGTTCCAATTGTGTGAAGATGATAAGGTGTGCTCTTCTGGTGATAAATATGAGATTCGTCTGTCAAGGATGCAATTTTCTTATTTAAAATACAGTCTGTTCCCTAATTGTTACTTTTTACAAAATTTCATTTGGAGCTTCCTAGCCCGAGATATGACATTTTTACCTAGGTCACTTGTTTAGGGCTCCATTCTGGGAGAGGCAGAAACCCTAACTTGTACGGATCATATCTCAGAAACTAAACGAATCTGAGGCTGAAATTCAGACACAAGGTATAGGAACATTTCTTCTTTGGCCTGTCCAATTTTCAGATCCAGAAACTTCGCCAAAATGGATTTATAGCGAAAGTTCCACGATGACTAGGTTTTGCTATACAAAACCCTAACTTTCAAATTTTCGCAAGTGAAACAAGTGTCGTAAGTTCCATACATTGCCTTCCTTCAGGTTAAATCTAATACCATGTTAAGATTCAATATGCTAAGATAGATAACATCAATATTACATTCAATTTTACAACAATAGCATATACAAGATCACTGAAAGAACAACAAGCACAACATAAACACAAGAGACACAGATTTATCCTGGAAAACCCTCATGGGGTAGAAAACCCAGCAAATATTCCTCAATATAGATGACCAACAAATACAAAGATGAAATCCCCAAACAAGAGCTCCTTATCCTCCTTTGCATATCTCTATCTCTCCTATGCGAGTTCACAAGTGAGTGAGTGTGTGTTAAATGAGGAAACACACCTCCTCTCTTTATACTTTACTTCACTTGAATTTTAACCCTAACTAGGTCAACCCCAACAACTTAAACAATCAACTTAGTGCTGAATGGGCCGACCCCTCTAGGGGACTTAAACACCCCGTTACAAATGATTCTTAGGGATCTATTGCCCCGAATTACATGGGAGGATTTACCGCAATGACTTTACATAATAATAACATCCCGACGGAGGAATAAAACATCTCCAACTGAATAATAACAAAGTACAAATAGAATATTCGTTGAAGTTACAATATTTCAACACTCCCCCTTAACGAGAAGGATATTCTAACAACATCTGTAGGAGCAAGGAGTCATCAACTACATCACAGTGATACATGATACATCTATAAATCATTGGAATCTTTCTTCAATCATCATCAGTAACTCAAATAGCTACTGGAACATCATCAAGATCTTCAATACTGGAACATCAACATCTTTAGTAATGATTCTTCATCTTCTGTAGCACTTGATCAGCTACAGCAACATCATCATCTGGATCTCCCGATCAATGTCATCATCTGGATCTATCGATCAACAACATCATTTGGATCTCTCGATCGACAACATCATCATATGGATCTTCCGATCAACAACATCATCAGGATCTCTCGATCAACAACATCATCGACATCTATCAATCAACAATGTCATCATTTGGATCTTCCGATCAACAACATAATCTGGATCTCTCAATCAACGGAATCATCATCGGGATCTTCCGATCAACAACATCATCTAGATCTCTCGATCAACAACATCATCATATGGATATTCCAATCAATAACATCATCTGGATCTCTCAATAAACAACATCATCATCTGGATCTTTTGATCAATAAAATCATCTCGATCTCGATCAATAGCATCATCATCTGGATCTCCCGATCTCCCGATCAACAGTATTATCTGGATCTCTCTATCAACAACATCATCATCTGGATCTTCCGATCAACAACATCATCTGGATCTCTCGATCGACAACATCATAGCAGCATACCCTGCAACATACATGATCTATTTATGAGATGATCAATCCCTATCCATTTAAGACACCATATCATGTCTAGGGACGATGCAGTCCACTTGTCAACTTAGACAAAGTATAAGAACCAATTTTTAGAGACATCTGTCTATAGATCAATTCAAGGACATAAGTCCAGGGATGATACAATTCCTCTCGTCCACTAGGGACCACTTCTCGAAGACATTTATCTATAGATCAATTCAGGGATAGAAGTCCAGGGATGATACAATCACTCTCGTCCACTAGGGACCACTTCTCGAAGACATCTGTCTATGGAACAATTCAGGGATAGAAGTACAGGGATGATACAATCCCTCTCATCCACTAGGGACCACTTCTTGAAGACATATTTATACAGATCAATTCAGGGAAATAATTCTAGGGATGAGACAATCCCTCTCGTCCACTAGGGACCACTTCTTGAAGACATCTGTCTACGGATCAATTCAGGGAAAGAAGTCCAGGGATGATACAATCCTTCTCATCCATTAGGGATGACTTCTCGAAGACATCTGTCTATGGATCAATTCAGGGATAGAAGTCCAGGGATGATACAATCCCTCTCGTCCACTAGGGACCACTTCTCGAAGACATCTGTCTATGGATCAATTCATGGATAGAAGTCCAGGGATGATACAATCCCTCTCGTCCACTAGGGACCACTTCTTGAAGACATCTGTATACAGATCAATTCAAGGACAGAAGTCTAGGGATGATACAATCCCTCTTGTCAACTTAGACAAAGTCTAAGGACCATACATCGACCTCATCATCGAAACAGGTAACCTCATCATCGAACTCATCATCAGAACATGTAACCTCATCATCGATACAAGTGTCCTCATCATCGATACAAGTATCCACATCATCAATACAGGTATCCTCATCATCGACCTTACCATTGATATAGGAAATCTCATCATCGATACAGGTATCCACATCATCGACCTTACCGTCGATATAGGCAATTTCATCATCGACCTTACCGTCGATACAAGCAATCTCATCATCGATATAGGTATCCACATCATCGACCTTACCGTCAATATAGGCAATCTCATCATCGATATAGGTATCCACATTGATACAAGTATCCAAGTATCATCATTGACCATATCACTCCCCCTTTCGAGGAGGGTCCTTCTGAACTACACCAAGCTTGTCTTGGAAATACTCAAATTTTACTTGAGACAGAGGTTTGGTCAATATATCAGCATCTTTCTCATCAGTGCTCACATAGTCAATCTTTATATCTCCTTTCTGCACCATATCTTGTATATAAAAATATCATATCTCTATGTGCTTTGACTTATCATGGAATATAGTATTCTCTATCATCTTGATACAACTCTGGTTGTCACACAGGATCACAGTGGGGTCCATCTCTAAGTCAAAAAAACTTGATAACAACTTTCGAAGCCATATCGCTTCACAAATAGCAGAGCAAGCAGCTATATATTCCGCTTTAGCTATGCTGAGAGCCACACTGGATTGCTTCCTGCTAAACCACGAGATCATGGCAAATCCCAGACAACAACATCTTCCCGATGTGCTCTTCCTGTCTGATACACTTCCTTCCCAATCAGCATCTATGTAGCCATACAATATGAAGTCATGATCTCCAAGATAATATAGACCAAAGTCTATCGTACCCTTTAGGTACCTCATCACATGCTTTGCAGCTATTAGGTGAACATTTCTGGGCTCAACCAGATATTGACTCAAGGTGTTCACAGCAAAGCATATATCTATCCTGGTATTCGTCAGATACATCAATGACCCAATAATCCGTTTGTACAGAGTTACATCCACTAACTCTAACGAGTCATTAGCTAACAACTTCAAGTTGGAATCCATGGGAGTGGCCATATCTTTACATTCCAACATATCAAATCTTTTCAACATTTCCACAACATACTTTCCCTGGTTGAGAAAAATTCCTTCCGGGCCTTGCCATACTTCCAGACATAGGAAGTAATGCATCAATCCAAGATCTTTCATCTCAAACTCCATAGAGATCTTCTTCTTGCTTTCCATGATCTGTTTCTCATTCCCTATCAGAAAGAGATCATCCACATATAGTAATAATATGAAGGGTTCATAATCCATAACCTTAAGGTAAAGGTTAGGATCAGCTTTACTTTTGGTAAAGCCCAAGCTTGTCAAGAAGCTATCAATTCTCCCTCTGTGACTGAACATCATTCACACTCTGCATTGAGTGATCTTCTGCATATCTATCCGTGCCATCTCCAGTTAGATGGGTCCATTGATATGAGCCTCAAGATCATTCGAATTCTATGGTGAGTTCCTTCTTGCATCCATCTAAGAGAATAATGTCATCTGTATATATAAACCATCTTCAACCTTGTAGCAAATGTTGAAATCAACATCACCCGTGGTGATCATTAAGCTCATCAAATGACTATCGATCTTGGGTACCCGTACATAGATTTATTCAATCGTGTGATTCACTATCGAATCCTGGGAGTTTGCTCAATTCGCACTTCTTCTTCAATTACACCATTAAGATAACGGTCTACTTGGAGCAAACATCTCGTCATGATTATCTCCCTCTTTCTAAGAGAATCCTCTAGCCACGAGCCTTCTATAGTACGTTTGATTTGTAAGTATTTTTTTTGAACATCCATCACTTGTTCTTTGGAATAGGTGTTCATCATCCTTGTTTTGTAGATAATAGAACATGATATTTCGTACAAATCAAATTTAATTACATGATTAGTAATACTTCATAATCATCAAATCCTGTTGACATGATAACCTATTATGCATACTGATATGATTCACATAGTTATGAAACTATCTTTACCAATACTTTGGCACAACACTTTTCCATATCCTGTATGCATATAGTGGCTATCTAGATGCCTTCCATCTCTACCAGAACATACTATCAAGAGCGTGCACAAGTCTTAGCATGTTAGCAAAGAGGTTTCATTCTAGACAAGCAAAATGGAATGTTTGTCCAACTTACCCATCATATGCATATTAGTAGTATATTGTTAAATGCTATATGAATTCTTACACTATGCATGATATATTTCCTGATTTTAGGAATACAAATATGCATACAACTATTACGAGCAATATCATTAACTATTCAAAGATTCAAGAGGTAATTCAAATAACAACTCAAATACTTATCTTTTATGTTTGTGTGGTTTCCCCCTCTTGATCTCTAATTTTCCCTTTATGATAGCATCATGATTATATGTCTTTGAACTTCTATCCATCCTGGACCACTATGCATGCTTAAGTGTACACTAGTGTTATCATTGTGTCTTTCCTCAAGATCTCATACATAATCATACATACATTAGTATAATCTCAATATTATGAAAACATTATGATTCTAAATAATCTTAAGCATGTATGGTCATGATCATTTCATACATAGGTATACTTATCTAAGATCCTAACACAAAGTAGGATTCTAACTTGATATAGGAAAAACATACCTAGATTAGTATGCATGCTTAGTTATGTCTAACATACCCAAACAATATCTTCTTTGTTCTCTTCAATGATTTAGAGACCTTGTGCTAGTAACCTACATATCTCATAAGTTAAGCATAGTAGAAACAAGTCATACATACCTCATAAGTAGAGCTTCTATGTGATCAAAGACTATGGACGAGTCTTTGTCTTCATGTCATCATGGTCATATGAATTTGTCTTTCTTGATGTACCTTTCATGTTAGCAGACAACATCATCCTCATACAACACCACAAGTGCATTAGTACAATCATAAGTGTCATAACCCTAATCAATTAATGTATTCTATTATTCACGTGCATTCATATTTTTACTAAGGTGATCATACAATCTAAAATTAATCATTATTGTACTAACCTCAACAATATGAAGACAAACATATCATGAACTTAATCATGAATCAAATTTCAAAACATACCTGTATCTCCTCAAGTCATACCTGTCGAGATTGTTTGTAGTCTTCTCTATAAGGGAAAAACCATAACCATCCAAGGTAGATCTCTTGTAAACATATTATATAGGTTCATGGTGTTAGGATGATAAATATTAGTGCTATTTAAACTTCCTTCATTGCTTCCCTATGAGTCTCCCAACTTTGATAGGGTTTCTTCTTACTTGGAAACCCTAATTTTCAATCTCCTTCCTCCCACCACATTTTGATGGAGGATCAATATCTACGATGAATGGATTCCAAATCCATTATCAAAGTTTCCAATGTTGCATCAGGTGTCTCCAACATTGTATAAGGTCCTTCCATACCTAAACTGAAAAACCCTAAGTGAGAGCTTCTTCCTCCTCTTCCTTGATTAACTCTGTTGAGCCATTTCCGAAGTGCCGTGTTGTTTCTGGTGTATCTATGAAGTTTCAGATCTGCAAGATCTGAAACTTCGGCCTGTGGTATCCCGACCTATCAACTTTCCAACCCCATAGGTTTGAGATTCATCGGGTTCTCCATCAGAGAGAGATATGCCCAGTTTCCCAGCATGACCTGTTTAAGGGATGAAACAACATAACGAACTTGTACGGAGTGCCACGTGTCACTGTTTCATCTTCGGCCTCTGAAAATCAGACCTGTCAAAGCACAGTCCATTCCCTAATTGTCATGTTTTATGAAATTTCATTTGGAGATTTCTATCCCAAGATATGACCTTTTTACCTAGGTCACCTGTTTACTGCTTCATTCTAGAAGAGGCAGAAACCCTAACTTGTACAGATCATATCTCAGAAAGTACAACGAATCTGAGGATGAAATTCGGACACAAGGTACAGGAACATTAATTCTTCAGCCTGTCTAATTTTCAGATCCTGAACCTTCTCCAAAATGGATTTATAGTGAAAGTTCCATGATGACTAGGTTTTGCTATACAAAACCCTAACTTTCAAATTGTCGCAAGTGAAACAAGTGTCGTAAGTGCCATACATTTCCTTCCTTCAGGTTAGCTCTGATACCATGCTAAGATTCCATATTCTAAGATAGATAACATCAGTATTACATTCAATTTCACAACAATAGCATATACAGGATCACTGAAAGAACAACAAGCACAACATAAACACAAGAGACACAGATTTATCTTTGGAAACCCTCATGGGGTAGAAAACCCAACAAAGCTTCCTCAATATAGATGAGAAACAAATACAAAGATGTAATCCCCAAACAAGAGCTTCTTCTCCTCCTTTTTAGATCTCTCTCTCCCCTATGCAAGTTCACAAGTGAGTGAGTGTGTGTTAAATGGGGAAACACACCTCCTCTATTTATACTTTACTTCACTTGAATTTTAACCCTAAGTAGGTCGGCCCCAACAACTTAACCACTTAAATTAATGCTGACTGGGCCGACCCCTCTAGGGGACATAAACACCCCATTACAAATGATTCTTAGGAATCTATTGCCCCTAATTACATGGGAGGATTTACCTCAATGAATTTACATAATAATAACACCCCGAAGGAGGAATAAAACATCTTCGAATGAATAATAATAAAGTACAAATAGAATATTCTTTGAAGTTAGAATATTTCAACACTCCCCCTTAACGAGAAGGATATTCTAACAACATCTGCAGGAGCAAGGAGTCATCAACTACATCATAATGATACACGATACATCTATAAATCATTGGAATCTTTCTTCAATCATCATCAATAACTCAAACAACTACTGGAACATCTTCAAGATCTTCAATACTGGAACATCAACATCTTCAGTACTGAGTCTTCATCTTCTGCAGCACTTGATCAGCTACAACAACATCATTATCTAGATCTCCCGATCAACAACATCATCTGGATCTCTCGATCAACAACATTATCTGGATATCTCGATCAACAACATGATCATATGGATATTCCAATCAAGAACATCATCTGGATCTCTCGATCAACAACATCATCTGGATCTATCGATCAACAACATCATCATCTGGATCTTCCGATCAACAACATCATATGGATCTCTCAATCAACAACATCATCATCTGGATCTTCCGATCAACAACATGATCTAGATCTCTCGATAAAAAATATCATTATTTGGATCTTCTGATCAACAACATCATCTGGATCTCTCGATTAACAACATCATCATATGGATCTTCCGATCAACAACATCATCTGGATCTTCCAATCAACAACATCATTTGGATCTCGATCAATAGCATCACCATCTGGATCTCCCGATCAACAACATCATCTGGATCTCTCGATCAATAGCATCATCATCTGGATCTTTCGATCAACAACATCATCTAGATATCTCGATCGATAGCATCATAGTAGCATACCCTGCAACATACATGATCTATTTATGGGATGATCAATCCCTATCCATTTAAGACACCATATCATGTCTAGGGACGATGCAGTACACTCGTCAACTTAGACAAAGTATAAGAACCACTTTTCAGAGACATTTGTCTATGGATAAATTCAGGGACAGAAGTCCAGGGATGATACAATTCCTCTCGTCCACTAGGGACCACTTCTCGAAGACATGTGTCTACGGATCAATTCAGGGACAGAATTCCAAGGATGACACAATCCCTCTCGTCCACTAGGGACCACTTCTCAAAGACATCTGTCTACGGATCAATTCAGGGACAGAAGTCCACGGATGATACACTCACTCTCTTCCACTAGGGACCACTTCTCAAAGACATCTGTCTACAGATCAATTCAGGGATAGAAGTCTAGGGATGATAGAATCCCGCTCGTCCACTAGGGACCACTTATCGAAGACATCTGTCTACGGATCAATTCAGGGACAGAATTCTAGGGATGAAACAATCCCTCTCGTCCATTAGGGACCACTTCTCGAAGACATCTGTCTACGCATCAATTCAGGGACATAAGTCCAGGGATGATACAATCCCTCTCGTCCACTAGGGACCACTTCTCGAAGACATCTGTCTAATGATCAATTCAAGGACAAAAGTGCAAGGATGATACAATCCCTCTCATCCATTAGGGACCACTTCTTGAAGACATCTATCTACAGATCAATTCAGGGACAGAAGTCTAGGGACGATACAATCCCTCTCGTCCACTTAAACAAAGTCTAAGGACCATACATCGACCTCATTGTCGAAAAAGGTAACCTCATCATCGACCTCATCATCGGAACAGGTAAACTCATCAGCGATACAAGTGTCCTCATCATCGATACAAGTATCCACATCACCAATATAGGTATCCTCATCATCGACCTTATCGTCAATATAGGCAATCTCATCATCAATACAGATATCCACATCATCGACCTTACCATTGATATAGTCAATCTCATCATCGATACAGGTATCCAAATCATCGACCTTACCATTGATATAAGCAATCTCATCATCGATAGAGGTATCCACATCATCGAGCTTACCGTCGATATAGGCAATCTAATCATCGATACAGGTATCCACATTGATACAAGTATCCAAGTATCATCATCGACCATATCACTCCCCCTTTAGAGGAGGGTCCTTCTGAATTACACCAAGCTTGTCTCAGGAATACTCAAACTTTACTCGAGACAGAGGTTTGGTCAATATATCAACATCTTGCTCATCAATGCTCACATACTCGAGCTTTATAGCTCCTTTCTGCACCATATCTCGTATATAAAAATATCGGATCTCTATGTGCTTTGACTTATCATGGAATACTGGATTCTCTGTCATATTGATACAACTCTGGTTGTCACACAGGATCACAGTGGGGTCCATCTCTAAGTCAAACAATCTTGATAACAACTTTCGAAGCCATATTGCTTCACAACTAGCAGAGCAAGCAGCTATATATTCCGCTTCAGCTGTGCTGAGAGCCACACTAGATTTCTTCCTACTAAACCATGAGATCATCACATATCCCAGACAATAACATCCGCCCGATGTGCTCTTCCTTTCTAATACACTTCCTTCCCAATCAACATCTGTGTAGCCATACAATATGAAGTCATGATCTCCAAGATAATATATACCAAAGTCTATTGTAACCTTTAGGTACCTCATCACATGCTTTGCAACTATTAGGTGAACATGTCTGGGATCAACTAGATACTGACTCAAGGTGTTCACAGCAAAGCATATATATGGCCTAGTATTCATCAGATACATCAATGACCCAATAATTTGTCTGTACAAAGTTACATCCACTAACTCTGATGAGTCATTAGCTAACAGCTTCAAGTTGGAATCCATGGGAGTGGCCATGGATTTACATTCCAACATATAAAATCTTTTCAATATTTCCACAACATACTTTCCCTGGTTGAGAAAAATTCCTTCTGGGCCTTGCCATACTTCCATACCTAGGAAGTAATGCATCAATCTGAGATCTTTCATCTCAAACTCTTGAGAGCGCTTATTCTTTCTTTCCATGATCTGTTTCTCATTCCCTGTCAGAAAGAGATCATCCACATACGGTAATAGTATGACAGGTTCATCATCCATAACCTTCAGGTAAAGGTTAGGATCAACTTTACTTTTGGTAAACCCCAAGCTTGTCAAGAAGCTATCAATTCTCCCTCTGTAACTGAACATCATTCCCACTCTGCAGTGAGTGATCTTCTGCATATCTATCCATGCCATCTCCTGTCAGATGGGTCTACTGATACGAGCCTCAAGATCATTCGAATTCTATGGTGAGTTCCTTCTTCCATCCATCTAAGAGAAGAATGTCATCTGTATATAGAAACCATCTTCAAACTTGTAGCAAAGGTTGAAATCCGCATCACCCATGGTGATCGTTAAGCTCATCAAATGACTATTGATCCTGGGTACCCATACAGAGATTTCTTCAATCGTGTGATTCTCTATCGAATCCTGGGAGTTTGCTCGATTCACACTTCTTCTTCAATTACACCATTAAGAGAACGGTCTACTTGGAGCAAGCATCTCGTCATGATTCTCCCCCTCTTTCTAAGAGAATCCTCTAGCCACGAGCCTTCTATAGTACGTTTGATTTGTAAGTCTTTTTTTTGAACATCCATCACTTGTTCTTTGGAACAGGTGTTCATCATCCTTATTTTGTAGATCATAGCACATGATCTTTCCTACAAATCAAAGTTAATTACATGATCAGTAATACTTCATAATCATCAAATCATGTTGACATGATAGCCTATTATGCATACTGATATGATTCACATAGTTATGAAACTATCTTGACCAATACTTTGGCACAAAACTTTTCCATATCCTTTATGCATACAGGGGTTATCTAGATGCCTTCCATCTCTACCAGAACATACTATCAAGAGCGTGCACAACTCTCAGCATGTTAGCAATGAGGTTTCATTCTAGACAAGCAACAATGGAATGTTTGTCCAACTTACCCATCATATGCATATTAGTAGTATATTGTTCAATGCTATATGAATGCTTACATTATGCATGATATATTTCCTGATTCTAGGAATACAAATATGCATACAACTATTACGAGCAATATCATTAAATATTCAAATATTCAAGAGGTAATTCAAATAACAACTCAAATACTTATCTTTTATGTTTGTGTGGTTTCCCCCTCTTGATATCTAATTTTCCCTTTATGATAGCATCATGATTATATGTCTTTGAACTTATATCCGTCCTGGACCACTATGCATGCTTAAGTGTGCACTAGTGTTATCATTGTGTCTTTCCTTAAGATCTGATACATAATCATACATGCATTAGTATAATCTCAATATTATCAAAACATTATGATTCTAAATAATCTTAAGCATGTATGGTCATGATCATTTCATACATAGGTATACTTATCTAAGATCCTAACACAAAGTAGGATTCTAACTTGATATAGGAAAAAAATTTCATACAGTCCATTCCCTAATTGTCACTTTAAAAAAAAATTCATTTGGAGCTTCCTAGCCTGAGATATGACCTTTTTACCTAGGTCACCTGTTTAGGGCCTCATTCTGGAAGAGGCAGAAAACCTAACTTGTACAGATCATATCTCAGAAAGTACAACAAATATGAGGTTGAAATTTGGACACAAGGTACATGAACATTTCTTCTTCGGCCTTTCCAATTTTCAGATTCTGAACCTTCACTAAAATGGATTTATAGTGAAAGTTCCACGATGACTATGTTTTGCTATACAAAACCCTAACTTTCAAATTGTTGCAAGTGAAAAAAGTGTCGTAAGTGCCATACATTGCCTTCCTTCTGGTTAGCTCTGATACCATGCTAAGATTCAGTATGATAAGATAGATAACATCAGTATTACATTCAATTTCACAACAATAGCATATACAGGATCACTGAAAGAACAACAAGCACATCATAAACATAAGAGACACATATTTATCCTGAGAAACCCTCATGGGGTAGAAAATCCAGAAAATCTTCCTCAATATAGATGACCAACAAATACAAAGATGTAATCCCCAAACAAGAGCTCCTTCTCCTCCTTTACATATCTCTCTCTCTCATATGCAAGTTCACAAGTGAGTGAGTGTGTGTTAAATGAGGAAACACACCTCCTCTACATATACTTTACTTCACTTGAATTTTAACCCTAACTAGGTCGGCCCCAACAACTTAACCACTCAACTTAATGCTGACTGGCCCGAACCCTCTAGGGAACTTAAACACCTCGTTACAAATGATTCCTAGGAATCTATTTCCCCGAATTACATGGGAGGATTTACATCCATGACTTTACATAATAATAACATCCCAACGGAGGAATAAAACATCTCTGGATGAATAATAATAAAGTACAGATAGAATATTCTTTGAAGTTACAATATTTCAACAATATCTGTAAAAAAATATTCAACCATTTGTATTGTGAACAAGTGCGCATTTGGTAAGATGCTATCCAAATTTATTACATCTTCCCCTATTACTATGCACGACAAGTGGTCAGGTCCTGAATTTAATTTTCCTGGTTTCAAAATCACTTCAAAGTCATAATCCTAAAATAGTAACAACCATCTATACATCTTCTCTCCCAACACTGTCTTGTTGACTAAGTTTCGCGACACAAAATGATTTATGTATATCTTGAAGTGTGATCCCAACAAATAATTCCTAAAGTTCTATAGTGCATACACCATTGCTAGTTCTTTATGCCGTGTCGTAGTGTAATTCTGTATAGTAGTTGATAGTTTTGCTAGCAAAAGCAATGGGATGATCCAAGTATCCTTCCCTTGGATGAGGTAGAACTGCACCCAATGCTATCGATGACATGTCTACATGGACATGGAATTCCTTCCTCCAATAATGTATCCAACATTTGTTGACATTCCTCGTTCCATTGAAACTTGACCTCATTTTTCAACATTTTATCCAATGGTGGTCTGATCTACGTGTATCCCCTGATAATTTTTTTTCATGTATCCTGTATGACCCAAAGTAGCTCACAGTTGTCACACTGAAGTTGGTGGTGGCAGATCAAAAATAGCATCAATTTTCACAGAATCCATGAGGATTCCGTGTTTACATACTACATGACCCATCATGATACCAAATGGTGCATAGAAAATACTTTTTTTTTTAAGTTTATGAAAATATGGAACTGTCTACATCTATCCAACATTAAGTGAATAGTTTCAACATGGTACTTCAGTAACTAAACACCATCCAATCATACAAATATACCTCAAGTAATTTATGAATAAAATCCTTAAAATATATGGAAAACACTCGGGAAAATACTACTAGCATATTCTTCATTCCAAAAGGCATCACTGTATACTAATAGCATCCCATTCCATCACAAAGGTTGTTTTATGCATATATTCCCATGCGATCTTGATCTGATGATTGTTGGCTTATTATACTATCTTGAGGTTTTCTATAAAGACCCAGGTTCTTCGCGGTTCAAGGAACCAACAAAACCCCTTTTCACCGGCCCTTTTGGAAATAATCTGTGAGCAGACTGAGGTTTCACCCGAGATGAAGTTATGGGGGGGCTGTGGAATCTAGTTTCCACAACCGCGTGATGAATGCTTTAGTAGATCTAATGAGCAGCGCGCTGCGGGGGTGCACTGTGAACTGAGGATTGCACGACGATCACCTTCGTCGCGGTTAACACTTCTACAATCCCAGATGCTTGATACAACTCGTGCATCCAAGGATTGCACGACTCGGAAGTAACCCAATAGAGGACATTGCAATAGATAACTACACCTCCTCTTCAAGCTTAACCAGTTTCAACAAGTAGCACTTAGCTTTTTACCTACTCGTCAAATGCCTTAGATTATTGATCTTATGATTTGTGCAAAGTGAAGGAACTCAAAGTATTGTGCACTTCCGGTGCTGCGCTTCGATGGAGTCGCACGTCACAGACTCAATTGACTTATGTGCTTATACAACAAGCTTAAATGTTCATTTAGACTTAGAGATACTTAAGAATCTAGCATTCATCCACATATGTGAAACTTAACCCATTACTCCCATCTCATTCCTTATGGAGAATACATATAAAAATAAACACATAAACTGATAAGCAAGATCTCAAGCATTTGTTGGAAGCAAATACACAGATGCAAACATGTAAACAATCACATAACACATGAATTTAACATGGTTCACCCCCAGGATGGGAGATACTTACCCAGGAATTGTTGTTGTATTAGTCTTTGGGAATGGTACAACAGTTCCAGTCTGCGCACTGAGCTGCAGACTCTCTTCTCTCTCAATAGGCCTCTACGCACACAGCTTGCAGAGCCTTTACAATGGCAGACTCAAAATAGGTCTTGCTCAGAATATACAATGAAGATTATTCAATAACAAAGAGAGATCAACAAACCAACAACCCTTTCCCTTACAAAATGGTGCCTATTTATAGATCATGCCCCTAGGTCATGTCTTTACAATGTACAGGAAAAAACCCTAAGATTTCCCAAAACTATCACGGTTTTTTCCCTTAACCGGACTGTTGGATTCTGGTAGTGAATCTTCCATCATGGCCATCCTCTACACATGGTCACGTCTCTATCAGACCCCCTATCGCGCGCACGCCAACAGGTCTCTTTTAGCTAGTCGTTCCTTCTCTAACGAACTTATGTGGCCGGTTCATGTAGTGGTTCCTTGCTTGTGCGACCAGTCGCTCTCCTCCGCTTTACTCCTTACCCGCCGCTTGGTAATCATGGAGCATCTTCACCAAAAATAGACCATCGATGGTCTAACCGGAATAATTTCCGTCTTCTGTCTACTTTCCGCCTTGCTAGACCTCCGTAGATCAGGCTCTTCGCAGTGCTATACTCCTCCGCAATGCTAGACTTCG
The DNA here is from genome assembly GCA_027924585.1 of Larix kaempferi. NCBI lineage: Eukaryota > Viridiplantae > Streptophyta > Pinopsida > Pinales > Pinaceae > Larix > Larix kaempferi. Next base: position 3,081,985 of record BSBM01000264.1, read on the forward strand.
CAGCTCTTCCGACGCTGCGCTGCGCTCATCTTTGCAACTTCCCAAAATTGATTTGTTAAAAAGTCTTCAACCTTACTGCGCTTAACTTCGCAATACCAAAACTTGAATTGCACGAAAATGCCCCACTTGGGCTAGGCCCAAAAGGCCCCTAACACTTACATGTGGCTCGTCCCCGAGCCACCTTCAACTTCTACTTCTCCTACCTGTTCTTCCTCCTGCGGAGCTAACTTCGCATCGAGCTCTTGGTATGTTGCAGTCAATTTTGCAACATATTCCTTGGTGTCCTGCTCAATCTGTTTGATGGTTTCTAACACCTCGACTATTATTTCATCATCCATTTGCTCTTGTACTGAATCCTGTCCTTCGCGGAGCTCTTTCAACTTTTCTTCAATTTTTTGCATGAGCTCATGGGATTCCACCTGCAGGGGCTACGACTTATCTCCAATTTCGGTCTCCCTGTCTCGCTGTTCTTGTAGTGCCTTTTTCAATCCTCTAACTTCTGGAAATCTCTTGATTTGGTCCCTTGGCGGCAGGTCCTTGACCTCTCCTTCCAGTAGTTCCAATGTTTCTTGCTTGTCCTTTAACTCGTTCTTGAGTTCCTGCAACTGTTGGTCTTCCTCAAGCACCGTAAACATTTTTGTCGCCTCCTCTAACAAGGTTTGGCACTTAGCCACTTCGCTGGCTATACTTTCTGCTGCAACTTTCACTTCGGCGGCTCTCAGTTGTTGCTGATCAGGTGGAGTCTTCGACTGAGTATGTGCTTCCAACACAACAATCTTTGCTTCGTAACTGACCTCTATATCCTTCATTTCGGCTTTAAGATCGCTGACCACCTTGCCGATCTTAATGACAGTGTCTATTGGGTCTGGCTGCTCATCGCATTCCGATATCTCCGCAACTACCGTGGTGACTGTAGACCCTAGTCTCATGCAGAGGTCATGCTCATTTTGCAATTGCATGGATCTCTTTAAGCTTGATTCCTGCAGCTTCTTATAGTTTACAACTAAGTCATGGTGCTGGTTCCGAGCAACTAAATCTCTCTCATGGATCTCCTCCACAACCTGCACGTGCAAATTATGTAGACCCTCTATTGGTAGAATGGAAATGTCTACATCCACATGTTGAATGTTCTGCTCACTCGAAGTTAACTGCTCGTGCGGTGGAAATCTTACACTTAGTGGGTCCAGCTTGACTATGTGCAACTTTGATGGAAAAGTCAAGGATAGTTGCGCTGTCTTCGGTTGCGAAGTGCCCCTTGAATTCCCTTCCGATTCTGAGTCTCGCGGCAAGGGTAAGAGGTGGTGTACTTCTTCAATATTTTCTGTAATTCCTTGTAGCGTGATCATGTTCTTCTGTAGACTTTGTTGAATGGCCTCATTCTTTTTATCTTTTTCAGTCATGAAGTCTTCCATCTGCGATGTTACTGTAGACACGATCATCTCGTAATCCTCCTCATGGAGTTTGGCTTTGTCAGGTTCCCTCCCATCATTCCCAACCACAGAGGGAACATGACTGACATTCCAGGGATTATTTGGTAAACTCAGCCCCATACATTACTAAGAAATTCATAATAAATAAAAACATCTATGTGCAAATTCATACTCAATATAAACACAGCGGAATTAAATCATATTTGCACACACACAATTGTAATGCATCAACATATCTATCATAAGTAGATGATGATTCAATATGCAAAAAATCAATCCCCTTCTCATGCTATGCACAGACTTCATATCGATTCCATTGACATGAATAATTATCATTCATAATTAACACATTGAAGAACACAGAATGCATATAATTTAAACATAGAGAACACTTATCTTTGAGATGAAGCTGTCGAAAACAACTTCTATGTGAGAGCAACGTTCCACCCAACCATAGATCTCTGTCCAACCTATATTCTTTCAGCTGAGAGATCGCCCTCGAGCTGGGTTGTGTATCCACTAAGGACGAACTAAATGGGCTCACTCACAGTCATGGTTTCAGTCAACAGCTATGCTAAGCCAACCCACAGTTGGGTTTATCAAGCATACAAAAGACAAAGGAGGGAAATGCTATGCTAGTGAGGTCAACCACAAAGCTACATGTATCTCAAGATAATTCAAACAGTCAAGGCACCCACAGTACCTACCACACCCAAGACAAGGAAGGTCCCCTTCTCTGCTGCACAGTCCCTCAAGTGTCCCTTCCCTCCAGCACTCTTCACGATGGGAATAGAAAGGTCCAAGCTACTAAATCCTTGAGATTCCAACCTTCACTGGGTTTATCAAGTATTCTTAACCTTTGCTCAGTCATTCACACTTAGATTCCTCACAATTCTATCATCAAATAACTCAATCCCGTCACTGGATTTCTAGGCTATAAAAACTGGGTTTTCCAATGGATTTCGGGGTATCTAATACTCTCAATTTCGCCCCAAGGTTCATATCTATGGATCCTCCATTGGATTTTACTGTCAATACAGAATTCTGGGCATTTATGGCTCTTCAAAATGTGGGTCTTTGCAAAGTTGCGATTTCTGGTTTTTCTCACTGCTGGGCATGTGTAATGGATGCAAACTGATGCTGGGATATTCAACAATGGAATGGGAATGAGGAAGAACCAACTCCCATGAGGGTGACTTGTGGTACAAGAAAAATAGAGCCCATACCTTCCATACGAATTTCTGGGCTGCCCATTCTCCATTGAAGCCATGGACTATTTCTTCAACAACTTTCTTACAACATAATTAAATGTCAGCAAGGAAAGTCAAATGGGTTCACAAGATGACATTTGGAAGCATATGGTTCATCCCCACAAACCCCTCACCACTCCCTAGTGGAATACACATGGCCCCTTCTCATTCATTGCTTCCATAGCTAGTTTTGGTATTTTATTGAAATATTAAATATTTACATCATTTACAATGTTCCATGGCTTAATAGCACATGGATGGAAAAATGTCAAATACTTGTCCATTTTAAATAAAATATGAACATACACTAGCGGAGCCTTGGCCTTGAGCTCCACGCTAGGGAAACATACATCACATGTACAAAATATTTGCATAAAAGCCAATATATCACAAGGGCCAAAATTGGGGTATTACAGGCTTCGGATGGGCCCTTAACTGGTTTTTTCTTATAGCTGGCATCTTGTGGAGAGTCTACGGTAGGTGAATTTATATTGTCTACGTTTCGAGCCATTCCTTCGGTACCTTCTGCTGCACAGGACTCTCAGCGTCCTTTATTTTTCCTGTCCCTGTCCATGGCTCTTTGACAATGGGTGTAGGAATGGGATCGCTCTCCGCGGAGTCACTTTCGATTTCCACAACTTCGACTCTAAATTCAGCGGGCCATTCCTTCATAATGTTATCAATGTTGTCTTCATTCATGTGGTATCTTCCTGCGAACCATTCAAGGTTCTTCGTCTGTGCCTTGGCTGAAATGTGAATAGAACGCATGTCAGCATAAAAATTGATAGTGCGAATGTACTTAGCCATTACCTCTTTTGTTATCTGCGGTGTGACGATAATGGCTTCACGCAGCTGCTCATACTAATTGTAGAAGACCTTAGCTATCACGTGCTGTCTTTCTGAATTCAAGTTCGCCCAAAGGTTGGCATAATGGGCTCCTCTGTAATCACTGCTGTCGGTTCTTATGCCAACGTAATCCTTCGGGTCCTTCCATCCTACGAATGCAATCGGTACTATTAACCATGTAAAATGGAATTATCGCCATGGGTCTATGTGTCATTCAGTTCCTCAAGGAACTCATTCAACAAGTACTAGCACCAGTTGAATCTTCCTCCCTCCACAGATTTTGTACCAAGTAGCACTACGCCGGCGGGTACTTCCAATGGTCTTGCCTTTCTCAGAATTTTTTCGGCTAAGAGTTGCGTGACAAAGCGCGTAGCCTCATCATCTATGTCGTCGGTGAGAAAGCCTCTCTTCCCTTTGAAAACCGTTTGATTTTTTCTTCATTTTCGCGGTGACCTCTTTGTCTCTGCTTTTCCCTTGAAATAATTGCTTCGGATCTTCACCTCTTTTGCTTAATCCAGTCATCCAGTGGATCAAGTCAATGTTCAGGTCGATATTGCGATCAAGCCACAAATATCCCTGGTGGATGTGTGACATTAGGGTTCGCACCACCGCGTTCAGCTCTGGCGATCGATCGAAGTGCGGGAGTCTCAAGATGCTGAGCAGTACCAATTCGACTACTCCGGATAACCAAGTTTCTGCAACCAAGGTAGGATTGACTTTGACGTCTTTCTTCCAGCACATGTACTAGTCTGGATGGAACTTTGGATACTTAGGTTCATGGGGGTCCTTCTACATCTGAAGCAGGTCGTAATATTCCCATTTACATTCTAGGATCTTACCCAATAGATTTCCTCCCACTTCGACATGCTTCGACATAGGTGAGAGCGGAATATCATACTCGAAATTTTTCAATAGCTTAATGGCCGGTGCGTCCTGGGCACGCGGCGAGATATACTCAGGGGTTAACTTCAATGGGATTTCCTTGTCTCCCAGTGGAACTTGTGGGACTGTGGAACTCATTACTTTTGGATTCATCTTAGGCACTGCTAGTTCTTTGCCTTTGTCTTGCATTGCTGTAGCATGCCTTGGTGATCTTCGGGAAGCATGACCTTGTTCTATTATAAGTTTCTTGACGAGGGTTCTAATCAACCCTTCGATACCTCTGTATCTAAACACCTTCACAGTCTCCTAGACCGTGAACTCTTGCTCAATAGAGGACCTCTCAGACATTCACTGGGTAGTTCTTGCCAGAACGACCGGATTGCTGATAACCTGCTGTAAAGAATCGCAGAGTATTGCTCGCGAGAAAATTCAAGTGTTTCGGTAATCCTGCGAGTCCAAATACAGCAGTATTTATAGGCGCAGCTAGCCTCCTCTGCGCCCCTCAATGGCTAGATAAGCATTAAATGTGGTATCCGTTGGCCAAATCTGGTGACGATTTGGGTCCTTTTCTTCATTAACTCGTTCAGAACGGCTATTTTTGCATTAAATGCTCGAGCGGTTGCTGGCAAAAGTACTATATAACAACTATATTTGTGATCGACATTCTAACGGCTACTTTTCTGGAATGTTGCATCGAACTGCGCGTCAGACTATCACTACTCCAACGTTGATTTACCGTGACAAGTGTAACAACCCTCATATACGAATATAGGGAATATTAATATAATAAATATAATGTAATATAATATAAGGTAAAGAATCAAAAGAAGCATGAAAAAGAATTAATGGAAAACAAATTTTGCATAAAGAAAGAAATTAAATAAGAAATTAAGAAATTGGGAGAAGGAGGGGATAAAAGGAGGAGAAGAAGTGAAGAGAAGGGTCTTTTTTTTTGTTGTCTTTGGGCATCTTGGAAGAGGAGCTCTGGAGGAGAGGAAAACAAGATAGCACTGGCATAGGGTTAATTGTTGGGGGCTCGGGGGCCTCAGCCTTTTTGGTTGGGGGTTGGTTGGTTGGAGAGTCATCCCCCCACCTTCAGTTGCACTATTGAAGCTGTCAAGGTAATGGTAGCTCCTAGGTCATCTAACCAGGTATGATTTTCATAGCATATTTTTTGTTATTATTGATTAGATCCACTTTCTTTGTCAGATCTTCTATGCATGTTGTTCTTGTTTGATTCTAGATTTTATAAGATGTAACATTTTATCAGATTCTTGTGTTGGTTCAGAGATCTGCATGCATATTTAATATTATTTTGTTATCTAGTGGGTTTTATGAGTTTTAGGGTTCTTACATTTGGTATCAAAGCTCCCAAGTTCAAACACTTGGATCTAAGGGGAAATTTTGGGAGTTGGTGCTTGATTCCGATTGACCAAAATAATGAATGTTTTCATAGTATTGATGGGTTTATTTTATATATCTGTACTTCCCAAATTATGCCACTTATTTAGATTATGTTGCATGATTTATATCATAGATAGTATACGATCGGATCCGCAATAGATTTTGGATATATGCCTATTTATTGAAGTATGAATGCATGTCTTAAAAAAGGAACTAGGTTCGTGAGGATTTCTGTGAAATCTGAGAGATAAATAGGGTTTATGGGAAATCTGAGAGATAGGATTTATGAGAGAGAGGATTTCTGGGAAATTTTCAAAGATCGTCAAAATGTTTTCTGGGTATTAATTGTTGAAAGTACGAAAGGCTTTTCGGCATCAATCGGTACCAAAAAAATGATGGTCAGCAAACCATCACTCCTAATTTGAGTGCACATTAAGGATGACTGTCAGGCAAACACAATTTATCATTAAAACACAGTCTTGTTACAGTTTGGTTACAGTTTGGTTATAATTCATAATTAAAACACAGTCTGGCTACAAGTTATCATTAAAACAGTCCCACCGTCCTTCTCTTCGCCCAAAAATTTTGTCATCTCAACAAACCTTTAGTTTCATTAGGTGAAAAATAAAAATAAAAAATCATCGCAGCTCCAAATTTGTAATGCAAACATTTAGTAAGATCATCTAGTTGTCGCATATTGATGACATTCAACAGCACTCACAATTTCCTTTTCTTTTCGCCTGGCTGCATCTCCTCCTAAATGCGTTTTCATTGCTCAGGTTTTCTACTTCTTGTTGTTTCTTCGGATCGTTTGGACATACTTGCTGTTCGGGCTCAGATTTTACGGTATGATTGTTTCTTTTGTATTTTCCCATGGCCAGGGAGTGTCACTGAAATCAAACTGTAATCTTACTACAAATCCCTTGTATATGCCCGCTGCCATGAAATGAATAGTATCTTGCGATGTGAAAATTATCGCATAAACAAGTAAAGTTGGAAGGCTCGAATGGGTATTAAAATGTAGCTTGCTTGAGGGATTCTTGATAGATAAAATGGCTAGCCTTCAATGTAAGTTCCAGTGAATTGTCCGTATTTGAGTTTTGCCATTGTAGCACATATCACAAAATCATGTAAGGTGAGGACCAAGAGGTATACAATTCTTGAGTGAGAACAAAACGTGTATAGTTCTTTAAGGTGGGGATGGTGAGAGATTTTATCATTTGATAGTACAATCATGTGCATGTTTAAGAGGATAGACATTGACTCTAAGAAAGGATAGAGCATCATCTCTACATTTTCTTATATATAAGAGCATCACCTCTACATTTTCATAAACATATATTGGTAATCACCAGTAAATGAATATATACCAGTCAAGCACCCTGTCATATGAAACCAGTAGATAAATCACATACGTGAGAAAATACTAACTTTAAAGACTGAACTTACAAGTACTACTGGGCAACTACACATTAGTCTTTCAAATGTGCCCAACATTATATTGTCAAGCTCACTTGATTGCATTTTACAAGTAATTTTTGTTAAGGACTTCATGAGAATCACTTATTTTTTTCTTCTTCTTCTTGGAATGGCTTTCGTCTCATTTCAAGTCCATATCAAACCGCTGCCATCGCACCGTAGTCCTTACCAAGGGAGTTATCCATTGAGTGACAGAACACGCTCAGGTCCACAGGTTGGGTTCCATGTCCGTTGGAGAGGCTGCAAAGCAATTGCCATGCAGACATCGCTATCATTCAAAATGCATTCTCTTCTGGGTTCGTCCTAGAAATTCATGTCCAGCATGCATACATGAGCCTCTGATATGTATTTAGAACATTACATCACTACATGCATGCTGCCATTTACTCTCCACGTGTTCCCGGACTGTGCCATCTTTATCAGAGCCATATGCAAATTCGTTGAGCGTTACCCTCAATGCATGCATACTGCCATTTCTCCCGCGCGTTCCAGAATTCGTGTACGGTATGTATTCGATCCCTCCATGCTTTATCTACCTGGAACGTTACATACTATTCAGTGGCAGTGTGAGGGAGAGTTACTTATTACTATAACCCTTGTCTTATCATTCATTTTCATGACTTGGCTTTTAAAGAATCGTTTAACAGCTTCCGACTTAGAATAATGCGTTGCCTTCTAGTCTATCTACAAGGTTTAGGGTTTAGGATAAGTTCATTCCTTATGTGGCAACAACTAGTCACAATGCTTAATTACCAACATGTACCAGGTACCATACGCCGTCATGGAGGAAGGATCATTATTTCCCCGAGATAGGTATACCTAAATTTTCTTGATACTTACTGACATTTGTATGGAATTTTTTGGCCACTACAACATTCCAGCGTGTAATTGGTCTCTAGCTTTTATAGAGACTGATTTAAAAATTGTTCAGCCTTATTCCTGGTTTCTTGAAATTTAATAAGATATTTGAAATAAAAATCGAACTCATCACCTTCCGCTTACTAAACGGTGGAGGGTCAAATTTCCTTCTTGAAATTTAATAAGCCGTGCGAAGAGCTGTCAAGACAACAAAACCGTAACTATGAAAATTTCATTGCTTTGTGATTGTGATTGTGTGTCTATAAATCGGGGTCGTATTTTACCCCCGTGTCGACCATTTCACCATTGGTTTCCATGCACGGGATGGTTCTGTCATTACATTTTCTTCCTAGCGCTGTTGTGCGTTGTTCTGTATTTTAGGGTTTTTGTCTGTTCATTGCTGCACTGCTTATTGAAACGGCCTCCTGCCAGTTATGCGTGGGTTATGACGGTGTCTGCCAGTGTTATCATTCCCTTCTACAAACCGCGTGAAAGAGGGCCTATGCTCGCTCTCTCACAAGTCGACTTCCATGTCTCTCTCTTGTCAGTGCAACGTTTTTTTAGGAGTTTTTGGGGTTCTCAACGAACCTCTTGCCAAATCGCTGTCACCTGATGCCTCTCCTTTACCAGTCTCGATCGTCATAAAAGGCCTTAATTTGTAGATTTCAGAGTTTTCAATGATTCCGATCGGCTCTCTATCGACCATTTCAGGGAAAAATATTTGTAAGCATGTCTTGTTTTTTTTTATGTTACATACTCCGATTTCCTTGTCATTCCCTCCAGTTTATCAGAGCGAGCAGAGCCTCATTACCATTACTGGCCTAGCCCAGCTGCCTTCACCGCCAGTATGATGCAGAGATCTCCTGTCGGATCTTGTATCCACCATTGAAGACGAGCCCAAGGCATCCGTTCTTCAATGGAAAAGGAATTGTGAAGATGCCTTACAATCTCTCATTTTACTTGGACCTCGTCGTCCTGTACGTAGACTTGCATCAACTATGGTACGCATTATAGAAAAGGGTGATACTATATCTATATACTCTCGGGCAAGTGGTTTTCAAGGTTGGCTTTCTGACACAAGAAAAGTAGATCCTCTATCTTACATCGGTAAGTCTCGAGCAACTTTTTTAGATTAACTTTAAAAAAATATACACAGGAAATGTTTGACAAGATGAAATTACCTTGGAGAGAATAGGGATCTGTATTTAACTTTTCTAAAATAAAAACATTATACCATACCATCATGCTTCATAATAAAAACGAAAGTTCTAGACTACCATTCTTGATATATAATTTGATTGTCATCTTTAACCATAGATACTATCGCAATTCTTGTTCAAGATATAGCAAGGCTTATGTAATCACTTTTGATCCCATATGTGCAATGAATGAAATTTGTCAATTGTATAATGAGGTACGGAAAATGAGTAGAAAAATATGAGAGCCTACTCTCTTTTATTTCAGGAATAATATTCCTGTACAATGTTTGTTTCTTTATCACGACTTAGTGATCGCTAGCTCATAACGTTTTATTATACATTCATAGCTGAACTATGCTCTTATATTGATTTAATACACGTTGATTAGTTTCAAATGATGTTGCAATATACTTTTGAGAAGTTATTTTTTGAATGAAATCAAATATTTGTGCAAAGCATAAAGGATTTTGAATAAAATAATAGTAATACATTTCTTGCAGGACCTCTTATCATTTATCTAGGACTTTAAAATACTATTTATGCTTCTATAATAAGTAAAAGGTGTAGAATACTTGTGATTTGCATTCTTGAAATCTTGGACTGCTTTATTCCATGAGTTGTTTGGTTTAGGTTTTTTTTATGAGGACTTGACTATCGTTACCTGTTCTTTTCTTTCATTTTTAATCTGAAGATGCATTATAGCCAATGGAAGTATTGGATCATAGTGATTAACCATATCGCGACCAAACTTTAGTCCATTTTTTATGTGCATTTTGTTCAAGAGGGCCTCAATGCCAAGGGGCATATTGATACCTAGGTCCTAGACTAATAGCTATAATATCTAGAAGGCCAACATGAACACATCTTATTTGGGAATTGTGCTCCATTTAAGTTTCATTGATAATGCTTTGTGAGAGAGTAGTGGGAAACTACTAAAGCATCTCAGACTATATTTGTTTGGTGGAAAAATGTGTTTATCCATTGAAAAGTTTTATCGTAGTGAAAAAGGGGTTGATATGTTTATATGTTCAATAGAAAGTCACAAAACAATGTCTTAACTCCTTATGTATTATGCAATCAACTATGATGAGTGGGGAGTTGTGTCAATAGTTGCGATTGTTCATTGTCCAACTTCACAATCATTAGTTGGATAGCAAATAGAGATCTGTAAAAGATGTGGATTGTCAATCATTCTTTGTGACTCTTACCATGGGTGTCTAGTCCCTTCTTGAGTTCAAGAGACATGATGTTGTGGACATATTTCTTATGTTTTTTTTCTTTGTGAACTGGCGGAATTGATACCTGGGCCGGGCTTATACTCATGTGACACGGGGTGGATTTCGATCCGCTGCCACTATAATCTCCAGGGATACCCATGCTGCCCCACACGCGACATATAAGGTTAGTTGAGGTTTGAACTAGCGATGTCACAAGGAGTTCCTTAACAGTGCACCCTATCACCAACTTATCTACATCCCAGTGACACATATTTCTTATGATAGTAACGAAGGCATACTTCATTTTTGCTGTCATACAAGATTGTGTTGATATGTATGCATGTACTTTTATCATTTGTTCTTTCATGTTATTTTGAATCTCATAACTTACGAAGATGTAAAAGATTCCTGAAGACTATTATGCTTGTACATTGTTGAATCACATGCAACATATGATGATATAAGTTTGGAAGATAGATCATTTCCTTATATGATTGATGATATGGATTTTTAAAGGAAACGTATAAAATATGAGGATACAGGATAGAGAAGTCATTAGATAGGACATGTAGTGATGGATTTAACTTTTTACTGCTCACATATGCCTACTCAGTGGAATTGCACTACAACCCACTTATGTGTCATGCCCATGAATGGCCCACCCGTTTGATGACTCCATTACCTTTGTCTTCATTATTAAGGATATTTTGTGCTAAATCACTCTTTCTTGAGTCACTTTCTCTTAGTCTAAATGTAAAAACAAGAAAAAAAAAAGAAAAAAAAAGGAGATCCACAATCCTTAGACACACTTAAGTGGAAGGAGTCAATGTTAAAATAAACACAAGCAATGGATGTGGAAAAGTGGAAGGAGTCAATGTTAGAATAAACACAAGCAATGGATGTGGAAAAATGGAAGGAGTCAATGTTAGAATAATCACAAGCAATCAATTTCATTTAATTTATGAAATATCTCCCAACATGATTTTCTCCCTCTAGACAAGTAAACTATGTTCTAGAATATATGTGACAACTAAATAAACAGTCACAATATTTTTCCAAGCGGCTTATGCATGCTTAGAAGGAACTAGTATGGGATCCTCTCTAACAAATCAAACTCTATAAATAAGTGTTTACTACAATGAATCATTTTTCATGTAATTGGCATCCACTCAACTCGGGAATTGCTCGGAATAAGCTATGGTTATGAGGAAAAGTTGATTCCCTCCAAACAACATGTGAATAATGGGTTAGGGTAATAAAATACCCTCAGGTTCGGTTCCAAATTAGTGTGGAAGTTTCCTAAGAAAACTTCCCATATATAGAACACAAGTCACAACTATGCAATCACATCCTTGACTAAGTTAAATTTCAATAGGATGAGTATAGTCTAGACTCAACCACTTGGGAGGATGCAAACACTATGCGTTGCGAGTTTCCTTATCCTTTTAAGTAGACTTGAGCTTGTGACACTTGGATTGGTTCTATTAATTCATGTTGATATCAAGTCAGTATTTTGACAAGATCTAGACTTAGGAGACATAGGATACATATTTCATGTTGATACTGAGATAGTATTTTATAGTTTCTTATGGTTTTTGAAGTTAGAGGAAATATGTTGCATATTTCATGATGATACTCATTTTTTCATGTCGCTACTTTGTTTCATGATGCATATTTCATGTTGATGCTCAGTTTATTATGGTTTCCAGATGTATAGGACATGGGGTACATGATGTGTTGATTATTGATACTCAATTGGTAATTCATAGATTTATTTATGGTTATGTACATGATATGGTGTTATTACATGATGTGATTCATGGTCATTCATTATTCATGCGAAATTTGATGTTGTTATTTCTAACCGTGAAATTTATAGCCATGGGTTGTGCATATGATACTTCTTGATGTTATTCATGACGTGTAGACATAACATGCTATTATGGCTTATCATTGCATCTAGAGATAAATGACATTTGACACACAAAGGGTATGAAAGCATGTTGTGATTAATTTTGGTATTTTACAACTATGTTTTGTGTTAGTGAAGAATAAGAAATTATACCGGATATTTGTTGGAACATTTAAAAAACCCACTATGTCATTCTAGACTTAGGATAAAATTAATTAATCATTTATGATTAATTTCTTGAGTTTTGACTAGGTAGAATAGGCCAATTTTGTCTTTTAGTGGACCACATGCTATTCTCATTCACAAAAACGAATTTGGATAGATTCTGGATAAGATTTCCTTGGATTCTGTCTGATTTTATTCCATTCCAGAATTAGAAAGACACTATCTAGTTTTAGTTAGCTTTGTCCCGTTTTTTATGCTTTCTAGTGGAAAAGATAAAGCTAGTTAACTTGGAATCTTTTGCCACTTGACCAATTCGACCTCCACATCATATCTAACCTTCTAAAGCCATCAATAAATCCTATTTACCTCACTCATGAGCTTCCATACCATACTTGCCAAATTTGTGAGCCTCTAGCACAGTTTTGGAAGCTGCTTTTTCCACCTAGGGTTTTTTTTGTCTTTTCTAAGCCTTTTCTTTTTTCTCTTTCCATATTGCTTCAAAGAAATTCGATTTTCTACATGGAGGATGTATTATATATTGTTATCATATCAATGAATAATATACAAAGTGTTTTCCATAATTTATTCTCTCTATTCTTCTTCTCTCATTGTTTAAAATATTCCATGGTGAAATTGTCTTATGCATCTAGTTCCTAGTAATTGAAAATCTCACATGGTATCAGAGCTAGCTTGATTCAAAGCAATTTCCAAGAGTGTTTTTTGCAGGTATTGCCATCACCAAGAGCGCATCAGTATGGAGCAAAATCAAGCCAAAGATGTGACTCTCACTCCCTTCATTTTCTTTGACTGGAAGGCGCATATGATCATCGAGCTTCGGAGCAAAGGATTGTATAGAGTCACTATGGGGCTTGAAACTGAGCCAGGAGCTGTTGCATTAAAATCCAAATGGTTCAATAGGCTTGATGAATCTTATGGGTTACTTTGTCTCTCTGTATCTCCAGATCTTCTATTCCATATAGATTCTCTATCAACTCCAAATGAAGTGTGGACAAAGCTAGAGTCTCTCTTTGGAAAACAGGATGAGCTCAGAGGTCATTTGTTGGAGATTGAGGTGTTCTCTCTTAGTCCAAGTAATTTCGATTCTATGGAGGAGTTCATATCAAAATTCAAGAACCTAGTGCTTCAACTCAATGAATGTGGTATAGAGAATAAGGATGAGCAATTAATCCTTACCATTCTGTCAAAACTGAGATCTAAATACTCAGTATTTGTGTCTACTTTTCATTCTACAAGACATGCAGTTCCCAAGTGGAAGATGCCAACCTTGGGTGCATTCATTGATTCCCTCACTCAAGAAAATGACAAGCTGGTCCAAATGAGGGATCAACCACCCTCCAAATACTTTGCACTTGTTGCTCATAGAGCAAAGAGTTTCAAGAATGACAAATCCAAATAGAAGATATTGTCAGATGAAGAGGATTCTGATGGAGATTCAAAATACAAGAAGATGAAGAAGGAGAAGCCCAAGTGATCTTATTGCTGAAAAGGCACTCATCCTGAGAAATCTTGCTTCAAGAAGAAATTGGACATCATGGCCAAGATGCTTGAAGAGCATAACATAGATGTTCTTGACTTTGCAAAGAAAGAACAAGGCAATCTTGTTGTAGAGCAAGAACTCTGTCTCCAAGCCTCTCCCAAAGGTAATAATGTTTATGCTTTGAGTGATAAATTGAAATATAAGTCTGATGTCTCTGATATTGATCCACATTCTGATATATCAGAATCAGAAACCTCCACCTCTTCCTTGGAACAATCTTCAGTCAGTTCATCCAAGTCTACTCTCAAAACTAATCATTTTTTACTAGCTTCTGACTTGTCTTCTGAAAGGTCTTTCCACCATCATTCAAATATTTTAGATTCTAATTTAGAAGATGATTTATAGTATGATATGAAGGCCATTACATATCCCACATCATATTCCCAACCTTTGGATGCACAAAAGACACTACAAACCCCAAGTTCTCCAGTTAAGAAACTACACAATTCTATGTTTTCCTACACTGTGTCACTTGCCTTTGTTGCACTTTTGTCTTGCATATCTTTCATTGGTTGGACAAACATTGTTTTGGAATTATTTGGACTGATATTCCACACATCTGGACCTGACCCCATCACTCATGGTTCAAAATTCAAGTCCTCACACTCTCCAGGCTCGCTCAACTGTCCGGGTGATCTAGTTTCTCAAACTTTTTCTACTGAAATTGTGTTCGATCATGGAGACTCCACATCTTTATTGGTTGCTGCTCCATATGACTTACATTATGATATTTCAGAGCTGCATGATCTCATTTTTAATATTATAAAGGTTCTACATCATTTTGAGAAGAAAGTACAAGAACTAGTACACTGATATTGCAGCTACAGAAGAAATCGATCTTGTTGAGTTCATTGTTTCTCCTTGGGAAGGAGTATGCATAGATCTTCTTTCCATCATTGATTATGTTTTAAGATCTGATTATGTATGTTACAACAGTAAGAAAAAATCATTTGAGGCTCCTCCATCATTAGAATATGAGCTTCATAGAGCTTCAACACATGGTTCTTTCCTACACAACATTGATGCACTGATGCATGATCATGACATCCACAATATCTTCATCAAGTCAGTTACTCAGAAGCAACCCATTCATCCCATTCATCCCATTCAGCTCATTCAAATGAGCAACATGATAGTATGAAGACATCAAGCATGTCCATTTTTTTTGGGGGGGGTTGTTAAAATTCAATATGCTAAGACAGAAAATAGCAGCATTACATTCCATTTCACAATAATAGCATATACAGGATCACTGAAGAAACAACAAGCACAACATAAACACAAGAGACAGAGATTTATCCTGGGAAACCCTCATGGGGTAGAAAACCCAGCAAAGCTTCCTCAATATAGATGACCAGCAATATACAAAGATGAAACCCTGAGACATTATCTCCTCCTCCACAATAGCAGGCCTCTCCTCCACAAGTGCGCTATCCTCAAGTGTGTGAGTGTATCAAATGAGGAACACACCTCCTCTATTTATACACTACTCTGATATGTATTTTACACAAGTACATGTAGGCTCGTATTTAACCATTAGGTTAAATACCCCATTATAACTGACTGGGCCGACCCCCACATGGTGGGTCTAATAACCCTAGTTACCACACCCAACTCGGAGGAATAAACATCTCCGGATTTATAGTATAATCACATCGGAGGTATGGAACATCTCCGGAATAAATAATATACAAATATAATATTCTTTGAAGTTACAATATTTCAACACTCCCCCTTAACGAGAAGGATATTATAACAGTCATCAACATCATACATGATACATCTATAAATCATTGGAAGCTTTCTCAACATCATCAGTAACTCAAGCAGTTACTGGAACATCTTCAATACTGGAACATCAACATCTTCAGTACTGAGTCTTTATCTTCTGCAGCACTCGAACAACTACAACAACATCAACATCTGGATCCTCACGATCATCAGTATCGTTATCTCACGATCATTAGCATCGTCATCACACGATCATCAGCATCGTCATCACACGATCATCAACATCGTCATCACACAATCATCAGCATCGTCATCTCACGATCATCAGCATCGTCATCACACGATCATCAGCATCGTCATCTCACGATCATCAGCATCGTCATCACACGATCATCAGCATCGTCATCTCACGATCATCAGCATCGTCATCACACGATCATCAGCATCGTCATCTCACGATCATCAGCATCGTCATCACACGATCATCAGCATCGTCATCACACGATCATCAGTATCGTCATCACACGATCGTCAGCATCGTCATCAACACAGGTATCCATAACAATACAAGTATCCACATCATTAGTACAAGTATTCATGCCAATACAAGTATACATATCATCAATACAAGTATCCATACTGATTCAAGTAATCATGTCATCAATACATGTATCCTACCGATACAAGTAACCACGTCATCAATACAAGTATCCATACCGATACAAGTAACCACGTCATCAATACTAGTATCCTACCGATACAAGTAACCACATCATCAATACAAGTATCCTACCGATACAAGTAACCACATCATCAATACAAGTATCCTACCGATACAAGTATCCACATCATCAATACAAGTATCCTACCGATACAAGTAACCACATCAAAAATCACTTTCTCGGAGACCATACGTCTACGGATCAATTCAGGGACCGAAGTCCGGGGATGATACAATCCCCACTTATCGGAGACCATACGTCTAAGGATCAATTCAGGGACCGCAGTCCGGGGATGATACAATCCCCACTTCTCGGAGACCTCACGTCTATGGATCAATTCAGGGACCTAAGTCCGGGGATGATACAATCCCCACTTCTCGGAGACCTCACGTCTACGGATCAATTCAGGGACCTAAGTCCGGGGATGATACAATCCCCACTTCTCGGAGACCTCACGTCTACGGATCAATTAAGGGACCTAAGTCCGGGGATGATACAATCCCCACTTCTCGGAGACCTCACGTCTACGGATCAATTCAGGGACCTAAGTCCGAGGATGATACAATCCCCACTTCTCGGAGACCTCACGTCTACGGATCAATTCAGGGACCTAAGTCTGGGGATGATACAATCCCCACTTCTCGGAGACCTCACGTCTATGGATCAATTCAGGGACCTAAGTCCGGGGATGATACAATCCCCACTTCTCGGAGACCTCACGTCTACGGATCAATTCAGGGACCTAAGTCCGGGGATGATACAATGCCCTCAACTGTCCACTAAGGACTTCATTCTCGGAGACCTCACATCTACGGCTCTCTTTAGGACTGAAAGTCCAGGGATGATCCAATCCCCTCAACTGTCCACTAAGGACTTCATTCTCGAAGACCTCACGTCTACGGCTCTCTTTAGGACTGAAAGTCCAGGGATGATCCAATCCCCTCAACTGTCCACTAAGGACTTCATTCTCGGAGACCTCACATCTACGGCTCTCTTTAGGACTGAAAGTCCAGGGATGATCCAATCCCCTCAACTGTCCACTAAGGACTTCATTCTCGGAGACCTCACGTCTACGGCTCTCTTTAGGACTGAAAGTCCAGGGATGATCCAATCCCCTCAACTGTCCACTAAGGACTTCATTCTCGGAGACCTCACGTCTACGGCTCTCTTTAGGACTGAAAGTCCAGGGATGATCCAATCCCCTCAACTGTCCACTAAGGACTTCATTCTCGGAGACCTCACGTCTACGGCTCTCTTTAGGAATGAAAGTCCAGGGATGATCCAATCCCCTCAACTGTCCACTAAGGACTTCATTCTCGGAGACCTCACGTCTACGGCTCTCTTTAGGACTGAAAGTCCAGGGATGATCCAATCCCCTACCTGTCCACTAAGGACTTCATTTTCGGATACCATACGTCTACGGATCTATTCAGGGACCGAAGTCCAGGGATGATACAATCCCTACCTGTCCACTAAGGACTTCATTTTCGGAGACCATACGTCTACGGATCTATTCAGGGACCGAAGTCCAGGGATGATACAATCCCTACCTGTCCACTAAGGACTTCATTTTCGGAGACCATACGTCTACGACTCACTTTAGAACATGTGTTCAAGGATGATACAATCCCCACATGTATTCTCATCAATACATCTATCATCAAAAGCATGTATTCTTACTAATACATATAACACCAAAAGCATGTATAAGTAAAACTAAGTATTCTAAGTATACGAGTCCTAAATCTAAATATTTCTAAGTATCTAGGTGTAGAGAATAGGTTACCTCATCATCGACCTTGTTGTTCGATGAGACAATCTCATCATCAGTGACTATACTACTCCCCCTTTCGAGGAGGGTCCTTTTGAGCTACACCAAGCTTGTCTCGAAAGTATTCAAATTTCACTCGAGAAAGAGGCTTGGTTAGTATGTTGGTAACTTCTTCACTCGAGGTAGAGGTTTGGTTAGTACATCGGTAACCTATTACGAATTCAAACTTTATAGTTCCTTTCTGTGTCATATCTTGTTAGATCCCTATGATCTTTGACTTCTCATGGAACACTGGATTCTATGTCATCTTGATACAACTCTATTTGTCACATAGGATCACAGTTGGTTCTATCTCTAAGTCAAACAATCCTGAAGCCAAACTTCTTCACAACTAGCAGAGCAAACAGCCATATATTCTGCTTGTGCTGAGAGCCACACTAGACTGCTTCCAGCTAAACCACGAGATCATGGCTAATCCTAGACAATAACATCCTCTTGATGTGTTCTTCTTGTCTGATACACTTTCTGCCCAATCAGCATCTGAGTAGCCATCTGAAGTCATGATCTCCAAGATAGCACAGATCAAAGTCTATCGTATCCTTTAGGTGCCTCATCACATGCTTTGCAACTATCAGGTGAAAACATCTAGTTTCCACTAGATACTGACTCAAGGTATTCACAACAAAGCATATATCTAATCTAGTATATGTTAGATACATCAATGACCCAATAATTTGACTGTACAGAGTTATATCCACTAACTCTGATGAGTTATCCCCTAACAGCTTCAAGTTGGAATCCATAAGAGTGACCATTCCAACACCTCAAGTCATATTTCTCATCATACTTTCCCTGGTTGAGAAATATTCCTTCTGAGCCTTGCCATACTTCCAGACCTAGGAAGTAAAGCGTCAATTTGAGATCTTTCATTTTCATTTCTGCATTGAATGATCTTCTGCATATCTATCTGTGCCATCTCTCGTTAGATGGGTCTACTAATACGAGCCTTAATATCATTCGAACTCTGTGGTGAGTTCCTTCTTGCATCCATGTCATTTGTGTATAGAAATCATATTCAACCTTGTAGCAAAGGTTGAGATCCACATCACCCATGGTGATCATTAAGCTTATCAATTTATTATCGATCCTAGGTACCTATACAGAACCTGATTCACACTTCTTCTTTAATTACACCATACTTGGAGAAAACATCTTGTCGTGATTCTCTTCCCCTTTCTAAGAGAATCTTCTAGCCATGCGCCTTCTATATTTTGTTTGATTTGTAAATCTTCTTGTTTGAACATCCACCACTTGTACGGTGTCCATCATTCTTCATGACCTTTCCTACAAATCAAAATTAAGTACATGATTAGTAATACTTCATAATCATCAAATCATATTGACATGATAACCTATTATGCATACAGATATCATTTACATAGTGATGCAACTATTTTGACCAATACTTTGGCACAACACTTTCCCATATCCTGTATGCATACAGTGGCTATCTAGATGCCTTCCATCTCTACCAGAACATACTATCGAGAGTGTGCACAACTCTCAGCATGTCAGCAAATAGGTTTCATTCTAGACAAGCAACAATGGAATGTTTGTCCAACTTACCAATCATATGCATATTAGTAGTATACTGTTCAATGTTCTATGAATATTTACACTCAGCATGATATATTATAGGAATACAAATATGCATACAACCTATTACAGGCAATATCATTACTATTTCAAATAACAACTCAAATACTTATCTTTTATGTTTGTGTGGCTGCCTCCCGCTTGATCTTCTGTATGTCTTTTGAACTTCTATTCATTCTGTACCACTGTGCATGCTCAAGAGTCATCCTCATGATCTCATACACAAACATACACTCATTAGTATATTCTAAATGCTATCAAAACATTATAGTACTAAATAATCTTGAAAATGTATAGTCATGATTATAGTTAATAAACATTAGTATTCAAGATTTCAGGGAAGTCTTCTTTTACTCATGCATATCATCAATCAAGATAAAAGATATAATATGCATAATCCCTTGATTACTAACTTTATGAATAAGCATAACCAATCATTCCAAGTATACTTATATAAGGGATCCTAACACAAGGTAAGATTCATGGGAAACATACCTGGATTAGTATACCTACTTGGTTATGTAGAACATACCTAAACAATCTCTTCAATGATTTAGAGATCCTGAGCTAGAACCTGCATGTCTCATAGGTTAAGCATAATATAACAAAGTCATACATACCTCGTAAGTAGAACAAAGATTATGGATGAGTCTTTGTCTTCATGTTTTCATGGTCATGGAGCCTGATTTGTCTTTTGTGATGTACCTGTATCTTGTTAGTAGACAACATCAACCTCACACAACATCATAATGCATTAGTACAATCATAAGTGTCAACACCCTAACCAATGAATATCTTCTATCATGCATTCATAATTTTGTTAAGGTGATACAACAAATCTAAAATCAAGATTGTACTAACCGTAATAACATGAAGACAAACATACCATAAACTTAATCATGAACAAATCTCAAAACATACCTCGATGAGTCATACCTGTCGAGATCGCTTGTAATCTCCTTATGTAAAGCCTTAGCCTCATCTCCCTCTGAAACAGTAACTCCTTCACTTATGCAGGTGACCAATCCATCTTCTTCTAGGATTAACCCTATCCACTTGATTTGCAAGAACTGGACCTGGAGCTGGATATGGGTTTGTCATAGAAACCCCAAAAATTCAAACTTTGAATTTCAAACTTCCGAAAGGATAGAAATATGCGCCTTGATGAGCTGATCAAACTGATATATTCAGAATTTGAAAACTGCAAAGTTTCACTCCTCAATTTTGCCATTGAAACTTCCGGATTCATTGGACGTGACCCTGAACTGGGGTTTGGTGAATCCCACTCTTCTGCCCAATCAAAATGTTTGATCCAAAGCTCTAAGCTTCTATTTTTCTGAGGAGCTTCCAGCCATGGTCACAGATTTCAAAAATTCCCATTTTTACAGAAGCCCTAATTTTCCACTTTTCTGATCAAAGTCCCGAACTAGGGTTTGATCAAGCCCGACCTTCTGCCCAACCAAAAAATATGATCTTGGTCTCTAAATTTCTATTTTGATGAGTAGCATTCAGCCATGGTCTCCGTTTACAAAAATTCCAAATTTCTTCAAAGCCCTAAATTCCGGAAGCCATAAATGAAGGTACTCAAAAATAATTATGTTTTGACAGAAATATGTACCTGATTGTTTCTGGTGTAACTCCAAACTTTTCAATCCACAGGGTCTGAAAACGTTTTTTGAGATATCTTGACCTGTTATCTTTCCATCCTGATAGGTCTGACCTCAATTGGATTCTCTGAGAGAGAGTTATGTCAAATGTCACAACGTGACCTGTTTTGGGATAAAACAGAAGAGCGAACTTGTACGGTGTGACATGTGTCACTGTTTGAACTTCGGCCTCTGAAAAACTTTTTTGAGGTATCTCAGCCTGTTATATTTCCATCCTGACAGGTCTGACCTCAATTGGACTCTCTGAGAGAGAGTTATGCCAAGTGTCGCAACATGACCTTTTTATGGTATAATACAGGAGGGTGAACTTGTACGGAGTTCCACGTGTCACTGGTTCAACTTCGGCCTCTGAAAAAGTTTTGTGATATAGTACAGACTGTGTACTACCTGTGACTTTTTACGAAATTTCATTTGGAGCTTCCTAGCCCAAGATATGACTTTTTTCCCAAGGTCACCTGATTTTGACTCAGATCTGGAAGAGGCAGAAACCCTATATTGTACAGATCATAAATCACAAAGTAAAACGAATTAGAGGTTTTCCTTTGGACACAAGGTACCTGGAGATTTAATATTCGTCCTGTAACAATTTCAGATCCGAAAACGTCGCCAAAACGGATTTATAGCGAAAGTGATACGATGACTGGTTTTTGCTATGTAAAACCCTAACCTTCAAATTGTCATAAGTAAAGCAAGTGTCTTTAGTGCCATACCTTGTCTTCCTTCAGGTTAGCTCTGATACCATGTTAAAATTCAATATGCTAAGACAGAAAATAGCAGCATTACATTCCATTTCACAATAATAGCATATACAGGATCACTGAAGAAACAACAAGCACAGCATAAACACAAGAGACAGAGATTTATCCTGGGAAACCCTCATGGGGTAGAAAACCCAGCAAAGCTTCCTCAATATAGATGACCAGCAATATACAAAGATGAAACCCTGAGACATTATCTCCTCCTCCACAATAGCAGACCTCTCCTCCACAAGTGCGCTATCCTCAAGTGTGTGAGTGTATCAAATGAGGAACACACCTCCTCTATTTATACACTACTCTGATATGTATTTTACACAAGTACATGTAGGCTCGTATTTAACCATTAGGTTAAATACCCCATTATAACTGACTGGGCCGACCCCCACATGGTGGGTCTAATAACCCTAGTTACCACACCCAACTCGGAGGAATAAACATCTTCGGATTTATAGTATAATCACATCGGAGGTATGGAACATCTCCGGAATAAATAATATACAAATATAATATTCTTTGAAGTTACAATATTTCAACAGGGGTTTGTTCCCGTGAGGTTTTCCAATTTTCCTCAGTTTACATGGACTAGTTATTTTTGTATTGGGGTGACCATAAGGCTTTTTGCTTGGGCCCTATATTTCTGATGTTTTTATGATTCCCATCACATAAAGTCAGGCTTAAGGGGGGGTGTTGGAACATTTAAAAAACCCACTATGTCATTCTAGACTTAGGATAAAATTAATTAATCATTTATGATTAATTTCCTGAGTTTTGACTAGGTAGAATAGGCTAGTTTTGTCTTTTAGTGGACCACATGCTATCTTCATTCACAAAAACGAATTTGGATAGATTCTGGATAATATTTCCTTGGATTTTTTCTGATTTTATTCCATTCCAGAATTAGAAAGACACTATCCAGTTTTAGTTAGCTTTGTCCTGCTTTTTCTGCTTTCTAGTGGAAAAGATAAAGCTAGTTAACTTGGAATCTTTTGCCACTTGACCAATTCGAACTCCACATCATATCTAACCTTCTAAAGCCATCAATACATCCTATTTACCTCACTCATGAGCTTCCATACCATACTTTCCAAATTCGTGAGCCTCTAGCACAGTTTTGGAAACTGCTTTTTCCACCTAGGGTTTTTTTTGTCTTTTCTAAGCCTTTTCTTTTTGCTCTTTCCATATTGCTTCAAAGCAATTTGATTTTCTCCATGAAGGATGTATTATATATTGTTATCATATCAATGAATAAGATACAGAGTGTTTTCCATAATTTATTCTCTCTATTCTTCTTCTCTCATTGTTTAAAATATTCCATGGTGAAATTGTCTTATGAATCTAGTTCCTAGTAATTGAAAAATCTCACAATATTTGGTATTGCATGTTAACGTTTCATGCTAACCCTTATTGCTCCCTGTAGAATGCATATTTGATATGATGATGAGTTGGTACTCCATGTTGATATTACTAATGTTGAAATATGGTAGCTTATCATGGCATATTAATGAGATGCTTAGTGAAATTATGAAAGTATCATGACTAGTTATGTTATAATGGTAGCACAAAGCACCTAAATGCATTAGATGTTAAAATTGGCATGAATTATCGTGACAATGGCTTATGATGCAATGTATTGCAATATGAATTGGTGGCTAGAAATTCTTGTTAGCACATGATTCAAGGTTGATCCATGATATTATTATATTGAGAAATGGCTACTAATGATTATTCATTAAGGAAAGTGCCAGTTGTTCCAGGTGATCCACTCAAACAACCTGATGAGGCTAAGTATTCTATGATTTCGTGGGAGCCCATAAACACGAATGAGAATGGATACTATAAAAATATTATGAGCTAGGGGACAAACCCAACAATTAGCTCTATTCTAGCAGCACTTGACTTTAGTACCAGAAGTTGGGAAGGTGGCAATGCCACAGATACTTCCCGGAGAACTTCTGATGTGACCAGAGTCCACGGTTGGAGACATACTCACTGGGAGGGAGGTTTATGTAGAAGGACTTCTGATGCCTGGGGCCAATGCCTTGAGGGTGCTGTGGAGGATGTTTAGGCTAGCCTTCCGATATGCCTTGGGTATAATGATCCCTATATAAGGATCGGGGGTACTGGGAGTATCAGGATCGGGGTATCGAGAACCAGATGCCGGCTAGTACCGATGAGGCCCTGATTCTGGTTAGAATCCGATGAGGCCGTAGTATTACCAGAAGTTGGGAAGGTGGCAATGCCGTGGTAACTTCCCGAGGAACTTCTGATGCCTACCGTATGATCCGCGGATAGGTTACAGTAGAGGGCCCGTGCCATGGCGAGCGAGACCATCTGGAGTTGGAGGGGAGGTGTAGGGAGGTTGATCGGATGATATGATTCTCAGGGAGAGGGTGAGTAAGGAAAGAGGAAGTAAACAAACACACAGTCATTAATTATTAATTAATTATCTAATGCTTATGTATGTATGATGCATGATTGTTGATATGGTTGCATACTATACTCATAGGGAATTACTTAAGAGCATGTTGTAACTTAGGGCATTTGATTGTATTAGTGTGGTTTGGAGACTTCTATGTGGTGGCCACACATATAAATATCTTAACTTCACAATAGTACTAGCTACCTATATATTCTAGTATTTACTTGATTGATTGATTGAATAAGTATTGTATTTATTGCTTGAATATTATAATTTCCGGATGAAGTTTCTTGAAGGGGGGGAGTATGTAACAACCCTCATATACGAATATAGGGAATATTAATATAATAAATATAATGTAATATAATATAAGGTAAAGAATCAAAAGAAGCATGAAAAAGAATTAATGGAAAACAAATTTTGCATAAAGAAAGAAATTAAGAAATTGGGAGAAGGAGGGGATAAAAGGAGGAGAAGAAGTGAAGAGAAGGGTATTTTTTTTGTTTTGTCTTTGGGAATCTTGGAAGAGGAGCTTTGGAGGAGAGGAAAGCAAGATGGCACTGGAATAGGGTTAATTGTTGGGGGCTCGGGGGCCTCAGCCTTTTTGGTTGGGGGTTGGTTGGGTGGAGAGTCGTCCCCCCACCTTCAGTTGCACTATTGGAGTTGTCAAGGTAATGGTAGCTCCTAGGTCATCTAATCAGGTATGATTTTCATAGCATATTTTCTGTTATTATTGATTAGATCCACTTTCTTTGTCAGATCTTCTATGCATGCTATTCTTGTTTGATTCTGGATTTGATAAGATGTAACATTTTATCAGATTCTTGTGTTGGTTCAGAGATCTGCATGCATATTTAATATTATTTTGTTATATAGTGGGTTTTATCTTCTTTTCTTTCTCTTTTTCTTGTTTTTTTTTTGTTTGCCTTGTGGCTGAAATCTACAGAGGGTTCTGTGAAGTAGGGCCATCCCGATAGGGATTTAGCCTACTCCCATTGACTAATCCAGGTAGATCATCTCCAGCTAACGTGGCTAACTGAACTGCACCAACGTTAGTAACATGTACAACATTATATGGACCAAGCCAATGCATCTTAAATTTTCTAGGAAATTTCATAAATTTGATATCATACAGGAGGACTAGATCACCTACCTGAAAGGACTTATTTTTGATGTGGCGATCATGCCATGCTTTTTCTCTTTCTTTCTTCACTTGTTGGTGAAATCCTGTGATGAAGCGATCTTCCTCCGGAACAACCAAGTGTAGAATCCTTTCTTCTAGTGCGTCACGATCTGCCATGCCTGTGATTGCAGCTATTCTCAAGCTGGGTACAATATACTCCATAGGAATCACTTCTTCATGTCCATAGAGCAATCTAAAATGCGTATGACCTATCAATTTATTGCAAGTAGTTATGTATGCCCACAACACTGTTGGAATGCACAGATCCCAGTCATCCCTATTCACATTGCAATTCTTAGTTAGCGCATTCTCCAGTACTTTATTGAAAGCTTCCACAGTTCCATTTTCTTGCGGATGATATGGATTACTTCGTTGATGATGAATGTGGAACTCTTCTATCAATGCCTCAATAGTTTTGTCAAGAAAATGAGTGCCTTGATCACTCATCAAAATCTTCAGGCATCCAAACCTTGTAAGGATGTTCTAAAAAATGAACTACGCGGCAATGAGATAATTAGTAGCAGTAATAATATATCTCGCACCAGTTCTTTTCCCCGGTGGGTTTATAGGTCCTACAAAATCAATGGCCCATTTCTCAAATTCCTGATGTGTCAGCTGCGGATTCAAAGGCATCTCGTCTCTTCACGAGGGATTCCCTATCCTTTGACAAACATCACAGCTCTAGCAATGTTCCTTTGCATCTTTGTGAATAGTAGGCCACCATAGCCCTGCTCGCAATATCTTTTGCGCAACAGCTCTCCCTGCATAGTGGCCTCCCGATATACCTGAATGTGCCTTAGCTAAAATAAATGGCTTCTCGTGCTCTAAAACACATTTGCACAACACTTCATCCGGTCCCAATTTGTATAGTTGTCCCACAATTATGGTGAAGTTTGCTGCCCTTACTACCAACTGCTTCTTCTGCTGCATAATGAAATAAGTGGGTGCCAACCCAGTAGTCAATAAGTCTATGATATCTTTATAGTAGTCATCAACTATTGGGATGGTAAACAACTACACATCAGGCAGATTGTCTTCAAGGTTCATAGGTTCTTCTCCTGACTCGATCCTTGATAGATGGTAAGGTCCTAAGTTCAACCTGCCTGGCTTAACTACAATTTCAAAGTCGTACTCCTGAAAGAGTAACAACCGTCTGCATATTCTCCCCCCTAACACTGGCTTGTTGACCAAGTATTTCAAAGAAAAATGGTCAGTGAACATAGAGAAGTGCGCACTGATCAAATAGTGCCTGAATTTCTGCAGTGCGTAGACCATAGCTAGACCCTCTCTCTCCGTGGTCGTGTAATTCTTTTCTACAGATGAGAGCTTCTTGCTCGAAAATGTAATGAGATGGTCAATACCTCCTTCTCCTGGTTGTGCTAGTACAACACCCAATGCTATACATGAAGCATCAACATGGACATGAAATGGTTTCTCCCAGTATGGAAAAACTAGGATCGACGCAATTACCATTTTCTCTTTTAATGTGTCAAAGCCCTTTTCACATTCTGCGTTCCATATGAACTACATGTCTTTATTCAACAAATTCTCCATCGACATGGTTATCTGAGCATAACCCTTTATAAACTTTCGATAATAACCTTTATGGTCCAATGTGGTGCGCAACTGCTTTACTGAATTTGGTGTCGGCAAGTTTATAATAACTGCGATCTTCGCAGGATCAACCATCAAGCCTTGTTTGCACACAATGTTTCCCAACAGAATGCCATAGGGTACACAAAAGAGACACTTCTTCAAGTTCGGAAATTTGAGGTTGTCTGCACTTTTCTAGCATCAATCTGAGGTTTGTGCAATGGTCCATCAACAACCCAAATACTGTTTGTTAATTTTTGAGCATTAATTCAAAATACAGAGAGAATAACATGTACAGCATATCAATCATATCAAGCATGTCAATCATGTCAATCAAAACAAGAGGAAAACATAAGAGACAATAGACACACAGAGTTTCCGTGGGGAAAACCCTAAGGTGAAAAACCCCACAACTTCCTCAGAGATAGATAGAGCAATAATACAACCAAGGTACAACCAAAGTACACGAGATAGTCTTCTACTAGCAGCTCCTCCTCCTCCTCAACTAGTGCACCACTTTCTGAGTGATGTATAATTGAATAATGAGATGTCCAAATAGAGATATCCCAATCTCTATTTATACTTGTCTTGTCCTGCCTAAATAAACTAATGGGGCCGACTTGTCTAGCTTAGCCTAATAAACCATGGTTAAATTAATTAGGGCCGACCCCACACATGTTGGTCTAATAACCCATCGGCAAGTTACGACACTTGCGACACTTGTCAATACAAATGACGACACTTCCGTATAGAGGAATAACACATCTCTATAGGAGTACAATATACATAGATGAAACACATTCCGAAGTTACATATACATCAACATCCCTTCTTAACTAGGAAGGTATTTCTCGACATAGATCTGCTAGCACAAGTCTTCTTCTCTGGATCATCATCAGTGAATCATCATCCTCGAATCATCGTCATCGTCATGGGTGCTGCTATCTCAATAAATATCTGAATCTACTCATCATAGGAAGTTCTACAGAGCCAGTCCTTTTTCATACTGGATGTAGGCCCACCACCTGCAGGTCTTCATCATCATTTTCCATACTGTGGAATCCTTAGGACTTATTACGTACATCACAAAACCTCGAAAGAGAATCCCAGGCTGTTACGAGCACACAGCTCTACCTGTTAGATCTCCCAAGGCTGTATTATATGTGACCCCACCACAAAACCTCGAAAGAGCATCCTAGGCTGTTACGGGAACACAACTCTGACCTATAGGATCTCCCAGGGCTGTATTATATGTGGTCACCACAAAACCTCGAAAGAGAATCCCAAGCTATTACGGGCACACAGCTCTGACCTGTAGGATCTCCTAAGGCTGTATTATATGTGGTCATGGAAAAACCTCGAAAGAGCATCCCAGGCTGTTACAGGTACACAACTCCGACCTATAGGATCTCCCAGGGATGGATAATATGCCATAGGAAAAAACCTCGAAAGAGCATCCCGGGATTGATTACGAGCACACGGCTCAACCTATCGAATCTCCCAAGGCTGGATTATATGTCCTCCCAAAGCAAAACCTCGAAATATCATTTTCCAGATATCCCAGGGCCACATTACATGCCATAGGAAAAACATCGAAAGACTATCTGCAAACCTCCCAGGGCTGGTTTATATGCTTATCTGCACAACCTGTTCCACTGACACAGAGTATCAACCTGATACTCACCATACATCATCTGATGTACACATGATCATCCTGATCATTATCACTGCATCGTCCTGATGCATGTCATCTGGAGCAACATCCTGAAGCTCATCATCCATGATCATCCTAATCATACAATGCATCCACCTGATGCATACACAGTATCTGCCTGATACATATCATCATACATGATCTACCTGATCATACAATGTATCCACCTGATACATATACAAATACATGATCCACCTTATCATACCTGATACATATCAACATACATGATCCACCTGATCATACAATGTATCCACCTGATACATACATAGATACATATGCATGATCCAACTGATCATATCCAACATCCAACATGATACATATACATACAAATGATCCAACTGATCATATCCAACATCCAACATGATGCATATACATACAAATGATCCAACTGATCATATGCAACATCCAACATGATGCATATACATACAAATGATCCAACTGGTCATATCCAGCATCCAACATGATGCATATACATATGAATGATCCAACTGATCATAACAAGCATCTAACATGATGCATACATACATATAAACGATCCAACTAATCATACATAGCAGAAACTCGAACATCGTCCTGATGCTCATCATCCAACGCTTACATCCACAGCCATGGGAAGGATCCTATTCTCACCATGCTTGGAATGGCTCCAACAAATGTGTCCATCACTTCTTCCTCGAAGTGTCGTCAATCTGAAGAACACCAAGCCTCTCTCTGAAGTACTCAAACTTCACTCTGGCAAGTGGTTTCGTCAACACATCTGC
This sequence comes from Larix kaempferi, assembly GCA_027924585.1. Lineage (NCBI taxonomy): Eukaryota > Viridiplantae > Streptophyta > Pinopsida > Pinales > Pinaceae > Larix > Larix kaempferi. The sequence continues at coordinate 3,112,160 of BSBM01000264.1, forward strand.
AACCTGCTCATCCGTCGCAATATACAGGAGCTTCATTGCTCCTATCTGCACCATATCCATGATATAGTGATATTTGATCTCAATGTGTTTCGACCTATCGTGGAACATCGGGTTCTCAGACAACTTCACACAACTCTGGTTGTCACAAAAGATACCAGTAGCCTCCAGCGGGAGATCAAATAGCTCAGACAGTAACTTCCAGAGCCATACTGCCTCACAACTAGCCGAACAAGCTACAACATACTCTGTTTCGATTGTACTCAGTGCTACGCAGGACTGCTTCCTGCTAAACCAAGAGATCAGACCTGATCCCATACTGAAGCAGCACCCAGATGTGCTCTTCCTATCTGCAGCACTGCCTGCCCAGTCCGAATCAACATAACCCTGCAGGTTAAACTTTTGATTCACATCATACTTGAGCCCATAGTCAATTGTACCCTTCAGGTACCTCAGAATATGCTTTACAGCAACCAGGTGAACACATCTGGGATCCATCAGGAACTGGTTCAATGTGTTCTCCACAAAGTAGATATCTGGTCTCATGTTCGTCAGGTACATCAAGGACCCAATCATCTGACGATACATAGTGACATCAACCAGATCAGATGAAGCATCACACAGAAGCTTCAGGGTCAATGCCATAGGTGTGGCCATGGCCTTGCAGTCCATCATACCGAACCTCTTCAAGATCTCTACTGCATACTTCCCTTGTCCAAGTAAGATTCCCTTTGCACTTTGCCACACCTCCATGCCTAGAAAATAGTGCATCATCCCCAATTCCTTCATCTCGAACTCGGCTGCAAGCTTCCTCTTGGTATTGGCAATCAATCTATCACCACCTGTAACAAACAGGTCATCCACATACAATAGTAGTATCACAAGATTTCCCTCCTCAACCTTGTAGTAAAGGTTGGAATCCGCTTTACTCTTGGTAAATCCCAAACTGGATATAAAGCTGTCTATCCTCCCATACCAAGTCCTAGGAGCTTGCTTCAAGCCATACAAGGCTTTCTTTAACCTGCACACATATGACTTCCTATCATGTGTCTCAAAACCAAGTGGCTGCTCCACATACACTTCCTCCTCGAATACATCATTCAAGAAGGCTGTCTTGACATATATTTGGCGTATCTTCCATTTCATCACTGCAGCCAGAGCAAGTACTGATTTGATGGAAGTGTATCTGGATACAGGAGCAAAAGTTGCTTCATAGCCAATTCCTTCTTTCTAGGAGAAGCCACGAGCTACAAATATCGCTTTGTATTTCTCTATGCTGCCATCTGCAGCATGCTTGATCTTGTAGATCCATTTGGAAGTCACAACAGACTTCCCTTCAAGTGTTGGGACAACATCCCAAACATCATTCTTCATTATTGATTGGTATTCCTCGACCATGGCATCCTTCCATTCTTTCTTTTCCGTTGCCTCTTCATAATTGAAAATTTATTTGTTCATGATATCACAGAGTAAAGCAACATAGATGATATGTGATCTGGTCCTCTTCTTTGCTCTGTGTTCTTCTTTTGGAATGCCATACCTTTCTGCATCTTGAATGAGCTCTCTAGCCCATGCAGGTTTCCTCTTGTGAGAATCCTCACGAGGTGGATCTACAGGTTCTTGCGGATCTTCAATTTCACGATCAACATCTGGAATTGCTTCAGTCATGGTAGTATCTTGAAATCTAGTTTCCTTTGGTTCTTCATGATCTTCAACAGGTGTCTTCCTTGATTTGATGAATGCTGAGTTTTCATCAAATGTTACATCCCTGCTGACATCAATCTTCTTGAACCCTGGAAAGTATATTCTGTAATCCTTCGAGCTTTCATTGTAACCCAGAAAGATACCCTTCTTTCCTGAAGGATCTAGCTTAGTCCTCTTTTCCTTTGGGACATGAGTATATATTGGACAACCAAATATTCTAAGATGGTTGACTTCAGGTTTCTTACCAGAGAAGACCTCTTCTGGTGTCTTGTTGTCCAATATCTTCTGTGGTGTTTTGCTCTGCACATATACAACTATCCTGGCTGCTTCTTCCCACAGATGCATAGGCAGATCCTGGTCATGCAACATTGCCTGTGCTACTTCCATGATTGTTCGATTCTTCCTTTCTGCAACTCCATTTTGTTGTGGATTGTACGGAGCAGTTAAATCCATCTTAATCCCTGAATCACTGCATAGCTTCTTGAATTCTCCTGAAGTGAATTCTCCGCCATTGTCGGATCTAGATGTTTTGATCTTCTTATTAGTTTGGTTATCAGTAAAGGCTTTGAATTCCTTGAACTTATCAAACACTTCATCCTTGTTCTTCAAGAAGTAAACCCAAGTCTTCTTGGAGAAGTCATCAATGAAAGAGACATAGTAAACATACCCACTCAGATAACTGGAAGACATCGGTCCACATACATCAGAGTGGATAATTTCCAAGATTCCTTTTGCCTTGCTTTCACTACTTAGAAATGCCTTCTTTATGTTCTTTCCTTTTGCACATCCTCTGCAAACACCTTCATGCTTGGTCTTGATTTCAGGAAGACCCTCTACAACTTTGCTTGCAATTCGTAGTGCTCTATAGTGCACATGAGCAAGCCTTCTATGCTAAAGTTCACTTGGCTCCATGGATTCATGTACCATGGCATGTTCAGGTTGTCCCTTAAATTTATAAAATCCTCCCTCTTGATCTCCAATCACCACTGCATCATCTATAGTTTTACCTTTTGGCCACATTAGGACTTGGCCATCTACAAATGCAACCCTCATGCCTTTTGCATCCAATGTAGATATGGAGAGTAAGTTCTTCTTGATCCCAGGTACATATTGAACCTCTTTCATCTTCAAAGACTTCCTAGAGTCTAGGTTGTAGGAGGCTTCACCACTTCCTTTGATAGGATATTGATAGTCATCCCCAAGTTTCACCTTATGGGGTGACTCATGTTCAGATAGATTTACAAAATATTGTTTAAACCCAGTCATGTGTTTGGAAGCCCCACTGTCAATAAGCCAATCATTACAACCATGAGAGATAGTACCTGTGAGAGCAGATATTAGAACATATTCTTCTTCGCTTGATGAGTCATCATCATCAGTTTCTGTTCTAGCCTTCTTCTTAGGAGGTTCATCATCCTCAGCAGCATGAGCTGTTAAATTTTCTGAATTTACTTCAATATGATCTAGGATCTTAACTGAGAGAACAACATGTACAGCATATCTACAGCATATCAATCATGGAGACAATAATGCAAGCACACAAGAGACACAAAGATTTACTTGGGGAAAACCATAAAGGTGAAAAACCCCAATAACTTCCTCAGAGATAGATAGAGCAATGATACAACCAACCAATAGAGATATCCATAACCTAGCAGCAATCCTCCTCCTCCATAAGTGCGCCTCTCCTACTTGAGTGCATGTGTAAGAAGTGAGTGAGCAAATAGAGTGCCTCCCGCACTCTATTTATACTTGACTTGACTTGCCTTTTTACCTAACTCATGTAGGCTCGAACTTAACCACATAATATAATGTTGACTGGGCCGACCCCCAATAGGGTGGTCTAATAACCCTTTGACCCACATGGCCGACCCCCAATAGGGTGGTCTAATAACCCTTTGACCCACATGACTTATACAGGGCCGACCCCAAACAAGGTGGTCTAATAACCCATCAAGTATAAGTTACGACACTTACAATATAAATGACGACACTTCCGTATAGAGGAATAATAACATCTCTATAGGAATACAATATACATATATGTGAAATACATTCCAAAGTTACATATACATCAACACTCCCTCTTAACTAGGAAGGTATTTCTCAGCACAGTTCTTCTAGCACAAGTCATCTTCTCTGGATCATCGTCACTGGATAATCATCATCGAGTCATCATCATCGTCACTGCTGCTGCTATCTCAATCAATCTCTGAATCTACTCGTCATAGGAAGTTCTACAGAGCCAGTCCTTTTTCATACTGGATGTAGGCCCACCACCTGCAGGTCTTCATCATCACTGGCCATACTGTGGAATCCTCAGGACTTATTACGTGCGTCACAAAACCTCGAAAGAGCATCCCAGGATGTTACGGGTACACAACTCTGACCTGTAGGATCTCCCAGGGCGCTATTACATGTGACCCCACCACAAAACCTCGAAAGAGCATCTCAGGATGTTACGGGTACACAACTCCGACCTGAAATCTCCCAGGGCACAAATTACATGTGGTCCACCACAAAACCTAGCAAGAGCATCTCAGGATGTTACGGGTACACAACTCCGACCTGAAATCTCCTAGGGCACAAATTACATGTGGTCATGGCAAAACCTCGCAAGAGCATCTCAGGATGTTACGGGTACACAACTCCGACCTGAAATCTCCCAGGGCCCAAATTACATGCCATAGGACAAAACCTCGCAAGAGCATCTCAGGATGTTACGGGTACACAACTCCAACCTGAGATCTCCCAGGGCACAAATTACATGTCCTCCCAGAGCAATGTCTCGAAAGAGCATCCCAGGCTGTTACGGGTACACAACTCTGACCTATAGGATCTCCCAGACATGCTCATCTGCACAACCTGATCCACGGCCACAGAGTATCAACCTGATACTCACCATACATCATCCTGATGTACTCATGATCGTCCTGATCATCATCACTGCAACGTCCTGCTGCATGTCATCTGGAGCAACATCCTGAAGCTCACCATCCATGATCATCCTGATCATCATCACTGCAACGTCCTGCTGCATGTCATCTGGAGCAACATCCTGAAGCTCATCATCCATGATCATCCTGATCATCACTGCAACATCCTGCTGCATGATCCACCTGATCATCAATGCATCCACCTGATGCATACCAAGTATCTACCTGATACATATCATCATACATGATCCTCCTGATCATACAATGTATCCACCTGATACATGATACATATCACCATACATGATCCACCTGATCATACAATGTATCCACCTGATACATATACAGATACATGGTCCAAGCATCCAACATGATGCATATACAAAATACATACACATGATCCAACTGATCATATCCAGCATCCAACATGATGCATCCATACATAAATGATCCACCTGATCATATCCAGCATCCAACATGATGCGTACATACATAAAAATGATCCAACTGATCATATCAAGCAGAAACCAGAACATCATCCTGATGCTCATCATCCAGCGCTTACATCCATAGCCATGTGAAGGATCCTCCTTCCCACATGCTTGGAATGGCTTCAGCAAATGTGTCCATCACTTCTTCCTCGAAGTTTCCTCGATCTGAAGAATGCCAAGCCTCTCTCTGAAGTACTCGAACTTTACCCTGGCTAGTGGCTTCGTCAGCACATCTGCAATCTGCTCGTCCGTCGCAACATACAGGAGCTTCACAGCTCCTCTCTATACCATATTCCTGATATAGTGATATTTGATCTCTATGTGTTTCGACCTGTCATGAAACACTGGATTCTCGGACAGCTTCACACAACTCTGGTTATCACAGAAGATACCAGTATCTTCCAATGGAGATCAAATAACTCAGACAGTAGCTTCCGTAGCCATACTGCCTCACAACTAGCTGAACAGGCTGCAACATACTCTGCCTCAGCTGTACTCAGTGCTACGCAAGACTGCTTCCTGCTAAACCAAGAGATCACACCTGATCCCATACTGAAGCAACACCCAGATGTGCTCTTCCTATCTGCAGCACTGCCAGCCCAATATGAATCAACATAACCCTGCAGGTTAAACTTTTGATTCGCCTCATACCTGAGCCCATAATCCACTGTACCCTTCAGGTACCTCAGAATATGCTTTACAGCAACCAGGTGAACACTCCTTGGATCCGTCAGGAACTGGCTCAATGTGTTCACAGCAAAGAAAATATCTGGTCTCGTGTTCATCAGGTACATCAAGGACCCAATCATCTGACGATACAAAGAGACATCAACCGGCTCAAATGAAGCATCACGTAGAAGCTTCAGATTCGATGCCATAGGTGTGGCCATATCCTTGCAGTCCATCATCCCGAACCTCTTCAGGATCTCTACTACATACTTCCCTTGTCTAAGGAAGATTCCATATGCATTCTGCCACACCTCCATGCCAAAAACAAATAGTGCATCATCCCCAAGTTCTTCATCTCGAACTCGGTAGTAAGCTTCCGTTGCGTGTCAAAAATCAATCTATCTTCACCATACCAAGTTCTGCACATATATGATTTCCTATCATGTGTCTCAGAACCAAGTGGCTGCTCTACATACACTTCTTCTTCAACTACACCATTCAAGGAAGCTGTCTTGAATCCATCTGGTGTATCACTTTTATATTTCTCAATGCTGCCATCTGCAACATGCTTGATCTGATAGTTCCATTTGGAAGTCATAGCAAACTTCCCTTCATGTCTTGGGATTACATCCCAAACATCATTCTTCATGATCGACAGATCATGGTATTTCATTTCTTCATCCCAGATCCTGGGAACTTCAATATCTTCAATATCTTCAATAGATATCTTTGTTGCTGGAACAAAATGTTGTAGTTCTTCTTTTGTAGGAGATGGCATACGATCTTTCCTACACAACAAGTTAAATTGCATGATTAGAAAACATCTCATAGTTTTCAAAACAAATTCTTACACATAAAGAAATATGCCATACAGTCATGCAATTATCTTATCCAATGCTTCAATACAACATTTATCCATATTCCGTAACTTTCTAGATGCCTTCCAATCTCTACCAGAACATTGTTAAGAGTGTGCACAACTCCCAACATGTCAGCAAAGAGGTTTCATTCTAGATAAGTAGCAATGGAATGTTGTACAGTGCCATAGGCCACTTACCCATGCATATTAGGAGTATACTGTTCATCAATGCAATTATTCTAATATGCATAATACACAACCTAATTCTAGGAACATCAGTATATACATTATTGAATAGTATTATTTAAGAAATGACAATTCAAATACTTATCTTTGTTTGTTCGTTGGGTGGACTTCCCTCCGACTCTTCGCTTCCTTGTAGGAGCTGCTGGAGTCCTAATCTGAAGTAGCTTCTTCTACACCTTCCTATTGTGGGATGTAGAGAGATGGTCAACTCCCTCTGAATATCTGCATCCTTGCATAAACCACTGGAGTGTACTCCCTCTTGATCTTTGCTTCCTGGATTACCTGTTCTTGAATCTCATATTCATCCTTGGTCCCTATGCATGCTTATTAGTATCATGAATGTGTTATCCTTGTGATCTCATATAAAATCATACATTCATTAGTATACTATTAAAACACAATAATCTCAAGCATGTATAGTCATGATCATTTCAAACAAAAATAATAAGCATTAGCATTCAAGGTTTATGTAGGATTCTTATGTAAGGCCTTATCCTCATCTCTCTCTGAGACAGGAACTTTTTTCACTTATGCAGGTGATCAATCCATCTTCTTCTAGGATTAACCCAATCCACTTGATTTGCAAGAACTGGACCTTGAGCTGGATATGGGTTTGTCAGAGAAACCCAAAAAATTCAAACTTTGAATTTCAAACTTCCGAAAGGATAGAAATATGCGCCTTGATGAGCTGATCAAATTGGTATATTCATAATTTGAAAACTGCAAAGTTTCACTCCTCAATTTTGCCTTTGCAACTTCCGGATTTACTAGACGTGACCCTGAACTGGGGTTTGATGAATCCCACTCTTTTTCCCAATCAAAAGGTTTGATCCAAAGCTCTAAGCTTCTATTTTTCTGAAGAGCTTCCAGCCGTGGTCTCAGATTTCAAAAATTCCCATTTTTACAGAAGCCCTAATTTTCCACTTTCCTGATCAAAGTCCCGAACTAGGGTTTGATCAAGCCCGGCCTTCTTCCCAACCAAAAATTATGATTTTGGTCTCTAAATTTTTATTTTGATGAGTAGAATTCAGCCGTGGTCTCCGATTACAAAAATTCCAACTTTCTTCAAAGCCCTAAATTCCGGAAGCCATGAATGAAGGTACCAAAAAATAATTCTGTTTTGACAGAAATATGTACCTGATTGTTTCTGGTGTAACTCTAAAATTTTTGATCCACAGGGTCTGAAAAAAGTTTCCTGAGATATCCTGACCTGTTACCTTTCCATCCTGACAGGTCTGACCTCTATTGGATTTTCTGAGAGAGAGTTATGCCAAGTGTCGCAACGTGACCTAGTTATGGGATAAAACAGTATAGCAAACTTGTACGGCGTGCCACGTGTCACTGGTTCAACTTAGGCCTCTGAAAACGTTTTCTGAGATAGTACAGACTGTGTACTACCTGTCACTTTTTACGAAATTTCATTTGGAGCTTCCTAGCCCAAGTTATGACCTTTTTCCCAAGGTCACCTGATTTTGACTCAGATCTGGAAGAGGCAGAAACCCTATATTGTACAGATCATAAATCACAAAGTACAACGAATTAGAGGTTTTCCTTTGGACACAAGGTACCTGGAGATTTTATCTTTGTCCTGTAACAATTTCAGATCCGAAAACTTCGCCAAAACGGATTTATAGCGAAAGTGCTACGATGACTGGTTTTTGCTATATCAAGCCCTAGCATCGTAAGTGCAACAAGTGTCATACATGCCATATCATGCCTTCTTTCAGGCTAGCTCTGATACCATGTTAAATTTTCTGAATTTACTTCAATATGATCTAGGATCTTAACTGAGAGAACAACATGTACAGCATATCTACAGCATATCAATCATGGAGACAATAATGCAAGCACACAAGAGACACAAAGATTTACTTGGGGAAAACCATAAAGGTGAAAAACCCCAATAACTTCCTCAGAGATAGATAGAGCAATGATACAACCAACCAATAGAGATATCCATAACCTAGCAGCAATCCTCCTCCTCCATAAGTGCGCCTCTCCTACTTGAGTGCATGTGTGAGTGAGCAAATAGAGTGCCTCCCGCACTCTATTTATACTTGACTTGACTTGCCTTTTTACCTAACTCATGTAGGCTCGAACTTAACCACATAATATAATGTTGACTGGGCCGACCCCCAATAGGGTGGTCTAATAACCCTTTGACCCACATGGCCGACCCCCAATAGGGTGGTCTAATAACCCTTTGACCCACATGACTTATACAGGGCCGACCCCAAACAAGGTGGTCTAATAACCCATCAAGTATAAGTTACGACACTTACAATATAAATGACGACACTTCCGTATAGAGGAATAATAACATCTCTATAGGAATACAATATACATATATGTGAAATACATTCCAAAGTTACATATACATCAACATGAGCATGATATCTCTTCTTGTTTCCTTTCTTCTTCTTGTTGAAGTTGTTGTCCATTTTGTTCTTGGGACAATCTACAACAAAGTGTCCTTTCTCATTACATGTGAAGCATCTCATATCTTTCCTATTCTTTAGATGGGTGTGAGAGGATTTCTTGTAATGAGAGTTCTCCTTCTTAGGCTTGCTTCTTTTGGTGTGAGCTATGAGAGCTTGATCTTCATTTCCCATATTTTCTTCTTGGGCTACAAGCCTAACCGCTTGGTGTGGTAAGACATCTTAAAGAGTACTTCAAATGGAAATAGAAAATATTTAGGTCTTACCACTTGATTTGCTGAAAACTGGATCTGGTCCCGGATTAGGGGTTGTCAGAGAAACCCTAAAAATTCAAAATGTGAATTTCAAAATTATGAAAGGATAGAAAGATGCTCCTTGATGAGCTGATCAGCTTGGTATATTCAGAATTTGAGATTTGCAAAGTTTCACCCTTCGAAAATGCCTTTTAGTCTTCTCGGATTCACTAGGGAGGACCCTGAATTAGGGTTTGAGTTTCCCAGAGCTTCACCCAACCAAAAATCTAGATCAAAATCTCTAAACTTCGATTTTTCCAAGGATCTTCCAACTATGTCTTCAGATTTCAGAAATTCCTATTTTTGTGGAAACTCTAATTTTTAGGGCCAAAACTGAAAGTGCTCAGAATTGAATTCTGATTGGACAGATAGATTCTCCTTGATGAGTAGAGTCAATCTACCTTATGGTGTTTCCAAAATATGTGGAGAGAAACCCAATAAACAAGAAAACCTAGTTTCCGCCACTGCACAATGTCTTCTTCTCAGGGAAGCTCTGATACCATGCTAATTTTTTAGCATTAATTCAATATACTCTAGGATCTTTACAGAGAGAATAACATGTACAACATATCAATCATATCAAGCATGTCAATCATGCCAATCACAATAAGAGGCAAACATAAGAGATAATAGACACACAGAGTTTCCATGGGGAAAACCCTAAGGTGAAAAACCCCACAACTTCCTCAGAGATAGATAGAGCAATAATACAACCAAGGTACAACCAAATTACAAGAGATAGTCTTCTACTAGCAGCTCCTCCTCCTCCTCAACTAGTGCGCCACTTTCCGAGTGATGTACAAGTGAATAATGAGATGTCCAAATAGAGATCTCCCGATATCTATTTATACTTGTCTTGTCCTGCCCAAATAAACTAATGGGGACGACTTGTCTAGCTTAGCCTAATAACCCATGGTTAACTTAATTAGGGCCGACCCCACACATGGTGGTCTAATAATCCATCGGCAAGTTACGACACTTGTCAATACAAATGACGACACTTCCGTATAGAGGAATACCACATCTTTATAGGAGTACAATATACATAGATGAAATACATTCCGAAGTTACATATACATCAACATTGTCCAATCATCAAAATATCAAAATAGGCTTCTAAAAACTTATGCATGAAATCTTTAAATGCTGCGACCACAACTCTAGAAAAAATGCCAGGTGCATTATTCAGACCAAAAGGCATTACTGTGTACTGGAATGACCCCCATTCTGTGGCAAAAGTTGTCTTGTGTCTATTTGTTGGATCAATTCTTATCTTATGGTATCTCGAAAATCCATCAGTGAAAGAGTATGCCTTATTTCCTCCAACATTATCGAGCACCTCGTCAGTGAAGGGAGTAGGAAATGGGACATGCATCATTCAATTTTCTGAGATCCACGTAGATCCTGATCTCACCTTTAGTTTTATTGTCCTATATGACCATCGGGCTAATCCACTCTGACTCTTCAACCGGATCGATGATCCCCGCATCGAGCATTTTATCAAGTTCTTCCCTGACTTGTTCTTTGTATCGCAGATTCAGTCTATAGGGCCTTTGCTTAACATGCTTCACGCTTGGATTAAGAGGTATCTTCATAACCCCTAAGTCGCCCAGAATACTTTTCATTTCTGTGAACTTAGTTGGGAATAAACCCTGATATTCATGGAGTAGGTCTGCGATCTCTGCGACCATCTGATCATCCCAATAGTATCCAATACTTGCGAACTTCGGTTCTTCATTGGATCCAATGTTCACTTTCATTGTTTTTACGGGTCCGCTCATGTCTGGAATTTCCAGCGGAGGTCCTTCTACATCGCGTGCACCTTCGGACTCAGGTATGTTTATGTTGCGCGGGTCCTCCTCATTACTTTCTTCTTGTTTATCTTCTTCTTCAACAAGGTTATAGCATTCAAGGACATGCTCTATCTGTTTCGTATACTCTGGCTGTAGGTTTGCAGGTACTTCTCCAAAGAATTCCTCTAATTTCATGTTTCTATGAGGACATTCTGGTCTAAATATTCATTCCTTCATAATCTGCAAAGCATCATTTATGCTAGGGTTGTCGTATTCAAAACTAAAACTCTTTTGGAAGTTCACTGTCAGGGTAGGCCAATCTATAGTTTCTCTGCGCAAATCCATGTCTAGATACCACTTTTTTGGAATTTGTTCCTCCAACGTGTGTATAAATAGATGCACCCATTATGTATGTGGTCTCTCCTCCCATGCTTGTGAACAGATTTCAATATGCTCCCTTGGGTCCGTCTGTCCATTATATCTTTCAAAGGTCAGCGCAACCTTCTCAGCGAATCTGATCTACATCTTGATTCTGCACTGATCCCATGTGGTCAGTGTTTCCTTATGCGCAACCCACCATCTGGCAGGTGTCTCGCCCAATGCCGTGTCTAGCACTGGTAAGCGGTGTTCTTCTGCAATTGTTGTAGTATATTCTTTGATAAAGGAATAAACATTAGATAAACCATCATAGGTAGGAATTAGACTTACCTCCTTCCCAATCCATCGCAATGACTTTGTAATCTACACGCATCTCCTTGCATATACTTCATGCATTTGACCTTTCCGGTTCTCTAGTCCTGCATCAGAGTCTAAGATGCAAGAACTGTCACATCGCTAGCTGAGTGTTCCATCCGTAGTGGGATTAATATAGTCATCCTGGTTCATAGTCATCTTGTAAAGGCGGTTAAGATCCTGTGCTCTGGATTCTTCCTGAATCGACTCACTTTATCGGTCTCCATCTACAGGGTCCAGTGGTGCGATGACCCTGAGATGATTTCCTTCAAATATCATCTTCTTCATTTTCAAGTTTATGATGGCGAGGTTATCCATAGCCCAGTCAATTCCCAATAGTGCAATATAAGGTTTACTATCATCCACAATCTTGATAACTTCGAAGTCTACATGACTTCGCACTCTATCAATGTCAACAATAACATTGGCTAACCTTCCAAAGGATATGAATTTCTCCTGATTGGCTATTCTCAACTGTATAGGTGACCATAACAGCTTTGGTCTCCCCATCTACGCCATGTCTGCTTAGTTAAGACATTTACTTCAGATCCCATATCAAGAATGATCTCATCCATCTCATAGTCTCCTATATACGCACTGAGTCTCATTTCTCTTCCCGTTCTTTTGTGTTTCCCGATATGATGAACCGCGCTCTATGCAGTTTCAATCTCGCTACGTGGTTCATACTGATCTAACAGTTTTTGCAATTCTGCGATAGCATCTGGGCTCTTTAATAGTTTCATGCAGCTCTTGAGGAACTGCGCAACATAGGTTCCTGTCTTTGCTGCATGGCACGTTTTGTTGTAAGCCGCCAGTATATCCTTTGTATGCAGTGTTTCACTCCGCAACGAGATTCTTGGTGACCTAGGTGCTTGTTCTTTGAAAATGTCCCAAGCTTCTTCAAATGCTCCTTTATTTTTCTCGAGATCGAAAGCAGGTGTCTTTCCAGTAGCTTTTCTGATCCAAATTGTTTCAAGAGGAGTCTTCTTAGTTTCAAAGTCTCCAGAAGTCGAAGCTTCCACTCCTCTATCTCGTCCTGTCGTAGCGCCACTTCAAGTCACTACATTGATACTTGGATCCGCAGGCCTTCTCTCTGCTGCGATCAACTAAATGTTTGGGTTTGGTGCATCTTGCTTTCTTTTCTACATTTTTTCCGCTAGCAGTGGGAAGCGCTCAATAACATGATCAAAATATTTGCAATAATTACAGGTAGTACATTCATTGGTACAATCTCTAGATAGGTGACCTGCTTGTCCACAGTTGTAACACATCATCTGGCCTCTTCCCCTTCCTTGTCCTGGACCAGTATTTCTTCCTCTCTCGCGGAATACTCCACGGCCTCTATATGCACCTTGGTCATACTGTGCATTATCTTGCTTCGGTGGGGTTTGTTCTTGTAATCTGTATACTTTACTATCACACATATGCTCCATGTATTGCTTCCTTTCCTGCATGAGCTCATATGCTCTACAATTGGATTCATCATGTCCAATTCATTTACAGAAATTGCAATATAGATTCTCAGGGGTGCGCACATACTTCTGTATCAGATAACAGTCTTCAAGCCTGTGGCCTCGTGTTTTACAGATTTCACACCACGGTGCTTGATTTTGATTTAGTGGATTCGGGGCTCCATTGTTAAGGTACTCTTGAAATAAAGGAAAATTCTCTCTAGTGTTCCCTTCTCCTTTGCATCCTATACACCATACTTCTTGTCTTTCTTGTTTTCCTTTCTTCATATCCCGAAGTTGTAATGTTAGGGTAGCTAACTGGGTCTGAATCTGAGACATCCCAGTGCTAGTTTCTCCAATTGGTGGTGCTTCTAGTTTCATCACAATCTCCAAGGCTTCTTCCTGCGAAGCCACCTTCTACTGCATCAGCGATAGTTTGATATGGGGCAACAACATAGCTACAAACCATTCCTGGTGCTGTTGCAGAGCAATGGCAAAACTTACTTGGTCTAGCAGTGTATTAAATTTTCGGTCAAATTCCCAGACTATTTCATTAGGTTTTTTCTTAATATCTTTTAGTTCCGTGATACACTGCAATTCTGAATTTGTTTTTTTAAACTCACTCAATAATGTGGCCTTAATTTCTGCTAAGGTTCTATTATGCCCCTAAGAGTACTTCATGAACCAGTTTAATGCTCTGTCTCTAAATGTGGTGATGAGTTGCGCTCTCTTCTTAGCATCATCCTGGACCTGCTTAACACTCCAGATGGCTTCACATAGAAACCAGTGCTGGTCAGGGTCTTCCAGACCCGTTCCTTTGAATACCGACAACTTGATATCATCAGTCATCCTTCTCCTAGGTGGTGTAGTGTTATGCGCAGGGTTCTGAGCGGAAAAAGTAAAATTGGTACTGTGCGGAATGTTCTGAAGTAAGTTATTCTGAGTCGAGATAATCTGAGTACTTAATCCCACTATGTTACTGGTATCAACACTTTGAGGATGAGGTATATGAACAATAGGAGGGTTTTGAACTGACGGATTCTGAGAGATAGGAGGTGCGGTACTTGCAAAGGGTGGATTATGTGGTGTAATAGGCTGATAGGAAGCATATAAAGATGTAGTTTGGCTATCAAGCTGAGTTTGTAAATCAATATCTACGCAGAGTCCAGTCTTCTGAGTGGTACACCTATATCTTTTTCCACTTCTCAAATTATGCATTTCTTCATCAGAATCACTATATATTCTATTGACCATTACAGATTCAAATTGCTAGGAATCTTTACTGCATTTTTAAAATACCTTTTTTAACTAAAATCCTTTCAATGTATAAACTCAAATTGTTCAGGTACTTACCTCTGAAACCCGTGAAAAACTCTGCTTCGACTGCGCTGCAGGACTTCCAGATGTCCACAACGAACTTTGTCACGAAGCCTTCTAGGATACTGTCAACCCAAAAGTCGACTGCTCTGGAAAATGGACTATCTATTGCTTTGAGCCTCGTTATGAGATTTGGAGTCCACTCGGTCGGTATGTCTGGTGGAAAATAGTTCTTATGCTCGGCGAGATGCGATAACCACTCATGCAACTCGTTTCCAAAATATGCCCAGAAAATATCGTGGATATCTTTCCACAGATATTTGTTCAACCAATCTATATCAGAGAGATGTGGATCTCTATTTTCTTGCCTGGCGAAGTCTCTTTCTGTCTTGTCACACCAAGCCCATATTTCTTTCTTGTCTGGATGCCAAATTTCAGCAATCAACAGAACCTTTTCTCCCGAGCACATCACTTCTTTCAAGTGCGACAACTCATCAGAGATTCTTAGCATGGCAATGGAACCATTTATTGGCTTACTATACTGTCTTGAGGTTTTCTATAAAGACCCAGGTTCTTCGGGGTTCAAGGAACCAAAAAAACCTCTTTTCATCGGCCCTTTCGGCAACAATCTGCGAGCAGACTGAGGTCTCACCCAAGGCGAATTTATGGGGGGGGTTGTGGAATCTGGTTTCCACAACTGCATGATGAGTTCTTAAGAAGATCTAATGAGCAAAGCATTGCGGGGGGTGCGCTGCGAACTGAGGATTGCGCGATGATCACCTTAATCGTGGTTAACACTTCTACAATCCTAGATGCTTGATACAACTCGCGTATCCAAGGACTGCATGGCTCAGAAGTAACTCAACACAGGACAATGCAACAGATAACTGCACTTCCTCTTCAGGCTTAACTAGTTTCAACAAGTAACACTTAGCGTTTTACCTACTCGTCAATTTCCTTAGATTATTGATCTTATGACTTATGCAAAGTGAAGGAACTCAAAGTACTGCGCCCTTCCGGTGCTGCGCTTCGATGGAGTCGCACGACGTAGAATCAATTTACTTAAGTGCTTATACAATAGGCTTACACATTCATTTAGAGTTAGAGATACTTAAGCATATAGCATTCATCCACATATGTGAAACTTAACATATTACTCCCATCTCATTCCTTATGGCGAATACATATAAAAGTAAACACATAAACTGATAAGGAAGATCTCAAGCATTCGTTGGAAGAAAATACACAGATGCAAACATGTAAACAATCAAATAACACAGGAATTTAACGTGGTTCACCCCCAGGATGGGAGCTACGTCCATAGGAACTGTTGTTGTATTAGTCTTTGGGAAGGGTACAACAGTACCAGTCTGCGCACTCAGCTACAGACTCTCTTCTCTCTCAATAGGCCTCTGCGCACACAGCTTGTAGAGCCTTTACAATGGCAGACTCAAAACAAGTCTTGCTCAGAGTATACAATGAAGATTATTCAATAAAAAAGATAGATCAACAACCCAACAGTCATTTCCCTTGCAAAATGCTGCCTATTTATAGATCATGCCCGTAGGTCATGTCTTTACAATGTACAGGCAAAAACCCTAAGGTTTCCCAAAACTGTCGCGATTTTCCCTCAACCAGACTGCTGGATTCTGGTAGAAAATCTTCCATCGTGGCCATCCTTTGCATGTGGTCACGTTGCTATCATCACCCATGTTGCGTGCATGCCAACAGGTCGCTTTCACCCGACCATTCCTTCTCTAACGACCTTATGCCGCCGGTTCATGTAGTGGTTCCTTGATTGTGTGACCAATCGCTCTCCTCCGCTTTACTCCTTACCCTCCGATTGGTAATTATGGAGCATCTTTACCAAAAATAGACCACCGATGGTCTAACCGAAATACTTGTCATCTTCTATCCACCTTCTGTCTTGCCGGATCTCCATAGATCGGGCTCTTCACAGCGCTGTAATCCTCTGCAATTCTGGACTTCGCAGCTCTTTCGACGCTGCGGTGTGCTCATCTTCGCATCTTCCCAAAACTGATTTTTTCAAAAATTCTTCAACCTTACTGCACTTAACTTCGTAGTACCAAAAATTGATCATTTGCACAAAAATGCCCCACTTGGGTTAGGCCCAACAATGATACCCATATAATCTATTTGTAAATGAGTAAGCTTCCTATCCTCCTACATTCTCCAAAACTTCACCTGGAAATGGGGTAGGAAATAGATAATGTAAGAAAGCATTGTTCAATTTGCATAGATCTACACAAATTCTTATCCCACGTATTTTCTTGTCTTGGACCACCATTAGGATGATCCATTCTGACTCCTCGATAGGTTGAATTATCTTAGCTTCCAACATCCTATCTATTTCCATTATTACTTTATGCTTATATACTTGGTTTAGTCAGTACGGTCTTTGCTTTACTGGCTTAACATCTGGCTTCAACAAGATATTCATTTCCCCTAACTCGCTAGCAATCACTTTCATTTATGCAAATGTGGTTGGAAACATGCCTTGGTATTCGAGCATTAAATCAACCATTTTTTCGATAGTTTCTTCATTCCAGTAATCTCCAATATTTGTGAAATTGGGATTATCCTTTGTACCAATATTCACCTTACACATTTTCAATGGCTTTTCATAGTCGACAAATCCAAGCTGAGGCCCCTTTATTGTGTGCTCTCCTACATGTTTTGGTACTTGCAAATTCCTTTGGTTTTCATCCTCTTGGTCTTTTCCAACAATATTATTGCATTCCAAAATCTCACGAACCTTCGCAGAATATCTAGGCATTCTACACAAGGGTGTTGGTCCCGTCAAGTCTCATAATGGGAAGCTATTATTTTTTATAATATGCAACATTGCATACACCAATGGTGTCTCATCTTCAAAACTAAAGGTTACCTTGAATTTGTGAGTCAAATATTCCCAGTTTGATGTTCTTACGTGTACTTCCAATTCTAAGTACTAGTTCTTCGGGATATTTTTGGATACAGTCTGTCGGACCTAGGGTTGAACTTTGTGTGATCAACAAAACCCTATATGCATTGGCTTCTAGAAATACCCTACGAACATAGTATAGTCTCATCGGAGATGTGCAAATGAATTGACAAGAACTTGAATCAAGGTTGGGTAGGAGGGATAAGGCAATTCTATTCATTCTTTAAGATATTTTACTCTAATCATACATCATATCTGTACTTCTCATAGATTCAACATTCTCATAATTGGTAAACATCCATAACAGACACATTGCAAAAGGGAAAGTAAACCAAAACAACGATTTCATTATGTCTATATTACTTAACCAGAAGAGGTATTAACATGCCAACACATAAATTTAACTCAACATCTTATGCATCTTAGTTGTTCTCAGTGCTAGCAATGGAACTATACATAATCCATAACATACCATATTTTTCTCAAAAAACCATCAGTATTATGTCTTAGAAAAAAAATATAGAATAACTATAACAAAATCCAACCCCAACCCTTTACAAAAACCTGCCTTATATAGGCTAGAGTATCAAAAATCAAAAGTTGTTACTAGCAGCTAGCTAACAATTGATTTCTATTTGGCACAACCCAATTTGGTATTGGTTAGCTTGACATGGAGTTACTAACAAAAAATTGAGCACCAATAGCCCCCCAACACTAAGATGTGGCTCGTCTTGAGCCACAAAACTCACGGTTTAAAACATCCTACTGAAGGGAGGTGGGTGCGGAGATCAATGACAAAATCCTGAAAAATGCCATGGATACGATGGAATTCTATAGTGATATCCTTGAGGTGTGCTATGTAGGATTCAACATATTCATCCTTACTCTACCCATTCTCTGATTTTTCCTCCTCTACAACAGGGAGAAATAGAGTAGCTCACACTTGAATATTCGACAGGTTGTTGAAGTTCTCCTGCACTTTCTCATGTGCTTTGACCATGTGATAATTGTGATGGTCTGTGATGAGTCCCCATTTCAGGTATTTGATAGTTTCTTTTCCCACCAGTAAAGCACAAGAAAGGTTGAAGAAATACACTCGTTAGTGGGAAAATGATTTACCTTAATTATTTAATGAAGTGTTTAAAAGATTATTTCTGTTATGTTTTGAAAGCATTGTTATGAGCTAATTGCATGAAAAATGAGTTTGATCGAGCAGGTGTAGGTGCACTAAAGGACAATGCGCGAATCAAGTGAAGAACTGAAGGAACATCACCAAACTCAGTGCCTTTTTCTTGATCTATAGAGAACGAAATCCTGTTCAAAGAGAATCGACATTTAGACATTTAGTTAGGTTAAGCATTAGAATTATATAAATATGGACCTCTCGGGTAGAGGGAGGCCCTTGCTACTATTTTGGAGAATTATTGTTTTACGTTTTATACCACCGAGACAGTTGTGTTACAGACCTGGTTTTAAACTATGAAGTTCCTATTTTAAATAAAGACTTGATGTTACTTACAATTCAGCGTTTATAAGTTCCCTTCACTCCTGAGTACGGGTTGGAGAGGGCCCCTCCAACACGTAAGTCAAGAGATCTTACTGTTCAGGTATTTCTCATTATGTGTTTTGCATTGGTTGAATTTATATTGCAGATGAGAGTATTTTAAATAGCATTTAAATTGCACGATTTGATTTTTGTAGTAGTTGAACCTTTTTTATTCTAGTTCATTATAATGCATTCTGTAGTTTGGTAACGCTGTTTCTGTAGTCCTGTAGCAGCATTCCTCCAAGGAATAATTTAACACCTATTTTCCTATGTACTTGCATTTACTTCTAAAAGCAACGATCCAGATCTTAAAGCCCATGTGTTCATTTCATTATTATAACTGCTTATGGAGATTGATTACTTTCAGTATTTTTGGCTACATGATGATATTCACTTCTTAACGTTTTGATTAAAAATTGCAGCATTAGATAATGGTATTCCGAACTTAGCCTTAGCATTAGATTATGTTAGATCAGACTTTGAGTTTTATGCATTCGATTTACAGTAATTACTCCTTAGGTTAAATATCAAGCTTTCATTACTGTAGAATAGATCTGTTGTGTTTTTAGCATTCAATTCCATAGTATAATTTTTACTGCTTTCAGCAAGTTAATTCTTAAAGATATGCTTACTATTTCCTACATTTAATTTCTTAGACATAGATTTCCTGCTTTCAGTATTTGAATTTCTTAGCATAGGAATTTCTCCTCCATAGATTAAACAATCCTTTTTACAATTTATTTAATCCTCTTTAGGCAACTCTTTAAAAACATTGATACAAACACCCAACTTTGACAAAGACTATCCTAGAGAGCACATATAGTGCCTAGACCTCTGAATTTTGTACGTCCCCCGGGTTGATCATTAAAGTAGGATCTTAGTCTAGCTGCCCTCATTAGGCATCCATTCTGAGAGGCCACCACTTTTTGGCGCCGTTGTCGGGGAGGTGCTAAATCGTTTAGGAGACATCTTAAAAAACAACACAAAAAGAAAAAGAAAAATCACATATAAAAAAAACATAAATATTTTTACCAATGAATGCCTCGTCGGCAAAGGGATAGGTTTGGATGCTTTCTGTCAAAGCATCCCATGAGCAACAACGATAACAACAGTTCTGACCATTCTCAGTTTGAATTTTTGAACTCTGAAAACGAAACTGACTCCACATACGATCCAAACATAGACAACTTCTCTACTAGTTCCAGCTCCAACACCACTATGGCAGGCAAAGAAGAGGAACCTAGGGAGCTATTCACCTTCCCCAATATCATACCTCTTGGAGATGCTAGGTGAAGAATATCAACCTTAAAAATTTTCCAAACTTCCATGGATTGAATTCAGAAGATCCCGACACATTCCTATTTGAATTTGAGGTAGTTTGCAGATCCTTTGATTACACTACGGATGCACAAAAGCTGACTTTTTCCCTCCACACTGAAATATTTATCACTTAGGTGGTTCATGGGTTTAGAGGGAAATAGTATTTTTAGTTTGGATCATATGAAACAGGAATTCCTAGAAAAATATAGGGACTACTGCAAAGAAAAGGATACAAGGGATGAAATATTTAGGATGCAACAGGGAGACCATGAATCCTTATAAGACTATGCCTTACATTTTCAGCTCAGCTACAAACGAGCTAACCATTGCACCCTAGACCCTAAATCATTGAAACTTGTCCTTCTTAGAGGGATCAAAGAAGAGAATTTTGAGATCTTAACCTCTTAGGAGATGGAGACATATTTCAGAAGACGTATGACCAGATACTCCATATCTTCAAGAACCATTCTAGGTATAGGAAAAGCAAGAATGGGACAAGAGATACACATCTACCCATAGGATCCTTATCATCTTCAGGACCCAATCTTACAAAATCTAATCTAGGAAACCTGTTAGATGATATGAAGACCGACATCTTATAGTCCCTGGCCATGCAACTTGATGCACTTCAGATAAAAAATAAGCAGGATGAAATTAACCAAGCCTTGGCAGTATTCTTTCCTCATTGTAGAAAGAAGCATGAGAAGGGGAAGTGCACCTTAAACACCATAGAAATATGTGGTCTCTGCACTGATGACCACTACACTGATAAATGTCCCCTCTTACCCTCATGCAAGGCTGCTATTCAAGATCCCGTAGCTGAAGGAACAATAGAACAACTTTGTTTTATAAATCAAAGGAGGAATAATTTTGTTAGACTATATCAACCTAGAAATCAAGCCTAATATAATCAGGGCCAACAAAATTGGAACTCTACACCAACTCCATGGCAAGCACAGCAAAATCCAAATCAATGGCAGCAAAATCAGCAGACTTATCAACAGAATCAACAAACTTATCAACCAACCTATCAACAACCTTATTATCCACCATCTTACCCTTCATATCCCCCACCTTTTGCTTCATCCACCACGAATTATGGGAATCAAAATCCTTATCCATCAAATTGGAGAGCTCCATTGCAGCAACAAAAACTACTCGTCATACCGCCCCCACAGACTCAACCACCCCCAGACCCCCACCAATTCCATCCCAACCCATCCCAAACCCGAATAATAACATACCTCCACAACAACAACAGACTTATAACACTGATATCACACAATTCCCTACCTATGTCGTAGACACCATGGAAATAAATGAAATAAACCTCAAATCCAGAAAAACGTTACAAAATACATCAACACAGAATATCCCACAACCTGAAGCTCAAGAAAAAACAACAAAACCCTATGTTCAGCATCCAGATGAACCAAATCCTCCAGAGGAAGAAACCCAACCACTCCCACGAAACAAAGACCCTCCATTTTGAGAGAAACTTATATGAAGTACAAAAGAGGAAGAAGAAAATGCAATTTTAAACGAACTAAAACACTTAAACTTCCAAATCTTGATTTTGCAAGCCATAAGGGATGTGCCCATCTGTAACAAATTTATTAGATAAAATTGTCTGAAGAAACCTGGGAGAAGTAAGCGTGACCCACTAACAATAAATGTAGTAGGACAATTGACTGATTTAATGCTGGGTATTATTATTAACCCTAAGTATCTTGATCCAGGTAGTCTTGTAGTGAACGTCACCATCAATAGCAAGCAAATAAATACAATCCTAATAGATTTGGGAGCTGCTATCAACGTCATGACTAAGGAAACCATGATATACCTAGGACTCCAATCGTTGATCAGACCAACAACTACAGTACTCCAACTAGTTGACACATCCACTGTGAAACTCGAAGGGATGCTTGAAGACATTATGATCAATATTGAATCCTGGGAATACCCAGCTAATTTCATAGTAATTGAAGTCAAAAGTAAACTTAGTGGTTATCCAATCATACTAGGTAGACCTTGGTTTGAAACTGCAGATGCTTACATAGGTTTCCAATCAGGAAATATGACTATCACCAGTGGACATGCTAGGAAGAAAATTACGATCTACCCACCAGCAAGGAAATCTTCAGATTTAGAATATCAAAATTGGACTGATGATTATAACAACACACCAAATCATAACTTACGACCTATCCTAACAATTGATGATGCACTATCATTGAAAGCAATAGATGAATATGGCCATATAGATAGGTTTATACAGAATGCATATTCTAACAATGCTAGTCTTGAAATATTTTTTTCCACGGAACAACAATAAGAAGGCGAAAGTTCAAACCATAACTTAAATAAAATGTGGGAAAAAGTACTACATCTGGAAGAACAATAAAAAAAAGCGAAGATGGTGGAAATTATGCCTGGAAAGATAGTCAACATTAATTCCAATCTTAAGCTAGAGCAAGAAAAGAAATTAATGAAAGTATTATCAGAACAAAATAAAGCTTTTGCATGGACATATGCAGAAATGAAAGGAATACATCCTGATATATGCAAACATTATATTTACATCAAAGAAGGTTCTATCCCTATCAGGAAACCACAGAGGAGATTGAACCCAGCATTAAAGGACATTGTCAAAGTAGAACTACAGAAGTTATTAGATGCAGGGTTCATATATCCCATCTCTGACAGCAAATGGGTCTCACCATTGGTTATAGTCCCCAAAAAAGGAGGCAAATGGAGAATTTGTGTGGACTACAGAGAGCTAATAAAGCAACTAAGAAAGATCACTTTCCACTGCCATTTATAGATCACGTGTTGGACACATTAGCTGGAAACAAGTATTTTTCATTTTTAGATGGCTTTAGTGGGTACAACCAAATTTTAATACACCCAGCTGATCAAGATAAGATAACATTTACACGCCCTTGGGGTACTTATGCATACAAAGTACTACCCTTTGGGTTATGTAATGCTCCAACAACATTCCAAAGGTCCATACTAAGTATATTCTCTAATTTCATAAATGATCAAATGGAAGTCTTCATGGATGACTTCACACCTTATGGACAAAACTTTGATCAAGCATTGAACAATCTTGAATTGGTATTAAAAAAATGTATTGAGATGAGCCTATGCCTTAGCAATGACAAATGAAAAATGTTAATGGAAGAAGGCATCGTTCTAGGACATCATATATCACAAAGGGGGACAGAGGTTGATCACGCAAAAGTCTCAGTAATCAAAACGCTGCCACCACCTGTTAAACAAAGGGATGTGAGAAGTTTCCTTGGGAAAACAGGGTACTACAGAAGATTTATTGAAAATTATAGCAGAATTGTTGCCCCGATGTTTGCACTTCTCACAAAAGATATTGAGTTCATATGGACAAACAATTGCATGAAAACATTTGAAAATCTTAAGGAGAAAACAATTACAGCTCCAGTACTCTAAGGATCAGACTGCGCACTTCCATTCCACATCCACTCCGATGCATCAAATAAGGTAATTGGGTCTGTCCTTGGACAAGAAAAAGAGAAGAAGCCCTATGCAATATATTATATCAGTAAAAATTTAGCAGGGGCAGAATTAAATTATACTGTAACAGAGAATGACTTTTTGGATGTCATACATGCCATCAATAAATTCAGGCACTATATCACTAGCTACCAAGTCTTTGTTCATATAGACCATTCAGCCATAATATATCTAATAAAAAAACCCAACACAAGTGCTCGAGTAATTAGATGGCTCCTACTACTCCAAGAGTTTGACATCACGATTTTAGACAAGCCAGGTAAACACAATGTAGTGGCCGACTTTCTATCTAGACTGACACATGGACAAGACAGTGAAGTAATCAATGACAATTTTCTAGATGAGCACCTTTTTGCCATATCCACAAGAAGCCCATGGTTTTCTAACATCGCAAACTATTTAGTGTCTGGAAAGTTTCCAGAACATTACAGTTATAAAGAAAAGACAAAAGTAATAAGGCAAAGTGCAACATACACATGGATAGAAGGCATGCTCTTCAAGCAAGGACTTGATCAAATACTCAGAAGGTGCATCAGAGAAGACAAAGTGCATGACATAATGCATGCCACTCACAATGAACCATGTGGAGGACACTATGCTGCAAAGAGGACAACCTATAAGATTTTACAAACATGATACTATTGGCCAACACTCCACAAGGATACTTATGAATATGTTTCACACTGTGATGACTACCAAAGGATGGGAAAACCAACACAAAAGGAACAAATGCCACTCCATCCACAGATCTCCTTGGAGGCATTCGAAAAATGGGGATTTGATTTCGTTGGTCCAATCAACCCACAGTCAAATCAGAAGAGCTACATCCTAGTATGCACTGACTACCTCACAAAGTGGACTAAGGTAGTAGAACTTGCTGCAGCCAATGAAACCAATGTAGCAAAATTCTTCACTGAGTAGATATTTCATACGTTTGGAGTACCAAGAGAACTAGTTTCTGATCAAGGCCCACAATTTACATCAAATTTAATAGAAGACTTGCTTAAGAGAAACAAAGTCAAGAACAGACAGTCCTCCTCATATCACCCTCAAGCAAATGGTCAAGCTGAGGTCACAAACAAAGAATTAGAGAGAATTCTGACAAAGACAGTCCAACTCCACAAAAGAGATTGAGCTGACAGACTAAGTGAGGTGGTTTGGGCCTATAATACCACATGGAAGACAACAATAGGATTCACACCATATGAACTAGTATATGGAAAGAAAGTCATGCTGCCAATTGAATTTGAAATAAAAACATTAAGAATTGTAGCAGAGTTGAATATGGAACTATCAGAAATTCAACAAGAACGCATGCTACAATTGAATCAACTGGATGAGCAACGCTAGCAAGCACTTGCCCACACTGAAATCATCCAGCAGCAAAGAAAGAAGTGGCATGACAAACACCTAAGGGATAAAAAGTTCAAGGAAGGTGACTGGGCACTACTTTATGACTGCAGGTTTCACACATTCAAAGGAAAACTAACAACTAGATGGCTAGGACCTTACATCATTGAGCATATCTATGACAATGGAGCAGTCAAAATTGTTACAATAGACGAACAACAGTTTCCCATGATAGTGAATGGACATCGGCTAAAACTTTACAAGAAACCACAGTTAAAGGAAGAGTTTACATAGGTACTCTACTAGCAACAATTGATTCTGATAGAGAATATGGAATATTATTGAAAAAATGATGAAAAAAAGAAAAGAGAAAAAAGAGAAAAAAATGAAATAAAAAAAAAACAAAAGAAAAAATGAAAAAAGATGAGAAAAAAAATAAAAAGGAAAAGAAAGAAAGAAAAATAAATATTGTTGAACGAATAACAGGCCAAAGTATAGGGCCACATACATACCTACTGTAATACCCCCAATTTTGACCCTTAGGAAATATTGGCTTCTAATGTAAATATTGTATACACACGTTGTATGTTTTCCTAGCGTGGAGCTCAAGGCCAAGGCCCCACTAGTGAAAGCCCGAATTTTTGATTTAAAAAGGCAAGCATTGATATTTGATTCCCATGTGCTCTTAAGCCATGGAAATTGTAATAGGATGTAAATAAACATCATACAATATAAAATACCAAAACTGGCTACGGAGGCAACGAATGAGAAGGGGCCACGTGTATCCACTAGGGAGTGGTGAGGGGGCTAAGTGAGTGAACCATAGGTTGCCATATGTCATTATGGGGACCCATTTGACTTTTCTAGATGGCATTTATTTCTGTTGTAAGAAAGTGGTTGAAGAATTAGGTCAATGGCTTTAATGGAGGATGGGCAACCTTGAAATTCGTATGGGTAGGTATGGGCTCTGTTTAATTGTCCCACAAGTCACTCTACCTCTTGGAATTTGCTTCTTCCTCATCTCCATTCCATGGTGGACAAACCCAGCTTCACTCTCCATCCAAAAAACGAGCTCCCATGAGTGAGAAAACCAGAAATCGCGACTTGGAATGAATCCACGTTTTGGGAAGCCAAAAACGTCCAGAATGGGTATTAGATAGTGAAATCCAATGGGGGATCCGTTGGTATGAGCCTTGGGGTGCATTTGGGAGCAATAGATACTCCAAAATCCATGGGGAAACCCAGTTTTAACTGCCCAGAAAATCAGTGACGGATTTAGAGTTAATTGTGACAGAGTTGTGAGTAATCCAAGAGTGGAGGTATGAACAGAGAATGGGATTGCTGAGTCCAGCTTGAAGTGTATGTGGCTCTGGGATTGAGCTCAGTGGACTAGCATCCTCCTCCATCTCCTATTGCATGCTTGAAAAACCCAACTGTGTGTTGGCTTAGAATGGCTGTCTGAGTGAAACCTTGACTGTGAGTAAGCCATCTACTTTCTCCTTAGTGGATACACAGCCCAGCTCGGGGGTGATCTCTCAGCTGAAAGAATATAGGTTGGACAGAGATCTATGGTTGGGTGGAACGTTTCTCTCATGTAGCCAGTCATTGGACATTTGCGTTGCAAGATAAGTACTTTCTGTGGTTTACCTTATATACAATCTGTGTTCTGCAATGTGCTAAATCTGAATGTTATGTATTCATGAGGTTGAAATCAATATGATGTAGCTTAAGTAGGGGATTGAATTCTCTGCCTATTGATTGCTTGAGATAAATATGCTGATGCGAATCTATGCTTATATGTGTTGTTATGTTTAAATTCCGTTGTGTTTTATTGAAGTTTGCATCTGTATAGAGAAGTTTTTAATTGTTACCTATTTACGGGTCTAAATATTGGGGCTAAGCCTACTAAAAGCCCGGTGCATTGTTAATGTTTCCTTCCCTGCATTTAATAAGGAGAAGGGGACATTACACCTATGAAGATGCATCATTAGTAATTGCAAAGAGAAATATCAAGCAAAAGAAACATCAATATGCAAGTGATCCAGCCAACAAATAAAGCGAGCCTGAAAAATGATCAACGATTACAACAATCAAGTGAGCCAGAAATGTATTCAAGAGAGCCACCAAAAGATATCTACCACTACAGGAATACATCAAAACACATTGTTCAATCAACTCTGCCATA
Organism: Larix kaempferi; assembly: GCA_027924585.1. Taxonomy (NCBI): domain Eukaryota; kingdom Viridiplantae; phylum Streptophyta; class Pinopsida; order Pinales; family Pinaceae; genus Larix; species Larix kaempferi. Next base: position 3,139,980 of record BSBM01000264.1, read on the forward strand.
TGATCACGCGATCCTTCCACATATTCAAGCGAGCCAGCACGGAACGGGATAAAAAACCAATGTACAGCATTATCACAATGTCAAATCAGAAATGGCACGAAGTTCAAATGAAGGTGATACAACAAATTCAAACAAGCCAAAGAGAAATGCAGACAACACATGTAACTACTGACATTGCAAAATTTACTATGGAACATACCAAATCTACTACGGAATCCTGCACACAGAGAAATCAAACCAACTCATCAACTCAGGTACACTAAGGCATAACGAGGTAATCTCTAAACATCTTTGTTACATTCTTAAGGTCATATCATTATCCCCAAAACAATTATTTTTTTAAGCTGAGGACAGCTTTTCACTAAAGTCCGGGGAAAGGTTCAGATTACAAAATCATGATTGCACACCCCCGTCATATCAATAAATGATGAACCCGCATAAAACCACCATACTTCCCAATAATCGGAGCAGAAGTGCAAATTACAATCATGAAATGAAATGAAGGGCTTGGTTATGGAAAGAAATGGAGAAAGCGGCAAGTACAATGAATAATGATAAGGTTAAGTGCAGAAAGGCAGTTAAGTAAGGCTGTATAATCTTCTAAAGGGCCAGTTTTGCATATACGAACCTCTCAGAACTCTCTAGACGTAAGGAACCGGAAGTGGTGTGGTCACCTAGCCAGCAATCCAGTCCTTGAGCCTGTAATCGACCTCGACCAGTTGACGTAAAAGCCACAATTCAAAATTTTTGGTTTTTGTTGATTACAGAAGAGGTTTGAAGATGACAAAGGGGTTCAAGAAAAGCGAACCAGAGAAACACAGTGCTATTTTTCAAAACCCACAAATCTTAACAGTCATTCACAGTGTGAACTGGATGCCTTTCATCTTAGGATTGAGAGGATACATTGCAGGGGTGGCTATGGAATTTGCAAGAAATTTAAAACATATCAAGGATGAACAGTTTGTCACCCGAGTGAAGGGGTTACGTATAAGGTTGGATGATGAAGCAATTGCCAAATACATTGGTCTGCTAATGGGTTTGCATTGGGGTAGGGACGATAGGGAGTCAAACCATGAAGCAAAGAAAGCATTCTTTGAAAGAGGAGAGGTCTATGACAAAGATAAAAATGGAGTCAAAAGGCTCTCCATGCTTGCACCGTGGGATGAAATGGATGCCATTGTCCAGAAATATATTACATGCACTGGTAGGTTGAGTTACATCCCCATTTTTTATTTTCAAATTCTAGAACTATTGAGGCACAGGGCCCATCATCCACCAAACAACAACATTAGTATTCCATACTACCTGCTCCAATCTCTAGTAGAAATGAGCAAGAAAGTGATTAAAGGAAAGGAGGATGCCTTAGCCCATCATGGGCTGATCAAATTAACCATTTGTGAGGAATTAAAAGCACAGATACCAGAGCTTTCTTGGGAAGAATTCGTGTTGGTATCTGTTGAATATGTTCAAATAATGAAGGGCACACCCACAACTGGCGTACCCCTACCACTAGGATCAATGAGCAAAACCACCTCTACATCAAGGGTGAAGAGGAAAATTGACTTGGATAGTGTGGTTGATACCCTGGTGAAAATAAAGCATTCACGAGATGACCCGCCCAAAACAAACCCAGGGATTCTTGCCAGTAATCAAGGACCGAAGAGAAGAAGTAAAAGATTCACACAAGCATCCAGAATCCGAATTACCAAGGAAGAGAGTAGGGAACCCAGTCCCATAGTTCAAAATGTGTCGGATGAGGATGATGATCTTTGGGTAGATTAGGAGGATCCCACTACAGAAGAGGAGCAGGATGAGCAAGAAGAACAGGAGGAAACGTAGGATGAACAAGAAGAACAGGAGGCAGAAGAAGAGCAGAATGAACAAGAAGAGCAAGACAACCTCCAGGGGGACCCTCCTGAGCACAATGAAAACCCTAGGGTTGTCAACCAACTTGCTGAAGAACGGGAGGAATTAGAAAAGCTCAGAAAGGAACTGGCAACATTGAGAATTGAATCAGGAAGCCAGCCCACATCACCCCCGTTCTCATCTGAAAAGACACAAATCCTGAAAATGCATCATGCAAGGGAGCTAAGACTGGTGGAACAAAGAAATTCAGCACTTAAAGAGAAGTTGGATGAGGCACAAGGGGAACTAGAAAAAAAGGACCAGGAAAATGTTCAACTAAAGAACGTTTTGGCTACTACCACTAAAATATATAGTAAACTATTGGAGAACAGGCCACCTTCAGCAATATATGCAGTTTACCTACAAGAAAAGTGGGGCAAATTCCAGCTCCAAAGGTTGGCACAAGGAATACCAATAGAAATCGAAACAACCAGGGAATTTGTGGATGATTCTCTCAAAGCCACAGAGTTGGAGAAGGATCAACTTAGTGATTTTTTCTTACACATTTTTGTAGTTCCTAGCTCTCCCAACTGGTCGCCAAACCCTTACATGGGCGATTTCCAGTTAAGGGTATTATATTCCTGGATGAATCACGAAATTGAACGAGATCAGGACTACCACATTTATGTTGCAGCAAAATGGAAAACCCCATTACGGATCAGGGCAGAGGCGACTCACCTTGAAATAATAATCTATGATCATAGAAATCTCACCATGGATGAGGAGCTGATCCCAATTCTCCCTGAGAAGAAGTAGGAGTTTGTGGTTCACTTTGATCTTACTCTTCAAAGCACACATAAGGAGGTTCAGGAGTCTATTGGTGAAAGATGGTGTAGAGTAGCAAATGACTTGAAAATAAAAGAGCTTCACTCCCCTATCAGACTTAAAAATGCTCTCGTAAAAGCTAAGCTCTATAGGGATTCAGTGATAAAGAATCAACTTAGGTGGATAGGGATGAGGCTAAATCCCCCATTCTTCCTTCCTCTGGTCATTAAGGAATAGGTCAATGAGGAAGAAGAGAGGAGAGCATGGGTCAAGGAGGATCAAAGTATGGGCTACCATAGGCAGGTAGGGACCCCCAAGGTGGTAGCATGGGACATTAGAGACGTCATCAGAGAACATAATATGTCACCCAAGGATGGGTGAATCCTTCAAGCATGGGGGAGATGATGAGTCCCCATTTCAGGTATCTGATAGTTTCTTTTTCCACCAGTAAAGCACAAGAAAGGTTGAAGAAATACACTCGTTAGTGGGAAAATGATTTACCTTAATTATTTAATGAAGTGTTTAAAAGATTATTTCTGTTATGTTTTGAAAGCATTGTTATGAGCTAATTGCATGAAAAACGAGTTTGAATGAGCAGGTGTAGGTTCACTAAAGGACAATGCGCGAATCAAGTGAAGAACTGAAGGAACATCACCAAACTCAACGCCTTTTTCCTGATCTGTAGAGAACGAACTCCTATTCAAAGAGAATCGGCATTTAGACATTTAGTTAGGTTAAGCATTAGAATTATATAAATATGGACCTCTCGGGTAGCGGGAGGCCCCTGCTGCTATTTTGGAGAATTATTGTTTTACGTTTTATACCACCGAGACAGTTTTGTTACAGAACTGGTTTTAAACTATGAAGTTCCTATTTTAAATAAAGACTTGATGTTACTTACAATTCAACGTTTATAATTTCCCTTCACTCCTGAGTACGGGTTGGAGAGGTCCCCTCCAACACGTAAGTCAAGAGATCTTACTATTAAGGTATTTCTCATTATGTGTTTTGCATTGGTTGAATTTATATTGCAGATGAGAGTATTTTAAATAGCATTTAAATCGCACGATTTGATTTCTGTAGTAGTTGAACCTTTCTGATTCTATAGTTCATTATAATGCATTCTGTAGTTTGGTAACGCTGTGTCTGTAGTCCTGTAGCAGCATTCCACCAAGGCATAATTTAACACCTATTTTCCTATGTACTTGCATTTACTTCTAAAAGCAGTGATCCAGATCTTAAAGCCCATGTGTTCATTTCATTATTATAACTGCTTATGGAGATTGATTACTTTCAGTATTTTTGGTTACATGATGATATTCACTTCTTAACGTTTTGATTAAAAATTGCAGCATTAGATAATGGTATTCCAAACTTAGCCTTAACATTATATTATGTTAGATTAGACTTTGAGTTTTATGCATTCGATTTACAGTAATTACTCCTTATGTTAAAGATCAAGATTTCATTACTCTAGAATAGATCTGTTATGTTTTCAGCATTCAATTCCATAGTATAATTTTTACTGCTTTCAACAAGTTAATTCTTAAAGATATGCTTACTGTTTCCTGCATTTAATTTCTTAGACATAGATTTCCTACTTTCAGTATCTGAATTTCTTAGCATAGGAATTTCTCCTCCATAGATTAAACAATCATTTTTATAGTTTATTTAATCCTCTTTATGAAACTCTTTAAAAACATTGATACAAACACCCAACTTCGACAAAGACTATCCTAGAGAGCACATATAGTTCCTGCACCTCTGAAGTTTGTACGTCCCTCGGGTTGATAATTAAAGTAGGCTCTTAGTCTAGCTGCCCTCATTAGGAATCCATTCTGAGAGGCCACCAGTCTGCTGCTCTATTTGGATAGATGAGTTTTTCTTTGTGAGTTCACCAATATCATCCATGGCTACTTTCCTAGAAGATATTGGCAACAATGACCTATTCTACTTCTTTGTGGTAATCAAATCATCCCAACTTCGGATGCACTGGTCTACCTCTTTTAACTCGAGGACATCCCAGAGATTATTCCAAATGATAAAACAATACTTTATAGTATGATATAGGTTCGCAAAGTCTTTCTTATAGCGATTGCGCGGCCTCAATATCTTCTAATCCAATGCAACTTCCTCCGGGGATGGCTCTGGCATAATCTACATCTTGAGATTTGTAGCTTCCCACTGAAGGGAAACCACTATTTGTATGATATTTGTTATCTTCTATATGGGAGTGAGGGAATCGGTAGGTGGATAAATCGTGCGTAGGAGTTCCTTGTAGGCTCTATTGACCTTGGATTCTAACTACTGTCACTCATGGTGCTCTTCGTGGTGGAATTTCTTTAGTCCCACATATGACTGACTCAACTGTTTGTGTAGATCCCCCAGTTATGCAAAAATATTGCAAGTTGAGGGTAGGGATCAAGCTTAAATTTGGTTCATTGTATGGGAGCAACTGGGTATATGAAGTTATTGGTGGCTCCACTACAATAATGGTGAGTGGGTTTAGCTTCAATTTTCGCTGAAAATACTGCATTGCTTGCTTCTACAATTCCTTAGAATGGTTCATGTCGGTAGTATCATATGTCTACACCATTTGCTGTACAGGGTGCAAAATGGTTTGAAGCTTTTGGAGGTGGTCATGAATGTATTTTTGAAAAACCTACAAAACCTCAGGTTTGACTTGAGATGCTGAATGATATCCGATATAGTATGTTCTACTTCTTCCTATTATTTTTTCGGGTTATTGGATTCACGTGGCTTCTTTTGTATGGGATGATCAGGAGCCATATCTTTCTCTTGGGGTTCCTTCAACTTTGAACCTACTGCATATTTATGGACTTTCTCCTATTGTAGCATTTTCTCTTGCTATTGCGCCAACTCCTCATGGGTCTCTTCATAGGTCTCCTCATGAATCTCGCAGAATTGTTGAAAGATATTACGACGAGCAGATCCCAAGTGGTCGTGATCCAGGAAATTGTCTGGAATGTGGTACATTTTATAAATCCTCCTCCTCCTCATGCTTAAGTTCTTCTACCAGTGGAGGGGAAGGGTAAGCGTGCATCCTCTTCTAAGAACCCTCAGCCTACTGCAAGTACTGATTTTCTTGCTCACATTTCTCTAACAAGTGTGGATATTTCCTAGGTGGGTTTGATCTTCCAACTTCTCCCTTCTTTGAATTCTATTGCACACCCGCATATTCAAGTATCTACATGTTGGATTCAAAGAGAAATTGCAAGTGTGGTGGTCATTGTGTAATGGTAGACTTGATATCCTCAACTGTGATGCAAAACGACAATACATACTTTTTCTTTGGGTTGGCTCAAGGGAGGACTAAGACATTGTGAGCATCAAATTCAAAGATCACTTTGTCATTATAGCGATCCACAATATCCTGTAGAATGCGAAAGGACTCAACTGTGGCATTCAACATCTTGTTATACCACATCTGAAAGGTAGTCGCCACATCTACCTAGTACTCATAGTCTGGCTGCCTATTGAATACTAGGAACTTCACTGTGACGAAGTCATCAAGTGTTGGCAAGTTGTAGGTGTAATGTGGCGGTCATGACTGTATTTTTGAAAAACCTACAAAACCTCAAGTTCGACTTGAGATGCTAAATGATCCGATATAGTATGTTCTACTTCTTCCTTCTATTTTTTCGGGTTACTAGATTCACATGGCTTCTGGTGTGGGATGATCAGGAGCCATCTCTTTATCTTGGGGTTCCTTCAACTTTGAACCTACTGCATATTTATGGACTTTATCCTACTGTAGCATTTGCTCTTGCTATTGCGCCAACTCCTCATGGGTCTCTTCATAGGTCTCCTCATGGATCTCGCAGAACTGTTGAAAGATATTACGATGAGAAGATCCTAGTGGTCGTGATCCAGGAAATTGTCTGGAATTTGCTACATTTTAGAAATACTCCTCCTCATGATCAAGTTCTTCCACCAGTGGAGGGGAAGGGGAAGCGTGCATCCTCTTCTAAGAACCCTTAGCCTACTGCAAGTGCTGATTTTCTTACTCACATTTCTCTAACAAGTGTGGATATTTCCTAGGTGGGTTTGATCTTCCAACTTCTCCCTTCTTTGAATTCTACTACACACCCGCATATTCAAGTATCTACATGTTGGATTCAGAGAGAAATTGCAAGTGTGGTGGTCATTGTGCAATGGTAGACTTGACATCCTCAATTGTGATGCAAAACGACAATACATAATTTTTCTTTGGGTTGGCTCAAGGGAGGACTAAGACATTGTGAGCATCAAATTCAAAGATCACTTTGTCATTATAGCGATCCACAATATCCTGTGGAATGTGAAAGGACTCAACTGTGGCATTCAACATCTTGGTATACCACATCTGAAAGGTAGTCTCCACATCTACCTAGTACTCACAGTCTGGCTGCCTATTGAATACTAGGAACTTCACTATGATGAAGTCATCAAGTGTTGGCAAGCTGTAGGTGTAATGTAGTGGGGGTTCCCATAACATCATTGCTATCAATATCAACACCCAGGTGTAATGACAGGGTGCAGCCTTATCTTGCGCATCAAGATAGTCCTGGAAAAACTAGAGGCATAGTTAGGGCACACATGCAAACATTTGACCTTTGGCACATTTCTCAACGACTGCTACTATGTCTACTGGGAATTCATCCTTTCTACATTTCCACATTTTTTTCATGCCAATATATGTCTAGTAAACCACACACAGTGCTTGGAGATCGTGGAGATGACGCAACCTCAACCCCCTCTCAGAGTGTTGTATTTCTTGTAGATTTTCTCAACTGAAACATGTTCCATCACCTGTATGGGATATTCCCCTTTGATTGGGATACCCGAAACCAATCAGATCACATGATCTGTGATTTCATAGGGCTTATCCATCCATATACATCCTTCGTGCAATCGAATCAGAAGGAACTAAGTACGTGTTGATATATGTTGCTTTCATACAAAATGCAAGACATCTAGCAAGGACATTATCTCGAACTTATGAATCTTGTGCACCCATGCTTATGGAACTAACTACTTTGTGCCATCAGGATTTATCCGTGTATATGTATCTTCAGTAATTTTCAGGTCCAGGAACTACTTTTCTTCTAGAATATCAAATTCCTCATACTTCAGGAGAAGAACCTTCCCAAATAGTTCACCCTTGACTGCGACCTATGATGGGAGAAATAGCTATGATATTGTGAATTCCTTTGGCACATACACTTAGTGCGAATCTTATTTTTCATTAGCACACCCTCCATATTTACTCATGTATCCTTACAAGCTCATAGATAACAGATTGGACTCTTCTGGGCACAATCAAGCTCTAACTGCTCACTCAGTTCTCATCTAAATCACAAACACAATGGTGCGAATGAATTCCTTCTTTGCAATTCTTATAGCCAATGCCGCCAACTTGCCTTCACCTACCATCTTAAATACCACTCCTCTTTCGCATCTCTCTTCTTAACTGCTGGATGGGATGGAACCTAATCACAAATATTCACAATCTTGGTGTGCCCCTCACTATGAATGTTGACCTCATGTCCAACTCACCATAATTTCTCTCTTTTCTTGTGCGATGTCCTTTTTATTCATGCAAACCGCCTCTCTTTTTCTGTGCCGAGGATTGGGCTTCTTCTTGACAGTGACACTTCTTTGTCCAACATAATGTTACCTTTTGGATCATTCCTTTTCTGATATGCTTCTTCTTAATGACAGAGTCCTTTCTCAATCTTTCCAAATCAAGAAAAACCGGTTAGTACTGACACAAAATCTGACTAATAGGTGGAACAATGGGGACACCATGGTAGCTAATGACTAGGATGTAATGGTTGATGTACCGGCGAATGCTTGGAAGCAAATTTTTCATTAATGAATGATGTGATGGAAATGGAAAATGGATGACTCCCTATGTATGATAATATGCAATTGTCCCTTTATGCTGATGATTTGACTATTAATGGATTTATACAAAATGAATCATACTCAATATTGATAATGATTTATGGTGCGATGTGTGGACATGACACTAGGATCTTCTCTTTGGATTATGGTTTGCATAGAATGAGGCTCATTCTAACACATAATAATTGAAAAATTGAAATGAAACCAAACACACACACACACATGTATATTTTTTTACCATGCAATTTTACATGTAGTTATGCCCTTGCATCCCATAGTAGGGTTTGAGGTGACTGCCATTAACTATTCCCTTCATCGGTTCTTCGATGAGAGTGGCTAGTTTCACTGCACCTGCATCAGTAGTAAACAAGATCCTAAATGGCCCTATCCATCTGATGCGCAACTTTCATGGGTTCTTCAAAAACTTACTGCCATACATCAATACTAGTTCACAAGGTTCCAAAGTCTTTCTCTTGATATTTATATCATACTAGGATTTCTGTCACTGTTTCTCAACCATTTGATTGAATCCTACGATGAAATTTTCTTCTTCTAGTAGTATAAGTTCCTCCAAACTTTACACGAGTGATTCATCATTCTTCATCTTTGTAGCAAGTTCTATGTGCAAACTAGGTACAATAAAATCGATTGGCATAACTTCTTCCTTCCCATACACCAGTATGAATAGAGTCTACTTCATGAGTCTCTTAAATGTTGTTCTATATGCCCACAGTTTGGATGGAATGCGCTGATCCCAGTCGTTATGATTAACATTACATAATTTTGTAAGTGTCCGCTCTAGAATCTTATTAAAGGATTCCACTGTACCATTAGCCTATGGATGATACGATGTAATTTTTTGATAGTGTATCATGAACTCTTATGTTAAAGCTCAAATGGTTGAGTTCAATAATTGCATACCTTGATCACTCATTAGCAGCTTTGGGCACCCAAATATGGTAATAATGTACTCAAATATGAACCTCTCCACTATTTCAGTAGTACAATCCTTCATTGGCACAACCTCTGATCATCTTGTGAGGTACTCTATCATAGTGATGATATATCTGGCATCAGTTCTTTGTGCTGGTGGGTTGATTGGATCCATGAAATCAACTTCCCACTTATTAAATGGATCAAGTGTAGTGACAGGTAAGAGAGACATCTCATTCCTGTGCGACAACTTTCCCACTCGTTGTAAAACATCGCATTGTTTGTAGTATTCCTTAGCTTCTTTAAACAACGAAGTCCACCATAGTCTTTCACAAAGTACTTTATACACAATAGCCTTCCTATCATAGTGTCTTTCATCTATACCCTCATGCACTTCTATGAGAAGAAGCAGTCTTTCATGTTCTATGACACATCAACGTAGTATCCCATCAACTCTGAGCTTATAGAGCCAGCCTGCTATGAGCCATAAATATGCATTGTGTGTCACGTGTTGTCTGTGCTATGCTACTATGTACTCTACCAGTGCACGGCCTAAGGCCAAAAATGTTACAATATCATTGAACTGGTTTGGTACAACCTCAATAAGGAATAACTGCGCATCCCGTAGGTCTTCATCCTAGCTACCTCCTTCTTCGCCTGATTTGAGTCTTGATAAGTTATCGGGGCTAACATTGAGTTTTCCTGGCAGAATAGAATCCATCGACATATGCGCCCCCCCCAACACTAGCTTGTTGACTAGGTATCTCAACATAGAATGATCTGTGAAAATATTAAAGGCAGTCCCCAACAATTAATGTTGGTAGTTTTGTAATGCATAAACTATCTCCAAGCCATCCGGCTCAGTTGTGGTGTAATTCTTCTCGGCTATAGACAAATTTTTGCTAGAAAAATAAATGGGATGATCGATGTCTCCTTCCCTGGGTTGAGCTAAGAACACTTGTAGCGCTACTGATGACGCATCTACATGTACATGGAATATGCACATCCAATCGGGGAAGATGAGAATTGACACAGTCACTAGTTTCTCCTTCAGTCTATCCAATGACATCAACATTCTGATGTCCATTGATACATCACTTCTTTTCACAGTAGCTCCTCCAATGGCATTGTTATGCTAACATAGTTTCTTATGAATTTTTTGTAGTATCCCATATGTTCCAATGTTGCACTAATGACTTTCACATGTGTTAGGGCCAAGAAATTGACAATGACTGCAATATTCACCAGGTCTACAAATGATTAGAGTTTGCACTTTAATTTAATTTAACTACGATCTTTAACTGAAAGAAAGACAAGCACAACAAAATACAATAGGCATAATGATTTTCCTCGAGGAAACCATAAAGGAGAAAACACCGCAACTTCCTCAAAGATAGATTCGTCACTAATACAATATCACAAAATGGAATACCCAAAAATAAGATTGTCTTCTGCAGCTCTCTCTCTTTCTCCTCCAATGAACTTGTCTTCTCTCTTTGCTTATGCAAACTTGAGTGAGTGAGTGGTGTTTCCAAATGAGAGATAAATCTCTCTACTTATAATTTATGTGTGGGTGACCTTTTTACCTAATGGGGCCGAACTCACTAACCTGACTAGGATGACCTGTCCTAGGGAGACTCAATAATACATTTTACATTTATTCTTTGGGGTGCTATTTCCCCGACTTACAAATTATTTTTTTAAATCAATGACCTAGCATAATCAAACATAATAATGACATCCCAGGACGAAGGAAAAACATCTTCCTCATAGGTACAAGTAAAATATAAATATAAAATACAAATGAATATCTTCCGAAGTTACATTTACATCAACACTCCCTCTTAACTAGGAAGCTATTCTTTCGCCACAATCATCATCATTCTAGACACAAATTCTAGACAACGTCATCATCGCTGGATCATCTTCAATGCTGAGACATCTTCATCAAAAATGGATCATCTTCAATGCTGGAACATCATCATCAACACTTGATCATCATTGACATTGCTGCAACAATCCACACCTCGTTGATCATTGATTAGTGATATCTATCGAATCTATACTTCATAAGAAGTTCTACAGAGCCAACCCTTTTTCATGATGGATGTAGGCCTAGCTCTCATCTAGGTATTCATCACCTCCACGAGCAAGCCATCAAGTAGGTACAACCCAGGACCACACATTACATTGCCACAACAATCACTTGTGTCTCCTATTATCATCTCATCATATCTAGATCATCTCATCATCACACATGAATAGTAACCCACATGCACACCTCATGCCAAACATACCACCTGCGCCTCCCTCCCAGTGGGTACATCTTAGGAGCACCCCAGGTGCATTAAGTCTCTCAACGGTCAAAACACTTCTACAACATGTGGGTACATCAGGAGCACCCCAGGTGCATTACGTCCCAAGGAATACTTGCATCTCTCCACGATGCGAGAAGCCTAGGCGCACACAAAGTGTCTTTGTGACCGATGGACCTCTAAGTGTCTCCAACATGTGGGCATATCCTAGGAGCACCCCAAGTGCATTACATCCAAAGGACCACCTGCCTCCTCCACCATGTGAGAACCATCTCTAGTGCATCTACGTCTTCCGGTCTCATCACTCCCTCTTTCGAGGAACCTCGATCTAGATAACACCAATCCTCTCTCTAAAGTACTCAAACTTCACTCTGGCTACCAGCTTGGTCAACACATCGACTATATTCTCGTTTGTCACCACATACTGGAGCTTCACTACTCCTCTCTGCACCATATCCCATATATAGTGGTACTTGATCTCAATATGCTTCGACTTGTCGTGGAACACTAGATTCTCAGACAAATTCACGCAACTATAGTTGTCATAGAATATACAAGTCGCCTCGATCTCGAGATCAAAAAAATCTATCAGTATCTTTCGAAGCCATACTTCCTCACAACTAGCCGAACAAACTGCAACATACTCTGCTTCGACTGAACTCAACTCCATGCATGACTGCTTCCTGCTAAACCTGGAGATCATACCGGATCCCCTACTGAAGCAGTATCCTAAAGTGCTCTTCCTATATGTGGCACTTCCTTCCCAATCCGAATCAACATAACCATGCAGGTTAATCTTCCAATTCGCCTCATACTCGAGCCCATACTCAACTGTACCCTTCAGGTACCTCAATATATGTTTTGCAGCCATCAAGTGAACATGTCTTGGATGCGTCAAGAACTATATCAGGGTGTTCACAACAAACATATGTCTCGCATCTTGTTCGTTAGGTACATCAACAAACCAATCATCTGTCAATGCATCATGGCATCAACTGTCTCTGATGAAGCATCACACAATAGCTTCTAGTTAGATGCCATTGGTGTGGCCATTTCCTTGCAGTCCATCATTCTGAACCTCTTTAGAATCTCTATTGCATACTTTCCTTGACCAAAGAAGATCCCATCCGCACTCTGCCACACCTCCATGCCTAAGAAGTAATGCATCATTCCCAAGTCCTTCATCTCGAAATCTGCAACACACCTCCTCTTTGCATATGTAATGAGCTCATCCTCACTTGTCGGAAACATGTCATATACATATAGCAGAAGTATCACTGGTCTTCTGCCTTAAACCTTGAAGTAAAGGTTGGAATCTTCTTTACTCTTGGTAAATCATAATCTCATCAGGAAGCTATCCATCCTTCCATACCACGTACTGGGTGCATGCTTCAATCCGTACAAGGATTTCCTTAACTTGCACACTGTTATACCTCAATATTACACTTGAAAACCTAGTGTCGCATCTTGGCACCAAATAACATAGAAGACACTTCCCCCTACTGATAAACAATCAGAACAGAAGACCATTGAATGAATACTGAAGACAAACCCTTTTTCTGCCATCTGTCAACCCAACCTGGTCCTATTTGCAATCACTACCGCACTCTGCATATCTATTGGGGCGTAGTAGTCCATACTACCACGTGTCGCTCCTCCTCTGGGGCGCGGTACTACCATGTTATGCTTAGTCTTAGGGGCGCGGTAGTCCACTTATAGCCTTTTTTCCATGAAGTTTGGGATCTCAACCCTCAAGAGATTTTGTTGGGATTGCTACCTTTGATTCGATCCCAACCCCCTCTCTGTTTAGCTGGCCTGGTCCACTAAACACTCCATAGATCCATACTTCTCTCTTGTTTGTTAATCTTCCCACATGCTATAAGAGAGAGGCCTTCCATGAGCCAAGGGAGGACTTTTGGGGCATCAAACCTATGATCACAAGCCTTTTGTCGAGATAGCTAGAGGTGGAAGCATTTGGAGCTGGAGGATTGGCTTGGACATCAAACAACCTTTGTCTATCGTGAGGAATCTGGGATCAAAGCTACAAGCAGGACAAACGCTGAGAGTGGAGGTGAGTTACTTTCTCTCTTTCTCCTCAATGTAAAATCTACGAAATACTAGTTTAATCCAAGATCCAAGATTACATTTGTTTCATTTTTGTCTTAGCATAGAGATATCCTAATCTAATTTATCCTAAGAGAGTTTCTCTTTATCTATAGGGAGAAATATCTGCAACAAAAACCAGAGACTTCGCTGGTTTGAACCCTATTTTATTGAGTTCCTTCACTTCCAGTCATTCTTGATTGTGATTTTTCTCTTTCTTCAAACCAGTAGTGGATTTTGGTCTGTTTTGACCTCCATTCACCCCCCCTTCCCTCTGCATTAGCTCTCTACCTTTGATCATTGAGTCCTCTGGGTCTGCACACCCTTGAAAATTCTAGAACTTTTCTTAAAGTAGGGCCCATTTCATTTTTTTTTACCATTACCGTGCCCCTGTAACTACGTACACAGCAGTAGTACTGCGCCCTTAACACTGTCTAGTACACGGTAGTGTACCAGTACCACGCTTGGAGTTATGGAAAGCACGCGGTAGTCCCTGTAAATTTTTATGTGTCTTACTTTGTTTGGTTCCTACAGGTCATTTATGACCTTCTCTGCCTTGGGTTGATTTTCCTGTTGCTTCTTAGCACCCTGCAACTTGCTTAGCCACAACACCGTGCTTCCCTTAATTGTGTAAAGGATTGTAGACAATTTTAAAAACTTTGGGTTTATGGTCATTAATTATCATCATATCTACTTCTTTATTCCCAATAGCTTCTTGTCTACATACCCTATTACTATTAGCCAGTTGCAAGTTTTTTTGGTTTGTTTGTATTTTTGGTTTGAGCTTTATTCTTTGAGTTAGTGGCATCATTTGCATCTTGATCACCGCTTCATTATTTTTGCATTAGCTTGATCCTTTCAACATAATCAAGTTTTTGTCACTATTTTCTTTCCCTTGATTATATAATCCTTAAGATTACATCGTTCTTACAAGCATTATCTTTCCCATTATTGCTATTAAATCAATATTGGAAATTATCTTTTGAGAACATTGTTTTTCTTATTTGAAAAGATCCAGTCATACTTTTGCACATTAGGAAGTGAATCATTCATATTTGTTTGCCACATAAATTCTCATTTTGAAGCATCATTGTTGTATATCAGTTACATTCGAAAGTAGTGTTTATTTTAGTTTGGCTTATTTGAAAAAGAAACAAAAAGTTGTTTTTGGAGTGGTTTTCTTTTCATTTCTTTGAAAACTTCATGCATTATGATCGAAGAACTCTCTCTTTACTTTAGCTAGATTTCATCGAATAAAAGGCTCATTTCGATTCATTCTCATTTGCATGGTTTGGTTCATCACAACATCACCCAGTTTCACGTCCATTTACCTGATTGAGTAATACAACCACTAAAATTTACACTCCCTAACTCAACACATCATAACCTCACTTGAGGAGAAAAAGAACTTGTTAGTTAGGTAGGACACCGGGGATAGGAACCCAAATAATTCCCCCTTGTCATTATCATCTAAGACATATTTTTTGTCCTCTATGGTACTAAAATCCTCTAGTATTTGTTGACACGATCATACACCAGTTTGTGGAGGGGTATCCTGTTGTTTCAGGGGTCCAACCGTCGCGAGATCGAGAACCAGATGGACTCTGTGGAATTCCGCACTCCACTTAGCCCTAAGGCAACATCGATCATTGTCTTCCTTGTATTCTCTGGCCACCATACTGGTGATACAAGGGTGATAAGGCAGAAGTGCCGAAAACCTTTTCCAACGTGTCATGAATGAGGTAGCTTAGTGACTTTTCTACTAGGGCTCTTTTACCCAGGATCCCTTTCGGTAGAGGGATATACTTCCATTATTGGTCTCTCATTTTGTATTGTTTGACTTGGATTTCATCACCTTGCGAAGGATGCAACTTGTTGAGGTGTCCAGCTCTTAGTTAGGAGGTTTTGCTTGCTATTTCATCTTCTTAGAGGGTCATTTTTCTTCTTAGTGATTTCTTGTTGGCATTCTGGCCACTTTTGTTTTCAGCTCGCTTACTGTGACGTCGGTCTGAGAAATATAGTTTTTAGAGCTTTCTTTTTGGCATGTGAGCCTTTCTTTTTCTAGCTCCCTTTTGCACATTTGGCTGCATTAGGGTTTTTGAGTTCTTTGTTACGAGACTATCCCCAGAACTTGTATTCCTACCATTATGTCTGAACCATGGAGATCACGAAGAGTACAGGGACGAAGCCCACCACAACCACCATGGACTTATGGTCCACCTACATCACGTATTCCTACCCCTCCCGGCTGCGGTGCTGGCCGAGGGAATTTTCCACCACCTATCCGCACTACATCTTCAGTTCCGCCTGTAACTGTAACTCACAGCACGATCTCAGAACCTCTTGCAGTTTCTGCAACCAATAACACACCTGAGATTCTGACTGTCACTTCATCCACTATTATTCCAGATATATCTACCACAGTGGACAATATTGTAGCGGCTGAAGCTATTACTGCCCAAGATACTAGACCAGAGGCTATCATCCTCCCATATGTTAGCACTACCATTCCACCAGATACTTTCTACGATGTTCCAGAAGGATTTGTTGGAACCATCGAAGGATCTGATGAAGATATGTCCGAACTGATTGTAGTCCCGAATGGATACGTTGAAATTATTGAAGAAACCGAACTACCTAATACACCTTTTGAACCTGACTTTGACTTTCTTGCTTCCCAGGTGGAACCTCCGCCTGCCATCACTATGACATCAGGTGTCCACCCTCAGGAAACTGGTTCTTCTAGCAACGTACCATTTACGGTATCCCTCCTCGATCTCCCTTCGGGACACAAAATCATGGTGTCGATCCAATCTAGTATGGTTAGTCTTGCTAACTCCCCTTTAGCGTCGGAACAGTTTAAACGTGATACAGAGCAAATGCTCTCAACGACTTCTAGATATCCCCCTGCTACCCGTCCTCCTGACTACCGAGCTCCCAACGTTTTGTCTAGCACAGAGTTTCATCACTCCTATGCCGATGGATCCAGACCTTTAGATTTTTCTTCACCTCATGTATTTCTCGATCCCGAACTAGGATCAGTTCACACTTTCAACCCCTTACAAGATACAAATCCAGGCCCAACCCTCAATGGTCCTTCTACTTTTCAAGACCCTATGGATGTGATTCCTGATACCCCTCGGTTAAATTCCCCACATTTGTTACCATCAAGTATATTTGACGTATCTGCCAGGGACACACCACTCATGAGGGATAACCTAGTATTCTCTCTGTCCCCGCTTGTAACGTATGGAAGACCCCCTCCATAAATTGACACCTTTGGCAACATCGACCAATCGACACTATCTCACCTTTCTAGTGTCAGGAGAACATCAAGTCATACTGCTGGATCATCCATATTGACCGGAGGTTCATCTTCGGCCACCATCTACACCATTTCAGGAGGTGGACAACCGACTACTGGAACTACTAATCCCAACAACCAACCGCCTCCAGGTAGACCATCAACCCAGCCTACAGGAGGACAACCATTTCTTGGGAATGCTGCTCCTAGTCACCAACCCCCTCCCACCGGACAATCCAATCCTCCTGTTGGAGGGAAACCCCTTGGTACCATTCAAAGCGGGGCGATTCAACCAACACCTACATCCTTTCCATTGGCTCAACAAGGCCCTTTACTTGGAGGATTCCCACGCATTAACACCCCCACTGGCACCATTCAACAACCCTCTCAACTAGCAACATCTGCTCAGTTAGGCATGTATAATACACCTGGAAGTGGACAAACTTATGGTGGTATTCCAAGCGGACCTCATCCTCAACATCCCTTGCCAGGCATGCTTCCTTCTTGGGGATCTCAAATCCCACGGAGCGGGAGATACTTGTTGTTCGCAAACTGGAATCAAGCTAGGGGGAAACCTCTCGTTTCCCCCAGCTTGAAATCCGGTTTTCCCTACTCTTCAGATGCAACTACTCCATGGAACACATCCCTTCAACCTCCACCTCTTCATTAGGGTGGAACCCATATTCCATGGACACCATTCTTGCAACCACCCCCTAACCCTGGTATGGGAAATACTCCACCCACTCAAGGTAGTGGTAACATTCCTGGGACCCAACAACCCCAAGGAACCATACCCCAACAAGGAGTAGGAAACATTCCTGGGACACAACAACCCCAGGTTATGATACCCGCCATCCCCACTCAGAACGTCCAACAACCGGTTATCACTCATGTGATTCCCAATCAGACAATAAATCCGATGAATTTGAAAATACAACCAGTTAACCAAATGGTCTACTACCCCCAGAACTTCCAGCAGTACTCTATGGGAAACATGTATGGGTACAACATGCAGCAGTATGCTGTGCAGGGCCCCACAGGAATCCCTGTTCCGTACAACTACTACTCATACCCGCAGCCCAATCGTCAACTCCCTTTCTTGGCCACGCTAGACTTACCTGATTTGTCGAGGCTCATCAACGATCCTATATGGCATGAACCTCATTGGCCACCCATCCTAGCCAAACTTCCATCGGACATTCCTAAGTTCGATGCCAAACCTGGGGAAGACCCTAAGAACCACATGATGACCTTCCATCTTTGGTTTTCATCCAACTCATTGATGGATGACTCCATTCGGTTACAGCTCTTCTTGCGCACACTTACCCGTACGGCAACAAAATTGTATATCGAGCTGCCTCAACACTCCTTTCACGATTTTAATACCTTGGCTATGCAGTTTCTGACTCATTTCCAGCTCCCCTTCCGGTACGAGACTGGAACAGAACTATTAACCTCACTATGTCAAACCACTTCTACGCATATCTCAGACCATATCCATGAGTGGCGTTGACACCCTAGGTTAATCAAGGCACCCATTCCGGACTAGTTACTCGCTGATTGGTTCACGAAGTCATTCTTGCCTCCCATCGCCAGGGATATTGCCATGTGTGGGCCGATCACATAGGAACAAGCCATTTCTTCTGCTCAGTACATGGATTTGATATATACCCAATCCGGAACTCTACACAAGATTCTTCCCCATGCCACCCGCATTAGTACTGATCCAACTAAGCCTGCCACTAAACCCCCTATCGACGACATTGTCGGTTCATTCAAGGCCCAGCCTGCCACTAAACCGACAGGACAACAAACTCCTGCTTCCCCTGCTCCAACCCAGGCTGCTCCAAAAGCTTCTACTTCTCCTGCTCTCTCCTCCGAGGTGAACGTAGTTCAATCTACGTCACAACCATCCAGAGGAAAGAAGAAGAACAATCATGGAAAATCCAAGAAAACTTCTAACCAGTAGGAGAACCCCAAGCCACAACCTACTGACAACGAACCCAAACCACATCGGAAATCAAAGTTCCCCTGCCTTATTTGCCAAGAGGATCACTATACACATGACTGTCCCTACAAGGACGAAGTCAATAAATTTTTCAAAGGATCCTCCCGCTCGACAGTGTTAACCGATCCTTTCCCTCAATAGCAACATCAGATGGTTTCCCATGATCCCCCACAAAGGGTCAATCCGAACAACCCACCTCGCGGAGAGACGTCTGCAAATTGCGAAATCCTGATGACGCGTAATGAAGAGATCCACATAACCACTCGTTCGAAGACATACAATAACCCCCCAAGTTCAAACAAACAACCAGAGACAGCCAAGGGTAAGTCTCATGTTGAAGATCCTCCTCTCATACCTCCCCCCAATGGTCATCTCCATATCGAGAGACCGTCTACAGACACAGTGCTATGCCCACCCAAAGGCACCATCCGAATGGCGATATTCAATCCTAATGCGCGAGGTGCCCAAAATTACAACATTGTTGAGGACTTAGCTCAAGCACCATGTTCCATGTCACCATAGTCCAGTTAGATTACTGTATCCTAGACTCTCATTCGAACTCCACCAACACCATCCCATTATTGGATCATCCCCGGTACCATTTCCAAGACTTTGGCGTTGGTCTTATGAAGGATTCCTCCCTTATCAAATTTTTCCCAGAGCTCGGATCCCCCATACAGCCCGTCAACATGATATCATCAAGTATCACCTCATTCAATGATTCTTGGGTGATACCGAATCCTACCGAGATTGAAAAATACGACAACTCCATGCCATTAAATAGGAACCTCGCAGTGTATGAGGTGATCTAGTCAACCACCGATTGTGTCGATCCTACTACCCATCACACAGTGGAACAACTCTCGTCTGAGGCTAGTTCATCCCCACCACTTATCGATCCTCTCACATTGATTTTTCCTACTGACGAATCAATCATGGAGGTTATGTGCGGTGATGAACCACCCTGGGGAGATTTCCATAATCGGTCTTCTTTCCCCACTATCCAAGCGGTTGAGCCAGATACTAAACCTAGTACTTCACTTGGAATGGTTCAAACCAAGTTTCCCACTTCATTCAATGAAATATTTTCCAAAGGAAACTTGGCCAGTCTCATGGCGACCACTCCCATCGACATTTCAGTGAAGCCTGCTGTCGTGGAAAACATTAATATTAGCAAGACATGTACTCCCACCGAAATGGAGTTCTACAGTGCCTACTTTAAAACATTCCACGATTTTTTTGCTTGGAGTTATGAAGAGATGCCAGGAATAGATCCTTCTATCATGGTCCACGAGATTCCAACCTTTCCTGGCGCCCAACCAGTTTGACAAAAAATTCGACCCATCCACCCCCCTAAGGTAGCTGCTATTAAAGCCGAAGTCAAAAAAAATTTGCGTGCTGGTTTTATCTATCCTATCCCACTGATAGAATGGGTATCTAATATCGTTCCCGTAGCCAAGAAACAGGGTACGATTAGAGTCTGCGTCGATTACCGTGACTTGAAAAAATCTTGTCCAAAGGACAACTACCCAACTCCATTCATCGACCAAATCATCGATAACTGCACCGGGAGTGTCATCTTTTCATTTATGGATGGCTTTTCCAGCTATAATCAGATCGAGATACTCCCAGCTGACCAGCATAAAACAATCTTTATCTGCCCATGGGGAATCTTTGCATATCGAAAGTTACCTTTTGGCCTAAAAAATGTCGAGGCAACTTTCGAATGGGTGATGTCGTATGCATTTCACGATATCAAACATATTGCAGAACCTTATCTTGATGACCTTCCCACTCATTCTCAAACTCGGGAAGATCATCCTGATCACTTAGGTGCCTGTTATCACATTTATAGTAGCCAGGCTACCATACATTATTTTTCTGATTCCAGTACACTATTCAGCCAGTTCCCTTACATTTGAGATGCTGAGATGAGCATCTATATCGGATCACTATCAAATTGTGGACAGCAGTGTATATTCCCCATGCCATGACCGAGTCTCAGGACACTCAGAGAGATGACCGATGTAGCCATTATACCATTGGTATAGAGCAGTTAGTAGTGCCCAGAGTTACAACAGCAGTTTCAGAGGACAGATGATGGTACAGGTTGATGAGCAGTCAGGTATATGACTCAGCAGGTATATCATTGTGTCATGGTTATATTGCTTTTATATTTATTCTTATAGCATGTCTTAGCACTTAGTGTCATGATCTGGCGATCATATAGATATATGGACCTGGTTGATCTTATTATATATTATATTGTCCCTACTCAGACTTAGAAGTTCACTATTCATACTCATTGGTTTTACCCTCCTTAGGGAGAATAGAGGTGATCATTCCACCATACCCTGGCTTGCTAGTGTCGGCTCCATTATTCATTTTCTTCATCCATCCATGGCCTACCTTTTAATTTATCACCCTGACTTACTACTTGAATAGTGACATGGTGGATCTTTTCCCCACTGTAGCCTCTGTATTGGATGAGCTTCCCTGTTTATTGTGTCTCGGCTCTGAGTTGGTGACAAAACTTGCCTATGGTGAGTTGGAGTTCCTTGTGGATTCCCCCTAGTCACTAAAGTTGTGTTGGCTAAACCTGAAACCTTTAGTGCTGCCATGAATACAAAATCTGGAAAAATGAAATGTTATATCTTGTATGAAAAGCCCATTCATGCAATGTGTTTCTAAACACATATGAATGAAAGGCATGCCAAATGAAAATGGCCATGAAAATAAAATGTTATATCTTTTGGAAAATAAATACCTAGGTAAACAAGCTGTCCATGACACACCTAGAAGTGCTCAGGTAAACAAGTGCCTTAAAAACACACCTGCAGCAGAAAGCCTAAAATAAATGTAAATCTATGCAATGTGTTTATAAACACACATAGATCAAGGCTATGGAAACTTCAGGCCCAAAAAAGCAATGGAACTTAAATGCTATATCAAAACAATTGCTGGCCTTATTTGTATTATGGATTGTGCGCATCTGTTAAAGGTGAATAAACCCTCTTTGAACAACTCATCCATTTGTGAGACACCGCCATTCCCTGTGTTGTTGCTCATTCAGTATATACTATGGTGTGTATTCCCTTTCCCTTGCAAAAGTGTCACAAAGTTAAGTCAGTCAAGTCATCCCTTAGCTTAGCCAGTTATTTTAGCCTTCACCCTTCACTAGCAAATTGATCACAGCTATGAAGTGAGTATGATCTTGAAAGTCTAGTCTGAGTAATAATAATAATTAACGACATTATATATTTGGATTTAGATTGCCAGTAATGATTACTTTGTGCTATAATTGTTATTTGAATAAGGTGTAGAGCATGCATTAACCTTGGACACTTTGCAACAGCTTATGATGATGGTTTGAGTTATATTGGGTCATGTTGACTTGGTTAGGCCTAGTTTGACCATGGTCAACCAGAGGACATGAGATGGTTGGACCTTATGATGACATGGATAGATGATATATGGTATATGTATACATACATGATGATTCTATGTAGCAGCTACAGGTTTATGATGATGATTCTTGGTTTACAGCAGTGTTTGGTCATTTACAGATTATTATTATTGGCCATGTTCCGGTATATTGGATATATATTTTGACTATGCAGAGACTCATATGGTGTATGAGTACACATATTGGATGGATTTGGACCTTCTGAGTCCAATGAGACAGTTTGTTTTCAGTTCCGGGCACTTACAGTGATGATTGAGCCTTAGTAGGCTATCCCAGTGCAGTTTTGGTCTGTCGGAGGCCCTGTCAGAGCAGATATGATTTTTATCCGGTTGACCTAGGGCGCTGTGCTTGGAGGGGGTGGTCCAGCCACTTGTTTTTACCATATTACCCCCCTCTCGGACACACTGGTACCCTCACCTTGACAGCGCAGGCACTCCAGGAGGCAGTTTGGGGTAGTTTAACGCTTCCCGAGGCATTTCAGGATTGGTAGAAATGGCTATTGAGGAAATTGATTTGGGATACTAAGGAAATGTTATGGCATGGGATGATCAGTGATGATAGATCGAGATCCTCCACACCTTCTCCAGCAGTTTCAGCTTCATCGGGGCCCGCATCCATCACTTATGGCACTTTCTGAGGATTTCTGAGGTCTTTTTTGAGGCCTACGATTTGACTATGGAGGCACGATTTGGTACATTGATGATTATTTATTGATTTTTGTGCTATGGGGATTGACCAAGGAGGGATAAAATTACCCCTTGGACCCACCATAAGCCCCTTATTATATTTTGTCATTATGATTTGGTGGGATTCCCCTCTTATAGGGCGATTTTGTCCACTCACATAATATTTTATTAGTGATCCATGTATTTTATTGTTGAGCTCATCTCAACCATTGATTTGACATTTGTATCTTTTAATATTAGCCACTCATTCAAAAAGTGGTTAGGGTTTTGGTGCCTCTCCTTCCTATTTAAAGGAGAGAGCTTCTCATTGTAAAGGGGACTTGTGGCTCTGGCTTATTGGAATAGAAAATTATTATTGCATCTATCTCCAGTATTGTGGTGAATGTTTTTGGTGTTCGTTCGTTGGTTCTTCCTTTGCACTGAGTTATTGGAGATCTTGTTTGCCATATCTTTTGTACCACGTTTTTGCATCTACAGGTGGAGGCCGATTTGCTTTGAGGAGGAAGTATTGGTAGGGGAAGACTCTCCCTACTTCTTCTTTGGATCTCTTCGTTGGTAACAGGGAGTATTACTGTCCCAGGACCTTCTATTCTATGTTATCATTGCATTTTACTTGTATTTCCTCCATACTTGACCTCTCTGATTGAAATCGATTTTCCTTGGATTGACAGGTAGAGGAGGGCGCACTTGTGGGCTAGGGCATCAATTTGGCAAGCAAAATCAACAATCTCTCATTTGATCTCTGCGGGAATATTCCTCAACATCAAGGCATCTCATTCACATTACTCAGGTATGATCTCAAGGTAAGTTCTATCTCCATGATCTATCCACTTGTCTAAAATATTTAAAACCCTAATTAATCAAAACCCCCATTTTTACATTTTCTCAGATCTACTTAGATCTAGTGGGTTGTTGGGAATAATATTGAAAACCCACCTCTATAGCATCCACGGCATCCCGGATCTATAGTTTGGTGAGGATTGGCTTCCGTTTGACCCCCTTCCCAAGCCAGCTTAGCTTCTCCCAAGCAAGGCGCACTTCTTGGTGGTTGTGAGTTGACCGAGATCTAGGTGGTGGGTAGTTGAGATTCCGCTTGATTCATAATCTATACATCAAATAACCTACCCCCAGATTGTCACTTTTTGGATTTTCACCTTGTGGGCCCTATTCCACATTTTAAGGGATTTAAACCCCATTCTTGGACCATTTGGTACATTCAAACTCAGATCTAGTAAGATCTAACCGTCGAATTGCCATAAAATTATAGATCCAGACTCCTACTTGACTAACCTACCCGGATCTAAAGTTTGGGTGCCATCGGACTTGTCTTGACCCACCTAACCCACATTTTTGGCCTCCTTGGGTAAAGTCGCACCACCTTGGAGAAGTGAGTTGACTCACTTCTAGGACATGGGTACTTGAGATTTTTGGAGATTTGGAACCGGAATAATTCAAAACCTAGGTCTACTGTGTCATCTTGTCAAATCTTGCCTTGGGGATAGCATTCCTTATTTTAAGGGAATGTGGTCCACTTTGGTCAAACCTAGATCTAGACCCATTCATCCATCAAGACCTTAATCGCCCACTTGTCTCATGCCATAGGAGTCCTTAACCACAAGTCAACCCTACTTTGACTCCATATTCCCAATTCCCAAGGCACTGGTTTCTCTCCAAGTCAATTCGACTTTCCTAGATTGTTGGATTAACTTGTGGTTTGACCTTTGCATGGTGAACTAAACCCTTGAAGCCATCATGTATCATGGTCAAGCTTGTCACTTGTACTAGTTAGCCCCAATTCAACCCCTAAACTACCCTGCATTGGACATAGTTCCCAAGGCAATGGATTTTCCAACATTGAACTAGTACTCTAATCCTAGATCTCATTTCAAACGTTTTAAGTCACTCTCACATCAACTATGAACCAAAGCTACACTCTTTGAACCCCTCACTTGTCTTGTGACTCCATCCTTAGGTCTAGGATAAACCATACACCTAACTTCACTTAGAAATACCGTGATTTGGTGTCTTGGTTTTGATCTCTCCTGTCGGGAGTAGATCGGGTCTCCCCCTTTGTTGTCTGGGCTAGATAACATAAAGTGAAGGTTGCCTCGACTGGCGTGACAACCATATATTGGAGGTCGAGGTGATCGTGGTTGCACCTTTTGAGTTGCCCTTCCCTATTGCCATCCATGATTGGATATATCCATAGGGGTAACTACAGTTTAGGTGATAACAGTGCCGTCACTACAACATTCATTTGAACCCACATAAATGCATCTTTTGTGTTGAATCCGGAAAACTTTTGGGATTCATAATCTCCAAAGACGGTATACGATTGGACCCCGCGAAGGTAGAAGCTATTTTAGAACTGTGTCCCCCCACGAACATACCAGAACTTCAAATTTTGCAAGGGAACGCAAACTTTCTACGCCGTTTCATCTACAATTTTTCCGAGATAACAAATGGCTACATGAGGCTTCTAAAGAAGAACATCCCCTTCTTTTGGGACGACGAAGCCCAACGCTCCTTTAATAATCTAAAGGCAGCCTTAACTAAAGATCCTATGATTCAACCCCCCAATTACACACGGGATTACATTCTATATCTCGCAGCTTCGATTTCCACCATTGGCATGGTGTTAGTCCAAGAAGATACCAATGACATAGAACATGTAGTATATTAGCTTAGTAAGAGTCTTCTTGACTCCGAAACTCGCTACTCACATGTTGAAAAGCTGGCTCTGGCTACAGTGTTCGCTGTCCAGAGGTTCCATCACTACATTCTGCTCTGCCAGACCACTGTCATAGCGGATTTCAATCCAATGTACTACATCCTCACACGTTAAGTGATTGGGAGCAAATATTCCCATTGGATTGTTATCCTACAAGAGTTTGACTTGGAATTTGCTAAAGCCAAATCCAAGAAATCTTTGGTCTTTGTAAAGTTGATTTTTAATTTCCCCCGTGCTAACCTGAGCCCATAGATTCTCTTCCCGATGAATTGTTGTTCCTCATCAGCATGTCCGACCCATGGTATGGGGATATTCTACTATATCTCCAAACCTAACGTTTTCTCCCCAATCTCAACCGCGAAGAACGTCGACGTATCTGACATCACGCCAAGTACTACCTTATAATTAACGATACCCTTTACCGTCGTGGTGTTGATACCGTTCTTCGACATTGTTTAAATTTAGATGAAGTTGAACACATTCTTAATGACTGCCACGCTACAGCATGTGGTGGTCATCTCTCTGGGATGGCTACAGCCCAGAAGATACTACAAGCAGGATATTTCTAGCTCTCGATTTTCAAGGACTGCATTGAAATGGTCAAGAAATGTCCACCTTGCCAATTCTTAAATAGTAAGACACGCTCGCATCCCGCCCCACTCCATCCTGTAGTTGCTGTCGGCCCCTTTTCCAAATGGGGTATCGATTTCACGCACCGTAAGCCCACTTCAGTCGGGGGCACAGCTATGTCATAGTAGCTGTGGATTATTTCACAAAATGTGCTGAAGCGATGCCTACTTATGCTGAAGATGACAAAAAAGTAGCACAGTTCATATTCAACCATATCATAGCTAGGTTTGGAGTCCCACAATCCATCATAACCGATCATGGATCCCACTTCAGGAACCATATGATTGAAGAACTAAGCGCCAAGTTGGGTTTTCATCATGAAAACACAACCCCATACTACCCACAGACCAATGGCTAAGTCGAAGCCATCAACAAGGTTTTGAAATGCATGATCCAACGCATTGTGGGTGCCCATAAGTCCAATTGGCACTCAGCTCTCTTTTCGGCATTATGGGCATACCGAACCTCAGTGAAAAGTGCTACCGGTTTCACACCATTCCAACTGGTGTATGGCATGGAAGCCATTTTACCAATTGAATGTGAAATCCCGTCACTCAAGATAGCCATAGAGCTACTTCCCAATACCACCTCTGAATAGGAACGGTTTCTATACCTAGCCAAGCTAGATGAAACCCATCGAGACGCTGCTTTAGCCAATGAGGCCCATAAAAAATGCGTCAAAGCACAATATGACAAATCCGTTCAACCTCGGATTTTCAACGAAGGTGACCTCGTATTCACATATGACCAGATGCATGACAAACTTGGAAAAGGAAAGCTAGAGTCTATGTGGTACAGCCCCTTCATTGTCAAACGTGTATTGGAGAAAGGAGCCTACAAACTCGTCGATTGTGATGGCACACCATTGGCACGGCCCCACAACGGGTTGTACCTAAAACGCTTCTGCACATAGGTTTATCCTACGCAAGACATTTTTGTACATAATGTACTTAGCTTGTTTTCATTTTCTTCTTTTGTGTGTGTATGCATGGATCTTATCTCATGTATCCCTATTTACCTCGACTTGTGCTCCTATGCGCAGATGTCTGCCTACTACGGATTCATTGATGGTGCGAGCTGACACACCCAGAACCTCACTTCCCCAGAATGGGTAATTTATTTTCCTACTGGCGAGTTAATATCTTCATGAGACACTTGCTTGGGCTCCGCAACCAACAATATTGCAGAGTACCATGCAGTCATTGGAGTCTTAACTGAGGTTGCTTCCCTTGAAATCGACTCCTTGTCAGTCTTTCTAGACTCCCAACTCATGGTATCCCATTTGAATCATATCTACGCAGTCTGCGATCCTATTCTACTTTGCTTATTTTGAAGGGTACGCCTCTTGGAACGATCTTTTGATTATATTTCATATCAACATATACCAAGAGAATTCAATTTTGTAGTTGACTCATTAGCTAAATACATTTTGGATTGGCATCTAGCCCATACATGAAAAATGCATCATAAAATAAACACGCAAGTCATTATAAATAGATAAATCATAGAAGTAGATCCAACTGTATATATCATCACATATAAAAGTGTTTTTCTAAATACATAAAGTTTGTGTTTAAAAGACAAAATTTGGGATCCAATTCCATACAAAAGTTGGTTCTCGAGCCTACATATCGTATACATGCCGCAAAAAGATAAAATACTACTGTCTAAGGATATCTAGGAGATCTATCACGAGCCTCCTTAGATTCCTCATGCCGTTGATGGTAGAAAACTATATCCCTAGCCACCCTACGGAGGAGTACGGAAATACGTCTAGGCACGCCCACAGTATGCCGTTGAAGATGGAGAGGAACATTATCCATCCTCATAGTTGGGACTCTGAAAGTCAAACCCTGCAGGTTCTTCTCTATGTCACGAACCCCTCCTACTTCTTCCTCTTCCTCTTCTTCCTCCTCTGAAGGAACCCAGTGCTCGACCTCACCTCGGCGTAATGGTGAGTATCCTACGGGTCTCCTTGGTCCATGATCTACGACATGCACATGTACATACATTAGGTATTTTCACACAATCCAAAACAAATAAAAATTATATATTCCAAAAAATTGAGAATACATTGGTGAAGGTCATACCTGAGTCATCCCAATCCTCGTCATCAGGTAATGCCAAGTCAATATCCTCGTGGAAGTCCACCCCTGCAAAGGGGTAGTCCTCGATCATCACGATCTGCTCCTCGAGCCATGAGAAGAAGTCCTCGCCAAAGGATAAACGTTGTGGCCCCTCGAGTATCCCTACATACTCACTCCATTAACACATCCTCGGTTCAGTGACAAGGTGGATAGGCATGGTCAACTGCGGACGCAACAACGGCACCCTCTCTATAAAGAAGGTGACCAAAATGCTCCCATAACCAAATTGGCGGTTCTCTCCATTCCTACACTTGGTTATTTTCTCCTTGAGGTTGGATAGTACCCCTTCGCACCAGTTGAACAGTGTTGGTGCTAAACACTCCATGTCAAGATTCATTTGTGTGCACGATTCCTAATGAGGACTTGTACTACCCACCACTGAAGTGATGGCAAACAACACAGTTCTCATTGGAAGCTCTAGAACATCCTTAATGACCACTTTTCCGCTTTTCTTCCCGGAACCTTGACGACAGTAACGAGTGATCAAGACATCGGTGCTCGTTTTCGAAGCCCTTAACCCTGTTAAGTGTTGAGAGGCCAGTGAGAAAATAGATATCCTTGAGCTCAATCTCGAGGGTATGCTCCCTAACTTGAAAAGCTTGAATGTCGAGGTCCCACATTTGTATGATGTAAGTGAGAATTTTGGCTTGCTGGCGGATACCTTTGGTCTTGAAGAATTTTAATAACCCACAGTTCCGCAGTGCACTTAGGGTATTTTGATCATTTTCAGCCAACAAATCATCATTTTCATGCTCCCTCTCTTTCCATCTGACCATTTTGCTTCAAATGAAGTATAAAATCCTGCAAAATATCAAAAGAAACGTTCATGAACAAAATGATAGCTTGATCTCAGTCTAAAAATGAGGAAAAACAATTTATTTTTTCTCTCTTTTCGCCACTACTGCGCCTGGGCTCCAGCTGGGAAGGCGGTACAGGAGAACTACCATGCCCTCATGTGGATACACAGAGTGGTACTACCGCTCTTCCCGACACAGAGAACCCGCGGTAGTCACAGAGGCGAAAAAAGCCCCATAGGGCTTCCTAAAAAACTAGAAAATTTTAACTGAAACCAAGATTTCAAGTCATGAATTGAAAGAGAAGCTTGAAAACTCTTACCTGGCGCAGATAGATGTTGAAATGATGCCTCGAATCTCCAGATATGGACACTTGAAGTTTTTCCCTTCAATGGATGAAATTCCTCTATGAGCAAAATAACCAAGGTGAAATGGTAACTTTTCATTTTTACTCCTTGCTTATATAAGTCACATATTCATTTTTGCTCATTATTTTATCTTTTTAAGTTAAAACTCTTTTTCACATTACTAATGTCTTTTCGAGGTTTCACAAGTCTTTTTTGACAGGATCTTCCCAAACTATTCACACTGGCATTTTCCTACTTATCGACCTTCATTAGAGCCAACTTTATCTTTTTCGTGCTCTGGATTAAAACTTGAAAAAGATTCCAAGCACCTTTCACACTCGTGTCGTGCTTGTCAAACTCAAGAAAACGTTGTCGAGCTTAGTCGACTTTACTTGTGCTCATAAAACGATGAGGAAATTATTATTTCGATTTTATTTTATTCTTTTTTCGGGCCGAAATGATTTAAATTTACGAAAAAGACCATCGGGGTTCTCTTTAAGCTCTTTTCAGACTCCCTTGTTTCGAAAAGATTGCCAAGTGCACTTGTCTCTTTCACACTTGTAAAAGTATTTGAAAGGTCATCTATTTGGTGATAGGTTACCCCTTTTTCGGCCCGTCTAGACTATTTACAAGAAAGGTATACCTCAATCAACTTTTGAATGGGAGAGTTCTTTCAGGAATTGTTTTACACTTTTTCGGGACTGAGGGACTAAATTTATGAAAAAGTACATCTTGAATCCTTCTTTAAGTTTTTCAGGCTCTCTAAATGTTAAAAACTGCCAATTTTTCCTTCCTTGGACTCGTTAAAATTTAACATCGAAGGGCCCAATTTTGGATGAACCCCTCCTTTCTCAGGTTCGTAAAACATGTGAGATCGGACTCATCTATGAGATGAGCTAAATCGAGCATCTGTTATCCTCCTCAAGCTCGTAAAACAACAAAGAGGTACTCGTCCATCATGTCGGGGGAAATTGGGAAATGAGTCAAGTTTACCTTATTGGTAGCTTGTCAGTCGTCACCTTTGAACACGGCATGGGTATGTCCCTTGTCTATTTTTGGGTATATATCTATTTTTGCTAAGTTATGGTCATCATCTCGAGTTGTCTCTCTGGCCACGAATCTACTCGTCCTGTGTCTATCCTTTGCTATCAAGAATCCTTGCTTCCAGGTTCTGCTTCATGCCGTTATATGTTCAAAGGGTTTGCATTGTTTCGAGTCATCTATTGTGTCAAGACTTCCGCTATGTCAAGTACATGTTCCGTTGTTCCATTGTTTCATACTGTCTCTCGTTCCAATTTCGTGTCGAGGATGTGGGAATCATCATGGCCCACCTTCGACGAGTCTATTCCTGTCGACATCAAATCACTATCTAGGAATTAGGATTAGGAGTCAAACAATAAGTACCTTGGTACCTTGTCATGTCCCAAATTTGGAATTGGGTCACAATGGCCTAATCACATTAGCCATATTCATTAGAGTTTGTAAAATCGATGTTAAAGGTCAAATAATTGCCAAGGAGGAAAATTACTAGTTTCCTAGGTTTGGGGTGGAAGCTTTGGGATTTGGAATAACGGGGATAATAAATGATGTTTGAACATTAGAGTGGCATAAATATTTAATAAAGGATCTAAATAAATATATACAAGTGAAAATCAAAGTGGCATTTGATCATGAAGACACATGGAGGAAGTGGGACCCACATATGGCTAGATTTCCCCACTACACTTAGCATCATTCTCTCACCAATTCGAATTCAAGGTGAATGGTAACATACTTGGGGGAGTCCAAAAGGTATTATTCATGGCATGACTCATCCAAGGTCTAAATATAGAGGAAGAGTAACTCCCATGGAAGAGGAAGAGGCAATTTGGAGTTAGTGAGACACTTGGGCTAGATTCCCTAGCTCTATGACAACAATGATGAAGATGCTATGAAACCTATGACACAAATCAGACCTGAAGGCTGAAATATGACATATATGACATGTCAGGGCTAAAACTAGACTCCAAGAGGGCACTCAAGGATGTTAGGGCAGCTAAGATGCTTCCACATGTGATTTGGTGGAAGTGGGAAACTAGGAATTGTTGTACAAGTGGCGTTCTT
The DNA here is from genome assembly GCA_027924585.1 of Larix kaempferi. NCBI lineage: Eukaryota > Viridiplantae > Streptophyta > Pinopsida > Pinales > Pinaceae > Larix > Larix kaempferi. The sequence continues at coordinate 3,172,127 of BSBM01000264.1, forward strand.
TGGAATCTCTTCCCAACTTGAGTTGGCATGAGTCTCTTGGAAAGAATTCAACCCATGGATGAAATTAGAAATTTATAAATGTCAATAACAAATAATTAAAGCATCTTTTGATCATTTGTAGAATTTGCAATTGCATTTGTGAAGAGGGAGAGCTAGTGGATGACTAGTTTCTTGCCTTAGCCAATTTCAAGGGTGAAAGATTCCCATCCAAGTTGGTAATTGGAAAGGCCATTCAGACCTTTCATTTGGAGCTTTAATGGAGTATTTATTTGCAGGTGTAAGCTACAGGGCATCTCATGGTTTCTTCTATTGCAGCTCACTCCTTCAACCATTTCCAGTTTTGATGGCATATTCTTGATCCTTGAGGGAGGGCGTTTTTGGTGAGCTATTGTACTCTTTGGGGGAGATTTTAATGCCCCATTTATTTTGTAATATGAATTAAATACTCTTTTCTTCATATTCATAAAGTTTCAAGTCAAAATTCCAAGTAGAAATGTATAAATCTCAATTTTAATGAAAGAACAGTGCCATTTCCCCACTACCTTGTTGTGAATCAATGTAATGCTGATGATTTCGAATGAATGGATTATTATCTGATATATTTGTGATCAATATACTGCCATGGATGTATTTTACAAGTTTCATGTACTGTACTTGAGCATTTGAAGCATTTTTACTCAGTTTAGTTGTATTGGGAGGTGAAATAGTGCCATTTCCCCAAGGGTCGAATTGGGGATTTTTGCAGTTGAATGGGAGAGGGTGAGAACAGTTGTAATAATCCATTAATGGTGCATATTAGACTTTAATAACATACTTAACACCTTACATACCTTTTTTCATAAATTTGAGTGGGTTTGGAGGCATTTGGGAAGCCATTTTCAGTACTTACCCCATGGGGATTTGAACCCCAAATTACTAGTAAAATTGCATAATTGGTCCAGAATCTTAAGAGAGTTTTCAGAGGTCTTTTGGTGGCCATATTTAATCCATAAAAATCATATTCAAGTTATAATATCATTCATACACCTTCCTTGAATATTTTAAGGCATTTGGAGTCAATTTGAGACCTAGAGACCAATACTAGTCAAAGGGAAATCACTAGTAAAGTTACCTACATTGATCAGAATTGAAAGAGGATTTTAAGAAGTATTTTAAAGGTGAAAAGGCATCCCTGAAACACATATTTATGTTCTAATATCATTCATATACCTTCTCAGAAGATTTGGGATCATTTCGGGCAAATTTGGGACCTAGAGATCAAAACTAGTCAAAGGTCAAACTAGGGAAAAAAGTGAAAAATTGCCATTTTAATAAAATTACTAAAAAGGGACATTACAGTGGTATCAGAGCATGGTCTTGGAACCTGATGTGGTAGAACATTAATGAAGACCAGGATTCAAAGAAATAATCCACCACCCTTAGAAACTGAAACTGGATGTACTTTGGTGAAAGGGAAGAAGTAGGAGAAGAAGTGCATTCATTGGTCACCATGAGTAAGGATGAGAAAGGAACCTTAGAGGAGAATGAGGAGTTTAGAAAATTACTTAAACCATCCTTTGAAGACCAGTGGAGGCAATGCTTTCAAGAGTTCAAATTGTTGCTTAGTGAACTTGGAAGCAACTCGGAAAAAATAATGAGCAATTGTTCTCTTTTCAAGGAAAAGGATGAAATAATTTATGTCACAAAAGAGGAACCTAATGTAATTGTGGAAAATGAGGTACATGTTGATATGCAGGTTCTTGAAGATGATACACTAAAACAAGAATAAGGACAAGCACTTGTCCTTGTTCAAAGGGATTATGAGTTGCCTCATGGAGAGAGTTGCAAAGCCTTGGAAGAGGTACATGATCTCACAATAGTTGGACCAGCCAATTATGGAGAAGATGAATTAAATATTTCAATGGGTAAGAGTTGTAAATAATTAAAGTTGGTTCATAATTCCTCACCCCACACTTCTTTTCCAGCCACATCACTTTGGGATGAAAATTGGGTGAAAGGTTTTTTTCTAGTGGTGCCACATGAGGGGTATGAAACTCCTACCTCTCCTTTTGATGATGACATGAATAGAGCACCTAATTATTTAGAATTGCAGTAGCATATTGCTTTACCTTATGATGATACATATCCTCATGGATGTATGGATGAGACTTCTTTGAGTCCTTTGAAGTCTCCTTGTTTTTCTTGCTCATTATTTGGTTCAGATTTTAGTGGAGATTCTTCATTCACTTCTTGGATGAAAGAATGCATGGCTGAATATTTTGATGCATATCACGTTCTTTTGGAGAAGCACTATTGGACATGGTATCCTCACCTATGTCAGTGGATCATATTTGATTGGTCACTTGAAGATTGTATGCGCCTAGCAAATGGTGGTCTACTTACTTGGAGGTATAAACACTTTCATGATTCTTTGATGAAGCATCTTCTTGATGTACATTTTCATTATATTGTTATGTACTTTGATGAAATATATTTTGTACTCATGATGTTTGGAAGAATGCATACAAGAAAATGGGATCCAGGAATCCTCTTATATGATGGTATGGGTTGGAGAGCACTTTTAATTGTTGGGGTGCAATGCAAGCAATGGGACCCTGGAATAATTTTTGTCTCATTGGTTTGAATTTTTTTGGGGGGGAACAAGTAGTATGGGAGACGGATTTCCCACTTAATAAAGTGAATTTTATCAGAGTAGTGCAGCAGCAAGCATAGTGGTTCCTCTCTAAAATCTTCAAGGAAACTCAAAGACTCAAGGTTGGGCAATTCAATGGCAACTTCAAAGAATTATACAGGAAGCAGGTTCTTCAACACCCATGTTTGAAATTGCTTGAGGACAAGCAATATTGGGAAGGGAGGATTTGTCATGTCCCAAATTTGTAATTGGGTCACAATGGCCTAATCACATTGGCCATATTCATTAGAGTTTGTAAAATTGATGTTAAAGGTCAAATAATTGCCAAGGAGGAAAATTACTAGTTTCCTAGGTTTGGGGTGGAAGCTTTGGGATTTGGAATAATGGGGATAATAAATGCTGTTTGAACATTAGAGTGGCATAAATATTTAATAAAGGATCTAAATAAATATATACAAGTGAAAATCAAAGTGGAATTTGATCATGAAGACACATGGAGGAAGTGGGACCCACATATGGCTAGATTTCCCCACTACACTTAGCATCATTCTCTCACCAATTCAAATTCAAGGTGAATGGTAACATACTTGGGGGAGTCCAAAAGGTATTATTCATGGCATGACTCATCCAAGGTCTAAATATAGAGGAAGAGTAACTCCCATGGAAGAGGAAGAGGCAATTTGGAGTTAGTGAGACACTTGGGCTAGATTCCCTAGCTCTATGACAACAATGATGAAGATGCTATGACACCTATAACACGAATCAGACCTGAAGGATGACATATGACATATATGACATGTCATGGCTAAAAATAGACTCCAAGAGGGCGCTCAAGGGTGTTAGGGAAGCTAAGATGCTTCCACATGTGATTTGGTGGAAGTGGGAAACTAGGAATTGTTGTACAAGTGGCGTTCTTTGGAATCTCTTCCCAACTTGAGTTGGCATGAGTCTCTTGGAAGGAATTTGACCCATGGAGGACATTAGAACTTTATAAATGTCAATAACAAAGAATGAAAGCAGCTTTTGATCATTTGTAGAATTTGCAATTGCATTTGTGAAGAGGGAGAGCTAGTGGATGACTAGTTTCTTGCCTTAGCCAATTTCGAGGGTGAAATATTCCCATCCAAGTTGGTAATTGGAAAGGCCATTCAAACCTTTCATTTGGAGCTTTAATGGAGTCTTTATTTTCAGGTGTAAGCTACAGGGCAGCTCATGGTTTTTTCTATTGTAGCTCACTCCTTCAACCATTTCCAGTTTTGATGGCATATTCTTGATCCTTGAGGGAGGGCGTTTTTGGTGAGCTATTGTACTCTCTGGGGGAGATTTTAATGCCCCATTTATTTTTTAATATGAATTAAATACTCTGTTCTTCATCTCCAGAAATTTTCAGGTCGAAATTCCAAGTAGAAATGTATAAATCTCAATTTTAATGAAAGAACAGTGCCATTTTCCCACTACCTTGTTGTGAATCAATGTAATGTTGATGATTTCGAATGAATGGATTATTATCTGATATATTTGTGATCAATATACTTCCATGGATGTATTCTACAAGTTTCATGTACTGTACTTGAGCATTTGAAGCATTTTTACTCAGTTTAGTTGTATTGGGAGGTGAAATAGTGCCATTTCCCCAAGGGTTGAATTGGGGATTTTTGAAGTTGAATGGGAGAGGGTGAGAACAGTTGTAATAGCCCATTAATGGTTCATATGAGACTTTAATAACATACTTAACACCTTACATACCTCTGTTCAGAAATTTGAGTGGGTTTGGAGGCATTTGGGAAGCCATTTTCAGTACTTACCCCATGGGGATTTGAAATCCAGAATCTTAAGAGAGTTTGCAGAGGTCTTTTGGTGGCCATATGTCATCCATAAAAATCATATTCAATTTATAATATCATTCATACACCTTACTTGAATATTTGAAGGCATTTGGAGTCAATTTGAGACCTAGAGACCAATACTAGTCAAAGGGAAATCACTAGTAAAGTTACCTACATTGATCAGAATTGAAAGAGGATTTGCAGAAGTATTTTAAAGGTCCAAAGGCATCCTTGAAACACATATTTATGTTCTAATATCATTCATATACCTTATTAGAATATTTGGGATCATTTCGGGCAAATTTGGGACCTAGAGATCAAAACTAGTCAAAGGTCAAACTAGGGAAAAAAGTGAAAAATTGCCATTTTAATAAAATTCCTAAGAAGGGACATTACATACCTGCATGCATCAATGGCAGGTTTCCTCATACTCAATAGTAGGTTTTCATCACTGACCTCTAATTCAATGATCTCTCGGATTCTCAACATCAACTCCTTTATTCGCATTTCGTTGAGATGTACTATAGATACCTTGGGAATCATTGTCATCATTGGTGATTTCCCTCGCATTTGTTAATGGTTCACATCATTGGCCGATAATCAAATGGTTTCTACCATGTTCGAATTCAACTCCTTGTAATGACATGGCTAGATTTGTATCATTTGAGATTGAGTAGAAGACCTTGGGCACCCTTTTGTATTTTAATTACGCCCAAGCTGCAATGGAGATTTCTTCTGTATTGTAACACAGATCCACTTATGTATTGGTCGTGGCTGTGTCATTATCGTCTCATGGATCTACGATTGTTCTTAGTAGCCATGATTAGTTTACATTCTATATCATCTCAGTACTCATGGATCTGCAATGTATTGGTCGGCAACCATGCTTTGAGTCAATTGTTTCCGAGCATGGGAATGCCCGCCGCGGTGGTATATCTAACACTTTGTTTCTGTTTCAGCTCCTTGTTGCTCCCCTTGATGTTATCTCCGCACAATATTTGTAAATTCTTTCAGCCATCAGTCTCTTCTGACCTCACACTTTAGGGGGCATCTATTATACCTCAATATTACAGTTGACAACCTAGTGTCGCATCTTTGCACCAAATAACATAGACGACACTTCCCCCTACTGACAAATAAGAAGAACATAAGACCATTGACTGAATACTGAAGACAAACCCTTTTTCTCCATCTATCAACCCAACCTGGTCTTGTTTGCAAGCACTACTGCGCTCAGCATATCCATTGGGGCACGGTAGTCCATGCTACTGCGTGTTGCTCCTCCTCTGGGGTGCGGTACTGCCACGTTATGCTCAGTCTTAAGGGGGTGGTAGTCCACTTATAGCCTTTTTTCCATGAAGTTTGGGATCTCAACCCTCAAGAGATTTTGTTGGGATTGCTACCTTTGATTCGATCCCAACCCCCTCTCTGTTTAGCTGGCCTGATCCACTAAACACTCCATAGATCCATACTTCTCTCTTGTTGGTTAATCTTCCCACATGCTATAAGAGAGAGGCCTTCCATGAGCCAAGGGAGGAATTTTGGGGCATCAAACCTATGATCACAAGCCTTTTGTCAAGCTAGCTAGAGGTGGAAGCATTTGGAGCTGGAGGATTGGATTAGGCATCAAGCAACCTTTGTCTATCGCGAGGACTCTAGTATCAAAGCTACAAGTAGGACAAATGCTGAGAGTGGAGGTGAGTTACTTTCTCTCTTTCACCTTAATGTAAAATATCTGGAATACTAGTTTAATCCAGGATCCAAGATTACATTTGTTTCATTTTTGTCTTAGCATAGAGCTAGCCTAATCTACTTTATCCTAAGAGAGTTTCTCTTTATCCGAAGGAAGAAATATATGCAACACACACATGAGTCTGTCTGTCATGTGTCTCAAATCCCAGTGGTTACTTCACATACACTTCCTCTTCTACTACACCATTCAAGAATGTTGTCTTGACATCCATCTGGTGTACCTTCCATTTCATTACTACATCCAATGCAAGTATAGATCTGATGGAGTGTATCTTGCTACAGGTGCAAATGTCTCCTCGTAATCTATGCCTTCCTTCTGGGAGAAGCCACGTGCCACAAACCTTGCCTTGTGTTTTTCAATGCTACCATCTACAACATGCTTGATCTTGTAGATCCACTTTGAAGTCACAACAGACTTCGCTTCTGGTCTCAGAACTATCTCCCAAACATCATTCTTCATAATCGACTGGTACTCCTCGATCATGGCATCCTTCCATTCCTTCTTCTCTGCTGCTTCTTCATAGTTGGAAGGTTCTTTCTCAATGATGTCGCATAGTAGGGATACATAGTTGGAGTATGGTCTAGGTCTCTCTCTTTCTCTATGCATCCCCTCTGGAGCGCCATACTTATATGCATCTTGTATTGCTTCTCGTGCCCATGCTAGTCTTCTCTTGTGGGAGTTATTCTCACGAGGTGGTTCTACAGGTTCTTGTGGTTCTATCATGTTGCGGTCTTCATGATTTTCTTGAATCGTTCTTCCATAACTGAGTCTCTAATTCTGGGAAATTCAGGTTCTTCATTTTCTTCAATAGGTAGTTTCTTTGATTTAATATATTATGAGTCTTCATTGAAGGTTATGTATCTACTAATGTCAATCTTATTTAATCCTGGGAAGTATATTCAGTATGCTTTTGAAGTGTTGCTGTATCCCACGAACATTCCCTCCTTTCCTGAAGGATCTAGCTTGGTTCTCTTTTCTTTCGGGATGTGTATGTACACTGGGCATCCAAATATATTGATATGGAGGAATTCTAGTTTCTCACCTGAGAAAGATTCTTTGGGAGTATTGTTGCTTAATACTCGGTGAGGTGTATGGTTCTGTACATACATTGCTGTCCTTGCTACTTCTACCCATAAGTGCATCGAAATATCCTTATCATGTAACATTGCTTTTGCTGCTACCATTATCATTCTGTTCTTTCATTCTGCAATGCCACTCTATTGAGGATTGTAAGGGGTGCTCAACTCCCTCTTAATCCCAGTTTCTCTGCATAGGTCCTTGAATTATTCTGAAGTGAATTCTCCGCCATTATTCGATCGTAGGGTCTTGATATTTTTCTCAGTGTGATTTTCGACCAAGGATTTGAATTCCTTGATCTTGCTCAATACCTCATCTTTGATTTTTAAGAAATAAATCCAAGTCTTACAGGAAAATTCATCTATAAAAGAAAAATAATATACATACCCGCTTAGTGAGCTAGATTAAATGGGACCGCATACATATGAGTGGACTATCTCCAATATTCCTTTTGCTTTGCTTTCACTGCTAAGAAACACCTTCTTTACATTCTTTCCTTGCACACATCCCTTGCAAATGCCTTCATGTTTTGTCTTGATTTATGGTAGTCTTGAAACTTGTTTTCTTGCAATAGGTAGTGCTCTATAGTGCACATGTGCAAGCCTTCTATCCCATAGTTCACTTGGTTCCATGGAGTCATGAGCCAATGCTTGTTCAGGATGTCCCTTCAACTTGTACAAGCCTCCCTCTTGCTCTCCAATTACTATTGAATCATCTATTGTCTTTCCTTTTGGCCACATTAGAACTTGGCCATCAACAAATGCAACCTCATTCCCTTAGCATCTAGTGCTGAGATGGATAGAATATTCTTCTTTAATCCTGGTACATGTAGAACAGCTTTCATCTTCAAAGATTTTCCAGAATCTAGTTTGTAGGAAGCTTCTCCACTTCCTTTTATGGGATATTGATAATCATCCCCAAGTTTCATCTTGTGAGGTGACTCATGCTTAGATAGATTGACAAATGATTCTTTGTATCCCGTCATGTGCTTGGATGCTCCACTATATACAAGCCAATCACTACTCCCATGTGGACAATGCCCATGAGTGTTGAGATTAAGACATACTCTTCATCACTTGAAGAATCATCTCTTTCTTCTCTAGTTCTTTTCCTTGCTAGTTCATCATCTTCAGCGGTGTGAGCATGATGCCTCTTCTTGTTGGTATTCTTGGAGGATCCTTGGTTTCTGGGACAATTCTTAAGTAATGTCCCTTCTCATCACATGTGTAGCATCTAATATGGGATAGATCTCTTCTATATTTTCTGTGTCTTCTGTGATGGTGGTCCTCTCTCTTGTTGTGATTTCTTCTGGTGTGAGCTATAAGAGCTTGATCATCATTTGATCCCATATTCTCTTCTCTTTCCACTAGCCGATCTTTTTCTTGAGTGCATTCTTCCCATAGTCTGCTGAAAGTGATCAACTTCTTTTTGGCACATATTTTTTTGAATGAATGAGTCCCATGATCTTGGGAGACCATTCAAGGTTGGTCATAAAAATATCTCCTTCTTCTACCTTTTCTTCAACCGATTCAAGTTCTTCCTTTATTTGAGAGACCCTTGTGAAGTAGGATTGCATGGTCTCTGAGTTTAGGATCTTCACATTCTTGAGATGGTTCCTTAATGTCATCTTCTTATTGATGTTCTTCCCTTCGAATAAATTAGTCAAAGCATCGAACATTTCCTTGGGTGTCCTCAAAGATGAAACAAGGGGGAGGAAATGATCTTTAATGGAGTATGCAATAATTCTCTTGTCCTTGACCAAGTTCTTCTTATGGATAGCCTTTGCTTCATCTCCCTCTGGTGCTGGAATCTCCTCACTAACATATTTGTCCAAATCATTTTCTTCAAGGACAAGAGAGATCATATACTTCCATGCTCGGAATTTGTCATCTCCCTCAAACTTATCCTCAAGCTTAGTGTGGTGATTCATTTTGAAATGAGAACCTCAAATGGAAATAACAGAGATTTAGGTCTTACCAATTTGAGATTCCCAACCTGGTTCTGGAGCTAGATGGCCTAGCATTTGTCAGAGAAACCCTAATTTTCCAAAGTTGGAATTTTGAACTTCTGATTGGATAGGAAGATTCACCTCCTCAAGGCAAGTTGTCCAATGCACTCCTTTTTCCAAATTGATGGAGGAAAACCCCAAAATCTTGATGCCCTAGTTTTATCTCGACACTAGTGTCTGTGTCAAAAATGAAATTCTTCAAATTCGATTCTGCTTCCTCCAAAAGATGCTCCCTCCTAGGGCGAGTTATCCTATCCCTCTTTTTCAGATGATCTATGGAGAGAATACCATGAACTAGGAAGTCCTAGTTTTCCGCTGCTACACAATGCCTTCTTTTGATGTTAGCTCTGAAACCATGTCAGAGTTTGCACTTTAATTTAATTTAAATAGGATCTTTAACTAAAAGAAAGACAAGCAAAACAAAACACAATAGACACAATAAGTTTCCTCGGGGAAACCATAAAGGAGAAAACCCCACAACTTTCTCAAAGATAGATTTGTCACTAATACAATATCACAAAATGGAAAACCCAAAAATAAGATTGTCTTCTGCAACTCTCTCTCTTTCTCCTCCAGCGAACTTGTCTTCTCTCTTTGCTTAAGCGAACTTGAGTGAGTGAGTGGTGTGTCCAAATGAGAGAGAAATATCTCTATTTATATTTTATGTGTGGGTGACCTGTTTACCTAATGGATCCGATCTCACTAACCTGACTGGGCCGACCTATCCTAGGGAGACTCAATAATACATTATACATTTATTCTTTGGGGTTCTATTGCCTCGAATTACAATGTAGGTTTTACCTCAATGAACTAGCATGGCCAAACATAATAATGACATCCTCGGACATAGGAAAAACATCTCCGTTGGAGGTAGAAGTAAAATATAATAATAATATTGTTAAATTTTGAGCATTAATTCACAATACTCTAGGATCTTCACTGAGAGAATAACAGATACAGTATAGCAATGCATAACAATCACAATAAGCATGACAAGCATCACAAGAATCAAAAGCATGAGAGACAAGAGACACAGAGTTTTTGTGGGAAAAACCGTAAGGTGAAAAACCCCACAACTTCCTCAGAGATAGAGAGAGCAATGGCTCAACCAAAGTACAACCAAAATACACTTGAGATAGTCTCCTAGAAGTAGATGATCCTCCTCTGCACTAGTGCGCCACTTTATGAGTGAGAGAGATATGACTTTTTGAATGATCTAAATAGAGATCTCCTGATCTCTATTTATACTAACCTATTTTCCCAGTGACCTTATGGGGCCGACTTGTCTAGCTAGGTACATCCATAATATAATATATATTTCAAGGCTGACCCCACACATGGTGGTCTAAGAACCCATCGGCAAGTACACACACTTGCGACACTTGTCAATCCACATGACGACACTTCCTTATAGAGGAATAACACATCTCTAATAAGGGTACAATAAATATATATGAAATACATAGATGAAATACATTCCGAAGTTACATATACATCAACACTCCCTCTTAACTAGGAAGGTATTTCTCGACATAGATCTGCTAGACAAGTCTTCTTCTCAGGATCATCGTCATCATCATCGTCACTGCTGCTGCTATCTCAACCAATCTCTGACTCTACTTGTCAAAGTAAGTTCTACAGAGCCAGTCCTTTTTCATACTGGATGTAGGCCCGCCACCTGCAGGTCTTCGTCATCACTGGCCATACTGTGGAAATCTCAGGACTTATTATGTGCGTCACAAAACCTTAAAAGAGTCTCTTGACTAGCAAGAACCCTAAAGAGCATCTGAGGCCTTTTTCATACTATCCAGATCTCCAGGACTTATTACATGTGACCCCACCAAAAAACCTCGAAAGAGAATCCCATGACTGATTACGAGCACAAGGCTCAACCTATCGGATCTCCCAGGGCACAAATTACATGTGGTCACCACAAAACCTCGAAAGAGAATCCTAGGACTGATTACGAGCACAAGGCTTAACCTATCGGATCTCCCAGGGCACAAATTACATGTGGTCATGGAAAAACCTCGAAAGAGCATCCCAGGACTGATTACGAGCACACGGCTCAACCTATCAGATCTCCCAGGGCACAAATTACATGCCATAGGACAAAACCTCGAAAGAGCATCTACCAGATATCCCAGGGCACAAATTACATGCCATAGGAAAAACCTCGAAACACTATCTGCAGATCTCCCAGGGCACAAATTATATGTCCTCCCAAGCAAAACCTCGAAAGAGTATTTGCCAAATATCCCAGGGTACAAATTACATGTCGTAGGCAAAACCTCGAAAGACTATCTACAAATCTCCCAGGGCACAAATTACATGCTTATCTGCACAACCTGTTCCATGGCCACAGAGTATTAACCTGATACTCACCATACATCATCCTGATGTACACATGATCATCATGATCATCATCACTGCAACATCCTGCTGCATGTCATCTAGAGCAACATCCTGAAGCTCGTCATCCATGATCATCCTGATCATACAATGCATCTACCTGATGCATACAAAGTATCTACCTGATACATATCATCATACATGATCCACCTGATCACACAGTGTATCCACCTGAAACAAATATAAATGCATGATACACATCAACATACATGATCTACCTGATCATATCCAGCATCCAACATGATGCGTACATACATATACATATAAATGATCCAACTGATCATATCCAGCATCCAACATGATACGTACATACATATACATATAAATGATCCAACTGATCATATCCAGCATCCAACATGATGCATACATACATACATATAAAAATGATCCAACTGATCATACAAAGCAGAAACCAGAACATCATCCTGATGCTCATCATCCAGCGCTTACATCCACAGCCATGTGAAGGATCCTCCTTCCAACATGCTTGGAATGGCTTCATCAAATGTCTCCATCACTTCTTCCTCGAAGTGTCATCAATCCGAAGAACACCAAGCCTCTCTTTGAAGTATTCAAACTTCACCATGGCTAGTGGCTTCGTCAGCACATCTGCAATCTGCTCGTCCGTCGCAACATACAGGAGCTTCACAACTCCTCTCTGCACCATATCCCTGATATAGTGATATTTGATCTCTATGTGTTTCGACCTGTCATGAAAAACTGGGTTCTCGGACAGCTTCACACAGCTTTGGTTATCACAGAAGATACCAGTAGCATCCAACGGGAGATCAAATAACTTAGACAGTAGCTTCCGTAGCCATACTGCCTCACAACTAGCTGAACAGGCTGCAACATACTCTGCCTCAGCTGTACTCAGTGCTATGTAGGACTGCTTCCTGCTGAACCAAGAGATCACACTTGATCCCACACTAAAGCAGCATCCAGATGTGCTCTTCCTATCTGCAGCACTGCCAGCCCAATCTGAATCAACATAACCCTGCAGGTTAAACTTTTGATTCGCTTCATACTTGAGCCCATAATCCATTGTACCCTTCAGATACCTCAGAACATGCTTTACAACAACCAGATGAACACTCCTCAGATCTGTCAGGAACTGACTCAATGTGTTCACCGGAAAGCAAATATCTAGTCTCATGTTCGTCAAGTACATCAAGGACCCAATCATCTGACGATACATAGAGACATCAACCGGCTCAGATGAAGCATCACATAGAAGCTTCAGATTCGATGCCATAGGTGTGGCCATGGCCTTGCAATCCATCATCCCGAATCTCTTCAAGATATCTACTGTGTACTTCCCTTGACCAAGGAAGATCCCACATGCACTCTGCCACACCTCCATACCTAGGAAATAATTCATCATTCCAAAATATTTCATATCAAACTCGGTAGCAAGCTTTCTCTTAGTATCTGCAATCAATCTGCCATCTCCTGTTACAAATAAGTCATCCACATAAAGGAGTAGAATCACAGGATTCCCTTCCTCAACCTTGTAATAAAGGCTGGAATCCGCTTTACTCTTGGTAAAGCCCAAACTATATAGGAAATTGTCCATCCTACCATACCAAGTTCTGGGAGCTTGTTTCAAGCCATACAAGGCTTTCTTCAATCTGCACAATTATGAATCCCTGTCATGTATTTCGAGACCGAGTGGCTGCTCCACATATACTTCCTCTTCAACTACACCATTCAAGAAAGCAGTCTTGACATCCATCTGGTGTATTTTCCATTTCATCACTGCAGCCAGGGCAAGTACTGTTCTAATGGAAGTATACCTGGCTACAGGTGCAAAAGTTTCTTCATAATCTATTCCCTCTTTCTGAGAGAAACCACGAGCTACGAATCTTGCTTTGTATTTCTCTACACTGCCATCTGCAGCATGCTTGATTTTGTAGATCCATTTAGAAGTCACAATAGACTTCTCTTTAGGTCTTGGTACAACATCCCAAATATCATTCTTCATTATTGATTGGTATTCCTCAACCATGGCATCCTTCCATTCTTTCTTTTCTGCTGTTTCTTCATAACTGGAAGGCTCTTTGTTCATAATGTCACAGAGTAAAGAAACATAGTTGGTATGTGATCTGGTTCTCTTCTTTGCTCTGTGTTCTTCTTCTGGAATGCCAAATCTTTCTGCATCTTGAATGAGCTCTCTAGCCCATGCAGGTTTCCTCTTGTGAGAGTTATCCTCATGGGGTGGATCTACAGGTTCTTGTGGATATTCAAACTCACGAACAACTTCTGGAACTACTTTAGTCATGGTAGTGTCTTGAAATCTAGTTTCCTTAGGTTCTTCCTAAACTTCGATAGGTGCCTTCCTTGATTTGATGAATGTTGAGTTTTCATCAAATGTTACATCCCTGTTGACATCAATCTTCTTGAACCCTGGAAAGTATATTCTGTAAGCCTTCAAGCTTTCATTGTAACCCACAAAGATACCCTTCTTTCTTGAAGGATCTAGTTTAGTCCTCTTTTCCTTTGGGACATGAGTGTATACTGGACAACCAAATATTCTGAGATGGCTGACTTCAGGTTTCTTACCAGAAAAGACCTCTTCTGGTGTCTTGTTGTCCAATATCTTGTGGGGTGTTCTGTTCTGCATATATACAGCTGTTCTAGCTGCTTCTGCCCATAGATGCATAGGTAGATCCTCATCATGCAGCATTGCCCTTGCTGCTTCCATGATTTTTCTGTTCTTCCTTTCTGCAACTCCATTCTATTGAGGATTATAAGGAGCAGTCAACTCCCTCTTAATCCCTGAATCACTACAAAGATTCTTGAAGTCACCTGAGGTGAATTCTCCACCATTGTCGGATCTGAATGTTTTGATCTTCTTGTCAGTTTGATTCTCCATCAAGGTTTTGAATTCCTTGAATTTATAAAACACCTCATCTTTGTTCTTCAAGAAGTATACCCAAGTCTTCCTGGAGAAGTCATCAATAAATGAGACATAGTAAACATACCCACTTAGAGAACTGGATGACATAGGACCACATACATATGAGTGGATGATTTCCAGGATGTCTTTTGCCTTGCTTTCACTGCTTGGGAAAGCCTTCTTAATGTTCTTACCTTTTGCACATCCTTTGCAAACACCTTCATGTTTAATCTTGATTTTAGGAAGACCCTCTACAACCTTGCTTGCAATTGGAAGTGCCCTATAGTGCATATGAGCAAGTCTTCTATGCCAAAGTTCACTTGGCTCCATGGATTCATGTACCATGGCATGTTCAGGTTGTCCCTTCAATTTATACAAACCTCCCTCTTGCTCTCCAATCACTACTGCATCATCTATGTTCTTTCCCTTTGGCCACATTAGGACTTGGCCATCCACAAATGCAACCCTCATACCTTTTGCATCTAATGCAGAGATGGAGTGTAAGTTCTTCTTGAGCCCAGGTACATAAAGGACTTCTTTCATTTTCAAAGATTTTCCAGAATCTAGGTTGTAGGAGGCTTCACCACTTCCTTTGATTGGGTATTGATAATCATCCCCAAGTTTCACCTTATGGGGTGATTCATGTTCAAATGGATTCACAAAAGATTCCTTAAACCCAGTCATGTGTTTGGAAGCCCCACTGTCAATTAACCAATCATTACAACCATGGGAGATAGTACCTGTGAGAGAAGAAATTATAACATATTCTTCTTCACTTGATGAGTCATCATCACTATCACTTTCTGCCCTAGCCTTCTTCTTTGGGGCTTCATCATCTTCGGCAGCATGAGCATGATATATTCTTTTGTTATTCTTCTTCTTCTTATTGAAGTTGTTGTTGTTGTCTTTCTTCTTCTTGGGACAATCTGAAGCAAAGTGTCCCTTCTCATTGCAATTGAAGAATCTGAGATATTTCTTATCTTTATGATAATGATGGTGTGAGAATCTCCTGTTATGAGATGATTCCTTCTTGGAATTGCCTTTCCTGGCATGTGCTATGAGATCTTGATCTTCATTTCTCATCTTTTCTTCTCAGGCCACAAGCCTAGCTTCTTCTTGAGAGCATTCTTCCTGCAATCTGTTGAAAGAGATCAACTTCTTCCTTGCACAAATTCCTTGAATAAAGGAATCCCATGACCTGGGTAGGCCATTTAGAGTGGTCATCACCACTTCACCATTCTCCACCATTTCATCCACTGCTTCTAGTTGTTCCTTGATCTGGGAGACCCTTGAAAAATAAGATTGAATGGTTTCTCCATTCTGAAACTTTATTCCTTTCAATTGGTTCCGCAGGGTCATCTTCCGATTTATGTTCTTCCCTTCAAATAGCTTGGTCAAAGAGTCAAACATCTCCTTGGGTGTCTTTAGAGAAGACACATGTTGTGTGAGATGGTCTTTGATAGAATCAACAATGATTCTCTTTTCCTTGACCAAGTTTTTCTGATGCAATACCTTAGTCTCTTCATCCTCTGGGATAGGGATGTCTTCTTTTACATATGAGTCCAACTCATTCTCTTCCAGGATTAACCCAATCGTATACTTCCAAGCTTGGAAGTTATCAGCTCCTTCAAGCTTATCCTCAAGCTTGGTGTGGTGAGACATCTTAAAGAGTACTTCAAATGGAAATAGAAAAGATTTAGGTCTTACGACTTGAAATGCTGAAAACTGGATTTGGTCCCGGATTAGGGTTTGTCGAAAAAACTCTAAAATTTCAAAATGTGAATTTCAATTTTCTGAAAGGATAGAAAGATCCGCCTTGATGAGCTGATCATCCTGGTGTATTCATAATTTGAGATTAGTAAAGCTTTACCCTTCAAATTTGCATTTTTGTCCTCCCAGGTTCACTGGGAGAGCCCTGAATTAGGGTTTGAGTTTCCCGGAGATCTACCTAGCCAAAAATATCGATCCAAAGCCCTAAAATTTGATTTGTGCAAGGCGCTTCTAGCTATGTCTTCAAATTTCAGAAATTCCTATTTTTGTGGAAACCCTAATTTTTAGGGCCAAATCTGAAAATGCTCAGAATTGAATTCTGATTGGATAGATAGATTCGCCTTGATGAGTAGAGTCAATCTACTATACTTTTTTTCCAAAATCTGTGGAGAGAAACCCAATAAACAAGAAACTCAAGTTTCCATCATTGCAAAATGTCTTCTTCTCAGGTTAGCTCTGATACCGTGTTAAATTTTGAGCATTAATTCACAATACTCTAGGATCTTCACTGAGATAATAACATATACAATATATCAATGCATAACAATCACAATAAGCATGACAAGCATCACAAGAATCAAAAGCATGAGAGACAAGAGCCACAGAGTTTCCGTGGGGAAAACCTTAAGGTGAAAAACCCCACAACTTCCTCAGAGATAGAGAGAGCAATGGCTCAACCAAAGTAGAACCAAAATACACTTGAGATAGTCTCCTAAAAGTAGATGATCCTCCTCCTCACTAGTGCGCCACTTTCTGAGTGAGAGAGATATGACTTTTTGAATGATCTAAATAGAGATCTCCTGATCTCTATTTATACTAACCTGTTTGCCCAGTGACCTTATGGGGCTGACTTGTCTAGCTAGGTACATCCATAATATAATATATATTTCAAGGCCGACCCCACACATGGTGGTCTAATAACCCATCGACAAGTACACACACTTGCAACACTTGTCAATCCACATGATGACACTTCCTTATAGAGGAATAACACATCTCTAATAAGGGTACAATAAATATATATGAAATACATAGATGAAATAAATTCCGAAGTTACATATACATCAACAAATATAAATATAAAATGCAGATGAATATCTTCCAAAGTTAGATTTAAAACAACATGAGAATCGACACAGTCACTAGTTTATCCTTCAGTCTATATAGTGCCATTGACATTCCGTTGTCCATTGATACATCACTTCTTTTCACAATAGCTCCTCCAATGGCATTGTTATACTAACATAGTTTCTTATGAATTTTTTGTAGTATCCCATATGTTACAATGTTGCACTCAGGACTTTCACATGTGTTGGGGCCAAGAAATTGACAATGACTGCAATATTCACTGTGACTACTAATATACCTTCTTTGCACACAACATGACCTAGCAATATTCCAAACGGGGTGCATAAAATGCACTTCTTCAGATTTAGGGAAGTCTGCATCTGCTTGCAGCGATCTAGCATTAGGTGAAAGACCTGCAGGTGATATTTTAACAAACTGAACATAGTCCATTCATCAAGGAAAACCTCTAGAAATTTGTGCATGAATTATTGCGCCGAGAGGCGCTCTACAACACAGTATGGGGGAGATATTGTTAGTCGAGTGTTTGTTGAGTTTGTCGAGTAACAAAATAATACAAAGTAAACAAAAAAGAATAATACAAAGTAAAAAGTAATAAGTATTATGTTGACCATAAACAAAAAAGAATAATACAAAGTAAAAAGTAATTATTAGACTTAAACTAGAGACTTTAGAGCTTAGGATTAGGTGGTAAATATTATGTCGGCCATAAACTAAAAAGTAAATATGAGACTTAAACTAGAGTCTTTACTTTTTACTTTTAATACAAAGTAAAAAGTAAATATGACACTTTAGAGTGTTTGTCCAGTAACAAAATAATACAAAGTAAACAAAAAATAATAATACAAAATAAAAAGTAAATATGAGACTTAAACTAGAGACTTTAGAGCTTAGGATTAGGTGGCTCAGGTATTGCACTCAAGGAGCTATTCAAGGAGAGGTTTGCACCTTGGGAGATTTGATCCCTCTTGGCGCTTGATAGAACCTAGGATTTGGATCTAGGCTGGTTTAAGTGCTTCTACAACTATTTTGAAGAACATTGTGGGTGCATTCTTCAATCCAAACGACATCACTGTGTAAGAAAAGTATCCCCATTCAGTCGTAAGGTTGTTTTTTTCCGATCTTCCTCTGTGATGCACACTTGATGGTATCTAGAAATCCAACAGTGAATGAATAAGATTAATGACCCGCAACATTCTCTAACATCTCATCCATGAAAGGTGTAAGGAACAATTCATGAATGCATGAGGTTGTGTAGATCGACGCAGATGCAAATTTCTCTGGTCTTCTTATCCTAGACCACCATTGGACCAATCCATTATGATTTCTCTACGGGGAAGATAATCCTTGCATCTAACATCCGATCTATCTCTTTGTGCACTTTTCTTTATATTTTGGGTTCAATCGGCATGGCCTTTTCTTAATTGGATTGGACCCTTCCTTCAACTAATTGTTCATTTCTAAGAGACTCCCTGGAATTCATTTCATCTTAGAAGAACTACATGGAAAAACATCCTCGTATTCCTTTAAGAAATCAAATATATGCGTAACAATTTCTTGATCACAATAATCTCCAATTTTAGCCAACTTAGGCTCATCCTCCATGCCGATATTATATTTCTTTGTTTTAAGTGGTTCCAAGAATTCTAGCGCAGAGCTGGAAGATGGTCCATCCTGCACAATGTGTTCCCCCATAGTTTCTTTAATTTATAAATGGCAAGGGTCTTCTTCTTCATCTGGTTCTTTGCTTTCTACCTTCCAATAATATATGGGTGTGTTTATCTTAGGAAAGTTATGATGGTACACGTAGATGAATCTTTGTGTCATATCCTACTATGGTCTTTCTCCAAAAATAACTTGGTTGATTTTGTGAAGAACTATGGCCAGGTTCATATCTATTGTAGTGAATTTGAATGTGGTGATAAATTCTATAGAAACCTTTTTCCAATATTTTGTCTTCCTTTGTCGTTCCTGCTAAACATACCAACTCCAAAGGTACAATGTCCAATGTATGATAAGATCTATGTACCCACTGATTGCACAGTACATCCTTCATTGTCCAGCTTTGTTGACATAATTCTAGATGTTCAATGAGATTTTCATTTCCTTTGATTCTTTCCAACAATTCCAGATCTGCAACAAGGAGGAATCTCTCTTTGAGATAGATCTATCCCATTTTTTCAACTCCTCCTTGTGCATTTTCCACCAACGCACAGGTGCTCTTCGAGTGACAGCATACATTGCTTCCATTCGTTGATCCTCCATAATTCAGGCTAGAATTTGTTTGAGGAGAATATCCACTTTCTTTATTCCATCAAACATGGGTGGATCATGCGACTTTGATCCAATCTAGTGCACCAATTTGGTGATGCGGGAACATCTCCTTTTGGACACTTCATATAGTTGATTATGCCATTGATCCATTGCATCCTAGGAATTTGTATCATATGACTGGACACTATTCCAAGTGATCTCTCCATCCTCTATGGGGTTTATATAATCCTCCTTTCTAGCAGTCACATTGTAGTTGTTTTCTATCTCCCCCTCATCAATATCATCTCGAACTGGCTCTATATACATTTCTCCTTCTGTTACGTCCAACAGGGCTATAATGCATAGTTCATCCAAATCAAATGACATGCATTTTTGCTTGAGGTTGAGAATCACATTGTTATCAAAATCCCAATCTATTCTCAACAGTGAAGGATAGGGATCAATATCCTCCAAATATTTCTATCACTTCAAATTCTGCTATGGTTTTTACCCCATCAATATTTACCTCCACATCAGTCATCCTACAATTGGGAAAAAATTATACTGGCCTGATAATCTGAGTTGAATAGGAGACCATACCAACTTTGGCTTACCCATCAACTCCCAAGTCTTCTTAGGAAAAATATTCACATGTGCTCCTAAATCAATCATAACATTTGTCATCTGAAATCCCCCTAATTCAAGTGACAACATGAACTCTTTTTTCAATTCTTCTTCTCTTACCCACTCTACACATACTTCTTTCAGGAAGTAGTATAGAAATAGGTTCTTTGACCTCATCAAATGTTATCAATTTAGCAAGCATACCAGTTACTTTATTTATAGCAAGAGGTTCATTTAAAATATGTATACAACTTTGTAGGAAAGTACTTACTAGGTCTTTTTGGTTGCTTTTAGCTCTACCTTCTGGTGGCTTATCTTTGTAGTGTGCTCAGATGCATTGTGCAGTGTGATCCATCCTCTCCTTGCAAATGTTGCACAATATTTCTTCCTCATGCAAGCGATGCATTTCCATTTCTCTCCGTGCATCTTCTTCGACAACTTTCCGAGCTTCGCGTAGGATTTTCAATTGGTCTTTTGCTTGAAACTTTAGCGGAGGATGTACCTCTTTTCTAACCTTATTCTCCAAGGGTATTTTTTTGCTACCTTATTCAAGTATATCATCACATGTTCGAGAACCTCCTCTAGTTACTATGTTCACATGCACTGGATCCTTCCCCTTGTTCCCATTTCTTGGTTCGATTGTAACCAGATTACAACAACCTTTCTTCTCTTCCCATTTCATGACCAAATCTGGGAACTTTTCTGTCGCATGTTCTCTGCTATGAAAGTATGCACATATAGCTCATGGATTATAAAAATATCTTGTTGAGTGGCCTAGTTCTCCGTAGTTAAAGCATATTTCCTATATTTATCCACCAAAACCTCTTCCTCGACCTCTGAATCCAGTACACATTGCTCCTATTGTCTTGTCAGGTCATGTTGCCTTTTTTCCTTAGTTCCTTGCACCTGGTAGGAATCCACTGGATTATATTTCATTAACTACAGAGTGTGACAATTATTCACATCATGGCCAACTGACTTACAAATTCACAAAATGGTGCATGCGTAGAGTTCTGGTATTTATGCAACATAGGACAATTAGGAGGTGTATGGCCCCAAGCTCTACAAATATTACACCATTCTAACTTCAGAACTGCCGGAAAATCATTATGTGCACCGGTAGCCATATAATTATTTAGTGTCGGGCACTCATTCTTATGATGTCCCTCCATTCTGCAGAAGCTATACCATATTTTTTCTTTGACTGTTTTTGTAGTAGACGGGTGTTGTAGTTGTTCAATCAACACATCAAGTTGTGTCTAAACATACACCATTCCTTGTGATGCTTCTCCTCCTGAATTCGCTTCCAACCTCATGGAAATATCCAAGGCATTTGACTAGGTTTTCACCTTCTACTAAGTCAGGGGAACTCTGATATGTGGAAATAGGCCCGTAATAAACCATTCCTGGTGTTGCACATACATGATCTGGAAACTCAATCAATCCAGTAATATATTGAATCATTGGTCATAGTCCCATACATACTCTCCAATATTTTGTTTAATCTCTTTAATCTCAGTGATGCACAATGACTTAGACTTCAGCTTCTAAAACTCTTTCAGAAGGTCAGTTTTGTTCGTCTTCAACATACGAGGCTGACCCATGGGAGATGTAGTCTTATACTTCATGTACCACGTCAAATTTATGTCTCTAAAAGTGGTCTCTAACTGCACAATGTTATCATCTTTGGTCATAACATTATTTACAACCCAAATTTCTTCACATGTAAACAAATGTTCCTATACATCATCTTTTCACTTTCCATGAAACTCGGTTTGTTGTAATGTAGCGTCTGGCATAGAATCCATCTTGGTGGGTATGTACTTATCTGTATGTGCATTTTCGCTTGGTAGATTCAAAACAACGTTATTTATTTTTGAACTTTTTAGATCTGGTTTAATCCCTTGTAAAGGAATAATATTCACTTCTCTTGACTTAGGTTCGTTCTCGGGGTTTTCTTCCTGCATAAAATCAAGTAGTAAATGTTTTTCTTGATTTGAGAAAGAACATTGGGGGGTCTGTTTTCCAAAGGGTTGATCACCATATGGTGCATGTATTTTGATAATATTGGTTCCATGGGAGCTTAGATATAGTTACGCAATCTCTCCTCCAAAGATGCAAGAAGCTCCATTCATCCATACTCCTAGTTATTGCAAATATTCTTGGTTCTTGTTTTCTTCCAATATCAGGACTTCGACATTGTTGTTTTCATCGAAGCTTTCACTTTTTCCATTCCTCGCCTCACCTCTTGGGAGGTCTAATATCCTCTGAGCACTCTTCTTTCCCAGACTCAATGCACCCTTATAGCATAGAGGGACCTTCTGCATGTTATTTTTGCAGTTTCCTGTCTATGGCAGTCTTCATTCCTCTCCGATCTAACTCATACTTTCCCTTCAACTGCTTTTCTTGATTTTCTTTCTTCACTGACTTTCTTACTCATCTCGTCATTCAAGTCTTTTATCCCTCTGGAATCTTTTCTCTTCTAGATCCACAGTGCGCCAATTAATTATTCTTGATTTCTCATGCCCCACCCCCAAAGCATAGAGTTTATGTTGCCATACTATTGGGGTCCTTCGACTTCATCCCCATCTCTAGAAACAACATCTTTATCCATAGCGGAATTAATTTCAAGAACCTATTTCTTGGACATTTTTCAAATCTTTCTTCAGTGTAATTATACGATTCAATCAATCCTATGTAAAATTATATATCATAGCCTTCCTTCACACGCAAGAACCAAAAATCGATGGCTCTAGTCCATATACTATTTAGATCTTTCAGTTCTTAAATATTCTCCCTGGTCCAGACCGCTGGCCAAGGTGTTCTCCAAGTATTATTTATCTCAGTTTTCCTCTGCATCCATTCAAACAAAAAAATAGGAAACTCACCAAAGAAAAGATCATGTAGATCAGAGTAAATATACATGTCCTTCCAATCTTGTGACAAAATCTACAAATATTTCATCTCTTTCTGCACAAATTTTTCCTCCTTACTCACAAACTACTGCTTAATATCGTTGTTGATATGTTTCCACATCATTGCTTCCTCCTA
The DNA here is from genome assembly GCA_027924585.1 of Larix kaempferi. NCBI lineage: Eukaryota > Viridiplantae > Streptophyta > Pinopsida > Pinales > Pinaceae > Larix > Larix kaempferi. The sequence goes on from BSBM01000264.1 coordinate 3,195,518, forward strand.
ACACAATCCCTATCAGGTCCCACCGACATAATCATTGTTGGATGCAGTCTCTCGAACCCAGGGTTCAACTTTGTGTGACTAGCAAAACCCCATGTACATCAACATCTAGCAATACCCTACGAACATAGTACATTCTCACCAAAGACGCGCATAGGAATTAACAGGAATGTGAATCAGGGCTGCGTAGGATGGCTAAGGAGGTACTTGTTATCACACCATAGTAGCAGGGCTACTATGCTTGCTTAGAAGATATCTGCACATTCCAGAGCTTCCATTATTCAGAGCATGGCTATGATGATTGTATATTTTGTGATCACTCATGATCAAAGCAGTATATTATTGAGACTTATGTTTGACCTTATGTCAAGGCTGAGCCTTGAGAGTTCAGATTTGATGACCGATGTGACCCTTTATCCCATACAGTTTCAGTTTAGTGCTCAGAGATGTATTGTAGCAGTGTTTTAGATGGTATATGATGATTATTACTATGATGATGTTGTATAATCTATGGATATGTTATCACTGACTGTGGATTATTATCTTGTTGATTTAGTCATGTTCACAGCATCTGCTTGGTATATTATTCCTGATGTGGCAAACTGTTTAAAATGAACTATAAATCATAAAATAGACAATTGCTTGCACATTTAGGTCATTTAACAAAACCCACTGGTTTTCCACCTTACATAGATATGGTCTTCCCTGACACCAGTTGTCTTCTAGTGTAGGCTCCATATTCACTTGACTCCATCCATACATGAATTTCCTATTTGACTTTATACCTTGACCTATCTCATTTGAATTTTTGATACTGAGGACTTCCCTATTTTTCTACCTCTGTGTTTGGACCACATCCCTGTATATTCAGTGTCTCGGCTCTAAGTTGGTGACAAAACTTGCCTTTGGTGAGTTGGATTGTAGGCCTAAATCATTCTAGTCAGTTGTCCCGATGTTTGGCATTGGCTCGAACTCCCCCTAGTCACTTGAGATGTTGTTGGCTAAAACTGAAAGCTCATGTTCTACCTATGGAAACTTATAAATTCGCCCATGGAAACTAAAAAGGGCAAGAGCGATGAACAACTAAAAATACTCCTTGAAGAGTATAAGAAAGGTCCAAAAAGCAATGGTTCTTAAAAGTTATATCTAAACAATTGTTGACCTTATATGTATTTGAAAACATGCCCTGGATGCAAGCTGCAACTAGTTGTTCTTATCAGCACACCTGAGATCCGAAGGGTTATGTAGGCCAAAAAGGCCATGAAATGAAATGGAATGATCCTAATGAACCTGGATCAACTTGATGTAGACATGATGCCTAAGTTGAATAAGCACTTTCTAAACAACTTATCCATTTGTGAGGCACAGCCATCCCCCGTGTTATTTTGTCCAACATAGAGTTTGTAGCTTCCCCCTTCTCTCAGTCCAAAGTATTTTTGAGTTAAGTTAGACAAGTCAACCCCTTGGCCCAACCTTGTTCCTAGCCTTCATCCTTCACTAGTAGTTTGACCATGTCCAATGGATGAGTTTGTCATTTGAACTATTGTGCAAGTAATTTTATATAACAAAGGAATATGCCAACTTGATTAATGCCACTGAATGAATGTTATACTTTGAGCTTAGCTATGAGAATGATTAGAGAAGAATGTCTTAGTCTACTAATGTGATTTATCCTTGGTTGTATATTATTGGGATCAGTGATGATGTGGTCCATGTATATATACCTATTGATGATGATTGATGGTCCCACATACTTGATGATGATATCATATGATGGAAATATGATGCAAATTATGATTGATGTAGTTCAACAGATTTATTTATTACTTCAGATCAGCAGATTGTGCATTGTCCATATATGGTGGACCCTACAACTGGCCCAATAGGGCAACCCATGGTGTATGAGTACACATTTCTATTGGATTTGGGTCTTCTGGATCAAATGAGACACTTATCTTTCATTCCGGGGCACTTTTGACAGTGATCGATGCAGTTTTACACTTGTTGACCAGATTTGGGGCTGATTTCCCAGCCTAAGCAGCAGGGGCCAAGAGAGGCCAGTTCACCTAGGGTGCTGTGTGAGGAGGGGGTGGTATAGCCACTTGTTTTTACCATTTACCCCCCCTTCTGGAGAGCCTGGTGGGCTCAGTTGGACAGCGCAGATGCCCTGGGAGGTAGTTTTGGCACTTTCACAGTTACCAAGGTAGTTAAAAAATGGGATAAAGTGGTCACTGAGGAATTGGATTTGGGAAATTGAGGAAAGGGTTTGGAATTTGGTTTTCACAGAGGTCTTCCAGGGTGATCCCACTATCTTCCAGCCAATTTTCACCATGTGGGTAGGCCCACATCGATCACAGGAGGTCTTTTACTGCTTGTCTGTCACAGATTTTGAGGACAGATTTGATCATTTATATTATCTTGGACATATTTTATTATTTTATTGTGCCTTGGGGATGAGCTAGTAAGGATTGATGCCTCCTATCCCCACCATGTGCTTATGATGTCATGTCCTAGTCATTATGAGGTGGATTTTTGTCTTTTACCCCTCTAGTGGATGACGTCATCCTCCTCTTGTACCATTTGGTTAGGACGTCATCCTTATATTGGGTGATCCATGTGATGTATTGTTATGATTTCTTATTAGCTATTGATTAGATCTTTTGATCTTTTAATCTTAGCCACTCATGTAAAAAGTGGTTAGGATTGTACTCTCTCCCCATCCTATTTCAGGAGGGAGCCTCTCATTGTAAAATGATCTAGAGATTTTTGGCTCTTGACTCTTGGAATAAAATTTCTATCTTTTGGAGTACGTGCTTGGGTTGGAGTGGATGTTGGTTGTTTTGATTGTAAATGCTTTTGTCCATTTCACTGGAGGATCTATTGTAGCTATCTTGCATATTTGCCATATCTTTTTACAGGTTTTAAAGACTTCCTTCAACAAGTGTGAATTGGTGGGGAGGCTTGCCCTTCAAGCTTGGAGGAGAACGTTTTGGGTTAAACATGGAGTGGTTTTGTCTTTGCACGAACTATTCTTTGCTTATCTCTTTCTTGCTTGTATCTACCCTCAACATGTTAAACTGATTGATGCTTTGCTCCTTGGTTTTGACAGGTTAGAGGGACTCATATGTGGCTTGGAAAAATCGATTTGGCAAGAGGGCTTAAAAAATTCTCCATTTGATCTTTGGAAAAAGTAATCCTCGTCTCAACTAGCATTCATCTCTTCATCCAGGTATGTTCCAAAGGTATGATCTTCTTCCTTGAATCATCCATAATTTATAGATCATAAAAACCTTAATTGATTAAAACCCTTAGTTTTGGTTTTTCTTAGATCTACTTAGATCTAGCCTTACTTTTGAAGAGATATTAAAAACCCACCTCTATAGCATCCACCCCTAGTGGGATCTATAGTTTGGTGGTGATTGGGTTAAAATTGACACACTTTTCAAGGCAAAAAGCCCTCTTGAACCAAATCGCACTTCCTTGGAGAGGCTTGTTTTGGTTAGATCTAGCACATGGGTAGGTGAGATCCCAATTGATTTGCAATCTACACACTTGATAACCTATACCCAGACTTTTACTTTGGTGATTTCTACCTTGTGGGCATCATTCCACATTTTAAGGGATTAAAACCCCCTTTTGAATTACTTGGCACCTTAAAAATTAGATCTAGTAAGATCTAACCCTTGGATTGACTTGATTTTCTAGATCCACATAGATCGGTGCATAAGCTACTTGGATCTACAGTTTGGTGGCCATTGGGCTTGATTTGGCCCACCTTATCCATCTTTTAGCCTTCCTTGAGCAAGGTCGCACCCCCTTGGGTAAGTGAGTTTGTCCACTTTGAGGAAGTGGGTGGTTGAGATTTTTGAGGGGTTGGAACGACCATACCTTGAAACCTAGGTCTAGAGTATCATTTTGTGACAATCTGCCTTGGGGGTAGCATTCCTTGTTTTAAGGGATTGTGGTCCACTAAGGGTCACTTTGTGAAATCCTAGATCTAGCTAGATCCAACCATTCTATCTCGATTAGCCCACTTGACTTGACCTCTAGGTGTCCCGATCTACACTTTGACATACCTTTGACTCCATTAGCCCATCCAACAAGGCACTAGTCCTCCTCAAAGCAAGTCGCACTCCTTGGGAATTGTGTCAAACCATAGATCCGGTACATGGGTACTCCTAAATTCAACTTAGATCCATATATCTACTCATTACACATCATCTAGTGCCAATTGCATCCATTAACTTCACCTTGTGGGTCTACTTTAAACCATTTCACATATCCCAAGAAAGGTAGGACCCACTTGTGTAGCATATGGTACTATACCTTGTCATCATACCCAATTATGTGGCCTAAATCATACATTGGTTGAAACACTAATAATCTCTCAAACCTCCTTCAACCATACTTTAACTTCTAGGTCCACTCAACCTTGCATTGGTTTCCGTAACTCTTCATTTACTTATCCTTAGGAACCTTTGTTTGGGTCCGATCAACTGTGATTGGTTATAGGGTCTCCCCCTAGGTCTTGTTTCACCTTGATCTAAAGCGAAGAGTGCCTCGGTTGACGTGACTCCCACCTTGCATTGGGAACCGTGGCATCTCTTGGGTCACCTCTTTAGTTTCCTATCTCCTCTACCGTCCCGGATGGGATACCACTAGGGGCAACTACAAGTTGTGTGATAACAGTACTATTCATTCTTTTAGATATTTTACTCTAATCATACACCATATTTGTACTTCTTATAGATTCAACATTATCATAATCGGTAAACATCCACAACATACACATTACTCAATGGAAATTAAACCAAAACAGAGATTTCATTATGTCTATATTACTTAAACAAAAGAGGCATTAATATGCCAACACATAAATTCAACTCAACATCTTATACATCTTAGTGTCTCCTAGCGCTAGCATAGGCACTGTACATAATCCATAACATACCAAATTTTTCTCACAAAGTTTTTAGAATTATGTCTGAGAGCAAAAATCCAGAATAACTACAACAAATCCCAACCCCAACCCTTTACAAAAATGAACCTTATATAGGCTGGAGTATCAAAACACAAAAGTTGTTACTGGTGCACAACTAGCAACTAATTCTTGTTTGGTGAAAACCAATCTGGTATTGGTTGGCTCAGTGCGCAGTTACTAACCAAAACTTCTGGTATTTATAGGGTGTGTACAAACAAGTGCATCCATTCTTATTTTGGTACTGAAATCTATGTCGTAGTGCACTGTATAATATGATCCAAAGAACCACTCAACCCAATATACTTCTGTGCAATAGATTTAGTCCTGAAAATGACCTATAAAAACCTTTTGCATTGATGTCAATCATATATTCCATTCTTATGTGAAACCCACCATCTTGTAGGGGTTTCTTTTAGTGCGACATCTAATGCTAGCATTCTTTGCTGCTCGAGTATCTGCAGTTCAAATTATTTTACAAAAGAGTCTATTTCAGTTTTTATGTCATACTTTGGGGTATTACTTGCCTTAGTTTCAATATAGCGCAATGCATGGGTAATATTACCACACCTACTTGAATATATATCTTGTAACCTATGCTACAAATATTCCAATGCTTGTTATTAATTTGACTCGCAAGAATTGATAATTTTCCAACTAAGTACACCATCAGCAGTAGGATTAACATAGTCCTCCATTTGCACAGTCACATTATAAAGGTTATCAAGTTTTCCTTTCCTTACTTATTCCACATACCAACTTCCTTCTGTGGGATCCAATAGTGCAGTAAATATCAAGTTATGTACTTCAAATATCATTTGACTCTTTTTGAGATAAATAATAGTACGATTATTGAAGGCCCAATAGAGTCCAATTAATGTTGGATACAATTTACTATCATCCACTATATTGATGAATTCAAAACCTGCAGTATTGTGCACTCCATCAATATCAACATTCACCCTTGTCAATCTTTTGATTGGCACAATCTTGTGCTAATTATTACTCTCAACTAAATAGGTGACTAGATCTAATTTGGTTTTCCCATCATTTCTCGTGTCTGTTTCAGTAGAACGTTCACATCAGATCCCAGATCCAAGATGATAATATCCATATCATAGCATCATATCCATGCACTAAGTCAAAATTCCCTATTCATCATTCTCTTGCATTGTACTTGGTTGACTGGGCATTGCATAACACGTGCTTCTTTATCTTGTGCGCAATGGTTGATTATCCAATGTAGCATTTTTAATGCAGTTTCATCCTTTATTGGTTATAGAAAAATATTTAAGAAGATTTTCAACATACATGTCTTCTTAACTGACCTTTGTGGAACTAAATAGTCATAGACTGGAGGCATATCATACATAGGTTGTGAGGTCGATGCTCTGCATCCTGTTTCTAGAAGCTTCTTCCTTGATTTCTTATATGTGTCCCTCTCCCTCTGAGGATAAAATGTCAGAGGTGGTTCTACTGCTTTCCTGACCCATTGTTCATTCCAATTTCTTTGTTCTATCGCATCGACTCCTATTCTTTCTCCTCCATGCATAATTACTGCTATATTTGGTCTATCGTCATGCTCTTTGATTGCGATCATCTGTACATTCTCCTCGTTCCTTTTCTCTTTCCACTTCACAATCAGTTGTGGGTAGTATTCTATCGCATGATCCAACTGTCTAAAATATGTGCATGTCATATAAGTATTCAGACAATCCCGTGCAAAATGACTAGGCTCGTTATAGTTATAACAGATAATCAGTATTCTTCCTATGCTGAATCCTCCTCTTCCGTGACCTATGAACGTTCCTCTTACTCCCTGATTGTAGGCCCTCAGAGTATTATATTGTGGTACTCCTCCTTCCAGTATAGCTTCCCGTTTAACTCTGTATGCTTCTGAGGTGCATTATCTCATTAGGTTGAGTGCGTGACAATCCTTGTCATCATGTCTCATAGACATACAAAAATGATAATTGTTTTTTTGGCACTACTTTGATACTTCTGCATCAAAGGACATGTGTTTGGATGATGACCCATTGTCCTATAAATATCACACCATACCCCTCCTCCATTGGCCAAGGTATTCGAGGCTCTTGTAGCCAAGTAATCTCTAAAGGCTGGACACTCATTCTTTTGATGACCTTTGGTTCTGTAGGTAACACCCCATACTTCTTCCCGCTTTTCCTTCCCTTTAGTGATCTCCTGTAACTGAATTTTCAATGCTAATAACTATGACTAAAATTTAGCCATACCTACACCAGTCTCTCCTATAGGGGATGATTCTAATTTTACAACAAGCTCTAGTGCATAGGATTGTGATGGAATCTTCTGTTACGTCAATGTACAATGTATATGTGGTAACAATACTGTAATGAACAATTCCTTATGTTGTTCATTTTGGATTTGAAAGTTCAGACGATCCATCAGTATCTTGAATCTCTGATAGAATTCTCATATTGATTCATTCTACAACTTCTTAATTTCTTTCAGTTCTGTAATTCACTACAAATTGGACTTTGGTTTCTAGAATTCTTTTAATATATCTTTCCTGATGTCTACCAATGTTCTGGGTTGGTTCACCGGTGCTGTAGACTAATACTTCATATATTATAGTAGCAAGTGATCTATGAATGCCATTGCTAGCTACGTGATTTTTGTAATATCATCCTAGATATGCTTCATTGTCCAAATGGATTCACGGAGAAATAAATGTTGTTCCAGAACATCTATCGCCACTCCATGGAAGATATAAATTTTTAGAGTGGGGTCTACCCCCACCATTGTGTACTGTACAATATTTGCTCCCGGTGTCGTTAACTGATTTTGGGTTGTCGTACTACTTCCATTGCTATGACTATATTTACTGCTATCCTTACTTCCTATATTAACTACAATTTCTTGCAACAATGTTTCAATTCTTACGTCATATCTTGGAGACGTGCACAGGGTCATGGGTTCGACATAAGGATAAACCTAAGTGCAGTTGTTTGGATGCATTGAATCTTCTCCTATTGGAATGATTTGAGGGTCCTCTTCCTTCTTTTATATGCATGGTATTCCTTTGACCTATAATTATGCACTAGTGTCTTACTCCTCAACCTCACTGTGCCGCCCTTCTCTACCAGCCACAATCCTCTTCCTGCTGTATCAAAAAACTTTTCCACTCTGCAACACTCCAATCTATTCTTTTGTCACACCTTCTCCCTTTCTTAGCATCCTCATCCCATTTGTTCCTTAATTATTCTTTTCTGCATCCCTACCATACTCTCTGTTCATCCGCTCGTTATCCTCTAGCCCCCATATGCACACAAAGATGCCTAGTGATCATATTCCAACCTCATAATCCCCATATCACATAGTAGCATCTTGATTCAAGTAGAAATTGCTTTCAAATATTTTCCACACATACCTTTAAATAATTTCCTTTCAACAATATTGTATGACTAGGTACAACTTATAGCAAACTTAGTCAGATATCCCCCAAATACACTATCCATCCAAAAATCAACTGCACGCAAGATCTGATTACTTACGGTATTAACTTGTTGAATCAATTCAAGGGTCCAATTCCTCAGAACAATGGGGTGGAATGTTATGGTTTTTCCAACTAACTTTTTTTAACCACTCAGGAAAAATTATTAGGTATTCACCAAATAAAATTGCATGTAAATATGAAAACACGTACCTCTCTAACCACTCTTGTAGGAAGCTCCATGGGTTCATATTCTAATCTTTGCAAATGCATGCATCCAATCATCATCATGGTGGTCTCCCCAACACCTAGAGCTTGCTTCTAGCTCTTCTTTACCTGCATGCAAAACTACATGTTGCATGCATTTGCATGCCACTACATGCATCCAGTCATCATCATGGTGGACCTCCCAGCTCCTAGAGCTTGTTTCTAGCTCTCCACATCCTGTCTACAGCCCCCGGGGGCCTCCTAACTACCAAAGGCGCCCTTCTCCAGTCTTCTGCATGGCTAGTGCTCCTTTCTCATATAACACAACCAGTTAGGCGCCTTTCTCACCTACCAGTCAGTTATCACTCAGTTCTTCCTTGATTTAAGGCTAGATTGACTCCCCCACTAACTGTTTCACTCCAATGGACCTCCAATGAGACTATTCTTCCCATTCTGACTCCCGTTAGATCCTCATGCGCCCTCCACCGAGCCTCCTTCATTTAGTTAGTGCCTACATGTGTCATTTACACCTACCACACTCAGTTAGACTCAGTTAGCCACACTTGAATGACTGTTAACATTGATGACTGATACATTGACTGGATGATGACTCCACTATTATTCAAGCCAGACTCTGAGTTAGGAATTTGAATGCCCTACTTGGCCTATTCGAATCCTATATTATGCACCTTACTATTCTATTGTACTCATTCACTTACATTCTTATTCATTGTATAATACTGAGATATTGTTCTATTCTACTGTGTTTATGAGTGATCATTGAGTGTCTCCTTCTCTTCTTCTTTGCAACATATTTGTGAGTTTGATTGTGAGTTGCTACAACTTCCAGATCCCTTGCATATTCCTACATGGTATCGGAGCGGGAAGCAACTATTCGAATTGCAGCAGTTGCAGTTGCAGTAGCAGTGGTTGCAGCATTTCTTTGAGCAGCTATCTTTCCTTAAGGTAGTGTTCAGTCGAAGTGTAGCATTCTCCATCATCACTTTCATGTTTTGCAAATTTCAAAGTTTTCTGCAGTTGCAGCAGTTTTTATGGTTGCAGCAGTCGATTCGAATTGAAAAACATCTTCTATGTATCTGGATGGAGTTCCTTCTCTCACTCCATTCAACTATGATGAGTGGAATCCAAAAATGGCATCATATCTGAAGAGACATGGTCTTTTTGATGTGTGTACTAGTATTAAGAGAGTTTTTTCTTCTGATGAAGAGAAAGAAGATTGGCTTGATGCTAGTGAAAGAGCCTCAGGAAACATATGTCTTTCTATGTTTTCCAATATGGAATACTACATTGATCTTGATGAACATCCAAGTGATCTATGGACTATATTGGATAGATTATTTGGAATTCAGGAGGAAGAGGTTGATGTTATCCATGTGGAAAGCAAGCCCAGTGAGACTTCCTACAATGATCTCTCTTTTCATGATTCGGCCTCCTTCATCTCCCATGATGAAGTTGTTCAAGATGAAGTCGAAGTACAAGATATGGTTTCGGTAATCCATAACTATGAACATGTTCTATATTACTCTTGTAATGGGAATAGTTACGTCCAAACCACCCTTCTTTTCCTAATATTTACAATACTGTGAGTTCAATGCTTGTTGTTTCTATAAGATCAATGGGTCGAAGATGAAAGTCACTTTCTTTCTTTTAGAGTGCCATTCTTACATTCACATTATATAACAATTTTATAATATTTGCTACAATATCAACCTCCTTAACCTTCTAACTTGTTAAAAATATAAGGACCTAAAAACACTTCTTTCTAAGTTTTTTGAATATATGATAATTTTTTTACCGGAATCCAAATAATACCTTTCTTTTTCCTTAAAGTTACCAAATTGGATTTAGTGAACATTAACCACCATAAGCATCATCATTTATATTTTTTTAATAATCTCATCTTCCTATTTGATTTCTGAGAAAAATATATCGGCTACTACTATAGAAGTTGAAGATATCCTTGAAATCTCTACTTCCCGTGTGCTTGTTGATGTGCAAGATGATGACCTACTGAGTTTTTTGAAGAAAAAGACAGATTTGGAAGGTAATGCATTCACTCCTCCTCATCATATGCTTTCCTTGATCTCCTACTTGGTTATTGGCACATGCTTGCAAAAATTCACCGAAGATAGAAGACTGTACCATTCACTTGGATTCAAGTCTTAATCATATCCTTGTGATTTTCGTTTTGATCTCACCACTATTGGTTCAAAGAAGTTCATGAAAATCCACTCCCAAAATTTTGGATCTGATTTGAAATTCAAGGCATCACCATTATATGGATCATTTGGTTCTTATCTCACCCCTACTGGTTCAAAGGAGATATCAAAGAACTACATACACTTTCATGGAGTTGATGCACTTGTTGATGTGCAAGATGGTAATCTACTGGGTATTTTGAAGAAAACAAATTTGGAAGGTAATGCATTCGCTCTCCCTCATCGTATGCTTTCTTTGGATTCCTGTTTGGTCATTGGCACATGTTTTCAAAGTTTCACTGACGATGGAAGATTCTATCATTCGCTTGGGTTCATGACTCATGCACCTTTCTGTGATTTTGGTTTTGATTTCACCCTTGTTGGTTCAAAGGAGATCATGAGAAATCATCTTCCAAGTCTTGGATCTAATTTGCTTGCATCCATTATTGGAGATCTCAAGCACATGTTTTTACAACATGATATATTTCTTACCAAGAGGAAGATAACTCCTTTTAAGAGAATGCTAGATCCATATCCACAAGAATTTGAAGATCTAGCACCTATTGGTTCATGGGCCACCACCATTGTTGCATGCACTAGTGATCTTATTGAAGATTCACCATCATCATGTCATAGTTTCTTTGGTGATAATCACACCTATGTCGATTCAAAGGAGAGATATCAAAGAACTATATGCACATTCATGGTTCTAATTATACCTCAGTTGGTTCGAATCACATGCTTCATGATGATCTTCATATTATGTTTTTACAGCATTATCCACTTCTTCCCAAAAAGAAGATACCTCCTTCCTTGATTGATGATCAAGAGAGAGATGCATCATCACATGAGATTTCAGATTCAGATTTTGGATATGATGATGAGCCAGCTATAGATGCATCTTCACATGATATTCCAGATTCAGAGGGAATGCTAGACATAGATCCACAAGAACCTGAAGTTCTAGCAACTAAGGATGATGATGATAGAATGCTAGATCTAGATCCACAAGAACCTGAGGATCTAGCAACTAATGATGAAGATGAGAGAATGGGAGATCCAGATCCACAAGAACCTAAAGGTATCTCACCTGATATTCCTCCTCTTCCTCGATGGGCATCTGCTACACTCCGATCTGTCGATGATTTGGTTGGTGATCCACATGATCATAGAAGAACCAGATCATATTTTCAGCATGGAAGGTTTCATCCTTCTCACATTACTGATCCATTGCAGATCTATCGATCCTTCTTCGAAAAAGAAGGACACTTGCCTCCTTGAGGGGTAAGTCATGATATGCTACTTTAGCACCTTCAGTCTATTTTGAGGGAGGGATTTCTTCCCATTGGGTTTTTCCTCTTTCCTCACTTAGTTTATTTTAGATTGACTGTACGGGGTGAACTTTGGTCTCAGTAACCAAGGACCTATCTTACTATTTTACAGGGTGACTTTTGGTCTCAGTAACCAGGGCCCTATTCTTCAGTTATTTCCTCATAGTATAGCTTGTGGGGGGTGTTGGAATATTCTCCCCATCATTTTTATATTTTGCATTCTTGCATGCAAATCTGCATGATGCATGCATCAAGTCATCATCATGGTGGTCTCCCGAGCACCTAGATCTTGCTTATAGCTCTTCTTTACCTGGATGCAAAACTGCATGTTGCATGCATTTGCATGCCACTACATGCATCCAGTCATCATCATGGTGGACCTCCCAGATCCTAGATCTTGGTTCTAGCTCTCCAAAGCCTATCTACAACCCCCAGGGGGCCTCCCAACTACCAAAGGCGTTGTTCTCTAGTATTCTGCATGGCTACTGCGCCTTTCTCACTTACCATAGCCAGTTAGGCTCCTTTCTCACCTACCAGACAGTTATCACTCAGTTCTTCCTTGATTCAAGGCTAGATTGACTCCCCCACTGACTATTTCACTCTGATGGACCTTCATTGAGACTAGTCTACCCATTCTGACTCCAGTTAGCTCCTCATGCACCCTCCACTGAGCCTCCTTCATTTAGTTAGTGCCTACATGTGTCAGTTACACCTACCACACTCAGTTAGACTCAGTTAGCCACTTGACTGATTGTTACCATTGATGACTGATACATTGACTGGATGATGAATCCACTATTATCCAATCTAGACTCTGAGTTAGGAATTAGAATTCCCTACTTGGCCTATTCGAATCCTCTATTATGTACCTTACTGTTCTATTGTACTCCTTCACTTACGTTCTTATTCATTGTATATTACTGAGATATTGTTCTATTCTACTATGTTTATGAGTGATCATTGAGTGTCTCCTTCTCTTCTTATTTGCAACATATTTGTGAGTTTGATTGTGAGTTGCTACAGCTTCCAGATCCCTTGCATATTCCTATAGAGGCGCCTAAGAGGATGTATGATCCAAAGTCCTTCTTGTCCAATCATTTCACATAGGAGCACATCAAGAGCACCTATGTGCATCAGAATGGTCCTGATGATTTCATTTATGAGGGTTACAATTCTTTCCATGAGGTATCGAACAAAGTCACTTCTCAGGAAGAGAATAATTTTCTTTACCAGTACCAACAGGAGATCAAGGCAAAAGTGTTGCAGGTCAGAAAAGGCTGTAGTGAAAAAGGGTTCCAAAAGAGCTAGAGAAGGGACTCTAGTGCAGGGCACTATCCCAAATCAAGTTACATGGAAGAGGAATTCCATAGATGTCAAACATGAAGCTCTTGAAACAAATGCTACTATGGGAGCCTTTGCAGGGGATAATTATGATTCTGCTACCTCACTTAACAAAGAAATTGAGATTAAGGAACAAGAACTGCAAAATCTCAGGCAGGAATAGATTCAAATAAATGAATAACGTCAATCTCAGTTGCAGATACTGAAAGATGATTATGAAAATCAGATAAAAAACATGCAATCCCATAACGAAGTCCTCAAACAACAACTCCAAGAAGCACAAGGGCATAATATGTAATATGCTGAGAAGCTAGCAGCCCTTGAGCAACAATTGAAGGCTTCACAACCCATTTCTATTGCTTCTTCTTTTTCAAAATTTTCTAAGGAAGAATTTAAAGAATTTGCTCTAGGGATTAATGATGATTACAGGAACCTGTTGATTGAATTATTTGAGGGGTTGAATGAGATTCAAGATACCTTCAGATGTTCTTTATGATTAGAATCAGAAAAGAAATGATGATACCAGAGCCTTTGAGGATGTCAAAGATTGGCAGAAATATATAAAGGACAAATCTGAAGCAATACTTACCTTGGAAAATATCAAACACAGGAGGACAAAGGTTTCTTTAGAATCCTGGGAGAATGCATGTGATATGGTGGAATCTACTATTCAAGAAGGTCAAAAGGTATGCATAAAGAGATGGTTTTCATCTAACAACCTGTTAGATTTGTTAATCTTTCCTTTCTTGAATCAAATTGAAAGTGCTCTTCCACCCATGCTTATGATCGCACAGGTTGAAGAAAAGTATCTAAAGCCCAAGGAGCACATTGAGCAACTTCAGAAGATCCATATAGCGGAGATCAAAGAGTTAGTTGAATCACCTGTGTCTTAAGAAATGAAGATTAATCTCTTCTTATGAGAATGGGAAAAATCTAAGAAAAGAGAGATCGAGTCTTCACTTGCAAGGAACAATTACAACTCGAGCATGCAGAGTATCAAGATGTTGAGGATCTTTTGGATGTATTTTCCAAGTGGAAATATGCCCTTGGAAAATCTTGAAACAATATCTTGTAATCCCTACTTTTTGGGAGATTTGTCCCTTTGTAATTTTTTGTAATTATTATTTAAAGAGACTTAGATCTCATGAGAGGGGGGGGGGGAACCACCGAAGGAGAGAACTGGAGACACTCTGTACTTGATGATTTTTAATTTTTTTCAATCTTTAAAAATTTCAGTCAGTTTCTCTTTTCCTTTATTTTTTCATATTTATCAAGTTTCCTTGATGAGTTCTGGTTTTCCACGTATTAATTTAATAACTCTGTTTTGTGTTGTATGATCACCAAACATATAGATCTGTGCTGATTTTTCGTCATATGATTTATGTGTAAATTATTTATCATTAAATTTATTCACTTGATCCATATCATTTCATTTTTCTGCAATTATAAAACATTCATCACTATTCTATTCTAATTTGTTAATTAACATATCATTGACAGAACAGTTATGCAATTTAATCCTTTAAATGAAATAACTTAGTTTTCACTATCTTGTTTTATTTGAAGTTGGTAATGTTAGATCTGATTCATATATTTATTAATTGATATAACATTTATCAAATCTACAAGATCTGATTGTTCTGAACCTTAAATCACATTTCCCAGGTTTAACTTAGCTTAAGTATATCAGTTTAAAATTAAATTTCATTTACACTTTCACCATAAACCTTTCAGATCTTCCCCAACAGGAAGAAAGATCCATTTGGGTCACTCACACTGTTCCAGTGGAGGCATGATATCCGTAAGAGTCAGTCACACCAAGCAGTCCAAGGATAGAACCATCCTTGTGTTGGGTTGTTTGAAGCCTTTATATTGGGCTTTCTCTTTCCTGTTGTTTCCTTGAACACTTCCAAAATTACCCCGAGGCTTCAACAAATGGCGTTAGAAGGAGGACCATGACCAGTCATGCCTAAAAAAAACACTAGCAAACCTCCTCTTGCAAGGACACCGGTTGTTACCAGAATTCATACTCAAGCATCCACATCAATGGTTCAACCAGTGGAAAATCAAACTACAGTCCCTGCTACTCCTGTAACATAACACGAAAATAGAAGGTCTGAAACTATGTTTATATCACTAGCTATAGGGCCTTTGAATCTTGAGAAAATAAGGAAGAGTACTCAGGATATTACCTCCAGAGTAGAACAAAGGATTGAAGAAAATCAGAATTTGAGATGCTTATTTTCCCAACACATCTGACCAACAATTCACAGATTGATACAGACAATCAAAACATAGTCCGACAGGAACTATTTCCTGAAATTCAAACTAATTCATTATTTGAGGAAATAGATCAAGTTTAGGATCATCCAAATCCTAACGTAGTATCTTGTGGACCAACACCAACGCCTCCTTTTTCATCTTCATCATCATCCAATGAATCATCTGAAAGTGATTCATCCTCAAGCTCCTCCACTTCAACAGACAAACCAATGGAATATCAACCCAACAGAACTTGGTTAGATCAGGATGTTGTATTCATTCCTGGAGAACAACGCAAACTACCCAAAAATCCATAGAAATGGATCCCCAAATTCAATCATGATGATAAGTCTCCTATAGAAGATCACATCAAAACCTTCATGCAAGCTATTAGGCTAAGAAGTGTAACACATGAAGATGTAGTATGTAGTTTATTTCCTTACACTTTTGAAGGGAAAGCCTACACCTGGTACTTTGACTTAGAAGCCAGATCCATTACCTCCTGGAATGATTTTGAAACCCTATTTCTCCAAAAATTTGGAGATGATCGAACTCGTAAGGATCTGGTCATGGATCTATCCTCGTTAAAAATAAAAGTAAAAGAAAGGGTCAAGGATTTTAACCAGAGATTCTCTTATCTCAAAAACAAGATTCCTACCAATGTTCTTCTAGCAGAAGAATTATTGGCTTCCTATTATAGCAAAGGTCTACCCATCCTTATTTCCACGTGGGTTAAAAGAGATCATAAGAACAACTTACAAGAGGATTTTTCTGAAGCAATCCTGGTAGAAAAAGATATGTTTTGCGTGAAATATAACCCATAAATTCAAACTAATCAACCTTCTACATCCTGCAAGAAACAAGAGAACCTCCCTAAATCCACTACTCAAAACAAAGATCCTTTTGAAATGGATGACATGAAAAAGTTTTTACAAAAAATTTCCAATGAAATGGTGGATTTGAGGAAAACCAACACTGAAGGTCAAGCCAATAACATAGGGTTTGTAAGGCTGCCTTTCAGGACACCGTATCAACCTCCTCAACATCAAACTCCACCTAATCTTGACGAAGGATTATCTTCTAAATAAATTTATTCCATTTTCAGAGCTCTGGCTACTGAATCTCAAACTGCCCCTAATGACATTGGGGAAAATCCTAAAGAAATTGATAATTCTGAACCACCTAATGAAGAACAAGACCAACATGTTAATACCATTAGTTATTTTTCTGAATTACCTATGGATGAAGAGGAATATGAACCTGGAAATTTTTTTAATGTGAAACACCCTTACAATACCAAAAGTAAAGCAAAAAATTCACAATAATCTTCACCATCATGATCCAGTCCCAATAAAAGTAAAACAATAACACAAAAGGAAACAATCATTCCTGAGATTGAATATAATCTAGTTGATGACTTGAAAAGGATGAAGGATAATATATCTCTGTTTGAACTCCTGAAAATACCCTCCATGAGAGAAAATCTGCCTAAAAGCATGATTTTAAATAAGTCCAAGGAAGTTCAAAACAACAATTTAGAGATTTATTCAAATCCCAATAGCCAGAAGCCATATGGGAAGAATACCCCTCCTTTCTTACTCACCTTTGAGATATTCAACAGGAATTTACACAATTGCGTGATAGACTCAGGTGCTTCATCTAGTGTTATGCCACTGTCTGTCTATAAAAATATTAATGCATTTTGGGGAATGTTGCCCTACCCAGATTGTTTAACTTGATCGATCAAGAGTCAAGGTAGTAGGGGAATTGAAAAATGTCTTTTTTAACACTATCTGTTGATCCAAGGATTCACCAGACTATTGATATCATAGTTGCTGATATTCCTAAAACCTATGGAATGTGGCTAAGTAGAGACTGGTCAAAGAAACTCAAAGGTTATTTTGCCACTGGCTGGTCCCATTTATGGCTCCCTTACAATGGAAAAACTAATAAAATTAAGATTATTAGAGATCCATACATGAAATAGATAGTCACTGATCTGAATGACTCTAGTGAGCCTGCTATTTACTTTAGTTCACATATTGAACATTATACATTTGATACATTTTTTGGGAATTTTCCTGCTGCTTCCGCACCTGTTGATAATATTCAAAATCAATCTGAAATTGTTAATTATGCTACTGTCCCATTTTCTGGTTCCATTGTACATAATGTGTATAATTTAAATACAAATTTTAGAGTAGAATTAGATTCTTGGACTTTGTTTTTTGATGGATCTAAATCCAAAGAAGGAGCTAGTGCAGGTTGTGTGTTAATAGATCCCAAAGGAACCAAGATTATGATTGCCCGCAAATTAGAATTTGAATGCACTAATAATGTTGCTGAGTATGAAGCTCTTGTCTAAGGACTCAGAAATGAAATTGATTCACTGTATATCCCCCTGTTTGGTAAATTATCATAAACTTGTCAGGGATTTGACTAATTCTTTCAAAGCATTTAACATTAAGTCTGTCCCTAGATCCCAAAATTTTGATGCTAATTTATTGGCTAACACTGATTCTAGGTTGATCCCTCTTGAATGTCTATCTCCTGATACTTTTTCAATTGAATTAGTATACAGAACCTCAACCCCAGATAATGTCACCAATTGGAAGGTGTTCGATGATGATCAACAGATCCTAGATTTCTTGACATCTCAAGATACCTTCAAAGACAACAATTGATGAAGGTGATCATGAAAAATCATTATCTGATCCCAATTTTCCTTCCAAACTGATTCCTAAATCAATAATAAATTTGGAGAAGTATTATGACTTACAGGATAAATTCAAAAATAAAACTAACTGCAAGACACACAACTCTTCTCTAAATTACCGGCCTGTCAATTTAGGAACCGACCAAAATGCTCAACTGATTAATCTAGGGATTGATTGTTCACCTGATGCGAAAAAAGATTATATCAAACTGTGCAAGGAATTTAAGGATGTGTTTTCCTGGACTTATGAAGACCTTAAGAATTTTGATACCAAAATCATACAACACAATATCGTTATGAAGTTTAATGCCAAATCCTACCAACAGAAGCTGAGAAAAATGCATCCTAGTTTGGAGCCATCTGTAAAAAAGAACTTGAGAAATTATTGACAGCTAGAATCATATTTCCAGTAAGACACACACAATGGATTTCCAATCTAGTCCCTGTTCACAAAAAGAATGGGGAAATAAGACTGTGTGTAGACTTCAGGAATTTGAATAAAGCATCTGAGAAAGAAAACTATCATGTTCCTCCCATGGAATAAATATTGAAGAAAGTTTTAGGTGTAGAAATGTTCTCTTTGTTAGATGGTTTCTCTGGGTACAATCAGGTATTATTTACCCCTTCTAATCAACTTAAAATTGCTTTTAGAACTCTTTGAGGAACCTTTGCTTACCGAAGAATGCCTTTTGGATTAATTAATGCAGGTGCCACTTTCCAGAGAGCTATGAATATAGCTTTCAGAGGACTGATGCATAATTCTGTAGTAGTTTATCTTGACGATATAACTATTTATTCTAAAAAGAGGCATGCTCATTTGTTTTCTCTTAAACAAGTTTTTGAAATGTGCATGAAGTACGGTATCTCTTTGAACCCAAAGAAGTCCATTTTTGCAGTCACGGAAGGTAAAATTTTGGGGTTTATAGTTTCAAAACACGATATGGTTATTGATCCTGAAAGAGCAGATGCTATTGCTAAAATTGGACTCCCAGGTTCCAAGAAAGCCATGCAGTCTTTCTTAGGAAATATCAACTTTGTCAGAAGGTTTGTACCTAAATTTGCCCAAATTGTTAGACCTTTACAAGATTTGATTAAAAATGATGTACGATTTAAATGGTTTGATATTTAGAGAGATTCTTTTGCTAAAATCCAGAAAGCTATTGCAGAAGCTCCTGCGTTGACGTCACCTGATTTCACCAAGGATTTTATTCTTTATACATTTGCCACTGACTTTTCTTATGCTGCTATCTTAACACAACAACACAGCGAGAACATCAGAATCCCTATTTATTTTATGAGTTCTACATTCAAAGGAGATGAATTGAATTATTCTCAAATTGATAAATAAGCTTATACAGTTTATAAATTTGTAAAAAAATTCAAGCCTTATCTCCTAAAGTCTAGAACTAAATTTATTGTTCCTTATGCAACAATAATAAATGTCCTGATCCAAAAGGAACTTGGTGAAAAACACGCCCACTTGATGTCTGCACTTCAAGAGTATGATTGGAAATAAATCCTGCTAAAATTGTTAAGGGACAAGGTTTGTGTTTACTCGCTTCCCAATCTAATGACCCTGAACAAGAACAAATTGAATGGAACCAAGAGGAAGGTACATTTGAAGATACTGTAAATGTCATTTATGCTCCAGCGTCTGAATGGTATGATAACATTAGATTTTTTCTCACCCACAGGTTTTCTCCTCAAACTTTACACTTCAAGAAGCGCAGAGATTTAAGTATAAAAGATGCACCTTGTTAGTTTATTGATGGTGCGCTGTTTAGAAGAAATTATGATGGAGTTTTTCTTGGGTGTCTTGAAAAAATGGAAATTGATAATATCTTGTTGGAATTACATGCAGGACCTGCGGGAGGACACTATTCAAGGGAGACAACTTCCCATAAAATTCTAAGAGCTAGTTATTATTGGTCGACGTTGTTCAAAGATGCATATGCCTTTTCTAGAAAGTGTGAATCCTGCCAAAGATGTACTGGTAAGGCTAAGAAATCGACCTTTCCCCCTCAACCAATGACTATCCAGTTTCCCTTTCAGCAATGGGGCCTAGATTTTGTTGGTCCTATCACTCCTACCTCTTCCTTACAACATCGATACATCCTTACTACAATAGATTACTTCACCAGGTGGGTAGAAGCAGTTCCCCTTAGGTTTTCCAATACGAACCAAGTGATATTCTTTCTTGAGAGTAATATCGTCACTAGGTTTGGGGTTCCTGAGTCCTTGGTTTTTGAAAATGCATCCTATTTTTCCTCTATTGATCTCACCCAATATGCCCTTGAGAAAGGGATTAAACTCAAATATTCTGCTAATTATTACCCACAGGGAAATGGATTGGATGAGTCTTCAAATAAAAACCTGATAAATATTTTGAACAAGACTATGGGTATTCATCATATGAATTGGCACACTCAACTTTTCAATGCTCTTTGGGAAGACCGAGTAACCCCAAAGGTTGCTATTGGAAACTCTCCTTACTGCTTGGTCTATGGTAAGGAAGCTATTTTACCTTCAAACCTCCTAATCCCTTCGTTACAATTAGCTCAATCATTGCAACAGGATGAATCTACTCCTCTTTAGAAAAGAATTGATTCCTTGCTTAAATTAGGAGAGGAGAGGGAGAAGTCCAAAAATAAACTATACCAACATCAACAATTAGTCAAAAGGTGGCTTGATGAAAAATATTCCACTGATAGAGATTTCCAAATGGGGGATTTGGTCTTGAAATGAGACAAACAACATAAGGATAAAAATGAATATACTAAGTTTCAACGCTTGTGGCTAGGGGCATTCATTGTTACAGAAAATCTTGGCCCTAGTACTGCCCGATTACAAACACTGGAGGGTTTTTTGAAACCTATCCAATAAACATTAAACTTATAAAGAAGTATTTGATTTAAGGTAAGCATTGGCTTATTTGTACATAGGTGTGGTTTGTTTTTCTTTTGTTCTTTTGGATTGTTTTATGAATTTTGATTTCTTTCAAAACATGATAGTGATAAAGCATTTGGCCAAGGCTGTTGATAAGTTTATTTCAGATCAATTCAAATTGAAAATTTGGGGTGGTCATGTTAGATTGATTTTTACTCAGTTTATATATGATGGTGTGCTTTCATGAGATATAACAAGTAATCTATGCAGACCCTTAATTGATACTTACTCACCTGAACCACCATTTTACAAATATCTCATTTTGATGATTGAAGCCATAGGGGTGACCTCGTCTTCCTGTCATATGTTGCATTAGTGATTGGCAGTAAATATTTATAGCTTGGTGAATCTTTCTCTATTCTGGATCCCACCTTGATCATCTTGGAATAAAATAAAATTCACCTAAATAGCTGTAAATTGTAAGATAGGGGGTCTTATTACAAGCCAGCCTATCATGTTCATAGATATTCAATGGAATGACAACTCCACATTTGGTCATCAAGCTAGGGAGGTGACTTTCAACCATTTGTTGGAAGGTGGAAGTTCCTATCACAGGTCGGTCCATTCATGATCTGCAAGTATCAGTGAATGATGCTACTATAATTTGGTTACCAAGACAAGGTAGTGTCTTGCAATTTACATTCTAATGAACTTTGATTTTTTCAGTTAAGACAACTTGTTGTACTCAAGGATAGGGGATCTTATTGCAATCCATCCCAACTATGATCATGGGTTCTACCCTGGATTGAAATTAATATCATGTGGTCACCAAGCCATGGTAATTGATTTTAGTACCAAATCTAAAAGACAAGGAGTCTCTTTACATAACTCGCTTGTTCAGTTTCCGGGTAGGATTTGTGAATGGCATTTCCAAGATATGATCACCAAGTTAGGGAAATGGTATTGTTTCAACAAAGTCTTAGTTTTATTTTAAATATTTTTCAAAAAAAAAAGGATAAACAAATTGAGAAATAAAAGTTAGTAAATACATAAATAAGTGGTCAATAACTCAAGGTGATTGATTGTTTGGTGATCTGGAATAGGTTGACTGTTTTTCCTAAGGCTTATCACAAACTACCCTCTCATGCTTACATATTGATACAAGGGATACCTCTTTGATTCTAGGTTTCCTTTTCAAGTGAGCATCATTACAAGTGATTTTGACTGGGAAGATGTCAATTATATGAAATTAACTCTGTTGGTTTGAATGTAATTTTATGTAGACATTTTCTAGTTACAGACTGAAATACTTCCTCATTCTGACATGTTCTTCCCTGAAATTTGAAGATTATTTTACAGAGATAACTACTTCGCCCAACCAGCCGCCATTTGTTGTAGGCACAACAGATCCCATTTTTATTTAATAAAAATGGGAGCCCCAGTTACTTATTAATGAAGGTAATCTCGAATTATTTCATATTGATTATGGGGTGTTATGATTGATGTATTTATTCTCACCTTTCCATGTTTTGGATCCAATAAAATTCGCTGAATAAATCTTGTTTTTCTGCATTTTGTAAATTGCAGAAAACATAGTTTTTCCTTTGAAACACATCGTTTCCGCAATCCGCAATGCACATTGCGGAACTTCCAAATTTTTAACTTTTAAATATTCTCTTTCCGCATTTCCGATTCGGAAATTTTTCAATTTCGAATGAGCAATTATTTAGAGAAAATTAAATCTAGCGAATCATATTGTTCATTCCGCTCAAAATAATTTGGGCTGGAAGGGATTTGAACCCTTGAATTCATGGTCTGAAACCATGAGCTCCGATCCACTGAGCTACCAATCCTATCGAATTATCCATAAGATCAATGTAAAGGATGATAAGTGTTTCTTCCAGCTATGTCTAGGGCCCCGAGGGTAACCGAATAACGCACATATAGTGTCTAGGATGTCGGTTTCACATGACCAATCTTAGTAATTTTCTTTTCCTTTCCCTTACGGTCAAGCAACTCCGTACTTGTATTTCAGTGAATTTTGATTCACTTCCACTCATTCTTTATATATGTAATTATCCTTCTTTCCACAATTCCACAACCCGCAGTGAGGATTGCATTTTTGAATCTCCACATTCTGCAATGCGGATTGCGGAAATCAGAAACCAAACCAAAAAATTAAATCGCATTTTCCTTTTATGAACCCGTAAATATATTGCGGATTGCGGATACCTAAATTTCTTTTAAATGTTCCCGCAATTCTACAATCCCGCAACCCACAGTGCGGGTTGCAGAAAGGTCTTTTTTTCCCACAATTTCCCCGCTCCACATTCCTGACTACGAATTGCGGATTGCAGAAACAATAAACTGCTCAATTTAAAATTTTTAGATCCGCAATTTCGCAACCCACAATGCGGATTGCGGAATCCAAAATCACAAATTTTCGAAAGGCATTTCCGCAATTTCTTTTCCGCTTTTTCTTGTTTTAATCTTGTCCTTCGATTTGTTTGAGATCTACGATCCCGTTTGATTTAGATGTTAAATATTTTTGTTAAATATTTGAAATTTATTAATCTTTTTAGGATTTTTCAAACTGCAAATTCCACCTTCTGCGAACGAATTTTACTACGGATTTTTACCCTGTTCACGGCTTTTCTAATCTCCATTGGCTTACAAGTAAGTTTATCTATTCTTTTTCCAATCATCTGCGTAAAATTTGGAATTTGAATTCAATTTTAATTGAATTTCTTTTCCCATTTTTATTATAAATTCCATTTTTTCAAGCATGTCGAAGAACACTAGGTCTAAAACAATCTCGAACGAGTTGAAAAAAGACCCAAACTGTGGGATCATCTCATACACCAATGGGAGGGTTTCCAAAACATATTACCTAGATTGGTTCCAAATTTATGCTATTTTTGACAATGATAATTTTTCGAAAATCCAGCGTGACTAGGAAGCTTTTGTAAACATCAGTAGGTTCCGCCTTCATGCTATAGCAGCCAGACCATCCCTGATTCCCTATACTGATGCTATAAAATGGATTATTTACCATTCCAACCCTCATGACTGTTCATTTAATGACACGGCTCAAACTCAGTTAGCCTCTTTCCGACCTGAGGTCTTTGCCAGGGCTTATGCACTCGGAAGTCCCCAAAAAATTCTTACCAAGCAATTCCTAGAATCTTCTGCAACCCAGTTCAACTTTGATGAAATGATCAAATCCTGGATGTAAACCCCTGCTATCTTTGCACCCAAAGCTGATAAAATGTATCCCATTTCTTGGTTTAGGGAGCCCTTTTCTTTGCTGGAAGCAATGTTGTGCAGGCTATATGGATTACCAAATTGTACAGTCTTCAAATCCAGATGGGCACATGTGGCACATCATGTTCTTACCATTGGTGAATATTTTAATTGGACTCAGAATTTGTCAGTAGTGTTAAAGGAAGCCATTGAGAAGTATAAGAAGAATTCTGCCTCCAAAAAGCCAACATTTTATCTCTCTGGTTATGTTATAGATGTGTTTTGTTCATATTTCCCCTTTCCTTCCATGGGGTCGAATTGGACAAGGGAAGGACCTCTAGTCCATATTTACTATTCTGCATTATGCAAGGATAAGTTCATACCTCTCATCTATGAAATTTGTGACCATTTCATGGGATCCATTTATCATGATATCTTCAAGGAAGATGCTCCCACCTTTTTTGCTCAAGCTAAGGCATTAATTGCCACAATGGGAGATTGGTATGTGGGAAAATACTTTTCCTACATCATATTTTGGGGCACCAATACAGTCCATTTGTTACCCAGGATTGTACTTGACAGAATGGTGCCGGAAGAGATATCTTTCCAAACTGTCATTGATGGTGTGTTTCCTTGGTTAACTGGATCTAAGAGGAAAGGGTGGCCTAAGTTTCCTCTTACCCTTGGGAATTTAGTGATTCATAACTCTACTCTTGCAACTTTTCTTGGGAAACGAAATACAACTTTGAAGATTGGGGAGGCTCCTAAGAGGATGCATGATCCAAATTCCTTCTTGGCCAATCATTTCACACGGGAGCACATCAAGAGTACCTATGTGCATAAGACTGCTCCTGATGATTTCATTTATGAGGGTGCCAATTCTTTTCATGATGTATTGAACAGAGTCACTTCTCAGGAAGAGAATAATTTCCTTAACCATTACTAGCAGAAGCTCAAGGAGAAAGTATTGCAGGTCAGAAAAGGCTGTAGTGAAAAAGGGTTCCAAAAGAGCTAGAGAAGGGACTCTAGTGCAAGGCACTATCCCAAATCATGTTATATGGAAGAGGAATTCCACAGATGTCAAACAGGAATACATTGAAACAGTTTCTGCTATGGGAGCCTTTGCAGGGGCTAATTATGATTATGTTACCTCACTTAACAAAGAAATTGAGATGAAGGAACAAGAATTGCAAAATCTTAGGCAGGAACAGATTCAAATAAATGAACAACATCAATCTCAGTTGTAGAGATTGAAAGATGATTATGAAAATCAAATAAAAAACATGCAATCCAAGAATGAAGTCCTCAAACAACAACTCCAAGAAGCACAAGGGCAGAATATGCAATATGCTGAGAAGCTAGCAGCCCTTGAGCAACAATTGAAGGCTTCACAGTCCATTTTTGCTGCTTCTTCTTTTTCAAAGTTTTCTAAGGAAGAATTTAAAGAATTTTCTTCAAGGATTAATGATGATTACAGAAACGTGTTGATTGAATTATTTGAGGGGTTGAATGAGATTCAAGATACCTTCAACTCTTTTGAGCATTATTCATATTTTCTTTATGATCACAATCAAAAAATAAATTATGCTACTAGAGCCTTTGAGGATGTCAAATATTGGAAGAAATATATAAAGGAAAAATATGAAGCAAATTATACCTATCTTGGACAATATCAAACTCAGGAGGATAAAGGTTTCTTTAGAATCCTGGGAGAATGCATGTGATATGGTGGAATCTACTATTCAAGAAGGTCAAAAGGTTTGCAGAAAGAGATCGTTTGCATTTGACAACCTGTTAGATTTGTTAATATTTCCTTTCTTGAATCAAATTGAAAGTGCTCTTCCACCCAAGCTTATGATCACATAGGTTGAAGAAAAGTATCTAAAGTCCAAGGAGCACATTGATCAACTTGAGCATATCCAGATAGTGTAGATCAAAGAGTTAGTTGAATCACCTGTGGCTTTAGGAATGAAGATTAATCTCTTCTTATGAGAATGGGAAAAATCTAACAAAAGAGAGATCGATTCTTTCACTTGCGAGGCACAATTACAACTCGAGCATGCACAATATCAAGATGTTGAGGATCTTTTGGATGTATTTTCCAAGTGGCAATATTCCCTTGGAAAATATTGAAACAATATCTTGTAGTCCCTACTTTTTGGGAGATTTGTCCCTTTGTAATTTTGTGTAATTATTATTTAAAGAGACTTAGATCTCATGAGAGGGGGGGGGGAACTACCGAAGGAGAGAATTGGAGACACTATGTACTTGAGGAATTGTAATGTTTTGCAATCTTTGAATAATTCTAGTCAGTTTCTATTTTCCTTCCTTTTGTCATATTTATCAAGTTTCCTTGATGAGTTCTAGTTTTCCACTTATTCATTTAATAACTCTGTTTTGTGTTGTATGATCACCAAACATTAGATCTGTGTGCTGATTTTTCATCATATGATTTATGTGTAAATTATGAATCATTAAATTTCTTTACTTGATCCATATCATTTCATTTTTCTACAATTATAAAACAATCATCATTATTCTATGTTAATTTGTTAATTAACATATTATTGATAGAACAATTATACAATTTAATCCTTTAAATGAAATAACTTAGTTTTTGTTAGGATATCTCATCATTCAGTTATGTACTTTGCATGGATTTTACATGCATGCATGCATTTGCATGCATCCACATGCAACCCAGTCACCAGTTTGATGCCTCCAGCACCTTGTCCCCAGTCTGCCAGCACTCGGGGAGCTTCCTTCCACTCAGTTTTATCCCTACCGATGCTTAGTGCGCCCTGCATGCACCTACCACTTGTGAAAGGCGCCTTCTCTCACCTACCACTCAGTTCACTTCAGTTAGCTAGTTGTATTTCCTTGATTTAAGGCTAGATTGACTCCTAACTGCTTGTATCACTCCATTGGACCACAGTGAGACTAGAATTCTTATTCTGACTCTAGTTAGCTCCTCATGTGCCCTCCACTAAGACTCCTTCATTCAATTAGTGCCTACATGTGCCAGTTACACCTAGCACACTCAGTTAGACTCAGTTTGACACTTGGTTGACCGTTACTTGTGCATTGATGACTCCACTGATATGATGATGAGGAATCCTAGTTGAAGCCAAGCTACACCATGCAGTATATTCGAATTTCTCAGTCATTGTTACTGTATTGTATTGTATTCTATCATTTTGAGTTCAATAGAGCACTGTTGCAAGCCTTTTGCATAGTTTACACCATATTTTCTGAGTTTCATCTATTGTGATTGATTTACTTGTTCATTAGATCTACTGTGCTCAATTTCACATGGTGTCAGAGCCATGGAAGGGACAAGAATTATTTTCTGCAGCTGTTCTACATGAAGATTGAGTGAAGAGCTCACAAAAATATTTCAGCAGTGGCATGCAAAATATCATGTGCATTCGTCCATGTGCATGCAAGACTGAAATTTCTCTCCAATCCACTCTAGAAGCCGTGAGTTTTCCACAACATTCCTGGATATAGATCATTGGATCATCAAGCTTTCTTGATTTCCTATGCCGGGTGTGATGCAACTCTAAAACAGGAGGATTGTTCGACCTTATTGTTCTTGTTTTCATTGTGATTTGCAGGTTCTTCTCCTCCTATTCCATTCGCTATTGTTCAAGATGGACACTTCCTCATCAAACATTCTTACTCCCTTCAATTACTATCAATGGAAGGATAGAATTGAGATCAATTTTCTCTCTAAGGGATTTTACAGAGCCATCATGGGCCTTGAGGTCGAACCTTCATCACCAATAGAGAAAGGAAAACACTTCAATAAGCTTGATGAAGCTTATGGTTTTCTTTGTCTTAACATTTCAGATGATCTTCTTTTCCATCTCGATGGATTGACATCTCCAAAAGAAGTGTGGGATCAACTTGCTACTCTCTTTGGAAAGCGGGATGACATGAGAAGCTATCAGCTAGAAAACGAGTTGATTTCCCTCAATCCTGAGAATTTTGACACCATTAATGAATTTTTCACTCAGTTCAAGCACTTGGTGATGCTATTGAAGCAATGTGGAGTTGATAAGAAAGATGAACAGTTGATTCTTTCTATCCTTGCAAAACTTGGAAAATATTATTTGGTTTTTGTTTCTTCTTTCAACATGGGAAAGCTCACAATTCCTAATTGGAAGATGCCTTCTCTCAATGCATTCATTGAATCTCTCACAAAAGAGCATGATAAGCTTGTTCAAATGGGGTCCATAAGCTCCAAAGATCAAGCCCTTTTTTCTAGAGGATCCAAAGCTTCAAATGGCAAAGGGAAGCAAAAGAAAGAGAAGCCAAAGTTTGATCCTTCCAAGCAAAGAGAAAAATCCAAGCAGTCGGATGAGCCATCCGGTTCTAGAAACAAGTAAAAAGGCAAAGAGACCAAAGAGAAGTCAAAATGTTCTTATTGCAGCAGAGGCTATCATCCTGAAAGCTCATGCATGAATAAGACAATATATCAAATGGAAATTATCTTGGAGAAAAACAACATAACCCTTCCTGACGGTGCAAGGAAGAAGGACAAAAATGATCATCCTGAAAGAGGTCATGCACTCATGGCAATAGTTTTGAATTCCTCCAATATTCTGATTGATTCTGGAGCTTCAAACCACATGGCTGCAAATAAATATTCTCTATCAAATTATGATCCGTCAAGCCCCATTCCCATCCACATGGGATATGACTCTCGGATTCATCAAAGGGCAAAGGTACCATTCATTTAGAGCATGGCAGTTTTCACAATGTTCTCTATGTACCCTCCTTAGCTTCGAATCTTCTTTCCGTTTATCAGATGACTCACACTGGTACACCAAGTAAAATTTTTATTATGCCCTAACAAAGTTGAAATTTCTAATATTCAAAGTGGAAAACTTATTGCGGTTGGAAAAACAAATCACACCGCAAAAGCTTAGGAGTTTTCTCACTTTCTGCCACAACGCAAGCCCACTGCTATTCTCACTCATGGAAATGAGGTTAGTAGGATTTGGCATGAGAGGTTTGGACACCTTAATTATAAATATTTTCAGCTTCTACATAAATATTCCATGGTTGATGGCCTTCCGACGATCAAATCCTCGAAGGGAATATGCAAAGGTTGCATCATTGGGAAGCACCCCGAGCACAAATTTGACCAAGGCAAAGCTAGCTGAGCTTCTAATATTTTAGGGCTGATACATTCTGATATCAGTGGTCCGATGCCACATACATCCATGAATGGATCAAGGTATGTTCTGACATTCATCGACAACTTCTACATATTTACATGGGTTTTCTTCCTAAAAAACAAGTCGGAAGTACTAAAAAAATTCAAGTTTTTTAAGGCTTCTATTAAGACTGCTACTGAAAGGAAGATAAAAGATATTAGATCTGATAATGGAGGTGAATATATCAAATCAGATCTTCTGCAACTTTGTTTTGAAAGCGGCATTCAGATCCAGCACATAGTTTCCAACACACCTCAGATGAACGGTGTAGCGGAAAGGAAGAACAGATCACTGAAAGAGATGGCAACCTGTATGATTGAATCAAAAGGTTTGGTTGTAAAACTTTGGGTTGAGGACATGAATGTTTCTGCATACATTCAAAATAGGGTTCCACATTCATCTTTGACTGATGTTACACCTTTCGAAGCTTACACAGGTCACAAACCTGATGTGTCCAATTTCAGGGTTTTTGGCTCAACCGCTTGGGCTAGAATTCCGAGTAAAAAGAGAAGATCTTTGGATACGCAAAGTGTTGAATGCATCCTATTGGGATATGATGAAGAGTAAAAGGGATACAAACTCATGGATATCAGATCCAAAAATATATTCATTG
Organism: Larix kaempferi; assembly: GCA_027924585.1. Taxonomy (NCBI): domain Eukaryota; kingdom Viridiplantae; phylum Streptophyta; class Pinopsida; order Pinales; family Pinaceae; genus Larix; species Larix kaempferi. Next base: position 3,226,008 of record BSBM01000264.1, read on the forward strand.
AGCGAAGTGTCATGTTTGAAGAACTACTTCAAAAACTAGAGCTAGTTGAGGAAGAAGCTGCCAATTCACTGCCTCCACCAGAAGAAGAATTTGAAGAAGATGATGAAAGTATTGGTTCTGATATTTATGATATTTTATCAGACCATGATGAACATTATATATTAGTTTCATAAGCTGATCCAGTTGTCCCTCCACACTTGCCAAAGTGGGCCCAAAATACACTCGATTTTGCTAGTCCAAACATTGGAAATCCTGCCGATCCAAGGAGGACTCGAGGAGAGTTTCAAAGAGAAGGTATGGCTCTTTATTTTTCTGATCCATTATTATCTAAGAAATTTTATTTGATGATAATTTCAGATCCCAAATCATACTATCATGCCCACCGAAATCCGAAGTGGCAAACCGCCATGGATGAAGAGTACATTTCTCTTCAAAAGAATGCTACATGGGAGCTAGTTTCTCTTCCACCTGGAAGAAATTAGTCCAATGTAAATGGGTCTACCGCATGAAGGTTTCTGCTGATGGATTTATCAGCAAATAAAAATATAGGTTGGTGGAAAAAGGTTTCTCCCAAGTCCAAGGAGTGGACTACACTGAGACTTTTGCACCGGTTGCAAAGATGGATTCCATCCACCTAGTTTTGGCTATTTCCGCATCCAAGCACTGGGAAGTGCACCATATGGATGTGAAGAGTGATTTTCTACATGGAGATATAAATGAATAAATATATATGAATCATCCAGAAGGATACATATCAGATCCATCATTAGTTTGCAGATTGAAGAAATCTTAGTATGGATTGAAATAGGCCCCAAGGGCTTGGTATGCAAAGATGGACTCCTTCCTTCTTTCTCAGAATTTCAAAAGATGCAAATCTGATCCGAATGTGTATCTACAGAAAGTTAAAGGTAATTTGATGATTTTTTTTTCTTTATGATGATGATCTTATCATTACTGGTAGCACTCTCCTTACAATCAACAAGCTAAAAACTACCTTAAATCTAGCTTTTGACATGAGCAATTTGGGCTCGTTGAAGCAATTTTTGGGCTTAGAGATAGCTCAAAATTTTGATGGGATCACATTATCTCAGTGAAAGTATGCTTCATACCTACTATTAAAATTTAATATGGCAGAATGTAAGGCAGCTTCGTTCCCATTCCTCTCAAGAATCAGTCTTGAGGAGGGAAATTCTACACCGCTTGTAGATTGCACTATGTATCGACAGTTGATTGGTTCACTACTATACTTGACACAATCAAGGCCTGATATTTCTTATGCCATGAGTGTTGTATCAAGGTATATGCAGCAGCCCCATCAGCTTCATTGGAGGGCAGCCAAGAGGATCTTGCAATATGTGCAAGGTACGAGACATTTTGGAATACACTATGCTACAGATTCTGAGCTAGAATTCATTGGTTTGATTGATTCAGATTGGTGGGTGATAGCATTGATCGGAATTACACTTATGGATATGTTTTCATGATTTTCCATGGCCCTATTTTATTTTCAAGCAAAAAGCGGGTAGCCATTGCACTTTCTTCAATAGAGGCAGAGTATCGAGGGGCAGTCAATGCTTGCATTCAGGCAGTTTGGTTGCAGGGTATTCTTTCCGAGTTTGATTTTGGTAGCACCACTTTGACTGTCATATTTTGTGACAATCAAAGTGCTATCAAGATCTCCATAGATCCAGTTTAGCAGTAGAGGACCAAGCACATTGAGATTCACATGCACTACATCCGAGAGCTTGTGCATGATCGCACCATTGTTCTGCAATATTGCCCTACCGACGAGCAAATTGCATACATCTTCACCAAGAGCTTCACTGAGAAGAAGTTCTCTTACCTCTGTTCACTGTTGGGGGTGAGTTCCATCATGGTGGAGACAGATTAGATCCTTCTATGTTCATTTTGAGGGGGGGGCTTTCTTCCCATTGGGTTTTCCCTTCTTTCCTCACTTAGAATTTTTTCTAGCATTTTTGGATTATTGTATCGGGGTGACCTTTGGTCTCAGTAACCAAGGCCCTATTCAGTTATTAATTTTTACATCATAGTATATCTTGAGGGGGGGTGTTAGGATATCTCATCATTCAGTTATGTATTTTGCATGCATGCATGCATCCGCATGCAGCCCATTCATCAGTTTGATGCCTCCAGCACCTTGTCCCCAGTCTGCTAGCATCCGGGAGCTTCCTTCCACTCAGTTTTAGCCCTCCTAGTGCTTAGTGCACTCTGCATGCACCTACAACTTGTGAAAGGTGCCCTATCTCACCTACCACTCAGTTCACTTCAGTTAGCTAGTTGTCTTTCCTTGATTTAAGGCTAGATTGACTCCTAACTGCTTGTATCACTTCGTTGGACCCACAGTGAGACTAGACTACCTATTCTAACTCTAGTTAGCTCCTCATGTTCCCTCCACTGAGCCTCCTTCATTTAGTTAGTTCCTACATGTGCCAGTTACACCTACCACACTCATTTAGAATTAGTTTGACACCTGGTTGATCGTTAGTTGTGCATTGATGACTCCATTGATCTGATGATGAGGACTCCTAGTTGGAGCCAAGCTACACCATGCAGTATATTTGAATGACCTCCTTGGCTAATTCGAATTGCTCAGTCATTGTTATTGTATTGTATTGTATTGTATCATTTTGAGTTCCATAGAGCACTGCCGCAAGACTTTTGCATAGTTTACACCATATTTTTTGAGTTTCATCTATTGTGATTGATTTACTTGTTCATTAGATCTGCTGTGCTCAATTTCATAGTTTTCACTATCTTGTTTTATTTGAAGTTGGTAATGTTAGATCTGATTCATATATTTATGAATTGGTATAACATTTATCAAATCTACAAGATCTGATTGTTCTGAACCTTAAATCAGTTTAAAATTAACTTTCATTTACAATTTTACCATAAACCTTTCATATATTCCCCAGTAGGAAGAAAGATCCATTTGGGTCACTCACACAGTGCCAGCGGAGGCCTGATATCCGTAAGATTCAGTCACACCAAAAAATATAAGGATAGAACCATCCTTGCATAGGGTTGTTTGAAGCCTTCAGATTGGGATTTCTCTTTCCTGTTGTTGCCTTGAACACTTCTAGCATTACCTCGATGCTTCAATAGGACGATCAATCCCAACACAATCATTTAAGACATATCTGTCTAGGGACGATCGATCCCAACACAACCATTTAATACATCTCTGTCTGGTGATGATCAAACCCAACATAACTCATGATCAACATTTAAGACAATCTCTGGTTATTACACAGAATCATTATGGTATCCAACTCCAGATAAAACAGACCTGATAACAACTTCCGAAGCCATATGGCTTCACAACTTGCAGAACAAGCTGCAATATACTCTGCCTCTGCGGTGCTGAGAGCCACATTGGACTGCTTCCTGCTTAGCCATGAGATCATGGCTGACCCCAGACTGTAACATCCACCTAAAGTGATCTTCCTGTCTGAGACACTTCCATACCAATTGGAATCTGTATAACCATATATTTTGAACTCATGATCTCGAGTATAATTGAGACCATAGTCTATTGTACCTTTTAGATACCTCATCACATGCTTTGCAGCTACAATGTGCACCCATCTGGGCTCAACCAGATACTGAATCAATGTGTTCAAAGGAAAGCATATATCTGGCCTCGTATTCGTCAGATATATCAGTGACCCAATAATGTTCCTGTATAGAGTCACATCCACTAATTCTGACGAAGTATCAGATAATAACTTCAAGTTGGTATCCATGGGTATGGCAATGGCTTTGTAATCCAACATATCAAATCTTTTCAAGATTTCCACTGCATACTTCCCTTGATTAAGGAAGATTCCCTCTAGGCTCTGCCATACCTCGAGACCTAGAAAATAATGCATTAGGCCAAGGTCTTTTATCTCGAATTCTGTAGCAAGATTCTCTTTGCACTCTGAGATTCTCTTCTCATTACCTGTCAAGAACAAGTCATCCACATATAGTAATAATATGACTGTTCCATCATCCATAACCTTGAATTAAAGGTTAGAATCAACTTTACTCTTGGTAAATCCCAAGCTCGTCAGAAAACTGTCAATCCTTCGATACCAAGTTCTTGGAGCTTGCTTAAACCCATATAGAGCCTTCTTCAATTTGTAGACATGTGTCTCTTTGTTTTCAACCTCAAAATCTTGTGGTTGTTCTATGTACACTTCCTCCTCAATAACACCATTCGGGAAAGCTGTTTTCACATCGATCTGGTGTAACTTCCACTTCATCGTGGCTGTGAGTGCCATGATGGTTCCTATAGAATTGTACCTTGCTGTATGAGCAAATGTTTCCTCATAATCAATTCCTTCCTTTTGAGAGAATCCTCGAGCCACAAACCTAGCTTTGTATTGTTGAAATAATGTAACTGCAAAAGATATTCTATCTATATTATTGTATTCCTCCTCCAGGATATGATGGTCATGTAATTAATAATGTAAAGGTCATGAAAAGAATCAATGTAAACCCTAGGACATGTGTTGGCTGAGAAAAACCCCTAAAAGATTATATTATGTAATTGACCAGTCAAGTAGAGAAGTCGGCCTCGTTGGGGAAATTGTCACCCCAATAGAAGAATATAAATAGAAGTGCTCTCTCTCTCATTTGTATTCACTCATTCACTCAAGCAAGTTCGCATTAGTGAAGAGAGAGAGGTGTGCACAAGTGGAGGAGTAGCTATTTTCTCTTGGGGAACTTTTGTACTTTGTGATTTGTATATTGAGGAAGGCTTTTCCGAGGTTTTCTCCCTTTTTGGTTTCCTTGAGAGAATCTCTGTGTTCATTGTGTTTATGATGTGCTTGTTTATCTTTCAGTAATTATTTATATGCTATATGTTGTTCTAGTAAAAACTAACATGGTATCAGAGTTGGCCTGAAAGATTACATTGTGCAGCTGCGGAAGCAAGGGATTCTTAATTTTTGGGTCTCTTTCCATAGATCATCAAAGGCAGGAGGCTAGGATGAATCTCCTAAGGAAGGCACATCTTTCTGTCGAAACAAAATTTGATTCCGAGCATTTTCAGTTTTTGGCCCGTCACTGCTGCGAGAAATTAGGGCTTTTGATAGAAGTGGAATTTTGGAGTTCTCTCAGCATAGGATTGATCTCCTCAGCAAAATCTAAATTTAGAGACCAAGATCAAACTTTTTGGTTGGGAAAAACCCCGATATCTATCAAACCCTAGTTCGGGTTTTAAACCAAAAAACCAGAATTTGACAGAAATTGTAGATCCAAAATTCGCAGGTCACTTTTGAGGGGTAAATTCTTGGAGTTTTCAAAATCTGAGCACACCAGCTTGCTCACCTCTATCAATTACATCTCCTTGTCCAGACAGAAGTTTGAAATTCCAAGTTTGAATTTTTAGGGTTTCTTTATCAAACCCTAGTCAACTCCAGATCCAACAAATCAACATGGTAAGATCTATAAAGTTTTATATTTCCATTTGAGGTTCTCATTATAGCAAAATGACAAGCAATACCAAGCTTGATGAAAAGATTGAAGGAGCTGATAACTTCAGATCCTGGAAGTATAGAGTCATGCTCATCCTTTAGGAGCATGAACTAGAAGACTATGTGAAGGAAGGACTTACAGAACTAGAGGGAGATGAAGATAAGGCAAGGCATAAGAAGAATATGATCAAAGCAAAGAGGATCATTATTGATTCCATCAATGATGACTTGATCCCCCATGTGTCTTCCAAGAAGACACCAAAAGAGATGTTTGATGCCTTGACTAGCCTATTTGAAGGAAAGAACATCAACAGAAAGATGACCTTGAGAAATCAACTCAAGGGTGTGAAGAGTATGAAGTCTGAGTCCATGCACTCATACTTCTCCAGAGTATCCCAGATTAAAGAACAACTAGAATCCACTGGGGATATGATAGAGGATGCCGAAGTTGTGATGACTACCCTAAATGGTCTCCCCCGAGATTGGGAACCATTTGTTCGTGGCATTTGTGCCAAAAAAAATTAATCAAGTTCAGAAACCTATGGGAAGAATGTGTCCAAGAAGAGGAAAGAATGGTCGTAAGAGAGGAGAAATTAAATGACAATGAAGATAAAGCTTTAGCTACTCATTCTAAAGGAAGGAACAAGATGAATAACAACCCTCGCCCCCAAGGGGACTCTCTAAGAATAACACAGAAGAAGAGAAGGACCAGAAAGGATTTCTCTTCAATTGAATGTTACTCATGCCACAAGACTGGACACATTGCAAGAAATTGTCCAAACAAATCTAGACACCATAAGAAGCAGAAGAAGAGATTTCATGCTCATGCAGCGGAAGATAGTGATGATGATGACAAGACCAGAGATAATGAAGACTCCAATGAAGAATATGTCCTTATCTCTGCACTCATTGGTTCAATATCTCATGGAAGTGATACTTGGCTAGTTGATAATGGAGCTTCAAAGCACATGACAGGATACAAAGAATCCTTGTCTCACCTTATCCAGAAGTAATCTCCACACAAGGTAAAACTCGGAGATGACTACCAATATCCCATCAAAGTTATGGGAGAAGCCTCTTACAAATTGTACTCTGGGAAGTACATGAACATGAAATATGTACTTTATGTACCTGGGTTGAAGAAGAACCTTCTATATATTTCAACATTAGATAAGAAAGGTTTTTGAGTTGCATTTGTAGATGGTGAAGTTCTCATGTGGCCTAAAGGGAATACTATTGATGATGCAGTAGTCATTGGAGTGGAAGAAGGAGGACTTTACAAACTGAAGGGTCATGCAGATACAACAATGATGGTTAGTACCATGGACCCCTGTGAGCTATGGCATAGGAGATTAGCTCATGTACACTATAAGGCCTTACCAATTGTAAGTAAGGTAGTGACTGGATTACCATAGATCCAGGAGGATCATGAAGGAGTATGCAAAGGGTGTGCTCAAGGGAAGAGTACGAAGAACCCATTTCCAAGTAGCGACAACAAAGCGAAAGGTATTCTGGATATCATTCATTTAGAAATTTGTGGACCAATGTCCACCACCTCTCTAAGCGAGTATGAATATTATGCATCCTTCATTGACGATTATTCTCGCAAAACCTGGATTTACTTTTTGAAGAATAAGAATGAAGTCTTTGAAAATTTTAAAGAGTTCAAGGTGATCATAGAGAATCTCTCTGAAAAAAATATTAAGATCCTGAGGTCAGACAATGGAGGGGAATATACCTCAAGGGATTTCGAATATTTTTGTAAGCAAGCAGGGATTAAGAGGTAGCTCATTGTTCCTTATAATCCACAACAGAATGGTGTAGCTGAAAGGAAGAACATAACAATCATAGAAGCAATGAAGGCTACGATCCACGATCAAGACTTACCCATGCATCTATGGGAAGAACCTACCAAAACCGCAGTCTATGTATAGAATAGGATCTCCCATAGTGCTCTTGGAAACAAGTTCCCAAAAGAGATGTTCACCAGAAATAAGCCTAAAGTCAATCACTTGAAGATATTTGGATGTTCGGTGTTCATCCACATTCCAAAAAAGAAGAGATCAAAACTAGAGCCTTCGAGGAAGAAGATAATATTTGTGTGGTATAGTGAGCAATCTAAGGCTTACCGCATATACATCCCAGGATTCCGTCAGATCGAGATTAGTCGTGATGTCACATTTGATGAAGAAACAACCTTCAACAAGTCTAAGAAGACTCATGAGGATGAAGAGGAGCAGGAGGCTCCCAAAGTTGCATAATCAACTAAAGAACCAATCCGAAATATTGAAGGGGATCCTATTCCATAGGATCATGACATGGCAAAACCTCAGAGACCTAAGGAGATACCTCATAAAAAGATTTCTCGAAAGAGAATACCAGCCTGGGCACGCGAATTAATCCAAGATGCAAGAAAGTATGGTGCCCCAGAAGGATCTAGTAGAGAGAGCAGGAGACCAAGGCCATACTCCAGCTATGTAGCTTTGATGTGTAATATTGTTGAAGAAGAACCAACTTGTTTTGAAGAAGCAGTAAAGAAGAAGGAATGGTTGGATGCCATGAATGAAGAGTATCAATCCATTATCAAGAATGATGTTTGGGATGTGGTACCAAGACCGAAGGACAAATCGGTTATTTCATCAAAATGGATCTTCAAAATAAAACATTTAGCAGACAAAAGCATTGAAAAGTACAAGGCAATATTTGTAGCCCGGGGATTCTCGCAAAAGGAAGGAATTGACAATGAGGAGACTTTTGCCCCAGTAGATAGATATACTTCGATTAGAACCATTCTTGCCTTGGTATCCAAGATGAAATGGAAGCTACATCAGATGGATGTAACGACAACTTTCCTAAAATGGAAATATAGAATAGGAAGTATATATCGAGCAACCAAAAGGATTTGAAGTAGAAGATAATAAGTCACATGTATGCAGGTTGAAGCAAGCTCCCAAAGCATGGTATGGAAGAATTGGCAGCTTCCTGATGAGCTTGGGATTTACCAAGAGTAAAGTGGACTCTAATATTTATTACAATATTATGAATGATGAACCCATGATACTATTACTATATGTGGATGACTTATTTCTGACTGGAGAAGACAAGCCCATTGTTGAATGTAAGAAGAGGCTTGCAACAAAATTTGAGATGAAAGACCTTGGCAAGATGCACTATTTTCTAGGTCTTGTAGTATGGCAGTTTCCAGATGAGATTTTCCTAACTCAAAGAAAATACACAGTATATATCCTAAAGAGATTTGGGATGCTGGATTGCAAGGCCATGACTACTCCGATGGTGACAAATCTTAAGCTTCTGAGTGATGCTTCTTCAGAGAAAATGGGTGTCACCTTGTATAGACAAATTATTGGGTCATTGATGTATTTGACCAATACTCGTCCAGATATATGTTTTGTAGTAAACACATTGGGTCAGTATATGGTGGAACCCAGGAATGTTCACCTGATTGCAGCAAAACATGTGATGAGATATCTGAAGGGTACGTTGGATTATGGACTCATATATGCCTCAGATAGTGAGTTCGGATTGTATGGGCACACAGACTCAGATTGGGCTAGAAGTGCTGAATACAGAAAGAGCACTTCAGGATGTTTCTTTAGTTTGGGATCAGGCATGATCTCATGGCTCAGTAGAAAGCAACCATGTGTTGCACTCAGTACAGCTGGAGCCGAATATGTAGCAGCTTGTTCAGCTTGTGGTGAAGCAGTGTGGCTTCGCAAGATGTTGACAGGATTGTTCGATGCACATATTGATGCTACGGAGATACTCTATGATAACCAAAGTTGCATCAAGTTGACATAAAATCCTGTGTTTCATGATAGATCGAAGCACACCAAGATTAAGTTCCACTATATCCGAGATATGGTGCAGAAGGGAGATGTGAAGCTCGAGTATGTTCCCACAGAGGAACAAGTTGTTGATGTGCTGACTAAGCCTATGGCTCGTGTGAAGTTTGAGTACTTTCGAGACAAGCTTGGTGTGGTCCAGAGGGACCTCTATAGAAAGAGATATTGATGATTCCTATCCGAAAGAATAGATGCTTGTGCAGGAGGGACGAAAGATCATTATTGGCTGACTGTTGGTTCCAACTCTCACAAGCTGATGCCTATCCGTAGGGATGGATTCCTCTCCAAGAGTGAGGGAATATTAGTACTAGCTGACTGATGGTTCAAGATCTCACGAGCTGATTCCTGTATAGAGGGATGGATGCATCTCCAAGGGTGACGGAAGATCAGTATTGGCTTACTGATGGTACCAGAGTTCATGAGTTGATTCTTGTTCGGAGGGATGGATGCCTCTCTAAGGGTAAGGGAAGATCAGTACTGGTTGACTGATGGTTCCAGATCTCATGAGATGATGCATGTCTGGAGGGATGGATGCCTCTCTAAGGGTGAGGGAATATCAGTATTGGTTGACTGATGGTTCCAACTCTCATGAGTTGATGCCTGTTCGGAGGGATGGATGCCTCTCCAAGGGTGAGGGAATATCGGTATTGGCTGACTGATGGTTCCAGCTCTCACGAGATGATTCCTATCCATAGGGATGGATGCCTCTCCCAGGGTGAGGGAATATCAGTAATGGCTGACTGATAGTATCAGTATTTAGTTACTGTTGTTTGTTGCAGGTGTTCCCGTTGATGGTGCTGCTGATGAGGATGTTCCAGCAGATGGTGTTTTAACTGATGATGATGTTGTTCCAGTTGATGGTGTTGCTGATGAGGATGTTCCAACAGATGGTGTTCTAGATGACGAGGTTGCTGATAGCAGAAGATGTTCCAACTGATGATGTTGTTGATGAGGATGTTCCAACAAATGGTGCTCTAGTTGATGTAGTTTTTGTTCTAGCAAGAGGATGATTGCTGATGATGATGCTACTGATGATGATCATATTTCAGCAGATGATGATGTTGCTACTCCACAGATGATACCCTAGACAAATGATGATCCAAAAGCTTCCTATGACATATAGAAGTTCACAAGTCAGTTGTGCAGATGTTGTTACCCGTAGAATACCTTCCTAGTTAAGAGGGAGTGTTGAAATAATGTAACTGCGGAAGATATTCTATCTATATTATTGTATTCATCCTCTGGGAGATTATGGTCATGTAATTAATAATGTAAAGGTAATTGAAATAATCAATGTAAACCCTAGGACACGTGTCGGCCTAGAAAAACCCCTAAAAGATTATTATATTATGTAATTGACCAGTCAAGTAGAGAAGTTGGCCTTGTTGGGGAAATTGTCACCCCAATGGAAGTGCTCTCTCTCATTTGTATTCACTCATTCACTCAAGCAAGTTCGCATTAGTGAATAGAGAGAGGTATGCACAAGTGGAGGAGTAGCTGTTTTGTCTTGGGGAACTTTTGTACTTTGTGATTTCTATATTGAGGAAGGATTTGCCGTGGTTTTCTCCCTTTGTGGTTTCCCCAAGAGAATCTTTGTGTTCATTGTGTTTATGATGTGCTTGTTTATCTTTCAGTAATTGTTTATATGCTATATGTTTTTCAAGTAAAAACTAACATGTATTTCTCAATACTTCCATCCGCAACATGTTTTATCTTTTATATCCATTTTGAAGATACCACACTTTTACCTTCTGTTTGGGAACTATGTCCAATACACCATTCTTCATTATAGATTGGTATTCTTCCGTCATAGCTTCTACCCATTCTTTCTTTTGAATGTCCTCTTCAAAGCAAGTAGGTTATTTGTCTACAAGATCACACATCAAAGCCACATAACTGGAAAATGTCTTTGGCCTCTTACTTTCTCTTGTGGAGCCTGCTGGAGATCCATACCTCTCTGCATCTTGAATGATTTCTCGAGCCCAAGCTGGTTTTTCTCTCACGAGAGATAGTCATGGACGAAGTTTCTTGGGGCTCCAACATATCATGCTATTCCAGAGTCTCACCAATGGGAGAGGGTGCCACTTTTGTAACTCTCGGAGCTACATCTTCTTCATATACTTATTCATGCTGACACTTTCTGGACTTCTTGAGGGATACATCTTAATCAAATGTTACATCCCAACTAATATCCATGTGATGATAGCCTGGTATTTATATCCTGAAGGCCATGGATACCTCACAGTATCCAACACAAATTCCTTTCTTTCTAGAGGGATCCAATTTGGTTCTTTTCTCTTTTGGAATATGAATAAACACTATACAACCATTGTCACTTGTTCTACGGAACAAGTCTCATCATTCTTCATTTGTAGGTGATCGTTGTACGATACTTCCTACAAGTCAGATTTAATATGGTTAGAAACACTTCATAGTTTCCAAAACATATGTATAAAACATAAGTCACACTGTCATAATGATATCAATAACACACCATTCATCCATACCCCACATTCATATGGTAACTTTCTAGATGCCTTCCATCTCTACCAAGACATTATTAACAGCGTGCACCACTCCCAATATGTCAGCAAAGAGGTTTCATTCTAGATAAGTAGAAATGGAATGTTGTATATCACCATAGGCTACATACCTATCACATGCATGCAAACATTCTAACATGCATAACACATTTCCTAAATAAATGTGTACACAACTGGACACTATCATTTAAACAATTTGATAGAAATGACAATTGAAACACTTATCTTTGTTTGTTTGGTAGGATCTCTTTTGATCCTAGTCTTCTTGTAGGGATTACTGGAATGGACTCTGTGTTTCCCTCCTTCTTCAATCACAAATGAATCCCTTCTTATCCAATGCTGAGAGAGATAAGAGGTTCTATCTTCCAGTAAAGTTGTCCTTCTGAAAAGTGCTTCTACCTTGACCTAGGGTTTGACAGAGAAACCCTAATTTTCCAACTTCGGGATCTTGAAGAACTGAATCGTTGAAAATATGTTCCTTCTCAAGGTGATTTGAGCAAATTACTCTTTCTCCCAAATCCATGAGCAAATCTTCCAAAAACTTGATGCCCTAATTTCTTCAATTTCTACTGCATATTTGTTGAGTCTTAATTCTGATGTATCTCCCACATTTATGCTCCTCAAGGTCTAAAACTTAGTCCCGTTATAGTATGATATTTCCTCTATCCAACCCCACAGGTTAGAGCAATATTGGATTCACTAATTGTAACTTATGCTAAGTTTCCCAATATGACCTATTTATGGAAAGTTTCAGTATATCAAACTTGTATGGACTTCCATGTGTCACTGTTTCATATTTGGGTTCTGAAACTCACACCTGGGAAACTAAAGTCCGTTCAATTTATGTAACATCTTACGAAATTTGATTTGGATCTTCCTATCTTGATATATAGAATTTCTCCTTAGGCCACCTGTTTAAAACTGAATTCTGGAGGAGAATGGAACCCTTATTTACCTGGATCATATCTCCTAACGTACAGTGAATCTGAGGTTTAAACATGCACGCAAGGTATATGAATCTTTCATATTCGTCCTATCCAAGTTTCAGATCCTGAACCTTTGTCAAAACGGATTTATAGCGAAAATTCCAAGATGACTAGTTTCCGGAGAAAGAGAGAGATTTACCCTAGAAGCTGCTCTTTTTAGTCTAGCTTTGATACCATGTTAAAATTATATGCTACCATAAACTATATTGAAAATTCATTAGCATTCAATACATTTTTCACAATAGCAGCCGTAATAAGGATCTCTGAAAGATACACAATCACAAAGCACAAAACAGTTTATCCCGGGAAACCCTCAAGGGGAAGAAAACCTAGCAAGAACTTCCTCTATATAGATGATCAAGTAAAATTCCACAAAAAATGTCTCACAAATAAGAGAGACAAAAATACCAAACTCTAGACTCAAGCCACTCCTCCTTCTCCTTCACATATCTCTCTATCTCTCCACTAATGCGAATTGCACAAGTGAATGAATGAATAAATAAGAGGAACTCACTCTCTATTTATACATTACTTTCCACTTAACCTTTAATTCAGCTAGGTCGGCCTCAATAATCCTAACTGGGCTGACTTCTCTAGGGAGACTCAATTACCACTTATATTATATTCTTTTGGGTGCTAACGACCCAAATTACAATGGAGGTTTAACCTCATGACCTTTACATGACCAAATGTAATAATGACATCCCCGAACGGAGGTAAAACATCCCCGATAGAGTTACAATAAGAAAGTACAAGTATAATATACTTTGAAGTTACATTAATTTAACATATAAAAGTTTAGAGACTAAGGCTATTGCTACCAATGTTTTTTGAGTGATAGGATTGCAAGGACTCCATTGAGTATCAGGTGATTGAATGATGCTTGTAGAGAGAGTGTTTTGGGATAACTACTTTGGGTGGCCCCAAATGTTTCTTGTTACTATGGGATGACTACTGAATACTTGCAAGTGAGTAAACAATGGTGCTTTTGTGTTTTTTACTTTCATGTGTTTTTTCTTCGAGAGGATATTGACTCCACACCTACACTATGGGATCAAAGATGAAAGACCAAGGGAGCTTTATATGCAACGATTTGGTGAGTTGATGAGGAGAGGTGGTGTTGGTGTCATGGGAAATGTGTTCTACTTGAGTTTCTTTGTACATTGGCATCAATTCCTTGTATAAATTGAGGACTATCCATACTTTACATAGTGAGGTAGAAGAACTAAATGACATGATAAGGGGGATATATCATCTAATTGAGATACAACAAAACATGGGACAAGTAGAAAACACGATGCAAATACATGACCAACAAAATATGAAAGACATTTTTTATAAGAGAGGTATAGACTATAGGGGAAACATAAAGCTCCCTACCCTTCAAACTATATATGGGTACCAAATGGTAAGTAAATATGCATGCTTATTTTTTAGTATTTGTGTTACATAATAGCATAGATGGTAGTTACATTTCTTATATGATGCAAATAACTTATTGTCATCATTTTTCTTATGTGTGTAGATGTGGCACCTTTGCAAATAGCAACGAATATAAGGTTAAGTTGAGGGGATTCATCTTATGACACCAACCCATAAGTGTAGGTTGGATACTGAGGTGATCCTGGAGGAATTTATTGAGTGGAAATTTCACTAGATGGGGTGGTAGACTAAGGATGGAAACCCTCCTTCATGAGGCATTGAGTGGTGCTCCATTATAAAGAGATTTGATATGGTGGTTCAATGGATAATGGACCTAGATAGAGAATCCCTAACTCCATTTTCCAAACATTCTCTTGCCAATGATGATGACATTGAGGACAAAGATGAATATGAGAGTGGAATTGCTCCCATGCTATGCATGGTATTGTTTGGACATGTATCACATGATGTAAACACATTATTTTTTTATGATACACACACACAAATTGTTGTATGGTTATGATTAATGATCCTTATATGTTATGGATGAATATGATTATTTATGTTGTTATGATGATGATTATGATTATGCACATTGTTAAATTTTCAGAATTTACTTCAATCTGATCTAGGATCTTAACTGAGAGAACATGTACAGCATATCAATCATGGAGACAATAATGCAAGCACACAAGAGACAAAAAGATTTACTTGGAGAAAACCATAAAGGTGAAAAACCCCAATAACTTCCTCAGAGATAGATAGAGCAATGATGCAACCCAACCATAAGAGATAGACATATCCTAGTAGCAGATCCTCCTCCTCCATAAGTGCACCACTCCTCCTTGAGTGCATGAGTGAGAAGTGAGTGATGAAATAGAGTGCCTCCCGCACTCTATTTATACTTGACTTGACTTGCCTTTTACATAAATCATGTAGGCTCGAACTTAACCACATAACATAATGCTGACTGGGTCGACCCCCAATAGGGTGGTCTAATAACCCTTCGACCCACATGGCCGACCCCCAATAGGGTGGTCTAATAACCCTTCAACCCACATGACTTATACAGGGCCGACCCCAACAAGGTGGTCTAATAACCCATCAAGTATAAGTTACGACATTTACAATATAAATGATGACACTTCCATATAGAGGAATAATACCATCTCTATAGGAGTACATACAACATACATATATGAAATACATTTCGAAGTTACATATACATCAACACTCCCTCTTAACTAGGAAGGTATTTCTCAGCACAGGTCTTCTAGCACAAGTCTTCTTCTCTGGATCATCGTCACTAGATAATCGTCATCGAGTCATCATCATCATCACTACTACTGCTATCTCAATCAATCTCTGAATCTACTTGTCATAGGAAGTTCTACAGAGCCAGTCCTTTTTCATACTGGATGTAGGCCCACCACCTGCAGGTCTTCATCATCACTGGCCATACTATGGAATCCTCAGGGCTTATTACGTGCGTCACAAAACCTCGAAAGAGCATTTGCCAGATATCCCAGGGCAACGAATTACATGCCATAGGAAAAACCTCGAAAGACTATTTGTAGATCTCCCAGGGCCATATTATATGTGACCTCACCACAAAACCTCGCAAGAGCATCCCAGGCTGTTACGAGCACACAACTCTACCTATAGGATCTCCCAGGGCACGAATTGCATGTGGTCACCACAAAACCTCGCAAGAGCATCCCAGGCTGTTACGAGCACACAGCTCTACCTATAGGATCTCCTAGGGCACGAATTACATGTGGTCATGGAAAAACCTTGCAAGAGCATCCCAGGACTGATTACGGGCACACAGCCCAACCTATTGGATCTCCCAGGGACAGATTATATGCCATAGGACAAAACCTCGAAAGAGCATCTGCCAGATATCCCAGGGCAACGAATTACATCCCATAGGAAAAACCTCGAAAGACTATCTGCAGATCTCCCAGGGCTATATTATATGTGACCTCACCAAAAAACCTCGCAAGAGCATCCCAGGCTGTTACGAGCACACATCTCTACCTATAGGATCTTCGAGGGCACGAATTACATGTGGTCACCACAAAACCTCGCAAGAGCATCCCAAGCTGTTATGATCACACAACTCTACCTATAGGATCTCCTAGGGCACGAATTACATGTGGTCATGGAAAACCTCGCAAGAGCATCCCAGGACTGATTATGGGCACACAGCCCAACCTATCAGATCTCCCAGGGACAGATTATATGCCATAGGACAAAACCTCGAAAGAGCATCTGCCAGATATCCCAGGGCAATGAATTACATGCCATAGGCAAAACCTCGTAAGACTATCTACAGATCTCCCATGGAAACGAATTATATGTCCTCCCAGAGCAAAACCTCTAAAGAGCATTTGCCAAATATCCCAGGGAACCGAATTACATGCCATAGGAAAAACCTCGAAAGACTATCTGCAAATCTCCCAGGGCAACGAACTATATGCTCATTTGCACAACCTGATCCACGGCCATAGAGTATCAATCTGATACTCACCATACATCATCCTGATGTACACATGATCATCCTGATCATCACCACTGCAACATCCTGCTGCATGTCATCTAGAGCAACATCCTGAAGCTCGTCATCCATGATCATCCTGATCATACAATGCATCTACCTAATGCATACCAAGTATCTACCTAATACATATTACCATACATGATCCACCTGATCATTCAATGTATCCACCTGATACAAATACAAATACATGATACATATCACCATACATGATCCACCTGATCATACAATGTATCCACCTGATACATATACAGATACATGGTCCAAGCATCCAACATGATGCATATACAAAAATACATACACATGATCCAACCGATCATATCTAGCATCCAACATGATGCGTACATACATATAAATGATCCAACTGATGATATCCAGCATCCAACATGATTCATACATACATACATCAAAATGATCCAATTGATCATGTCCAGCAGAAACCAGAACATCATCCTGATGTTCATCATCCAACGCTTACATCCACAGCCATGTGAAGGATCCTCCTTCCAACATGCTTGGAATGGCTTCAGCAAATGTGTCCATCACTTCTTCCTCGAAGTGTCCTCGATCTGAAGAATTCCAAGCCTCTCTCTGAAGTACTCGAACTTCACCCTGGCTAGTGGCTTCATCAACACATCTGCAATCTGTTCGTCCGTTGCAACATACAGGAGCCTCACAGCTCCTCTCTGCACCATATCCCTGATATAGTGATATTTGATCTCTATGTGTTTCGACCTATCATGAAACACTGGGTTCTCGGATAGCTTCACACAACTTTGGTTATCACAAAAGATACTAGTAGCATCCAACGGGAGATCAAATAACTCAAATAACTAGATCAAAAGATACCAGTAGCTTCTATAGCGATACTGCCTCACAACTAGCTGAATAGGCTGCAACATACTCTGCCTCAGCTGTACTCAGTGCTATGCAGGACTGCTTCCTGCTAAACCAAGAGATCACACCTGAACCCATACTGAAGCAGCATCCATATGTGCTCTTCCTATCTGCAGCACTGCCTTTTCCAATCTGAATCAACATAACCCTGTAGGTTAAACTTTTGATTCGCTTCATACTTGAGCCCATAATCCACTGTATCTTTCAGGTACCTCAGAATATGCTTTATAACGACCAGGTGAACACTCCTTGGATCTGTCAGGAACTGGCTCAATGTGTTCACCGCAAAGCAAATATTTGGTCTCATGTTCGTCAGGTACATCAAGGACCCAATCATCTGACGATACATAGTGACATCAACTGGTTCAGATGAAGCATCACATAGAAGCTTCAGGTTCGATGCCATAGCCTTGCAGTCCATCATCCCGAACCTCTTCAGGATCTCTAATGCATGCTTCCGTTGTCCAAGGAAGATTCCATCTGCACTCTGCCACACCTCCATACCTAGAAAGTGGTGCATCATACCCAAGTTTTGCACATATATGACTCCCTATCATGTGTCTCAAAACCAAGTGGTTGCTCCACATACACCATTCAAGAAAGTTGTCTTGAATCCATCTGGTGTATCTTCTATTTCATCACTTTTATATTTCTCTATGATGCCATCTGCAGCATGCTTGATCTTGATAGATCCATATGGAAGTCATAACAAACTTCCCTTCAGGTCTTGGGACTACATCCCAAACATCACACTCCATGATCAACGGATCATGGCATTCCATTTCTTCATCCTAGATCCTGGGAACTTCAATATATTCAATATCTTCAATAGATATCTTTGTTGCTGGAACAAATGTTGTAGTCCTTTTGTAGGTGAATATATACAGTCTTTCCTACAAAACAAGTTAAATTCCATGATTAGAAACATCTAATAATTTTCAGAACAAATTCTTACACATAAAGAAATATGTCATACAGTCATGCAATTATCTTAGCCAATGCTTCAATACAACATTTATCCATATCCCGTAATTTTCTAGATGCCTTCCAATCTCTACCAGAACATTGTTAAGAGTGTGCACAACTCCCAACACATTAGCAAAGAGGTTTCATTCTAGATAAGTAGCAATGGAATGTTGTACAGTGCCATAGGCCACTTACCCATGCATATTAGTAGTATACTGTTCATCAATGCAATTATTCTAATATGCATAATACACAACCTAATTCTAGGAACATCAGTATATACATTATTGAACAGTATTATTTAAGAAATGACAATTCAAATAATTGTCTTTGTTTGTTTGTTGGGTTGATTCCCTCTCAGTCTTTGCTTCTTTTCTACAACTCCATTCTTATGTGGATTGTGAGAAGTGGTCAACTCCCTTTGAATATCTGCATCCTTGTAGAAACTACTGAAGTGTGCTCCTTTGCTTTCTTGCAGGAACAACTGGAGTGTGCTCCCTCTTGATCTTTGCTTCCTGGATTACCTGTTCTTGAACTGATATTCATCCTTGGTCCCTATGCATGCTTATTAGTATCATGATTATGTTATCCTTGTGATCTCATATAAAATCATACATTTATTAGTATACTATTAAAATGCAATGATCTCAAGCATGTATAGTCTTGATCATTTCAAACAGAAATAATAAGCTTTAGCATTCAAGGTTTATGTAGGATTCTTATGGTTAGTCAAATCATAAGAAACATAACATGTCTAAACCTATAATTACTCAAACCTATGACTCTTCGGGTTGGTCATATCATTAATTAAGGTAAGACACATAATATGCATATACCCATGATTATTCAAACTTATGACTTCATGAATAATCATTATCAACAACACAACAGTATAAGATCCTAACCCAAGGTAGGATTCTAGCTCGATATAGGAAAAACATACCTGGATTAGCATGCTAGCTAATTAGTCTAACATACCTGTCTAATGTCTTTTGGTTCTCTTCAGTGACTTGTGCTAGTAACCTGCATATCTCATAAGTTAACCATTGTAGAAACAAGTTATACATACCTCGAAAGTAGATCTTCTATGTGATCCATGACAATGGATGAATCCTTGTCTTCATGTCACCAAGATCATATGTTCTTGAAGTAGAACATGATTTGTCTTTCTTGGTGTACCTTTTATGTTAGCAGACAACATAAACCTCATACAACACCATAATGCATTAGTACAATAATAAGTGTCAACACACTAACCAATGAATATCTTCTATCATGCATTCATAATTTTGTTAAGGTGATATGACAAATCTAAAATCAAGATAGTACTAACCGTAATAACATGAAGACAAACATACCATAAACTTAATCATGAAAAAATATCGAAACATACCTCGATGAGTCATACCTGTCGAGATCGCTTGTAATATTCTTATGTAAGGCCTTAGCCTCATCTCCCTCTGAAACAGGAACTTCTTCACTTATGCTGGTGACCAATCCATCTTCTTCTAGGATTAACCCAATCCACTTGATTTGCAAGAACTGGACCTGGAGCTGGATATGGGTTTGTCAGAGAAACCCCAAAAATTCAAACTTTGACATTCAAACTTTTGAAAGGATAGAAATATGCGCCTTGATGAGCTGATCAAGCTGGTATATTCAGAATTTGAAAACTGCAAAGTTTCACTCCTCAATTTTGCCTTTGAAACTTCCGGATTCACTGGGCGTGACCCTGAACTGGGGTTTGATGAAGCCCACTCTTCTGCCCAATAAAAAGGTTTGATCCAAAGCTCTAAGCTTTTATTTTTCTGAGGAGCTTCCAGCCGTGGTCATAGATTTCAAAAATTCTCATTTTTACAGAAGCCCTAATTTTCCACTTTTCTGATCAACGTCCCGAACTAGGGTCTGATCAAGCCCAACCTTCTACCCAACCAAAAATTCTAATCTTGGTCTCTGATTGTTTCTGGTGTACCTCTGAACTTTTCGATCCATAGGGTCTGAAAACATTTCCTGATATAGCCCGACCTGTTATCTTTCCATCATGACAGGTCTAACCTCAATTGGATTCTCTGAGAGAGAGTTATGCCAAGTGTCGCAACGTGACCTGTTTATGGGATAATACAGGAGAGCGAACTTGTACGGCGTGCCACATGTCACTGTTTCAACTTCGGCCTCTGAATTTTTTTCTTGAGATAGCCCGACCTGTTATCTTTCCATCCTGACAGGTCTGACCTCAATTGGATTCTCTGCAAGAGAGTTATGCAAGTGTCGCAACATGACCTGTTTATGGGATAATACAGGAGAGCAAACTTGTATGGCATGCCACGTGTCACTGTTTCAACTTCAGTCTCTGAAAAATTTTCCTGAGATATCCCGACCTGTTATCTTTCCATCCTGATAGGTCTGACCTCAATTGGATTCTCTGAGAGATAGTTATGCCAAGTGTCGCAACGTGACCTGTTTATGGGATAATACAGGAGAGAAAACTTGTATGGCATGCCACGTGTCACTGGTTCAACTTCGGCCTCTGAAAAATTTTCTTGAGATAGTACAGTCTGTTTACTACCTGTCACATTTTACGAAATTTCATTTGGATATTCCTAGCCCAAGTTATGACCTTTTTCCCAAGGTCACCTGATTTTGATTTAGATCTGGAAGAGCCAGAAACCCTATACTGTATAGATCATAAATCCCAAAGTACAACGAATTAGAGGTTTTCCTTTGGACACAAGGTACATGGGGATCTGATCTTCGACCTGTAAAGGTTTCTGATCTGAAACCTTTTCCAAAACGTATTTATAGCGAAAGTGCTACGACGGCTAGTTTTTGCTATATCAAGCCCTAGCATCGTAAGTGTAACAAGTGTCATACATGCCATATCATGCCTTCTTTCAGGCTAGCTCTGATTCCATGTTAAATTTTCAGAATTTACTTCAATCTGATCTAGGATCTTAATTGAGAGAACAACATGTACAACATATCTACAGCATATCAATCATGGAGACAATAATGCAAGCACACAAGAGACAAAAAGATTTACTTGGGGAAAACCATAAAGGTGAAAAACCCCAATAACTTCCTCAGAGATAGATAGAGCAATGATACAACCCAACCATAAGAGATAGACATATCCTAGCAGCAGATCCTCCTCCTCCATAAGTGCGCCACTCCTCGTTGAGTGCATGAGTGAGAAGTGAGTGATGAAATAGAGTGCCTCCCGCACTCTATTTATACTTGACTTGACTTTCCTTTTACATAATCATGTAGGCTCGAAATTAACCACATAACATAATGCTGACTGGGACGACCCCCAATAGGGTGGTCTAATAACCCTTCGACCCACATGACTTATACAGGGCCGACCCCAACAAGGTGGTCTAATAACCCATCAAGTATAAGTTACGACATTTACAATATAAATGATGACACTTCCATATAGAAGAATAATACCATCTCTATAGGAGTACATACAACATACATATATGAAATACATTCCGAAGTTACATATACATCAACACACATGTATGGTTTTCTTTCATTTCAAATGAGATGCAAATTTAGAATTTGATATGTGGTATGATTTATGAAGGTATTGAAACTCTTCAGAACATAAATGAATGTAATGAATTCAAATTGTTTAATCAATTGTCTAACTTCTAAATATTTTCTAATCAAACAATGATCATGAACCCATTAAAAATTATTCGAGAAGTTGAGAATCAATATGAACACAAAGATGACTAATGCACAATTGAAGAGAATCGATCAAGAGGCCAATCAAAACATCACATTTTTGTTAATTATTGGTGGAAACACCAACACATATGCTATTGATATGGAACAAAAAATGTGATTGGGAATAAATAGACCAAGCCATTGAAGCGAGATGCAAAAATGAAAAATTAACTATATATATATGGAATGTAACCAAGGATAACATTTCTTTGAGTATAACCTATTGCGTGGGTTTTTGAGAAGTTCACCATCAAAGTTGGCTATAAAAAGTATGATTTCCCAAACAACATTTGATGGCCTGCCTAGCCATAGGGACTTGAATTTTCCCCAACCAAGTGCATTGTGATCTTGGTTGTAAAAAAGGACAAGTTGACATTCATTAAATGAGCAAGGGTGAACGTGACAAATCATAGTGAGATTTATAGCACTTATTAGTAGTGTAATTATGTTGTAACACTAGGTGATGCTTTTTTCAACCTATTCCAAGCTACTTTCCATTGTTCCAAGGTGAAGGCATCTAGTAAATGTTCGATGGAAATATGAAAGGAGGGGATCTCACACTCAATAAGTGAAACTACCTCTACTCTATGAACAATGTGAAAAGGTGTGAAATAATGGTATACTTAATTGATGTCCTTTAAATCCACAAAGTAGGAAAAAAAACATATTATATCAACTAGATTTGTTCTTGTCAATCGCCAATCGTCAATTAGAACATGATTTTCATAATTTTATTGATGACCTCAACTAAGTCATTCTTGTGTGGAAAATAATATGATGAAAATTGATTCTCAAATCCCAGGTGGGTATCTAGCTTGTGCCAATCTATATCCTCAAAATGTGTGCCATGATCTAAGATTGATTGTTTTGAGACATCAAGTCAAATAATAACATGGCTGAAGAATAAATGAACAATGGTGGTTGCTATATTATCAAATATTGGCATGGATTTTGTCTAATTTTAGTACAAACTATTTGACAACCACAATAATGTACTTATTACCACCCACCAACATATGTTTTCACTCCATAAATACAATCATTTAATTAAAAAAGGGATTGAGTGAAATTACAAGGGGTAAAGGGGCTCAAGGATCCCTTTCCTTAGGGAAAAAAACTAGGAAATTATGACATGCAGGCAATAAAAAAATAAGATAGGCCAAAAATAATTGGCTTTAACGATTTTTTGGGTAGTGGTCATTCCGAATAGGTGGCCACCACAAGCACCACTATAAACGTCATTTAAGACCTTCTTGGCTTCATTGAGAGTGAGACATCAATGCAAGATGGTGTTAAATCCTTGTCTATACAAAAAAATTATCTATGAGGAGATATTGAGGAGCTTGGTGGAAAATATGATGCAAATCATCATGGGATATATGATAATCAGATTTTTGAATGCGCAAGTAAAGAAGAATATCACCATACCAAATCATCCAATGAAATGGTTAACAAGTGTTTGTTTGGTAAATTATCATTGAATGGAGATTCAATTCTACTTGTAGGTAGGTCAAAGAAGGACTTTGCTAGGGCCAACGATTTCTTACTCTTGGGAGTAGTGAATTTGAGATAAAAATATTGGAGCATAATGATCCAATGTGTGATTTTTCCATTAATGATGACCTACTTAAAAGGTATAACATGGGATTAGAATAATTTGCAATGACTGTAGTCTTGTTAGTCAATATATAATTGTGTAGTTTTTTAATATAAAAGAGAACATCTAAAGTGTTGACACAAACCCAGTCGACAGGGGTTCCTGACACTGTCAACACCAAACCCACCGCGATCTCCCTAAGCACCGGCCCAAACAGGTTTTACCCTGTCTAGCAACACCTGCAGAGCAGATGATGTGTCACTCGAGATGTTCAAGGGAGATTTGACAGAACCATGTTTCCTCCGAATGAAGGAGGATGTTTGTGCATCAACTAATCAACTTATTGCAAAATTCAGAAATAGATCTAAGCATTCAACTTAGCATTAGACATAACCGCAACATCATTCAATAGATCTCATCATTGACAGAACCATAAATGAGCAACATATATAACAATAAAACATTAATCGTAGCAAGGAAACATCGCATCATTCACAGGTTCATATCGCATAATGTATTCATCACATGGGAAACAGGAAAAACAAAAGGATTTTTCTCAAAACACTGTCATATCATATTCATATTTGCAAAAACCCAAATACAACAAGATACTCAGTCTACAACTTCTTCAGATCAAGGTCTCGCTGATATCCATATTCAACAACTTACCAAAAATATCTCTCAACACTTACAAACCTACCTCTATTTATAGGCTTGCGCCTTTACATTTGTGGTCCACTTAGGAAACCGCCTAACTACTTCTTAACAAAGTTTACACCAATTAACCCAAAACCTCACATAATGTGGTCAAAATGATCCAAACTACCTATGACATGGTCCAAATGACCCAAAATTTATATGACGCGGTACAAATGACCCAAAAACTACAAAAAGTATTATCACCATGCGCACTGCTTTCCTCCTTCCGTGGTACCTTTGGCCTTGCGCAGCATCCACGATGTTGTGATGTTGACTCACCAAACCGTCTACCAACAGGCCCCCAACACAATCTTGTGGCTCACTCTCGAGCTACATCAGGTGTACTCGGACTCATCTAAGGCTGAACTATGTCTCTACAACTATTCTTATTGTCTGGATTGTGCTGTGTTGTCCTTCTCCCTCTACTACACTAATCGTCGGCACACTGTCATGTACTTCTCACCCGAAAGTGGTCATCCTCCGGCTTGCTATCATGTACCTCTCAAAATCATCCTCCAGTCTCTAGGAATCTAGTGCATATTAAGGAGAAGTTTACGAATAATGCCGAGGTGCGAAACAGGCCAACGGCTCTGGCACATTTGTTTCACACTGGTAAACATGTGCTACCGGGACCAGAGGGTGGCCACCCCCATCATCTTTGTGGTTGTAGGTACCACGAGGCTTCGAAATACCACCAAATTCCTAGACATCTCAGATGAGACTTCGTCTCTGTGACACCCGAGTGTCCGTGATGCTTCCTGCTCCAGGTGCTCATGCACACTTGTCATTCGGACCCTCAGTGCACCTGGTGCGCTCCCAAGCGAAATAAAATGGATCATTTCCACGGCCTCCTTGGAATTCCTAACTTAACTAGAAGCCTGACCCTCTCGCAGCATGAATTCCTTACATATGGTAAATACCACTTTGTGCAGCTAGCCTCTGGTGCCTGTATTTATACATCTTCCCTGTCCGAACGTCTGCTTCAAAATAATTCGTAACCTTGTTTACGTAAGGTGCCCTGCATGCCATCCCGCTATTTCCTGCATGTGTAGACCATACTGCTGGCGGCCAGAGTGGAAACTGTACTTCGTACAACTGCCATGCGTGCCAAATCATGCGAACCATCACCCCTAGTACCCCCATCCATACTGCCACAGTGTGCTCCATGTGCCAAACGTGCGTTACTCCGGTGCCAATCTGGTCCAGCTAAGGATCATACCTTCCAAACCAAAAAAGTCCCTTCACTCATGATTCAAAATGATTATTGATTTGACCCGGTCACAAACCTGCCTCTGTCGCTACCCAACACCTAAACTGTGATACAAGTTCTCCAACTTGCGCATTTTGTTCCCATTGGTGGGCCATCCTGCATTTTTTCTTTTACTGATGCGACTCAGGCATCGCGCTGCGCCGAGCCCAACCTATAGGGCTTCAACCTACTACCATTTACCAACTTTGGGAGCATCGCTCCATCTAACTACTGCATTTGTATTGCTCCGCCTGAATTTATACTATTGATGTGGTATGGACCAAGCCAATGCATCTGCAATTTCCATGGATTCTTCATAAACTTGCTGTCATACAACAACACCAAGTCGCCCTGTTGAAACTGTTTGTTCTTGATATGGCGATCATGCCAAGCCTTCTATTGATCCTTCTCTGTGCCCTGGTGAAAACCTGCGATAAAGAGGACTTCCTCAAACTGTACTAGCTGTGCCAGATGTTTTCCTAATGTCGCTTCATCATCCATACTTGTCATTGCCGCTATGTGCAGACTTGGAACAATGTACTCCATAGGCATAATTGCTTCTTGCCCATACACCAGTTTGAATGGTGTCTGTCCTGTCAACCGTTTACAAGTGGTGTGATATGCCCATTGTTAAATTTTGAGCATTAATTCACAATACTCTAGGATCTTCACTGAGAGAATAACATATACAGTATATCAATGCATAACAATCACAATAAGCATGACAAGCATCACAAGAATCAAAAGCATGAAAGACAATAGACACAGAGTTTCTGTGGGGAAAACCCTAAGGTGAAAAACCCCACAACTTCCTCAGAGATAGAGAGAGCAATGGCTCAGCCAAAGTACAACCAAAATACACTTGAGATAGTCTCCTAGAAGTAGATGATCCTCCTCCTCACTAATGCGCCACTTTTTGAGTGAGAGAGAGATGACTTTCTGAATGATCTAAATAGAGATCTCCTAATCTCTATTTATACTAACCTGTTTTCCCAGTGACCTTATGGGGTCAACTTGTCTAGCTAGGTACATCCACAATATAATCTATATTTTAGGGTTGACCCCACACATGGTGGTCTAATAACCCATCGGCAATACACACACTTGCGACACTTGTCAATCCACATGACGACACTTCCTTATAGAGGAATAACACATCTCCAATAAGGGTACAATAAATATATATGAAATACATAGATGAAATACATTCCGAAGTTACATATACATCAACACTCCCTCTTAACTAGGAATTTATTTCTCGACACAGATCTGCTAGACAAGTCTTCTTCTCGGGATCATCATCATCGATGCATCGTCATCATCATCGTCACTGCTGCTGCTATCTCAACCAATCTCTGACTCTACTCATCATAGGAAGTTCTACAGAGCCAGTCCTTTTTCATACTGGATGTAGGCCCACCACTTGCAGGTCTTCATCATCACTGGCCATACTATGGAAATCTCAGGACTTATTCCGTGCGTCACAAAACCTTAAAAGAGTCTCTTGACTAGCAAGAACCCTAAAGAGCATCTGAGGCCTTTTTCATCCTGTCCAGATCTCCAGGACTTATTACATGTGACCCCACCACAAAACCTTGAAAGAGAATCCCAGGACTGATTACGAGCACAAGGCTCAACCTATCGGATCTCCCAGGGCACAAATTACATGTGGTCATGGAAAAACCTCGAAAGAGCATCCCAGGACTGATTACGAGCACACGGCTCAACCTATCAGATCTCCCAAGGCACAAATTACATGCCATAGGACAAAACCTTGAAAGAGCATCTACCATATATCCCAGGGCACAAATTACATTCCATAGGAAAAACCTAGAAAAAATATCTGCAGATCTCCCAGGGCACAAATTATATGTCCTCCCAAGCAAAACCTCGAAAGAGCATTTGTCAGATATCCCAGCGTACAAATTACATGCCATAGGAAAAACCTTGAAAGACTATCTACAAATCTCCCAGGGCACAAATTACATGCTTATCTGCACAACCTATTCCATGGCCACAGAGTATCAACCTGATACTCGCCATACATCATCCTGATGTACACATGATCATCCTGATCATCATCATTGCAACATCCTGCTGCATGTCATCTGGAGAAACATCCTGAAGCTCATCATCCATGATCATCCTGATCATATAATGCATCTACTTGATGCATACCAAGTATCTACCTGATACATATCATCATACATGATCCACCTGATCATACAGTGTATCCACCTAATACAAATACATGATACATATCAACATACATGATCCACCTGATACAAATACAAATACATGATACATATCACCTTACATGATCCACCTAATCATACAATGCATCTACCTGATGCATACCAAGTATCTACCTGATACATATCAGCATACATGATCCACCTGATCATACAGTGTATCCACCTGATACAAATACAAATACATGATACATATCACCATACATGATCCACCTGATCATACAATGTATCCACCTGATACATATACATGTACATGGTCCAAGCATCCAACATGATGCATATGCAAAATACATACAAATGATCCAACCGATCATATCCAGCATCCAACATGGTGCGTACATACATATACATATAAATGATCCAACTGATCATATCCAACATCCAACATGATGCGTACATATATAAATGATCCAACTGATCATATCCAATGTCCAACATGATGCGTATACAGAGCAGTAACTGGAGCATCGTCCTGATGCTCATCATCCAGCACTTACATCCACGGCCATGTGAAGGATCCTCCTTCCAACATGCTTAGAATGGCTTCTGCAAATGTGTCCACCACTTCTTCCTCAAAGTGTCATCAATTTGAAAAACACCAAGCCTCTCCCTGAAGTACTCGAACTTCACCCTGGCTAGTGGCTTCGTCAGCATATCTGCAATCTGATTGTCCATCGCAATGTACAATAGATTCACAGCTCTTCTCTGCACCATATCCCTGATATATTGATATTTGATCTCTATGTGTTTCAACCTATCATGAAACACTGGGTTCTCGGATAGCTTCACACAACTCTGGTTATCACAAAAGATACCAGTAGCATCCAACGGGAGATCAAATAACTCAGACAGTAGCTTCCGTATCCATACTACCTCACAACTAGCTGAACAGGCTGCAACATACTCTGCCTCAGCTGTACTCAGTGCTATGCAGGACTGCTTCCTGCTAAACCAAGAGATCACACCTGATCCCTATCTGCAACACTGCCTGCCCAATCTGAATCAACATAACCCTGCAGGTTAAACTTTTGATTCGCTTCATACTTGAGCCCATAATCCACTGTACCCTTCAAGTACCTCAGAACATGCTTTACATCAACTAGGTGAACACTCCTCGTATCCGTCAGGAACTGGCTCAATGTGTTCACCGCAAAGCAAATATCTGGTCTCGTGTTTGTCAGGTACATCAAGGACCCAATCATCTGACGATACATAGAGACATCAACCGGCACAAATGAAGCATCACATATAAGCTTCAGATTCGATGCCATAGGTGTGGCCATGGCCTTGCAATCCATCATCCCGAATCTCTTCAGGATATCTACTGTACTTCCCTTGACCAAGGAAGATCCCACCTGCACTCTGCCACACCTATGACTCCCTGTCATGTATTTCAAAACCAAGTGGCTGCTCCACATATACTTCCTCTTCAACTACACAATTCAAGAAAGCAGTCTTGACATCCATCTGGTGTATCTTCCATTTCATCACTTTTATACTTCTCTATGCTTCCATCTACAGCATGCTTGATTTGATAGATTCATATGGAAGTCATAACAAACTTCCCTTCAGATCTTGGGACCACATCCCAAACATCGTTCTTCATGATCGACAGATCATGGCATTCTTCTCGTATCCTGGGAAATTCAATATCTTCAATAGATAATTTTGTTGCTTTGAACAAATGTTGTAGTCCTTCTTTTGTAGGTGAAGGTATACGGTCTTTCCTACAAAACAAGTTAAATTGCATGATTAGAAACATCTCATAATTTTCAGACAAATTCTTACACATAAAGACATATGTCATACAGTCATGCAATTATCTTAGCCAATGCATCAATACAACATTTATCCATGTTCCATAACTTTCTAGATGCCTTCCAGTCTCTACCAGAACATTGTTAAGAGTGTGCACAACTCCCAACATGTCAGCAAAGAGGTTTCATTCTAGATAAGTAGCAATGGAATGTTGTACAGTTCCATAGGCCACTTACCCATCATATGCATATTAGTAGTATCTTGTTCATTAATGCAAATATGCAAAATACATATCCTGAGTCTAGGAACATAAGCATAAGTATCATTGAACAATTTTATTTAAACAAACAAATATGCAAGAAATGATAATTAAATACTTATGTTTGTTTGTTTGTTGGGTGGACTCCCTCTGAGTCTTTGCTTCCTTGCAGGAGCTGCTGGAGTCCTAATCTGAAGTAGCTTCTTCTACACCTTTCTGTTGTGGAATGTAGAAAGATGGTCAACTCCCTCTGAATATCTGCATCCTTGTAGGAGCTGCTGGAGTGTGCTTCCTCTTGATCTTTGCTTCATGGATTACCTGTTCTTGAACTTATATTCATTCTCGATCCCTATGCATGCTTGTTAGTATCATCATTGTGTTGTCCTTGTGATCTCATACAAAATGGTACATTCATTAGTATATTATCAATACTATCAACACACGATAATCTCAAGCATGTATAGTCATGATCATTTCAAACAGAAATAATAAGCATTAGCATTCAAGGTTTATATAGGACTCTTATGGTTAGTCATAACATGTCTAAACCTATGATTACTCAAACATGTGACTCTTCTGGTTAGTCATAACATTAAATAAGGTAAGACACGTAATATGCATATACCCATGATTAATAAAACCTATGACTTCATGAATAAACATCATCAATCATGTCATGCATACTTATATAATAGATCCTATGATATAAGAAACACATACCTGGTCACCATATTTTCTAGTTATGTCTAGCAATGTGTTCTTGTTCTCTTCAATGACCTGCATAACTCATTAGCTAACTTTTGCAAAAACAAATTATACATACCTCTATGTGATCCATGAATATGGATGAATCTTTGTCTTTATGTCACCATGGCATGTTCAGGTTGTCCTTTCAATTTATACAAACCTCCCTCTTGCTCTCCAATCACCACTGCATCATCGATGGTCTTTCCCTTTGGCCACATTAGGACTTGGCCATCCACAAATGCAACCCTCATACCTTTTGTATCCAATGCAGATATGGAGAGTAAGTTCTTCTTGAGCCCAGGTACATAAAGGACTTCTTTCATCTTCAAATATTTTCTGGAATCTAAGTTGTAGGAGGCTTCACCACTTCCTTTGATTGGGTATTGATAATCATCCCCAAGTTTCACCTTATGGGGTGATTCATGTTCAGATAGATTCACAAAAGATTCCTTAAACCCATTCATGTGTTTGGAAGCCCCACTATCAATCAACCATTCATTACAACCATGGGAGATAGTACCTGTGAGAGCAGAAATTAGAACATATTCTTCTTCACTTGATGAGTCATCATCACTATCACTTTCTGCCCTAGCCTTCTTCTTTGGGGGTTCATCATCTTCGGAAGCATGAGCATGATATCTTCTTTTGTTATTCTTCTTCTTCTTATTGAATTTGTTGTTGTTGTCTTTCTTCTTCTTGGGACAATCTAAAGCAAAGTGTCCCTTCTCATTGCAATTGAAGCATCTGAGATCTTTCTTATCTTTATGATAATGGTGGTGTGAGAATCTTCTGTTATGAGATGATTCCTTCTTGGACTTGCCTTTCCTGGCATGTGATGTGAGATCTTGATCTTCATTTCCCATCTTTTCTTCTCGGGCCACAAGCCTAGCTTCTTCTTGAGAGCATTCTTCGCGCAATTTGTTGAAGAAGATCAACTTCTTCCTTGCACAAATTCCTTGAATAAAGGAATCCCATGACCTGGGTAGGCCATTTAGAGTGGTCATCACCACTTCACCATTATCCACCATTTCATCCACTGCTTCTAGTTGTTCCTTGATATAGGAGACCCTTGAAAAATAAGATTGAATGGTTTCTCCATTCTGAAACTTTACTCCTTTCAATTGGTTCCGCAAGGTCATCTTCCGATTTATGTTCTTCCCTTCAAATAGCTTGGTCAAAGAGTCAAACATCTCCTTGGGTGTCTTTAGAGAAGACACATGGGGTATGAGATAGTCTTTGATAGAATCAGCAATGATTCTCTTTTCCCTGATCAATTTTTTCATATGCAATACTTTAGCCTCTTCATCCTCTGGGATAGGGATGTCTTCTTTTACATATGAGTCCAACTCATTCTCTTCCAGGATTAACCCAATCTTATACTTCCAAGCTCGGAAGTTATCAGCTCCTTCAATCTTATCCTCAAGCTTGGTGTGGTGAGACATCATAAAGAGTACTTCAAATGGAAATAGAAAAGATTTAGGTCTTACCACTTGAAATGCTGAAAACTGGATCTGGTCCCGGATTAGAGTTTGTCGGAAAAACCCTAAAAATTCAAAATGTGAATTTCAATTTTCTGAAAGGATAGAAAGATGCGCCTTGATGAGCTGATCATCCTGGTGTATTCAAAACTTGAGATCAGCAAAGCTTCACCCTTCAGATTTTCCTTTTTGTCCTCCCGAGTTCACTAGGGAGAGCCCTGAATTAGGGTTTGAGTTTCTTAGAGATCTACCCAGCCAAAAATCTCGATCCAAAGCTCTAAACTTTGATTTTTGCAAGGAGCTTCCATCTATGTCTTCAAATTTCAGAAATTCCTATTTTCGTGGAAACCCTAATGTTTAGGGCCAAATCTGAGAATGCTCAGAATTGAATTCTGATTGGACAGATAGATTCTCCTTGATGAGTAGAGTCAATCTACTATACCACTTTTCCAAAATCTGTGGAGAGAAACCCAATAAACAAGAAACTCAAGTTTCCATCACTGCAAAATGTCTTCTTCTCAGGTTAGCTCTGATACCATGTTAAATTTTGAGCATTAATTCACAATACTCTAGGATCTTCACTGAGAGAATAACATATACAGTATATCAATGCATAACAATCACAATAAGCATGACAAGCATCACAAGAATCAAAAGCATGAGAGACAAGAGACACAGAGTTTCCGTGGGGAAAACCCTATGGTGAAAAACCCCACAACTTCCTCAGAGATAGAGAGAGCAATGGCTCAACCAAAGTACAACCAAAATACACTTGAGATAGTCTCCTAGAAGCATATGATCCTCCTCCTCACTAGTGCGCCACTTTCTGAGTGAGAGAGAGATGACTTTCTGAATGATCTAAATAGAGATCTCCTGATCTCTATTTATACTAACCTGTTTGTCCAGTGACCTTATGGGGCCGACTTGTCTAGCTAGGTACATCCACAATATAATATATATTTCAGGGCCGACCCCACACATGGTGGTCTAATAACCCATCGGCAAGTACACACACTTGCGACACTTGTTAATCCACATGACGACACTTCCTTATAGAGGAATAACACATCTCCAATAAGGGTACAATAAATATATATGAAATACACAGATGAAATACATTCCGAATTTACATATACATCAACACCCATAAGACTGTTGGAATCTTCAAGTCCCAGTCATCGTGGTTCACATTACAAACCTCTGTCAGCACATGCTCCAATACCTTATTGAAAGCTTCTACCGTGCCATTTTCCTGCGGATGATATGGCGTGCTCTTTTTATGCTATATCTGCAGCTCCGCTGTTAATGTGCTGACAGTGCGATTGATAAAATGGATGCCTTGATCACTCATCAATACCTTTGGGTAGCCAAACCGACTGACAATGTTTTCGAACAAGAAATGCGCTGCGGTTGCAACGGTGCAATCTACGACTGGTGCAGCTTTCGCCCATCTTGTCAAATAATCTATCGCTGTGATGATGTATCTTGCACCAGTGCGCTTCCCAGGTGGGCTAATTGAGCCCAAAAAATACACTTCCCATTTATCAAATGGCTACAGTGTTACTTGAGGTATTAGAGGCATCTCATCCCTCCTAGAGGATTTCCCAGTTCTCTGACAGACATCGCAGGTCCGCGCATAATCCGTCGCATCATTGTGAAGCCACCAAATCCCTACGTGAAGCACCTTCCGGGAATTTGCACGAAAACTATAGTTCCCACTAGCTACTCCTGCATGTGCTTCCGAAAAAATATTCCCTTGCTCGTGAGGTAGGATGCAACACCTCAAGATCTCGTCTGATCCCAGTTTGTACAACTGTCTTGCAATCGGCTGGAAATATGCAGCCTTGACCAACAACTGCTTTTTCTGAATGGTAGTGAATCCCTCCGGTGCAGTACCTGTCGCCAAAAACTGAATGATTTCTTCATAGTAACCATCAGTGACTTCAACCTTAAACAATTGCGCATCAAGCAACCCATCTTCAATGTTGGTTGGTTCCTCTCCTATCGCAATCCGTGATAGATGATCTAGCCCTGCGTTCAAATGTCCTGGTTTTACAATCACCTCAAAATTGAACTCCTGAAAAATAAGTAGCCAGCGACATATCTTCCCCCCAACACAGGCTTATTGACCAGATATTTCAATGCAGAGTGGTCTGTAAACATCTTAAAGTGACTACCTAAAACGTAATGTCTGAACTTCTACAATGCATAGACCATCGCAAGACATTCCCATTTTGTAGTTGTATAGTTTCTCTCTGTAGATGATAACTTCCGACTCACAAAAGAAATGGGGTGATCCAGATCCCCTTCCCCTGGTTGCGCGAGCACGACTCCCAGCGCAATCGATGATGCATCAACGTGGACATGGAATTCCTTACTCCAGTCTGAAAATACCAGTATCGGCACTAGAGCCATCTTAGCCTTCAGCATCTCGAAACTGACTTGACATTCAGGGATCCATTGGGATACCGCATCTTTCTTCAATAACTTCTCCATGGGTGCTGTGATCGCTATATAACCCCGGATGAACTTATGATAATAGCCAGTGTGTCCCAACTTTGCTCTCAACTGCTTGACATTAGTTGGTGGTGTTAAGCTCAGAATGAGCGCAATCTTTGCTGGGTCGACCAACAATCCCTGCTTGTATACAATGTGACCCATTAATATCCCAAATGGTGCACAGAAGATGCACTTATTCAAGTTCAGCAATATCTGATGTTGTCGACAGCGCTCCAACATCAACTGCAGATTATCCTGATGATCATTGATCAATCCATAGACTGTCCAATCATCCATGTATGCCTGTAAAAAATTCTGGATGAAATCCCTGAAAGTCACAACAACGACCCGCTAGAATATCTCAGGTACATTCTTCAGTCCAAATGGCATCACTGTGTATTGAAAACAGCCCCATTCTATCATGAAAGTTGTCTTGTGGTGGTCTTCTTTCGCGATTCTAATCTAATGATAGCCAGAGAACACATCTGTGAAAGAATACATCTCTTGGCCACCCACACCTTCTAGTACTTCATCAATGAACGGGGTCAGAAATGGATCATGCAGACATGTGTCATTCAGCTTCCGCAAATCGACACAAATGTGCACTTCCCCAGTCTTCTTGTCCTGCACCACCATAGGACTGATCCAGTTGGATTCCTCAACCAATTCAATAATGCCATCATCCAACATGCGGTCAATTTATAATTTCACTCTCTCCTTATGGCGCGGATTCAGTTGATATGGTCCCTCCCTTATCGCTTTTGCATCTGGTTTCAATGGGATCTTCATCTCGCCCAAATCCCCCAAGATTCCCTTCATCTCAGAAAAATTTGTAGGGAACAAGTCTTGGAATTCATGCAACAGGTCTGTGACCTTCCCCATCATCTCATCATCCCAATAGTCCCCAACATTCGCGAACTTGATACTGTCCTCTGTCCCAATATTGACCTTTCGAAGCTTCAACGGCTGACTGAACGGATCAGTTGGTGGATCAAGTGCTACAACATCGTGACTTCCCTCGGATTCCGGAATATTGATGTTTCGCATATCATCATCATATTCTATCCCACCAGTGATATTATAACATTCCATCATGGACTGCATCTTACAGTGCGTATGGGGATCCGCAGGATATGCCACTGGAACAACCTTCAAAACCACGTCGCGGATGAGCTGCAAAGCATTATGGACATCCGGGTTGGTATCCACGAAGCTGAATGTATGAGTAAAACAAAACTGTCAATTCCAACCAAGTGGTAATTTCTCCTCGCAATTCAGCTGTGGTATACCATGATCGCGACATCTCGTCCAGAGTATGGAAAAAGGCATGGACCCACTCGTCCTTTGGTCGCGATGCCCACAACATTTGACATTCCATCAAATGATTGCCAGGGTCATTCTGTCCATCGTATTTCCCTGTGTGGTACACTTCGGTGTCACCAAAGAGAACCGTAATCAATATTCGACAATGTGACCACCCAGCAATTGACATCCTATGTGTCACCCACCAACATGCTGGAGCAGCCTTCAGCACTTCCTCCAATGCCAGCAATCATTGTGGTTCTGAGACTTTTTCCTCGAATTCTTTGAGAAAATAAGACAAGTCGGGAAGCCCTTCATATACTGGCAGTGCAACAGCTTCAGTTGAAACATGGCATAATGATTGTGTGGTCAACCCACACTCACGGAGCGACACCTCATGCAAGCGATTCTTTCAATTCTCTAAAGTGTCATCAGAGTCGGGAGATGCAGAGCTGAAGCTGTGCCACCCAAGCTCACTGTCAGCAGTTGGATGAATATAATCTTCTGAAATATTGTATGCATGGTCCCAACCGCTGGGATCTTCATCTTTTACTGGTTCAATATACCTCCGTCCTTCATTCGGATCCAACAGAGCTATGACTCTGAGGTCGCGGTTTTCAAAATTCATCATCCGCTTCTTAAAGTTGATTACTACTGCACTGTCATTAGCCCATCCAATCTCGAGCAACGCGGGATAGGAGCTTCCCCCTTAAACTACTTCGATCACATCGAAATCAGCGTATGTATTCATTCCCTCAATGTCCAAAACTAGGCGCGAAACTCTCCCAATCGGTGTCACCTTGGCCTGATTAGCCAGCCCGAGTTGCACAGGAGACCAGCTTAGCATGGGACTCCCCATTTTTTTCCAGGCCTGCTTGGTTAAGATGTTGAAATCCGAACCAAGGTCCAAAATAACTGAATCAACTTCGTAGTCTCCAATTTGAATGTTCATGTGCATCTCCTTACCAGTCTTCCGTCGTTGTAAGGAGTTTACCGCGGACTCTTGTCGTCCCATGGCTGGTCGCTGCAACAGTCCCTCAATTTCGGCAAGAGCATCAGGATCCCTTACCAACGATAAACAACTCTCAAAAAATTTATGCAAGGTCCTAGACTGCCGCGATGGACCTTCCTCTGAAGTGGCGTAAAAAATAGGAGGCATATCACAAATAATGGCCTTACCAGGATCTTTTTCCATCGCACGATGGAACTGAAAGAATGCGTCCCGCTCAGAATCAATGTCAAACAACACATTCTTTTGTCCTTCTAACCGGATGAGTGGATGTGGACCATCTTCACCTGTTGTTGCACCTCCATGAGTGATAACTGCGACAACAGAATCTTGTGTCCTTGGCTCCGCAGAAATTGTCGCAATCGTCGCACCCTGAGACTGGTTCAGTGGTGGATTTCCAACTTGATTTACATTCTGGTTGGAATTCTTATTTGGACGCTGGTTCTGGTTCTGCGCCGGTTGCTGCACTTGATTCTGCGCTAGTTGCTGCACCTAATTCTAGTTCTGCAGTTGCGGAACATTCCCTGCTTTCCATCACGCAATCAACTACGGATAGTTTTCCACAATGTGATCCGTAACAAAACAAAACGTACACTGTGTCTGCAATTGTGGGCAATCTCGCTGGTAGTTTCCCCACACCCAGTAGTGATAACACTGAACAGGTCCTCAACCTCCTCATCCTCCTCTGCGACCAAAGCCTCCGTCGCGTCCTGACCATAATCCGCCACGGAATCCCCCTTGCTGTTGGTACTGCGGCTGATTGAACTGTTGTTGCATAGGATTCGGTTGCAGTGGCACACCTTTCCCTTTTTGCATGTACTGTGGTTGTTGAACGTACTATGGCTCCTGTGGATCCATTTGCATCAGAGCATATTGTGGCATAAACTGTTGCGGTTGCTGTTGTGGTACAAACTGCACCTGCGGTTGATGTAGCGTCTGAGCTAGCTGTGGTTGTTGTATGGCATGCTGGTCGTCCTTCACATAGAATGCATTGTACTTTCATTCATGAAATAACCCATACGCCCGGCAGTCCTTGTCTTCATGTCCCACGGACTTGCAAAATGTACAATACAGATTCATCGGTTTTGTGACCATATTCTGCATGTCTTGACACTCCTCATGGTGATGCCCATATACCTGACAAATGCGACACCACGGCATTCCATCACCGCTCAGTGGATTCGGTGCTCCTGAAACCAGATAATTGTGAAATCCTAGGCAGTTATCCTTAGTGTGCCCTCTCCACGACATCGCGTACACCATACTTCTTCATGCTGTTCTTTACCCTTCCTAAGTTCTTGCAGTTGTATTGTCAAATTATCTAGCTACATCTAAATCTCTGACATACCAGCTGCGTTCTCACCAATCGGAAAATATTCTAACCGCATTGCAATCTCCAGGGCTTCACTCATCATTGTAATGTTATGTTGCATTAGCGGTAGTCGGATGTGCATGAGTAATGCCACAATGAACCATTATTTGTGCTGGATAGTGCTCATGTTGAAGCTGACCCTTTCCATCAGTGTTTTGAACCACTGGTCAAAATCCCACACAGTTTCATTGGGGTACTGCTTAATCTCTTTTAGTTCTGTAATATATTGCGCTTCAAATTTGGGTTTTTTGAACTCAGCAATCAATCTAGCTCGAACTTCATCCAACGTCTTTTCTGGAGTGCCTACAGGAACCTGCACAAACTTCATGAACCAGTCTAATGGGCGACCCCGAAGGATTGTCTCTAATTGTCCTTTCTTGGCATTATCATCAGCAATTTGCTTCACAGTCCATACTGCTTCACATAAGAACCAGTAGTACTCAGGATTATCTGTTCCATTTCTGTGGAACATCGGTAACTTTGCATCTTCGCCTGCCATCCTAGGCTTCCTTCCTACAGTCCTTGAGATACTAGCAATTAAATTATGTTGACCTGATGAACATGGTGGTGTCAAATTTATATTTCTTACTGGTTGAGATATAGTGAGCAGAGGCATGGGTATGTTGTTACTGGGGTTTGGTCCTGCCTCTATCCTAGGCATATCCTGGTTTTCCTTGTCGAGACTCTGAGGTTGCTTCGTCTCGTGTGGTATTCCTTCGCGGCCTTGCGTTTCGATCGCAGCAGGACCTTCTCCTTTCCTCAGCCTCTTTTCCTGTCAAAACCTTGCTCCTCCCCTTATAAGACCACTCTCTTCCTCGGCTTCTTTCACAGTCTCGTCATGACCTGCACCCATCTACCCCTTATCATTCCATGTACCGCCCCCTGTCGTCGCGGTATCCACGGCCTCCGCCCACCAGGGTTCTTACTGGTCTAGGTGCATCTTTAGTATGCCCTTCTCACAAATGAGCATTTTAATGGACAATTGTAGCGACAACAGAAACCTACCCCTTGGCCCGTTGAAGAACTCCCTTTCTACCTCACTATAATACTTGTTCGTATCAACCTCAAACTCAGTGATGTAGCCTTCTAGTATATTATCAACCCAAACCTCAACGGCCCACAACGCTTTATTGTCTATTTCTTGCAGCTCCTAGACCAGTTCTGGGGTCCAGGTCGTCGGCTCACCACCTTGGAAGTTCCTTTTCTGGAAGGTCAATTTTGCTAACCTCTCATATAGGATGATTGGGAAATTGCAGAAAAAATATTCATGTGGACCGGCGTGAATGTACTTCTCCAACCAACAATCTATCGACAACCCAGGGTTCTTATTTTCTTTTTCATCGAACTCTCATAGCTTTAGTTCAAACCAATCTTTGATCTCCGGTTTCGTCGGATGCCACAACATATCCTCCTTTCACTTCGCGCACGGTCCCGACAACGGAACCATTTGTTGACACAAACCCAGTCGACAGGGGTTCCCGACACTATCGACACCAAACCCACCGCGATATCCCTGAGCACCAGCCCAGACAGGTTTTATTCTATCCAGCAACACCTGCGGAGCAGGTGAGGTCTTACCCAAGATGTTCAAGGGAGAGTTGACGGAATTATGCTTCCACCGAATGAAGGAGGATGTTTGTGCATCAACTAATCAACTTATTGCGACATTCAGAAATAGATCTAAGCATTCAACTTAGCATTAGACATAACCGCAGCATCATTCAATAGATCTCATCATTGACAGAACCATAAATGCGCAACAGATATAACAATAAAACATTAATCGCGACAAGGAAACATCGCATCATTCATAGGTTCATATCGCATAATGTATTCATCACATGGGAAACATGAAAGACAAAAGGATTCTACTCAAAACACTGTCATATCATATTCATCTTTGCAAAAATCCAGATACAACAAGATACTCAGTCTATAGCTTATTCAGATCAAGGTCTCGCTGATATCCAGATTCAACAACTTACCAAAAACATGTCTCAACACTTACAAACCTACCTCTATTTATAGGCCTGCACCTTTACATTTTTGTTCCACTTAGGCAACCGCCTAACTAATTCTTAACAAACTTTACACCAATTAACCCAAAACCACATAATGCGGTCAAAATGACCCAAACTACCTATGGCATGGTCCAAATGACCCAAAATACATATGATGCAGTCCAAATGACCCAAAAACTACAAAAATTACTATCGCCATGCACGCTGCTTTCCTCCTTCTGCAGTACCTTTGGCCTTGTGCAGCATCTGCGATGCTGACTCACCAAACCGCCTGCCAACATAAGGTAATATTCTCACCATGATTGTAAGATCATGTGGGGCTTGATTTTATTTTTAATAATGTAGTAGATGACGTGCTCAAAACAATCCTCCCCTTCTCAACTAAGACGCTAACCACGACAAACAATGAGACACAAATATAGAGGATGCAATTTTTTTCAAAGTTAGGAGGGCAGATTAAAATGGCTAAAAGGCATGCTTTAATGCATCAATAGATCAATGGTTTTGGTCATCCCCTACAATGGTAAGTTGGAAAATAATATATGCAAAAACCCTTGGAAACATACAACATAATCATACATGAACCAACACAAGTAATTTTCCTTTCCTGGAAGAATCTATATTTGGTGCAAAATTTTGGGTGCAAGGAGTTCAAATATGTCTTGAAATTTTAGTGGGTCAAACGAATTCCAAGAAATGACCAAAAATCTATAGTTGTTTCGATACAATGAATTCCAACAAATGACCAAAAATGACATAAAATACACACTTGAGAGGATTTGAGTGGATTTTATACTTACGACACAAGAAATGTTTTGCAAAGATCTTCCAAGTGTCCTGACCATTTATTTGAATGAGTTGTGAGGTCATCGAGATATGCGAGACTAATATCAAACAAGTCATGAAAACAATAAGACACAGCCCATCGTAATGTGGTGTTAGATTCATTTAACCCCAAAAACAAAACTCTAATAAAATTCCCCCCAAGGAGTTCTAAACATGGTCTTATACTGGTCTTGGGGATGAATTTGGATCTGATTATAACTAGAAAACCCATCCATTAAGGAAAATGTCTCGTGGATTGCACAATAATGATGATAATGAGTTTTTTAAACCAATCAACATGTCCTAGAGGGAGGAAACAAACAAAATGATGCATATCATCCCATGGGTAATTATGAATATTTAAAGGTCCAATAATTTCTTCATAGGAATGAAATATGGGAATAGGATCACAAGGATTGGGTACTAAAAAAGTGGAAGAAGTAGAAGGCATCAAATTGTTCACAGTGAATTTTTGTCCATGGAAGAATATGCTAAGGAGGAAAAGTAACAAATAGACATGGTACCTGTTATCACCTAACTTGTAATTTCCCCTATAGACGGATCCAAGATGGATGGCAGAGGGGATGGGAAACCAGAGAGGTGCGACCAAGATAGCCTCGACTCCCAATGGATGGTTTTCATGCCAATCGAGGAAATATTCACTTTGTGTTATCTAGCCCAAGACAACAAAGGGGGAGACCTAGATCCACTCCCGATAGGAGAGATCAGACCAAAACACCAGATCAAATCAAGTATGGGTGAAATATGTAAGGTGTATGGTGAACCCTAGAGCTATGGATGAAGTCACAAGGTGAGTAATAGGTTGGATCAAGGGGTTTAAACAGTGTATATTTGGTCCAACATGTTTATGTGAGTGACTTATGAGGTTTAGAACAAGATCAAGGATCAGGGTACTAGTCAATTGTGAGAAAATCCACTGCCTTGGGAACCATTTCCAATGCAGGGTAGTTAAGGTCCAAATTGGGGCTAACCAGTACCAAAGGTGAGCTTGATGAATGGATATGACAGTGTTCAAGTGTTCAAGCATGCAAGACAAAGACCAAACCCCAATCTAACCCAACAATCCAAGAAAGTCAAATTGGCTTGGAGAATATTAGTGCCTTGGGAAATGGGCCAAATGGAGTCGGATGTCCACCAAAATATAGATCAGGAATGTTGAGGTGCAAAACTAGGCCGGTCTTGAAAATTAGGATCATCCAATGGCTATATCTCAGTATATCTGAGATTGAAATGTATCACAAAGTGACCCAAGTGGGGCTCAACCCTCAAAATGAGGAATGGGGCCCACAAGGTGAAAATCATTGAAGTGACACACTAGGGGTAGGTTATAGAATGTGGAGATGAAGGATCAAGTGGGATCTCACCTACCCAGGTGCTAGATCTTAGCAAACTCACCCTCCTAGGAAGTGCGACCTCCCTTGGAGAAGCTTCTTTGCCTTGGAAAATGGGTTGGATGAAGGCCAATCCATACCAAACTATAGATCCAAATCGCCATGGATACTATAGAGGTGGGTTTTAAATTTTATACCCAAAAGCCAAGTAGATCTTCCTAGATCTGAAAAATGTAAAAATGAGGGTTTTAACTTATGAGGGTTTGAAGCATT
Source organism: Larix kaempferi (assembly GCA_027924585.1). Classification (NCBI taxonomy): domain Eukaryota; kingdom Viridiplantae; phylum Streptophyta; class Pinopsida; order Pinales; family Pinaceae; genus Larix; species Larix kaempferi. The sequence continues at coordinate 3,269,155 of BSBM01000264.1, forward strand.
TAGACAAATGGATAGATCATGGAATGAGAAATTACCTTGAGATCATACATGAGTGATGGAAGTAGATGCCTTGTTGTTGAGGAAGAATCCCACAGAGATCAAATGAGAAATTGTTGATTTTGCTTGCCAAAATGATGCCCTAGCCCACAAGTTCGACCTCATCTACCTGTTAAACCAAGGAAATCGATTCAATTAGAAAGATCAAGTATGGAGGAAATACAAGCGAAATGAAATAGTAACATGAAATAGAAGGTCAAAGACAGTAATACTCCCTGTTACCAACTAAGAAACCCAAGAAAGAATTAGGCAGGGTCCTCCCCTACCAATACATCCTCCTCAAACCAAATCGGCCTCCACTTGTAGATGACAAAAACGTGGTACAAAAGATAGCAAAGAAAGATCTCCAAAAAACCAGTGCAAAGGAATAATCAACGAACGAACTTCAAAAGCATTCACCACAACACAACAGATAGATGCAATAATAATTCTCTATTCCAATAATCCAGAGCCAAAAGCCCCCTTTACAATGAAAAGCTCTCTCCTTTAAATAGAATGGAGAGAGGTCATAATCCTAACCATTTTTTGAATGAGTGGCTAAGATTAAAAGATCAAAATATCTAATCAATGGTTGAGATGAGCTCAATAATACAATACATGGATCAATAATAAACTATAACAATATGTGGACAACCTCACCCTAGGAGAGGGGATCCCACCAAATCATAATGAGAAAATATAAGATCTAGCTCATGGTGGGTCCAAGGGGTAATTTATAACACCCTTGTTCAATCCCCATAGCACAATAATAATAAAATAATCATCTCAGCACCAAATCGTCTCTCTCTGGGAAAATCGTGAGCCTTGGAAGGCACCAGAAATCATCAAAAAATACCATAAGTGATGGATGTGGGCCCCGATGAAGTTGAAACTACTGGAGAAGGTGTGGAAGACATCCCACTCGTCATCACAAATCATCCCATTCCATAACCTTGCCTCAGTATCCCAAATCGAATTCCTCTGTAGCCATTTTTACCATTTCTGGACTGCCTCAGGAAGTGTGAAACTGCCCAAAATGCCTCCTGGAGTGCATGGCTCCAAAAAGTAAGATCCCGAGTATGTCTAGGAGGGGGGTAATATGGTAATAACAAGTGGCTGGACAACCCCCTCCATCAATATCTCTCTAGGTGAACCAATCATATCTCTGCTCTACTCTGACAGGGCCTCCGACAAGCCAAAACTGCACTACGATAGCCAACTGAGGCTAAAAATCACCGTAACTACCCGGAACTGAAAACAGACTATCTCATTGGACTCAAAAGGTCCAAATCCATCTAAAGTGTGTACTCATACACCATATATACCTCTGCATGGTAAAAAATAAATGCTCATCATATCCGGCAAACCAAATAATAATAATCTCTAAAAGTGCTAAAAAGCACATATCATCATCATAAGCCTGAAACCACTACATAATCCCACCATGGTGACCTGTATTAGACCATGTATCATCTATCTGTATCATCTAAGGTCTGCCACCTCATGTCCTGTGGTTGACTTTTGGTCAAACTGGGTTTGACCAAGTCAACATGACCAAAATATAACTCAAATTGTCATCAAGCTGCTGCAAGGTGTCAAAGGTTAAAACATCTTTACAATACATTCAAATAGAAATTATAACAAAAAGTAATCATTACTGGCGATCTAAATCGAAATATAATAGGTCATTAATTATTATTTATTACTTAGACAAGACTTTCAAGTTCATACTCACTTCATAGTTGTGATCAATTTGCTAGTGAAGGATGAAGGCTAAGAATAACATGGCTAGGTCAAAGGATGACTTACTGACTTCACACTGTGACACTTTGGAAATGGATAAAGGAATACACACCATAGCATACAGTGGACAAGCAACAACATAGGGAATGGCGGTGTCTCACAAATGTGTAAGTTGTTCAAAGAGTGTTTATTTACCTTGACAGATGCGCACAATCCATAATACAAATGAGGCCAACAATATTTTTGATATAGAGTTTAAGTTCCATTGCTTTTTGGGCCTAAAGTTTCCATAGCCTTTGATCTATGTGTGTTTATAAACACATTGCATAGATTTACATTTCATAAGGCTTCTTGTTGCAGGTGTGTTTTTAAGGCAGGCACTTGTTTACCTGAGCACTTCTAGGTGTGTCATAGACAGCTTGGTTACTTAGGTATTTACATTTCACAATAGATGTAACATTTGATATTTCATAGCCATTTTCATTTGGATTTCCTTTCATTCATGTGTGTTGAGAAACACATTGCATGAATGGGCTTTTCATACAAGATACAACATTTTATTTCCATACTTTGTATTCATGGAAGCACTAAAAGTTTTAGGTTTAGCCAACAACATCTTTAGTGACTAGGAGGACTTCACAAGGAAATCCAAATCACCAAAGGTAATTTTTGTCACCAACTCAGAGCCGAGACACAATAAACAAGGAAGTTCATCCAATACAGAGGCTACAATGGGGAAAGGTCCTCCATGCCACTAGTCAAGTAGTAAGTCAAGGTAATGAACAAACTGGTTAAGTCATGGATGAATGAAGAAAATGAATAATGAGACCAACACTATCAAGCCAAAGTATGGTGGTAATGATCACCTCTATTCTCCCTAGGGAGGGTAAAACCAATGAGTATAGGCCAAGAACTTCTAAGTCTATGTAGGGACAAATATGATATATATATAGTACAACCAGGTCCACATATCTATATGATCGCCAGATCATGACACTAAATGCTAAGACATGCTAAGAGAATGGAAATAAAAGCAATATAACCATAACACCATAATATACCTGCTGAGTCATATACCTGAATGCTCATCATCTGAGCCAACATCTGTCCTCTGAAGCTGTTGCTGTAACTCTGGGCACTACTGACTGCTCTGTGCAAATGGATAAATAGCTACATCGGTCACCTCTCTGAGTGTCTTGAGACTCAGTCATGGCATGGGGAACAAAACTGTTGTCCATAATATGATAGTGATCGATAGTAGATGCTCATCTCAGCATCTCAATGCAAGGGAACTGGCTGAACAGTGTACTGGAATCAGAAAAATAATGTATGGTAGCCCAAATACTATATATGTGATAACAGTACCCTCAATCATATTTAGGGGATAATATTTCTTCCAAAGGGATAGCTTGAAAAATAATTGAATGCTAGTGAAGTCCTACAAGAGTTGTTCTCAACTTAGGGATGTCAGGACAATTGTGCGAATAACGTCCATAGATGCCACAAAAATCACATGAATGGTTTGTACACAACAATTTGTTTCACTTCTTTGCAATGTCAGGGAAACTAATTTAAACTACGTGGATGGATTTATCAAAACTCTCATCATGAGAAAGGAGATGATTCCACAACACTAAGGTTTTTTGGCATTGATGAGTGGTGTGACTATGTATGCCACTAATACTACAACACATAAGCACTCTAAAGTATTGGTGACACAAAGCATTTTGGTTTTCAATCCAATAATATTATTACTCAACATATCTAAATGGGGGGGACATGATTATCACTTGATATTGAGGGTGGTATGTTCTAAGTACTCACCGGTTGGACATGAGTTAAAACCAATTAGGAGGTTGGTGGGGGGGTTTCAATCGTGTCAAGTATCACAAAGGGAGGCCTAATTCTAGCCCCAAAAGGTTTAATCTTTGCATCATAAGGGTTCCAAATATAATCGGGGGAGAAAATAGAAAATGAATTTGTTCTATAGGAAATCTAGTCCATGGATTACTAGTGATTGAAGAAGAAGCATGGTTAAGTATGGGGTCGAGAAGAAGCTTCTCTAGATGTGATAGTGTAAATTTGTGATGTTCCTTCAAGTGGAATAAATGACAGTGGTCCAAAAATTATCAAGCAACGAGGTATAGATAAAATCTCCTGGACCAAATTCAAAAAAAGATGGCATACAAATACTACTTTCAAGGGTTGACAACACATTGTCAAGATTAGATGTTGACTTAGTATCCTAATATGTAAGCTGATAGAGCGTCATGACCTTTCCTTGATGAGAAACATCATGATATGAAAAACCATAGATGCAACAAACTTCATGGCATACATACAACCTAATAAAATGTGATTGTCAAGTTAGGCGTCTACAACTTCAAAGTCTATCAAGACAATTTTACTAGCTACTTTAATGTGAACATTTTGTAAAATTCCTTGTGGTTGGGAATGATGAGCATTATACGCATAGAGGTTCGTCGGTGATAGTGTCAACTCCGTGGAACCTAACGTTTTCCATATGTGGGTGGATATAGCACAATTAGATGCCCCCCACAAATAATGTAATGGTGAATAATCATATTTTTTATGGTTATTGGTACTTGAAACACAACTAAGTAAGGAATACAAGGTTCTCCTTGACCAAATCGGATGTGATCAATCTAGCATCACATGGACCGCCAACACCCAAAGTTGAGGGTAATGATTTGCATTGTGAAGGGTAATTCTAAAGAACTTCTAAGGTGGACATGGTAGCAAGAGCCTAGGCTAAATCCTCCACAACACTATAGTTATGGGTAGTCCATGCACTAGGATTATGAGTCATGCAATAACAAGGTGCCTTTGGACCCTTAAATGTAAAGCTCCATTAGTCGGGGGTGGGCCATTTTTTTAATCGAGAGATGTAGCTTAGGTGGTGGGCCATATTCTTATCTCCATGTCTAAAGATTGACCTTTAGAGAATTCATATAATTTTTTTGGAAAGTGGGATCTCCAGGAAGGTTTGATATAGAAATTTGGTTCAACTGAGACGTTGTGGCATTATCATGCAACACCTGTAGCTATGATAGGAAGGAGTGATTTGAAAAACCAAACTGAAAAGGTTGAATAATCTATCTTAGTTTTGCATAACCTCCTTTATCTACACCATTCATGGGTATGGTTTATAATATGGGTAATTGTGTTTTGATGACATGAAAGGACATCAAATCCGTCATCATATCTAATGGAAATATGGAAAAAGGTCAGATATGTTGCCGCTAAGGACAAAAAATTGAGATGTGACATTGCACATTTTTCAATATACCATTTCGTATCAATTCAGGTGAAGGTGCATTGAAACAAGCATACTTGTATATAATCATAAACAATGTTATTGGAATAACACCATAAGTGAAAGGACATGATATGGCTACACATTCCTTCTATAGCCAATTCTTCAATTTTTTGGATATTTGAAGGGTGTTTGGTGAGTTTTGTGGGCATGGAAGGCCGCGTGGTATCATGTAAAAGAATATCATTAGTGAGCCTAGTCAAATATAGGATATTTAATAGTAGTAGTAGTAGTAATAATAATAGTATATTTTTAAGGTCACACTGCTAGCTATACACCAATTTGGTGTATGAGACCCCCTTGTTTGTGGGACAAGGGTTCCCCACCATTAATGATTTGATTGCTAAAGTCTACGGAGGGGTACATACCCTGCCCATTTCCAAATTTGAACCTATTAACTCCTAAGAGGAAACACATGTTCTTATAAATTAACCATAAACAAAAGATGAGATTATGTGTGTAATGTGTGTTGGAATTCACATTAGCATGAGCATGGTATTACAATTGGTATTAGGGTTTGTATTATCTTTATTCATACACATGTTTGTGGTTAGGATTATTGTGGGGTATATGCTCGATGAGTGGATGAGGGCGAGCCTAACTCTAAAGGGATCGAATCAAAAAAACTTGAGGGTAGATTAGGAGGTGGTGATGGGTATTTGTTATGTCCATTTATTACACGTTGAGTGTGTAAGAATTGATAAATAATAATTAACTTATAATAATCGATTACTAACATGTAAATCAATAACTGAAATCTTACTAATCTAATCTTGTATCAACACAAGCATCGAATAATCAATAACATATGCAATAAAAGAGAGGATTGATTTTACATGGTAAAACTACAAATGGGGAAACATCCACATAAGGCTTGATCTTCTTATTCTTCAAGAAAATTTCACTCTTACAATCTTGCGTACCCCCACATATGCTTTACATCACAACTCAACAATATTTTTCACAATAAGTTTTCATGTGTTTCAAATGAATATCCTTCACCTTTATTATACATGCTAGAGGTATGGATGGTCACATCCCATAATACATGTGGGATAAATGTTTTACACCTCTCTTATATAAATAATGGTGATAAAATAATTTTACTCCATGATGCATGTGAATAACTCCTTTTTCATAAGTCAGAGAGTTATGTAGAATATTATGTCTTGTTTTCTATGTAGGACTCATTATGTCTACAAAATTTCTTATCTTGGATTATGAAACAATAAATGAGACCACTAGACATCACAACATCTCACTAGATATTTTAACACATTCCAACATCCCCCCTTAATGATGGATAGGGATATAGAACAAAAATGGGGGAATATGGAATTACATTAACATCCCCCTTGATGGCAGCTTCCAAAATTCCCAATAGGATGTAGAGATGAACAAAATTCACCTCAAGTATTTGTGGAAGATAGTAGCTACTTCTTATTGATCATGAAATTGCACCTGAACTAAGCTAAACGATGAAAGGACTCTGTAGTAGACCTCATGCTATGTATAAATTCCTTATAAGATATACAACAAGATCATGACATCAACTCCTGGTGTGTAAGTCCATCTTCCTCCATTTGTGTTATATATCCCTACACATGACATCCCACTATATTTCTTTACACATTCCAACAAATGGAGGAAGATGGAATTACATTAACATTTCCCCTTGATGACAACTTCCATAATTCCCAATAGGATGTAGAGATGAACAAACTTCCCCTCGTGGATTTAATGAATATAGAAACCACTTCTCACTAATCATGAAATTGTATCTGAACCAAGTTGAATGATGAAATAAATCTATAGTACACCCCATGGTATGTATAAATTCTTTATAGGATATACATCGGGAAATGTGTCCAATAGAAAATCATCACAACCAAGCTAAAAGATGCATCCTATGTAGACCTCATTGTGTGTACAAAAACCTTAGATGGCATATACATTGAAAAATGTGTCCAACTCTTCACAACAAAGCTGAAAGAACTATCAACTATGTGGTAGACCTCATTGTTTGTAGGAAAACCTCAAATGGTCTATACATAGGAAAATGTATCCCGCAAATAATCATCGTGAATTTATAGGAAGAAGATGGAATTATATTTTAACTGGAAGAAGGTGGAATTATATGGTATTTTATTATTTTACACTGACACATTCCCCCTTATTGATAACTTTAAACATCTTGGATAAAGTGGAAAATAGTTTCAAACTTTGTTGTTGTCAAAGATAAGTTGTAGAGAGGAACAATGTAGGAAGACACTATAAAATGCAATCAAAATTTCAATAAAGTGAAAGGAGAAGACACATTATGCTATCAATAATAAATGACGAATGACCATCAATATGCTAAAATTAGGAATAATCTATAGAACCAAGCTATACTACAAGTCTTCACAAAGAACCCCATGGAGAAAGTGAAGCAAACAAGGATCTAATTTGGATAAAATAACTTCCAAGAGTAAAGCATAAATCAACATGATAATGCGACAATGACAAGAGAAAAATCAAGACATGAAACATGGAAGATAGAAGAACATGAAATTCCTTTTACACAAACAAGTGTTAGCAAGTGCATATCAATATTTAGCAAAACTATGTATGCAAAAAAAGTTAATCGTAGATATAGATAAAAAAAAATTTCCATATTTGATTTATTGGAATTGGTTGGTTCTTGTTGTCACCATGAAAACGTGTTAGAGATTTTAGCTCCTAAAAATGTCAATCATCTTCCAAACAATAAAGTTAGTGGCAAGTAAATCAGGAACATAAACAACCTCTGTAAACATGATGATTAAAATAAAGAGACCAAAAAATAATGCAATAAAGACAAGAATCTAATGACAAGGATTTCAAATAAACACACTAATGATGAAATCCTTAAGCACCTACTAATAGATAAAGCAAACCCTTAGCAAAAAATAGAAAAATAACAACTTTCAATAAGTTTTTTCATTTTCGGAAAGGGGTACATGTTATTTCCTATAGGTGAAGGCATGTTTGTATGCATCTACAGATAAGGAAAATCACATGTGTACATTCTTATTGTGACCGTAACCCATGTGTGTGACTGGAAATGTCCATGACAGTAAATTTGCAGATGCCAAAGTTGTCTAGATGGCAACCTACAAAAAACATAGCTAGACATAGACAAACAACCATATCTGATGCAGTAGAGGGATATCATTGATAACAAGTTTGGATACCATACATTTATACTTTAGATCTAAAGAAAAATCAATTAAAAACTAAAAATTTCTCAAAAAAATAATGAAAAATAATGGTGACTAGTTAGGGTTTTAAAAAAATATCATATATGTAGAAAAATGCCCAGATATAGTGTAAAACCTCAATGGTTGTCAAGATCTGATGGCCTATCTACAAGAGAAGGAAATCCCAATAAAAAAATTGAAGAAATTTGATTCTTGAATTTTTTTAATAAATTTTCTACTGAAGGAATTAGAGCTTAGTAACTAGCTCCAATACTAGGTTAGAATTGACAAATATGCAGTACCATATAACAATAGATTACTAACATGTAATCAATAACCGAAATCTTACTAGCATAATCTCTTATTAACACAAGCATCAAATAATCAATAACATATGAAAAAAAGGAAAAGAAAGAGAAAATAGAGGTGTGATTTTACGTGATAGAACCCCAAATGGGGAAACATCCATGGAATACTTGGGGTTCTTATTCTTCAAGAAAATTTCACTCTTACAATCTTGAACACCCTCACATATGATTTACATCACAACTTCGCAATATTTTTCACAATAAATTTTCATGTGTCTAAAATGAGTCTCCTTCACCTCTATTATATATGCTAGAGGTGTGGATGATCACATCCCATAATACACGTGAAATAAATATTTTCCACCTCTCTTATATAAAGAATGGTGATAATAGAATTGTATTCCATGATGCATGTGGGATAACTCCTTTTTCACAAGTTAGAGAGTTATGTAGAATATTATGCCTTCTTTTATAGGTAGGACTCATTGTGTCTACAGAATGCCTTAGCTACTCTCGTACAACAATAAATGAGACCACTAGACATCATGACATATCAGTAGACACTAAAAGTGGGATAAATAACATATTAAATGATGCCAAGAAAGGGATGAGGTGTTTTGAGACTACAAGAACACCCGAGTCGAAAAATAATCGCAATCTTGACTAAGTGAAAAATATTGTGAAGTGATAACTCTTAAAGACTAATGAAGAGAAAACAAATTACTTTAACTCAATCAAGTATTGAATTGGAATCAATTTCAAAGTGGGTGAAATGTGTTACAATAAAGTAAATAAAGTAAAGAAATTCACCCTAAGAAAGAAAAAGACTCACTATCCTAAATGTGATACTACTCAAGGGTGTAAGGAAAAGATAACTAATCTTCTAGAATTTTCCTCCATAAGTGGTAGTGAAGCTCCATCATGGGGAAAATGTGAAGAGTAGAACAAGGGCCTTCCAAACACTCAAATTGATGGGATATGAGGTCCACCAATAGAGTGAGTGAATTTACAAAAGAAACAACCATAGTGAAGGAAATTGGGAGCAACACTAGTTTCCCAAAAACTATAGGTGTCCTCCCTCTTGCGAGAGTCTTATGAGTACGAACCTAAAGAAAAAAAACTAAGCTATTGCTTCATATATATGTGCAACATGTTACCTTGTCTTCAAGCTAAAATCAAATGGTCAAGGAAGCTATAGTATGAAAAAGATGGGAGTCTCAATCAAGGCTCCAATCCCAACCTCTAGATAGTGACCTATTTTCAAACTAATTTTGAACCATATTTGAGATAGAGGATTTTGAAGTACCCCAAAAGACATGAACAATGTCTCAATATATAAGGTCATGGCTAATTATTTGGATGATTAACTCCACAACCCTAACATAATGTATTAAAATGTCCTTTTGGTCCTAAAATACGGGATTTAGTTTGTTTGATTAAGTTGTTATTTTGAAGGAAAGACTTGGCATCATGAACCATGTATCATTTTTGTGCACTTATGGTGTGTATAACAAATATAAGGATGGATCAAAAAGAGATTTAAACTAATGCTAGAAAAAAATTGTAAGAATGTAATAGTGATAATGCCAATTGACAATTTTTTTTCTTTGAACAAAAAGGGAACTTTTTTAAACTTATGTGAGAACGCTTGCAAAATATCCATCAAATAAAAGCTACAAATTGAGCTAGATGATGACTAGTGCAATATTTGAAAGAAATGCCAAAAAAAATCAAATAAAAAATATTAATACTAAAATCTATGGTATTATTTTCTCAAGAAAATTACTTTCTTATGACAACCAAAAAGCTAAAAGATTCCTATAAGCAAGGTTAACTGAAATGGTTTCCCACCTAGGTCACCGGAAAACAATGAATATGATAATAAACAAACAACTAAAATACAAGAAAAAATATCCTACCATGAAAACCTAATGAAGCACACACACAACCAAGGATGGAAACAAGGGTTTTGTCGCCAGTATTGTTGTCACTATGATAATGGTGTTTTATTACCACTATCGTGTTTTATTACCACTATCTACCAAAAGTGGCTACTAAATGGTTCTGTTTATTAAGAAACAAATAAAATGGAAGAAACCTTATAAATAAAGTAAGCATTCACTATTCCATATCAGTTAAAAGAAAGTAAATCAACTAGCAACATGCATCCTATATTCTCTTGCAAAAAGGACCAAGCATGGCACTCAAACTTCGAGGATGAGGTCCGCTTGTTTATGCAGCTTCTCCAAGGGTTTCTTGTTTCTTGGTATATCTATTTGGTAATTGAGTCATGTATGGGTTTTTGGCGATAGGGTCGCCATGTTCGAGATTGCGGGTTTTCCCTCCTTTCCACCTCTAGATGTTGCAGCTTTCCTTCAGCTCATTGTTTCCCAAGGTAATAAACCAAGTTGTTCTTCCCACTCTTGATTTGTGAATAAGTTAGATTCCATCCCGATCATTTCCTTTACTTTGGAATAACCCCACAAAGTTTGTCTTTCTCTTGCTGATAAGGGTTTGGCAGGGTAGTTGATAGGTTCGTGGATCTCCCCAAAGTCGATGAATGCATGGATCTAATGAAAATGGTGGCCAATGATATCCCAAGTGCTGACCTCCTATTTTGTAGGAAATGGGTTTTTCATATTTGAATTTATCTCGAAGGAAGATCGAGATTTGATTATCCAGAATGGCATTTACTTCATGGGGCCTTCAGGGATTTATCTGAACAAATGGAATATGGATTTTGATCCCTTGCAATAAATCCCCTAAGGTTTTTCTTTTATGGGTTCGACTCCATCATCTTCCCATTAACTACTAGAGATTCAAGTCGTTAAAGACCATTGGGAATGTGCTCAACAAATTCATTATCTGAGTAGACCCTAAGGATAAGTATTTGTGTGCCAAAATTTGTATAGAAGTTGAACTTGAAGCTGGTTTTCCGGAAGCAATCACCCTTACTATGGATGGTTGGTCCCGCATTCAGTAACTTGACTATGCTAAACTTCCTTTCAAGTGTCATATTTTCCATGAATACAAGCATTTGTTTAAGTACTATTCACATAATAAGAAACATGTCCCTGAACCCTCGCAAATAGAGAAATGGATTTAGGTGAAGAAAGCGAAAGGATCAAAGAATCCCATCCAGGGTCATGCCAAAATCCTCCAAGGGGGGGCCTCTTCCACGATTCCAAATCCTATCAAAGGAAATGAATTTCATATTCTTAGTAGAAATGTTGAAGATGAGCAACTCGAAGAGTCCCTAGAGGATACAGTGCCTTCTGATCTTTCCCCAGATCCCCTGAAGGAGGAGGATCTGTAGATCATCAAGGAAGTGTAATCAGTTCCCAATTCTCAAATCCTTCCTTCGTCTTCTTTGCTAGAGAAGGAATCCTTGGAGGATCCCTCGTAAGAGGAAGCGTACGTCTTGGATAATAACCCTAGGAATAAGGGTATAAAACCAAATAGATAAAAGAGGGAAGAGGAAACCTAACAATAAAATAATTTAGAATCTCAACCCACTTTAGAAAAGGTCATGGCTAGAAGCAGTACCAGGAATGCCAACAAAGGAAAATTTCAAGATCGGGTGCTAAAAGGGGCCCACCCCCTATCATAGTTTAAATGATGAATATGGTCTCCTAGAATATCAGAGGATTGGGAAGTTGGACCAAAGAAGAAGCATTCCAAGATCTTATTCATGCTTGAAACATGGATATCCTTCTGATCCAGGAGACCAAGCTAAGTGATTAGGAAATTATTAAAACAGGCCAGAAAATTTTGAAGTGCAGTACAGCCATGACATGAAATTCAAGGGGAGCATCGAGTGGCATTGAAACCCTTTGGGACAAGTCCAAATTCTCTCTAATTTTCTCCCATTATTCCCAAAATTGGTGCTTTTCCTCTCTCCTTCATCTGCAGTCACACACCTAGGTAAATCTATTCAATATATATGTGTCAAATTTAAATTCAGAAAAAGAAACTACTAGTAGTCCTTGAAAAATTTAAAGGACAATTTAGAAATGGAAAAGGAAAATTCCATTATAGTAGGGAATCTCAATGTAACTATCCATTCCAATGAAAAAAGGGTGGATCTTTGGTAATATATCCAATTATAGAATTAGTTGAAGATATAATTGTTGATTGGTATTTGCTAGATATATAGCATTCAAAAGGTATGTTTACTTGGTCTAATAAGAGTATTGGACCAGGTCATATTGCAACAAGGTTGGATCACTTTTTAATCCACAACTCATTTTTATTGCAAGGGATAGAGGATTCCTCTTTTGTCAACCTCTTTAGAATATCATATTAATCCAATCTCATTATACCTCAAGGAAGAACCCAATATGGGGTCCATTTCATTTTACTTCTCCCCTTTGTGGATTCAAGAAGAGGGCTTTAGGGAATTGGTAGGGAAAATTTGAAGGATTCTTATGAATGGGTCAACATTCTTCATTTGGGGAAAGAAGTTAAGAAGATTTAAAAAATCCTTGAAAGAATGGGAAAAGGACTTCCCTCTCTAGCTCAGGGTAGAATGGAGGCATGCCAAAAATTAGAGTAGCACCAATCATTTATGGAGAAAAAGGAGATCTTGCATGAAGACTTTAAAGAGAAAGACAGACTCCATGCTAACCTTCATAACGTATGTAAAAATGAGGAGGAATATCGGAGGATAAAATAAAGGAGTATTTGGTTAAAAGAAGGAGATCAAAACACTAGTTATTTTACAAGGAGGCTTAATCTTGAAAGAATAGAAGTAGGGTAAAGCAAATCTCCAATCCTAATGGGAAAAGGGTGTCTGGTTTCTATCAAATCTAAGAAGCAACATATGGGAATTTCAAATCGATTTACACTAAGGTGGGAAAGAAGGTTGAGGGGATGGAATTTATATCCTCGATTCCCTCCACCATATCCGAAGAGGAAAAGTCTCATCTTATGATGCCAGTCTCCAGAAAAGAAATAAAAAATTCAATATGGGAGATGGATCCAGATAAGGCCCTAGGGCCAGATGGGTTTTCTATTAGATTTTTTCAAGCATGCTAGAAAATCATCAAAAAGGATTTGCACTTAATGGTAAGTAAATCACAGGGTTGTGTTAAAATCAAAGGGGCTATAAACTCTTCCTTTCTTTCTCTCATCCCCAAAGAATCTGGCCTCTCCTCCTTCTCCTGCTTTTGACCAATATCCCACAGTAACTCAACATACAAAATCATTTCGGAAGTGTTGGCTAATAATCTTAAATGATTGATTCCAAGTTTCATCTCAGACCAGGGAGGTTTCATTAAAGGGAGACAACTAATGGACAATGTTGCGCTAATCCAAGAAGCTATCCATTCCAACACTAAAAGAAAAGAAAAAGTAATGGCCATAAAGATAGACATGGTTAACACCTTGGACCGGGTGCAACATGAATTCCTGTTCAAAATCATGAATAAAATGGGTTTTCCCCATCCCTTTACTACTTCGATCCGAGCCTATATTGGTGCCCTATGGATAGCTCCTCTTGTAAATGGTCGTGTAACCTCCTTTTTCTCTGATAGCAATGGACTAAGGCAAGGTTGTCCCCTCTCTCCGCTTCCATATAGAATTATAGATGAGGCTCTTACTAAAAATCTCAAAGAAGAGCATCTTCAAGAGGAGATTCCATGTATCCATATTTCAAGAGGACTCAAGAGCATTAATCATGCTCAATTTGTAGATGACACACTGCTTATTGGGGGCGCTTCAAGCCATGTATCCCTCAGATTCAATAGGACTATTTCTAGCTTCTATTTTTCCTCTAGAAGCAATATTAATAAGGAGAATAACTCAATCTATGGATGGAATATATCCCCAAAGGATTTGAGTGAGATATATCAAATCCTAGGTATGTTAGGAAGCTTTAACTGGGAGGAGTTCAAATATCTAGGCCTTCCTATCATTTGAAAGACTCCAAGAAGAAGAACGTGGGGAGATTTATTAGAAAAATATAAAGCAAATATCCCGGGATGGGGATCATCTTGGCTAAATTCTACCAGGACGCTTGTCCTAATCAAATATGTTCTGGGAGGAGTTCAAATATCTAGGCCTTCCTATCATTTGAAAGACTCCAAGAAGAAGAACGTGGGGAGATTTATTAGAAAAATATAAAGCAAATATCCAGGGATGGGGATCATCTTGTCTAAATTCTATCAGGACGCTTGTCCTAATCAATTATGTTTGATCTTTTCTCCCTATTTTCCAATTCTCTTTAATGTTAGCCCTGGCCCCAATAGTTAAAGAAATGGAAAGTTTGATGAGCAAGTTTCTGTGGAATGGGAAGATAAATAATGAGAAGATATTTCATATTGTAAATTGGTAGAAGATCAAGAATCCAACATGTGAGAGGGGCATGCAAATTCAAGACGTTAAAACAATAATCTAGAAATTGGGGAAGGAATTCTATGGAACCAAGTGTCTGGGGGAAATTATTTGGTTACAAGAGTGCTAGTTCAAAAATACTTGAAAGGTCCTCGGCTAAGGTGTCTCGAATCTCCCCCACCATTTCAAAAGGCTCACAGATTTGGCAGCTCTGCTACAAAGCTTGGTTGTTCTTCCAGAAGCACTTATATTGGATCCCTAGAAATGGGAAACAAACCAAAATATGGAAAGATAAAATCTTAAACAACCTGTCCTTGGGAGAGCATTGAAATTGATAGGAACTTCAAGATTGGACAGCAGAAGCTAGCTACAAAAATCTTTGGGACATATCTCTCTGGTAAGATTCTATAGGAGGGGGATGGTGAGCCTAGGTGGATATTGAATTACTAGCTCATTTAGCTCTAGCATATGAGGATCTAAAAGAGATCTTGAGCAGAAAAACACACATTAGCAATCACGATAAGGACTGCAGGGGATGGGGAACCTCGTGTATCTATTTGGTTGTGCAAGTATATCATTCTCTTTCCCATGTTTAGGAATTTAATCTAGATCATGCTCTTTGGAATGGAGTGTGGCATAGGAGTATCCATAAGGTCTCCTTTTTCTGCTAGATCCTTGCTCATGTCAGCCTCCTTATCGAGGATAAATTAAATAAGAGGGGTATCCAAGGTCCGTTCAGATGCCCCTTGTGCACCTCAAATGGTAAGAATATTCAACATTTGTTTTTTGAGTGTCCTTTTTCTTAGCTGGTTTGGTTTCATGCTACTTCCCCGATTGGTATAGGCTTGTTGGGCCTGAGGTCCACTTCAGAAATGTTCAAAGGATGAGGAATGAAGTAACCTTCTTCTCTTAAAGCAAAACATTGGTTTAAAACAAGTTGGTTGAATCTTCCAAATTTATTCTACTGGAAAATAAGGAACAACCTTATTTTCCGCAATCATTCCACACCCCAGCAATGGTGGTGGCTCAAGCCAAGGCCCTTTTTTTTGGAATTTTTACCTATTCAAAACGTATTTGATAATGAATGTAAAGTCACTAAGAAACAAAGGTTACATCAATCTTGAGCGATATGGCAAGTAACTAATCAACGATCATGATAACTTAGAACATGTTGACGTGTCATGGAAGTCCCTCTAATCCACAACCAATACAACATTGTTATCCGCATATTCCATTTTTTAAAAATAATAAATATTGCGGAAAAAAGATATATGATTTCATATCTAATGTAACATGAATAAATATTTCCGAAAAAAGATATATGATTTCATATCTAATGTAATAAGTTAATGAAAAGACAAATTTCATATATCAAATGGGTTTAGTTCCAAGAAGTGTTGTCCTTGTAGTAAGTTAATGAATAGACCAATTCAATATATCAATTGGGTTTACTTCCAAGAAGTGTTGTCCTTTGAAGTGTCTTTGTTTATCTACTTAAATTACTCCTTATACAAGAGAAACCATTTAATTTTTATATTAAACATATAAGAAAGTTCTTAATATCTAAAAAACTTGAAAACAAATTAATTTTTATATTTAAGTTTTTTGTGATTTAGCCCCTTGTTTGAAAACTACTTTCCCTTGTTTATCTCTTTAAATGATATAATTATTATATTAAACATATCATAAAGTGTTATATATATATTCTTTGTTATTTAGCCTCCTCTTTGAAAACTACTATCCCTTGGTTGTTGGTTGTTAGTCTCTCCTCTCTTTTTTTCTCACATGTAGGTACCTTTTTTTCCGATTTTGTAGTGGCAATTCTACTTCTTTTGGATCAAATAGGTGTTGTGTATATAAATTAATGATTTTTTTAATTTAATCGAACTACATAATTTGTCTCCAAAGGATTGTTTGATTTATATATAAACAATGAATTTTCCATGCCTTTTTATTGGCATGGTAACTCTTCTTCTAATATATTGTAAAGGTAATGTAAATGAATACAAAAATAATTGGATTTATATATATATTTTTATTCAAACAATGTCAAAAGTTGTCAAGGTTGCACCACTACAATCTTGGGTAAATTACATGTTATTCTTAGTATACAAACTTGGGATTTGAGAGTGAGGTATGCTCTAAGAACACTATATATAATCTATATAAGCATATTTACTACTAAACATGATTTTCATAGACATACATATGAAAAAATATGACATGATGTCATCCAAACCAAACTAAGATGGATACTACTACCAATGAGTCCATCCAATTTGATGCTTGAAGGATGCTGCTCAGAATTATGAGAATACTCCTCATTGGACCATTCATTCGAGTTAGAATTTATTTGTATTTTTTTATAGTTGATTATTGATCCTTTAAAGCTTCTCCAATATAATTTCTAGTGTTACCCCTTCCATTGTCCCATTGAAGTGATTCCTTATATGATGTTGTTTGAAGGCTATCTCTTTTTTGATGTTTGCGGAAAAGTAGGGAATTGTTGAAGGAGTCCCATTGAATAAGGATTGAAAGGCACATTTGTTTTCTTTTGAGTAAATCCAAAATTTGTCCTTTTAAGATCTTGATAATCTCCTATTTCCTATTGTCAATTTGCTTCTTTAATTTTCCACTGTGGGATTGCTTGGAGAAACTTGAGAGATCAATCATAATGAATCATGATGGACATACACTATCAATCCCCTTGTGATGATATCCATTATCACAAATATTTGGGCATAATAGAGCAAGGAATGACTTGGTTTTCTTGAGAGAACTTGGAAGGAAATTTGCCAACACCTAAACTGCATCGATAATACATCATGCAAAGCTCAAATGTCATGTCCCCTTCCTAGAAGCACATGGATCCACCCCACTTACCCATTAGGTTTCCATGGGTTCAAGTGGAAATTAATTCAAATCAAGAATTAATTAAAATTTAATAAAATTGCCTCGAAGAACATTGCTAAAAATTTCCAAAGCCAAGTTTGTCCACAAGATTGGTTGGGATCAAATCTGAGTGTGAATGGATCCCTAAGGGTGTTATAAGTGTTAATTTAGTGGTCAAATAGGAAAGGGGGCACCCATATTAAATTCATACCAAATCTAGGCCATTTCCATAAAACTAGGAAATTCCATGAATTAATGAAAGTGGTTGGAATCCATCACGAGGCAAAGGATCTAACCTCCATTGAGGTAGTTGGATATTTTAATGATAAATAATACTTCAAAGAGTTTAGTGGCACACTTTTGGAGCTGTAGGTGTCCAAGGGGGTCGCACTTGTGAAGTTCATTAATGATTTTACCAAATCTAGGATTTCTTTGACTAGATCTCTTCCAAGGAGTTGGTTAGTCGTTGATAGTTTTTGGGGAACGTGGTTTTCTTACCTCCATGGTTTTTACCTGTGGTTTGGGTTTCTCTTAAGCTATATAAACAACCTCAAACACACTTCATGGTTTGGCCTGTAACAAATAAAATAATATATAAACATATCAATAAACATATAATTAAATAATAAAAGAAAAGCAATTAAACATATATTAAATAATATTGATTTCCAAAAAGAATTATTTTCTATTGGTTGACTATTCACTTGAATAGTCTTATTGTGATTCGGACACGATCAAAACATGAGAATATCCAGATATGGATATTACATACGAATATTACACTGGTATTAGAGCCCCTTCTTGGGCCTAATTCCGGCCTTTGGCCACAAACAATTCTCAGAGCTTCTTTGATTAAGGATTCCAAAATTCAAAGGCAACCGTAAATCAAGGAATCTAATAATACCAAAAGGGAAATAAAAAAAGAGAAAAGAAATAATTATTTCCATTTCAAAAAAGAAAAAGAGAACAAGAAGTAAGAAACAAAAATTGCAAAGAAGAATTGGGAAAAAAAGAATTATCTGCAAGATAAAGAAAACAAAGAGTAAAAAAAGAAGTTAAAGAATAGCATTCATAAAACTGCACATGGTTTTACTTAGTATATTAAAATTATAAACAAAATTTATAAGGTATATACAAAGAAAGATGCTATCTTATCTTCATCTCTAATGCTTTGAGGACAAAGCATTCCCAAGATGAAGGCCATGTAACAAATACAATAATATATAAACATATCAATGAACAAATAATTAAATAATAAAAGAAAAGCAATTAAGCAAATATTAAATAAAATTGTTATGTAATTAATAGAATAGATAGAAGTATACCTTTCCATTGAAAAGACACATAAGACCATATTTAAATGGTCCATCAAATTGCAATGTAATCGTCTCTCATCAATTTATATATTCAATATTATTTATTCTTTCCAAATGGAATTATTTTCTATTGGTTGACTATTCACTCGAATAGTCTTATTGTGATTCGGACACGATCACAAAATGATAATCCGGATACAGATATTACATACGGATATTACATGGCCAATATTTGTGTCACATACCCCAATTTTGTAAAAATTATGTAATTGTTTTATTATATTCCTGAGACATTATGTTAAATTTAATGCTAAGTAGGGATCGATGACTCAGCAGAGTCAACAGAAATGGAGTGTAATTCAGAATATTTTATTATTAATAAATAAATTGTGGAGACAACAGCATGGGAGAGCTGTTAAAAAGAGGTTACTGCTCAAACTGGTGGATGGAACTAGGTGGAAAGGCAAAAAGACAAGTGGCAGCATCCTCAAACACTTCCTAAGTTGCAGGTGGCAACTTCCCTATATTTGGGGTCATGATTCCCCAAGAAAGTGGAATCAGAGCAGGTGGCTCATTAATGATAGTTAACCCAACAAAGACCTAGGCAATCTTTTCAAAAGAACTCAATGAACAGAGCTGGGGGCTCAAATACTTCCAGGGGAGAATTCATTCAGGTGAATGTTATTCAGGAAATCCATTGAGGAAGAGGGAAATATAGTAAGGAAGTTGTTTGAGAGGATTGCTGCAGTAACTTGCTTCTATTATAGTTGTTTGGGCTGAGAGAATTTACTTTGCTGCACCTAGTTCCATCCAGGGAGACCAGAGCAAGCTCGGGGGTCCTGAGAAGTTGCTGTCTGAGCACTCTCCAGGAGTTGGTAGGGAGGAATGGCCTCCCATTGCTGTTGTTTTCCACAGCTTAAATAGGTTCTGCCATTTATTTCTTTATGTTTATTAATTATGAATGGATGTATGTTGTGTTTATTTCTATATGTCTGAGGAATAATTAGTTAGTAAAGTGAGTATCTTAGAGTGTCAGTAGTTAAATCTGTTAAGAGTTACTGTGTTTCTATTCAGCATCCCTAGTAAGAAGTAATATCAGTATTACATTACTAACAAGGTATCTTTAATGCATTCAATATAATAGTAATACTCTAAGTAATAGTTTATTGTTGCAATTATAAAGCTAGTTTAATTATAATTGTTGAATAGATAAGTAAGGACTGCGTATTAAATAATCGTACTCTGTGTATTACCACAACTAAATAAACAATCATAGGAGCCTTTAGTAAAACTATAACAATAAAAATTACAGTAATTATATCATGGTCAATAACATTACAGGATATTTGTAGTCACAGATAGGATAACTTTATAAGGATATAAACCCTAATTAAATTTTAACAAATTATTACATAACAAATGAATCAAGGTACAAAACCCTAACAGTATTTCATTAATAGAATAATAACTCAGTTATTATTTCTAAAACAAAAGAAATAACAAAACAAAATATTAGCTCACTCATCGAGCTTAACCCTTAAGGTTAATATCTTTTATTTTTAACTCTTATTTATCAACAGAGTTATTTTCGAAATGACAGAATAGGCAACTAAACAAAATATCCACTGTAAAATTTGGATTTAAACCCCATCATTCCATATTTTTACAAGTAAAATAGATACTAAAAATTAAGACAATGATTTCACCTTTGGCCGCAGCTCAAGTTCACAATATAAGTGATTTTAAAAACATAGAATCTAATTATGCATGCGTTAAACAAGCTCAAAAATACAGGAGAGCTTTTAATAAGTCATATTATCAAACCCTGGGTATAAACCCTGAACAAATTTAAGAGTACAGTAAAGGAAACAAGTTTTTGAGACCGTAACCCCATCTACAGGCAGGTTACATTATTGTTTTCTTTATATATAGACACACAGTATTTTCCTTCTACAAAAAATCCTTAAATACAAAAGTAAGACTATTAATTACAATATCCACTGAAGCCGTATCATCCTACCACAACACAAGGTTTAACCTGTAAGAACCCATTTTTACATGCAGTTAAATACTGAACAGAACTGAGGAATCACAGAGTCGCCGCACTCAAACCAAAACCCTAACCATCCTAACAACCAGCAAGAAGGAAATGCCATGGTGAAAACCAGGCTTACCAGGTAAAACAAACAGCTTCCATAGCTCATGCCATCCACGCCTTAAGTGGAGCCAGGACCTGTAACGACAGAATGGTATCAGTTACCAATTTTATTTATAAAAAAAAAAAAACAATTC
This sequence comes from Larix kaempferi, assembly GCA_027924585.1. Classification (NCBI taxonomy): domain Eukaryota; kingdom Viridiplantae; phylum Streptophyta; class Pinopsida; order Pinales; family Pinaceae; genus Larix; species Larix kaempferi. Next base: position 3,290,633 of record BSBM01000264.1, read on the forward strand.
TTTAACTGGAAAACGAAGGAGTAGTTTTGTAGCTTACCAGCGATTTGAAAGAAGTTGCAAACACAGCAAATGGTCTGATAACCACGAGCAGAATAAGTGTAAACCCCACCCTTGTCACCGAAAGAACGAGCTGGCAGAAGCAAAGGGTATCTTCCACGATGGAAGCCTTGACAGAGCCAAGTCGAAGGATACACTCACGCCATGACAGGTTCAGTAATGGTAGCAAAGGGATAAACCCTAGGTTTTCAACAAAACTTATAGCTGCCAACAGCAAAATATAATAACTCCCACACAATGCAGCAGACAAGCACGAAGAACTGAAGCAACGTAGAAGCTGCCACCAAACAATGTATCAGTAAAGTTCGGACCAGCAGGGTTCACAGAGCGACTGAGCCCGAAGGCGAGGGAGAAATGGAAAGTTAGGGTTAAGTCAACATTTTATATCATCAACGCATGGCTATGGAATGACCACGTCGCACTTAAATATATTTCATGCAGTAGGTCAAAGTTCTAACGTTCACAACAAGTTTTTCCCATTGATGGTTTTCCAACAAAATCATAGCATGGATCAACAAAATCATGGCTTTGGTAAACAAAATCATAGCACGAATATCCCATTATGGTCGTAATACCATAGTTTCCCTGTCATACTATTAACAATACAAATGTTAGAACAATGCTTTAATATTGCATAGTAACCATTAAAAAACTTTGTTATATTAAAACCTTGCAATATAAATATCATTCAAAAATTCAGTCTTGAAAGTATTTTAGACATAGAGGAAATGATTTTAATTATAATGGTTATAAGGATATGGATATAATGTTAACTATAAGTGATTCATAAAACTTATCACCATTTTGCCTTATACCCTAGTCTCTTGTGAAAAGACAAGAGATAAAACATTTCTATTAAGTCTATAAGACAGTGGGGTGAAGTTAGGTGTAGTGCTTGTTGTTATCAATATATTCATAAGCTCTTAATAGTCTTAGATTTCTTGTTATGACAAGTAGACTTTTTGTTACCCTTAATGCGCAACGAGTTCAAACATAATAGCTTAATAGGTTTACTCAATTGTCAATCATGGAAATAGGAGTAGTTTCCAATTCATGCAAACCCTTAAAATGTTAAGAAGAGACATGTATCTAACTGTAAATCATAAGAAACATTATGGCATTGCAATAATCTCATCAACGGGGATTAATACTCCATAGTAAGACTTCATTCTTTTATTATAAAGGAAAATAGCTATCTGATTCTCTAGTAAATTCCAATTTCCTATCAGCAAAACCCATAGGAGATCATAGGAAGAGTTCTACCTTTAAACACTTGATAACCTGGCTAGCATGCTTATATTTTTACTGAATGATTTGGACAGAAAATTGTTTTATAATACTTTCAAGATTTGTTTGCAGCGACCCGAACTTTACCTGTATATCTGTAAGAGAAAGAAAATCTATTGCATTAGCTCGGAAGCTAAGTAAGCCCAGTCTGTTATGGCAATTCCCCCTTGTGGTTGCAAAATAGAAAACAATCAGTAACTGTCAAGAAACTCATATTAAAATTTAAGTATAATAAAAGATCATTCAGGTACAATTATGATCACATAAGCTAATCAAACAGTTAATGACTGCATTTAATAATATTACATGCTATTTTAAAAATTTAAAATTTTTCGGAAAATCTGGGTGATGACATGTGGTATCAGAGCATGGTTCAAATACTAGGCCTTGATGTGGCCCAACTAGTTTCCGCAGAACGGTAAAAATAAATAAATAAAATTTATATATATATATAATGTACTAACTTGTATTTTTGTTTCATGTAAAGAGCAGATATTCTGAAACTAATAGGCAGGTATGGAGAAGCTAGGAGAATATGCTGAGGAGGAATCTCCAAACATTAAAACAAGACAGATGTCTAGAGAACCTGTGATAGAGGAGGAAACTACTCACTCCTCCGAGCTGATGCAGACTATAAAGAGTTTAAAGACTGAAATGGAATCAGTCAAGAAGGATAACGAAAGGATTTTGAAAACTCAGGAGCAATTAAATCAAATTTTGATGGAAAAATTTCAGACTGAAGGGAGAAGCAAAAGATCTGAATCTGAAGAAATTAGCCATCAAAAAGGGTCTAAAAAGATGAAACTAGATAGCAGTTCATCATCTGAAGGAAGAAGGGAACAACAAAGTCATTACACTACTAGTGACAGTAGTGAGGCTGAGCTGTATAAAAGAAAGAAAAAGTACAGGCCTTGTGAAGAGATTTCTGGGGAGTTCAAGAAAATAAAACCCCCAACTTTCAATGGAGAAACTGAAACCGAAGAAGAGGCAGAGTCCTGGTTATCCGGAATGAGAAAATATTTTCAGATATACAACTATTCAAATCAGCTGAAGACAAGAATGGCCATCTATAACCTTTCTGGAAAGGCAGATATATGGTGGCAAGATTTGAAAAGGATCAAGGGGATCAAAGAAAAAGAGGTTAATTGGAGTACCTTTAAAAGATACTTCAAAAAGAAATTTTTGTCCGAACAATACTATGAAGAAAGGGCCAAGGAATTCTATGAGTTAAAGCTAGGATCTATGACTATGAAGGACTTAAACAGTAAGTTCTTAAGTCTGTTAAGATATGTGCCGTATTTTGTTGAAGAGAAACCTAAAGTACAGCGGTATCTCAGTTTCCTGCCATATCATATAAAAGACAGAATCGAATATGATAACCACAAAACTCTGGAAGAAGCCATGCAAAAGGCTAATTTCTGTTTTGAACAGAACAAAAAGAAAGAAGGAATAGCCAACTGGAAGGCTAAAAAGAACAGTAATCAGCCTGAGTTCAGGAAAAAAGAGTTTGTACCCTAGAAAAATTTCAGGAATAACAATAACAGACACCATTCTAATGCTAAGAACTTCTAGGGAAGCAAAAATGGTGCTTCTAATAATTCCAATAACTTCAAGGGCAGCAAGGAGGCTTCTAACAATCATGGAAATTTCACTAAGAATTTCGAATGGAAAGAGCCTGTTAAGTGCTAGGAGTGCAATGGCCCACACTATGCTTCAGTTTGCCCAAATCGGAAGAAACCAAACAGCAATATTCATACTATACAAGATGAAATGACTGTTGGAGACTTTGCAAGGACTACGCCCCGAATCAATGCAGCGTTGGAGAACCGCCAAGCTGATTATCAAACTTCCATGGTGGAAGTAGGAGGTATGGTTAACAAAACCCCTGTAAATATTTTAATAGATCCAGGTGCTAGCCTTAGTTATATTTCACCGCAGATAGTCGAAAACTTTAATCTGACTGTTGAAAGGTTTGATAACTCTTGGTCAGTACAACTAGCTACTGGGGCAAAAAGGAAGGTGAACTGTTATGTTAAGGAATGTGCTCTAGATATGAATGATTTTAAAACTACTGTTAAATTAAATGTTCTACCACTTGGCTCGTATGACATACTTATTGGTATGGACTGGTTAGAACAACATAAGGTAGTTTTAAACTGTTTTGATAAAACCCTTATGTGTGTGAATATTAATGAACGGCCTGTAACGATTAAGGGTATTCCTAGGAAAACTGTAATCAGGCAGATTTCTGCTTTACAACTTAAAAGAGCAGTCAGAAAAGGGTGCAAATCCTATGCTGTAACTATTACAGATGATGCAGTCAAGTCTGAAATAAGTAAGATAAAAGTAGAGGATATTCCTGTAGTAAATGAATTTACTGATGTTTTTCCGGAGGAAATTACAGGATTACCTCCCAAGAGGGAACTGGATTTCACAATTGAGCTGGTACCAGGTGCTGTACCCAGCTCGAAGGCTCCGTATCGTATGAATATTCTGGAGCTTAATGAATTAAAATCACAGTTAAAGGAATTAATAGATAAGAAATACATTCGACCCAGTGTGTCCCCTTGGGGAGCACCAGTAATCTTTGTTAAAAGGAAGGACGGAACTATGCGACTTTGCATAGATTACCGTCAACTAAATAAGATGACAATTAAAAACAGGTATCCGTTGCCCCGCATAAATGATCTATTTGATCAGCTACGTGGAGCTACGGTGTTCTCTAAGATAAACCTGAGATCGGGCTATCATCAGGTGAGAATTAAAGAAGAAGACATATTCAAAACAGCTTTCAGAACAAGGTATGGACATTACGAATTTGTCGTAATGCCATTTGGGCTTACTAATGCCCCAGCCGTCTTTATGTGTCTAATGAATAACATAATGGATAAATACTTGGATAAATTTGTTGTCGTATTCATTGATGACATTTTAATTTATTCTAAAAACAAAGAGGAACATAAAGAACATTTACGGATAGTCTTACAAGAACTGTGAGAGCAATAGCTCTTTGCGAAGTTCAATAAGTGTGATTTCTTCAGGGATGAAATCCAGTACTTAGGTCACGTAGTGACTAAGGAAGGGATTTCAGTTGATCCTGAAACGATCCGGGCAATCGAAGAATGGCCAGTACCAAAAGACGTAACAGATGTTAGATCCTTCATGGGAATTACCGGTTATTTCCGGAGATTCATAGAAGGCTTTTCAAAAATAGCCAACCCAATCACTTCCTTGCAAAAGAAAGGCAAGAAATTTGATTGGAACTTAAAATGTGAAGAAAGCTTTAAGAAATTAAAGACTTTATTAACAATTGTGCCTATTCTAAGAATAGCAGATCCTAATAAGGATTTCGTGGTTTGCACCGATGCTTGTAATGACGGTCTAGGCGGAGTGCTGACTCAGGATGGGCATGTCATTGCCTATGAGTCCAGGAAGCTAAAGATTCATGAAAAGAATTATGCCACTTATGATTTAGAACTAGTTGTTGTTATTCATGCCTTAAAAATGTGGCGACACCACTTAATAGGCAGAAAGTTCACTTTAATGACTGATAATAAGGGTCTAAAATACCTTTTAGATCATCCTAACTTAAATGCAAGGAAAGCAAGATGGTTGGCCTTCTTAAGTGAATACGATTTCGAAATTCAGCACATAAAAGGAAAGGAAAATAAGGTGGCTGATGCTTTGAGCAGAAATGCAAAGCTGAATTTTACAACAGCTATCAGTACTTATACCTCTGATTTAAATGAACAGTTGACTGCAGAGATAAAATTGGATGAAATTTATCAGAATTTACAAGCTACAGCTAAAGAAGAACCTACAGAAAGTTTAATAAAGGGTTATAGTCTAAATAAAGATGGATTTTTATTATTTAAAGACAAACTGTATGTGCCTAATGTACCTAAGGTTAAATTGTTAATTCTGGATGAAGTTCATAAAACCCCTTACTCAGGGCATCCAGGCTACCAGAAGACTGTCACCATGTTGAGAAAAGATAATTATTGGCCTAATATGAAATCTGAAGTAGCTGAGTATATAGCTAGATGTTTGGACTGTCAAAAAGTGAAAACAGAACATCAACATCCAGTTGGGTTACTGCAACCCTTGCCTATTCCTAGTTGGAAGTGGGAAATAATCAGCTTAGATTTCATCACTGGATTACCCAGAAATCAAAATCAGAATGATTCAATTATGGTGGTAGTAGATAAATTAAGTAAAGCAGCACATTTTATTCCTGTTAAAACCACTTACAGGGCTGCAAACATAGCTGACATATTTCTAAAGCAGATTTTTCGGTTACATGGTGTACCAAAGGTTATTATTTCAGACAGGGATCCTAAATTCACATGGAATTTCTAGAAATCCTTGTTTAAGGGATTAAACACAACACTGAATTTCAGCACTTCTTTCCATCCTTAGACAGACGGACAGACTGAAAGAGTTAATCAGGTATTGGAAGATCTGTTAAGAATGTATGTTAAGGATCAACCCGGTAAGTGGGAGGATTATGTACATTTAGCAGAATTTGCATGCAATAACAACTATCAATCGTCAGCTAAGTTCAGTCCTTTTGAAATTCTGTATGGGCGTAAATGCAACACTCCTATCTCCTGGGATAATCCAGTAGATAGATTAGTGTTAGGACCTGAATTATTAAAAGAAATGGAACAGATTGTGAAACAAGTGCAGGAGAATTTGAAGATTGCCCAGGATCGGCAAAAGAGCCAAGCAGATTTGAAAAGAACTCCTAAATAGTTCCAGGTGGGTGAACATGTGTTCATAAAGGTAAGACCAAAGAAGAGCTCCCTAAGATTGGGGAGTTGTGCAAAATTAGTGCCACGTTACTGTGGTCCGTTTGAAATTTTATCTAGAATTGGTCAAGTTGCATATCAGCTAGCGTTACCACCTAATTTAAAAGTGCACAATGTTTTTTCATATTTCTGTTCTGAAAAAGTATGTTCATGATGCTACTCATGTGATTGATTGGAACGTTGTACAGGTAGAACCAGAAGGGGAAGTTCTGGTGGAACCGGATTGTATCCTCGGGAGGAGGGAAATTACTCTGCGGAACCGCACAATTGGACAGATGAAGGTGCAATGGAAGCACCTTAGTCCTGAAGAAACTACCTGGGAACTGGAAAGTAAGATGCGGGAAGCATACCCAAATCTGTTCCAGAAGGTTGCATAGGATGAGGAATAAGTAACATCGAGGACGATGTTACATTTTAAGGGGGTGTGTATGTCACATACCCCAATTTTGTAAAAATTATGTAATTGTTTTATTATATTCCTGAGACATTATGTTAAATTTAATGCTAAGTAGGGATTGATGACTCAGCAGAGTCAACAGAAATGGAGTGTAATTCAGAATATTTTATTATTAATAAATAAATTGCGGAGACAACAGCATGGGAGAGCTGTTAAAAAGAGGTTACTGGTCAAACTGGTGGATGGAACTAGGTGGAAAGGAAAAAAGACAAGTGGCAGCATCCTCAAACACTTCCTAAGTTGCAGGTGGAAACTTCCCTATATTTGGGGTCATGATTCCCCAAGAAAGTGGAATCAGAGCAGGTGGCTCATTAATGACAGTTAACCCAACAAAGACATAGGCAATCTTTTAAAAAGAACTCAATGAACAGAGCTGGGGGCTCGAATACTTCCAGGGGAGAATTCATTCAGGTGAATGTTATTCAGGAAATCCATTGAGGAAGAGGGAAATACAGTAAGGAATGTGTTTGAGAGGATTGCTGCAGTAACTTGGTTCCATTATAGCTGTTTGGGCTGAGCGAATTTACTTTGCTGCACCTAGTTCCAGCTAGGGAGACCAGAGCAATCTCGGGGGTGCTGAGAAGTTGCTGTCTGAGCACTCTCCAGGAGTTGGTAGGGAGGAACGACCTCCCATTGTTGTTGTTGTCCACAGCTTAAACAGGTTCTGCCATTTATTTCCTCATGTTTATTAATTATGAATGGATGTATGTTGTCTTTATTTCTATATGTCTGAGGAATAATTAGTTAGTAAAGTGAGTATCTTAGAGTGTCAGTAGTTAAATCTGTTAAGAGTTACTGTGTTTCTTTTCAGCATCCCTAGTAAGAAGTAATATCAGTATTACATTACTAACAAGGTATCTTTAATGCATTCAATATAATAGTAATACTCTAAGTAATAGTTTATTGTTGCAATTATAAACCTAGTTTAATTATAATTGTTGAATAAATAAGTAAGGACTATATATTAAATAATCGTACTTTGTGTATTACCAAAACTAAATAAACAATCATAGGAGCCTTTAGTAAAACTATAACAATAAAAATTACAGTAATTATATCATGGTCAATAACATTGCAGGATATTTGTAGTCACAGATACGATAAATTTATAAGGATATAAACCCTAATTAAATTTTAACAAATTATTACATAACAAATGAATCAAGGTACAAAACCCTAACAGTATTTCATTAATAGAATAATAACTCAGTTATTATTTCTAAAACAAAAGAAATAACAAAACAAAATATTAGCTCACTCATCGAGCTTAACCCTTAAGGTTAATATCTTTTATTTTTAACTCTTATTTATCAACAGAGTTATTTTCGAAATGACCGAATAGGCAACCAAACAAAATATCCACTGTAAAATTTGGATTTAAACCCCATCATTCCAGATTTTTACAAGTAAAATAGATACTAAAAATTATAACAATGATTTCACCTACGGCCGCAGCTCAAGTTCACAATATAAGTGATTTTAAAAACATAGAATCTAATTATGCATGCGTTAAACAAGCTCAAAAATACAGGAGAGCTTTTAATAATTCATATTATCAAACCTTGGGTATAAACCCTGAACAAATTTAAGAGTACAGTAAAGGAAACAATTTTTTGAGACCGTAACCCCATCTACAGGCAGGTTACAGTATTGTTTTCTTTATATATAGACACACAGTATTTTCCTTCTACAGAAAATCCTTAAATACAAAAGTAAGACTATTAATTACAATATCCACCAAAGCCGTATCATCCTACCACAACACAAGGTTTAACCTGTAAGAACCCATTTTTACATGCAGTTAAAGACTGAACAGAACTGAGGAATCACAGAGTCGCCGCACTCAAACCAAAACCCTAACGATCCTAACAACCAGCAAGAAGGAAACGCCATGGTGAAAACCAGGCTTACCAGGTAAAACAAACAGCTGCCGGAGCTCGTGCCATCCACGCCTTAAGTGGAGCCAGGACCTGTAACGATAGAATGGTATCAGTTACCAATTTTATTTAAAAAAAAAAAAACAATTCTTTTAACTGGAAAACGAAGGAGTAGTTCTGTAGCTTACCAGCGATTTGAAAGAAGTTGCAAACACAGCAAATGGTCTGATAACCACGAGCAGAATAAGTGTAAACGCCACCCTTGTCACCGAAAGAACGAGCTGGCAGAAGCAAAGGGTATCTTCCACGATGGAAGCCTTGACAGAACCAAGTCGAAGGATACACTCACGCCATGACAGGTTCAGTAATGGTAGCAAAGGGATAAACCCTAGGTTTTCAACAAAACTTATAGCTTCCAACAGCAAAATATAATAACTCCCACACAATGCAGCAGACAAGCACGAAGAACTGAAGCAGCGTAGATGCTGCCACCAAACAATGTATCAGTAAAGTTCGGACCAGGAGGGTTCACAGAGCGACCGAGCCCGAAGGCGAGGGAGAAATGGAAAGTTAGGGTTAAGTCAACATTTTATATCATCAACGCATGGCTATCGAATGACCACGTCGCACTTCAATATATTTCATGCAGTAGGTCGAAGTTCTAACGTTCACGACAAGTTTTTCCCATTGATGGTTTTCCAACAAAATCATAGCATGGATCAACAAAATCATGGCTTTGGTAAACAAAATCATAGCACGAATATCCCATTATGGTCGTAATACCATAGTTTCCCTCTCATACTATTAACAGTACAAATGTTAGAACAATGCTTTAATATTGCATAGTAACCATTAAAAAACTTTGTTTTATTAAAACCTTGCAATATAAATATCATTCAAAAATTCAGTCTTGAAAGTATTTTAGACATAGAGGAAATGATTTTAATTATAATGGTTATAAGGATATGGATATAATGTTAACTATAAGTGATTCATAAAACTTATCACCATTTTGCCTTATACCCTAGTCTCTTGTGAAAAGACAAGAGATAAAACATTTCTATTAAGTCTATAAGACAGTGGGGTGAAGTTAGGTGTAGTGCTTGTTGTTATCAATATATTCATAAGCTCTTAATAGTCTTAGATTTCTTGTTATGACAAGTAGACTTTTTGTTACCCTTAATGCGCAACGAGTTCAAACATAATAGCTTAATAGGTTTACTCAATTGTCAATCATGGAAATAGGAGTAGTTTCCAATTCATGCAAACCCGTAAAATGTTAAGAAGAGACATGTATCTGACTATAAATCATAAGAAACATTATGGCATTGCAATAATCTCATCAATGGGGATTAATACTCCATAGTAAGACTTCATTCTTTTATTATAAAGGAAAATAGCTATCTGATTCTCTAGTAAATTCCAACTTCCTATCAGCAAAACCCATAGGAGATCATAGGAAGAGTTCTACCTTTAAACACTTGATAACCTGGCTAGCATGCTTATATTTTTACTGAATGATTTGGTACAGCAAATTGTTTTATAATACTTTAAAGATTTGTTTGCAGCGACCCGAACTTTACCTGTATATCTGTAAGAGAAAGAAAATCTGTTGCATTAGCTCGGAAGCTAAGTAAGCCTAGTTTGTTATGGCAATTCCCCCTTGTGGTTGAAAAACAGAAAACAATCAGTAACTGTCAAGAAACTCATATTAAAATTTAAGTATAATAAAAGATCATTCAGATACAATTATGATCACATAAGCTAATCAAACAGTTAATGACTGCATTTAATAATATTACATGCTATTTTAAAAATTTAAAATTTTTCGGAAAATATGGGTGATGATAATTTGTATTGTTTTGTATTGAGAGTTTGCTTGAGCAAATTTTGGTGCTTGGGAGATGTGCCCCTTGCAAATAGTAGGGAGATGCACCCCTCTAAGATTTGATTGAGGAGTGGAGCACACCTAGATTCATTCACATATATTTTATGCATACATTTTACAGTAGTAACTATCATATGTGTAGTGGTGGTGGAAAATTATATTCCACAATTTTGATGTCATTGCATTTCTATGTATTTTCGTAGTATTGTAAAGCATCCTATGTTGTAGAAGATCCATTGGGCCACCTGAGATATATCAAGACATATATGATATTATTTGACTCTCTTCAACATCTTCATAATAAATCTTCAGATCTTTTTCTGCAATTTTTGATCTCTTATGCAAAATTTTATTTACCTATGCTCAATGTGTACCAAATTCTAAACAGTTTTTGTAATTCTAATAAAATAGTGTCTTCTGCTCATCTATTTGGAATTACGAAGACATATTTAGAAACTAGACAGAAAATTGGCCCATACCTAACCCTCAAAATGAATATTTGGTAGAATTTACTAGTGTTTGATACGAGTTGAAAACAAGGAAATTGCACAGTCCTGAATTGGGAAATCTCACTTCCGGAGGCCCAATTGTCCAAATCAACATCTGCAGTTTTTTGCAGAAATTTCTACAGCATACCCTATTATAATAGAGACCTTATACCTACTCCAGAACCTTCCCCTAAGTTCCATATCATCCTACCAGCCCGAAAGTCAAATCTTTATGTCTTGGTTGTCTCATTGAGCCAGTGAGCCTAGTTCCCTTGTAATCCTTGGTTTAAAGGATCCAGTTGCATATGTTGGTGTACCCAGGTATCCTTGGATTATACTTCAGCAGTATATAATTTCAAAACATAAATGGTCCTAGTACGTTGTGCAAAGGATTCTTTAGCTAGTGTAGCCTTCGTGTTTCCCAAATTTTGAGTTAGTGTGCCAAATCCATAGTTTGGTACATTACAGTGGTATCAAAGCATGGTCCTTGGAACCTGTTCGGATAATCATTGATGAGTCGAAAGAAGAAGAAAAATCCAAAGAAGAAAGAACCGGAAGATCCCATCATAGAAGAAGAGGAAGAAGGAGAAATTGACTCCACTGAAGGCAAGATCCAAGGAGACCAAGAAAAATCCAGCATGGATGATAGGGAAGAGATTAGATCTCTTTTCCATGGCCTGAATATAATTCTGAATGAGATATCCCAGAATTTCATTAGATATAGGAAATAGATCAAAGAGTCCCTATCCAGAATGTCAAATTGAGGAGGGAGCAGTAGTGGCTCTCATCATGAGGAAATAAGGGCCTATAGTGAGACCATATTTTCAAAGATTGGGCCTCACAATCGGCCTCTTGAGTTCCAAATTCAATCACGACCTACCATGCCCAAGTTCACTAAATAAGTTCGGGAGGTTCCTAGAGTATCATTAGCTACACTTGAGGAGTAGGCCACAACATATTTTACTTTGAGTCACAAGATGAGGAGCATATATTCTTTCAAGGAATTATGTGATGATTATTTTCCAAAGGGAGGAAATAAAATGCTTACTCACAATAGGGAGCTGCAGAACACCACTGGTAAAGTCATTGTTCCTTATTTTTATGGCTCATCCAGATGCACTTCTAGTTCGTGGATCTAGAAGCTAGACACATATTTCCAGTTGAATCCCATGCCTGAGAGGGATGCCATCAAAATGGCTATTCTTCATTTAGAAGGTGAAGCAAAAGATTGGTGGTTCCATGGAATGCGCACCTTGGGTCATGAAAAAATGACCACCTATGAAGAGTTCGCTGGGAGGTTGAAGGATATATTTCATAAGGGGGATCCAGAGATTCATTTCAGGGAGCTAGCACTCCTAAAGCATATAGGAGCTCCAGAAGCCTATATCTTATATTTTCAAAGGCTTGTTGTGATGGTCATGGACATATCTAAAGCTCGTTTATTTTTTCTCTTCACCGAGGAATTATCTAAACCATTGAAGGGGTTGGTTAAGGCCTATGGACCACCTACTCTATAAGATGCAATGAAAAGAAAAAGGGGTCTGCAAGATGCATTACCAAGGATAATATATCCTCCTAAATTTGTTATTCCTACCAAGTTCCAGAATCAAAGACCTCCTTTGAAAAATTCCATGGGGAATTTCAAGAAGGAGAACACTCACAAGGATAAAGTATAGATATCCGTTGAGGACAAGGAAGCTATGCTTCACATGTCAAGAGCCTTGGGCTCCAGGACACAAGTGCACAAAAGGAAAGGCTTATTGCATTAAAGTTATTTCAGAAAGAGAAAATGATGAGGATGGTGGGGAAGAAAAAGAGGAGGTAGAAGAGGAGTATGAGTCAGATGAAGAAGAGAAGCAACCACTTCCATAAAGTGGTAATATTGTAGTATTGACAGGGGGAGCGCCTCGCTACCACACTCTTAGGCTCAAGGGAGTGGTTCATGGGAAAAAAATCACTATTTTGGTTGATGGGGATGCCACACATAAATTCATTGATTCAACCTTGGTGGAAAGAAGGAAGCTGCAAACCAATCCATTTGATGGTTTCATTGTTGTCATTCCAGGTCGCACTAGATGGATTCCCAAGATAGAAGTCACGATTGGGGATTACACTCTCACTGATAAATTCTATGTATGTGATGTGGCTAATACCAATATGGTGTTGGGATTCCAATGGTTATTCTCCATTGGGAAGCATTCTATGAACTATGAAGTACCTGAGATGAATTTCAAATATCCTAGTGGGAAGAAAGTGGTTTTAAAGGGGATGCAAACCTATCGAAATCAAGTGGTGTCTTCACATAGTATGAGATCTATCATGAGGCATGGTGGCATTGAGTGGTTTGTTGAATGTATTATTACCTCTCAAGGAACAAGCATTTATGTTTCCCACCATCATGAGGACATCCATAGGCTATTGCTCAAGCATGAGAATGTGTTTGGATGCCTTCCACATGGGAGGCCACCTGATAGGGGGGTTGAGAAAAATATTGAGTTGGAGGTGGGAACCCAACCCATCAAGATCCACCCCTAAAATCATCCAAATAGGTTCAAGGATGATATAGATAAATCCATCAAAGAGTTGCTTTACTTGGGATACATTAGACCAAGCTCAAGCCCATTTTCATCTTCAGTGGTCCTCGCGAAGAAGAAGAAGAAGGATGGAACCTTACGCATGTGCATTGAATATAGAGCTCTCGACAAGAAGACCATCAAGAATAGATATCCTATTCCAAGTATTGATGAGTTGATGGATGAAATCCATGGGGAAATATTCTTCTCCAAGATAGATCTATGTTTTGGTTACCATCAAATCAAAATGCATGAGGAGGATATACATAAGACAACTTTCCGATGTCATTATGGCAACCTTGAGTTCTTAGTCATGCCCTTTGGGTTGACTAATGCACCAAACACTTTCCAATATTGCATGAATAAGGTGTTTGGTAAGCAATTACGTAAGTTTTTTCTTTTGTTCTTTGATTATATATTGATTTATAGCAAGTCGTGGGATGAGCATATGCACCATTTGGATATTGTGCTAACCATTTTGGAAGATCAATATTTTTATGCCAAGTTGTCTAAATGTGAGTTTGGACTGACTGAGATTATCTTTCTTGGTCACGTGAATGGACAAGAAGGGGTCAAGGTACACATGGAAAATATCAAGGCCATCCTTGATTGGCCTAGTCCAAAGAACCTCACAGAGTTGAGGGGTTTCATTGGAATCTGCAATTACTATAGGAATTTTTTCAAAGGATTCTCCAGGTTCACTGCTCCATTGAAATATCTCACTAAGAAGGGCACATTTTTTTGGTCCAAGGAATATGAACAATCCTTCAAGCAAATGAAGGAATTCATGAGTGGTTTCCCAATTCTAGCCCTTCCATATTTCACTCAACCATTTGTGTTAGAGTGTCATGCCTTAAGAGAAGGAATTGGTGTGGTCTTGATGCATAATAGGCACCCCATTGCTTATGCGAGCATAAAATTGCAACCACCTGAAATGAAATATTCCATATATGACAAGGATATGTTCTACATCATGCATGCTTTGGCTAAGTTTAGCCAATATCTAGTTGGGGGCAAATTCATTGTGAAGACTAATCACAATAGCTTGAGGCACTTTTTGACACAAAGGGAGCTCAATGATAGGCAAAAAAAATGGGTAATTAAAATTGAATCCTATGATTTTGACATTGAATATAAGAAGGGGAAAATGAATGTGGGGGCTGATGTACTTTCTAGGAAGCCTACTCTCTTTGATGCATGTTCCTAATGATTGGAAATCTCAACTAGCTATTGAATATTCCAAGAATAAGTTTGCATGTGAAGTGTTGGATGGATTGGTACATGATGGTGCATACAAGGTCCTTAATGAGGTCATATATTACAAGGATAGAATCTTCTTGGTTCCTAATTCAATATTGAATAAGAGGATTCTAGAAGCTTCCCATGATTCCCCATTAGCAGGCCATCTAAGCTTTGTGAAGACATATAGGAAGGTGAGAGAGAGGTTCTCATGGAAGGGCCTCAATAATGATGTGTTGGGATATGCTAGAGGATGCATGGAATGCCAACAAAACAAGATGGAGAACACTCATCCTGCTGGTTTATTGTAGCCACTTCCCATCCCGGAGCAAAAATGGGAAATCATATCCATGGACTTTATCACTAGTTTTCTCAAGGTATAAAGTAAGGATTGCATCTATCTTGTGGTTGATAGATTGATTAAATATGCACATTTATTTTCTGTACCATCCACATATGCATCAAGCCACGTGGCTTCACACTTCTTTCAAATTTGAAGTTGCATGTGTTTCCCAAGTCCATTGTGAGTGACCGGGATAGCAAATTCACAAGTGCATTTTGGCAAGAATTGTTTAAGTTCGTGGAAACTAGTTTGGACCTTAGTAAAAGCTATCACCCTCAAAGTGAGGGGAAAACTGAAAGGTTGAACCAATGGATGGAATATTACCTTATAAACTATGTTACATGGCAGCAAAGAACATGGGTCACTTGGTTGCATTTGGGTTAATTCTACTACAACACTACTTTTCATGTTTCCATTGGTATGTCTCCTTTTAAAGCTTTGTATGGGTATGCAGCTCCCACTTTCGCATATTTGGTTTTTTATTATTGTAGGGCCCAAATGGCCAAGGATTGGCTCCAAGAGAGTCAATACATCCTCAAAACACTCAAATAAAACTTGCAAGTTTCCCAAAACCAATACAAATTGTATGTGGACAAACATAGAGTGGAGAGCTCCTTCCAAGTGGGGGATGTGGTGTTTTTGAGATTGCATCCATATAGAAAATCCTCCTTGAAGACAAAGGGGGATGAGAAATTACAACCAGGGTTATATGGACCCTATAGAGTGATAAGAAAAGTGGGTGAAGTTTCTTATGAGTTAGAGTTATAGGAAGGGAGAAAAATACATAATGTGTTTCATGTGTCTTGTCTTAAGAAGGAAATTGGGAAACAAGTTGTAACATCAAAGGACATTCGTCCTCTTGATGATGAGGGACATTTGGATCTGATACCTGATACCAGAGAATATATTTCAGGTCATAGAAAGGAATCCAAGGAATAGGAGCATCAAATAATATTTGGTGCAATGGAAGGGTCTTCCAAGTGAGGATGCAACTTGGGAAAGAGAAGGTATCTTACAACACCCCTGTTTGATGATGCTTGAGGAAAATCATTCTTGGGAGGGGGGGAATGTCATGTCCCATTCCTAGAATAACATGGACCCACCCCACTTCTTTAGGTTCCCATGGGTTCAAGTGGAAATTAATTCAATTCTGGAATTAATTAAAATTTAATAAAATTTCCTTGAAGAAAATTGCTAAAAATTCCCAAAGGCAAGTTTGTCCACAAGATTGGTTGGTATCATATATGAGTGTGAATGGATCCCTAAGGGTGTTATAAGTGTTAATTCAGTGGTCAAATATTCAAAGGGGAACCCGTATTAAATTCAGAGCAAATATAGGCCATTTCCATAAAACAGGGAAATTCCATGAATTAAGGAAAGTGGTTGGGATTCATCACGAGGAAAATGAGCTAACCTACCTTGAGGTAGTTGGAGATCTTAATGATAAATATTGGGTCAAAGAGGTTAGTGGAACACTTTTGGAGTTGTATGTGTCCAAGGGGGTCGCACTTGTGGAGTTCATTAATGATTTTACCAAATCTAAGGTTTCTTTGACTAGATCTCTTCCAAGGAGTTGGTTGGTGGCTGATGTTTTTTGGGGAACGTGGTTTTCTTACCCCCATGGTTTTTTCCTGTAGTTTTTGGGTTCTCTGAAGCTATATAAATAGAATCAACCACACTTCATGGGGTTGGCCAATATTTATATTGTTTTGTATTGAGAATTTTCTTGAGCAAATTCCGGTGCTTGGGAGATGTGCCCCTTGCAAACATTAATGATATGTGCCCCTTTGTCCTTTGATTAGGGAGTGGATCAACCATATTCAATCACATATATTTCCTGCATACATTTTACAGTATTAACTATCATATGTGTAGTGGTGGTGGAAAATCATATTCCACAATTTTGATGTCATTGCATTTCTATGTCTTTTGGTAGTATTGTGAAGCATCCTATGTTGTAGAAGATACATTGGGACACCTGGGTTATATCAAGCCATATTATCCAAGGAAAAAAAAATATCAAGCCATATTAGATAGTATTTGACTCTATGCAAAATATCCATAATACAACTTCAGAATCTCCAAAATATTTCCGATCGTTTATCTCCCGAAACTTGGAATCGTGGGAGGGTTGTGCTGCGCACGCTCCCCTAGATATGCGATGACGACTAGCGGATGCCTGCTAGGGAAGCTTGGTTGATGTAGTCGATCGAAACTTCCGATTATGGGTTCTATATGTGGTTAGGTCGTGTAGTCGGCGCTACAGTATATTGCAGCAAAGGACAAGATGGTGAGGTCAGGAGATGGAAGTAGTGGTGATTAGGTGGTTGGGGTACTAATGGGATGGATGAGACCAATGATGGATTGGATGGTGTTCTTGATTGTTATTAAAAATCATGATTATATGCTCAATTTCATCATTATGTTTACCTAATTTATTTTTATTGCTTTTGTATGAATGATTATGAATGATGAATGATGCATTGCTTAATTGTTCTTCTATATGTTGTTTGCAGGCATGTAATAATGATATATTGAGGAGCATTAAAAGTGATTAGTAGTACCCACTCTTAAGACGTGTGCACTGGCCATGCCTACACCAATTCTCGAGTACATTACTATGATTGGTCAATCAATGAATAAATTAATATGGTTATATTAGGTATTAGTAACTTGCTTGATGAATTGTTGAAAGTATTACTTGTGTGTTGAAAGTATGAGTTTGTTGACTTGTTTAATATGTTTTAGATTTAAATTGATTGGATTATTAAATGACATATATAATTGTATACATATAATATAACATATGTCATAGTATAATATAGTAAATGGAAATATCTTATTTGACTTATGTATGAGAGGATAATATAAATAAATGGATAGATAGGATTGCACAAATTTTTAGAAAAGAGTTGTCAGTTGCATTTAAGATAGTAGCATGAAAAGTGAGACTTTGCAACCATGTTTATTAATATTTTATTTATTTAAATCAAATTCCTATTTTTTGAGAAAATAAATTTATTGATTGTTTCGTATTATTCTATCAAAATTTATTGATGGATGAGGAGGAGGAGGAGGACTTTTGATATAAATAGGAGACTTGAGATTGGAAAGGGGAGGTTATTTTATCTTAAAGGATATTTTGGTGAGATTTTTCTATGGATGGGAATTTTGGATATTTTGGGGAGGAGAAGTTTGGAAGAGTTGGAAGAGTTTGAGAACTCTTGGAATATTTGATACAAAGCCTACTATTGCATCATTGTTCTATTTTGTGGGGGTCTCAGGAAGGGAGGGCCAGGAAGCCATATGGATGGGACCATTTGGATGGCTTCCTGGGGATAGGGAGATGGATAGGTCCCTAATTGGATGGGAGGTAAACACGTGGTTCCGCTTTGAGCAATGAAGAGGGAAGCAACTCAAGGAGAATATTGAAGCTTTCTTTGTTTGGACTTCATCACCATTCTTATATCGAGGTATTTCTCTTATGATTTTAAATTATTTATATGTTGCTGTAAAATTATTATATGATTCTATGGTTACATGATGCTTATATGCTACTCAATCATACAGTTAAGAAATCCACCATTTGAGGTTGTATTAACACTCTTATGCATTTCCAAAATGAAAAGAAAATAGATATTTGCTTAGATTAAAATTTATAATGCCAATACAGGAATTACACATAGTATCAATGGGTCAATAGGGCCATCATCTATGTAAACTCTGTCCAAAAGAAAAATATTAAATACTATGGTTGATAGCATCTTCATAGAATTTGTATCGGGAGCTTCCTATAGCAACGAGCATCATTCATGTAAACTGTGTCCAAAATAAAATATTAAATACTATGTTTGATAGCATCTATAAAGTTAATAGAATCGATATTGGGAGCTTTCTATAGCCACAGTTAACAATGTAGCACTAAGCATTCGTATTATTGATATTCATAAACAAAAACAATTGAAATATGTTTCTTTAAAGTCTTATTAGGTAGTTAATATTTTTCCATAATTCATGTTGGCTTATGAATTTTATCTAAAAATCATGTTTCTTTGGATATGATGTGTTGTTGATCAGCCTATTTTTTCATAAAGTACACTTTTTAGCAACCAAAATATGAGAAGGGTGAAGGCATAAAATAGAGAAAAATATTTAAAAAAACCGGGGAACTAATATATTAAGATGGATCTACAAAATTCCAATATCTAATTTACATGTGCTCATCAAAATCTTGATTGATCGAGCTCCAAGTGGTAAGCATCTGGTTATCATTTCAATTTTATTTTTTTATAGTAACATAAATATAAATAAAACTTAAACATTTGGTATAGAAATATCTTGGAAATACATGACATCGTCTTAGAGACCTTACACAAAATTCACGACAGATAACTGTAATGTTTGTAAAACATAATACAACATTGTTGAAACGTAAATATCTATACATGATTTCTATGATATTGCAGGTTATGTGAATCACTAATGGAATTTTAATATTTCTAAATTAATCGATAAATAAGTAACCACCCATGATGGGCGTTACACCCTTGTAATCCTTGGTTTAAAGGATATAGTTTGCATATGTTGGTGTATTCGGGTAGCTTTGGAGTAGAATTCATCAGTAGCTTATTTCGAAACATAAATGGTCATAGTACGTTGTGCAAAGGATTATTTAGCCAGTGTAGCCCTTGTGTTTCACAAGTCTTGAGTTAGTGTTCCAAATCCATAGTTTGGTACATCACACCAAAAGAGTTTCCATGTCTACATTAATCCACTTTAGGATTTACTTGTTTATTGGACTTAACACTTACTATCCACCCTTTAATCTTTGTAAAATACAAAGTACAATGTGTGTGACAAATATTGTCGACAATCTTCATCTTCAAATATCATGAGCATCATTACCAAGTAGGACAAGTCATTACTCCTATTGGGCCTCGAATAAGGTGTAGGAACTCTTAGATCAAGGTCTGAAAGGATTGGTCAAGGATGTAAGGTGTCCAGTTATTGAGCTTGAGGATTTCATTGAGAGTAGTGGGGTACTTTACAACCCACTATGATAGAGATGACGTCACATGACCGTAACCCCAAGATGTACACTTTAAAAATACTATACTTATAATAAATAATAGTAGTATTATATGTTAGTGAAATATAGATATGAATAAATACAAAATCTCTTTATAAGAAATATTTGATATGTACACCTAATATAAAAACTACTACATGGGGAGATAGAGAAATAAAATGGAAGGTCCAAATTTACACAAAAAATACTATAAATAAAATATTTACATGAAAATCATATTTACAATAAATAAGAAAATGATGTAATAAATATGATATTTACCTGAAAATATGGTTACCCTTTTCTTCATCTACTCCTATATCTAGATCCATTTTAAATGATAAAAAAATGTACACTATGAAATTTAATCCCTTGTAATGCTTGATAAATCAAATTAAGAATGACTTAGATTTCTTAAAAAAAATCAAAGGAAATTAGCCAACACTTAAATTGCATTAGTAGTACGTTCTAGGAAGGAAAAAAGTCTCCATCTCTATATCAATCCACTTTAGGCTTTCCTTGTCCAATGGACTTTATTTCAAAGATCCACTCAAATCTTCACAAGAGCTAAAGTACAATGTGTGCGCACAAATAGTGTCAAGGGTCTTCATCTATGGATATCTTAAGCATCATTACCAAATAGGATAGAGCATTACTCATGTTGTGTTTTCAATAAGTTTATGAACTCTTGGATCAATGTACAAAAGGATGGATATCGCAAAAAGATGATTATGGATAGCGCATAATGGCTAGATGTTGGGCATAAGGATGATTATGCATATCAAGTTGAGATGATTGGATCAAACTCCTTTCCTAATATTTTCCTCTATTTCCCTTTGCCAATTCTGACTCGAACAAGTGAAAACCTTCCATATTTAGAGAGATTCAATGTTGCGATGAAATTACTTGAATCCTCATTTCTTTTGTGAACAACTCCCTAAACAGAGTCATGAGGCATTCATCCAAGAAGATCGAGAGGTGGTTGCAGAATCCCAGGTTCGACGCCCATAAAATCGTCCAGGCACTGTGGGTTCCACTAGAGGGAAGCAACATATCTTAGTAGGACAGCGTATTTCATAGTAGGGAAACATAGCAGCGTATATCAGCTCGCTTGATCACTAGCTACGTGATCATTAGGTATGTGGGAGCTTGGAAAAATGACATGGAATGTTTTGTAAACATTTCTAAAACTACAAGAGGAAAATGACAAGAATTCCCAGGAAGTTGGGCCCATTCGTCTCAACTTTCGTCCCAACAGGCAGACAAGTATTTAGTCCTATTCCTTATCTCGTGTTTTCTTGTCCCTTATGACAATGGAAATAAATCCATCATCACACGTGAAAAATAGTGAAGAGATACCCGTATATGTTGAAGCAAACCATTTAGGTCAAGTGAAAATTGCTTCCTCAATCAAAGAAGGGAAGTGGGATTGGGTTAATGCCAAGTAGTTTTAGGGTATTTAAAACTTAGAGTTGCCCTTCCAAAATGGGAGCAAACAAGGAAAAAATAGTTTCAAAGGGAGAATATTTTGGCCTTCCGTAATTAACACCCAAGTAAGTTTCTTTTGCAAGAGAGTGGCAACAACAGGGCTAAAGGAAGCAACGATCTTGCCTTATATTGTCCCGCATCCACACATTTCACCTGGTCATCTTCCATTTATGTGTAAGAGTTGCTAAATGCCAAGATGAGATTGGAGGCTTTGGAAGTCAAAGAGCAGGAGAGAGACCTTAAAATACGTATATTAACAACAGAGTATCAATGTTTAGTAGAAAGAAATAAGGTTCTAAACTTCTAAAAGATTATGTCACATTGATGCAAGAAGCTCTTCTGGTAGGAAAGACTAAATGGAAAGACATGAAGGCTACTTATCACATCATGCCAGAATATGTAGTGGAAATTAGATATGTGCTAAATTATAAAACATCCAAGGATGATGGGAAAGCAGTTGAACAAACAACAACTATGGAGTGAAAGTAAGAGAAGAAGAGAAAGGAGGCTTTGCAAAAAATTCCAAAATCTAGGCACAAGCTATTACCAATTCTGCAAAATGGAAAAAGGAAAAGGAAAATAAGTAAACACCTAGGAAGACAACTAGCACAATAGAGAGACAAAAAAATACAAGACATAGTAGCAAACATAATCATTAAAGGTGTGAGACATTATGGAAAAAATGAATGCACTGTTGATCTTGCAAGTGAATTTTTAAAGTACAAACTGCTTTGGAAAGGCCAAATCTACCAAGCATGGAGGGTGGTTAAAGCCAATCATGAGATAACTAGGCCCATAAAATTCATCTTGTCAAGTGCACATGACAGGAAAATTCTCCTAAGAAAGAAGAAACTCTTGAGGGGCTCCATATTTTTTCAAGAGGAAGATTTAACTATTAGGAAGCAAGAGGAGAAGGAACCAGGACCCCAACACGGTTGATCCCGACCTTGACTTAGTCGAACCTGACCTTTACAAACCTTTCCGACTTTTTCTAAGAGTTTCTGACTTTTCCCAAGCCTTTCTGAATTTTTTCGATCGGAAATCATAAGTCAGGACACACATCTGATCTATACGATCCATTTCTGACTTCTTGATTCCGACTACCATGTTCCGTAAGTTGGGAGTCAGAAGTCGGCACCAAAAACCCTAAATTGAAAAAATAGTCTTGACTTCCTGACTTCGAATTCTACTTTTTGTACATCAGTGTAATGTACCAACTTAGGATTGTGGCACAAAAACTCAAGACTTCTCAAAATTGACTAAAATAGTGATTGTGGAAGATGGAATTGCTGGAGATGGGAAAGATCAAAGGCTATGGATGGATGGAAGGTTATGATATGATTTTATGCCTCTTCACAATGTACTGAGACCATTTATGTTTCAAGAACAACCTGGCTGAACTCTACTCCAATTATCATGGGGTTCTCAGCATATACTGACTAGTATGGGTAAGAAACTTGACTGAGGGTTGGAGAAGGTTGTTGCAGACATCAGAGAGGTTAATTAAAATTAATTTAAATTCATATAACCATTAAATATCATCTCATAAATTTATATGCATATCTGGGAAAGTCTTATAACAAATCTAGTAAAATGGCAATTCGGTACAGCTCAACTAGTTCGACTTTTGGACTCCCAAACAATGCTCAAAGGAAATCTAATTTATGAAATAGAGGTTGGATAATGACATATGATATGTTATCTAACTCTAGGAACATGAATGACTTCATTTGTGTTTATTCTCATTGACTTATGAATCAAACACTGAAAGCTAGTCAAATTCTAGCTAAATCTAGAAGGGGTGCACAAATTGGAGAAGAAATCAAAGTTCTTTAATTTTATTCAAGCTGAATGATATCATAGGATGCATTTAAATTTTATTAAATAATATATGGGCCAAGAGGATCCTCATATCATTACAAAAAATTCTCTCCATTTCTACTGAACATTAAAACACTAGAAATCAATGAATGGAGCTAAGATTCGAACCACATACTTGTAGAAGATTCCTGAAATTAGATCATTGATATCAGAGGATTACATTCACTTTATTTACATAAGAAATAGGCCGAAATACCTCTCAAAAAATCATGGGAAAATCTCTCTTCTTCTACACCAAAAACTAGCTCTAGAAATCCATATGAAGCTTGGAGATTCGAACTCTGGAATGGATGATGCTTTTTTTGATATTCAAATTCGACTTGATCAGCTACAGGACCTGAAAATAAAAACAATGACAATGGATGAATTCCATCATCCTCTCACAGAAATCTAGGGCACATCTCCCATGCTTGACTAGGGGCACATCTCCCAAGTCTCAGATGCACAAATGCATTCATAAAATTTCTCAAACTATCAAAAGATGTGAAATGGAGTTGGAATCCTTCTTTTATAGAATTCATGTTGACCGGTTGAGCAAGTTACTTGGCTTGGTGACTTGTGAGAATAGTTCACCCATGAGTGGACATACTTTCCTTGATTTGTTTTTCTTTGGCTTTCCTTCTTGTTCCTCTTTTTCTGACCTTCCTTCTTTTCTGAACTTTCATGCTTGTCATACTTTCATGCTTTCTGGATTTATGCTGCTTTTCCTGAAATATTCCTCTTTTCTCATTTTTGGCATCATTTTTGGACTCTAGTGCTTACTTGACTTCTACTCCAAGTAATTCCTCCAACCTTATCCTCTAATTCGAATTGGTGGAACAATTTCTCCATTTATTCAACATAACAAATAAAAATATTAATTGCACCAATAATATTAAATGCTCCATAATTATTTATTCCAAGTAGGTAGAAAACTATGGATAAATTTAAATGCACACTCCTAATTAATTAATTGCCTCATTTTAACCCCTTGTTAATTAATCAATTCAATCTGTCACTAGGATCCATGGGGTTCGATCTTCTTCATGGTGCTGACAGAATGGGAACATGACAATCCTCCCTTCCCAAGATTGCTTGTCCTCAAGAAAAATATCCCAAGAGGTCCATCATGTTTTTGCTGCACTACTCTGATCATAATCATCTCTCCAATAAAATCTTCACTACATCTGTAACTGAACATGCCTACTTCTATCCAAGTGAAGAAACTGGAAAGTGTGCCAAGATCCCATAAGAATATCAGAAATGCAAAGATACCATTACTATGTAAACTATAATTCCATCCAAGGAGGTGTTCCCTATGTGGGAAACTAAAACCAAGTGCAACATAGATGAACTAGTGCAAAAGAGGGTTGGCTTGCTCCAACATGACAACATGCAAACAACTTCTCCAAGGACAAACAATGCTAGGATCCCATTGCTTGTATGGCACCCCCATGGATTGGAATACCATCCAACAAAATAAGTTAAGCAAAAGAGTGCCTGGATCCCACTATTCATGTTGCATCTCCCCAAACATTAGTAGCAAAAAAAAAACAGCATCATATGAACTGTTGGGAAAGATGGAAACATCATACCACCATATTGGAAAATCATCCTTTCCAATGCAACTATGAAACTTTGAAGGCCCCTCAATCAAGATATGCAACTCTCCAATGTAGAGCTGAATCAAAGAAAGGCTATACATCCCCAAATATTCCTCCAAAAAGTGAGGCCACAGTTTCACCAGTCTTTCCATTCCAACTGAAAAGTTCTCATGTGACCAATGCACACAACGAACAAGTGTGTTATCCATGAAACTCAAGTGACAAGGGTGAGGATCCCATGTCCTAAAATTCTGCTCCAAAAGAGAGTAAGTTGTATCAAAATCACTCATGTTCATTTTCCCCTCAAATGACGAGGTATCATGGTCTCTATGGAACTCAGCAGGTGCTCCCCTCTTCATCCAATGGCTCAACTCTCTGCCATTGATCCAAGGGTGCAAAACTCCATCAATTGACCCACACATTGAAGGTAAGTGTAGATCTGATGCCTTCTTGTCAAATGTGGCTACACACGCTTGCCTTTTCTGCTGCTCGTAAATCATAGAAAAATCAGCAATATTAAAAACAATGTTTTTGCAATAAGACATAAAACTTTTACCTTCTAGATTTTCCTTTTTAGTGATTCCTGTATCCAACCATCCAGTGGATGAATCAGAGATATTGCTTGCTAATTTATATGAGATATAATAATCCATCTCTTCTGCAACAGGATCTATCTCCCATGGGGACAGATCATGATCCCCCTATTGTACATGTGACACAAACCAGAAAAAATTCTTCACTCACTGTTCATTCCCCATTGGTGTTGTTGAATCTAGGACATGTGGGAAAGAACTGTGAACCTTCTTTGAATGTCTGCAACCTTCATTAATCAGAATTATGGCTGCAACTTATTCATTATTGGCTGGCCCAAATTGGGTGCTCTCATCCCACTCTTCCATGGGAGAGTGGTTGTCTCCAAGGAACAACTCAAGTTTCCTTGGAAAGAAATCAATTGCTTGGTTCTCATCAAACTGTTCTGCACACTCTTCAAGCACATGTAAAAATGAATGATCCTCATGATCCACCAACTCATGAGGTTCCTCCATATGATCAAGAATGCTTTCAGCCAAATGAATTTGACTAAATGGTGTGTAGGAGGGTAGCGGGGGTCTTTGCAACTTTTCATGAAGCTGCAATATCTCTATCTTGGATTCTTGGAGGGAACTTTGAGTGCTTCTCAAAGAATCTTGGGTGGCCATCAATTCATCATTGAGATTGCTGATCTCTTCATCATCCATCAAGGATGCACCATGAAACAATTATACAAGATCCAACAAACTATCTCTATCAGAAAGCAAGTTCAAGAATTTACCTTTTATGCTTGTCATGGCTTTCTGAAATTCTTCCATGTCTCTCATGGAAGATTGCTCCCCCAAATTTCAACAAAGATTATCCATTAAGGCATGGATTCCATTGAGGGTTTGAATGAATTCTTGGATCTTGCATTCATTTATCTTCAATGTCCCTTCAAGGAAATGAGGTTCTTGCAGATGAACCTTCTCTTCTTCTAGCTTCCTACGATCAACTTCAGTTGATTTTGTTGAATTATGAAAATTGATCCATACTTTGGGGCTACAAGATATTCATATTTCAGATCATGAATATCATATATTTGGCTGCAAATGGGGTGCTCATTCATCTATGGTGCACCAGTAAGGATTTCTCTCCAATTTTCAGCCTTCCCCAATTCAGGAGTCTCAACCCCTCGGGGTTCAACCAAGCCCATCTTCTCCTGTGAAGTGGCTGCCCCATCATACTGACACATAGGCATATAAAAATCATAACTTAAAAAATTCCCATGTGTTATTTTCTCCTTGATCCCCAATTTTTTTCATCTTTGATGGTCCAGTTGAGGAAAGAAGTTCTTGCAGATGAACTTCTTCTTCTTGTTCTTGCAATTCATCCTTCTCAAAGTCATGAACCCAAACACCTAAGGGCTCAACTAAGCCAATCTTCTCACTGGAAGTGGCTTCCATTTGGGGCTACAACAAAAGCATACAGAAATCATATTTTGAATCATACCTTTGAGCCCAATTATCCTCATCATGTAGTGTGTTTATGGCAGCATGCTCCTTCTGCAACTTCCTTGGATCACACCCAACTTATACGAACTTGTCTTCGGCTTCATTATGGATTTCAAGTGGCGACTGTGATTCTGATTTATGTCCTTCTTTTGGATCTGATCCAAAAGCTATCTCACCACCCTTAACCAAATCACCCTCCTTTGCAGTAATGTTGAAATCACCAACAAATAAATTTGAATGTCTTGAAGTGGAATCTCTTTCCACACTGTTCATAACTTTGGCACCTTTGGATTGGTCCTTGGATGCTTCTTCTTCTCTATCATCCTCTTCTAAGTGGCTCATTGCTTTTTCAACTTCATGGATGCCACAATCATGCTGAATTATTCCTTCTTCATGCTCTTCTGAAGTTTGATCCCCCACTGTGGATCCTTCTTCCATTCTATCAACAATCTCATGATTGGTTTTTGGGTCTTGCTTCTCCCAAAATGATGAAACTTCCTCCTTGGTTGTCTTAGGATAAAGATTCTTGGAGTCTCTTCTTGAAGAGAATCCAAAAATTCTTGTGAAGTCACATGCATCCAATGAATCTTTTATATTTTTTATTATCTCTTCCATAGAAGGTTGACCTTTGACTGTGGAACATGTAACTTTTTCCTGAATATGGCTATCAGAATAACCATAGTCTCTTCTGCCAATCATGATCTCATGGGAGATTCTTGTGGAAGGTACTTCTTGGAAATTCTCTTCCTCATACTATCTGCAATATTATTCATACTGCTCATCATAATCATCATACTCTTCATAAAAATAATCTTCTTCTTCATGCAACTCAAACTCTAAATCTTCCATGACTGGAACTAATTCCACAATTGCAACTTGAAGATAGTGTTGAGCTACCTTTCCACTAAGAGTTACTTTCCACAGGATGAGCCAAGGAAAGTGCTATGATACCAATGTAATGTACCAACTTAGGATTGTGGCACAAAAACTCAAGACTTCTCAAAATTGACTAAAACAGTGATTATGGAAGTTGGAATTGCTGGAGATGAGAAAGATCAAAGGCTATGGATGGATGGAAGGTTATTATATGAGTTTATACCTCTACACAATGTACTAAGACCATTTATGTTTCAAGAACAACCTGACTGAACTCTACTCCAATGCTCTTGGGGTTCGCAGCATATACATACTAGTATGGGTAGGAAACTTGACTAAGGGTTGGATAAGGTTATTAAAGACATAATAGAGGTTAATTAACATTAATTTACAGTCATATAATCATTAAATATCACCTCATAAATTTATATGCAGATCTGGGCAAGTCTTATAACAAATCTAGTAAAATGTCAATTCAGGACAACTCAACTAGTTCGACTTTTGGACTCCCAAACAGTGCTCAAAGGAAATCTAATTTCTAAAAAAGAGGTTTTATCATTACATATGATATGTTATATAACTCTAGGAATAGGGATGACTTCATTTGTATTTATTCTCATTGACTTATGAATCAAAAACTGAAAGCTAGTCAAATTATAGCTAAATCTAGAAGGGGTGCACAAATTGGAGAAGAAATCATAGTTCTATAATTTTATTCAAGCTGAATGATATCAGAGGATAAATTTCACTGTTATTGCATCATATATGGGCCAAGAGGATCCTCATATAATTACAAAACATTCTCTCCATTTCTACTAAACATTACAACACTAGAAATCAATTAATGGAGCTGAGATTCGAACCACAGACTTGTAGAAGCTTCCTGAAATTATACCACTGAAATCATAGGATTAAATTTACTTTATTTACATCATAAATAGGCTGAAATACCTCTCAAAACATCATGGAAAAATATCTCTTCTTCTACACCAAAAACTAGCTCTAGAAATCCATAGGAAGCTTGGAGATTCAAACTCTGGAATGGATGATGCTTTTTCTGATCTTCAAATTCGACTTGATCAGCTACAAGAACTGAAAATAAAAACAATGAAAATGGATGAATGCCAACATCCTCTCACAGAAAGCCGAGGCACGTCTCTCATGTTTGACAGGGGCACATCTTCCAAGTATTAGATGCACAAATGCATTCATAAAATTTCTCAAACTATCAAAATATGTGAAATGGAGTTGGAATCCTTCTTTTATAGAATTCATGTTGACCTGTTGAACAAGTTACTTGGCTTGGTGACCTGTGAGAATAGGTCACCCATGAGTGGACATACTTTCCTTGTTTTGTTTTTCTTTGGATTTCCTTCTTTTTCTTCTTTTTTCGACTTTCCTTCTTTTCTGAACTTTCCTACTTTTCATACTTTCATTCTTTCTGGATTTATGTTGCTTTTCATGAAATATTCATCTTTTCTCATTTTTGGCATCATTTTTAGACTCTAGTGCTTACTTGACTTCTACTCCAAGTAATTCCTCCAACCTTATCCACTAATTCGAATTGGTGGAACAATTTCTCCATTTATTCAGCATAACAAATAAAAATATTAATTGCACCAATAATAGTAAATGCTCCATAATTATTTATTCCAAGTATGTAGAAAACTATGGATAAATTTAAATGCACACTCCTAATTAATTAATTGCCTCATCTTAACCCCTCGTTAATTAATATATTCAATCTGTCACTAGGATCCATGGGGTTCGATCTTCTTCATGGTGCTGACAGAATGGGAACATGACAATCAGGAGTTGGCACCGCGACACCAATTCTGACCAGTCACCCCGACTTTTTGAATCCGAATTATACCCCCCGCACGTCAGGGGTTGGAAGTCGATAGCGCAACTCCAACTTCATTAAACTACCCCCGGCCTATCGAATCCGGATATGACATTCCATATGTAGGGAGTCGGATGTCGGAACCACAATTTCAACTTAATCAAACTACCCTGGATCTCCCAACTCTGACTATGACCTTTCGTACGTCGGGATTCGAAAGTCGGCACCGCTAACTTCAACCTCCCACGACCGCGCTGATGCCGATATTTTTCACGTCCGGCGTCCATTTTTTGAGAAATGGGTATCATCAAAAATATCTTGGCGAGCTCTACACAATAGTGTGATCCTCTGCAACAATTTAGCATTTTGATTTTTGGCCATAATTGATCCCACAATTTCACTAAACACTCACCAACACCTCCTGTGCATTTTTTATTTTCTACCTATAGGTGTAGGTTTCGACCCAAACAACAAATGTGTTGCAACCATTGGCTCTGATACCACTCTATCACATCCCATCCCACCAAACCGTCTAAGGGAGGGAACGTGACGTATGTACAAGATTCTAAAATTCACCCATCAGATCGTATTATCAAATTCATTGACATTTAAATGCGTGTGCAATGCATATTAAAGATACACAACATAAATTAAATCAATTACACCCACATAGCATGCATATATCAACATATTCAACACAAAGATAATAATCAAATCATGCACATAGATAAACTAACTCCAATGCTATACACAAGCATCTAAATAGTTCACTCAAATTGGGTCATCTCATTCAATTTATCTTAATTAACAATCATCCATAATACACAATTTTATCATAAATAAACAGTAAACACTTATATTTAATTAGAGATGTCCAAACAACTAGCTATGGAAGAGAAATGTTCCACGCAACCGTAGGTCTATTCCCATCCTACATTATTTCAGCTGAGAAACCACCTCCGAGCTGGGCTATGTATCCACTAAGGAAGAACTACTCAGGCTCACTCACTGCCATAGTCACAATTACTCATGCTAAGCGAGCACACATATGGGTTTGTCAAGCCAGGAAGACAAGGAAGGAGAATTCTAATCCAGTGAGCTCAACCACCAAGCTACATGCATCTCAACTGATCTTATACAGCCTTGACACCCACAATACCTACCACACCCAACATAATGAAGGCCCCCTTATCTGTTACACAGTCCCTCAGGTGCCCCTTCCCTCTAGTGCTCTTCAGGGTGGGAATAGAAAGGTCCAAGCTACTATATCCACAAAGCATCTTGCCTTCATTGGGTTTATCAAGTAATTCCGACCTCTGATCTCTCTCCCAATTCGATCCACTCTTTAATTTTTCCAAATTCTGACCACATGACTCCCAGAAACAGAATTGAAATTTCCTAGCTTCCAAATATGAGTCTTCCTATGAATTTTTGGGTATTTTACACTCTCAATTTTGCCCCGGGATTTATGTCTATGGATTCTTCATTAGAATTCGCTACTCACAACAAATTTTGGGCATTTTTGGCACTCAAAATTGTGATTCTTTCCTAGTTACGATTTTTGCAAATTTCGATGCTGGGAATGCAAAAACGATTGAGAATTGATGTATGGTTCTTCAACAATGGAATGGGGATGATGAAAAACAAATTTTCATTGGAGAAATTTCCCACAACATGCCATACAAATTTCTAAGTTTTCCCATGCTCCATTAATTTCATGAGTTGATTTCTCAGCTGCCTCTTCCTAACATAATTAAATGTTAGCATACTAGTCAAGATGGGTTCTCAAAATGGCACTTGGAAACAAATGGTTAAATTCCCCAACCCCTCACTTCTCTCCAGTGGATACATTCATACCCCTCATTTTTTGTTGCTTCCATAGCCAACCCTTGGAATTTTATTTACATCCTAAATATTTACATGATTTTATAATTTCCATGGTTTACTAACACATGGCTCACAAAATATAAATGCTTGCCTTTTAAAACCAAGCATTCACTAGCAAGGCCTTGGCCTTGAGCTCCACGCTAGGAATTCATACATCGTATATGCACAATATTTACATATGAAGCCAATACATTCTGAGGGTCAAAATGGGGGTATTACAAGCACTATATAATTTTATTGCATCAAGCTAAAATAAAAATGTAAAACCAAATAAAAAGTTATGAAAAAATCAACATTAGCTCATAAAATAAAATAAAATAAAAACGACATAGATCCATCTTAAACTAGGATCTATCAAGCACCAATATTAAATCCAATTTCTTGAAGTGAAATTTTAATCCTCATATAATAATAACATATTAATTCTAATAAATAAATAAAAAACAACCTTAAATTTAAAAAATAATAATAAATAATCAAAGCTTTAGTTAATTATCATACAGATACATCTTTTTAAATTATAATTTTATTGTGTTGACATTCCTATTGGTCGGATGGTTGAATTTAAATTTACTGATAGATTCTGACAACTTCTGTATTAGCTATGAGAACTTAACAAGAATCCTCATCCAAGGGTTGTAGTTAAATTTATTGATAGCTTCTGGCAACTTCAGTATTAGTCGTGAGATCTTAACAAGAATCGCCATCGAAGGGTTGTAGTTGAGTTGCGTTTACCGTCGTTGGATTTGATCTAAGGGTTGAGTTAAATTGCTCTCTTAACGACTAGTTATAGGAGATCATGGATAGTATTTAATTTGATATAAAACGATCCGGAGAGGGATCTACTCCTCTGTTTTTTCATCTTGTTCTCTCTTCTCGATTTCTCTCAGGCAGTGTGTTGTGAAGGGGAGCGCTTAGTTGGATGGTGTTGTTTTTTTCTTTTATGTTTGTGTCGTGTTACCGTATGTATGCGGTGTTGTTCTATGGACATATTTTGTGTGTTTTTTTCGTGTGTGTTTGTGATGTGGTGGATGTATTATGTGTTTTTGTCTATGTATATGAACCCCGAGGGAAAGAGAGTAAGAATCCGTGGCATATTTTGATGATAAGTGAGTATTGCATTTCAGTTTGTGTGATTAGGGATTGTTTTTATTGGGTTTTTAAGATGCATTGATAAGTTGATATAGCTTGCTTTAAAAAATTACTTAGATTTTTATCTTGATCTGATTTTTGGTGTTGAATTAATCACATGAGCGAACGAATTTTATCGATTGTATTGATAATATCTTGTCTGCTAGCCATGGAATAAGAAGCCGTCAATTATGATGGAGCGGCTATGGCACACATATATAAACATCCACCATGTTGGAAGAAGAAGCCATCAATTACGATGGAGATGCTATGGCACACACAAACCATAACATCAACCATCTCATGTGATAGGTACATCCGCTTTTTCCTTTACATATATATTTCCTGCTTTGAGTCAAATAATAATGATAAGTTATAACTAGCTTGTAGAACAAAGAAAGGAATAAATGAATTTAACTTTGTATATTTTGTAGACTAGATTAGATTGGATTAGATAAATTTATTGTACTATATTTTCTACAAATGTATTATTCTTAGCCAATAATAGATTTTAAGCAACACCCAAATTTCAAGGGAAAAAAATCATGCATCGTTAATAAATTTAAGCATCACCCAGTTTGCAACGGAAATAAATTCCATGTAAATTAGGATATATTTCATCGCCTTGGCATTGCCTCTTTTACCCATCAAATTAAAATTAGTGACCGATGATTCCATTGCATTAGAGTTTCCTCTTTACCCATTCGATGATAGGTGAATTAACAATTTCCTCGGCTCTTTTGGGTCATGGAATGAACGTAGACTCATCCCCTACCCGCTGGTTTAATTTTAAATTTAGTTTTAAACCAAGGTCTTGACTGAACATATCATCATCCCCTACATTAATTCACAAGTTGCATTTTGAATTGAATTTTTTCTCTACATGTTACACCTTTATTAAACGAAATCCACGAGCTACATTTAGAAACAAATACTCAGAAAATCTGAAAGTCTTTAAAGGGGCATATTACCTTTCCTTTCTCATAGAGGCAGGTCTCGGGTTGTTTTTATGATTGACTGATCGAGGTATGGCTCATGTTTTCGGTATAATGGTGATCTCATGGTCATTTGGTGGGTGTTGTTAGGTTGGGGCAGATATTTATTATTTTTAATTAATAATAAATAAGAGGCCATCAATTACGATGGAGATGCTATGGCACACACAAACCATAACATCAACCATCTCATGTTATAGGTACATCTGTTTTTTTCTTTACATATATATTTCCTGCTTTGAGTCAAATAATAATGATAAGTTATAACTACCTTGTAGAACAAAGAAAGGAATAAATGAATTTAACTTTGTATATTTTGTAGACTAGATTAGATTAGATTAGATAAATTTATTGTACTATATTTTCTACAAATGTATTATTCTTAGCCAATAATAGATTTTAAGTAACGTCCAAATTGCAAGGGAAAAAAATCATGCATCATTAATAAATTTAAGCATCACCCAATTTGCAACGGAAATAAATTCCATGTAAATTAGGATGTATTACATCGCCTTGGCATTGCCTCTTTTACCCATCAAATTAAAATTAGTGACCGATGATTCCATTGCATTAGAGTTTCCTCTTTACCCATTCGATGATAGGTGAATTAACAATTTCCTCGGCTCTTTTGGGTCATGGAATGAACGTAGCCTCATCCCCTACCCGCTGGTTTAATTTTAAATTTAGTTTTAAACCAAGGTCTTGACTGAACATATCATCATCCCCTACATTAATTCACAAGTTTCATTTTGAATTGAAGTTTTTCTCTACACGTTACACCTTTATTAAACGAAATCCACGAGCTACATTTAGAAACAAATACTCAGAAAATATGAAAGTCTTTAAAGGGGCATCTTACTTTTCCTTTCTCATAGGGGCAGGTCTTGCGTTTGTTTTTATGATTGACTGGTCGAGGTATGGCTCATGTTTTCGGTATAATGGTGATCTCATGGTCATTTGGTGGGTGTTGTTAGGTTGGGGAAGATATTTGTTATTTTTAATTAATAATAAATAATAAAATTTAAGCAATATCCATCCTACAATACAACTTTAGCCGCAACTGTTTCAATTCAAAAGTCTTGGTCACCCAGTGATCATAGAATTGTGTGCAATGTCATTGCCCAGTCAAACTTTTTGTAATGTGACATCCTTTTTTCTCATTTTGTAGGAGGCCTCGAATGGGACAAATAATTTTTTCGCGAACCCCACATTTAAACATGATACTAACAGTAATGTCTAGCCGAATCTTTCAGGATATTGATGAACCTCGCGCAACCCAAAAAAACTTAATAATGCCTAAGCATGCCCGCTAGATGTTGTCAATGACCCTCTCTCCACCTCATTTCTTATTGTATCTATTGATCCACTATCCATATATGATTTTCCACTCACATTGAAAAAATGAACTCCACTATCCATATATGATTTTCCACTCACATTGAAAAAATTAACTCCTGTTATTAACCAGGCGGGCTCTACTTTTGATTTCCACATATAAAGCAAAAAACATTATGAATATCATCTATCCAATTCCCAAATAAAGAAGGAAACTGGTGGACACAGGGAAGTTGGGACAAGTATAGGCACCGGTCGAGGTTCTGTTGCTTCCTCCTTTGCTTCTGGCTGAGATGCTGCTGGTTCAGATGCTACTTTAGATGGTTCCTCTTTATTTGTTAATAAATTTCATTTTAAATACACCTATATCTAGATCCATTTTAAATGATAAAAAATGTACAAGTTATGAAATTTTATTCCTTGTAATGCTTGATAAATCAAAATTAAGAATGACTTAGCTTTTTTTTTTAAACTTCAAAGGAAATTAGCCAACACTTAAATTGCATTAGTAGTACATTGTGGGAAGGCCAAAAGTATCCATCTCTATATTAATCCACTTTAGGATTCCCTTGTCCATGGAACTTTATTTCAAAGATCCACCCAAGTATTCGCAAGAGCTAAAGTACAATGTGTGCAAACAAATAGTGTCAAGGGTCTTCATCTATGGATATTTTGAGCAATAATATCAAATAGGATAGAACATTACTCATGTTGCGATTTGAATACGTTATATGAAATCTTTGATCAATGTACGAAAGGATGGATAACACATAAGGATGATTATGGATAGCGCATTATGGCCAGATGTTGAGCATAAGGATGATTATGCATATCAATTTGAGATGCTCAAATCAAACTCCTTTCATAATCTTTTCCTCTATTTCCCTTTGCCAATGCTAGCATGAACAAGTGAAAACCTTCCATATTCAGAGAGATCAATGTTGCGGTGATATTACTTGAATCCTCATTTCTTTTGTGAACACCTCCCAAAACAGAGTCATGAGGTCTTCATCCAGGAAACCCGAGAGGTGGTTTTAGACTCCCAGGTTCAACGCCCATAAAATTGTCTAGGCACCATGGGTTACAGTCCAAGGCAACAATGTATCTTAACATGGAATCATATTTCATAACAGGGTAGCATAGAATCATATCTGATCTCACTTAATCACTAGGTATGTGATCACTAGGTACGTGGGTGCTCGAAACACCAGCATGGAACGGTGTGCAAACATTTGGATCTAAAATGACAAGAGGAAAACAACAAGAAATCCTGGGAAGTCGGACCCAGTCGGCTCATATTTCGGCCCAATAGGAAGACATGTATTTAGTCATGTTCCTTATCTCATGTTTTCTTGTCCCTTATGGCAATGGAAATACATTCGACATCATGAAAAACAGTGAAGAGATACCCGTATATGTTGAAGCAAACCATTTAAGTCAAGTGAAAATTGCTTCCTCGAGCAAAGCAGGGAAGTGGGTTTAGGTTAATGCCAAACAGTTTTGGGGTATTTAAAATGCAGAGCCACCCTTCTAAAATGGGAGCAAACAAGGAAAAAACAATTTCAAAGGGAAAATATTTTGGCCCTTCCTAATTAACACTTAGGCAATTTTCTTTTGCAAGAGAGTGGCAACAACAGTGCTAAAGGAAACAAGGATCACGTCTTATATTATCCCACATCCACACATCTCACCTGGTCATCTTCCCTTTATGTGAAAGAGTTACTAAATGCCAAGATGAGATTGGAGGTTTTGGAAGTGAAAGAGAAGGAGAGAGACCTTAAAATCTGTGTATTAACAACATAAAATCAAGGTTTAGCAGAAAGAAATAAGGTTCTAAACTACTAAACAATCAAGTGGCATTCATGTAAGAATCTCTTATGGTAGGAAAGACTGAATGCAAAGAGATGAGGGTTGCTTGGAAAATCATGCAATAATATGTAGTGGAAATTAGAGATGTCCTAAATTCTAAAACATCCAAGGATGATGGGAAAGCGGTTGACCAAACAAACAACCAAGGAGTGAAAATAAGAGAAGAAGAGAAGAGGCTTTGCAAAAAATTCCAAAACCTGGGCACACACTATTAACAATTATGCAAATATGGAAAACAAAAAAGAAGTAAACACCCAGGGGGACAACTTGCAAGATAGATAAACTAAATAAATACAAGAGAGAGTAGAAAACCTAATCATTAAAGGTGTGAGAGATTATGGAAAAAATGAATGCACTCTCAATCTTGCAAATGGCTTTTTAAAGGGAAAGTTGCTTTGGCAAGGATGAATCTACCAAACATGGAGGGTGGGTAAACCCAATGATGAGAGAGCTATGCCAATAAAATTAATCTTGTCAAGTGAACGTGTTAATCAAATTCTCCTAAGCAAGAAACAACTCTTGAGGGGCTCTCAATTTTTTCTAGAGGAAGATTTAACTATTAGGCAGCAAGAGGAGAAGTAACTAGGACCCCGTCTCGAATGATCCCGATATTTCCAAACCTTTCCGAATTTTTAGAATACTTTCTGAATTTTCCCAAGCCTTTTTTATTTTTCCGATCTAAAATCAGAAGTCAGAACACACAACTGATCCATATGAGCCATTTACGAATTCTCTACTTTGACTACCATGTTCCGTACATCAGGAGTCAGAATTTGGCACCGAAAACCCAAAATTGAAAAAACACTCCCAACTTCCCGAATCTGACTTCTACCTTTCGCACGTCGGGAGTTGGAAGTCAACACCACAACACCAATTCTGACCAGTCACCCTTGACTTCCCAAATCAAACTACTAACTCCCCGCACATCGAGAGTTGAAAGTCAGAACCGCAACTCCAACTTCATTAAACTACCCCTGACCTCCCAATTATGACTACAACCTTCCGTACATCAAGAGTCGGAAGTCAACACCGCAAACTTCATCAAACTACCACCGACCTCCTGACTCCAACTATGACCTTTCGTACACCGGGAGTTCGAAGTCGGCACTGCTAACTTCAACCTCCCACGACCGCGTTGATGTCAATATCTTTCACGTCCAATGTCCATTTTTGAGGAAATGGGTATCATCAGAAAGCTCTCGGTGAGCTCTAGACATTGGTGTGATCCTCTGCAATAGTTGAAGATTTTGTTTTTTGGCCTTAATTGATCCCACAATTTCACCAAACACTCACCAACACCTCCTGTGCATTTCTAATATTTTTCCTGTTGGTGTAGGTTCCGTCCCAAACAACCTAAGTGCTACAATCATTATCTCTGAGACCACTCTATCATGTTCCCTCCCACCAAACCGACCAGCGGAGGGAGCATGATGAACGTACGGGGTGCTATAATTCACCCCTAAGGTTGTATTATCAAATTCATTAACATTTAAATGCGTGTGCAATGCATATTAAAGATACACAATGGAAATTAAATCAATTACACCCTCACAACATGCATATATCAACATATTCAACACAAGAATAATAATCAAATCATGCATAGAGATAAACTAACTCCCATGCTATACACATGCATCTAATTAGATCACTCAAACTGGGTAATATCATTCAATTTAGAATAATTAACAGTCATCCATAATACACAATTTTATCATAAATAAACAGTAAACACTTATATTTAATTGGAGTTGTCCAAGCGACTGACTATGGAAGAGAAATATTCCACCCAACTGTAGGTCTCTTCCCAGCCTATATTACTTCAGATGAGAGACCACCCCCGAGTTTGGATATGTATCCACTAAGGAGGAAATACTCAGGCTCACTCACTGCCATAGTCACAATTACTCATGCTAAGCCAACACACAACTGCGTTTGTCAATCCTGTAGGGATATGGGGAAGGAGAATGCTAATCCAAAAAGATCAACCACCAATCTACAAGCATCTCAACTGATCTCATACAGGATTGACACCCACAATACCTACCATATTCAACACAAGGAAGGTCCCCTTCTTTACTACACAGTCCCTTAGATGCCCCTTCCCACAATGCTCTTCAGGGTGGGCATGGAAAGGGCCAAGATTCTAGATCCACATAGATTCTTTCCTTTAGTGGGTTTATCAAGCAATTCTGACCTCCGATCTCTCTCTCAATTCGATCCACTCTTGGATTTTTCCAAATTCTAGCCACATGACTCCCAAAAATGGAATTGAAATTTCCCAACTTCAAAATCTGAGTCTTCCTATGAATTTTTGGGTATTTTAGACTCTCAATCAGGGTATTTTTTAAGGATTCTAATATTATACTTAAGTGCAGTATTCTAGGTGATTATTTTGAATTGAAGAAACATATATATAGATAGTTAGGCGAATATTAAATATGGAACCAACAATTTACTACTTAAGCATGTGTATTTTGGTGAATATTATGCTAAAAAAACATATTTTATGTAAATATAGGTGATATTAGAGACTAAAAATGATCGAATATCGATTTTTTTTAAATTTAAAAAAAGCCCCAAAAATAATCAATTCGCTCAATTTCACCCCTAAAAATTACCCTGCTCTCAGTTTCACCTCGGGGTTTATGTCTATGGATTCCCCATTAGATTTTATTGCTCACAACAAATTTTGGGTTTTTTTGCCAATCAAAATTGCGGGTTCTTTTTTTGTTACGGTTTCTGCAAATTTCGCTACTAGGAATGCAAAAAAAATTGAGAATTGATGTCTGGTTCTTCAACAATGAAATGGGGATGATGGAAAACGAATTTTCATTTGGGGAAATAGACATCTGGGCCAAGTAAACTGATTCCATAACCTTCCATATGAAATTATGAGCTTGCCCATACTCCATTAATTTCATAAGCTGATTTCTCAACTGCCTCTTCCTAACATAATTAAATGTCAGCATACTAGTCAAAATGGGTTGTCAAAATGACACAGGGTGATTCCATAAAGATGGGTAACTCTTTTTGGCCAAATATGACGGTGAAAAACAGAAATTTTTTCCATGTATTAAATTGAAGCCCTCGAAACTCATATTTCCCAAATGAATTTTGACATGGGCTTTAAAAACGAAATGTAAAAAATTATGTTGGATTTCCAATGATATTTTCTTTGAAATATACCAATGTCATTTATCGTGTCGAATTTTCATTTAATGAAACGTGTGTACTTAAAAATTTGAAGAGCAATTAACAAGTAGTTTTTGTTCGTGCACGATAATTTAACATTAAAGTAATAATTTTAAAAAATGAAATATGTGAACATGATCTAGACAGAATGCACTAGTGCTTACCTATTTTTTTTAATTTTTTCTCGAAAAATTGTATTTATTATTATTTTTCGAAACTGACCAATGAATATTTCAATAGCATTTTGCACACGTGTGTTCATGCACCAAATCTTTTGATTGTTTACATAATTTGCAAAACTAAAAATACCCTTTTGAAGAGGATGCACTTATCTAGTGCTTGTGTATTTTTTCAATTTTTTTGGATGTGTATTTTGAATGTTGTGGATTTATCTTTGAGCTCAATCGAAGTTGTCAGTAGGGTTTTTTAGTGCAAATTTTAGTAGAAATTAAAAAACAAAAGACATATGAAGATAAAAATTCAAAAATTTTATGTATATGGATATAGGATTCATTGATGAATCCAATGATATCAAGTCCGCCCATTAATGGGAATTTAATGACATGGTTTAACCCTCTCGAAGGAAGGAAAAAGTTTCATTCTGCAGTGAAAAGGGCTCTCGGCCTATTTTTTAGGCCCTCGATCTAGCTATTTGCTCGATCGAAGTATTTAAAATACCTCAATCGAGGGTTTAACAAGACCTTGATCAAGGGTTTAACAAGGCCTCAATCGAGGGTTTAACAAGACCTTGATCGAGGGTTTAACAAGGCCTCGATCGAGGTATGTTCAATCCCTCAATCGAGGTATGAGCTCGATCGAGGTATGTTCAATCCCTCAATCAAGGTATGAGCTCGATCGAGGGTTTGTATGTCTAAAAAATATAAAAACGATCCCGGGAAAGGAATTGGACAATTAATGGTGCCAAGCACCATTCCTTTGTAAAAATATCAACCAACCTCTATATATTCAGCAAACAATTCATCAAAAACATTAATTTAACTCATTCAACTCATTGCTAGTTTATTTTCAATTAGAGCTTTGTCATTTTGATGTTGTTGAATTAAAACTTTGTTAATTTGATATTGTTGAATTAGAGTCCAATAGACATGTAAGATTTATTTGTAGACATATTTCAAGATTTCATACTAACATATTGTTGTTTGTTATAACAATTTGAATAAATCTTTGTTTGTTTTCATTTTAGTTTGATGGGGAGCAAGAGAAAAAGACAAAGAAAGCATGCTCGTCAAGGGAATGACAATGAAATGCATGAGAAGGCTAGAGAAATGATGAGACAACATAGAGAAAACTGAAAAAAAAAGAAGAAAATGCGCATTTGGTGCAACAAAATCCAATGGAGGACAACCAAGGTAAATTATTGAATTACATGCTATCATAATTTAAATATCATGCTACATCATTTACAAAATTAGTAACAATTTCCCAATAAATTTAACTAAATTTCATAATTTAATTTGTTTCATATTTATTTGTAATGATATTCTTATTTATTTCATCCATTTGTTATTTAAATATCAAAGTTTGCAACAATTTTTATGTTAAATGAACAATTTTGAAGTGGCTAACAAATGTTAAATTGGAACAATTTTCAAATGAAACATGTAAATTTAGATTATATTTTCATGTTAATACATGTACATATTTTTAACTATTTTCAAATTATTTCAAAGTTGCTAACAATTTTCAAATTATGTTTCAAAGTTGCTTTAACAATTTTCAAATTATTTCAAAGTTGCTAACAATTTTCAATTTTATTGTCCGACAATTTTCAAATTAAATGTACACTTAGATTCTATTTTCAAGTTAAAATGTATGTACATATTAACTATTTTCAAATTTCTAAACTTTACTAACAATTTTCAATGTTATTAGAATAATTTTCAAATTAAATGTACACTTGGACACTATTTTCAAGTTAAATTGTACATATTTAATTAATTGCAATTTTTTAAGTTACTAACAATTTCAAGTTAAATGTAATTTCAATTATTGTTTTGTTAGAAAATTCAATTTGAAAACAAATGAATGAATATTTTGAAATGAACATGTTATGATAGTTATGTATTAGTTAGAATTTATTCAATTTGAAAACAAATGAATGTTCAAAGAGTTATTTAATTATAATGTTTACTTTAAAAAAAATCCATTTAAAGGTTTCATCTATCACATACTTTTATCTATATAACATGACATATCAGCATGATAAGATTAATAATTAAAATCATATATTTTGTTAGGACAAATTGGAAATAATTATTTGCAATGTTTGCAACCTTGCATTGATATGTGAAGCATTATTGATAAAAAATCATTAAATTGCAACTTATGATAAAAATTACAATTTCTATAATTGTCTATTGTTGAAATTGCAAAATCATCAACTAACGAAAATGTCATTTTGCATTAAAAATTATGAATTTCTCCTCAATCATATATTTTTTGGAATTGCCAAATTTTTAATTGTCATAATTTTTGGAATGTCAAAATTGAAATTTAAGTTGAAATTGCAATTTGAATTAAAAAAATTCTTTAAATTTCAATCTATACTTATCTAAATTTCTTACAAAAAATGTGAATTTATTATCAACCACATGCTTATTGAAACTTGAAAGTGTTACTTAGTAGTTGTCAAAATTGCAATTTATGCTCAATCTTTTGATTGTTGAATTTGTAATTGCCAAAGTTACAATTTCTTAAAATTAAAATTGCAATTTAAATAAAAAATACCAAAATAGAACAAAGAATCTCTAACCAACAGGAACTTTTACCATGAAGAATTGAACCCCTAAGCTAATATTTTGTTATATTCTTATCACTACAATGCTTTTAATTAAATATCGTATTCATCTCTAAATCAATGTTTTCTTCTCCACATTTAGAGTATAATAGGTATGTTATCATGGATAAAAAACCAATCTTAATTTATTTCACGTATATACAACATGAGATGCATGATGTTGTCCTTGAAATTCTAGGGCAGAAGTGTTGTAATCATTTATTCTTTGTGGTGATTTGCAACTTGTATTTTAAATATTTATTTATTTATTTTATACCATAAATTTAAAATAACATTTTTCTTGTAATGTAAAAGTAAAATGGACATAAATTGCATAAAGAAAATTTGCCCACAATTATATAATGTGATGATTATAAATGATATTAATTTTTATGCCCACAATAATTTTTATCAAGTTATTAATAATTATCTTGAGTTAAATATATATATACTTGATTTTCAAACTTTACTAGCAAA
The DNA here is from genome assembly GCA_027924585.1 of Larix kaempferi. Lineage (NCBI taxonomy): Eukaryota > Viridiplantae > Streptophyta > Pinopsida > Pinales > Pinaceae > Larix > Larix kaempferi. The sequence continues at coordinate 3,334,102 of BSBM01000264.1, forward strand.
ATTTTATCAAACTAAATGTACAATTTCAAATTGCATGTACATATTTAGTTATTTTGAAATTAAGTTACAAACAATTTTCTTGTTTTAATGTATTTTCAATACTTATACCGAATTTTTCTCAAGTCACTAGCAATTTTCAATTTGTTAATTTACATGTACAACAAATTTCAAGTTACTAGCAATTTTAAAGTTAAATGTACAAGTTACTACCAATTTCAAGTTACAAGCAATTTCAAATTTTACTAGCAATTCCAAACTTTACTTCTAGAACAATTCTCAAGTTTAATTACGTTAGCAATTTCGGGTTACTTGAGCAAATTTCAAATTTCAAGTTACTAGCAATTTCAATTTTTACTTAGAACAATTCTCAAGCTAAATGTATTAGTTGGAAAATTCAATTCACATGCAATTTTCAATTTTTCAATTTCCACATCAAATTTCAAGTTACTAACAATTTTAAAGTTCAATGTACAACTATCAAGTAACCAATTTTCAATTTGTTAATTTACATGTTATGTAAGGAGAGATTATGGTCAGACATCACATCATGGTGATCAAGAATCACATGACCCTGTGCCCCCCCATGATCATGATCAACCATCACATGACACCTTTCCCTCTCACATTGAAAGCATAATTGGGAGTTGCAGTGGGTTGGAAGGGGTGGAAATTTTCTAGAGGATTGTGCAGTCGTTTCTGCACAAGAAGAGATTGGGAACTCGATCCTTGGTCGGAGATTTAGAGAGCATGTCAATAACATAATCAAGTCATATTTTGAATAACGTTCAACGATGGCACAAGCTCAAATCCTACATGGGTTGATAAAACACAAAAAATTGAAACGTGCCACAAAGTTGTTGGGTTTTCAAGATGTTAAAACAAAAAAGACATGCGAGAATGCAATAGAAAATGTAAGAATTGCATTATCTTCGTTTGTAAAATCAAGAAACAATGACACCCGAGTTGCTCGTAGGGAAATTACAACGGCTGTTGTGGCACAAAGCACCTCAAGAAATCGAATGGTATCAACAATGGCATCATTGCACAATGTTTCAAAAAGAACATTGCTCAAATATACTAAATTCAGGGTCCAAATAGATGAAAATGATGAAGCTGCTTGTTGGGATCTTATTTGTAGGGAACCCTATCGAGGTAGAATGGCAGAAGGCATTAGAGAGAAGGTGATAGAGTTTTGGGATAGCCATTATCATACTATTCCAAATCGAAAGCATGTCCTGCGACAACGTTTATCCAAAGGCATTTATTAGGAGCACTGTAAGCATGTGATGGAGATAACGAGAGTTTCACTTTACGAGCACTTCCAAGAAACCAATCCTGGTGTTCAAATATCATTTAGCATGTTCAACAAATTGAAACCGTGGTATATTAGGCGAATACGATTCGCGACACTTGTTGTTGTCGGTACCACATTGAATTTCAACTATACTATGACACATTTATGGATTTTTGCAAAAGGCACTAGAACGGTGTACTAGCTCCTCACACAGTGTGAGATTTTATTTGTATGATACTATGCAACATGAATCCTGAACACATGTTTTGAATAAGAGGTGTGTAGGTGGGAGAAAATGCCATGAATGCAGTGATTTGACATTGTTCCATAGGAACTTTCTTATCGATCCAACACACCATGGATTGTCAGATATCACCGTTAGGTGGAAGAAGTACAAGTACGTCACCATGAATCCAACATCTTCTTCATCTGTTCCATCCAAGAGGTTCGACTTGATCGATGATGAGATTCCTGTTTCAAATTTCATGGAGAAGTTTCAAAGTCAGCTTTATAAATACATAAAGCACTCCCATAGGTCTAGGTGGCAAGCTTCAGAATTCAAACATTCTTGTGAGGTATTTGAGTTGGGCACAATCTTCTCAATGGTAGACTTTGCGGAGAACTACACCTTTTCTCCTCAAAGAGAGATACAGAGTGAGTACTATCACTCCGACCAGGTGTCTATCTTCGTACATGTATTGTACATACATGCTCAGGAAAATTTATGGTAAGGAGAGCACTCCTCAGTCACGTGAAGTGATCAAGGAGTACCATTTGTATGTTAGTGATAATCGTGAGAATGACACATTGTTTGTTCAACACTCCTTTGGGTTGATTTATGATTCATTCAGGTAGAGAGGCGTATCATTTACTGAACACTGGATTTGGTCAGATGGGTGTGCAGGGAAATTGAAATCGGCACACTCATTTTATTGGTTTAGTCGCCTTCACAAACAAACAGGAATCCGACAAACCTGGAGCTTTTTTGAGACAAGGCATGGAAAGGGTGAACACGATGGCACAGGTGCATGTGTGAAACAAGCACTTTGGAGGTAACAGATGAGTCATGGTGCAACCCGACTCAAATGCTCCACTGAAGTAGTTGATTGGTGCACACGTCATTTGGGACATCAAGGTCGCAAACAAGCAAGGCCGGCGTGCAAGTAATAAACTCCAAACTCAATTAATAAGCTAATAACATTCAATATCATCATTTCCAAAAGAACACATGCTCGATAGGAATTTACATATGACAAACTGAATTCCATGCAGGTTCTTTTGGGATGTTGCCTTTGGAGATGTTAATAGATCCATGTCGTTGTATTGTGAGACCATCCCTGGTACGATGGAATTACATTATGTTTGAATTAAAGACATGGGTGACATATTTTTCATTGAAACGAGGAAGTATGCTTGTTTTTGCGATTTTTGCATTGATGCAAATGGATGCGAGCTTGATCACTGTGAAAATGATGTATATGTGAAACCATGGAAATATGTCTCTCTTAATCCAAAGGGCCCACATCCAATTTCAACATGGCAAGAGATGCACACTGAATAGGCAATGGTCTCATTAGATTATGATCAAGTTTCTGATATGGTTAGGGAAGGTACAAGAGTCTTCATTAAGTTAATTAGTTCATTATATATTACACATATACAAATGTTGTAGAAATGAACGTAGGACATTTGAATAATATTTCTAATGTATCTTGCAGGTGATGTATTCGTTGTCATTGCACCCCCCCACAACCAAGAAAATGTGGCATACTATTTAATGAGGTGCACTCAAATAAAAAGTAGGTTGGTGCGACCCTAGCAAGATGGGGATTTCACATACCAAATAGGAGACATGGTTCTAATGGGACACTTTTTTGAAAAAGTGAAAAAACAGGGTGCTCATATTATTTACAGAGATTTTATGCCTGAATATATATCATGTCAATACAGTCATTTGGTGGTGGTGGCTCGGATACATCTAACAGAAATCAAGGTGAAGAGAGGTGGGCCAAAGAGATGGAAGATGACATAAGCTGACCATGATCGTATTATGAAGACTTGAATTCCTATAACCCATTGGCCAAATGAATGAGTTGCATGTATGCCACTTGCATCATTGGCATAGTTTTCATGTTGTCTTGTGTAATATTTTTTTGGAGATTTTTTTGGAGGTTGTTTTATAAATGTAATTTTGTAGATGCTTTAATGTCAAGAATACAAATACTAGATGGAAGGCTTTTGTGAAATTTGGGTCATGGTGCTCCAATGTAAATACACTTGAATGTACGGTCAATTCTCCATGAACTTCATCCATAATAGTTTTATAGATATTTGTTTAGATGCTTTAAAAACAATATTAAAAATATAATAGATAGTTGAATTGTAATGTGTAGACAATATAATATAAGTGTAAAATTTCAATTTTAAATTGTAATGTACATTCTAATTTTAAATTTTGATTTCAAATACAATTGTAATGTAATTGAGAATTTAAAATACATCTATACAATGTGGAATTGTAAAATTTAAATTTTGAATTATACAATGTATTCTAATTTTAAATTTTGATTTCAAATTTGAAAAATTTTATACATTATAATCCATTCATTGTATTTCATTATCAATTATATAAAAATATTATCAAATACCAATGTATTGAAAAAATGTGTTGAAACGTAAACGTAATAATAACATGGAAACGTAATAACTTGTGCATGCCTTCATATATGCAACTTACCTAGTTGGATCAAATGGTGCCATTGTCTCCATTTGTCATCAAAACATAAACCATGTGAAATAGTTGTACAAGCATAATTTCTACCATAGTTTTACAAGCATCTGCTATTAACATATTTTCATTTCTTATATTAACTAGGTGGTTATGCCCATTGCCAATAAAACAAACCATACTTTTATGACTTTAGATTAGAGCACACACTTAAAAGAAAAGAACACAAAGATTACCTACATACTATATAACTTGTAATTAGAGAATTTTGTCTCAAGGGATATTTCACACTCTCAATGGACAAAAACATTCTTGTATACAACAACACATTGAATTTTCAATTGAAATTACACATTAAATTTTCCATGTAATAGAATTGGAATGTGGAAATTGTAAGTGAATTGTAATGTGTAGACAACATAATGCAAAATTCCAATTTCAATTTTCAATTTCAAATATATTCTAATTTTAAATTTTGATTTCAAATACAATTGAGAATTTAAAATACATCTATACAATGTAAAGTTGTAAAATTTAAATTTTAGATTGTACAATATATTCTAATTTAAAATTTTTATTTCAAATGCAATTGTAATGTAATTGAAATTGAACTTGTAAATTGGAACAACACATTAAATTTGAGATTTTAATTTAAAATTGTAATTGAATTGAATTGTAATGTGTAGACAACATAATGTAATTGTAATTTCAATTATTAATTTTAAATGTATTCTAATTTTACATGTTGATTTCATTTATGCAATTGTAATGTAGTTGAAAACGAGCTTTTAAATTGTAATTGAATTGGAATTGAAATTACACATTAAATTTGAAATTTTACATTGTAATTGAATTGGAATTGTAATTTCATTTTTAAAACGTAATGTATGTATTCAATTCTAAAGTATGGAAGATGTTCTCTAATGTAGTCAAAATTTGCATTTTAAATTGAACTAAATTGTAACTACACATCGAGATTGAACTTTTATATTGCAATCACTGCACATTAAATTTGCATTTGAAACGACAAAACATAAATTTGTAACTGTAATAACTATATCCATATGTAATATAAAAAACTTGATTGATTCAAATCAGATATAAAATACACATGAAGACATCAATATGATAAAATATACAAAATATGTAACAAAATATCCAAAAGTCCATATCCAAAGTACATATATGATAAAAGTACATGTATAAATGATAGAAATCCATATCCAAAACATGAAAATGTATACATAGATCATCCAAAACATGAAAATATATAAAATATGAAAATATCCGAAACATGGAAATGTATAGATCATCAACTCATTGGCCACTACCCCCACGAGGCCCTTGATTGACCCTGTGGCTGCCCCTATGTGTAGTAGACCGATGCTGACTTTGAGGTAGTAAACTATCAAAGAATACCTCGATATCTGTCGAGTCCATGGTGATATCCGACATCTAGGTAGGAAGCTGGGTAGATGGCCCCTCATAAAGACCACGTGCTCGAGCTGAATCCCAATCATATGTGAAATCCATTGCAGCATTGACACTCGCCCATAGCGATGCCTGTGTAATATGCCATTAGATGTAATAAGTTAGATTTATTAAAAATTAAAATTAAAACATAATTTAAGTTATAATTCAAAAATTGAAACATAGAGTACAAAAATAAATTACTAAATGTGATTAAATAACATGATTTGTAACATAAATTCAAACTCGCCTCTGTGTTTGAACGCGGTTGGTCAAGACCTTCGCAGTCCTCATGTCTATCATCAGGAGCAATGCCCTTTCCTTTTCCCTGTACAATTTGGAATTCATTTGAAGTTAAGATCTAAAACATAAAATTAAGAAAATTAAGAAACAAAACATAAATTATTTAAACTGGGAAATAATAAACTCAAATTAAATTAGAACATAAATTATAACTTACCTCGACTACTGCCTCCCGCGAGTTGGGATGATCGGATGGAACAACCAATGGATCATTAGCAAAGAGCTGATCCATGAATGTGCTTCCCTGCATGGAGAAATAGAATACAACTCCCTTAAGTATTATTAACCATTCAATTTACGACATATAATATGATGTAACATGAAGAACATATATACATAATTGTACAAAAGTATACATGTCCTGTAGCGACGCATCTATGATACAACTCAAAGTATGCATCTCGGGATGACTCAACATACCTCAGTAGGGCCTCGCCATCGAAATTCCTGAGCATGTCACTAGGGACATACTTTGTCGCTGGCTCTGCAGGTGCAGGCGGTGGTCTAGATGCCTCTCCATGCGCAACAACAATAGCACTACCCATGGCCGTGAACAACGACTCTACAAGGTCTTTTCTAGCCTCTGTAGCAAGCTTGGATGATTGTGCCACATCCCCCGACCTAATAACCGTCTTATCTAGAAACCGTACCAACCTCGGAGGGGGTGGCACGAAGTTAGGGTCTCTCCGAGCTCCAGAATGTTGGTAGGAGTGTCCCCTACCAGCCCCATAGAAATCGGACCCTGTGCTGGTGTAATTTGGGTGCATGTCCAAAACAAACTCTGCATAAACATGTTTTGAAAAGTACAACTAGACCTGGTCATGGTGGGGGAACATGCCCCACGCTCCAACGAATCTATCATATAGATGTGGTGCAGTGGCCTCCAACTTAAACTCCCTGAGTCTAAGCAGTTGACCGAAAGGGAGGTCAAGTGGGATGTCGAACAAAGTACCCTTGACATCATGCCCTCTTATGGAAACTTTGACATCCTCCCATTTGTGGATCCCAATGACATCTCTTCTCCTCCTCTGGCATGAATGACGCCAAATGTCATTGTGAGGTCCCACCCTCTTGTAGAGGGTCAACATCTCATCAACTACTGATAACATCATGGATAAATATTGTCGTGTGGGAGAATCCTCCCTCAATGTGCACACACAAGAGTTCACCCACTCTCGTTGGGAAGTGATATCAGCGAGAGTGATCCGTGCGACCTCATCGTCGTATGATCCCCCTGATGGGGCACCTGCGATCCAAACCAAAACACAAATGTTACTAAAAATATATATTATAACTTGCAACTAAAATTCAATGCATTATATACTAAAAATTTACTGAAAATGTATCTAACAAAAAATATGCACCTGATGAACCTGATGTTGTCGATTCTTGCCTCTGATCCCCCACCAAGGGATCAACATGTATGTCCTCAAGATGAACTGACAAACTAGCTCTCCTACTTTCGCCACCAGCGACATCCAACCCCGATGTGGCTGCACTCATCGGCGAACGGGAGCGCTGTCGATGGCCTCCCTCTTGGGCGATGTCAGATCCTCTCGTGCGTCGCAAAGCATGAAGCAATGAAGATCTCTCTTCAGAACTCTCTACGTCACATTTCAATTTCTAATTCTATTTCTCTTTCAAATTTCACATTTAAAATTCAAATTCAAATTTCAAATTTCGCATTTCAAATCCAAATTCAATTCAAATTTCAAACTCTATTTCAAATTTCACAATTCAATTTCAAATTCCAAGTTTCAATTTCAAATTCCAAGTCTCAATTTCGATTTGAATTCTAATTACATTTCCAATTCTCAATTTTCATTTCTCATTTCAATTTCAATTTTCGATTTTCAATTCGAATTTCATTTCAAAATTCAAATTCAATTTCAATATCAATTTCCAATATCAATATCATTTTCATTTTCATTTTCAAATTTACATTTCAATTCCAGTTTCAATAACGATATCGTTTTTATTAGCAACGCTAGCATCATAGGGGCCTAGGAATCAAATTTAGTTGTTCAACACTTGTTGAGACAACATACAGGTATGGGATGGAGGGGAAATGGAATCAAGCCTAAGTCAACTGGGGCTCGCTACATGTTTGAGTCTCGATAATCTACCTTTTAAATTGAACCAGAACAATAAAAGAAGTTTGTTAATGGCTAATTAAAGCTAAGCAGTGAGTGCATGACATGAGTGAGTGAATGATTATAATTTATGATATTTTCTATATTTTGAATGACGAGTTGAATTTGATAGGATAGAAATTTTATAGCATAGGAATGATTATAGAGAGCCACGACACTCTAGATCTATTGACATACATGAGAACGAATCAACGAATGGAAGGGTTGTTTGTGTGTTGGCTTGAGACACATACCACATAAGAAATCAAACCAAACCAAGAGATAGTGTGGGTTGTTTGATGTATCTGCACCTAGGGATACAAGTTGACTCTACCTACCACATCCTAAAGTAACCGCATATTTGAAGAGGTTGTGTAAATCCAATAAGAATGTTCAAATGGAGCATGGGATATGTGTGGCTCGTTAAAGAAGAGTGTGATTAGTCATTTCACGTGGAATTGACAAGCATGTAGATCTGTTTAGAGTGTGATATGCTTTTATATGTAGTTGGCTTATGAGATAACGGAAATCCATGTAAACTAAATGTGTAAGGTTAAAAAGGAGTAGTACTTGGACTAACCAAAGTTGTGTAGTAGATGGGATGTATATTCAAGTAGTTTATCATAACATTCAAGGGGTAAGAAATAGACTTTGTAATCGATTCAAGTAGATTGATGAATGGATTGATTATTATTTGTTTGAAGACAGTCATTACGCAGGAATAGTTTAGAGTAGTAAATTGTATGTTTCACATTTCATATTGGCCTACCAATTTATATATATATATTTTTTTTCAATCCAAAATATTCGCTTAGAACACTATACTTAAGTATACTTTTATAATCGTTAAAAAAGACCCTGTTCATGAGCTGCATTTTGAATTGAATTTTTTCTCTACACATTACACCTTTATTAAACGAAATCCATGAGCTACATTTAGAAAGAAATACTCGAAAAATATGAAAGTTCGTACAAGGGCATCTTACTTTTGCTTTCTCATAGATTAGGTCTCGCGTTTGTGCTTATAATTGACTCATCGAGGTATGGCTCGCATTTTCGTTATAATGGTGATCTTATGTCCATTTGGTGGGTGTTGTTAGGTTGGGAATGCTTCGTTCCTGTTAGCACTCAAATCAACCCCAAGGTTGTGGAAAGGTCTCTTTAAGGTAACACACAAAACGAAGCTTTAGGAAAGAGAGTTGGCTTCTATCTTTCCAGAGAGGGATATCTCAATGTTTGTTTATCAAGGCCAGATATATATCTTAAGATATAAATAGATTGGCCAATGGAGTCAAAATAATTAAGATGGTAAAGTGGAAATGCTTTGCTTGAGAATTTTTAACAGAGGCAGGGTAGCTACTCATTTACAGTCAAAAGCTGTTTGTCTGGTGATAGAGAAGAAAATAAGAACAGTCCATTAACACAGAGCATTGTAAAAATGAATTCTGCATCAACTTTAGTAGAACAAGTTTGTGGGTGCTTGGAATCAAAGAAACATAGCATAAAAATATGAATTCTGCCTCAATATACACTTATCCAAACATGAAAAGAAAACAATACGACATAGATAACAAGGAAACATTCACATGGAGAAAATGAAGTACAGACTATAAAACAAATAACACAAGAATCTCTGCTCAAAATACTCGCTCGGCTATGCCAATTTTATTAAAGGAGCATCTCAAAATACATAACACAAAAGCTTCCCGGGTTCCAACAGATTTTCAACCCTTTTTCTCTTCATTACACATGAATATATAAATATCATCAGCCCTCAGGCCCGAATCACCCTAACAGAAAGTTGTTACAAAATTCGTGACACCTATACAGCTAGGTCTATCTTTCTCGAGGATCAGTTACAACAAAAAATCAGATGCTGAAAAAATAGGCTAAACATCCTTTTACAAGTGTCACTAAGTGTCTACCAACTAGTAACAAACTCTAGTAAATAAACAAAAACCTAGGTGACTAATCCCGCAGGCTGCCACTCTCCATGACCCTTGAATCTTCATGCATGCAATGTCAGTTTGGCTTTCCCAAACTTCTCAACGGTCCTCCACTACTCTGGAGCTGGCAAGTCTGACATGGCCACCTCCTTCAGCAACACTCGCATTTCTATGTGATCCCTATATGAAAAGCTCCTGAAGTGTGCACAAGCTTCTTTGAAGACCCAAACTATCTCAAATTCCTTTGTTAACTTTTCCACCACTGTTTTTCCTGTCAGAGGCTGGTCCATGTCAACAAAGCCTTCATGATCCAACTTGCATTCCCATAACTTTCCCTTATATTCTTCATGTGTCCTCATGGTACCATCCTCCTCCCAAAAGAGAGGAAGTCCCTTCTTGAATAAAGGATCGAACATCTCCTTAAAAAGATTTACTTGATGTGCTAAGATGTCTATCTTTGCTTGAATGATGCCCAACTAGTGATGCTTGTTCATCACTTTCCTTTCCCAAATGATAATGGACAACCTGTCCTTGATGTTAGCATACTTCAACTCACCCTCAGTCAATCCATTCAGGAAATCTATGGCATTTGAAGCACTCTCAATTGGGTTCTTATTTAGCTTCTCCTTCACTGATGTTATGCTTTGTTGGGATAGCTTAATTACAACTTCCTTGTCCAAAATGAAATCAAGATATGGCCTTATCTTTTCTGCTTTTGCAATAATGTCATCCCAAATGACTTGCTTTGCTTCCTGCAGGGAGGTCTGACCTGTGGCCTGCTTCACCAATTCCTCATTTTTTACTTGAATCTCCTGGTACTTGGTTTCCCAAGCCTCCTTTTCCTACTCTGCCTTTGACATCAAGTTTTTCATATTTGTCTTTTGCTTCTTTAACCTTTCCATTTCTAAGTCTCTTAGACTTTCCTGTGCCATAGCCCCCACAAGGTAGAATTCACCCGATTCTTTGGAGGAGGGTGTGGCCATGTTCTTTAATCTTTGCTCTTCTCCTGTAATTTCCCTTCCAACTCCTTAGACTTATATTTCCAATTCTTTTCAATCTCCACCATAAGATCCATATCACTCAACCATGGCCTTTCTTTCTCTTCAAAATTCAACAATCTAGCTTTGTAGCCTATTAGTTCATTTTGTATCTTTTCTCTTTTCTCCTCCAGCTCTGTCAATCCAGAGGCTTCCACCAGCTGGGTGGAGGGGATTTTTAGCTTATTTTTCAATGATTGAATGGTGTTATCTTTCTCATTGAGCAGGCTTTGAATAATGGCCCTTTTTTCTACTAGGCCTTCAGTGGCCACTAACTCATTATGCAGCTTCTTAATTTGTTCCTTATGGGCCTTGTTCTGCACTCTTTCTTGCATGGGCTAATTTTGAACCTTGTTCTTACTAACTTGCAACTTGGATAATTCTAGTGCAACTTTTAGCAGTTTGGAATAAATAACCTCCCCAGTCTCTTTGTGCAAATTGATCATATCAGGAACAGGAATATCTTCCAAGTTCACTTTTAGCTCAGTGGCTTTGTTCTTGGTAGCTAAGGCCAAGTTCAACGTGTTCTGGGCATAGCTCCTGCTAGCTACCAAATACACATCTTTATTGGAAATATGCCTCACCTATGCATACAACTTAGACTCTTTTGAATCTTCCTATTTGCTTTCTTTATACTTATCCAATAGTTGTGCTATGCTTTTTCCTTGTGTGGAGGGCCCAGTAGCTGCTTTGCTGAATACATATTCCTTGACCTCAAAGGCAGGCATTTGGATCTTCACTTGCTTCTTTTTGGCTTGACCTGTTGTCACTGGCACCAAATGTTGCTCAAGTTCTTATACTTTCTTCCTTTTTGAAGCTCTCTCTGTGTATTTATCTATATCCATGGGATCAGTGCCTTCCAATTTGCTGGATTCCCCAGAGTCACCAGAAAAGGGTATAGTTTCTTCAACCGTTGGGATCAGGATGGAGGATCTTGGTAGTGGGGAAGTGGATTTTGGTACCAGGGAGGTGGAGTCATCAAGTGTATCTACCTCCATTTGAAAATTTCCAGGATATTCTAACAAATTAGCAGTCTCAGCCAGCCCTGTAATTTCAAAATGTATAAAATCTTTTCTGTTACTTTCTTTTCTTCAGTCTGATATGATGTGGCGGGGGTCATAATTGATGGCTTCCTTTGTTTTGAATCCCATATCTCTCATCACACCTTCAATGGTTCGAAGGGCAGTCTTGTTTTTAAAAATGAATGGGCCTAAAACCCATGGAAATGTGATATCTGAAGCCTTCTTGTCATCCAAGAAATGTTCAATTTCCACTCTCAGCTTCTGTCTGATGAATTCCAGTGTAAATAATCTAGGGGTTAGAAAAGCTGGCAACACATAGGGTGCATGGGAAAACCCATAAACTCTAATTGTGGTGTTGTGTTCTAAGAGGAACCAGTCACCTATCTTCTTCTATGGAGAAGGCTGCAACATCTCTTTCATTTCTGTTAATACCCTGGGCGATTTCCTTTGAAAGATAACACTATAGATTTCAGACATGATGTTGTTCATGAAAATAGTGTAGTTTGTGAGTGTCTCCCAAGTGAGAATCATCTCATGCATCTGTAAGTTCTCTCCATTAAAGGAAAGGAACATTCTCAGAAGGTATGACTGGAATTTGAAGCTTCTAGTTTTGGGGAACTCCTCTAGCTGAGAATGGATATTCTCAGCTAGGGCCTCATCAAACCTAAGACAAGCACACTAGATGGACTGACTGAGCTCCTCAGGATCAAGAGGACATGTTCTCATGACAAAAATCAATCTTATTAAAGGCTCGGTGATATACATGTCAGTATCTAATCCCAGGAATTGGGCTAACATGGTGATGACACATTTTGACTCTTCAGTGAATAGAATGACTTCACCAGGGAAAGGTTGGTTCTGGAAGGAGACATTTGGTTGTAGGCTAGCATGGAAGAAAATTTGCTTAAGCTCGGTTGGGGCCTGTCTGAAATGTTGAATTAGGGCTTCTTCTTTACATTCATTGGATTTTTCGTAGAACTCATCCAGGATTGATAGGGATTTTCTAACAGTGAGGGGATTGACTGGGAACAAGATCTTACAGCTGGATGCATGCATAATCACCCTCTTAGAGGAGGACTAATTGGTGGTGCACCAGTCGACGAAATCAAGACAATTTGCGGTTTGGTCGATTGCAAACAAATGAAAAAACAACTGGTAAACCTTATGCATGTCTATATTACGTTCCCTAATTATCTTCAACCTGTCTTCAGCTGTCTCAATGGAGCTGTTTATCAACAGTGTGTCGTAAATCTCGACATCTTTATCCTCAAACAAATCACCTATCCTCCGGTATTCAGAACCTGGGGGTTCTATCTCACTCAGTTCAGCCATTTAAATAGTTTTGTATGGAGACAGGAGGCCTACCTGGTTATTGATAGTTGGTATGATAATCTGGCCGAGTTGTCTTCTTCTGCACAGTCGCCTTCTGTCATTTTCCAATGCACAAGACAAATGATACTCAGATCCTCATGCAACTGTATTTTTATATTATTTATGTTTTCTTATTAGTCTTGCCTCTCCTGTAGTGAAGCAGCTTCCGAGCCATCCATTTGCACGATCAAATATGTGTCATGGATCTCTGTCCCTATTTAACCCCTAGGGCCCTCTGAAGTCTTACTCCTTCAAGTGCTACCTTCCTTGCACTTTAGATCCATGAAACCACTATCCATCGTCGATCTAGATCTTTCCCACATCTTGACCGTCGAAAGGTGCGGTCGTGGTGCGGCCCCTACCAGGTTCGCAGATTTGGAAAAATTCGATGTTCCATGCATGTTCAATCTATGAACAAATATTCCACCGTAGATCTTAACTCCACCTGATCTACACCATTGCAATATGCGGGGCCTACCAAAACTTCACAAATCTGAAAATGTCAATTCCCCGCGCATGTCAAATCACTGAAGTACCTGCTGGCCGTAGATCTGTCCTTCTTCCCGTTGATCGGATGTCCAATTTTCTTGCGAGCTAGCACACTCCACCCACGCTTAAAATACCCCATCTTACCTTTGCGAAGCTGCCTCTCAGCCATCGAAGAGAGAATCTACAATTCCATAGCATCCCGCTCAACACTAGTACTAGAATGTGGTTGTGAAGCACATCTAGAATGTACAAATGACCTCGGATCCGGTATTCATTATCAAGCTTGGAGTGCTCCGGGGCTTATGCCCAACACTCTATGTACATCAGGGATTACGCTCAGTACATAAAAAATCCTCTAGGTACATTGGGGCTTATGCCCAGTACATAGGTCATCTGTGTGTTCTCGAGTCCACGCTCAACACATCATACAACTCAATCATGTAAACCATAACTCTGCATAGTATGTAACAAAAGATCATCTCAGTATATTAGGGTTTTTACCCAATCTCATAATAAAACATAAATCAATACATTGGGGCTTTCTTCCCAGTATATAACAATAGTCTGCATCAGTCCGGGTCCACGCCTAATATGTAATTCTATAAAAGAAATGAATCGTGTGCACTGGGGCTTATGCCCAATATAACAAAATAAATCATATGTGTTGGGTCTTAAGCCCAATATATAACATAAAAATAGTCATTCAAAATTCAGGATATTACATATGAACTGGTACAAATCGAAATAAAGCAACTTCAAGATCTCACAACAAGATATAGGGAAAATGGCATCATTTATGCATTGTTTGGTATTTTTACATAGTTTCACTTGGTATTTCGACCTGAGATTCTTCTAATCATTAAATACAGATTATATATATCATATTACAAATAAATAGAGTATCTTGGACTTTCACAAAGAGATCAACATCTCACTAAGTGCACCCTTCCTCCAAGAGCCAAAATATGCAGAGAAATGTGAGATAGAGATGGGAACAAGTTGAAGAAGAAAGAATCACGAGCTGCCCTGTAGCTTCAACCTGCAACAAAGAAATCCATTGTAGCTCCAAATTAAAGGTCTGAATGGCCTCTCCAATTTCCAATTAGGATGGGAATCTTTCACCCTCGAAATTGGTACTAAGGCAAGTAGAGTAAACACTCCACTAGCATGGACAAGCTAGAAGCTCTCCAAATTGCAAAGATGCAAATAAAAAATGATCAAAAGCTCCTTTCCTTCTTTGTTCTTCTATTTTATAAACTTCTCAAGTTCTCCATGGGTCGATTCCTTCCAAAATCCTCATTCCAACTCAAGTTGGGAAGAGATTCCAATGTGTGCCACTTGTCCAACAATTCCTAGTCTCCATCTTCCCTCAATTCGAATGGGGAAGCTTCTTGGATTCCATAACTCCCTTTGTGCCCTCTTGCAGGCTATTTTTAGCCCTGGCATGTCATATATGTCATATGTCAGCAATCAGGTCTGAAATTTGTCATAGGTGTCATAGAATCTTCATCATTATTGTCATAGGAGTTCGGGAATCTAGCTCCAAGTGTCACAATTCTTCTAAGATGCCTCTTCCTCTTCCATGGGAGTTATTCTTTCACTCCAATTCGACCTTACATGACTCACGCCATGAATAATACATCTTAAACTCCCCCAAGTATGTTACCCTTGATCTTGAACTCGAAGTGGTGAGAGAATCATGCCAAGTGTAGTGAGGAATCTTTCCACATGTGGGTCCCACAACCTCTTATGTGACCTCATGATCCAATGCCACCTTATTTTCTTTGTATTATTATTTAATTGACCCAGTTAATGTGAATTTGTAAGTCTAAGGTCATTTTGGGTCTTGTAGCTCCTTTAATCCAACTTTTAATGCTTCCACCCCCAACCTAGGGAACTAGTAATTTTCCTCCATGATAATGTTAGTTTTTCACAATTTAATTCAATATTATCTAGGATCCTACTGAGAGAATAAAAAGCAAAAAATAAACACAAGAGACACAAATATTTTTCTTGGGGAAACCATAAAGGAGAAAACCCCGCAACTTCCTCAGAGATAGAATGATCACCAATACAATGTCACAAAAGTAAAACCCAAAATATAGAGATGGTCTTCAGAAGCTTCTCTCTTCTCCACTTGTGCAAACTCCTCCTCTATCTCACTAATGCGAATTGAGTGATTGAGTGAATGATCCAAATGAGAGAGGCACCCTCTATATTTATACTTTAACTTTCACTTGACCTTTACCTAACTAGGTTGGCCCCTAGTTGTACTTGATTGGGCCGACTTCTCTAGGAGATTCTAATAACCCATTAACAACTTAACTCTGGGGTGTAATGCCCCGACTTACAATGGAGGATTAACCTCAATGACTTTAGATGACCCAAATACAATAATGACTTCCCCGACCAGAGGAATAAACATCTCCATCAAAGGTACAATAATAAAATACAAATACAATGTAAAATATACAAGTGAATATCTTCCGAAGTTACAATTACATTAACACTCCCTCTTAACTAGGAAGGTATTCTCTTGACAAAGTCATCAACACAAGTATTCGTTGTTGGATCATCAATGCTAGAACATCATCATCAACACTGGATCGTCATCATCACTGCTGTTGCAATCCTCGTCATATCAATCATCGATTGGTGCTATCTCTCAGTTCTACTCGTCATAGGAAGTTCTACAGAGCCAGCCCTTTTTCATGCTGGATGTAGGCATAGCCTCCATGTAGGTCTTCATCATCTCTACGAGCAAGCCATCAAGTAGGTACAACTCAAGACTTATTATATTTCCTTTGCAAAAACTTGTGTACATCTTAGGACTGATTATATTGCCTTTGCAAAAACCTGTGTACATCCCAGGACTGATTATATTGCCTCTGCAAAAACATGTGTACATCCCAGGACTGATTATATTTCCTCTGCAAAAACCTCTGTACATCCCAGGATTGATTATATCGCCTCTGGAAAAACATGTGTACATCCCAAGACCAATTATATTGCCTATGCAAAAACCTGTGTACATCCCAGGACTGATTATATTGCCTCTGCAAAAACCTGTGTACATCCCAGGACTGATTATATTGCCTATGCAAAAACCTGTGTACCCTACTGTCGCCTCATCACGTCCATATCATCTCAATGCCAACGGGGCACAACCCAGATGCACATCACACAACACTTATATCAACGCCATGGGAAGACAAACCTCAACCATGCGAGAATGGCACAACACTTAGATCAACAACCATGGGAAGGCACACCTAAACCATACTGGAATGGCTCGGCACTTATATAAACGACCATGGGAAGACACACCTCAACCATGTAGGAATGGCCCCAGCCCTTACATCTGCACCATGGGAGGACACACCTACCATCATGTGAGAATGGCCCATGTGCATTTGCGTCTTCCAAACTCATAACTTCCCCTTGGAAGGAACCTCTATCTGGAGTACACCAAGATTCTCTATGAAGTACTCAAACTTCACTCTGGCAAGCGGCTTGGTCAACACATCGGCTATCTACTCGTGCATCACAACATAATGGAGCTTCAGTGCTCCTCTCTGCACCATATCCCTGATATAGTGATACTTGATCTCGATGTGCTTCGACTTGTCATGGAACACCGGGTTCTCAAACAACTTCACACAACTCTTGTTGTCACAAAATATGCAAGTCGCATCCAACTGGAGATCAAACAAATCAGACAGTAGCTTCCTAAGCCATACTGCCTCACAACTAGCCAAACAAGCTACGACATACTCTGCTTCGGCTGTACTCAGTGCCACGCAGGACTAATTCCTGCTAAACCAAGAGATCACACCTGATGCCATACTGAAGCAGCACCCCGAAGTGATCTTCCTATAAATGGCACTGCCTGCCCAATCAGAATCAACATAACCCTCCAAGTTAATCTTCTGATTCACATCATACTTGATCCCATAATCAAACGTACCCTTCAGGTACATCAGAATACGTTTTGCAGAAATCAGGTGAACATGTCTCAAATTCGTCAGGAACTGGCTCAATGTGTTCATAGTAAAGCAAATATATGGTCTCGTATTCGTCAGGTACATCAAAGATCCAATCATCTGACGATACATCGTGGCATCAACCAACTCTAATGAAGCATCACTCAATAGCTTCAGGTTCGATGCCATAGGTGTGGCCATGGCCTTACAGTCCATCATCCCGAACCTCTTCAGGATCTCCACTGCATACTTCCCTTGTCCATGGAATATTCCATCCGCCTCTAGCACACCTCCATGCCTAGAAAGTAATGCATCATGCCCAGGTCCTTCATCTCGAACTCGACAACAAGCTTCTTCTTCGTGTCTACAATCAACCCATCCTTACCTGTCACAAACAGGTCATCTACATAGAGTAGGAGTATCATTGGGTTCCCTTCGTCAACCTTGTAGTAAAGGTTGGAATCCACTTTACTCTTGGTAAATCCAAAACTAGTTAGGAAGTTGTCTATCCTGGCGTACCACGTCCTGGGTTCTTGTTTTAATCCATACAGGTCCTTTTTCAATTTGCACACATGAGTCTCACTGTCATGTGTCTCAAATTCGAGTGGATGCTCCACATACACTTCCTCTTCCACTACACCATTCAAGAAAGTTGTCATGACATCCATCTGGTGTACCTTCCATTTCATCACTCCATCCAGAGCAAGTACTGATCTGATGGAAGTGTATTTGGATACAGGTGCAAATGTCTCCTCATAATCTATTCCTTCCTTCTAGGAGAATCCACGTGCTACAATATTGCCTTGTGTTTCTCTCTGCTGCAATCTGCAGCATGCTTGATCTTGTAGATCCACTTGGAAGTCAAAACAGACTTCCCTTCTGGTCTTGGTACCACATCCCAAACATCATTCTTCATGATCGACTGATATTCCTTGATCATGGCATCCTTCCATTCTTTCTTCTATGTTGCTTCCTCATAGTTGGAAGGTTCTTTGTCAATGATGTCACATAGCAGGGATACATAGCTGGAGCATGGCCTCGATACCTTGCTTTCTCTATGCATTCCTTCTGGAGCGCCGTATATCTCTGCATCATAAATTGCCTCTTGTACCCATGCTAGTTTCCTCTTTTGAGAGTTATTCTCACGGGGTGGATCTACAGGTTCCTGTGGGTCTTCCGTCTCGCGGTCTTCATATTCTTCTGGGGTTTCTTCATTCATTATTGTATCTCAGATACTGGGAACTTCAGGTTCTTCAGTGTCTTCATCTTGACTTCACAAGTCTTCTTGAATGTTATAGTTGAATCATCGTCACTTGTTCTTTGAAACAAGTCTCTCTTGTAGTGCACGATCTTTCCTACAATTCAAGTTCGATTGCATGATTATAAACATTTCATAATTGTCAAAACAAATTCTTTTGCATAAAGATATAGGTCACACAGTCATGCAACTATCTTAGCCAATGACTCAACACAACATTCATCCATATCCCGTATTTATATGGTAACTTCCTAGATGCCTTCCATCTCTACCAGAACATTGTTAAGAGTGTGCACTACTCCCAACATGTCAGCAAATAGGTTTCATTCTAGATAAGTAGCAATGAAATGTTGTACAATATCATCGACCACTTACCCATTTATTTGCATATTAGTAGTATCTTGTTCATTAATGCAGCTTTTATAACATGCATAATACGCATCCTAAATATAGGAACATAAGTATGTACATGACTAAACAATATCATTTAAGTAATCACACATACAAGAAATAACAATTCAAATACTTATCTTTGTTGGGTTGTTGGGTGGACTCCCTCTTGATCTTTGTTTCCTTGTAGGAACTATTGGAGTGTGCTCCCTCTTGATCTTTGTTTCCTTGTAGGAACTACTGGAATGTGCTCCCTCTTGATCTTTGCTTCTTTTCTGGAGCTACTGGAGTGTGCTCCCTCTTGATATTTGCTTCCTTTCCGGAGCTACTGGAGTCTTTGATAGTGTACTCCTTTCTTCTTCATTACAATACATATTCTTCATCACTTGAAGAATCGTCACTTTCTTTTCTGGTTCTCTTCCTTGGAGGTTCATCATCCTCCGTGGTGTGAGCGTGGTGCCTCTTCTTGTTGTGGGAGCCACTTTTATTTCTGGGATAATTTTTGGATTAGTGTCCCTTCTCATCACATGTATAGCATCTAATATTAGATAGATCTTTTCTGGATCTTTTAAAGTTCTCCCTCTGACTTTGGTGGTGATGCTTCTCCTTATTATTGTGGTGGTGCTCCCTCTTGTTGTTATTCCTCTTGGAGTGTGTTGTGGGACCTTGATCTTCTTTTTCTCTCGACTTCTCTTCTCGAGCTACAAGTCGAGCTTCTTCTTGTGAGCATTACTCCCACAACCTACTGAATGTGATTAACTTCTTTCTAGCACAAATTCCTTGAATGGAGGAATCCCATGACCTAGGGAGACCATTCAAGGTGGTCATCACAATTTCTCCATTTTCCACATCTTCTCCCACAGCTTCAAGTTGCTCCTTTAGTTGAGAGACCCTTTTAAAATAGGACTGCATGGTCTCTGCATTTTGTATCTTCACATTCTTCAATTGGTTTTGCAAGGTCATCTTCTGATTTCTATTATTTCCGTCAAATAACTTGGACAAGGAATCAAACATCTCTTTAGGTGTCTTTAAGGAAGACACATGTGGGATTGGGTGATCCTTAATAGAATCAACAATGAACCTCTTGGCCTTAACCAAGTTCTTCTTGCGTAAGGCTTTAGCCTCATCTCCCTCAGGAACTGGAACCTCTTCATTCACATAGGTGTCCAATTCATTCTCTTCTAGGATAAGCCCAATCCTATACTTCCATGCTCGGAAGTTATCATCCCCTTCAAGATTATCCTCAAGCTTGGTGTGTTGAGACATCTTTAATGAGAAACTCAAATGGAAATATAAAAGCTTTTAGGTCTTACCACTTTGATTAGCTGAAACTGGTTCTGGAGCTAGCTAGTCCTAGGGTTTGTCAGAGAAATCCTAAATTTTCAATCTTGGAATTTGAAACTTCTCACTACATGGATAGATGTGCCTCCTCAAGGCAAGTTTTCCAATGTACTCACTTCCCTAAATCAGTGAACAAAAACCAAAAAATATGATGCCCTAGGTTTCCTCTGATAGTAGTGATGGGCCAAAAAATGAAAATTCTCGGAATTGAATTCTGTTTTCACAGGAAGATGTGCTTGGATGAGGCAAGTATGCTGGTACACTTGGTTTCTGAAAATTCCAAAAATTCACCCTTCAAAATTGACTTGCAAATTTCGGATCTGCAGTTTCTGACTTTTTCTGGTTTTCTGGTCCAAAGTCAAACTAGGGTTTGACTTTCTGGGATTTTTACCCAACCAAAAACTTCAATCTTGGTCTCTAAATTTCGATTTTGATGAGGAGCATCTTTGTATGCTGATTGCACTCCAAAATTCCACTTCTGTGAAAAGCCCTAAATTCTCGCAGTAGTGATAGGCCAAAAAGTGAAAGTGCTCAGAATCAACTTCCGCTTCGACAAAAAGATGCGCCTTCCTAAGGCGAGTTAGCCTAGCCTCCTTTTGTTGATGATTTGTGGAAAGAAGTCCAAAAATTAAGAAGCCCTAGCTTCCGCAGCTGCACAATGTCTTCTTCTCAAGTTAGCTCTGATACCATGTTAGTTTTTCACAATTTAATTCAATATTATCTAGGATCTTACTGAGAGAATAACAAGCACAGCATAAACACAAGAGACACCAAGATTTTCCTCGGGGAAACCATAAAGGAGAAAACCCCGCAACTTCCTCAGAGATAGAATGATCACCAATACAATGTCACAAAAGTAAAACCCAAAGTCTTCAACAGCTTCTCTCTTCTCCACTTGTGCGAACTCCTCCTCTCTCTCACTAATGCGAATTGAGTGAGTGAGTGAATGATCCAAATGAGAGAGGCACCCTCTCTATTTATACTTTAACTTTAACTTGACCTTGAACTAACTAGGTTGGCCCCAGTTGTACTTGACTGGGCCGACTTCTCTAGGAGAGTCTAATAACCCATTAACAACTTAACTCTGGGGTCTAATGCCCCAACTTACAATGGAGGGTTAACATCAATGACTTTACATGACCCAAAATACAATAATGAATTCCCCGACCGGAGGAATAAACATCTCCGTCGGAGGTACAATAATAAAATACAAATACAATATAAAATATACAAGTGAATATCTTTCGAAGTTACAATTACATTAACAGATAGTTCATTTGAATGGAAAATATTACAAACCAATACTGGAGAATTTTCTCTTAATGTGACCCACCTTGGATCTAATTTTGCATTATTACCAACTTGGACATCATGCTTGGCAATTATTTGACCCTTAACATCAATTTGACAAACTATCATGACTATGACCAAGGGGCTTAGGCCATTGTGACCTAATGAAATTTTTTGGGACATGACAGGATTGAGAGTTCTAATCATGTCTGGATATTTGTCTAAGTGAATAACAATTGATTAAGTCGTTTGGGAACTTGGTGGATTTAGAGAATTCGTAAAGTTAGTCTAGGTTCTTGGATTTCATTAAACATTGATAATGTTGGTTTGGTAATTTTGTATTTATTTCGTTCCCAACACATAGGCAATGTCCAAAGTCTACGCTCTTATTGACGCTTCGTTATATTTCATTTTCTGTCCAACACTTAGGCAACATCATGTCCGGATATTTTTCCAACTAGACAACTATTGTTAGTCATTTGGACGCTCGATGGATTTAAAGAATTAGTAAAGTTAGTTTAAGTTCCTAGCTTTCATTAATCGCCAATAAAAAAAATGGTTGGTTAAATAATTTTTTATTTAATTTACGTAGCCTATGCAAACGTGAATGACCATACATCATGATGTGATGTATGGACTTGCACTCCATTACATATGTTAGTTTGATCCGAACACATTGTTACGTGGGTTTTTTCACAAACCATGACATTGACGTGGAGGGGTATAGTCATAGAGGAAAGGCGTAACATTAGGGTTGTGGGAATTCTATACATAATGTTTTATGTCAAATTGTAGATATGTGGTTGAAATAAAATTTAGGATCAATTGTGGATATAATTTTTGGCCCAAATGTCATATAAATACATTAAAATATATAAAATGAATCGCACAAGTTAAAACATTTATTATTAATATTATTTATTTTAATACCATGCATTTCATAGATTATTAAAACAAGTGAATATTTAATTGTTTTTATATAAATAGGTGAGGATTTCAATATTTTTTATTAAAAATATTGATAATTATGATTTCAATTCAACCATTGTGTTATGTTGTCAAATGTATCTAAAATTTATATATGACTTTACCTTCTTAGATTTTAGATTTGGGTAGTTTTGAACTTAACTTTTCATATTAACACAAGTTTGATCAATACACTATTAACTAATATATTCATAAATAAACTTTCCAACCTTTCCTCCAATATCATTTTATCTTATATAAAATTATAATATCTCTAAAATTTATATATTATTATATTTTAAAAATAATTATTCATTTGTTACTACCATCGATAAGAAGTGTATTATATTTTAAATTTTTATTAACTTTTTTATAATTTTGTAACATGATATCATTTTTTTTCTATATATATTTTTATAAGAAATTGTCTTATAATTTTTAGATTTTAGATTTTGGACTATATGATAAGTAATCTACTTGAAATGATGAATATTTGTATTATTTGATTCTCTTATGAATAGCAATAATATGGTTTTTTTGCTGAAAAAGAAAAAATTTAGATTTTAGATTTTCAAAGTTTTATGTTTATTAATTATCACTTTTTATAAATTGACCATCATTTATATAGTTAATTGATTCTAGCTAAACTATTTCAAAGGAAAAATTGCTATCATCTCCATTAAAATCTCATTTGTGACATATTTCATGTGCGTTAATAATACTATATCTCAACCAAATAAAAATACAAATAGAAATAAAAATAATTATCCATAATAAAGTGACATTAAATTGTTCCATATATATGTCTAAGGATTTTAAGAGACACTTTTCATTCTTCTATGTAACTTAAATAAATATTGGGGAAAAGGTATATGATTTCATATCTAATGTAA
Organism: Larix kaempferi; assembly: GCA_027924585.1. Lineage (NCBI taxonomy): Eukaryota > Viridiplantae > Streptophyta > Pinopsida > Pinales > Pinaceae > Larix > Larix kaempferi. The sequence continues at coordinate 3,358,015 of BSBM01000264.1, forward strand.
TAAGTTAATGAAAAGACAAATTTAATATGTCAAATGGTTCGAAGAAGTTTTGTCCTTGTAGTAATTTAGTGAATAGACAAATTCAATATATCAATTGGGTTTACTTCCAAGAAGTGTTGTCCTTTGAAGTGTCTTTGTTTATCTACTTAATCACTCCTTATATGAAGAGAAATCATTTAATTCTTATATTAAATATATAAGAAAGTCATTAATATTTCAAAAAGTTAAAAACAATTTTATTTTATTTTATTTTAAGTTTTTTGTGATTTAGCCTCCTCTTTGAAAACTACTTTCCCTTGTTTATCTCTTTTTCTTTTTCTTCATTTTTTTTTTCAGTGGAAAAAAGTCGTACTGTACTACTGATATTCATTAATAACGAATCAAATAGTACAAAATATACATAAATCCATTATAGATTTATGTGTTTAATAAAGACTTATCATAGGTCCTCATCCATCATCTATAAAAAAAACATCATCATCTTTCACAGTTTCCAAATGTTCATACATAGCGTCACATAACAAAAAAACAATACATAGCTATGTGTTTTTATCATCACTAGTAATAATAAAAAAGATTGACCAATCCTTTGTCCAAGCTTTGATTTTCTATGAACTCTTCCCATGAGATGACACCTTCAATTCCTCCATGAGCTTCCTTAGAGAGAGCATCTACAGTCATATTGAACTGTCGGAAGATATGTTCAAAGGATCATTCTTTCAAAAGTTTTGTTTTTTCGCAAATTCTGCTACACCACTGCTGTATAGTAATGATATGAAATTGATAATCATTAAGGGCCCATTTTATTGTCACCCTAGAATCACCGAAGATCTTCAATTCTTGCAATCCCATATTGGCTGCAACAATAAGAAAACACCATAAACCAAGAAGCTTTGCCTTAGTATTTGTTCCTTTGTTGCAGCTCATTCTAAAAGTATAGAAATGTTCTTTTTTTATATAAAGAATGCCTCCAACAGCACAGTCTCCATCTATTTCCGACCCATCAAAGAAACCAACTGGTTTATTGCATGAAAAACTGAAAGAACCCATATGTCTAACTTTCTGAGTCCCTACAACATGATTATAGTCCTTTAATAACACCGGCATCCTGTTGAGAGAGGATTGAATATTAGGAGTAATATCTTCGAACAATGATTTGTTCCTTACCCACCAAATATGTCATGAGATCATTGCTGGAAGTTGAGGCAGACTTCTGCAATACTTGTGCCAATTAAAGACATTGACCACAAAAATTTCCATATCTCATTTCTGATCCAGTTGTAAATGGGAGATGATCATTTGCCACAGAGTTCTAGTGAATTCACACTCTACCAAAATATGCTGAGAGGTTTCATTGCTCTTTCTGCACAGATAACATAAACTAGGTCCGACCCAACCTCGTTTGATAATATTTTCCAACTTCCTTGCAATGCATGCCACATAAAGCACTGAACTTTGAGTGGAATTTTCCATTTCCAAATATCCTTGAACCACCAGTTTGCAGGATACATACCACTAAATATGATAATAGCCTGATATGCCAAATTTGCAATAACTGTTCCATTAGCCTTATTTTTGGTCCACATAATGTTGTCATTTTCCTCTGTAAGTCTGCACCTAATAGAATTGAGCTTACCAATATAATTTTTCCATTCAACTGCTTCAGTATCACTCAGCCCCAATTCCATAGCTGTAATCCAATAGGTGTTACAATATTTATAATTTTGTCTCTTAATCTTGTTCAATGTTGCATAATCAAACCTATGCAAAGTTTTGATAATTTCCTCTGATAGAGTGTATTCTGCATCCATCCCCACAATTGGGTCAATCCCTACCAATATGCTTTTACCATTTCCTACCTTCCATGCTAAATCCATAGCCATCAGATTATATACTTTCATGAAACCAACCCAAATAGGTGATGAACCCCTATATTTTTTAAAGGGATATCTAATCCAACTGAAGACATCCATCTTGATGTATTTGACCTTGATTAGATCAGTCCACAGAGTTTTCCCAAAAATCCCTCTCCAAAAGCTTTTCATTCTAAGAGCACAATTGAAGTAGTACAGATTCCTTATGCCCCATCCTCCACCACTTTCAGGACGGGCAATTTGTTCCCAAAGAACCATCACCATGTTGTTCTTTGTCACACCCCCAGACCAAAGAAAATTGAAAAATAACTTCCTGATGCAATTGATAATAAAACAAGGGATCCGAAGAAGAGAAAACCAATAAACAGGGATACCTGTAAGCACAGATTTAATAAGAGTGAGTCTCCCCTCAATCGATAGAAGTTTGAAGGTCCAATTATTGATTTTTTTTCCACTTTTTCAATAAACCACAACCAGTCATTTTTTCTGTAGCTGCAGGGCTCAAAGAAATAACCAAAATATTTGAACCCATCCTCCAATTTGCAAAAATTGTAAGGTAATATTTTTTTATACAAACTCAACTTATGCTCATCAATTCCAAAGAAGAGAAATCATTTAATTATTATATTAAACATATGATATTTTTTTATTATTATTATATATATTTTAAGTTCTTTGTTACTTAGCCTTCTCCTTGAAAACTACTCTCCGAGGTTTGTGGCTCCTCTTTTTCTTTTTCTTTTTGTTTTCACGTGTAGGGAATTAAACATATAATAAAAATTTTAATATCTCAAAAAGTTAAAAACAAATTAATTTTTATATTTCAAGTTCTTAAGTTCTTTATTATTATCATCCTTTTGAAAACTACCCTTCCGTGTTAGTTGCTCCTCTTTTTTTCTCACATGTAGGAACCTTTTTTCCCATTTTGCAGTGGCAATTCTACTTCTTTTGGATCAAATAGGTGTTGTATATATAAATTAATTATTTCCTTAATTTGATCGAATTATTTAATTTGATCAAACTACATGATTTGTATCCAAAGGATTGTTTGCTTATATATAAACAATGAATTTGCCATGCCTTTTATTGACATGGTAATTTTTCAACTAATATATTGTATTGATTTTAAAGGTCATATAAATGAATACAAAAATAATTGGATTTATATATTTTTTATTAAACAATGTCAAAAGTTCTCACGGTTGCACCACTACAATCCTCGGTAAATTACATGTTATTCCTATTATATTAACTTGGGATTTGAGAGAGAGATTGGTACTAAGAATGCTATATATCATCTCTATAAGCATATTTACACTATATATAAATGAATACAAAAACAATTTGATATAAATATTTTTTATTTAAACAATGTTAAAAATTCTGAAGGTTGCACCACTACAATCTTGGGTAAATTAATTCTTAGTATACTAAATTGGGATTTGAGAGTGAGGTTGGTACTAAGAACACTATATATCATATCTATAAGCATATTTACTACTAAAAATGATTTTCATAGACATGCATATGAAAAAAAATGACATGATGTCATCCAAACCAAACTAAGATGGATATTACTAATAATGAGTCCATCCAATTTGATTTTTGAAGGATGTTGCCCAAATCTATGAGAACACTCCTCGTTGGACCATTCAATCTAAGTTAGAATTTCTTTGTATTTTCGATAGTTGATTATTGATCCTTTAAACCTTCTCCAATATCATTTCTAGTGTTACCACTTCCATTGTCCTATTGAAGTGATTCATTATATGAGGTTGTTTGAAGGCTATCTCTTTTTTGATGTTTGCAGACAAGATGGGAAGTGTTGAAGGAGGCCCATTGAAGAAGGATTGAAAGGCACATTTGTTTTCTTTTGAGTAAATCCAAAAAAAATCCTTTTAAGATCTTGATAATCTCATATTTCCTATTGTCAATTTGCTTCTTTAATTTTCCACTGTGGGATTTCTTGGAGCAACTTGACGGATCAATCATAATGAATCACGATGGACATACTCTATCAATCCCCTCTTGATGATATCCATTATCAAAAGTATTTAGGCATAATAGAGCAAATAATGACTTGGTTTTCTTGAGAGAACTTGGAAGGAAATTTGCCAACACCTAAACTGCACAAATAATACATCATGCAAAGGACAAAAGAGTTTCCATGTCTAGATTGACCCACTTTAGGATTGCCTTGTTTATTGGACTTAACACTTAATATCCACCCTTGAATCTTTGTAAAGTCCAAAGTACAATGTGTGTGAAAAATAGTGTCGATAATCTTCATCTTCATATATCATGAGCATCATTACCAAGTAGGACAAGTCATTAATCCTATTCGACCAGGAATAAGGTGCAGGAACTCTTAAATCAAGGTTTGAAAGGATTGGTCAAGTATGTATGGTGGCCAGTTTTGAGATTGAGGATTGCATTGAGAGTAGTGGGGTGCTTTACAACCCACTATGATAGAGATGACGTCACATGCGCGTAACACCAAGATGTAGACTTTACAAATACTATACTTATAATAAACAATAATAGTATTATATGTTAGTGAAATATAGATATGAATAAATACAAAATCTCTTTACATAAGAAACATTTTATATGTACACCTAATATAAAAACTATTACATAGAGAGATAGAGAAATAAAATGAAAGGTCCAAATTTGCACAAAACAATACTATAAATACAATATTTACATGAAAATCATATTTACAATAAATTTGAAAATCATGTAATAAATATGATATTTATGTTGAAATATTCTCACCATAATTTTTTATATTTGCATGTATGCATGCATTCTGCATGCATCCAGTCATCATGCATGCATCCAATCATCAGCATGGAAGTCTCCCCGGCATCTGGAGCCTATGTTCAGCCCCCTAGATCTTGTTTTTAGCCCTCAGGATCCCTCATACCTACCTAGTGCGCCTCATTTTCCTCACCAGGAAGACTCATGCGCCCTACTACACTACTTGGATCACTAACAGTCAGTTGCAGCATTTATTGACTAGTTTATTCATTTATTGATAAGTTTAACTGCCTGTAGATTCTAGTTGTCTGTATCAAAGTGCTACTTGAACTACTGACAGCTTCGTCAACCTCATACTCCCTCGTTGGAGTCTCCATCCCATGATTTGTACTCATATGAATCAGTTAGACTCATTTGATTGACCTTAGACCATTTGTGATTACTGCCACTGATTGGATGAAGTCTCCAATGCTATCCAAGCCACACATTGAGGAGAATTCGAATGACCTTAGGAGGCATTCGAATCCATTTGATTGTATTAATTTATTATTCAATTTTCACAATGCTAGCTTACAACTAATGTATGATACAACAGTTTTTGTCATTTCTTGTGTTGATGAGTGATTATTGATTCAACAATTCTTCTTCTCTTCTCTGCTATTCTTGAGTGACTTTTAGTGAGGTTTTCTCCATTTGTGTGATCTCTCCTATAAATTATCATAGGGTACCGGAGCTGGAGTCAGCTATTCGAATTGCAGCAACAGCAGTTGCAACAATTCTTTGAGCAGTTGTCTTTCATTGAGCCCCAGAAGCCTCTGGATTTCCAGAGCAATTCCTGGTGCAATTGTCTTGAATTCACTAGAGCAATCTAGTGAGGTCTATCCAGGTGTGAAGGATCCAGTCACATGTGCTCATTTTCCTAAGGCGGTGTTCAATTCGAATTGCAACATATCTGCATTTTACAATTCTCATTGTTTTGCAGGTTATCTCCATCATTCGAATTCATCTTCAACATATTCAAATTCAGCTGCTACTATGGATCTCCATTATTTTTGCAAGTTATTCGAAGTTCTCTGCAGTTGTAGCAGTTTCGAAGTTTTCTGCAGTTGCAGTAGTTTTCTGCAGTTGCAGCAGTTCTGCAGTTGTAGCAGTAGATTCGAATTCAACAACATCTTCCATGAATATGAAATAAGTTCCTTCTCTCTCTTCATACAACTATGAAGAATGGAAACCAAAGATGACATCATACTTGAAGAGATATGGTCTTTTCAATATGTGTATTGGTGTTAAGAGAGATTTTACTTCTTATGAAGAGGAAGAAGATCGGCTAGATGATTGTGACAAAGCTTCAACAACAATATGTACTGCTATGATTTCCAATATGGTATACCTTATTGATCCTGCAGAGCATCTAAGTGATAACTGGATAAGATTGGACAGTTTATTTGGAAAGAAGGAAGAGGATGATGTTAGCCATTTGGAGAACAAGCCTAGTAGTACTGCCTCAAGTGCTCTCTCTATTCATGATTCGGCCTCAATCATCTCTCATGATAAATTTGTTCAAGATGAAGTCGAAATCCAAGACATGATATCAATATCTAATATTGAAAAATGGTCCATCACCACTAATAAAGTTGATCCATTTTCGAATTCAAATTCTAAGTAAGATATGTCAGCTACTACTCTAGAAGTTGAACAGACTTTTGAAATCTCTACTTCCCATGAGCTTGCTGATGTGCAAGATGATGATCTACTAAGTATTTCGGAGGTAAAATCAGATTTTGGAGGTGATGCATTCACTCTCCCTCATCAAATGCTTCCTATAAACTCCTATTTGGTCATTGGCACATTTTTTTCAAAGTTTTACCGAATATGGAAGACACCATCATTTATGAATCCATCTATCAATTCTTGGATCTGATTTGAAGTCCAAGCCACCACCATCATGTATTAGTTCATTTGGTTATGATCTCACCTATGTCCGTTCAAAGGAGATATCAAAGAACTACATACACATTCATGGAGTTGATTCTACCTCAGTTGGTTTGAATCACATGCTCCATAATGATCTTCATATTTTTGAATTTGTTCCCACCATGCTTGGTAGGAAGTGCAAGTTTAGGAAGCCTCCATATTTTGTTACATTTATTGTTGGAGAACTCAAGCACATGTTTTTGGAGCATGATCCACTTCTTCCCAAGAGGAAGATAACTCTTTTTGAGAGAATGCTAGATCCAGATCCATAAGAACCTAAAGATATAGCACCTATTAGTGAATATGAGTGAATGGAAGACCAAGATACAGATCTACAGCTTGCAGATCCTCCTCTTCCTACATGGGCAGCTACTACTCTTATATATTGTTGGAGATTCACTTGATCCGAGGAGAACCAGATCTAATTTTCAGAATGGAAGATTTCATCCTTCTCACATTATAGATCCATTTCTTGTTGATAGATCTTTCTTCGGTGGAGAAGTGCACTTACCATTTGGGGTGAGTGATGACATGCTACATTAGCATCCTTCAGTCTATTTCGAGGGAGGGATTTCTTCCCACTGGATTTTCCCTCTTTCCTCACTTTATTATTTAGATTGTTATACAGGGTGACCTTTGGTCTTAGTCACCAGGGCCCTACCATTAGTTCCTTCATTTGTTTCCTCATGTTTGGCTTGCGGAGGGCTGTAGGAATATTCTCACCATCATTTTTTATATTTGCATGCATGCATCCAGTCATCAGCATGGGAGTCTCCCCAACACCTGGAGCTTATGTTCATCCCCCTAGAGCCTTTTTTTATCTATCGGGAGCCCTCCTACCTACCTATTGCGCCTTGTTTTCCTCACCAGGAAGACTAATGTTCCCTACTACACTACTTGGATCACTAACAATCAGTTGCAACATTTATTGACTAGTTTATTCATTTATTGCTAAGTTTAACTACCTGTAGCTTCCATTTATCTGTATCGAAGTGCTACTTGACCTACTGACAGCCTCATGCACCCTCCTTGGAGTCTCCATCCCATGATTTTTTCTCACATGACTCAGTTAGACTCAGTTAGACTCATTTGACTGACCTTTGACCATTTGTGACTACTGCCACTGATTGGATGATGTCTCCAATGCTATCCAAGCCACACATTGAGGAGAATTCGAATGACCTTAGGAGTCATTCAAATCCATTTGATTGTATTCAGTTATTATTCACTTTTCACAGTGCCAGCTTACAACTGATGTATGATACAACATTTTTTTTTCATTTCTTGTGTTAATGAGTGATTATTGATTCAACAATTCTTCTTCTCTTCTCTGCTATTTTTGAGTGATGTTTAGTGATGTTTAGTGATGTTTGCTCCAGCTATGTGATGTCTCCTGTAAATTATCACAATTTACATGAAAATATTGTTACCCTTTTCTTCATCTACACCTATATCTAGATCCATTTTAAATGATCGAAAAAATGTACACTTTATGAAATTTAATCCCTTGTTATGCTTGATAAATCAAAATTAAGAATGAGTTAGATTTCTTAAAAAAAGATCAAAGGAAATTAGCCAACACTTAAATTGCATTAGTAGTACATTGTGGGGAGGCTAAAAGTCTCCATCTCTATATTAATCCACTTTAGGATTTCCTTGTCCATGGGACTTTATTTCAAAGATCCACCCAAATCTTCGCAAGAGCTAAAGTACAATGTGTGCGCACAAATAATGTCAAGGGTATTCATATATGGATATCTTGAGCATCATTATCAAGTAGGATAGAGAATTATTCATGTTGCGATTTGAATCAGTTATATGAACTCTTGGATCAATGTACAAAAGGATGGATAGCGCATAAGGATGATTATGGATAACCCATAATGGCCAGATGTTGATCATAATGATGATTATGCATATCAAGTTGAGATGATCAGATCAAACCACTTTCGTAATATTTTCCTCCATTCCCTTTGTCAATGTTGAATTGAACAAGTGAAAACCTTATAGATTCAAAGAGATGCAATGTTGCGATGACATTACTTGAATCCTCATTTCTTTTGTGGACACCTCCCAAAATAGAGTCATGAGGTATTCATCCAGGAAGCCCGAGAGATGGTTGCAGACTCCTAGGTTTGACGCCCATAAAATCATCCAGGCACTGTGGTTCCAATCCAGGGAAGCAACATATCTTAGCAGGGAAACGTATTTCATAGCATGGCATCATAGCAACATATCTTAGCTCGCTTTATCACTAGGTATGTGGGAACTCGGAAAACTGGCGTGGAATGGTGTGTAAACAATTGGATCTAAAACGACAAGAGGAAAATGACAAGAACTTTCGAGATTTCAGGACCAGTCGGTTCATCTTTCATCCCAACAGGTAGACATGTATTTAGTCCCGTTCCTTATCTTGTGTTTTCTTGTCCCTTATGGCAATGGAAATACATCCAGAATCACACTTGAAAACTAGTGAAGAGATACTCGTATATGTTGAAGCAAACCATTTAGGTCAAGTGAAAATTGCTTCCTCGAGCAAAGCAGGGAAGTGGGTTTGGGTTAACACCAAGAAGTTTCGGGGTACTTAAAACATGGAGCTTCCCGTCTAAAATGGGAGCATACAAGGAAAAAATAGTTTCAAAAGGAAAATATTTTGGCCCTCCGTAATTAACACTCATGAAAGTTTCTTTTGCAAGACAGTGGCAACAACTGAGATAAAGGAAGCAAGGATCTTGCCTTATACTGCCCCACATCCACACCTCACACCTCACACCTGGTCATATTCCCTTTATGTGCAAGAGTTACCAAATGCCAAGATGAGATTGGAGGTTTTGGAAGTCAAAGAGTAGGAGAGAGACCTTAAAATCTGTATATTAACAACAAAAAATAATTTTTTTGTAGAAATAAATAAGGTTCTAAAATTCTAAAAGATCAAGTGACATTGATGCAAGTAGCTCTTCTGGTAGGAAAGACTGAATGGAAAGACATGAAGGCTACCTCGAAAATCATGCAAGAATATGTAGTGGAAATTAGAGATGTGCTAAATTCTAAAACATCCAACGATGATGGGAAAGCAGTTGAACAAACAAACAAACAGGGAGTGGAAGTAAGAGAAGAAGAGAAAGGAGGCTTTGCAAAAAATTCCAAAACCTAGGCATAAGCTATTAGCAATTATGCAAATATGGGAAAAGGAAAAGGGAAAGAAGTAAACACCCAGGGGGACAACTTGCAAGATAGAGAAACCAAAGAAATACAAGAGAGAGAAGCAAACATAATCATTAAAGGTATGAGAGATTATGGAAAAAATGAATACACTCTCGATCTTGCATGTGACTTTTTAAAGGACAAGCTGCTTTGTCAAGGACGAATCTACCAAGCATGGAGAGTGGGTAATCCCAATGATGAGATATCTAGTCCCATAAAAGTCATCTTATCAAGTGCACGTGATAGGAAAATTATCCTAAGCAAGAAGAAACTCTTAAGGGGATCTCAATTTTTTCTAGAGGAATATTTAACTATTAGGCCGATCTTGACCCTGACTCGGCCGATTCCGACCTTTCCAAACCTTTCCGATTTTTTCTATAAATTTTCGACTTTTCCCAAGCCTTTCCTACTTTTCCGATTGGAAATTGAAAGTTGGAACACATAACTGATCTATATGATCCATTTTCGACTTCGCGACTCAGACTAGACCATGTTCCGTACATCGGGATTTGGAAGTTGGCACCAAAATCCCAAACTTGACAAACCAATACTGACTTCTCGACTCTAATTTCTACCTTCCGCATGTCAGTAGTCGGACGGTCGGAAACGCAACACCAATTCTGACCAGTCATCCCCAAATTCCTGAATCCAACTGTTATCCCCTGCATGTCGGGAGTCGGAAGTCGGCATCGCAACTCCAACTTCATTAAACTACCCTCGACCTCATGAATCCGACTACGACCTTTTATACGTCGAGAGTCAGAAGTCGACACCAAAACTTCAACTTCATCAAACTACCCTTGACCTCCCGACTCCGACTACGACCTTTTGTACATCGAGAGTCCAAATTTGACACCGCTAACTTCAACCTCCCATGAGCACGCTAATGCTGATATCTTTCACGTCCAATATCAATTTTTGAGGAAATGGGTACAGTCAAAAATATATCGGCGAGGTCTACACAACTGTGTGATCTCCTGCAACAGTTGAAGATTTTGATTTTTGGCCATAATTGATCTCACAATTTCACCAAACACTCACCAACACCTACTGTTCATTTCTGATTTCCTGCCTGTAGGTGTAGGTTCCATCCCAAACAGTCCAAGTGTTGCAACCATTAGTTCAGATACCACTCTGTCACATCCATTCCCACCAAACCAACCAATGGAGGGAACATGACATACATACAGGGTGCTAAAATTTACCCCTATGGTCGTATTATCAAATTCATTAACATTTAAATGTGTGTGTAATGCATATTAAAGATACACAACGGAAATTAAATCAATTACACCCACAAAACATGCATATATCAGAATATTCAACCCATGCATAACAATCAAATCATGCACAGAGATAAACCAACTCCCATTCTATACACATGCATCTAATTAGATCACTAAAACTGGGTCATCTCATTTAATTTATCATAATTAACAGTCATCCATAATACAAAATTTTATCATAAATAGCAGTCATCCACCCAACTGTAGGTATCTTCCGAGCCTATATTATTTCAGCTGAGATACCATCCCCGAGCTGGGCTATGTATCCACTAAGGAGGAAATACTCAAGCTCACTCACTACCGTAGTCACAATTACTCATGTTAAGCCAGCACACATCTAGGTTTGTCAAGCCTGCAGGGAGATAGGGAAGGAGAAAGCTAATCCAGTGAGCTCAACCACCAAGCTACAGGCATCTCAACTGATCTCAGATAGCCTTGAAACCCATAATACCTACCACATCCAACACAAGGAAAGTCCCCTTCTCTACTACACAGTCCCTCAAGTACCCCTTCCCTCTAGTAATCTTCAGAGTGGGCATAGAAAGGTCCAAGCTATTAGATCCACAGGAATTCTTTCCTTCACTGGGTTTATCAAGCAATTCCGACATTTGATCTCTCTCTCGATTCGATCCACTCTTGTATTTTTCCAAATTCTGGCCATGTGACTCCCAAAAACAGAATTGAAATTTCCCAGCTTCCAAATCTGAGTCTTCCTATGAATTTTTGGGTGTTTTACACTCTCCATTCACCCCATGTTTTATGTCTATGTATTCCCCATTATATTTAGTTGCTCACAACAAATTATGGGCATTTTTGGCGCTCAAAATTATGGCTTCTTTCCTGGTTACGATTTCTGCAAATTTTCTTGCAGGAAATTCAAAAATGGCTGAAAATTGATGTATGGTTCTTCAACAATGGAATGGGGATGATGGAAAAATAATTTTCATTGTGGAAATTGACTTCAAGACCATGTGAACTAAGCTCATAACCTGCCATGCGAATTTTTGGGCTTGCCCATGCTCCATTAATTTCATGCGTTGGTTTCTCAACTTCCTCTTCCTAACATAATTAAATGTCAACATACTAGTCAAGATAGGTTCTCAAAATGACACTTGGAAACAAAAGATTAAATCCCCCAACCTACCTCTCCCCAGTAGATACATTCAGCCCCCTCATTTTTAGTTGCTTCCATAAACAGTTCTTGGAATTTTATTTGCATCCTAAATATTTACATGATTTTATAATTTCCATAGTTTACTAACACATGGCTCACAAAATATAAAACACCTTGCCTTTTAAAGCCTACCATTCACTAGCAAGGCCTTGGACTTGAGCTCCATGCTAGGAATTCATACGTCCTATGCGCACAATATTTACATATGAAGCCAATACATTCTAAGGGTCAAAATGGGGGTATTGCAAAGACTATATAATTTTATTGCATCAAGATGGTAAGATGTTGTCACATACCATAGCATTACCAAAACTAAAATGTAATTAAAAATTTAAAAATTAAAACCAAATGAAAAGTAATAAAATAAATCCACATCACTCATAAAATAAAAATGTAAAACAAAATAAAAATTTATTAAAAAATCAACGTTAGCTCATAAAATATAAAAAATAAAAACCCACGTAGATCCATCTTAAACTAGGATCTATCAAGCACCGATATTAAATCCAATTTCTTGAACTATAATTTTTTTGGACATGTAATAAATTTAAGATTAATAAAATATTATACCTCAACAAATTAGATCCCTCTTGGTACTTAATAAATCAAGATTTAACATAGATATATACTAATTGTAAGAGTAACATTAATATTAATGTGTGATATTGATATTATAGCCTAAACTTATATACTTGAATACACCTTACAAACATACAACATAAAAATCCACATAACTTCAAAAACTTTGGTAAGGATATTTATCACATAGATCCATCTTAAACCTGTATCTATCAAGCACCCAGAGGGATCCAATTTCTTGAGGTGTATTTCTTTTTTTAAATTTAAACTCAAGAAATTTGATATCTCTTGATAGATAGAAATTTATTAATGGCCGACATAAGAGCTGTAGAGCACCTCGTTTCACTCAGTGCAATCACCCATAAATAAAATCACACCATAAATAAATATACAATGTTACTTTTGCATTTGCATTGGCTACTACTATATGATTGAAATTATCAATTAAAAAAAATTGATTAATATGATCATGTAAACACATTTGATATCATATACATTAGATTAATCATTTCTAACATATGTTTAACATTCAATTTAGAGATTTTATATTAATTAAAATAAATAAATAATTAAATGTGTATGTTATTAATAATTAAATAATTAATATAATTATTAAAATGATTGTGGAAAGCTTGAGTATATATTTTAAACAAGTCTACCTATTTTAAATCTCAACCACTAGTAAAAAATTGCTTAATTCTTTGATTATTGATTAGTCATGGTTAGTCTTCAAAGGCTTCACAAAAATTAGAGATCTTTAGTAACTTTGAAATTTTAATCATCATACAATAATAAAATATTAATTCTAATAAATAAATAAATAAAATCTTAAATTTAAAATATAATAATAAATAATCAAAGCTTTAGTTAATTATCATACAAATAAATCTTTTTAAATTATAAACTTTATTGTGTTGACATTCCTATTAGCCAAATTACTGACAGCTTCTAAGAACTTCTGTATTAGCCGTGAGATCTTAACGAGAGTCCTCATCCAAGGGTTGTATTTAAATTTACTGATAGCTTCTGGAAACTTCAGTATTAGTCGTGAGATCTTAACAATAATCCTCATCCAAGGGTTGTAGTTGAGCTGATCTAATCTAAGGGTTGAGTTAAAATATTTTTTTCTTAACGGCTAGATAGAGGAGATCGTGGGCATTTCAGTTTGTGTTACTAGGGATTGTTTTATTGGGTTTTTAAGCTACACCGATAAGTTGATGTAGTTTGCTTTAAAAAATTACTTATATTTTTATCTTGATCTGAATTCTAGTGTTGAATTATTCACAGGAACGAACGTAGTCTAGCGATTGTGTTGATAATAGCTTGTCTGCTAGCTGTGGAAGAAGAAGCCGTCAATTACGATGGAGCGGCCATGGCACACACGGACCATAACATCAACCATGTGATCGGAAGAAGAAGTGGCCAACTACGGTACACATAGACCATAACATCAACCATATCATGTGACAGACAGTACTCGTACTTTTTCTTTACATATATATTTTCTTCTTTGAGTCAAATAATAATGATAATTTATAACTAGCTAATAGAACAAATAAATGAATTTAACTCTGTAAATTTTGCAGACAAGATTAGATTAGATTGGATAAATTTCTTGGTACTGTATTTTCTACAATTTTTTTATTCTTAGCTAATAATTTAGATTTTAAGCAGCAACACCCAGATTGCAAGGAAAAAAAACCTTACGTTGTTAATAAATTTAAGCAGCACCCAATTTGCAACTGAAATCAATTCCCCATTAAATTAAAATTAATGACTGATGAGTCCATTACATTAGACTATAGAGTTGTCTGATCTTTACCCATTCGATGATGGGTGAATTAACAATTTCTTCGGCTTCGTTTGGGTCATGGAATGAATGTAGCCTCATCCCCTACGTGCTGGTTTAATTTAAATTTAGTTTTAAACCAGGGTCTTGACTGAACCTATCCTCATCCCCTACTAATTCACGAGCTGCATTTTGAATTGAAGTTTTTCTCTGCTATATATTACACCTTTATTAAACGAAATCCACGAGCTGCATTTATAAATAAATACTCGGAAAATATGAAGTCTGTACGTGGGCATCTTGCTTTTTATTTCTCGTAGAAGTAGGTCTCGCGTTTGGGAATGGATCGCGTTTTCGGTATAATGGTGATCTTATGGCCATTTGGTGGGTGTTTTTAGTTCCCACCGAATCATTGGTTAAAATTGTCCTAAACATCTATGTGCTCATCAACTTTACTTCTATCAACATATTTCATATTTAACTAAAATACAAGATCTATTATAAAAGTAAAGTAAAAGTAAAAGTAGAGATAGAAAAAATTAGAGTTTCAGATATCCAAACAGAAAGAAGATAAAAAAATTTCACCGATTCTTTCAAGCAGCTGAAGAATGTAGAGAAAGGGACAAGAATAAGAGAACGTCAACAGCCCAATAGCAAAGTCTTGAGCCATGAACCATGCTGCTACAGCATGGCTAACCTGCATTTGTCACCTCAGTTAGTTCTGTTATCAATCACTCTGTCTCGAAAATTTTGATATTTGATGGGGATAATTTTAGTATAATCAATCACTCGAGGATCAATTCACTGGAAGGAAATATGCCAGGGATCAATCGGTGTTGAAAACTATATTCGAATTACAAGAAAAGTAATTGAACTGTACATATTTTTTGCACGTGTAGATTAGGGAAAATAAGTTTTCGGTAAGGAAAATCAATGGAAATTTCAGCTGTCTAGTAAGTACAACAAAGTCTCATTTCTGTATCAAAAAAGATGATAGGCAGGTTTTTCCAAAGAATTGTAAATCAGTGGAATCTTGAGGCAAAGGCCTACTATAATACAACACCTTTTTTTTCTACCAACAGAACAAGGCTATATTGCAATTCAACCTAATGTTTTTAGATTTGTCCACTGATAATGGATCAGAAAATGAACAGCACCAAGCCACTTTTTCCATTTTAGATCCAGATTAATAAGCTATCCAGAGAGAAACACACACTTACTTTGGCGGTCATTTTGGTATTTTGGTTGTGAAATAAACTGGGCAGCAGATGAGTATAAGAAACTACTTATGGAAATCAATCTTTTCAAATATCAAATTAAAATTGAAAACAAACATTTATTTTCAAAAGGTACCAACAGTTTTGCTGCCAAAATTGGCACCCTAGGAGAATAAAACGACGAACATGTTTCTTCAAACAAAGAAATTGTACAAGTAAAAACTATAAAAAAATGCATTTGCTGCACATTCATAGCATTGAGCCAGAGTAAACTCAAGGGACAAATTTGAGGGAAGGCAAGAGGGTGTTGCTCTTACTTTCAGCGACACACGGATCTCTAAACTCATAAATTTTCACCTACAGAACAGTCGCAGCTGATAGTAATAGCTGACTGTAATATTCAGCACAGTCATAGCTAACAGTAACAACTAACTGTTTAGCTAACAGTAATCTACAGGACAGTTGCAATTGAGTTGAAGTTGACTGTTTCAGCTATGTTTAGATAACCCCCGCGTTCATAAAACTTGACTGTTTCAGCGTACTCTGTTTCATCAAATTATGAAATCTAACTTGCTACAGCAAAACTAAACATTCTACAGTGAATCATATATGCTTAGAAAATTATCATGCAACAGCAAAAACATTATTCAAACATTCAACCATGAGTTTCCAAACTCATAAAGACAAAGAGGAACATAGCAACAACATTACAGAGCTAAAACTCTCTTTCATATTCAACTCAGAAATTGTATTCCCCACCATGTCTCTCCATATTTTTCTATCTCAGAATTACATAGGTATATATACACCGGAAATATAGTCGGTCATTTAATTAGCTTGACCTTTTGCTGCATCTAAACTAAAATTGACTATTCAGAATTTGTGTGGATACTCTGCCCTTTCATGTGCTGCAATAGGAACGTTGGACGCATCTTCGGTCTTTGACAGGCTACAACAAAACTAGTGAATGTTCCTATGAACTTTTAATGTGCTACGACAGTAATTTCCCTTAAGCAATCTGATGAGACACGCTGCTCCTTTTAACATCTGCCCAGCTGGAACATGTCAGTGGTTGACCTTTCAAAAAACAGCTCTTCAAAAAACAATGTATTACTCAGCCCCAATAATCAATCAATGTGATGTCCTATCCCTTTGAAGTTTTGACAGCATGACAAAATCAAACGGTGTGGCGATGGTTGACTCCTCACAGTTTTGGCGGCCACTTAGCAAGGCGGTGAATGACTTTTCAGAACTTGTTGCGGTGAAGAAATTAACCGCTGCCAACATTCTCCCCCTTAATTACTTCACCCAAAAACACATCAAACACAAACAACTATTGTTTTACAAAACAACATTCCAACTATAATGCCTGCTGGTCTAAGTCTCAGCAAGGCTTACACCAGTATCAAAACAATTCAAAAAGTTTCTATGTTGCAACATGCTAGTGTTGCTTTTCTTCAACTCTTTCATGAGCATTTCTTTTTCTTTTGACTCCAAACTTTGAAACATGTAAACTTTGTTTTCTGTTTTATCTTCATCTTCACCTTGATCTTCTTCAGCTCTTGAGCTTCATTCGTGGCTTCAGCCATCCCTTCATCTTAACTTTGGATCTTATTAATCTGGACCCCTTTTTCTCAGTAGCTCCACAATACTTGTTCTTCAAGTAGCTTCAGTTAGCTGTTCATAATCAACAAAATATAATATTTCATCATTTACTTTGACACCAAGACCATTTCTTTCAACCTTCTTGGAATTTACAAACCAATCATCATTCATAATTTTTATTACATCATTCTCATCTTCAACTTCATCATTACTTGGCTTAGAATGCCAAACTTTATACCAATAATACTTTTGATTCTTCATCTTCACTTTCTTCTTTACCTTCAATGTTCTCTTTGATTCCACAAATCCATTATGATTAGCTTCAGCTGCAAAACGTTCTTCAATTTGCTTACCATCATTCAAATTTTTAATGTCCTTTATGCCAAGGACTCCAATCCAAATCTTATCCTCTAAATACTGTAACATGGGCATACAAAGATCCCACAAGCTATCTTTGACGTCACCAAGAGTAATCTGTTCAATGTCATTCTGTAGACACATTAACTGATAATAATGTCTGATTTCTTTAGGAATCCATGGCATGAATATCTTTCCAACTATTTTTTCAACCAGTCCATCTTTGCTACAATTTTCTTCAATCAAAACAAACTCATCATCATCTTCAAAGGATTCTTCTTCATCTTCGATTGGTTTCTCATCTGCACACTCAAACATTTTGTCAACATTATATAAATTATTATACTATGAACCATATTGGTTCTCTTCATTTTGTTCTTCTCTGAGAGTTGTCACTATCTCTTCATTCAAATCTGCCACTGCTTCTGCAACAAGGAGATCAACATTCTTCATTTCTACTTCCACAACATCGTTATCATCATATCTTGGATTTTCAATCCATTCTTCCAAAAATTTCAACTGTTCATCAAGAACATCATTCCCTATTTCAGTTGCTCTGTCTACAACAAAACATACAACATTTTGAGTGTTATCATTATGCAACTCTTTTTCTATCACTGCTTCTGCAATCACCGAATCATCAACCTTTTTATTTTCAACATCATTATAGATTCCTTATGCTTGTACTTTATTTATTTCATTTGCTGCAACTTCTGTGCATTCTTCAACAATCTTATCAAATTCATCAACAAAATTAAAATCATCAATATTTTCAAAAAACTCACAAATAGGTTCAAGCACTTCAACACAGTGCACTTTATCTTTCTTAACTTCTAATGTTGCTTCACATACTGATGATATGATAGTCTTCATTCTATCATCACGATCATCTTTCACCATTACTTCTCCTTGAGCAATTTTACCAATAATGGCTGCTTCATTGGCACCTTCTTCATAGCTGCCATTAACAACATGCATCATTGGAATATTCAAAGAACAAACTACTACACTGGCAGTTACTTCACCTTCAATATTTGACTTACAAGCCAAGACTTCATCATTTTCTTCCTTTGTACCTGCACAATCACTAACAACCAAATTATTAAAAAAATCTCATTCTCTTTTCTGTCCTTATCTACACCATTCAATATCGCTGCAGATTCTTCTTCAAAAATATCACCAACACTTTTTACATTATCAGATACACCATTTTCATGAATGTATTTTTCACCAGCAGCTTTATCATCTTTCTTATGCGCACCAAATGGATAAGTGCAACATTCTTCATTTTCTGCAACATGACTACTGTAATTTATTTCAAGCTCATCTTGGTATTCGACTTCTACAACATCTTCAGAGTTGTCTTCTAGATTCATTGTACCTACATGTCCACAAACTTCAAATTCAATGCATGATTTAAATACCTTCATGGGCGTGTCCATCAAGGACTCTTCTTGTGCAAATACTTCTCTGTTGTCCTCACACTTGAGAAATTTATCATCTTTATCAGCATTATGAATGTTAACCATTTCATCATGTTCATTGTTCACTTCAGTAAAATCTAAATTCGAAACTATATCAACATCTTTATCAATAGAAATTTCAACTTCTTCAAATTCTGTTGCTGCTATACAAGATACAACAGCCTCATCTTCTTCTTTAGTTTCAGCAACATTTTTATCAATTGATAGATCAACACAACAGTGAGATTCACAAATAATTTGACTATCTTCTGTTGCTTCTGCAAATTTGACTTTTGAAATGTTAACAGGCTGTGACTCAGCCATATATCTCCCCCTTACATCAAACTTTCCCAGGCTTCTCTAGCTGTGTTTGCTTCAGCAATTACATCAAGAATATTATCATCCAGAGCTTGTTGGATGTAGTACAAGGAAAATGAATCCTTTGCCTCATCCTGGGGTTTCTTAACTCTATCCTTAACAAAATTCCATAAACCTCTACAATACAAGAAATTTTTCATATTAATTGACCAACATTCATATGCTATACCTGAGAAATATGGCGGTGGATAATAGATGTTGCTCCATGCATCTTCTAACTTGTCTTGAACTTCATTTGCTTCAGTATCCTCTGCCTTCTCTTGAACTTCATCTACTTCAGTAGGTTCCACAGTGGCTTCTCCTAATATCTCTGCTATGGAAAAACCAACTTCTTTTGCATTAACAATATTCTTCTTCATCCATTTAAGCCTTCTGCTTTTCCCCGTGTCTCTGTCTTCAAATAAATATTTGCATACAATTTAAATGTCTTTCACTTGGGTACATCCTCTTAGTCCTCTTTCACGCATAACGTCTTCAATTCAAACCAAGCAAACTTCCCAAACAATGGGAATCAAACTACTCTACCATTAAACTACATGGGAGCTCTCAACTAGGAAGAATGTCTTCCTTTCAACTGATCAACCTCTATATGAGGGAACACAAACACATAATCAACTTCTTTCACGGGCTACAACCCTTTCTTCTCTTTACACAAGCAACAACCAAGCTTGAGCGGCTTAACCAAAAGATGAATGACACAAGACACACTTGATTCAGACTTCAGCTGCTAAATGATGACTCAACCTTTACTTAAGGGAGTACGGGAGCTCTCTTTCAACACAGAACTCAACTGAACTTACTTATGTTCTTTCTACATAGCAGGAAGGGGACACTGGAGTAAAACTAAACAGCAAGATCTCCAAACAAAACACAAAAGTTTCAACACACAATCATACGACTCATTCATGAAGTGAGCACAAAACCAACGAACAAAAATCAGAAACACTCAACTCTGATACCAATTGAGGGAAGGTAGGGGGTGTTGCTCTTACTTTCAGCAACACACACAGATCCCTAAACTCATAAATTTTCACCTACAGAACAGTCGCAGCTGACAGTAACAGCTGACTGTAATATTTAGCACAATGACAGCTAACAATAACAACTGATTGTTTAGCTAACAATAATCTGCAGGACAGTTGCAGCTGACTGTTTCAGCTATGTTGAGATAACCTCTGCATTCATAAAACTTGATTGTTTCAGCAAATTCTGAAATCTAACTTGATACAGAAAAAATAAACATTCCACAGTCAATCATATATGCTCAAAAAATTATCATGCTACAACAAAAACATTATTTAAACATTCAACCATGAGTTTACAAACTCATAAAGACAGAGAAGAACATAGCAACAACATTACAGAGCTAAAACTCTGTTTCATATTCAACTCAGAAATTGTATTCCCCACCATGTCTCTCCATATTTTTATATCTCAGAATTACATAAATATATATACACTAGAAATATAGTCGGTCATTTAATTAGCTTGACCTTTCGCTGCATCTAAACTAAAATTGATTGTTCAGAATTTGTGTGGATACTCTACCCTTTCATGTGCTGCAACAGGAACGTTGGACGCCTCTTTGGTCTTTAACAGGCTACAGCAAAACTAGTGAATGTCCCTGTGAACTTTTAATGTGTTGCGGCAATAATTTGCCTTAAGCAATCTGATAAGACACGCTGCTCCTTTTAACATCTGCCCAGCTGGAACATGCTAGTGGTTGACCTTTCAAAAAACGGCTCTTCAAAAAACAATGTATCACTCAGCCCCAATAATCAATCGATGTGATGTGCCAGAGGCTGTAATGTGGTGTGTTGCCCCTTTGAAGTTTTGACGGCATGACATAATCAAATGGTGTGGCAGTGGTTGACTCCTTAGAGTTTCGGTGGCCACTCAGCAAGGCGGCCACTCAACAAGGCGGTGAATGACTTTTCAGAACTTGTTGCGGTGAAGAAATTAACCGCTGCCAACAAAATTATATATGGTTCTCAATCCACCGATGGGAAGGAGTAGATTTTAATACGCTTGGCTCAATACACCGGAAATAAGAACTACTTTTGGATTCTGTAGTCATTACTTGACAACATAGTAGCATAATTCGAGTACGAATACGATTCGATACAGAAAAAATACATAATGAAAATATCTAGTACGAATAAAATAAGGAAGTAGCTTGCTTATATATAATATTTTTAATCAAATATTCACAAATATAACATAAATATACATAATTTAACATATATTTAGAAAACAAAAAATATAAAATCTCAACAACTTCGGATATGGAAGTGTGAGAGACGGCAACTATTTATTTATAGTTATTTTAGTTAGTAAGCATGAAATTGAATGGTATTTTTGTTTTATAGTTTTTAAATAATTAATTTTTTTATTTCTTTCTTTAAATTGGTTTTCAAAATCTAATTCTCCACTAATAATCCCTATCCGTATTACACCTACACCACACCGAATATTCCATGAATTCTAATTTATTCAGAATTTCCATACACGAAGTACCAATACAGCCGAATTATGCTACTATGCTTGACAATGAATAATAATAATTAATATTCTTAGATACTCAGATTCGTGCTAACATTTGAACTGGGCACAGGCAACCTAGGAAATAAATATAATACTCATATATCTACCTTGTCAAAAGATATATTTTTCCTACTAACAGACCCTAGTTCAATACACATTAGACTCTAAAAATAATGACTACTATTAACAGAACGAGGACCCCATATATGCTCTCTTTTCAAGGGATTTTCGAAGTTAGCTTTCTTGATTATCTTCAATCCAAGCTCTCTGCCAACATTCAGGTGCTGCAAAACATACTATATGGGTCGTATGGCTCTTAAAGCTGTGCATCTACCACCAAAATTTCACAGATGCGTGCATAACTGCAAAATGGAGCTAGATTATTTTCCATGGCTTTTATTTATCCAGCAGCCTAACCATTATTAAGGTTCTCTTCCAGCCATGACTCACAAATGAAGAACAGTGTAAACACCATCAAAGACCTCCAAGAGTAACATCTACAGGCTTTCTAGCATAACATCTCAGAGAGTGAAAGCTATCACAGTCCATGTTGCATTGATGCAGGTGAGCAGAGTCCAAAGGAAATTTCTGACCTTTTCTGCAACAGATTCGTCAATATTACTTTACAAATCCTAGGAGCAGGTACACGTACACCAACAAACAGCAGGGACTCTGGACTGTACGAACGATGCTTAACACGATGGGCTCTCAGATTTAGGCAAGAGAACCACAATCATTTGCAGTTTGAGGGCGCCCTCCTGTGGGTGTTGAGGGGCGTTGAACAATTAGCCCCTGTAAACATACAAAAAGAGTAAACAGTGATCAAATTTGACTATAATCAAAATGACAAAAATACCAAAAGTGCCAATAAGACCTGTCACATGTGTCTTCCAAGTGAAGTTCAGGTGATGTCATCGCGGGAGGAAGTGGATGAATCAGTTTTGGGACTACTACAAGGTCCCTGCCAAGGACTAAGATTGCACCTGCATTATTTGCAGTACCTATGAAAAATGAAAATAACCACCATCAATAAGCTAGTTAAACTAATCTCCGCACCGAAGTCCATAAAGCAAACCATATAATTACCGCAATAATTGGTGGCAGACAAAAGGGTTATTAAATGGCCTTGGTCAAAACGCTCTGACCCATCCGATGTCCATGACACATTCATGTGCTCGTACAATGAGCTGTAGGTCATTATTGTTGCAAAACTCCATCACTCGATCAGGCTGAAAAGTGGAAGACACCATAGGCTTATTCAGTTGGCTAGCTTCCGATCAAAAACTCAAGAAGCCTAAACTCCACTCAATATGCGATAGTGAAGAAAAACAAATGTCCAGAAATTCATGTCCTCATATACATAGGCTTAAGATCATACCACGTGGCCCACAGTTCAATAAAATACCAAAAATAGGAGATTCAAGTGATTGAGAATGCTTAGATGAAATGGATTTTTGTAAGTCCTTGGAATTAAACTGCAAGAAGCTTCTGCAACGGAAATTTATAGAGCCATATTGAGGGTTTATTCAAATATATCCTTGATGGTAACTTTGTAAATCCATTGAACAAGCATGGATTTCTCTAAGTTCTAGGTGTCATTTCCATGGAAATCTAAGGAATGTAACTTGACCATTAACTCAAAAGGTTATAATTAAGATTCAAGAAATGAATAATACATTGCAATTACATAAAGTTTAGAGGACTAAAAGACATTGTATTTTATCGTTATATTTTTTTTTCCTTCTTAAGCACCAAGAGGGATCCAATTTCTTGAAGTGTATTTCTTTTTCTTTTAATTTAAACTCAAGAAATTTGATATCTCTTGATTGATAGATCCGGGATTAAGTTTTAAGTTTTTATTTTATAAATGAACATCTCCCTCATACTAGTGTGTAACGTTACATGGACACATGTTACAACATCTCCCCCATACTAGGTTGTAGAGCACCTCGTTTCACTCGGTGCAAACAACCACAAAGCTTAAGTGGACAGAAGGATAGGTAGATTTTGAAACAATACTAGAAACTAAGCCACAAGTAAGCTGCTGGGATCTCCATGCGAGTTTTATAAAGTAACTAGAAAAAGAGTATCTCCAGAAATAAGCATAAGAACCATATTTTCCAAGATTAACGAAGCAAGGAAATGGGCACGAGTTTCTGAAATGGATACAACATGGTATTGAAAAAATATTATATATATATATATATATCACATTGTTTATGTACATTAATGTAAATCCAAACAATTAAACATCAAATATGCAAAGTTTGCTCAAGTCTATAGCATGTAAGAGTGGCTATAGCAAAATGCCAAATTGCAAACGACATCTCATTGTACATCATCTTCTCTGAAATGTGTTTTCTTCCCCTAAGAGAAAAAAATGGGGATAGTTAGACCAAAAATGTTAAAAGGAACAGTGATGGTAAGCATACTTCGAAACCATTGGCTATTTGTAATAGGAAACATACATACCTTATAGCTTATTTTATAAAGTTGGAGAGTCCTTATGTTTCATTTGTTCTTCTGTGTCATACCATGCCATCTGCAATAGAACATAATAAAACATTAGAATTGTATTATAGATTAAACAACAAAGTTGAAGGCAATAACAGTTCCATGTATATTTTATGCCACATCTCGCATAATATAAATTTAATGAACAAAATGTAATTGTCTTAGGAACAATATTATATCAAACTAGCCTTCTCTCTCTCGAAATAGCCTTCTAGTCACTCTGTGTGCAATCAAAATTTATACAATTTGAGTGTGAGACCACGAATAAACCAAAGATGAAATTAAATAACAAATAGACCAAATAATGAATTAACAATGCATGCCTCCTTGTCCTTGGTCATTCCTAACTCCTACGGAATCACTAATCATCATTATAGCACACGACAAACGAATCAAAAAGTGACAATGGTTAATCTCAACAAAATAAAAAGAAACAAACAAACAAAACAAAAAATTGCAAACATCCTCTTGATGTACATCATCTTCTTTGCAATGTGCTTATGTCCCCTGAAAGAAAAAATATGGAGAGAGTTAGATTACAAAACACAAAGAACACTTATGGTAAGTATATTTTAAAACCAATAGTTATTATGTAATGTCCCATTTTGACCAATTAAGTAGACTCGAGTGACATGCGCCACATACCGTGCGTAAATCAAAATGCATGCGGCATGCATCACTAAAATTGCATGCATGCGTAAGTTAGGTTGCATACGACATGCAAAAAGTGAGTTGCATGCAAGAATAAAAGAAGGGCATGCAAAAAGTGAGTTGCATGCAATCAAAAGAGAATAAAAGAAGGAAAATCGACTTTTCTAGGTATCTATGTTATTATTCACTTTTGGAAAAGAGATTCGAGAGCTTTGAGAGCGCATTGGGGTTGAAGGCACGCCGCTTTAACCAACAAGTGGATTCGGTAGTGAAATCTATCTACCCTAGTCATTTTCAAGGATAGATCATCCAGATTTATCACCGAGTTTCAAGAAGACAAAGATTGTTTGAATTTTAAGTCAGATATTGAGTTTATTGGCAGTTGGGCAAGTTCTTAATATGGTAGTTTGTTATTGAAGGATTTTTTTCCAGTAAGGGCACATTACCCTGAGAATCTGAGTACAAGGGGTGCATTTAATAGAGACATCATCAACTGTTGAGTGAGGGCATGCCATTCACTGTTGGTAAGCAATCATTAACCATTAATTTGGGGAGCAATATTCTTGCTTCACTATTGTGTGGGATGTTGAAAATGTGATCCTCTTACCAAGCAAACCATTATTCAAGAAGGCAAAATTTATGAGAGTTGAGTTGTGGCTTATCATTGGAGATTTATCATGAAGGGCACATCAATGAAGATGATCTCAGCTGAATGAAGATGATAAATATTCATTCCACTCTTGGTTTAAGAGAGACAATAACCTGCTACACATCCACCAAGATAGCGATCTCCCATTGGTCACCATGTCCCACTAAATAAGCAAGCAATTCAGTGTTTGGGTAGCGTTCTACTCCTTGAGCAGAAATCTCTCCTTTTAAACAGTGATCCATTGAGAGGAGGTTCAATCCAATAGTGAGGTGGGTGTGATATCATTTCAGAGGCTATGACCATTGGAAGAACCATGATTTCATGCATGGAAGGCATATGAGTAGTAAGGAGGATACATTCATGTTTTAAGGGTTGCACTTATTCAAAGATAATCATGATCTGCTCACTAGAAGCGATTTGTCATCCTTGTGGGCATCATCATTGTGGTGAAGGGCATCACTACTGTATCTGTGAAGTGATCTCCTAATTGCTACATATTACTCTATTGAGAGTATATGCCCTAACTGTTATAGAAGGCAACAAATCATTCATAAGAAGACTCACAACTTCTTGCATGGGAACACTCTAAAGGAAAAAGAAGGACGTGTTTACATCTAAGGGATGCATTCCCCAAATCTAGGTTTGATCTATCTTTCTTGGTGTGGAACCCCTGGCTAGGCGATTTTATTATGCACACATCCTCCCATCAACCTATATATAAATTGTTGGTTACCTACTGTAGCTGTTACAACCTTCAACAACATCAAGCTATACCAAACAAGGGCATCTACAACAAGAGGGTATTCATCGTAATATCCGGGAGCAACAATATATAATATATATCATATATGTGATTTGTTACAAGTTAGATTTGATGTTTGCATTAGTTTACATTACTTACATACTGCTTTTATTTACATTGGATATCCATTACAATTATTATGAATCTTTGGGGTTGACTTTGATATTGGAAATAAGTCGGAATCATTATTGAGTATACATATCAGCTGGTATGGTTTATGATAAGGAAACATGAATCGTATGGTTAATTCCCTAGTAATAAACTATATCCATGATTTACATCATCATTTACAAACAGAACAGAGGTTAAGGAATCTATTGATAAGAGAGTTGTCAACCAAAACACAAGAACAGTCACAATAATCCATATCAGATCTAGTGTGGGATATTATAATGGTATCAGAGCATGTTTCTCACCAACTTTGGGAACACAAGAGGAACATGATATTATAAGCAGTCCATACATCGGGTGTTGAAAAGGGTACATAAATGGAAAGAGCTATAGATGGCATATTGTTACCTACTTTTCTTCCTGCCTCACCAATGGAGGAAAGGAAGCCTACTTGGGAAGAGTTAATGAAGAACCTTGTGAAGACACAACAAATATTAGAGAATAATTTGCAGTGGTTTGAAGATTCACTATCACAAAACAAGAAGGGAAGACTTGGTATGTTTACCAAAGAATTATTATCCAAAAATATCTTTGGTGGGTTTGGTTTAGAATATGGTAAATCAATAGTTATGGATCATCCTACAAGTGATCATGAAGAAAGAAAAAGTACATCATCATGTGGGATTCCTAAAGAAGATGAGACCATGTTCATAAGCTCTCTCCCACCATATGATATTTTGGACCAAGAGGAATCGCAGATTTCACCCTTGAGTCTTCAGGTTGAGCACAAGGTGGAAGAGCATGTAGAAAAGGAGCCTCATTTAGATTCATAGGTACGAGTGGAGAGGCCTAACGTGGAGATGGTTGATTCAATACATACGGGTCAGTGTAAAGGTTATGAGTCACTTCTTCCGGAGGGGACATTAATGGCTCATGTTGGAGTTGTAGATGTATTGATTGGATACATACTCTAGGGCCCATCCAATAGTCATAGGGACACATCCCTTATTCTTCGGGATGGATATAGTACAAATATGTGGGATCCTAGTTCAGATGACACTAGTAGCGTGAGTGCATAGGAGGATACCGCATCACATGTAGGATATAGGACAATTGTGACACATGAGGGCAGGAGTGGCACTCATGGTTTGAGGGGAGAGCATCCGATGATGATTTTGCACGAGGAGCACTTAGAGTTGCAAGAGATTGAGGAGAGATATGACATAGAGGGTTTGGATCAGGCATGGGATCATGAGTAACCTCCGTTGGAGATAGGTTTAGCCATGAAGGCGATAGTTGAGCACGTTCCCTATGGATCAACCAACAAGGAAGTATATGCATATAGAGATTGGGTGGACATGTATATGGTAGATATCGAGACACACTAGGTTACAGGTTCAATTGATATCAGTGGAGTATTAGCTACAGTAGCGCATACATGACACCCAATGGCTCAAGAGGATACAGGAGTATGCAACAGTCTACAGGGGTACATAGTGGCACATGGTGAGGTCTCGTGGAATTTAGAAGTGTTTCCTCATTAGAGACCACTTAACAACGATCACGAGCATACCCTTTAATTGGGTTTCCCTGGGATCGGTGAGGGGAAGGGTGCTGAGCATTGATTGTCATTGATGTCAAATAAAGATGATGTCAAGTGTTTGACCATCATCTAATGTGAAGGAAGATGTCAATTGATTCGGTATGAGTCATTGATATTAGCACAAGCCAAAGTGGATACAATAGTTCAAAAGGAATATGAAGAAGCCACTTGGAGGAAGTCTACTGAGCATAATGAAGGAAGCGTGAACATCAGACCTATATGCCCAAGAGGTAAAGTTGACATACATGCAATATTGAAGTATATCCAAAACAAAGACATCTGAACAAGACAAGAAGCATACATGTGCAAGATGACTGAACTAACATGGATGCCAGTCTGAAAAATTATATCCAGTCATTGCATCCTCTCTGTCTAAATATGCTTACAATATCTTGGAGCTTATCTATAAGAGAAGATGTCAATCAAGGATGCATTAAATATGCAACTATGGAGTATATGTAAGAGGTACATTCAGGAAGCCGATATCAAGGAGAACATTATACAGTCTAAATAAGTACATAAGATGACATTTCATACAAATCTAAAAAGACACTTCATGATGATTCTGTCAAAGAAGGAACACAAGGAATGTACTCTACATCATGAAGTCCTTGCGCGGATATTGAGTCCACCAAGTTATACTCTATCATGACAGCAAATGCAAAGGTGTTGGTTAGACAATGGTTCAAGTGCCCAAACTGCCAAGTAGATGATTCGACCAAATGGACAAGCAAGCTAGCAAGTCTAAGTGTTTCTTAGTCAACAGTTAGGGAGTGTGTTGGAAGAAAGGAACAACAGATGGTCAAACAATCCTGAAAGAGCACAAGCACAACTAATCAGATGAAGCCTTCAAGTGGTGAAAAGTGCACAAGTTCCTAAATGGGTACAATCAGTTGAAGATCACAATGGACAAATGATACAATCGTCGAACAGCAAGTACACAAGTCCCACAAGCATGAATAAGGCAAAGTTCAAAGTCCCACAAATGAAATGTTGGCATATGCGCAGTTTCTGCAATGTTCCAATGCATCAAGGGCACATCACCAAATTGCAATGACGAGCATGGGTCACAATCCCACTAAAAAGAAGTCAGGAATGTGTTGATTATTTAAAATGGTAATAAATTAAGGGCGCATTACCCCCAAGGGATGGACAACAAAGATCATGTACAAGGTGAAATATTACGCACATATCCAAAAAAAAATGGTACATCTAGAGCAAAATGGTACATCACCAAGGTACAAATACCCACTAAGTTGTGGATCCTAAGGGGGCTTGATACATCAGAGATGAAACATCAATAGTACAAATGAGGACATGTGGAATATGCATGATCCGTGAAGTATGGAAGAAGAGATCATGACCAACTTGCAAGCATTCAATTCATGCAGGACATGTATAAATAAAGATGCAAGTTGTAGATTCAATTCTCAGTGATGTGGAAGTAGAAGAAAGAAGACTGCAAGTGAAGTGTAAGTTTCAGTTTGTTTTCCGGGGAATAAAGGGGCTCGTGGATAGAACATAATGATCTAATGAAGAGCCAGATGCACACATGCAGCAGAACAAATTTTTGATGATGTGCAGAATGATGTCGTAAGAGTGTGAAGATTGGGAAAATGCTGAAAGGAAGAATTACTGAAGAATGCACAAGTGTTGAATATTTGAAGGCCTATATCACGAGTTAGCACGACGATAGTCACAGAAGTTGGAAATAAATAAGCACGGACACAGAGTCGAGGAATATCATATATTGCACGATGTCTTGCTAATGCAGATGAACTGAAGGGATAGTGTGTGAAGTTGAATATTACATATGATGCGCAATAACAGAGCAACAAAAGAGTCAGACAGACGCATCATGATGCAGATGATCTAAGACAAGTGCATTATACTAAATGGGCCAATCATTTGCTGCACAGGAGGTTGCACATCATCTAAAATACCGTAGCACTTATTCAGAACGGACACATCATAGGGTGCATAGTTGCCAGTATTATTGGTGCTTCTTTTTAGTACAACATACCAGCAATAGAAAGCATAGTATTAGTTGAACATTGAAGTCCCTTATAAAAGTATGTTGAACTAGAAGAACAAACTGCAATATCATCATAGCACATGATCCACGAAGTAAGTCATCAGCAGAAGTGTGAAATGAGAAGATAGATAATTAAAGTGATGTATGCATCGTAGTAACTGAATACAGTCTACATACAAAAGTTGTGCACAACATAATCATTATTAGAAGACCTGAAGAAGTGCACATAGTTGAAGAACTACAAAACAAAAAATCATATCAAACATCAGGGCAGTCAGACGGGGAAATGAGACAGGGATTTGGAGCTTCTTTCAGTTCAGTGCCTGTAAAACAACAAGAAGCCAGTGAGTCGCAGCTTCCTTCAGGTTGGAGCATGTAAAAAAAAGTGATAGGGGTTCAGTGCCTCCTTCTAGTTGGTGCTAGAGAAAACGCAGGGGGTTGGAGCCTCCTTCTAGTTGGTGCTGGTAAACACAGGAAGTTGGTACTTCCTAGAATGTATTCTTTCATATTATAAAGAAGCATTCTGTGTTTGTTCTCCCATTTGGGTTTCCACATAAAATTCTATGTGTTATGTGTTGATGATGTGGTACATGTTCTTGTGAATGATTATTTACTGGTGCATAAAAGATGATGAATGTTAATTAAAGTTTAATCTGTTAAAGAAGGTAAAAATATGCTAATAACTACGCTAATACTGATTCATCCCCCCTCTCACTATTAAATCAATTCCAAAAATTCGTATCAGAGTGGGTGTCTTCAATAACATATTAACATTTGGAAGATATATCCCTACACATGAAGCATAAATGGATAAGCAAGAAGGCCTCTCTACAAACAAAGCACCAAGATTCAACGGCACCAACTACATATTCTGGAAGGTACGTATGGAAGTCTACTTACAATCTTTAGGCACTAAAGTCCGGAAATCGACAGTTGATGGTTATGAAGTTCCAACAGTAGTCAATTAATCCCCTGGAAAGGAGACAACATGAAGGCAATGCTAGGGTGAAAAATTCTATACTCTGTGGTTTGACAGGTGACAAATTTTTCAAGGTTATGCACTATGCATCAACCAAGGAAATTTGGGACAAAAATCATAGGCATATATGAAGGAGATGATAAGGTAAAGAAAGCAAAGCTTCAAAATTACTCTAGAGAATTTAAATCTCTAAGGATGAAGGATGAAGAAAACATTACATCTTATTTCTTAAGGGTTGATGAGGTAGTCAATGCTATCAAAATCCTTGGAGTTACCTTGGATGAAGAATCAGTAGTACATAAAATATTAAGAACTCTA
The DNA here is from genome assembly GCA_027924585.1 of Larix kaempferi. Taxonomy (NCBI): domain Eukaryota; kingdom Viridiplantae; phylum Streptophyta; class Pinopsida; order Pinales; family Pinaceae; genus Larix; species Larix kaempferi. The sequence continues at coordinate 3,389,884 of BSBM01000264.1, forward strand.
CCTCCAATATTCAATTCAAAAGTTTATGTGTTAGAGGATCGAGCAAATCTTGATGAACTGAAAAAAGATGAACTTCAGGGGATTCTCACTGCATATGAGATGAGAATAGAAAAGGAAACTCCAATCAGAAATGAAGCATCCTTTAAGGCCACATGAATGGACAAGCATGAACATGAAAAATACTGTTGTGGAGAATATGATGATGAAGAATCAAACTTTGTCAAGAAGCTGAAAAGAGGGAAAGGCAAGTACAAGAACAAAATACCCTTCAAATGTTTCAAGTGTGGAGGGATTGGTCATTATGCCTAAAAATGTCCTTAAAAAAGGGATGACAGTGAAAGTGATGAAGAAACTGGAGTGAATAATCGAAATACTGTGCATGCTCAACACATACTAGAAAATAAGAGAAGAATCCCAAAACAAAAGAAATGTTTGTACACTAAAGAAGAAAGCAATGCGTCTAAAGAAAGTGATTGCAACGATGAACCCAAGGAAGTACTCTTTATATCCCATATGATAGAAGAATGTAAGGACGAACAAAATAATATCAGCTCAAAAACTAATCCAGTTGCGCAAAACAAGCCAAGATCACTAGACAAGTGTTTCTTCAGTGGATCGTTCAAGACACCTTCAAAACAAGTCAAACCTCCTAAACCTTTTGAAGAGGTCAAAGTGGTCAATTAATCAAATGATGAAGACATTACAGATGTTGACTAGGAAGGTGAATTAATTAGTGCTTTGGAGGAGTTAAATAAATCCAAGAATAAGAATAAGCTCTTACAGAAACAACTGTCAAAGTATGAAGAACAAGACATGCCATGCCAGGAATCTATTGAAGCAGACATTTGTGAGAAGATAACCAGTTATGAGTGTCAACTACGTTGCGCACAAGAGAATATTCTAATACTTGAAAAAGAAAAGTTTGTACTTAGAACATCACTTGATGAGCCAGCGCAAGAAATTGGAAAGATGTCTAATCAGCTTGAGGAAAAGGACAAAGAGATACTTTGCCTAACGAAGAAGTTGATCGAAATAAAGGGAAAGAAGCAAGTCAACATTGATCCAATCTACTCACAATCTGAAGCTGAAGATAAAGTTCAGAACAAGCTAAAAGAAAGTACATTAATATTGAACAAGATTATGAAGGATCAGAGATCACCAGAAGAAAAATCTAGTTTGGGTTTTGGTAAGACATCTAAGATGATCCACGACACAAAACACAGCTCAATTCATAACAGAACAGACATGTAAGATAATTCCTTTGGTTTTAATCCTTTTTATTATGCTAACCAATGAAGGATCAATAGAGTGAAGTGGGAAAGATGTAATCGGTTTGGTCATATTGAAAAATATTGTCAAACTGTGAGATGTTATGCATGTGATCTCTTTGGACACAAAGCTATGTATTGTCAAGGTATTGTAAGATATCCAAGTGAATAATTGTGCAAAGGCTACTTCACTCAAAGAGACTTCAACAGAAAATATCTTGAGAAGAATAAAAATAAAAGCGTGCATAGTAAAATTTGGATCACAAAATCTCCCTAAAAGTGCGTAGACGTGTAGACAATCCTGGAGCAACAAGCAATTTTTTCCTCTCTAGCTAGTCCCATAAGGACTATGGGAACCCCTTGATTGCAACAGGATGCATCATAAGGAACTCAAAGGGATGTTAGTTAGGAGTATGGTTAAGGATGTGTGAAATTTTTTGAATAAGTTTGTCTAAAGTGGAATTGTGATTAATCCATGATGTCGCGGAAAGCAAGGTTGTCATATACATACATAATTATACATCTTTCTTACATATTATAGAACATAGGAACAACACATTGAATCTAGTTGCATAAATACATACATGAAACCAAAACTGAACAGTGCTAATATTGCACAAAACAAATCCTTGTATTATATTCAAAGTTGGGGCATGTTTACAATAATTGCATGAGATAAAACTCCATGTCGAATCCATGAATGACAAATATACAAAAATGAGCAAAATTGATAAACATTGAATTATTCTACAGTCGAAGTTCGAGGTCAAGCTCAGACTTTGTCCGAATTGCAAGACATAATTCCAAGTCCACTGGAACCATGGACGTGCATTCAGAAACCGGTTGCAGATGAAGAATTTGTAGAGTAGCACACGACAATGGTTCAGTAGTATGAGGCTGAAGAAGAGACAACTGTTGCAAAATCTGCTGCTGTTGAAACTCTAGAGTGTCAGCTCTGCGAATCAAACGATTCAGCTACTTAGAATGACGATTTTGGTAGAGAATTTGATTTTTCTGCATCTGATGTTTCCAAATGTCCATATCGGTTCACAAGCGTGAAAATTCAGACTGTTGAGCCTGAACAACATGTTGCACATTCTCGAGGGAATTGGTCCCTCTACGATGAAAGGAGCACATTGCAACGAAAGGAAAAATAAGCTGCAAGGATCAAATAGCAATACTACATGGAAGAACAAGAGAAAGATACAAGGAGTGATGAACCAAAATTTGCTCGCAGACATCTTATAGAAGCTACTGAAGAACGTTAGTGCGCATGTAGTTGTTTGATGAGAAAGGCATTCAACATCGCACAAATCGGAAATGATGGTGGAGTGGTCAAAACTAAATGTCGAACTTAATGAACCTTTTGGAAACAGTATGAAAAGAGGAAGTTCAATTCATCACACTTGGCAACGAATATTTTTGCCTCAAAGGTTCCAGTACAAAATCAACACGTCACTCTTCCCACACGAACTAAGGATCACGACCGCTACATGTAAAACGTGCCATATCTCTTGTTGGATGCGACTACATTTAATGCAACAAAGATCATGACAACACAATAAATGCAATAGATGAAGTAGTATGCTGCACGAAAATCAATTGTTGAAAACCACTACGCAACAAGAAAGCATGGAAGACAATAAAGGTTACTGCACAGTAAAAATATGGTGATGCAGGAACATAATATCACTGTGCAAAGTATGATGATGTGTTGTGACATAAACAAACAAGTAAAATAGGATACTGCAACAAGAAGTAAACAAGTTGCGTGAAGAACAAAGAAAGATCATTGAAAGAATTGGAACTTTACAGGAAGATGCTCTCAACATTACAGAATCTTGTTCTTTGTTGCAGCATGAAATCAAGGAGGTAATCCACCACTATTATAAATCAACGGAGCCTATACAGGAATAAACTGATTTTGTAAGAAAAGAAGAAGAGTCAAATGAAAAGGTAGTAGATCTAACAACAAATTTACAAAGGATTAAGTCTATCATAGGGGAACATAGAAACAAATGAAGCATAAAGTCAAGGGGAGTTATCCCACAATTAGAACATGAGTTCAAGCAAAACACAAAAGAAGGATTCCCAGGGCATAATGGATCTCTTTGGAATTTATGTCAAAGGGGGAGAAGTGCATGAAGTTGACACATGAATATACCAGGTGAAATGCATGAAGATAATTGAAGCTGAGGAGAAATGTGAAATGCATAATGCTATTAAAGCTAAAAATAAACCTGATGCCAAAGGGGGATAACATAAAGTATGTAACTAATGTGAAAGAGCATGAAGCCTTGAAGACTGTAGACGTGAAAGAGTGCAATACTTGAAGAAGTATTATGAAGATATAATCTACGCAGATATGAAGGGAACAATATAGAGTTCGCATAGGAATGCAACAGCCAGAAAACCCAAAGAATTCAGGAGGAGCACTACAACCAGTACACAGATGAAGCACATAGTTCAAAGAAAATCAGGCACAACTTCATAAGGTGTTGACATCAATTCCAAAGGGGGATATTGTTGAGCATTGATTGTAATTGATGTCAAGTGTTTGACCATCATCCAATGTCAAAGAAGATGTCAACTAATTCAGTATGAGTCATTGATATCAGCACAAGCCAAATTGGATACATCAGCTCAGCAGGAATATGAAGAAGCCACTTTAAGGAAGTCTACTGCACATAATGAAGGAAGCATGAACATTAGAAGTATATGGGCAAGAGGTAAATGTGATAGACATGAAACATTGAAGTATATCCAAAACACAGACATCTGAAGAAGAAAAGAAGCATACATGTGTAAGATGACTGAACTGACATGGATGCCAGTGTAAAAATGTATATCCAGTCACTACATCCATTATGTCTGAAGATGCTTACAATATCTTGGAGCTTATCTATAAGAGAAGATGTGAATCAAGGATGCATTAAACATGCAACTTTGGAGTATATATAAGAGGTACATTCGGGCATAAGATATCAAGGAGAACATCATACAGTCTAAAAAGTGCATAATATGACATTTCATACAGATCCAAAAAGACACTTCATGGTGATTATGTTCAAGAAGGAACACAAGCAATGTACTCTACATCATGAAGTCCTTGCATAGATATTAAGTCCACCAATTCATACTCTATCATGACAACAAATGCAAAGGTGTTGGTTGGTCAATGGTTCAAGTGCCCAAACTACCAAGTAGATGATTGTACCAAAGGGACAAGCAAGCTAGCAAATCTAAGTGTTGCTTAGTCAATAGTCGGGGAGTGCGCTAGAAGAAAGGAACAACAGATGGTCGAAAAATCCTAAAAGAGCGCAAGCACAACTAATCAGATGAAGCCTTCAAGTGGTGAAAAGTGCACAAGTTCCTAAATGGGTATGATCGGTTGAATATCACAATGGACAAATGCTACAGCTGACAAATAGCAAGTGTGCAAGTCCCACAAGAAGGAATAAGGCAAAGGTCAAAGTCTCACAAATGAAATGTTGGCATATGCGCAGGTTCCGCAATGTTCCAATGCATCAAGGGCACATCACCAAATTGCAATGACGAGCATGGGTCACAATCCCACTAAAAAGAAGTCAGGAATGTGTTGATTATTTAAAATGGTAATAAATTAAGGGCGCATTACCCACAAGGGATGGACAACAAAGATCATGGACAAGGTGAAAGATTGCACACATATCAGAAAACAATGGTACATCTAGAGTGCAATGGTACATCACCAAGTACAAAGACCCACTAAGTTGTGTATCCTAAGGGGGATTGATACATGAGAGAGGAAACATCAATAGAGCAGATGGTGACACATGGCATATGCACGATCCGTGAAGTATGGAAGAAGAGATTCCATGGCCAGCTTGCAAGCATACAATTCCTGCAGGACATATATAAATAGAGATGCAAGTTGGAGATTCAATTGTGAGTGATGTGGAAGTAGAAGCAATAAGACTGCAAGTGAAGTGTAAGTTTCACTTTGTTTTTCGGGGCATAAAGGGGCTCATGGAAATAACATAATGATCTAACGAAGAGCCGGATGCACACATGCAGTAGATCGAAATTTTTATGGTGCAGAATGATTTCATAAGACTATGATGATTGCGCAAACGCTGAAAGGAAGAATTATTGAAGAATGCACAAGTGATAAATATTTGAAGGACTATATCACGATTCAACACACTGATAGTCATAGATGTTGTAAATACAAAAGCATAGACACAAAATCAAGGAATATCAGATATTGCACGATGTATTGTTGATGCAAATGAACTGAAGGGATAGTGTGCGAAGTTGAAGATTACATCTGATGCGCAACAACATAACAATAGTAGAGTCAGGCAGACGCATCATGATGCAGACGATATGAGACAAGTGCGTTATACTGAATGGACCAATCATTTGTTGCACGGAGGTCACATATCATCTAAAAGGCTGCAACACTTATTCAGAATTGACACATCATAAGATGCATAGTTACCACTGTTATTGGTGCTTCTTTTCAGTACAACATACCATCAATAGAAAGCAGAGTATCAATTGAACATTTTAGTCACAGATAGAAGTACATTGAACTAGAAGCACAGAATGCAATATCATCAGAGCACACGATCCAAGAAGTAAGTCATCAACATAAGTGTGAAATGAGAAGATAGAGAAGTTAAGTGATGTATGTAGCGCAATAACTGAATATAGTATGCATGCAGAATTTGCGCACAACAGAGTCATTATTAGAAGAAATGAAGAAGTGCACAGAGTTGAAGAACTAAGAGAAAAAAAAGAATATCATACATCAAGGCGTTTGGACGGGGCAAGGAGATAGGGATGTAGAGATTCCTTTAGGTCAATTCCTATAAAACAATAATAATATAGGGAGTCGCAGCTTCCTTCAGGTTGGAGCATGTATAACAAAGCGACAGGGGGTCTGTGCCTCCTTCCAGTTGGTGCTGGAGAAAAATCAGGGGGTTTGATCCTCCTTCCAGTTGGTGCTAGTAAACATAGGAAGTTGGTTCTTCCTTGAATGCATTCTTTCATATTATAAAGAAGCATGCCATGGTTTTTCTCCTATTTGGGTTTCCACATAAAATTCAGTGTGTTATGTGTTGATGATGTGGTGCATGTTCTTGTGAATGATGATTTACTCATGCATAACATATAATTAATGTTAAGTAAAGTTAAATTTGTTAAAGAATTTAAAAATATGCTAATAACTGCACTAATACTGATTCACCCCACTCTCAGTATTAAATCGATTCCAACAAAGGGCATGCTTCATATAGATCCCTCGATGGACTATCTTTATCAGGGATATATTCCGATGAGGGGCAAAGAGAATGATGTTCACTGGTCTACTTCTAGACCTCCTTTTGGGATTTTGGTCATGCCCTTTGGGTTGACCAAAACACTAGTTACTTCCCAGTCACACATACAAGGGTAGACCTATCTATTTTTATTACACAACAAGGCTTGGGAGGCTCACCTGAGATAGTTATATGAGGTGAGTGGCATCATGGCCACAATGGAGATCTTTTAATTTGACCATGGGATCGGTACACCGAGTACACAGGGTATACTAGATTGGTTTGCAGGTATTACAACTGATAGAGTAGGGGATAACATCATCTCCTATAGTGATTTCCCATGTAGAGACCTTGATTCCTCACTTAGGGAGAAGATCATGAGGGATATGCGGGATTAACAGTTGGTATATTATTTTTGGTATATGCATGAGTATGAGGCACCGCAGGTCGCGGAGATATTCTCCAAAGAGAGGCTTAGAATCCATGGATTGTTTGAGCACATAGATGGTGAATGGGATAACAGATCTCTCAATGCAGTTGGGAAGGATTCGAACATATTCGCAGGATCATAGTCGATTATTGCTACTTGGTTTCCATTAGAGGATTGCATCCTAAGGGATGGGTTCATTGAGACTGGTGATTATCAAAATGGCACGACAGCATCCCATAGGATTTAGGTTTGGTGAACCCCCCATTTGGTTGTGGGATCTGAGCATTCATCCGAGCGATGGATTGTTTCAGATGGTAGAGAGGATTGACAAAGTTGTGATGGTGATCGATCTACTACATTTTTGGGATGTTCATGGAGGATAGGTTGAGACTTATTCTTTATGGAAGTACAGTATTTCTTCCCTAGTATTTAGGATTGAGATTGAAAGTGGAGCTGCTACAAAGGAGATGGCCAGTCTTTTCTTTCAAAATTTTATTTGTCGGATGATTAGGTTTGGAAGCATGATGGATCAGTCTTCTAATAATTTGTTGCATCTTAGGATTGCTTGGCTCATCATGGGAAGTTAGATGGATTATGGGGTTAGCACCAAGTAGGCCAACACTCTGGGTAGAGGGTGCTTCACATCATACAAGCTAGTGGGGGACTCGGGTGACTTCACCTTCTACAGGAAGATTCGAGGTAGGCTCGCATGGAGAAACTTGGTGGATATTATGTCTGGTCAGTAGGGTGGGTCAGCCGCATTGATGCAACCTTCAACCATTTCTAAGCATCCATGGGGGATCATATTGTTAGATTGCATCACAAGTATACTAAGGATGCAAGGCGCAGAGTATATGTGTGCAAAGATTCACCGATTATCGGAATTTTTGCAATTTTTGATGATTTCCTCAGAGTATAGGGCAGTGTAGGTGATAGAGCTATCTCTTAAGGTGATGATTAGAGTTCATGAGCAGCATAGAGTTGTTATTATTGATCGAAGCAGACTTTCTTTACCGATATTTGAGATCGAGTATGACAACAGACTTGCAAACTTCACTTGGTTTCCTATGCACTCCACTGTTCATAGTTATGGGGTCATCACTTATATTTATTTCCACTTGGATTTCCAGGAGAGGTGGACGTTGACGAGGAATTCCATACAGCTGTTGATGATCAGAGTGGTGCAACAGCCACATGATGGTATCCTTTTGAGGTTATCCTGGGATCCTGGGATTATAGTAGTGGACAGTACAATAGATGACATGGAGGCAAGAGTCAACTATCACTTTTAGGATCTTATCCATATGGTGCAGTGGATTAGTTTCCTAGGTGTAAGACCTTATGAGGGGAGGATACAACGTTTACTATCTTGGATGCTTGGGAATCTACAAGATGCTCTTTGTGTCGATACTACGCAAGGCAGTGATGGATGTAGTAGTTACTCCATCGTTATCAGATTGATTTGGGACCCCATAATTACAGTGACTGGAATTTTAGTGATTGCTAGAGGTGAGAGGTCCATTATTTATTTTCATATGTAGGGAATGGAGGTCTTAGTAGAGATATTCTTTGACGATTTGGACGAGCCTACACCATGGTTGATTACTCTGTTTACAGAAGGTTTCCATGAGATATCTTGTGATGGTACATCACAGTACAATGATTTGAGTCGTGGGTGATAAAGATATCCTCGGATGATTTGGGACCCTGAGATCATCCATGGATTCAGTTGGTTCAGTTGTTGGATTGAGGCGTTGTGTTGGCATTGCTTGAGGACAAGAAATCTTTGGCGAGGGAGGATTTGTAATGTCCCATTTTGACCAATTAAGCAATATCAAGTGACATTTGTAACATGCAGTGCGTAAGTCAAAATGCATGCATAAGTTAGGTTGCATGCAACATGCAAAAAGTGAGCTGCATGCGACATGAAAAAAGTGAGTTGCATGAAAGAATAAAAGAAGTGTATGTAAAAAGTGATTTGCATGCAATCAAAAGAGAATAAAAGAAGGAAAATCAACTTTTCTAGGTATCTATGTTATAATTCGATTTTGGAAAATAGATTCGAGAGCTTTGAGAGCACATTGGGGTTGAAGGCACACCACCTTAACTAACAAGTGGATTCGGTAGTAAAATCTATGTACCCTAGTCACTTTCAAGGATATATCATCCAAATATATCACCGAACTTCAAGAAAACAAATATTTTTTGAATTTTAGGTCAGAGATTGAGTTTATTGGTAGCTGGTAAAGTTCTTAATATGGTAGTTCATTATTGAAAGAGTTTTGCCTAGTAACGGTTTATTACCTTGATAATATGAGTACAAGGGGTGCATTTAATAGATACATAATCAATTGTTGAGAAAGGGAATGTAATTCAATGTTGAGAAGCAATCATTCACCATTAATTTGGGCAGCGATACTCTTACTTCACTACTATGTGAGTTGTTGAAAACATGATCCTCTTACCAAGAAAACCACCAATCAAGAAGGCAGATTTTATGAGGGTTGAGTTGTGGCTTATCATTGGAGATTTATCATAAAGGGTGCATCAATGAATATGATATCAACCGAATAAAGAGGACAATGATTCATTCCACATATACTTTAAGAGAGACAATAACCTACTACACCTCCACCAAGATAGCAATATCCCATTGGTCACCACGTCCCGATAAATAAGCAAACAATTCAGTATTTGGGAAGCGTTCCACTCCTTGAGAAACAATATCTCATTTTAAACAATGATCCATTGAGACGAGGTTTGATCCAACAATGAGGTGGGTGTGATATCATTTCAGAGGCTGTGAGCTTTGGAGGAACCATGATTTCATGCATGGAGGGAATTTGAGAAGTAAGGAGGATACATTCATGTTTTAAGGGTTGCACTTGTTCAAAGATAATTGTGATCTACTCATTAGAAGCGATTTTTCATCCTTGTGGGAGTCATCATTGTGGTGAAGGGCATCACTATTGTTTCTGGGAAACGATCTCCTAACTGCTACGTATTACTCGATTGAGAGTGTATTCCCTAATTGTTATAGAAGGGAGTGAATCATTCATAAGAAGACTCACGAATTCTTGCATGAGAACAATATAAAGGAAAAGGAAGGACATGTTTACATCTAAGGACTTCATTCCCCAAATCTGGATGTGAACTATCTTTCCTGGTGTGGAACCTCTGGTTGGGCGATTTTCTTATGGACAAATCCTCCCATCAACCTATATATAAATTGATGGTTACATACTATAGTTGTTATAACCTTCAACATCATCAAGCTATACCAAACAAGGGAATCTACAGTAGGAGGTTATTCATCTTAATAGCTGAAAGAAACAATATACAATAAATATTAGATATGTGATTTGTTCCAGGTCAGATTTGATGTTTTCATTAGTTTACATTACTTCCATAATGTTGTTATTTATATTGGATATCCATTACAATTATTATGAATCTTTTGGGTTGACTTTGATATTGGAAATAAGTCAGAATCATTATTGATTATACATATCAGCTATTATGGTTACATAGGTTAAGGAATCTATTGAGAAGAGAATTGTCAAGAGTCATCAACCAGAACATAAGAACAGTCACAATAATCCATACCATATCTAGTGTGGGATATTACATATTCATAGGAAACATACACGTATAAAAAACTAGCAAACAATATTTTTTCTTTTCACAAAGAAAACCTCAACTATTAGCCGATTTATTACTGAATAATTCAAAGATATGAGGGTCATAAAGGTGAGAGGCATACCTAAAAAGTGGAGAATGTTGTCATGTTCCCATTTTGTCAGCAACATGAAGCAGATCAAACCCCATGGATCCTAGTGACAGATTGGAATTAATGAATTAACGTTGGGTTAAGTTAATGCATTAATTAATTAGAATTTGTTGAATTTATTTTCTTAAGTTTATTATGCACTTGAAATAATTATTTTTCTTCCATTAAATAATTTTAACTTAAATAAAAGAGGATAATGCTCCAGAAGTGCGCCTTAGTGGATGAGGTTGACTTTGGAGATGACTTACAGAAGAAGTTAGAAGAAATCAGGAAAATCAGGAAAAAGGAAAGAAAGATGGTGCAAATCAGAAAAAGCAGCAAAAACTCAGGAAAAACAACATAAAGCAGAAAGCAAAAAAAAAGAATAAAGCAGGATAAAATCAGAAAAGCAGGATAAGTCAGAAAATCCAGAAAAAGCAGAAAAATCTAAAGCAGAAAGCATAAATCAAAGTAGAAAAGGAAAATGGAGGAAAGCAAAGCAAAAAGGAAAAATAAGGAAAACTATCTTTCATTATCCACTCATGAGGGTGCATTAGCCAAGGATACTTTCTCCTCAAGTAATACTCCATATATAAATAAAGGAATGCGTACCCCATTCACATATTTTTTCAGTTTGAGTTTTGGAGTGAGTGCAATTGTGCCTCAAAGACTTGGGAGATGTGCCCCTAGTCCAAGCTGTGAGATGTGCCCCTGCTTCCTGTGAGAGGATGATGGAATTAATCCATTTTCAATGATTTTATTGTAGGTCCTGTAGATTCTTCAATTTGTTTTTGAAGTTCATAATAAGTTTCATGAATTCTATGGTTCGAATCTTCAAGCTTCCTGTTAATTTCCAGTGCTAGTTTGTTGTGTTGAGAGGAGAGGAGTTATTGTGCTAATTTGAGAATCCTATTGGATTAAATATAATGTAATTACAGTCATTATGATCCTATGATATCAGTCATAAACTTTAATATTGCATAAGTCTGAAATATTCTGAGTTTTCTACACCCCTTCTAGATTTGCATAGAATTTGACTAGCTTTCAAAATGCATTTTATAAATGAATGATTATTGATCCAAATGAAGTAATTCTTGTTCCTATATTTGGTTAATATGTCATATGAATTATTCCAATTCTCATATCATAATTTAGTGAGCCTTCATTGACTGTTTGGAAGCTGTGAATTCTAACTAGTTGTGCAATCCTAGTAAGCAATTTTTGTCATATCTTTGTGAGAATTCATCAGAATTTTCTCTAAATTTATGGAATTAAAAATGACTTTATATTTATTTTAAATTGATATTATTATCCTCCTAAATTCATAATCCTTCACCAATAGCTTACAGTCAATGAATAGTGATATACTAGTTTTCATATGCTGAGGTGCCCAGGAGAATTGTAGTAGACTTAATCCTTGTTGATTTTGAACCATAAATGGTCCCAGTTCTTTGTGCAATGGTATTATCATCTATCATATTCCTCCTCCCATCCAGAGTGCTTGATCTTTCCTACCTCCAATAAAACTAGCCCACTGAATTCATTGTTTTAGATGAGTCTAGTAGATTGAGTTAGTGTATTATCAGTCCTAGTTGGTACATTACAGTGGTATCATAGCACTTTCCTCTACTCCTGTGGAAAGTGAGCTCTCAATTTGAACAATTTACAACCATGATATGCACACATGCTTGGGTTAATCTTTGCATCAAGGCCAAGCTTCTTTGATTTATTGAAGAAATCACCGCCATGGATTTCCTTGGTTTTTTTTATGGGATGGATAGAGATGAGCTGATCAGATCTATAAAAAGGTTTAATGACTACATGTATTTGAGTTTTGATTGCATAAAGGAATTGTCCTTCATAGAGTACTGTGTTTTGCAAGACAAGCTTGAATCAAAAAGGTTTTCTCAAAATTCAAATTCTCCCAAGCAGAACAAACCATCTATCTATGGGAATTTCATGAGGCATTTTACAATCAATGGTACCAAAAATTCTTGTGAAGAATATTTTTCAAGTAAGAGGACAACTACAACCACAGAAAAACCTTCAAATCACTCCACTCATAATGCAAATCCTTATACTACACAAGATGGAGAGGTTTCAAGTTGCATGATGGAGGATAGAGAGGAAGTAGATTCACTTGAGTATGAAGAAGGCTCTAATTAGTCATCTTGTTCCCAAGAAGAATCCATACCACTGGATTCACTCCTATTTGATGGCCAACCAGAGGAGGTAGAACCTTATGAAACTACTTTGAATCTTACAGTGGACTCAAAAGAAGAAGAGCATTGTTGTTCTTCTAATCAATTCACGGTATCATTAGATTTGGAGAAGGTAGGTGATCTTGATGAGGATCTAAGCATGTCACGTTTTCCATACTGCATTGATCAAGAGCATGAACACATGTCTAAATGTTTTCCTGAGGAGAAGGAGAAGCTTCATTATTTGAGGGAGCATACAAATCTGCATGTGCAAGAAGAAGATTAATAGTTGCTTGTGTATGAGGAGAGAGATGATATGGAATATGTGTACCAATAATTTGTCTTGATTCCAAATAAGGACATACCATTCATATCTATGTAATATCCTAGCCAAAGATTGGCCATAATACTAACTCCAACTTCCAAATTGATCAAGATTTTAACTTGTAATTTTTAAACAATTTCTTTAAGGTGTGCAGGGTGTAAGTGTGGAGTATTGGTTCACTAATCAAGGATGGTAGGGATGAATTTTGATTCTGGATTTTATATGGAAAATGTGGAGCAGCAAGATAAGTCAGGTTTGAATAGTGAGTCCTATGCACAAGGTACTGGAGCCTTTCAATTTTCAACAACAGGTAAGTATGTTGCCTACTTCGAGGTTTCCTTGACTTCCATCATATGCATACTAGAATGGGAGTTGGTTCTGGATGGAAGTAATGGTTATTTCAGTCAATAATCTCAGTAAAACACAATGGAGTAGAGTTCATAAGAGTTTGGGAGTTTGGGAGTTTGAAGCTGATATATGACTGTCAATAGATATGATAACTTATATGAATGTTGGAATGATCTTCCTGGAGTGCTATGGGCGCATTCACTTAGTTATCTTCTTCCTACTGGGTGATCTCCTCCAAAACTAGATCCAAGGGTACTGAATGAGTGTAAGAAGTAGAGAATTGAATATATCTATGATCTGAAACTGATCTCTAACTGTAAAAATGTATAATAACTTATATGAAGGCTGCACTGATATTCCTGGAGTGTCTTGGGCACATTCACTGAGCTATCTTCCTCCTACTGGGTGATCTCCTCCAAAACTAGCTCCAATGGCACTGGAACTGTAGAACACTTTCTGGATGATTATAAATATTCAACAATGGACTGAAATGGATTTGAATATCATTAATCCATAGCTTTGGATCTGATCATTAACTGGCTGGAACATCAAAGGCCTTGGGGCTCATCTCCCAAGAAAAGAGTTGAGGCACATCTCTCAACAATGGAGAAGCAAGAGCTCTCACTAGCAGAAATAATTAACCAAAAGATGTGAATGGGAGTTGGAAACATCATTTTATAGATGAGATAGCTTCATCCTTAAGACAACCACACGTGTGAGAGAGGGAGGGTGCATTCCTTGAGAGAAATGGAAACTTCTTGCTTTACAAAAATTTCATGCTTTTGCTTCCTTTCACTGAAATTGGCAAGTGCACCCTACTTAGCCTACTTAGCCTTTTCTGAATGTTGCTTGCTTTTCACTGAGTGCTTTTCTGTGCTTTCCTTCTTTTTACTTTCCTGCTTTTTTATTTTTCCTGTTTTTTCCTGCTTTTGATAGTTCCATTTTATCTTGTTGTCATCTTTCCTTCATCTAACTCCTTGATTTTCTGAGCTTTTCCACTTAAGCAAGTGACGTCCACATTCACCCTATTGCTCCCTCCTAGCCATGTCAGCATCAATACTTGCCACCAAAATTCTTAGTAATGATGCATTTATATTAAAATAATTCAAACTCTAAATATAATTAATTATTTAATAATTAATTAATTGCTATAGTATTTTTGCCTTAAAATTACCCCCATTAATTTAATTCTTACTCAATTAATTTCCTTAGACCCCCTAGGGATGGGAGGATCCAATGTAGTGACCAAGTCCACTAGGGAAGGGACATGAGAGTCCTCCCTCCCCAATACTGCTTGTCCTCAAGCAATTGAAATCCAGGATGTTGCATAATCTGTTCATCTTCCTCGATGGCATCTTCACTTGGAAACCCCTTCCACTGTACTAGATATTCTTTAATGACTATGCTTCGCAACATCCTCTCTCTAACCTGTAAAATGTTTTCTGGTTCCAATACCAAGTGTCCTTCATTATCAAGAGGAGGTAAAATTTCTGAAACAATGACTTGCTGGCCCACTGCTTTCTTTAAGCATGACACATGGAAAACATTGTGTATCTTGCTTCCAGGTGGCAGGTCCAATTCATAAGAAACTTCACCCACCTTTCTTATGATCTTGTAAGGCCCATAGAACCGTGGCAATAATTTCTCATCCCCCTTCGATTTCAAGGTAGATTGCCTGTAGGGCTACAACCTCAAATAAACTAAGTCACCTTCTTGGAAGGTTCAATCTATTCTCTTCTTATCTACATTCAGTTTCTGTTGGTTCTATGCAACCTGCAAATTTTCCTTAAGTGCCTTGAGTATGTCTTGGATTTCTTGCAGCCAATCCTTTTCCTTTTGTGATCTGCAATCCCCAAAAATAAGATCTACAAAAGTGGGGGATTCATATCCATATAGAGCTTTGAATGGGGTCATTCCGATGGACATATGGAATCTGGTATTATAGCATAATTCTCCCAAATGTAGCCAGTTGACCCATGCCTTTTGCTTCTCGGTAACATAGTTTTTGAGATAACCTTCCAGCCATTGATTTACGATCTCAGTTTGGCCATCAGTCTGAGGGTGATAGCTTGTGCTGAGATTCAGACTAGTTCCAACCAGCGCAAACAGAGTTTTCCAGAAAGCACTAGTAAACTTGCTATCTCTGTCACTGATTATGATCTTGGGAAGACCATGCAATCTGAATATTTCTTTGAAAAATAGTGCAACTACTTGACTAGCTATAATATTTGATGTGACAACAAAAAAGTGAGAAAATTTAGTCAATCTATCAACTACTACAAAGATGTTGTCATTATCCTAATATTTTGGTAGTTCGGTGATGAATTCCATGGACAAACTTTCCCATTTCTATTCTGGAATTGGCAGTGGTTGAAGGAGGCCAGCAGGATGAGTGTGCTCTACCTTATTCTGTTTACATGGAGTACACTCCCTCACATGCCTTAACACATCATCTTTGAGGCCCTTCCAAGTGAACCTCTCTCTTACCTTCCGATGAGTTTTCAGAAATCCAGGGTGGCCTACTACTAGTGCATTGTGGGAAGCCAAAAAAATCTGTTCCTTTAACTTGGATCCAAGTGTTATAAAAAATTTGTTCTTGTAATAAATAACATCATTGATAACTTGATAAGAATCATCATGAATCATCCTATCCAACACTTCACAAGCAAACTAATTTTTTGAATATTCTTTAGCTAGTTGAACTTTCCAACCAATAGGAACTTGCAGCAAAGAAAAAGCAAGTTTCCTAAATAGGGCATCATCCCCACATTCAACTTACCCTTTTTATATTCTATGTCAAATTCATAAGATTGGATTTTACCTACCCATTTATGTTGTCTGTCATTCAACTCTTTTTGGGTCAAGAAATGCTTCAAGTTGTTGTGATCAGTCTTGACTATGAAATTGCCTCCCACTAGATATTGTCTGAATTCAGCCAAAGTATGCATGATGGCCAACATCTCTTTATCATATATAAAATAATGCTTCTCATGTGGCTGCAATTTTCTGTTCTCATAAGCAATAGGATGCATGTTCTGCATTAACACTTCTCCAATGCCTTCACCTGAGGCATCACACTCCAATATGAAAGGTTGAGTGAAATCTGAAAGTGCAAGTACTGCGTAGCTACTCATGAATTCCTTCATTCTGTTAAAATATTTTTCAGCCTCATCTGACCAGCAAAAAGCACCCTTCTTGGTGAGATCTGTCAAAGAGGAGGTGAGCTTAGAAAATCCTTTTACAAATTTTCTGTAGTAGGTGCACAATCCAATGAATCCTCTTAGGGATTTTATGTTATTTGGGCTTGGCCATTCAAGGATGGATTTGATCTTTTCCATATTTACTTTAACTCTTTCTTTCCCAATTATGTGACCAAGATAAAGGAGCTCTTTCAAACAAACTCACATTTTGACAATTTAGCATAAAAAGACTGTTCTGCAAGGAGTGTTAAGACATTGTCCAAATGATGCAAGTGCTCTTCCCATGTCCTACTATAAATCAAAATATCATCAAAAAATACAAGGACATACTTATGTAGATTCTTGCTGAAAATTATGTTCATGCAAGACTGAAAAGTTGCTGGTGCATTGGTCAAGCCAAAAGTCATGACAAGGAACTAAAAATTCCCATAATGGCACCGGAAAGCAGTTTTTAGAATGTCTTCATCTTTCATTATGATTTGGTGGTATCCAAAACGTAGATCAATCTTGGAAAAATATTTATCTCCATGCAGCTCATCCATCAGTTCATCAATCCTTGGAATAGGATATCTGTTCTTGATGGTATTCTTGTTAAAATCCCTATAATCAATGCACATGCGCATTGTTCCATATTTTTTTTACTAGAACCACCGATGAAGCAAAGGGACTTCGGCTTGGTCTTATGAACCCCATCTCAAGCAAATCTTTGATGGTTTTCTCAATATCATCCTTGAATCTCTTGGGGTCTTTGTAAGGATGGATTTTTATAGGAAAAGTACCAGGCTCCATCTCAATCCAATGCTCAGTACCCCTGTCAGGAGGCCTTCCATGTGGCAGATCTTCAAACACTCTTTTTTGTTTGTGGAGAAATATTTAGATGTATTTTGGATGATGTGATACATCAATGGAAGTCCCTTTAGTGGTTACAAAACATTCAATAGCCCACTCTATGTCACCATGCCTCAAAACTGATCTCATACTATGTGCAGAATTACCTGTTTTGGGTAGGTGTTGACACCTATCAAAATCACTCATTTCCCTTCAGTATCTTTGAAGCACATATGGGGGATTTTGTAATTTACCACATGCTCACCAATAGAGAACATTCATTGTACTCCCAATACCACATTTGTATCATCCACATCAACAACATAAAAACCATCAGTCACAGTATGGTCTCCAATAGTCACTTGCAGTTTTGGAATCCACCGGTCACACTGCATAGTGTTGTTTCCAGGAATAATGACTGTGAAACCTCCAAATTTTTCTGTTTGTAATTTCCTTCTCTCTACCATGTCTACATCAATAAATTTATGGGTGGCACCACCATCGACCAAAACTGACACCTTTTTCCATTGCACAACCCCTTTGAATCTCATGGTGTAGTAGCGTGGAACTCCACTTAAAACTGCAATTTTGCATTTGGGTTGTGGGGATTTCTCTTCTCCTGCTATCTCATACCCCTCTTCTTCTTTTACTTTTGCTCCCATTTCTTCCTCATCGCTTTCAGAAAAAAAATTCAATGTAATGGGCCTTCCCCTTGGCACATTTGTGCCCCGGAACCCAAGGTTCTTGGAAATAAAAAAATAGTTTTTTCCTTCTTAACTCATCTCGATCTTTGAATGAGTATTCCTTCCTATTTGTGGCAGTCACATTTCTAAATGGTGTCCTCTGGTTCTTAAATTTAGCAGGTGCATTAACCTTTGGTAGATATCTGGTTCTTGGGATTGCATCTTGCATATCCCTTTTTATGCTCACCGCTTCTTGTAAGGTGGTTGGTCAGTAGGATTTAACTAGCCCTTTTAATGGTTCTGCTAATCCTTCTGTGAATAGGAGGATCAAGCGGACTTCAGATATGTCAGTTAACATTACAACCATATTTTGGAACTTCAAGATATAAGCTTCAGGAGTTCTGATCTTCTTAACATGTGCCAATTCCTTGAAGGAGATTTCAGGGTCTCTTCTATCGAATCTCTCTATTAGTCTCTTAGTCAATTCTGAATAGGAAGTCACTTGATCATGGCCCAAATTCTCGATGCCATGGAACCACCAGTCATTAACTTCATCTTTAAAATGCAAAGTTTCCATTCTAATGGAATCCCTTTCAGCCATTGCATTCGGCTGGAAATAGGTGTCTAGCTTTTGCACCCAGGAGCTAGCAGTACACTTTGATGAACCATCAAAGAAGGGTAATTGGATCTTACCAATTGCATGTCTCAGCTCATAATTATGTGTTGGATGCTTATGACCCCCTCTTGGCTGATTTCTATAGTGCGCATCACATAAATCCTTGAAAGGCAATTCCCTTCTTCACTCTTCACCTAGAGTCTGGTATACTACATACCGATCCTCCCATGTAGCAACTGATTCAGTGGGAATTTCAGGATCCTCCTATGTTCCTCAAGGAACTTGGACATGGTCTATCAAGGATGATCCTTGAATTCATCTTTTAAATCATTAGGCCTATTATGAGGCCCAGACTTTGAAGAAACAAACCCACTAGGGATCTTCCTTTCACCATTATGAGAGCCATTATTGCTCCCTTCTACATCTTTATGTCCTAACTGCTTAGCCAATAATTTTTTGGTTTCTTTCCCAGATTGGATGATGTTATGAGATATGTCTTGCATCCCCTTTAAAATAGTTTGCACAAAAATTCTGAACTCTTCCTTCTCATCTATATCAAACATGTTCTTTTCCCCTTGTGTTTTTCCTCCAATAGATTCTACCTCTTCTCCCACAAAAGGTTCTTCAGAGTTCTTTCCTTTGGGGAGTGGTATTATCTTAGGACTCATAACCAAATTTAAAGAGCACATTCACAGGACCATGAAGCTCTGATACCACTATAATATCCCAGCCAAGGATTGGCCCGAATACTAACTCCAACTTCCAAATTGATCGAGATTTTAACTTGTAATTTTTAAACAATTTCTTTAAGGTGTGCAGGGTGTAAGTGAGGAGTACTAGTTCACTAATCAAGGATGGTAGGGATGAATTTTGACTCTGTATTTTATATGAAAAATGTGAAGCATCAAGATAAGTCAGGTATAAACAGTGATTCCTATGCACAAGGTACTGGAGCCTTTCACTTTTCAACAACAAGTAATTATGTTTCCTAATTCGAGGCTTCCTGGGTTTCCAGCATATGCATACTAGACTGGAAGTTTGCTCTGGATGGAAGTAAGGGTTATTTCAGTAAATAATATTAGTAAAACACAATGAAGCAGAGTTCATAAGATTTTGGGAGGCTGTAGGTGGATTTGGAGGCAAAATTAGTCAAGGGCGCTAATGGGGATTGCACAACCAGGAGGTTTACAAGTCCTTCCAAACAGTGTTAGATGCTCCCAAAAACTTAGGGAATGGGATGGGGTGGATTTTATACTGAATTAAAAGACTCATAAAACTTATAGAAGTGAAAATGGATGCTCAAATAAATATTTACAGTAAATGTGGCAAAATAGTTATTAAAAATGGCTCATTGAGCTAGTCTTGCATTCTTAGATCCCAAACTACCTCAAGGGATCACTAAACTCTGTTCTGAGATATTAAATGGATCTAATATATCTTAATTGACAGAAACAAGTTGAAATATTAAATCCAGAATACATATTTTCTATTTCATTACATTCAGAATTACAAGAGCCTCACAGGCTAGGAAAATATTACACACTAAGAGAGAATGAATCTAAGAAGTAGGAAAGTGAATGTAACTATGATCTGAAGCTGAATGAATCTAATAAGTAGGAAAGTGAATGTAACTATGATCTGAAGCTGATATCTAACTGTCAACAGGTCTAATAACTGATATGAATGTTGGAATGATCTTCCTGGAGTGCCCTGGGCGCATTCACTAAGCTATCTTCTTCCTACTGGGTGATCTCCTCCAAAACTAGCTCCAATGGTACTGAATGAGTGTAAGAAGTAGATAAGTGAATATATATCTGATATGAAACTGATATATGACTGTAAACAGTTCTGGTAACTGATATGAAGGCTGCACTGATCTTCCTGGAGTGTTTTGGGCGCATTCACTGAGCTATCTTCCTCCTACGGGGTGATCTCATCCAAAACTAGCTCCAATGGCACTCGAACTATAGAATACTCTTTGTATGCTTATAAATCTTCAACAATGGACTGATATGGATCTGAATATCAGTAATCCATAGCTCTGGATCTGATCATTAACTGGTTGGAACATCAAATTCCTTGGGGCTCATCTCCCAAGAAAAGAGTTGAGGCACATCTCTCAACAATGGAGAAGCAAGCGCTCTCACTAGCAAAAATAATTAACCAAAAGATGTGAATGGGATTTGGAAACATCATTTTATATATGAGATAGATTCATCCTCAAGCCAACCACACGTGTGAGAGAGGGAGGGCGCATTTCTTGAGAGAAATGGCAACTTCTTGCTTTACAAAACTTTCATGTTTTTGCTTCCTTTCACTGAAATTGGCAAGTGCGCCCTACTTAGCCTTTTCTGAATGTTGCTTGCTTTTCACTGACTACTTTTTTTTGCTTTCCTTCTTTGTGCTTTTTCCTGTTTTTTCTTGCTTTTGACAGTTTCCATTTTCTCTTGTTGTCATCTTTCCTTCATCCAACTCCTTGATTTTCTGAGCTTTTCCACTTAAGCAAGTGAGGTCCCCATTGACCCTATTGCGCCCTCCTAGCCATTTCATCATCAATACTTGCCACCAAAATTATTAGTAATGAGGCATTTATTATTAAAATAATTCAAACTCTGAGTATAATTAATTATTTAATAATTAATTAATTGCTATAGTATTTTTGCCTCAAAATGACCCCCATTAATTTAATTCTTACTCAATTAATTTCCTTAGACCCCCTAGGGATGGGAGGATCCAATGTAGTCACCAATTCCACTAGGGAAGGGACATGACAATATACAAGTAAAGGAACTTGTTTGTGCAAATATGTGATATATAAGTACATAGTAGAAATGGAGGTTCAAGGATGCACTAGACTTGCAAACTTTGGAAGAAGGAAAATTGGTATGACTCTCAAAGAGCCCCCTAGTGAACAAGAAAATACACATGCATGGCATGTGCATAAGGAGCATTTAGATCTGCAAATGAAGAGGGTAGATGTATGCATTATTATTAGTTCATCCAACAATGAAGTATTTACATTCACCATTTTGGTGGGTGCATTATGTAGAAAGTTTGGATTTCAATGGATGCTATCCACCGGGAAGCCTATTTTGCACCACCAAGTTTCTAACTTGAAATATTTTATGAGGTATGAGTACATTGAGAGGGATTAAAAGTGCCTCATGACCATTCAAGGCACATACATGAGCATGTCTTATCATTTTGGAGACATTGAAAGTTTTCTACAAATACCTGAGAAGGAATTGGAAGGTCTCCCACCGGGTAGACCACCTAATAAGGTGAAGAATCATGAGGTTGAATTCATGATGGATGTGAAATCCATCAAATATTTCATTACAAGCAATTGAAAAGGTTCCATGAAGTAAATGAAAGGGACCTGAAGAGTTCCTTTGACTGGAGACACATTAAACCAAGTCCTCTTGCATTTCTTATGGGACTAGTGAAGATGAAGGTCATAATAGAGTACATGTGCATAAGGAACAAAGTCCTTAACATGGAGATAGAGGAGGCATTAAAAATTATCCATGACACACATGATTCAGTGCCACGATCTGGTTGGAGAGTTGCATCATTGGAAAACTCATCTTTTCTTGAAGCCATAGAGAAGATTCAGAAAGCAAAGACTACAATCCAAGGTAAATTTTCACATATGCTTTCTGACAGAGATTATTTGCATGTTCTTTTTCATATGTTGCAGGAAGCATCCTTGAAGGATGATGAATATATTTTCAAGCTCAATGATGAGTTGATGGCCACCCAATATTCTTTGAGAAGCACTCAAAGTGCCCTCTTGGAATCCAATATGGAGATAGAACAATTTCACCAAGAATTGCAGAAATCGCATACTCCCTCCTACATTCAAATAATCCATTCTCTTTCGGTTGATGACACTCAGAGTTATATGGAGGAACCTCATGATATGGTGTTTCATGAGATACATGATGACATGCATGTTCTTGAGGAGTTTAGAGATGCAAATGATGAGTTCCAAGCACATACTACCTTCCAGAGCCAAACGTAGCTTCTTCCTGGAGTGAGTCATTCCTCCAATGAGGAGTCAAAAGAGCTCATGTTTGATGGACCAGCCTTTGATGGAATTGATGCATCCACATATTTGGTGGATACTTGTTTCAGAAAGTTGGTTCATCTTTGGACCAATGGTAGAGAGTTGATCCATTGGGAGCACTCACATAGGGAAGCATCTTGCTTTCCAGTTGGAGCATTGGGTTGGAGTGTCTCTTCTTTCCCTATTTGGGAGAAAAGACACATGAGTGATATTCTTTCTTGCATCTATGGAGACTTATTGGATACATTTTACACTTTTCGTGAGAAGCATGGGCCTCCATGGACTCTTGATGATGCCTATTCTCTTTGTGATTGGACATGGGACTTTCACCCTTGTCATTGGAACAACAATGTTTTAATTTTTGGTACTTGTGTGAATTGGGCATATGAAGTACAATCTGATTTGCATGTGCTTGGGGAGTTTGAGGTCAAGGAGAATGAAGACAGATCACTTTTTCATTACCAGAGAGATTATGAGTTGCCTCTAGGTGATGGTTGTACAGTTTGGAAGGAGGCACATGATCTCACTTCGGTTGAGCCAACCATGATGGATGACTATTATAGAGAGTTGGTTCGCCATTCTCCATCCAGATCACTAAGTTGGAGTATGCATTCATCCACTGATTGGGTGGATAGTTACATAAGGGAGTTAAGTACCCCAAGAGGTAAGTTTGTTTCTTGCATTAGTGGAAAGTTTATGGACACATCATCCATCTTTTGTGATCAGTTGTATCGGAATTTATGGTTTCTATGTGATGTCTTCATTATACTTGGATGGACATGGGATTTCCATCTATGTCTTAGGGATGGGAATTGCAATGCTATTTTGCACATGGATTATGAGGAGATTCAATCTTCCTTTGGGAGTGATGAACTTCCAGTTTGGTGGAGTGTTCTAAAAATCCCCCATGATGATATATTATTTTTGTTGATATTGATGTTTGGGAGGGATGCATTTAAGACAATGGGACCCTGGAATTCTTTGTGATAATATTTTTACACAAGCAACAATGCTATTGGGAGACATGCATCAAGGGCAGTTTGATCTAGGAATTGATGGGTCCTTTCAGTTTGCATTGATGACTGGAGGAATGCAACATAAACATTGGGACCCTTGGATCAATATTGAAGATCCATATATAATCAGAGTGGTGCAGCAGAAACATGGTGGACTTTTGGTATTTTGCTTGGAATTGAGGATTTTGATTCTAGACAGCCAGCAGCATATTTTGAGGAGTGAAGTCACTAGTTGGCTTCATAGATGGTTGGAGTTAGTCTCTTGATTGAGGACAAGAAATCCTGGGAGGGGAAGACTGTCATGTTCCCATTTTTTTAGCACCATGAAGCAGATCAAACCCCATGGATCCTAGTAATAGATTGGAATTAATTAATTAATGAGGGGTTAAGTTAAGGAATTAATTAATTAGAAGTTGTTGAATTTATTTTCTTAAGTTTATTATGCACTTGAAATAATTATTTTTCATCCATTAAATAATTTTATCTTAAATAAAAGAGGATAATGCTCCACAATTTTGCCTTAGTGGATGAGGTTGACTTTGGAGATGAATTGCAGAAGAAGTTAGAAGAAAGCATCCAAATCTAGAAAATCAGGAAAAAGGAAAGAAAGATGGTGCAAATCAGAAAAGCAGCAAAAACTTAGGAAAAGCAGCATAAAGCAGAAAGTAGCACAAAAGCAGAAACCATGATCAAATCAGAAAAGCATGAAAGTCTAGAAAAGCAGGACAAGCCAGAAAATCCAAAAAAAGCAGAAAGCAGAAAAGGAAAAGGGAGGAAAGCAAAGGAAAAAGGAAAAAGAAGGAAAGCTAGCTTTCCTTATCCACTCATGAGGGCGCATTAGCCAAGGATACTTGATCCTCAAGTCATCCTCCATCTATAAATAAATGAGTTCCCACCCCCTTCACATCTTTTATCAGTTTGATTTTTGGAGTGAGTGCAATTGTGCCTCAGAGACTTGGGAGATCTACCCCTATTCCAAGCTATGAGATGTGCCCCTACTTCCTGTGAGAGGATGATGGAATTCATCCATTGTCAATGATTTTATTGCAGGTCTTTTAGATGATTCAAGTTGGGTTTAAAGTTCATAATACGTGTCATGAAGTCTATGGTTTGAATCTTCAAGCTTCCTGTTGTTTTCCAATGCTAGTTTGTTGTGTTGAGAGGAGAGGAGTTCTTGTGCTAATTTGAGAAGCATATTGGATTAAATATGATTTAATTACATTAATTATGATCCTATGATATCATTCATAAACTTTAATATTGCATAAGTCTGAAATATTCTGAGTTTTAGTACACCCCTTCTAGATTTGCATAGAATTTGACTAGTTTTCATAATGCATTTGATAAATGAATGAGTCTTGATCCAAATGAAGTAATTCATGTTCCTGAAGTTGTTTAATATGTCATATGAATTATTCCAAGTTTCATATCATAATTTTGTGAGCCTTCATTGATTGTTTGGAAGCCCTGAATTCTAACTAGTTATGTAATCCTATTAAGCAATTTTTGTCATATCTTTGTGAGAATTCATCAGAACTCCATATAAATTTATGGAATTAAAATTGACTATATATTTATTTTAAATTGATATTATTTAGCCTCCTAAATTCATAATCCTTCACCAATAGCTTCTAGTCAATGAATAGTGATATATTAGTTTGCATATGCTGGGGTGCCCAAGAGCATTTTAGTAGACTTAAGCCTTGCTGATTTCGAACCATCAATGGTCCCAGTTCTTTTTGCAAAGGTATTATCAGCTACCATATTCCTCCTCCCATCCATAGTTCTTGATCTTGCTTACCTGCAGTAAAACTAGCCCACTGAATTCATTGTTTTAGCTGAGTCTAGTAGGATATTGAGTTAGTGCATCATCAGTTCTAGTTGTTACATTACAAATTTTTACCTTCAAACTCTTCGTCTCTCACTCCAACCAAGCCACAACTTGTGTGTGGGGGACGAATATCCTCCCAACTAATCTCTCAATCAAACGACTAAGAGCCCCCGAGCCCTCAATCAAAAACTATGCTTTCCTCATGTTTAGCTTTCTCAACCTCCTCTGTGTCATTTTTATACAAGTAATAACTAACTTGGCACTTGAATGGACTATCAAGTTTATAACCTGTGTCATCTCTAATATCTTCATGTTCTCTCTTCCCCTTGTTGTAATTTGTCTCCATTCATGAGCAGATGGCCTAAGTCATCAATACTTTTCATTAATAAATATTCCAACACCTCTACAGAAATGTCCAACTTTGTAATACCATTTTCCTCACTTGTAGGTTCTTAAATTAGAATATCAATCTCCTTGTACATTTTATTTCCTTGAATAACCATGGCTCAACATTCTATTACATTTGGTCCAAATTATACCAATGGAAACGTAGTGCCTGAAACATCCAGGGATATTGGGGAGTGCGAAAAATACTTATAATAAAAAAACTTCATGGAAGATGCAAAATCCAATTCACTTTATTGATCTAAAGATCCTAAATAATTCGTTTTGATATCATCAATGGTTGAAGAACCTAAGGAACATGGAAAAATGACTTTTCTGCAAGAGTTTTTCTTCAATATCTTTAGCAGTTCAATTCAGTTTTATGAGATGGCCATTAAGATCTGACTGCAATGGATACAGATACATAGATAAGAAGAACACATTTACTCTCCCCTGTTTACTAACTTGCAATTGTATCAATTCGATACCCAACACATTTTGTCAGCTTATATTTCATTACTCAGAAATATAGATTTGAATATGGAAGCTATTTGGGGTTTTATTGAGTGATGCATTGTCAGAAAAGAGTAATATTGGTTCAATCCACCCGTGTGAAGGTTTTGATATGATATATGCGTGAAGGTTTTCGCATACTTTAAGTGCCAAGAAAACATTGATTTGACAAGCAATAATTAAAATACATTTGAACTTTTGTAAACCTGTCAAATTCCCTATGTTCAAGAATCCCTCGTCTATGACACTAAGAAGGATCCCAAGACACATATCATTTAAATACTTACCATAATGTCCAACTGTAGCAAGATTAATATCACTAATCTTAGAGCTTATAGCTTTAACTTCATCAACATTTTGGTATTTGAAAAAACCATAATAGTCATTCATCACTCACAAGGAAACAATCATTGATACTCAACTATTGAATTCAGACATGATTACATCCAATTGATTTTAGGGATTTGTTTCCTATTTGGGTACATTATTCTAGATTAAGGGTGTTGTAGAGATTTCTTTCTACGGAGAGAAAGAATCAATCTTAGGATAAATCAAGATAGACTAACTCTATACTAAGACAAAAATGAAACAAATGTGATCTTGAATCCTAGATTAAACAAGTATTTTAGAGTTTCTATATTGAAGAGAGTGAGAGAAAGCAACTTACCTTTCACTCTTGATGTTTGTCTCGCTCGTCGTCTTGATCCCGAAGTCCTTGCGATGAACCTGTTAAGATCAGACAATGCACAAGCATATACAATTCTCCAAGATCTCTGAATCACAAGTTAGAATCCAAATCTAGCTATATACAAATCATGAAATTGAAACACAATCAACACACATGAGTTGGGAAACAAGACAAGTTAACTTTATTACAACTTGAATATGCTTACAATGGTTTCTTGATTTCGAAGCCAACTTTCAGCTCCAAGTCCTTCCTCTAGCTATCTCTGCAAAAGTCTCAAGATAATAGGTTGAATTCCCCAAAAGTCCTCCCTATGCCCCATGGAAGGCCTCTCCTTTATAGTGTTTGGAAGGGTTAACCAAAAGGAGAGTAAAATGGATCTAATGAGTGTTTAGTGGATCAAGCCTACTAAATAGAGAGAGGGGTTGGGATCAAACCAAAGTTGGTAATCCCAAGAAAATCTCTCGAAATATGAGATCCCAAGATCCATGGAAAAAAGGATAAAAGAGGATTGTCGCGCCCCTGGGTCTAAGCATAACGCGGAATTATCACGCCCCAGGGTAGGAGCATAGCGCGAAAACCCTAATTATAGCACACCAATAGATGTGCAAAGCACGATAATTTATGTAGATTGGGTGACACATGGCCGGTAAGATATGACACGTGGTAGGTAAGATGTTGTCTTCGATATTCAAGCCATAGACTTTACTCCTGGGTGTCCAGATGATCATTAAGGGGAAGTGTTGTTTAGGTCACTTGGTGTAAGGATGCGACATTAGGGTTTAATGTGTAATATTGAGGTATAAAATATGCCCCCTAAAGTGCGAGGTCAGAAGAGACTGATGGCCAAAAGACTTTACAAATACTTTGCGGAGATAGCATCAAGGGGCGCAACTAGGAGCTGAAACAAAAACAAAATGTCAAATATACCACTAATGCGGGCATTCCCACGCTCGTAAACAATTGACTCAAAACATGGCTGCTGACCAATACATTGCAGATCCATGAGTACTGAGATGATATACATTGTAGACAAATCAAGGGCTACTGTGAACAATCATAGATCCATGAGACAATAATGACACAGCCACGACCAATACCTGAGTGGATCTGTGTGACAATACAAGAGTGAGGTCTTCCACGTAATGACTAGGTGGAAACCTGATCAAAAACCACCATTGAAGCCTAGACATAATCGATATATATATAAAAAAAAGGTGTCGAGGGTCTTCTACCCGATCCCAAGCGATATGAATCTAGCCATGTGATTACAAGGTGTTGAAGTAGAACATGGTAGAAACCATTTGATTACCAGTCAATGATGTGAACCGTTAACAAATGCAAGAGAAATCACTAATGATGACAATGATCCCCAAGGTATCTGTAGTACATCTCAATGAAATGTGAATAAATGAGTTGATGTCGAGCACTCGTGAGATTATTCGATCAGAGGTCAATGATGGAAACCTACTGTTGAATATGAGGAAACCTGCCATTGAGGCATGCAAGTACTAAGGTACTGATGGTTGACTCCTAATCCTAATTCTTGGATAGTGATTTGGCGTCAACAAGAATAGACTTGTCGAAGGTGGGCCATAATGATTCCCACATCATCGACACGAAATCAGAACGAAAGATAGTATGTGAAAATGGAACAAGAGAACATGTACTGGCTGTTGTCTTATGTAACTGATCTAGAGGTTTCCAATGTAGAACCAGGTACTTCACGGTTCAAGGAACCAACAAAACCCCTATTCACCGGCCCTTTCGGCAACAGACTACGAGCATCCTGAGGTCTCACCCAAGGCGAAGCTGAGCGGGTGGTTTCATAATGATGTTTCCATAACCTGGTGATGCGAGTGTTGAAGAGACTGATGGGCAGCGCAACCGTGGACTCTAACTGCAGACAAAAGACTGTGTGAAGTCTCTACTTCACGCTGGATACTTCGGCTAGCGGGGTGCTTCCGCAACCAGCGCATCCGAAGACTGTGCGGTATGGGATACTTCCTGTGTTATGACGATAAGCTATAAACAGCTTACCTCGCATCACTCACAATGGGTCAGCGCATCAACTAGACCACGCGTCCACTTCAAGACTTGATCAACTCCAATCAACCTTACTTAACGATCTTTATCCATTCAAAAACACTTAGGTTATTATCGTTATGGTGTATGCAATTAAATGAAACATATAATCTTGCGTGCTCCAATGCTATGCTCAAATCCAGTGCTTAACTATATGATTATCCAACAGATTCATGCTTTCAAAGACTTAGAAGTGTTGAATACTTAACATTCCTCCACACATGTATTACTTAACATAATATTCCCATCATTCTTGCGGAAAATACATATTAAACCAATCACATAACAGATAATTGCGGTATTAACATCCATACCAATCAATTGAACATTTGAAAAACACAAAACAATCACACTACACAGAATTTAACGTGGTTCACCCCCCAGATGGAGGCTACGTCCACAAGAACTACTGTTATATTGGTCTTTAGGGAAGGGTACAACAGTTCTTAGTTTGCGCACTCAGCTGCAGAATCTCTTCTCTCTCAGATAGGTCTCTGCGCACACGGCTGCAAAGCCTTTACAATAGCTTCCAAGCTTAAAGATTCTAACAATGTTCAACAATGACCAAAATGAAGAGTAACCCTTACCTTACAAAATTATGCCTTATTTATAGATCATGCCCGTAGGTCATGTCTTTACAATTCATAGGAAAAAACCCTTAGGTTTACAAAACATGGCGTGGCTAATTGCCAGCATGAATGTCGTCGTCGACAGCTTGCTCCGCCTGCTCCAGGCCTTCCAGCTAGGCCACTCGTGGCTCATACGCTCTTCTGATAGCCGCAGTCACCAAAATGGTTACAACTGCATCGTGTCCTGTCCCTTTCTGCATCTTCCACCTGCCTGTCATCATCGACATAGTGGCCTAGCTTCTCAACTGCTTGCCGCCACTCTCCTTGGCAGGTTGCTTTCCTCTGCTTTCAACCTGTTCGTTACCCAAAATAGGTCACTTCCTCGACTGACCTTTACCTGTATTTATTACCAAAAATAGCTACTGCGCGATTCCTGCGCACCAGCGTACTGCATAATCCTGCTTTAGCTATTGCTTATGCGCGACATGCGCATTTATCAAAACTTCCCCTGTACCCTATCGCAGCGTGCAATGCACACTTTTCATCACTTATGCAAATATTCCAACTTGGGCCCCACCCAACAGGCCCCTAACACTCACCTGTGGCTCGTCCTGAGCCACTTCCACCTGCGGACGAGGGTACCACATCCTTCGATGTACCTATCTTTGAAGTAAAATTTTGCAGAGTAATTGCTAACTCTGCAACCATGTCCTTGGCCTTCTTCTCAAATCCTCAAAGTGTCTCCAGAGTGACCTGTGAGACCTTTTCTTTGGCCACCTGTTCTTTCATGGTTCCTTCCGCCGCCTAAAGTTCTACAAACTTCTCATCAAATTGTTGCATCAATTCGAGTCCTTCTTGCTCAATGGGCTGCAATTTTCCAGATGTAGCAGCCTCTTTCTCTCTCAGTGCCACCAACTATTTCTGCAGCTCTTTGACTTCATTATACTTCTGAACTTTCTCTCTAGCCGGTGCAGTCTTTTACTTTGCGCTTGCAGCGTCTACCTGCTATTATGTCCGCTGCAGATCCCCCTTTATCTTTTGCAGCGCGGGGTCCTCATTCAACCCTGTCAATACTGTATTGACTCCTTCAAGTAAATCTTGGCACTTCGTCACTTCCGACGAAATGCTATCCATGGTTTCCTGCACTTCCTCAGTTGGAGCCGCGCACTGATCTGGCGGTATAACTGGGTGCCTAGCCTCCATCTCTGTGATCTTCCCTTTGTAGGAAGTTTCCATCTGTACCATATCTGATGTGAGGGTTTCTACCTTATCCCCAAGCTTCTTTATAGTATCCTCTACATCATCCTCTTCTGCGCATTCGTGGATCTTTGTGCATACTGCTGAGACAGTCTCTTTGATCTTGCGGTCCCTCTCGCAGACTTCAGACAGTTCTTGTTCTTTTCGCTCGGATTCCTGCCTGAGCTCTTCAATGTTTTATTTCAGCTAGACACTCTGGTCATATGAGGCAATGCCTCTTTCTTGTATCTCCTCTAAAATTTGCAAGTGTAGCTCATTCAAGTCCTCCAGCAGTAATGACCCAATGTTGAGGTCAAAATGTGTCGAGTTTTTCACTTCCTTGTGCACCGTATCATTCAGGAAAATGAAATACATCGGTTCGATATGTGCAACCCTAGGGTAGGGGCTTACTATGTGTGGTAGCCGCTTCCGCGCACTCGTTCCTCCTACCCTTCCTTCGGAGTCTGATGACTGATGGCCCAAACTTATCTGTGCAACCATTGTCTTGAACATTTCCATAGCTTGGATCATGCTTATCTGTAATTGTTCTTGCTTGGATTCCTTCTCCGCGTCGGTCTCCTCCTAGGCTTCTTGTACCTTGGTTGCGATTATCTCACAATCATCCAGATGGAGCTGTGGGTCGAACTCTGGTTTCTCGGACTTTCTCTTTTTTGGTTGGCCTTTTGATCCTACAGGGTTTTCCGTGGCCTTCCTTTTTCCTTCTGCTGACTCTGTAGGCTCACTTTGAGCAGGGTCCTTTTCTTCAACAATGGGAGTACCGGCTGGTAGCCCCACCTTCTTCTTTCCCTTGTTTGCTTCTGCTTCTTCCTTATCTTCCTCTTTGTTTTCCTCATCTGAGTCTTTTACATCAATTTTTTTCTGAGATGGGTTCGACGTGTCGTTCGTAATTAGATTCATCATCCCATGATGTGGGAACTTTCCAGTCCACATCCCATCGCTCTATCATCTGCTCGATCATCTCTTGATCCAGCCGATAAAACCCTGGATACCACAATTCTTCCTCTGTGTCAGCCCTAGGCTGAATGTATGACCGATTCCTCTTCTCCATAAACCTCATGATGCAGGTGTAGGTGTCGTTCAATGGTCTTGCGATTCATGGCGTTGAAAGAATCGCATCACACAACTGGTGATAATAAACATGAAATACTTCAGCCGTCTGACACTGTCTAGATGCCTTCGAGCTCGCCCATAGGTTACTGAAGTGCATCCCACGGCCCTATCATGTTAAGGTTGGGACGCCCTGATACCCATCCGGCTCTTTCCACCATACAAAGGATATCAGTATGAGTAGCCAAACGAAATGGAATGTTGATACATCATCCTGGGTATCCTCAACGTCTGCGAGAAACTCATTGAGTAGATACTGTCACCAATTATACGGTGTTCCGCACAATGTTTTCGTTGCTAGCTTGATCGCAACTGCTGATACCTCAGGAGGCCGACACTTGTGCATTACCTTCCCTCCGAGCAACTGAACAGTAAATTTTGTGGCACGATCATTGATATCATTGGTTGGGAATCCACGCCCCTTCCGGACCACGCCAAATTCCTTCGCAGCTTCGGCGGAGAGAGCTCTATCCTGTGCCTGTTATACCTCAATATTTCACAGTGTCGCATCTTCACAGTAAAAACATTTGATGACACTTCCCCTACTGCCTAAAACACCCAGAAGAGGAAAGTAATGATTGAACACTAAATACAAACCTGTCATGTCATCTTGCAACCTGATTGAGACCTTATCTTTCACCACTACCTCTCCCTGCACATCTATGGAGGCACGGTAGTCCGTACTACCACTCTATGCTCCTTGTCTTGGGCGCAGTACTACCGCCTTATGCTCAGTCCTAGAGGCACGGTAGTCTCTTTTTAGCCTTTTTCCTTGGACTGTGGGATGCTAACTTTCGAGATATTCTTTTGGGATTGACACCTATGATTCGATCCTAACACCTTCTCTGATTAGTGGGTCTGATCCACTAAACACTCCCAAGATCTATTCTTCTCTCTTGTTGGTTAATCCTCTTACACACTATAAGAGAAGGGCCTTCCATTAGCAAAGGGGAGGACTCTTTGATATATCAAACCTATGGTCTTAGATCTTTATGGAGATATCTAGAGGAGAAAACACTTGGAGCTGGGAGTTGGATTGGACATCAAGCAACTATTGTAAGTAACTTCAAGTTTGCAATAAAAATATAACTTGTCTTGTTTCCCAAATTATGCGTGTTGATTTTGTTTCAATTACATTATTTGTTTCTATTGTATATTTAGATTCTAACATATATTTCAAGTTTCTAGAAAGATTTTATGTGCTTGTACTTGGATTCATCCCAACAGGTTCACTCGCGAGGACTTGAGGATCGGAACAATAACTAGGACAAGCAACTAAATCGAAGGTCAGTTAAATCTCTTCTATATCTTTCAGCAGTATAATCTTGAAGAATTTGTTTGAATCTAGGAATTCAAAGTAGCATTTGTTATCTTTTTGTCTTAGTTTAAATTCAGTCGAGTCTACTTTAACCTAAGAGAGTTTCTACCTATCCGTAGGGAGAAACATCTACAACAAAAACTGGCGACTTCGCTGGTTTGAACCCCATTTGATTGATTCATTTCACTTTCATCCATTCTTGATTGTGATTTGTATTTCTTTTCAAACCAGTATTGGATTTTAGTCTCTTTGACCTCTATTCACCCCCCTCTCTACATCTTTTCTCCCTCTGTGATCAGTGAGTCCCCTGGGCCTACAGCACCCCTAGAAAATTCAAAAATTTTCTCAAAAGTTGCACTTTTTGCACCCTTTGCAGCAGTACCGCGCCCCTATAACTCCCTCCAGAGCAGTAGTACCGCGCTCCGTGCACTCCTTACAGTGCGGTAGTCTACCAGTACCGCGTCTTAGCCTGTAGAGACCACGAGGTAGTGTCTTCATTTTTTGGTTTTTTATTCCCTGTTTGGTTTTCATAGGTCACCCCTAACCTTCTCTCCCTCAGATTGGTTTTTCCTATTGCTCACTAGCATCCTTTCCTTTGAACAATTATTTGTGGTTTGTTTATCTCTTGGTGTGAGCTTGAGTATTTTTTGAGCTTAGTGGCATTATTTGCATACTTGGTCACCCATTCATTTTGGTTGCATTGGCTTGATCCTTTCATCATAACCAAGTTGTTACTACTATCCTCCTTCCCTGGATTATGTAGTTTTTAAAAATCACATTGTTCTTATAAATATTATCTTTTCCATTTACTAAAATCCATATTGGAAATTATCCTTTGAGAACATTTGTGCTTCTTTAATTGAAAAGATCTAGTCCTTATTTTGCACATTTAGGAGTCAATCGTTCATTTGCATTTGCCACATAAGTTCTCATTTTGAAGCATTGTAGTTGTAAATCAGTTATATTGGAAGGTAGTGTTTATTTCAGTTTGGCTTTACTTAGAAAAAGAAAACAAAAAGTTTGTTTTAATGTGGTTTTTCATTGTTTTTGAAAATTTCATGCATGGTGATCGAAGAAATCTCTCTTTTCTGTAGCTAGATTTCATTGAATAAAAGGCTCATTTCGATTCATTCTCACTTGCATGGTTTGATTCGTCACAACATCACCAAGTTTCACGTCCATTTACCCGATTGAGTAATACAACCACTAAAATCTACACTCCCTAACTTAACACATCATAACCTCACTTGAGGAGGAAAATAATTTGTTAGTTAGGTAGGACAATGGGGATAGGCATCCAAATAATTCCCCCTTGTCATTATCATCTAAGACATAGTTTTTGTCCTATAGGGTACCAAAATCCTCTAGTATTTGTTGACACGATCATACACCAGTTTGTGGAGGGGTCTCCTGTTGTTTCAGGGGTTAAACCGCCGCAAGATCAAGAACCGAACGGACTCTGTGGAATGCCGCACTCCACTTAGCCCTAAGGCAACATCAATCATTGTCTTCCTTGTATTCTTCGGCCACCATACTGGTGATACAAGGGTGATAAGGCAAAAGCATCGAAAACCTTTTCCAACGTGTCATGAACGAGGTAGCTTAGTAACTTTTCTATTAGGGCTCTTTACCCAGGATCCCTTTTGGTAGAGGGATATCCTTCCATTATTGGTCTCTCACGTTGTATTGTTCGACTTGGATTTCATCACCTTGCAAAGGATACAACTTGTTGAGGTCTCCAGCTCTTAGTTAGGAAGTTTGCTTGTTATCTCATCTCTATAGAGGGTCTTTTTTTCTTTTAGTGACTGCTTGTTGGCATTCTGGCCATTGTTATTCCCAGCTCGCTTACTGCGACACCGGTCTCATTATAGTTTTTTAGAGCTTTCTTTTTGGCCTGAGAGCCTTGCTTTTTCTAGCTCCCCTTTTGCACACTCGGTTGTATTAGGGTTTTTGAGTTATTTTTTACGAGACTACCCCCAGAATTTGTATTCGTACCAATATGTCTGAACCACAGAGATCACGAAGAATACAGGGACGACGCCCACCACCACCACCACAGACCTTTGGTCCACCTACATCACATATTCTCGCCCCTTCCGGCCGTGGTACCGGCCGAGGGAACGTTCCACCGCCGATCCACACTACATCTTCAGTTCCACCTGTAACTGTTACTCACAGTATAGCTTTCAGAACCCTTCACAATTTCTGTAACTAGTGACACACCTGAGATTTCGACTGTCACTTCACCCACTGTTATTCCATATCTACCTGTCCCAGTGGATAACACTGCAGCGGCTGAAAATAGCACTGCCCAAGATACTAGACCAAACGCCATCATCCTCCCCGATGTCAGCACTACCCTCCCATCAGATACTTTCTACGATGTTTCGGAAGGATCTGTTGGCGCCATCGAAGGATCCGACCAAGATATATCTGAACTGATTGCAATTCTGGATGGATACATCGAAATTATCGAAGAAACCCAACTTCCTAATACAGCTTTTGAACCTGACTATGACTTTCTCGCTTCCCAGGAGGAACCTCCACCTGCTATCATTACGCCATCAAGTGTTCATCCACAGGAAACCAATTCTTCCAGCAACATACCTCGTACGGTATCCCTCCCCAAACTCCCTTCGGGACACGAGATCATGGCCTCGATCCAATCTAGTATGGTTAGTCTAGCTAACTCCCCTTTAGAGTCGAAACAGTTTAAACATGATAGAGATCAAATGCTCTCGACGGCTTCTAGATATCCCCCTACTACCCGTCATCCTGACTATCGAGCTCCCAATGTTCCGTCTAGCACAAAGTTTCATCATTCCTATGCAAATGGTTCCGGACCTTCAGATATCACTATACCTCATTTCCCTCCGGACCCCGAAAACCCTTTCCAGGATACAAACTCGGACCCAGTCCTCGATGGTCCTCCTACTGTTCAATACTCTATGGACAAAACTCCTGACACCCCTCGGTTAAATTCCCCACATTTACTACCGTCAAGTATGTTTGGCACACATTCTATGAGGGATAACCCAGTGTTTTCTCTGTCCCCGCTTGTAACATATGGAATACCCCCTCCACAAATCGGTACCTTTGGCGTCATTGGCCAATCGACACTATATCACCTTTCTAGTGTCGGAAGAACATCAAGTCATACCGCTGGATCATCCATACTGACCGGAGGTTCACCTTCGACCACTATCTACACAATTTCAGGAGGTGGACAATCGACTATTGGAACCACTAATCCCAACAACCAACCCCCTCCCATAGGACCATCCAATCCACCTGCTGGAGGGAAACCCCTCGGTACCATTCAAAGCGGGACGATTCAACCAATACCTCCATCTATCCCATCGGCTCAACAAGGCCCTTCACTTGGAGGATTTCCACTCGTTAACGCCCCCACTGGCACCGTTCAACAACCCTCTCAACCAGCAGCATCTACTCAGTTTGGTATGTATAACACACCTGGCAGCGGACAACCTTACGCCTATATTCCAACCGAGCCTCATCTTCAACATCCCTCGTTAGGCATGCTTCCTTCTTGGGGATCTCAAATCCCACAAAGCGAGGGGTACTCATTGTTTGGAAACTGGAACCCAACTGGGGGGCAATCTCAAATTCCCCCCAAATTGAATTCAGGCTTCCCCTACCCTTCAGCTGCAACAACTCCATGGAACCCATCTCTTCAACCTCCACCTCTTCATCAGGGTGGAACCCATATTCCATGGACACAATTCTTGCAGCCACCCCCTAACCCTAGTACGAGAAATACTCCACCTAATCAAAGTAGTAGTAACATTCCTGGGACCCAACAGCCCCAGGGAACCATTCCCCAACAAGGAACAACAAACATTCCTGGGACACAGCAACCCCAGGGTACAATACCCACCATCCCCACTCAGCAGAACATCCAACAACTGGTTACCACTATGATTCCCAATCAGCCAATGACTTTCAACACATAACCGGTTAACCAGATGGCCTACTACCCCCAGAACTTCCAACAGTACCCTGTGGGAAACATGTATGGGTACAACACGCAGCAATATGCTGTGCAGGGCCCCTCAGGAATCCCTGTACCATACAATTATTACTCATGCCTGCAACCCAACCGTCAACTTCCTTTCTTAGCCACGCTAGATTTACCTGATTTGTCGAGGCTCATCAACGATCCTATATGGCATGAACCTCACTGGCCACCTATCCCAGCCAAACTTCCATCGGACATTCCTAAGTTCGATTCCAAGCCCGGGGAAGACCCCAAGAACCACATGATGAACTTCCATCTTTGGTGTTCATCCAACTCATTGATGGATGACTCCATTCAACTACGGCTCTTCCAGAGCACGCTTACCGGCACAGCAGCAAATGGTACATCGAGCTGCCACAACACTCCTTTCATGATTTTAATACCTTGTCCATGCAGTTTCTGACCCAACTTCCATCTCCCCAGCCGATACGAGACTGGAACAGAACTGTTAACCTCATTACGTCAAACCACTTCTACGCATATCTCAGACCACATCCATGAGTGGCATCAACGTCGTCAGCTAATCAAGGCACCCATTCTGGATCAGCTGCTTGTTGATTGGTTCACAAAGTCATTCTTGCCTCCCATAGCCAGGGATATTGCTATGCACGGACCGGTCATGGAGGAACAAGCCATCTCGGTTGCCCAGTACATGGATTTGGTATATACCCAATCTGGCACTTTACATGAGCTTCTTCCCCACGCCACCCGCATCATTACTTATCCAATTAAGCCTACCACTTAACCCCCTATCGATGGTATTGTCGGTTTAGTCAAGGCCCATCCTACCATTAAATCGATGGGGCAAGAAGCTCCTGCTTCCCCCGCTCCACCCCAGGCTGCTCCAAAATCTTCTACTTCTCCTGTTGTCTCCTCTGAAGTGAACGCAGTTCAATCTATGTCACAAAGATCCAGAGGAAAGAAGAAGAACAATCGCAGAAAATCCAAGAAGACTTCTAACCAGCAGGAGAACCCCAAAACTCAACCCACTCACAACAACCCTAAACCACGCCGAAAATCTAAGTTCAACCGCCTCATTTGTCAAGACGATCACTATACGCATGATTGTCCCTACAAGGATGAAGTCAACAAATTCGTTAAAGGATCCTCTCGTCTAGCAGTGTTAACTGACCCTTTCCCTCAACAACAACAGCAAATGGTTGCCCAAGAATCCCCATAAGGGGACAACCCGAACAACCCACCTCGCGGAGAGACGTCCTTAAACTGCGAAATACTGATGACGAGTAATGAATATATTCACATAAACACTCGTTCAAAGACATACGAAAACCCCCCAAGTTCAAACAAACAGCCAGAGACATCCAAAGGCAAGTCTCCTGTCGAAGATCCTTCTCTCACACCCCCCCCTAACGGCCATCTCCACATCGAGAGACCGCTTACAGACACAGTGCTATGCCCACCCAAGGGCACCATACGAAAGGAAACATTTAATCCCAATGTGCGAGCTGCCCAAAATTACAACATTGTTGAGGATTTAGCTCAAGCACCATGCGCCATGTCGACTCTCGAGGTTCTCCAACACTGCCCTACATAGCGTAGAACCTTACTTTCAGCACTGGGGGCAATAGACCCGGATACTTCAAACACCATCATGTTTAACTTGGAGTATGTCAAACCTCGGCTTTCGCATCAGTTAGCCTTTCAGGTTCATACAAAAATCCGTGGAAATAGCATCCATCGCACTGTCTTAGACGAGGGTGCCTCCATGTCGATTATGTCTTTGAATTGTTGGAGAGCCTTAGGCTCACCCAAAGTCACAACTTCTCCCACTACTCTCAGAGCATTTGACGGACATGGTTTTCAGCCCTATGGACTCATTCCTACGATTGGTGTTGAACTAGGGGGAAAAACAGTATCTATACACATCGAAGTCATGGATGCGCCATTAGATTATAATCTTCTACTTGGTCGGAACTGGTTTTATGCCATGACCTCCATAGCATCTACTGTCTTTCGAATCGTACAATTTCCTCATGAAGGGAAGATTGTCACCATAGATCAGCTAGATTATTGTATCCCAGAATCTCATTCGAACTCCGCCAACACCGTCCTGTTATTGGATCAACCTCGGTACCATTTCCAAGACGTTGGCATTGGTCTTATGAAGGATTCCTCCCTTATTGGATTTTTCCCAGAGCTGGGGTCCCCCATTCAGCTAGTCAACATGATATCATCAAGCATCACCCCCTTCAATGATTCTTGGGTGATACCGAGTCCTACTGAGATTGAAAACTACGACAACTCCATGCCGTTAAATGGGAACCTCACAGCATATGAAGCGATCCAGTCAGACACCGATTGGGTCGATCCTACTACCCATCACACAGTGGCACAACTCTCATCTGAGACCCGTTCATCCCCCCCACTTATCGATCCTCTCACATTGATTTTTCCCACTGATGAATCAATTATGGAGGTTATGTGCGGTGATGAACCACCATGGGGAAATTTCCATCATCGATCTTCTTTCCCCACTATCCAGGCGATTGAGCCAAATACTAAACCCAGCCCTTCACTTGGAATGGGTCAAGTCGAGTTTCCCACTTCATTCAATGAAATATTTTCCGAAGGAAACTTGGCCAATCTCATGGCTACCACTCCCATCGACATTTCAGTGAAGCTTGGTGTTGTGGAAAACATTCATATTGGCAAGACATGCACTCTTGATGGCAAGATATCAAACATATTGCAGAACCATATCTTGATGACCTTCCCACTCATTCTCAGACCAGGGAAGATCATCCTGATCACTTAGGCACCGTTTTTGCAAGGTGCCATCGCTACAATATTCGTTCAAATCTGCACAAATGCATCTTTTGCATTGAATCCGAAAAAATTTTGGGATTCATAATCTCCAAAGGCGGTATACAATTGGACCCTGTGAAGGTAGAAGCTATTCTAGCCCTGTCTTCCCCCACGAACATACCAGAACTTAAAAGTTTGCAAGGGCATGCAAACTTTCTAGGCCGTTTTATTTGCAATTTTTTCAAGATAACAAAAGGCTACATGAGGCTTCTAAAGAAAAACACCCCCTTCTTGTGGGACGACGAAGCCCAACGCTCCTTTAATCATCTAAAGGCTGCCTTAACTAAGTATCCTGTGATTCAACCCCCCAACTACACATGGGATTACATTCTTTATCTCGCAGCTTCGATTTCCACCATCGGTATGGTGTTAGTCCAAGAAGATACCAACGTCATAGAACATGTAGTATACTATCTTAGTAAGAGACTTCTTGACTCTGAAACTCGCTACTCACATGTTTAAAAGCTGGCTCTGGCAACGGTTTTTGCTGTCCAGAGGTTCTGTCACTACATTCTACTCCACCAGACCACTTTCATAGCATATTTAAATCCAATGTACTATATCCTCACACGTCAAGTGCTTGGGGGCAAATATTCCCGTTGGATTGTCATCCTACAAGATTTTGACTTGGAATTTTCCAAAGCCAAGTCCAAGAAATCTTTGGTCTTTGCTGAGTTGATTTGTAATCTTCCCCGTGCTACTAAGCAACCCGAGCCCATCGATTCTCTTCCTGACGAATCGTTGTTTCTCATCAGCACATCCGACCCATG
Source organism: Larix kaempferi (assembly GCA_027924585.1). Taxonomy (NCBI): domain Eukaryota; kingdom Viridiplantae; phylum Streptophyta; class Pinopsida; order Pinales; family Pinaceae; genus Larix; species Larix kaempferi. The sequence goes on from BSBM01000264.1 coordinate 3,431,324, forward strand.
GTATGGGGATATTCTACTATATCTCCAAACCCAACGTTTCCGCCCCAACCTTAACTGCGATGAACATCGATGTATCCGACACCACGCCAAGTACTACCTTATCATTAATGACACCCTTTACCATCGTGGTTTCGATACTGTTCTTCGACGTTGTCTAACTTTAGATGAGGCTGAACACGTTCTTAATGATTGCCACGTTGGAGCATGTGGTGGTCATCTGTCTGGGATGGCTAGGACTCAGAAGATACTACGAGTGGGATATTTCTGGCCCTCGATTTTCAAAGGCTGCATTGAAACAGTTAAGAAATGTCCACCCTGTCAATTCTTTCATAGTAAGACACACTCACACCCTACTCCACTTCATCCTGTCATTATCATTGGCCCCTTTTCCAAATGGGGCATAGATTTCATGCACTGTAAGCCCACTTCAGCCAGGGGGCATAGCTATGTCATAGTAGCTGTGGATTATTTTACAAAATGGGCTAAAGCGATGCCTACTTATGCTGAAGATAGAAAAACAGCAGTATGGTTCATATTCAACCACATCATAGCTAGGTTTGGAGTCCCACAATCCATCGTGACCGATCATGGCTCCCACTTCAGGAACCATATGATTGAAGAATTGAGCACCAAGTTAGGTTTTCGCCATAAAAACTCAACCCCGTACTACCCACAGGCTAATGGCCAAGTCGAAGCCATTAACAAGGTTCTGAAACACATGATTCGGCGAATTGTGGTTACTCATAAGTCCAATTGGCACTCAACTCTTTTTTCGGCATTATGGGCATACCGAACCTCAGTGAAAAGTGCTACCGGATTCACACCATTCCAACTGGTGTATGGCCTGGAAGCCATCTTACCAATTGAATGTGAAATCCTGTCACTTAAGATAGCCATAGAGTTACTTCCCAATACCACTTCCGAAGAAGAACGGTTTCTATACCTAGCCAAACTAGATGAAACCCGCCGAGATGCTACTTTAGCCAACGAAGCCCATAAAAAACGTGTCAAATCACAATATGACAAATCCGTTCAACCTCGGGTTTTCAATGAAGGTGACCTTGTACTCACATACGACCAAATGCATGACAAACTTAGAAAAGGAAAGCTGGAATCTATGTGGTATGGCCCCTTCGTTGTAAAACGTTTTTTGGAGAAAGGAGCCTACGAACTTGTTAATTGTGACGGCACACCGCTGGCACGGCCCCGCAACGGGTTGTACCTCAAACATTTCTACTCGTAGGTTCATCCTGCGACAGACACTTTTTGTACATAATGTACCTAGTTTGTTTTCATTTATCTTTTTGTATGCACGCACGCATCTCATGCATCCATACTTACCTTGACTTATGTTTTTATGCGCAGATGTCTGCCTACTACGGATTCGCCGATGGTGTGAGCCGACACACCCGAAACCTCGCTTCTGCGGCATGGGTAATTTATTCTCCCACTGGCGAGTTGTTATCTTCAGGAGCCACTTGCTTGGGTCCCGCAACCAACAATATTGCAAAGTACCATGCAGTCATTGGACTCTTGATAGAGGTTTCTTCCCTTGGAATTGACTCCCTATCGGTCTTTATTGACTCCCAACTCATGGTTTCCCATTTGAATCGTATCTACCCAGTCCACGATCCTATCTTACTTCACTTATTTTGAAGGGTACGCCTCTTGGAACGATATTTTAATTATATTTCATATCAACACATACCAAGGGAATTCAATTGTGTAGTTGATTCATTAGCTAACTACATTTTGGATTGGCATCTAGCCCATACATAAAAAAATACATCATGAAATAAACATACAAGTCATTGTAAATAAATAGATCATAAAATTAGGTCCATATATATATATCACTGCATATGAAAAAAAATTTCTCAAATACATAAAGTTTGTGTTCAAAAGACAAAATTTGGGATCCAATCCCATACAAAAATTTGGCTCTCAAGCCCACATATCGGGTGCATGCCACAAAAAGGTAAATACTACTATCTAAGGAGATCTAGGAGATCTATCAGGAGCCTCCTCAGATCCCTCGCGCCGCTGATGGTAGCAAACTATGGCTCTAGCCACCCTATGGAGGAGAAGACCAATACGTCTCGGCACACCTACGGTATGCCGTTGAAGATGCAGAGGAACATCATCCATCCTCATAGCTGGAACCCCATGGGTTAAACCTTGTAGGTTCCGTTATATGTCTTGAACCCCTCCTGCTTCTTCTTCCTCCTCTTCTTCCCCCTCCAAAACAACTCAACGCTCGATATCGCCTCGGCGTAACGGCTAATAGCCTGCAGGTCTCCTTGGTCCATGATCTGCGACATGCACATATACATATATTAAGTCTTTTCACTCATCCCCAAAAATAAAAAGCATATATATTCAAAAAATTAAAAACACATTAATGAAGGTCATACCTGAGTCATCCCAATCCTCATCCTCAGGCAGTGCCAAGTCTATATCCTCGCGGAAGTCCACCCCTGCATAGGGGTAGTCCTCTATCATCACAATATGCTCCTCAAGCCATGAAAAGAAGTCCTCACCAAAAGCTAAACGTTGTGGCCCCCCGAGTCGTCCTGCATACTCACTCCATCGACCCATCCGTGGCTCGGTGGGTGGACGGGCGGGCATGGTTAGCTGCAGACGCAACAGTGGCACCCTCTCCAAGAAGAAGGTGACCAAAATGCTCCCATACCCGAATTGGTGGTTCTCTCTATTTCTACACTTGGTCACGGCATCCTTGATATTGGATAACATTCATTCGCACCAGTTGAATAGTGTTGGTGCCATACAATCTACGGCAAGATTCATTTGCGTACGGGATGCCTGATGAGGACTCATACTACTGGTTACACGTGTGATGGTAAACAACACAGTTTTCAATGGAAGTTCCACAACATCCTTGATGACCACTTTACCACTTTTTTTCTTGGAACCTTGACGACATTAGCGAGCAATCAAGGCATCAGTGCTCGCTTTTGAGGCCGTGAACCCTGTCAAGTTCACCCGGGCCCCTCTCTTTTAGAGACCCGTGAGAAAATAAATGTCCTCGAGCTCAATCTCAAGGGTATGCTCCCCAACTCAAAAGGCTTGAATCTCAGGGTACCACATTTGTATAATATGAGTGAGGAGTTTTGCTTGCTTGCGGATACCTTTGGTTTTGAAAATTTTCAATAACCCACATTCCCGCAGTGTAGTTAAAGTCTCTTGGTCATTTTTCAGCCAATAAATCATCCTCTTCATGCTCCCTTTCTTTCCAGCTGACCATTTTTCCCCAAACAAGATGCAAACACCTGCAAAAGGTCCCAAGAAACATTCATTAGCAAGTTGATAACCTGATCTCAGCCAAAAATTGAGAGAAAATCACTTTTTTCTTCCTCAATTTTCGCCACTATCGCACCTGGGAGACATCTGACCACGCGGTAGTCCACACTACCACGCCCCTACATAACCCTACAGCGTGGTAGTACCGCACAGTGCTGCGCTTCCCAATTATGTGACCCCGTTGTAATCGCAAGGGAGAAAAGAGCCCCTTAGGGCTCGCCTAAAAATTGATTTTTCCCTACTGAAATCAAATGCTTAATCTATGAATTGAAAAAGGAGCTTGAAATCTCTTATCTGGCATGGACGGATGTTGAAATGGTTCTCCGGATCTCCAGATATGGACTCTTGAAGTTTTTCCCTCCAATGGATGAAATTTCCTCTTTGAGCAAATGAACAAGGTGAAATGGTAACTTTCCATATTTACTCCTTGCTTATATAACTTTTACATTTAATTTTTTCTCATTATTTTATCCTGTTAGGTTAAAACTCATTTCACATTGCTAATATCTAGTTCCATGATCTGTTTTTGACAGGATCTCCTTGAGATGTTCACACTGGCATTTATTTATTTATTTTGACCTTCATTTAGAGCCTACTTTATCTTTTTCGTGCTCTGGATTAAAACTTGAAAAAGACTCCAAGCGCTTTTCACACCCGTGTCGTGCTTGTTAAAACTCAAGAAAACGGTGTCGAGCTTAGTCAACTTTACTCTTGCTCGTAAAATGATGAGGAAAGTATCGTTTCAGTATTATTTTATTCTTCTTTCGGGCTGAAATGATTAAAAAATTACGAAAAAGACCATCGGAGTTCTCTTTAAATACCCTTTCGAACTCCCTCGTTTCGAAAATATTTCCAAGTGATCTTGTCTCTTTCACACTTGTAAAAGTATCTGAAAGGTCGTCTATTCGGTGATAGGTTACCCCTTTTTCAGCCCGTCTAGACTATTTACGAAAAAGGTATACCTCGGTCAACTTTCGACTGGGAGAGTTCTCTCGGGAATCATTTTACACTTTTTCAGGACCAAGGGACTAAATTTATGAAAAAGTACACTTTGGAGCCTTCTTTAATTTTTTCAGGCTCTCTAAATGTGAAAAACTGCTGATTTTTCCTTCCTTTGACTCGTTAAAATTTGACATCGAAGGACCCACTTTGGGACGAACCCCTCCTTTCTTAGGTTCACAAAACATGTGAGATCGGACTCATCTATGAGATGAGCTACACCAAGCATCTATTATCCTTTTCAAGCTCGTAAAACAACAAAGAGGTACTCGTCCATCATGTCGGGGGAAAATGGGAAACAAGTCGAGTTTATTTTGTTGGGAGCTTATTAGTCGTTACCTTTGAACATGGCATGCATTTATCCCTTGTCTACTTTTGGGTATTTATCTATTTTTGCTGAGTTATGGTCATCATCCCGAGTCGTCTCTCTAGCCACGAGCCTACTCGTTCGATGTCTATCCTCTGCTATCAATAATCCTCGCTGCCAGGTCCTGCATCATGCCGTTATATGTTCAAAGGGTTGCATTGTTCAAAGTCGTCCATTGTGTCAGACTTATTCTATGTCAGTACATCTCCTATTGTTTCATCGTTCCATATTATCTTTCGTTCCGGTTTCGTGTCAATGATGTGGGAATCATTATGTCCCACCTTCGACGAGTCTACTCCTGTCGACGCCAAATCACTATCCTAGAATCAGACTTAGGAATCAACCACTAGTACCTTGGTACCTGCATGCCTCAATGGCAAGTTTCCTCACTTTCGACAGTAGGTTTACATCATTGACCTCTGACCGAACGATCTCTCGAATGCTTGACATCAACTCATCTATTCACATTTCGTTGAGATGTACTACAAATACCTTGGGGATCATTGTCATTATTGGTGATTTCCCTCGCATTTGTTAACGGTTCACATCATTGACTGGTAATCAAATGGTTTCTACCATGTTCAACTTCAACACCTTGTAATCACGTGGCTAGATTCGTATCGTTTGCGATTGAATAGAAGACCTTGGACGCACTTTTGTACTTTGATTACGTCCAGGTTGCGATGGAGGTGTCTTTTGTATTGTCGCACAGATCCTCTTGTGTATTGGTCATGGTTGTGTCATTATTATTTCGTGGATCTACGCTTGTTCATAGTAGCCATGATTTGTTTACAGTCTATATCATCTCAGTACTCATGGATTTGCAATGTATTGGTCGACAGTCGTGCTTTGAGTCAATTGTTTCCAAGCATGGGAATGCCCGCCTCGGTAGTATATCTGACACTTTGTTTCTGTTTCAGCTCCTTGTTTCTCTCCTCGATGCTATCTCCGCACAGTATTTATAAAGTCTTTCGGCCATCAGTCTCTTCTGACCTCACACTTTAGGGGGAATCTGTTATACCTCAATATTTCACAGTGTTGCATCTTCACAATAAAAACATTTGACGACACTTCCCCTACTGCCTAAAACACCCAGAAGAGGAAAGTAATGATTGACCACTAAAGACAAACCTGTCATGTCATATGGAAACCTGACTGAGACCTTATCTTTCACCACTACCTCTCCCTGCACATCTATGGAGGCACGGTATTCCGTACTACCGCGCTATGCTCCTTGTCTTGGGCGCGGTACTACCGCCTTATGCTCAGGCCTAGAGGCGCAGTAGTCTCTTTTTAGCCTTTTTCCTTGGACTATGGGATCCTAAATTTTGAGAGATTCTTTTGGGATTGACACCTATGATTCGATCCTAACACCTTCTCTGACTAGTGGGTCTGATCCACTAAACACTCCCAAGATCCATTTTTCTCTCTTGTTGGTTAATCCTCCTACACACTATAAGAGAAGGGCATTCCATGAGCAAAGGGGAGGACTCTTTGAGATATCAAACCTATGGTCTTAGATCTTTGTGGAGATAGCTAGAGGATAAAACACTTGGAGCTAGGATTTGGCTTGGACATCAAGCAACCGTTGTAAGTAACTTCAAGTTTGCAATAAAAATATAACTTGTCTTGTTTCCCAAATTATGTGTGTTGATGTTGTTTCAATTACATGATTTGTTTCTATTGTAGATTTAGATTCTAACATATATTTCAAGTTGCTAGAAAGATTGTATGTGCTTGTACTTAGATTCATCCCAACAGGTTCACTCACAAGGACTTGAGGATCGGAATAATAACTAGGACAAACGACTAAATCAAAGGTCAGTTAAATCTCTTCTATCTCTTTCAGCAGTATAATCTTGAAGAATTTGTTTGAATCTAGGAATTCAAAGTAGCATTTGTTATCTTTTTGTCTTAGTTTAAAGTCAGTCGAGTCTACTTTAACCTAAGAGAGTTTCTACCTATCTGTAGGGAGAAATATCTACAACAGCGCCCTCTTTAGCATTAGGTCAACAGGGTCCTCGCCGCGCTTGTTCAAGTTCATGATCTGATGTATCAGATCTATACTAATGTTGACGCGCTTATCCAACCATAAGAATCCTTCGTGCACACAGGACAGCAATGCACGCACCACCGCCAAAAAATCGATACTTTTAGAGAAATGTGGCATTTGCAATAGGTTGAACAACCCCGATGGTTGGAGGGTCTTTGTCCAATATTAGACATGTAGGCTTTCGGCACGAGCCTGATCATCCACTACCCGATCAATGTGTCCATCAGGTCGAAACTATGGATAGTTCTTTGTTTTTTCCAATGTGTTCTCCAGCAAGTCATGGTCCTCCAATTTGCAGTTCGGCACTTCGCCCAGTAGGTTCTCAAAAACCTTCACCCAAGTAGAAATAATTGGAACCGGGATGTCATATACAATATTTTTATCCAAATGCACCGGTGATGCGTCGTCTTTCCATGGAGGGATATAGTCTGGCACTAGATAAATGGGTTGGTTCTGAAATATGGCCGACTTCTGCTTCGCTGGTGCATCTGAGCCTCCCTACCCTACAGCTGGTTGCTTCCCCTTGTCAGCCTGTTTTGTTCAGCTTCTGGAAAAGGATCCTTTCGTCTCCGTCATAGCTTATGGGATTCCTGATTGCTGAAACCTCCTTAGCACTTCCTGCAAATCAACCTGCTCGCTCATACACTGCTCGGTTCACTTGGCTCTCTGGTAGCTCCAACAAGCAATGCACAATAATTCGTAAAGTAGCTAAGTGGTCGAGTGAGGCTTTATTTATAGCCTCAGCTGGTCTGCAACATGGCCTTCGGTAGTTCCCGAGGCACTAAATGCCCTAATCAATATCCAACTCATTCCTATGATCTTGGCCCTGCCATTCAATCCTCATCATCATGCCAACATTGTTTCCTTAAATGCGAAAAAGGTTGCCAGGCCGACCAGAGTGTCAACTCCATCGGGTCAGCGTTAATTGCTCGACCCGCCAGCCAGATTCTGGTAATGTGTTAGTCCTTTCGGTCTTTATGGCGCTCCAAAGCGTCACATCCGTCCTAAGTATTCAAGTTTGCTAATTCCTCCAATTTGGTTAACGACCCATTAACTGGCTGACGATTGCAATGGTAACAGCTTCCGTCATGATGTGTTGGGGGTCTCGTACGAGTGTCGCTTTCAGATGCACATTCTACTTGCTCTTCTGCGCAATTGTGGTTCCGCCTTGTCTACGTGATTTGGATCTTGATTTGTGCTTTTTTTTCTTCTTTTTTTTCGCGCACAGCTTCAGCAGTACTGCGCGGTATGCCTCCCTTTGATCATACCGGATTCGGCGAAGCTTGACTATCGTGGTAAAGCTTTAGCTTGCTTCCATTTATCAAACTTAGCAAGGTATCTCCGGCTAAGGTAGCTAACTAAACTGCGCCACCGTTAGTAACATGCATTATAGTATACGGGCCAAGCCAATGCATCTTAAACTTTCTAGGAAATTTCATGAATTTGCTATCATACAAAAGGACTAGGTCACCTACCTGGAAAGACTTGTTCTTGATGTGCCATCCTTTTTCACGCTCTTTCTGTACTTGTTAGTGGAAGCCTACAACAAAGCAATCCTCCTCCAACCCAACCAAGTGTAGGAGCCATTCTTCTAGCATTGCGCAGTCTTCCATGCCTGTAAACGAAACTATTCTCAAACTAGGAATGATATACTTCATTGGAATTATTGCTTCTTGCCCATAAGCCAACCTGAATGGTGTATTGCCTATTAATTTCTTGCAGGTAGTCCTGTATGCCCATAATACATAGGGAATGCGCAAGTCCCAATCGTCCCAATTGATGTTGCATATCTTGGTTAGCGCATTCTCTAGTACTTTGTTGAATGCTTCAACAGTTCCATTTTCCTGTGGGTGATAAGGCGTGTTGCGCTAATGATGAACGTGGAACTCTTCGATTAAATATTTGATGGTTCGGTTCAGAAAATGAGTGCCTTGATCACTCATTAAAATCTTTGGACATCCGAACCGTGTAAGGTTATTTTCAAAAATGAACTCCACGACTGTAGCTGCACTACAATCTTTCACAGGTTTCACTTCTACCCATCTGGTGAGGTAATCAGTTGCAGTAATAATGTACCTTGCACCAGTTCTTTTCCCTGGGGGGTTAATAGGACCCACAAAATCAATGGCCCATTTCTCAAAGGCTTGCAATGTCAGCGGCGGATTTAATGGCATTTCATCTCTGCGTGATGTCTTTCCTGTCCTCTGACAAACGTCGCAAGTCTGACAATGTTCCTTCGAATCTTTATGGATAGTAGGCCACCATAGGCCTGCGCACAATATCTTCTGCGCAGTAGCTCTCCCTACGTAGTGACCTCCTGCGACTCATGAATGCACATCAATTAATATGAATGGTTTCTCATGCTCTAGTACACATCTGCGCATTATTTCATTGGGTGCTAACTTGTATAGTTGGCCCGCAATAATGGTGAAGTCTGCGACTCACACTACCAGCTGCTTCTTTTGTTGCGTAGTGAGCTCTGTAGGTGAAAATACTGTGGTTAAAAATTCAATGATGTCCTGATAATAATCATCAGAAAACTGCATAGAAAACAGCTGCACATTAGGCAGATTGTCTTCCATATTCATCGGCTCTTCTCCTGACTCAATCCTTGATAGATGATCAGGTCCTAAGTTCAACCTTCCTGCTTTAACTACAATTTCAAAGTCATACTCCTCAAAGAGTAATAACCACCTGCATATGTGCCCCCCTAACACTAGATTATTGACCAATTATTTCAAAGTAGAATGGTCAGTGAACATAGGGAAGTACGCGCCAAGCAAACAATGCCTGAACTTCTGCAACGCATAGACCATAGCGAGTCCTTCTCTCTTAGTAGTGGTGTAATTATTTTCTACAGATGAAAGATTCCTGCCGTAAAATGCAATGGGATGATCAATGCCCACTTCTCCTAGCTGAGCTAACACAATCCCCAATGCAACACATGACGCATCCACATGGACGTGAAATGACTTCTCCCAATCTGGAAACACTAGGATCGACGCAGTGACCATCTTCTCTTTTAATGTGTCAAAGCCTTCTTCACATTCTTGGTTCCAGATGAACGGTGCATCTTTCTTTCGAAGCTTCTCCATGGCTGCGGTTATCTATGCATTTCCCTTTATGAACTTCCTGTAATAACCGGTATGTCCCAATGTAGTGCGCAACTGCTTGACTGAATTTGGTGTGGGCAAGTTTACAATGATTGCGATCTTCGCAAGATCAACCATCAAGCCCTGTTTGCACAAAATGTGTCCAAAGAAAATTCCATAAGGAACACAGAAAACACATTTCTTCAAATTTAATGAAATTTGATGCTGTCTGCACTTTTCCAGCATCATCCTGAGGTTTGCGGCATGGTTCTTCAGTAAGCCGAAAATAGCTCAATCATCAAAATAAACCTCTAAGAAATTATGTATAAAATCTTTAAATGCTGCGACTACCACTCTTGAAAATATGGCAGGTGCGTTCTTCAGACCAAAAGGCATCACTGTGTACTGGAACGACCCCCATTCAGTAGAAAAAAGTAGTATTGTGCCTATTTGCGAGATCAATCCTGATCTGATGGTATCCAGAGAATCCATCAGTAAAATAATATGCCTCATTCTCTCCAACATTATCAAGTACTTCATCTGTGAAAGGGGTAGGAAATGGGTCATGCATCGAAGTGTCATTCATCTTTCTGACATCCACATAGATCCTAATCTCACCCTTTTTTTTCTTATCCTGAATAACCATCGGGCTTATCCACTCAGATTCTTCAACTGGATCAATGATCCTTGCATCGAGCATCTTATCGAGTTCTGCCTTAACTCATTCTTTGTAGCGTGGGTTTAGTCTATACGGTCTTTGCTTCACAGGATTCACGCCAGGCTTAAGAGGAATTTTAATCACTCCTAAGTCTCCCAGAATACCTTTCATCTCTTTGAACTTGGTCGGGAATAATTCTTGATATTCCTGTAGTATGCCCATGACCTCCTCAACTGTTTCTTCATCCCAATAGTCTCTGATAGCTGCAAACTTTGGCTCTTCATTGGTGCGAATGTTCACTTTTATTGTTTTCACAAGTCCACTCATATATGGAATTTCCATTGGAGGTCCTTCCACCTCGCGCGCTCCCTCTGATTCAGGTATCTTTATGTTGTGCAAGTTCTCCTCATCACTGTCTGCTTTATCCTTGGATTCTTCAGTGAGGTTATAACAATCAAGAGCATGCTCTAGTTTCTCCTCCCATTCTGGTTGTAGACGCGCAGGTATGCTGTCTACCCCAAAGAATTCTTCTAGAGTCATGTTTCCCTGTGTATAGTCTAGGCTGAATATTTTTTCCTTAATAACCTGCAACGCGTTATTGATACTCGGATGTTCGTCTTCGAAACTGAAATCTGTCTGGAAACTCACGGTTAGGGAAGACCAGTCCGTTGTGCCCCTACGCAACTCCGTGTCTAGGTACCACTTCCTTGGAATCGGTTCTTCCAGCGTATGCACAAACAGATGCACCCATTCTGTCTGTGGCCTTTCCACCCAAGCTTGTGAACAGGCTTCAATGTGGTCCCTTGGATCCGTCTGTCCATTCTATTTTTCAAAAGGTAGTGTAACCTTCTCATCAAACCTGATTTGCATCTTAATTCTACACTGATCCCATGTTGTCAGTGTCTGCTTATGCACATCCCACCATCTGGCAGGTGTCTCGCGCAGTGCCATGTCTAATGCTGATACAGGGTATTCATCTGTAACTGCTGCAGTATATTCTTTGATAAATAAATAAACATTAGATAAACCATCATAGGTAGGGATTGGAGTTACCTTTTTACCAATCCAGCGGAGTGACTTCGTGATCTGTGCGCATCTCCTGGCAGATACTTCATGCAATTTTCTTTGCCAACTTTCCAGTCCTGCATCAGAGTATGAGATGCAAGAACTGTCACAGCGCCAACTGAGCGTTCCATCTGCAGATGGATTAGTATAATCAATAGCATTGGTTGTCATCTTGTAAATACGATCCAAGTCTTGGGCTCTGGATTCCTCCTGAATGGGTTCCACATATCGTTCACCCTGCGAGGGGTCCAATGGCGCGATGACCCTTATATCATTGCCTTCGAATATCATTTTCATGGTCTTCAAATTTATAATAGTAGAGTTAGTCATTGCCCAGTCGATACCCAGCAGTGTTGGATAAGGATGCCTGTCATCCACGATTTCAAACACTTCGAAATCTGCATAGCTTTGCACTACGTCAATGTCAACAACGGTGTTGGGTAACCTCCTCAAAGGTATAAATATCCCTTGATTGGTTATTCTTAGTTGTATAGGTGACCACTGTAACTTTGGTTTTCCCATCTGCTGCCATGTCTGATTGGTCAAGACATTTACTTCGGATCCCAGATCAAGAATGATGTCATCCATCTCATATTCCCCAATCTGTGCAGTGAACCTCATTTCCCTTCCTATTCTTTTAGGACTCCTAATGTTATGGACTGCACCATGGGCAGCCCCCTTCTCACTGCATGGCTCATACTGACTGAGTAGTTTTTCAAATTTGACAATAGCATCTGCGCTCTTCAATAACTTCATGCAGCTTCGTAGGAACTGCGCAACATAGGTACTTGTATCTGTTGCAGTGCTCGTGTGATCATATGTTGATGGCATATCCTCTATTTGCGGTGCTTCACTATGCAATAGGATTCTCGGCAAGGTAGGTGGTGGTGTTTTGAACATGTCTCGTGCTTCTTCGAATGCTCCCTTATTTTTCTGTAGGTCCAAACCTGGTGTTCTCCCAGGAGCTTTTCTAATCCATACTGGCTCACCAGGATTTTGCTTAGGATCGTGCATTCCCGAAGTCGAAGATTACGCACCTCTATCTCTTCCTGTATCAGTGCCACTGCGTGTTACCACATTTATACTCAGATCCGCAGTTCTTCTCTCTGCTGCGATCAACTGAATGTTGGGGTTCGACGGTTCTGTCCTTCTTCATTTCTTCATTTCTACCTCTAGGACGGGGCAATATTCAATAACATGCTCGAATGATTCACAGTAACTGCACGTAGTGCATGTGTTGGTACAATCTCTAGATACATGACCTGGCTAGCCACAGTTATAGCAAATTACCTGGACGCGGCCTCTTCCTTGGGTCGGGCCGGCATTTCTTCCTCTCCCGCGGTATCCACCACCACAGCCTCTATATCCACCCTGATCATAGTCTGCATTCTCTTGTTTTGGCTGATTTTCTTCTTGGACGCGGTACATTCCAGCACCTCGCATCATGTCCATATCTTGCTTTCTTTCATTCATGAGCTCATATGCGCGACAGTTGGATTCATCATGTCCAACTGACTTACAGAAATTGCAATATAAGTTTTTAGGTGTTTTTATGTATTTATGTATTAGATAACAGTCCTCTGGTTCTACATATTTTACACCACGGTGCATGGTTCTGATTCATTGGGTTCGGCGCACCACTATTGAGATAATCTTGAAATAAGGGGCAATGTTCTCTGGTGTGGCATTCTCCCTTACATCCTATACACCAGACCTCATGCCTCTATTCGTATGTTTGTTCCTTTCCATTCTTCATACCTTGCAATTCTAATGTCAATGTGGTCAACTGGTTCTAGATCTGAGACATCCCAGAGCTAGTCTCACCGATCGGCAAAGCCTCTAGCTTCATTGCAATTTCTAAGGCCTCTTCCTACAATGCAACCTTCTGTTGCATCAATGTTGTCTGATGTGGGGAAACAGTGCAGTGATGAACCATTCCGGGTGTTGTTGCAGAGCTATAACAAAGCTCACTTGGTCCAACAATGTCTTAAATTTTTTGTCAAATTCCCAAACCATTTCGGTAGGTTTCTGCTTGATCTCTTTCAATTATGTTATGCACTGTGACTCAGATTTTGGTTTCTTAAATTCTGCTGAGAGTGCGGCCTTAATTTTTGTTAGGGTTCTCGGTTGTGCCTGAGAATATTTCATAAACCAATGCAAGGCTTTGTCTCTGAAAGTAGTGATGAGCTCCACTCTCCTCACAGCATCATCCTGAACTTGCTTTATGCTCCACACGGCTTCACATAGAAACCAATGCTGATCAGGGTCTTCTAGAACTGTTCCTTTGAATATCGACAGTTTTATATCGTTATCTATCATTCTCCTTCCTGGTTATGTAGAACCCTGAGTATTGCTATGATTCTGCGTGGGGTTCTGAGCGGAAAAAGTAAAGGTGGTACTCAGAATAGTGCTAGGGATATTATTTTGCGGAATATTCTGAGACTGGCTATTCTGAACTAGAATAGTCTGAGTCGGAATGGTCTGAGCACCTGCTCCTGCGGTGTTACCAGTATTGATGTTCTGCGGGCTAGGCTGTGCGACACTTGTAGCGGGTGGGTCCTGAGATAGGGGAGGCGCGATATTTGCAACCGACGGATTCTGAGGTATAATAGGCTAAGTTGTGGCTGATGACGGTGCGGTCTGATTGGTAAGACCACATGGGATTTCAGTATTCACGTGGATTCCAGGTCCTCCGGGATTCTTTTCTTTATTAAACTTATATCTCTTTCCACTTCTCAGATTATGGGTTTCTTCATCAAAATCACTATATATACTTTCTACCATGACATATTCGAAAATATTACTGCATTCTTAAGACGCCTTTCTCAACTAAAAGCATTTTAATGTATAGACTAAGATTGTTCAAGTACTTACCTCTGAATCCTTCGAAAAAGTATGCTTCAGCTTTGCTGTAGGATTTCAATGTGTCTACATCAAATTCTATTACAAATCCTTCAAGTATGTTATCAACCTAGAAGTCGACTACTCGCGATAGTGGGCTGTCTATTGCTTTGATATGCGCAGTGAGCTCTGGAGTCCACTTTGTAGGTACTCCCCCTTGAAAACGGTTTTTCCTCTCTACGAGTCGTGATATCCACTAATGTAGCTCGTTTCCAAACGAAGCCCGGAATATCTCGTGAATATCTTTCCACAAATATCTATTCAACCACTCTACGTCAGATAGACGCGGGTGTCTGTTCTCTTTCTTTGCAAAACCTCTTTCGTTCTTATCACACTAGTCCCATATCTCTTTCTTTTCGGGATGCCAATTGTCTGATCCCAACGGGAACTAATATTCTTTGTCGCACATTACTTTCCAAATACACTATTGCATCACTGAGTCTTAGCGCGGCAATGGAACCATTTGTTAGCTTATGTAACTGATCTAGAGGTTTCCAATGTAGACCCAGGTACTTCGCGGTTCAAGGAACCAACAAACCCCCTATTCACCTGCCCTTTTGGAAATAGACTGTGAGCAGCCTGAGGTCTCACCTGAGGCAAAGCTGAGGGGGTGGTTGCAGAATCAAGCTTCCACAACCTAGTGATGCGAGTGTCGAAGAGACTAATGGGAAGCGCAACCGTGGACTCTAACTGCAGACAAAAGACTGCTCGAAGTCTCTACTTCGTGCTGGATACTTCGGCTAGCAGGTTTCTTGCGCAACCAGCGCATCCGAAGACTGCGCAGTACTGGATACTTCCTGCATTACGACGATAAGCTATAAATAGCTTACCTCGCAGCACTCACAATGGGTCAGCGCGTCAACTAGACCGCGCGTCCACTTCAGGAATTGATCAACTCCAATCAACCTTACTTAACGATCTTTATCCATTCAACAACACTTAGGTTATTATCGTTATGGTGTATGTGATTAAATGAAACATATAATGTTGCGTGCTCCAATTCTACGCTCAAATCCAGTGCTTAACTATATGATTATCCAACATATTCATGCATTGAAAGACTTAGAAGTGTTGAATACTTAACATTCATCCACACATGTATTACTTAACATAATATTCCCATCATTCCTGTGGAGAATACATATAAAAGCAATCACATAAAAGATAATTGCGGTATTAACATCCATACTAAGAAATTGAACAGTTGCAAAACACAAAACAATCACACTACACATAATTTAATGTGGTTCACCCCCCGGATGGAGGCTATGTCCACAAGAACTACTGTTATATTGGTCTTTAGGGAAGGGTACAACAGTTCTTAGTCTGCGCACTCAGCTGCAGACTCTCTTCTCTCTCAGATAGGTCTCTACACACACAGCTGCAGAGCCTTTACAATAGCTTCCAAGCTTAAAGATTCTAACAATATTCAACAATGACCAAAATGAAGAGTAACCCTTCCCTTACAAAATCATGCCTTATTTATAGATCATGCCCATAGGTCATGTCTTTACAATTCATAGGAAAAAACCCTTAGGTTTACAAAACATGGCATGGCTAACTGCCATCCTAACTGTCACCATCGACAGCTTGCTCCACCTGCTACAGGCCTTCCAGTTGGGCCACTCGTGGCTCACACGCTCTTCTGACAGCCGCAGTCACCAAAATAGTTACAAGTGCATCATGGCCTGTCCCTTTCCGCATCTTCCGCATTCCTGTCATCATCGGCATAGTGGCCTAGCTTCTCAACTGCTTGCCACCACTCTCCTTGGTAAGTCACTTTCCTCTGCTTTCAACCTGTCCCTTACCCAAAACAGGTCACTTCCTCGTCTGACCTTTACCTGTATTTCTTACCAAAACTAGTTCCTGCGCGATTCCTGCACACCAGTGTACTACACAATCCTGCTTTAGCTATTGCCTATGTGTGACATGCGCATTTATCAAAACTGCCCCCATACCCTGTCGCAATGCGCACTTTTCATCACTTGTGCAAATATTCCAACTTGGGCCCTTCCCAACACTGACACAACAGAAGACTTGACATAGTGGACAACTTAGAGCAACGCAAACCCTTTGAACATATAATGGAACAAAGCAGAACCTAGTAGCAGGGATTATAAATAGCAGAGAACAAACACACGACGAGTAGGCTCATGGCCAAAGAGACAACTCAGCAAGAATAGATAAATACCCAAAAGGAGACAAGGGACAGACGCGTGCCATGTTCAAAGGTGACAACTGACAAGCTGCCAACAAGATAAATTTGACTCATTTCCCATTTTCCCCTGACATGATGGACGAGTACCTCTTTGTTGTTTTACGAGCTTGAAGAGGATAACAGATGCTCGGTATAGCTCATCTCATAGATGAGTCCAATCTCACATGTTTTACGAACCTGAGAAAGGAGGGGTTCATCCCAAAGTGGGCCCTTCAATGTTGAATTTTAACGAGTCCAAGGAAGGAAAACTCGGTAGTTTTTCACCTTTAAAGAGACTAAAAAACTTAAAGAAAGCTCCAAAATGTACTTTTTCGTAAATTTAGTCCCTCAGTCCCGAAAAAGTGTAAAACAATTTCTGAGAGAACTCTCCCAATCAAAAGTTGACTGAGGTATACCTTTCTCGTAAATAGTCTAGACGGGCCGAAAAAGGGGTAACCTATCACCGAATAGACGACCTTTCAAATAATTTTACAAGTGTGAAAGAGACAAATGCACTTGGCAATCTTTTCATAATGAGGGAGTCTGAAAAGAGCTTAAAGAGGACTCCGATGGTCTTTTCCATAATTTTTTAATCATTTTGGTCCGAAAAAAGAATAAAATAATACCAAAATGATACTTTCCTCATCGTTTTACGAGCACGAGTAAAGTTGACTAAGCTCAACACCATTTACTTGATTTTAGCAAACACGACACATGTGTGAAAAGGCGCTTGGAATCTTTTCTAGGTTTTAAGCCAGAGCACGAAAAAGATAAAGTCAGCTCAAATGAAGGTCAAAACAGTGATATATCGCCAGTGTGAACGAAGTAGAGAGATCCTGTCAAAATGGTTTATGAAAACTTGGAAAAAGATATTAGAAATGTGAAAAATTTGACCTAAAAAGATATTTTAAATAA
Source organism: Larix kaempferi (assembly GCA_027924585.1). Taxonomy (NCBI): domain Eukaryota; kingdom Viridiplantae; phylum Streptophyta; class Pinopsida; order Pinales; family Pinaceae; genus Larix; species Larix kaempferi. The sequence continues at coordinate 3,448,892 of BSBM01000264.1, forward strand.
AATAATGAGCAAAAATATAGTCATGCAACTTATATAAGCAAGAAGTAAAAATAGAAAGTTACCATTCTAACTTGGCTATTTTTGCTCATAGAGGAATTTTTACCTATTAAAGGGCAATACTTCAAGTGATCATATCTGGAGATCCGAGGCACCAATTTGACAGTCGTCTGCACCAGGTAAGAGCTCTTAAGCTCCTCTTTCAATTCATGTTCTTATTTTTTGATTTCTCATCGGTTTTGTATTTTTTTTAGGAAGCCCTAGGATGCTTTTTCTAGCATGGACTTATTGCAGCCTCCCTCTATCGGGAAACACGGTAATTCCCTAATTACCGCACTGTGGCTTTCTTCAGAGGCATGGTAATTCACAGTTTTCGCACTGCTAGGCAATGCCTAGGTGTGATAATCGTGGAAAAAAAAGAAAATTTCTCTTGATGTTTCCTCATGTTTGACATGAAATCAGACTTCCAGTTTCTCATGAATACTTTATTTGGTTTTTTGCAGGAGTTTGCATTTCATTTGAGTAAAAATGGTTGATTGGAAGGAAAGGGAACATGAAGCTGATGATCAGTTGGCTGCAGATGACCAAATGACACTAAATGCACTGCAGGCATGTGGGTTGCTCAAATTCTTTAAGGCCAGGGGCATTTGAAAATAGGGAAAACTGTTGACTCACATAATACAATTATGGGATACTGACATTCAAGATTTCCGAGTCGGAGAGCATACTCTTGAGATTGAACTCGAGGATATCCACTTTTTCACTGGCCTCTCTAAAAGAGGGGAGCGGGTGAACCTGACGGGGCACAGGGCCTCAGAAAAGAGTACAAGTGATTTGATTGTTCGTTACTGCCGACAGGGTTCTTCAAAGAAAAGTGGGAAAGTGGCCATCAAGGATGTGATGGAGCTTCCAATGAGAACTATATTGTTCGCCATAACAAGAGCTGCGAGTAGTGTGATCCCTCATCAGGAATCCCGAGCGCAAATGACTCTCTCCGTAGAGTGCATGGCATCGACTTTGTTCAACTTGTGTGAGGGGGTGTTATCCAACCTCAAGGAACAAGTAACCAAGTGCAGAAATGGAGATACTCGCCAATTTGGGTATGGGATTATCTTAGTCACATTCTTTTTGGAGAGGGTGCCATTGCTGCGTCCACAGATATCCATGCCTATCCGCCCTGTGACTGAGCCTCGGATGGGTCGATGGAGTGACTACACAAGATGGCTCAGGGGACCACAAGTATTATCCTTCGCTGAGGATTTCTTCTCGTGGCTCGAGTAGCAGATCGTCATGATCGAGGACTACCCCTATGCAGGGATGGATTTCCGAGAGGACATTGACTTGGCACTGCCCGTTGATGAGGAATGGGACAACTCAGGTATATGACCTTCACCAATGTGTTTTTAACTTTTTTAAATATATATAATTTTTAGTGATTTTTTAATGTGTAAAAAGATCTAATGTGTGTACATGTGCATGTCGTAGATTGTGGAACAAGGAGACCAGCGGGCTACTTGCCGCTGCGCCGAGGTGGGGTCCAGCATCAGGCCGCTGCTAAGGAGGAAGAAGAGGATGAAGAAGAAGCAGGAGGTATCCACGATGTAGAGTGGAATCTTGAGGGTTTGACCTTTGGAGTTCCTGCTATGAGGATAGACGACGTCCCTCTCCATCTCTAACAGCATACTATGGGTGTGCCTAGGCGCATCGACCAACTCCTCTGTAGGGTGGCTAGATATGTGGAATGCTACCATGAGTAGCGCGAGGAGCACGAGGATCGCAATTAGTCTCCTTGGACAGTAGTATCTTATTTTTGCGGCATGTACATGATATGTAGTCCAAAGAGCCAAATTTTGTATGGGATGGAATCCCAAATTTTGTCTTTAAACACAACTTTATCATATGTATTCAGAAAAACACTTTTATATGCGATTATATACATGTGGACTTGTTTCTATGATTTATTCATTTACAGTGGCTTGTGTGTTTGATTTATGATGTATTTTTTATGTATGAGCTAGATGCCAATCCAAAATGTAGTTATCCAATGAGTCAGCTACAAAATTGAATTCTCCTGGTCTATGTTGATATGAAATGTAATCAAAATATCGTTCCAAGAGGCGTACCCTTCTAAATAAGCGAAGTAATACAGGATCGCGAACAGTGTAGATACGATTCAGATGGGACATCACGAGTTGGGAGTCTAGAAAGACTGATAAGGAGTAGATTCTAAGGGAAGAAACTTCAGTTAAGAGTCCGATGATTGCATCGTACTCTGCAATATTGTTGGTTGCGAGGCCCAAGCAAGTGCCTCTTGAGGATACCAAATCACCAGCAGGAGAATAGATAACCCATGCTGCGGAAGCAAGGTTCCGGGTGTGTCGGCTAGCACCATCTTCGAATCCGTAGTAGGCAGACATCTGCGCATAGAAGCACAAGTCGAGGTAAATGAGGATACATGAAATAAAATCCATGCACACACACAAAAGAAAATAACTGAAAACAAGCTAAGTACATTATGTACAAAATGTCTCACGCAGGATAAACCTACGCATAGAAACGTTTTAGGTACAGCCCGTTGCGGGGCCATACCAACGGTGTACCATCACAGTCGACGAGCTCAGAAGCTCCTTTTTCCAATACACGCTTTATAATGAAGGGACCGTACCACATCGACTCTAGCTTTCTTTTTCCTAGTTTGTCATGCATTTGGTTGTATGTAAGTACGAGGTCGCCTTCGTTGAAAATCCAATTTTTCATACTATGCTTTGGCATGTTTCTTATGGGCTTTGTTAGCTAAAGCAGCGTCGCGGCGGGTTTCATCTAGCTTGGCTAGATATAGAAACTGTTCCTCTTCGGAAGTTGTATTGGGAAGTAGCTCTACGGCTATCTTCAGTGATAGGATTTCACATTCAATTGGCAAAATGGCTTCCAGGCCATACACCAGTTGGAATGGTGTGAACCCGGTAGTGCTTTTCACTGAGGTTCGGTAGGCCCATAATGCCAAAAAGAGAGCTAAGGTCCCATTGGACTTATGAGTACCCACAATGTGTTGAATCATGCACTTCAAAACTTTATTTATGGCTTCGACTTGGCCGTTGGCCTGTGGGTAGTATGGGGTTGCGTTTTCATGACGAAAACCCAACTTGGCACTCAATTCTTCAATCATATGGTTCCTAAAGTTGGAACCGTGATCGGTCACAATAGACTGTGGAACTCCGAACCTAACTATGATGTGGTTGAATATGAATTGTGTTGTTGTTTTATCGTCTTCTGCAAAAGTAGGCATCGCTTCATCCCATTTTGTGAAATAATCAACGGCTACTATGACATAGCCATGCCCCCCGGCTAAAGTGGGCTTACAATGAGTGAAATTGATGCCCCATTTGGCAAAGGGGCCGAAGGCAACAATAGGGTGAAGTGGAGCAGGATGCGAGCGTTTCTTACCATGGAAGAATTGACAGAGTGGACATTTCTTGACCGTTTCAATGCAGCCTTTGAAAATCGAGGGCCATAAATATCCCGCTCGTAGAATCTTCTGGGCCATAGCCATCCCAGAGAGATGACCACCACATGCTCTGGAGTGGCAGTCATTAAGAACGTGTTCAGCCTTGTCTAAAGTTAAACAACGTCGAAGAACAGTATCAACACCACGGCGATAAAGGGTATCATTGATGATGAGGTAGTACTTGGCATGATGTTGGATGCGTCGATGTTCATCGCGGTTGAGTAGGGATGAAAACGTTGGGTTTGGTGATAGAGTATGATATCCCCATACCATGGATCGGACGTTCCAATGAGGAACAACGATTCATCATGGATAGAATCGATGGGCTCTGGTTGCTCAGTGACACGGGGCAAAGTACAAATCAGCTCTCCGAAGACCAAATATTTCTTGGATTTTGCTTTGGAAAATTCCAAGTCAAACTCTTGAAGGACAACAATCCAACGAGATTATTTTCCTCCAAGCACTTGGCGTGTGAGGATGTAGCACATTGGATTGAAATCAGCGATGACAGTGGTCTAGCAGAGCAGAATGTAATGGTGGAACCTCTGGACAACAAAAACTATAGCCAGAGCCAGCTTTTCAACATGCGAGTAGCGAGTTTCGGAGTCGAGAAGACTCTTACTAAGATAATAAACTACATGTTCTATGTTGTTGGCATCTTCCTGTACTAAGACCATGCCAATGGTGGAAGTGGAAGCTACGAGATATAAGATGTAATTCCATGTGTAATTGGGGGGTTGAATTACGGGATCCTTAGTGAGGGCTGCCTTAAGATTATCAAAAGATCGTTGGGCTTCGTCGTCCCAAAAGAAAGGGATGTTCTTTCTCATAAGCCTCATGTAGCCTTTTGTGATCTCAACAAAATTGCACATGAAACGGCGTAGAAATTTTGCATGCCCCTGCAAACTTTGAAGTGCCGGTATGTCCGTGGGTGAAGGCAGAGCTAGAATGGCTTCCACCTTCGTTGGGTCTAAACGTATATCGTCCTTGGAGATTATGAATCCTAAAAATTTTCTTGCTTTGACACAAAAGATGCACTTGTGTGGATTTAAATGAATATTGTAGTGGCGACATCTAGAAAAGATGGCGCTTAAATGATCTGGGTGATCATCCCGAGCCTGAGAATGGGCAGGGAGGTCATCAAGATATGGTTCTACAATATGTTTAATGTCATGAAATGCGTATGACATCGCCTGTTGGAAATTTGCCCCAGCATTCTTGAGGCCAAAGGGTAGCTTTCAGTACGCAAAGGTCCCCCATGGGAAAATTAAGGCTGTCTTATGCTGGTCGGCGGGGAGTATCTCTATCTGATTATATCCGGAGAAGCCATCCATGAATGAAAAGATGACGCTCTCGGCACAGTTATCGATAATCTGGTCAATAAACAAAGTTGGATAGTTGTCTTTTGGACAAGCTTTGTTCAAATCGCGGTAATCGACACAGACTCTAAGCATACCCTGTTTCTTTGCCAAGGGAACGATATTAGACACCCATTCTATCAACGGGATAGGATAAATAAAACCAGCACACAAAAGTTTTTCAATTTTTGCTTTGATAGTCGCTGCCTTGCGGGGATGAACGGGCCGGAGTTTCTGCTGAACTGGTCGGGCACCAGGAAAATTTTGGATCTTGTGGACCACGATAGAAGGGTCTATTCCTAGGATTTCTTCATAACTCCAAAAGAAAACATCATGGAATTCTTTGAATAAGGCAGTATAGAACTCCACCTTGGTGGGAGTACATGTCTTGCCTATGTGAATATTTTCCAAGACACCAAGTTTCATTGAAATGTTAATAGGAGTAGTTTCCATAATGTTGGCCAAGTTTCCTTCGGAGAAGATATCATCGAATGAAGTGGGAAACTTGGGTTTAACAATTTCAAGTGAACTGTTGGGTTTGGTGTCTTGCTTGATCGCCTGGATAGTAGGGAAAGAAGACCAATGATGGTAATCTTCCCAGGGTGGTTCATCGATGCACATAACCTTCATGATTGATTCATTGGAAGGAAAAATCAGTGTGAGAGGATCGATAGGTGGTGACGATGAGCCATCCTCAGACGAGATTTGTGCCACGGCGTGATGTGTAGTAGGATCGACCTAATTTGTGGCTAATTGGATCGCCTAATAAGTTGTGAGGTTCATGTTTAAAGGCATGGAATTGTCGTAGGTGTCAAGCTCTGTAGGACCCGGTATCACCCAAGAATTATCAAATCCATTGGATGGGGTGATACTTGATGATATCCTATTGTCGGCATGTATAGGGGATCTGAGCTCCGGGAATACTCCGATGAGGGAGGAATCCTTCATAAGACCAACGCCAACATCTTCGAAATGGTACTGGGACTGACCCAACAATGGAACATTGTGGGCAGAGTTCGAATGAATGTCTGGAGTACAGAATTATAACTGATCTATAGTGACAATCTTCCCTTGATGAAGAAATTATACTAGTCGAAATATGGAACATGCAACGGCGGTCATGGCGTAGAACCATTTCCGGCTGAGTAGAATATTATAATCCAATCGTGCATCTACGACTTCAATGTGTATAGATACTGTCTTTCCCCCTATTTCAACGCCAATTGCAGGAATGAGTCCGTATGGTTGAAAACCATGTCCGTCAAATGCTTTGAGAGTAGTGGGAGAAACTTCAGGTGAGCCTATGGCTCTCCAACAAGTCAAGGACATGATCGACGTGGAAGCACCTTCGTCTAAGACAGTGCGATGAATGTTGTTTCCACAGATCCTTGTTTGGATCTGAAAGGCTAACTGGTGAGAAAGCCTAGGTTTAAAATATTCCAAGTTAAACATAGTCGTGTTAGAAGTATCTGGGTCCACTTCCCCCAGTGCTGAAAGTAGGGTCCTATGCTACGTGGGGAAGTGATGGAGAACCTCAAGAGTCGACATCGTGCATGGTGCTTGAGCTAGGTCCTCAACAATATTGTAATTTTGGGCTGCTCACGTGTTAGGATTAAATGTCGCCTTTCAGATGGTGCCCTTGGGTGGGCGTATCACTGTGTCTGTGACAAGTCTCTCAATGTGGAGATGACCATTGGGGGGAGGGATGATAGAAGGATCTTCAGAAGGGGACTTTCCGTTGGTTGTCTCCGGTTTGTTTGAACTTGGAGGGGTATCGTATGTCCTTGCTCAAGTGGATATATGAATCTCTTCGTTACTCGTCATCAAAACTTCACGGTTTTCGGATGTTTCTCCACGGGGTGGGTTGTTCAGATTGCCCACTTGTGGGAGATCGTGAGTAACCATCGGTTGCTACTGATGGGGGAAAGGATCGGTTAACACTCTCGAGCGGGAGGATCCTTTAACAAATTTATTGACTGTGTCCTTGTAAGGACAGTCTCATGTGTAGTGATCTTCTTGACAAATAAGGCAGGGAAACTTTGCTTTCGAATGTGGTTTGGGATCGTTATTGGTTGGTTGCGGCTTGGGGTTCTCCTGTTGGTTAGAATTTTTCTTGGATTTTCCACGGTTGTTCTTCTTATTGCCTCCAGATTGTTGTGACGTGGATTGAACCGCGTTCACCTCGGGGGAAGGAGAAAGAGAGGTAGAAGCTTTGGGAGCAACCTGGGGTGGAGAGGGGGTAACAGTAGCTTGTTTTCCACTCGGTTTGGGTGCAAGCTGAGATTTAACTAAACCGACAATACCGTCAATGGGGGGTTCAGTAGCAGGCTTGGTTGAATCAGTAGTGGTGCGGGTGGCATGGGGGAGAAGCTCATATAAAGTTCTAGATTGGGTATACACCAAATCCATATACTGAGCGCAAGCGATCACTTGTTCCTCCGTGACAGGTTCACCCATGGCAATATCCCCAGCAATGTTAGGTAGAAATGATTCCGTGAACCAATCAACAAGTAACTGGTCTGGAATGGGTGCCTTAATTAACCTACAGCCTCGACGCCACTCATGAATATGTGTTAGATTTTGAGCATTTAATTCAAAATATATAGGATCTTAACTGAACGAATAACATGTACAGCATATCAAGCATAAGAGACAAGAGGCAAGAGACACAAAACATTTCATCAGGGTAAACCAAGAAGGTGAAAAACCCTGCAACTTCCTCAGAGATGGAATAAGCATCAATACAGGGATCACAATGATCAAACCTAAGAGATAGATAACTTCAGCAGCATGCTCCTCCTCCACTTTTGCGCACCCTCCTCTTCTCTCACTAATGCTAAGTGAGTGAATGAGACAATGTGTAAAATGAGAGAGACACACTCTCTATTTATACACTAACTTTCACTTGACCTTTACTCAACTAGGTCGGTCTCAACTTAACCACTTAACATAATGTTGACTGGGCCTACCCCCACTAGGGTGGTCTAATAACCCTTTAACCCACATGACTCATACAAGGCTGACCCCATCAAGGTAGTCTAATAACCCATCAAGTATAATTTACGACACTTACAATATAGCTTGCGACACATGCAAGTACAACTGACGACACTTCCAATCGGAGGAGTAATACATCTCCGTTGGGGATATAATAAAGTACAAATACAATATACAAGTGAATATTTTCCGAAGTTACAAATACATAAACACTCCCTCTTAACTAGGAAGGTATTCTCTTGACACAAGTCATCAATACATATAGGCACAACTCTTCAACCCTAGAGCTGGATCATCGTCACTGGATCACGGAGCATCATCATCGTCACTGCTGCTGCTATCTCAATTAATCTCCAATCTACTTGTCATAGGAAGTTCTACAAAGCCATCCCTTTTTCATGATAGTTGTAGGCCTAGCCTCAATGTAGGTCTTCATCATCTCTACGAGCAAGCCATCAAGTAAGTACACGTCAAGACTAATTACACTGCCTCTACAAAACCTGCAAGATCTCCCAGGACTGATTACACTGCCTATGCAAAACCTGGAAGAACATCTCAGGACCAATTATATGCCTCTGCAAAACCTGTGTACCATATTGTCACCTCATCATCTTCAGATCACCATCATTGTCCACGGAGCACAACCCAGATGCACATCACACAGCACTTACATTCACCAGAATGGGAAGACACACTTCAACCATCCATGAAAGGCTCGGCACCTATATCTACGCCATGGGAAGACACACTTCAACCATGTGAGAATGGCATCGCACTTATATCCATATCCATGGGAAGACACACTTCAACCATGCTAGGAATGGCACATCACTTATATCGTAGCCATGGGAAGACACACTTCAACCATGTTCGAATGGCACAGCTCTTACATCACAGCCATGGGAAGACACACTTCAACCATGCTCGAATGGCACAGCTCTTACATCAACGACCATGGGAATACACACTTCAACCATGGGGGAATGGCCCCAGCCCTTGTATCTTCACCATGGGAGGACACACCTACCACCATGTGAGAATGGCTCATGTGAATCTGTGTCTCCGAACTCATCTCTTCCCCTTGGAAGGAATATTGATCTAAAGTACACCAAGCCTCTCTCTGAAGTACTCAAACTTCACTCTGGCCAGTGGCTTGGTCAACACATCGGCTATTTGCTCGTCTGTCGCAACATACAGAAGCTTCACTGCTCCTCTCTGCACCATATCCCTGATATAGTGGAACTTGATCTCAATGTTCTTCGACTTGTCATGGAACACTTGGTTCTCTGAAAACTTCACACAACTCTGGTTGTCACAATATATACAAGTAGCACTCGACTGGAGATCCAACAAATCAGACAGTAGCTTCCTAATCCATACTGCCTCACAACTAGCCGAACAAGCTTCAACATACTCTGCTTCGGCTGTACTCAGTGCCATGCAGGACTACTTCTTGCTAAACCAAGAGATCATACCAGATCCCATACTGAAGTAGCACCCCGAAGTGCTCTTCCGATCGATGGCACTACCTCCCCAATCTGAATCAAAATAACCCTCCAGGTTTAAATTCTGATTCACATCATACTTGAGCCCATAGTCAACTGTACCCTTCAGGTACCTCAGAATATGCTTTGCAGCTATCAGGTGAACATGTCTCGGATCTGTCAGATACTGGCTCAAGGTGTTCACCGCAAACCAGATGTATGGTCTCGTATTCGTCAGGTACATCAAGGACCCAATCATCTGATGATACATCGTGGCGTCAACCAGCTCAGATGAAGCATCGTACAAAAGCTTCAAGTTTGATGCCATAGGTGTGGCCATGGACTTGCAGCCCATCATCCCGAATCTCTTCAGTATCTCTATTGCATACTTCCCTTGTCCAAGGAAGATTCCATCTGTGATCTGCCACACCTCCATACCTAGAAAGTAGTGCATAATACCCAATTCCTTCATCTTGAACTCGACAGCAAGCTTCCTCTTCGTGTTGGAAATCAACCTATCCTCACCTGTAACAAACAGGTCATCCACATACAGAAGTAGTATCACTGGATTGCCTTCCTCAACCTTGTAGTAAAGGTTGGAATCCGCTTTACTCTTGGTAAAGACCAAAATGGATAGAAAGTTCTCTATCCTACCATACCAAGGAAACTGCTTCAAGCCATACAAGGCTTTCTTCAATCTGCACACATATAACTCCCTGTCATGTGTCTCAAAACCGAGTGGCTGCTCCACATACACTTCCTCTTCGACTACACCATTCAAGAAAGTTGTCTTGACATCCATCTGGTGTATCTTCTACTTCATCACTGCAACCAAAGCAAGTACTGTTCTGATGGAAGTGTATCTGGCTACAGGAGAAAATGTCTCTTTCATAATCTATCCCCTCTTTCTGGGAGAAGCCATGAGCTACAAACCTCGCCTTGTATTTCTCTATGCTACCATTTGCAGCATGCTTGATCTTATAGATCCATTTGGAAGTCACAACAGACTTCCCTTCAGGTCTTGGGACCACATCCCAAACATCATTCTTCATGATCGACTAGTATTCCTCGATCATGGAATTCTTTCATTACCATATCCCGAATCCTGGGAACTTTAGATTCTTCAATATCTTCAATAGATAGTTTTCTTTGATCTTCGTTGTTGGAACAAATGTTGTAGTCCTTCTTTTGTAGGTGATTGTACACGATCTTTCCTACAAGTCAAATTCAATTGCATGATTAGAAACTTCTCATAGTTTACAGAACAAAGTCTTATACATAAAGGTATATGTCATACAGTCATGCAATTATCTTAGCCAATGCTTCAATACAACATTTATCCATATCCCGTAAGTTTCTAGATGCCTTCCATCTCTACCAGAACATTTGTTAAGAGTGTGCACAACTCCCAAGATGTCAACAAAGAGGTTTCATTCTAGATAAGTAGCAATGGAATGTTGTACAGTGCCATAGGCCACTTACCCATTACATGCATATTAGTAGTATACTTCAAACTTTGAATTTCAAATTTTGCATATTAGTGGTATACTTCAATTTTGAAAACTGCAAAATTTGACCCCTCAAAATTGCCTTTGAAACTTCTGGATTCACCGGACAAGACCCCGAACTAAGGTTTGATAAATCCCACCCTTCTTCCCAACCAAAAGGTTTGATCCAAAGCTCTAAACTTCGATTTTTCTGAGGAGCTTCCAGCCGTGGTCACAGACTTCAAAAATTCCAACTTTTGCAGAAGCCCTAATTTTCCATCTTTCCGATCAAAATCCCAAACTAGGGTTTGATCAAGCCCAGCCTTCTGCCCAAACCAAAAATTCGATCTTGGTCTCTAAATTTTGATTTTTATAATGATCATTCATCCGTGGTCTCCGATTCCAAATATTCCAACTTTCTCCGAAGCCCTAAATTCCCGCAGCAGTGATAAGCTAAGAATGAAGGTGCTCAGAATCCAATTCTGATTTGACAGAAATATGCACCTTATTGGTTATGGTGCATATCTGAAATTACGAATCCACGAGGTCTGAAACTTTAGCCTATGGTATCTTGACCTATCATATTTCTAACCCCATAGGTCTGACCTCGATTGGATTCTCTGACAGAGATTTATTCGAAGTGTCGCAACGTGACCTATTTATGGGATAAAACAAGAGAGCGAACTTGTACGGCATGCCACATGTCACTGGTTCAACTTCGGCCTCTGAAAAACTTACCTGAGAAAGTACAGTCCATTCCCTACCTGTCAATTTTTACAAAATTTCATTTGGAGCTTCCTAGCCCAAGTTGTGACCTTTATTCCTAGGTCACATGTTTATGACTGAGATCTGGAAGAGGCAGAAACCCTAGATTGTATTGATCATAAAACACAAAGTACAACGAATTAGATGCTTTTCTTTGGACACAAGGTACATGGGGATTTTATATGCGACTTGTAGAAGTTTTAGAACCTGAACCTTCGCCAAAATGGATGTATAGCGAAAATTCCACAATGACAGGTTTTTGCTATATCAAGCCCTAGCTTCCAATTTGTCGCAAGTGCAACAAGTCTCATAAATGCCATACCATGCCTTTCTTCAGGCTGGCTCTGATACCATGTTATATTTTGAGCATTTAATTCAATAGATCTAGAATCTTAACTGAATGAATAACATGTACAGCATATCAAGCATAAGAGACAAGAGACAAGAGACAAGAGACACAAAAAATTTCACCAGGGAAAACCAAGAAGGTGAAAAAACCCACAACTTCCTCAGAGATAGAATAAGCATCAATTCAAGGATCACAATGATCAAACCCAAGAGATAGATAACTTCAACAGCATGCTCCTCCTCCACTTGTGCACACCCTCCTCTTATCTCACTAATGCAAAGTGAGTGAATGAGACAAAGTGTAAAATGAGAGAGACACACTCTCTATTTATACACTAACTTTCACTTGACCTTTACTCAACTAGGTCGGCCTCAACTGAACCACTTAACATAATGCTGACTGGGACGACCCCCACTAGGGTGGTCTAATAAACCTTTAAAACACATGACTCATATAGGGCCGACCCCATCAAGGTGGTCTAATAACCCATCAAGTATAAGTTACGACACTTACAATATAACTTGCGACACATGCAAGTACAACTGACGACACTTCCAATCGGAGGAATAATACATCTTCGTTGGGGATAAAATAAAGTACAAATACAATATACAAGTGAATATCTTCCGAAGTTACAAATACATAAACAATATGATTCGAGATATGTGTAGAAGTGGTTTGACGTAATAAGGTAAACAGGTCTGTTCCATTCTCGTACCGAATGGAGAGCTGGAAATGTGTTAGAAACTACATGGCCAGGGTATTGAAATCGTGAAAGTAGTGTTGTGCTAGCTCGATATACCATTTTACTTCCATACCAGTGAGCGTACGCTGGAAGAGCCATAACCAAATGGAGTCGTCCATCAAGGAGTTCGAAGAACACCAAAGATGGAAGGTCATTACGTGGTTCTTGGGGTCTTCCCCGAGTTTGGCATCGAACTTGGGAATGTCCGATGGTATTTTGGCTGGGATGGGTGGCTAATGTGGTTCATGCCATATGGGATCATTAATAATCCTGGACAAATCGGGCAAGTCTAGCATGCCCAAGAAAGGAATTTGACGATTGGGCTGTGGGTACAAGTAGTAATTGTATGGCATAGGGATGCCCGTAGGGCCTTGCACAGCATAATATTGTGTATTGTATCCATACATGTTTCCCGCAGGATACTGTTGGAAGTTCTGAGGATAGTAGATCATCTGGTTAACCGGTTTTGTGTTCTAAATCATGGGATTCACTATCTAATTCGGAATCACAATAGTGGTTGGTTGTTGAATGTTCTGTTGAGTCAGGATGGCGGGTATAGTGACCTGGGGTTGTTGTGTCCCAGGAATGGTTCTTGTTCCTTGTTGGGGTATAGTTCCCTGGGATTGTTGCATCCCGGGAATGTTTCTAACACCTTGATTGGGTGGAGGATTTCCCATACCAAGGTTAGGGGATGCCTGAATGAATGGTGTCCATGGAATGTGGGTTCCACCCTGATGAAGAGATGGAAGTTGAAGAGGTGGGTTCCATGGAGTATTCACAGCTGAAGGATGAGGAATGTCGAAGTTCAAGTTGGGGGGGGATGTAAGGTTGGGTAGGTTTCCCCCCAGCTTGATTCTAGTTTCCAAAATGAGAGTACCCCCCACTCTGTGGAATGTGGAGTCCCCAAGAAGGAACAATTCCTGACGAGGGATGTTGGAAACTAGTCTCAGTTGGGATGCCAATATGAGGTTGTCCACTTCCAGGTGAATTGTATGTTCCAAACAGAGCAGATGATGTTGATGGAGGGGGATGTTGAATGGTACCAGTGGGGGCATTAACAAGTGGTATTCCTCCAAATGATGTAAGTTGTGGGCCTTGCTGGGCCAATGGAAAGAATGGAGGTGTTTGTTGAGTAGCCCCGCTTTGGTTGGCACCAGAAGGTTTCCCTCCTACAGGTGGATTGGATGGTCCGATTGGAGGGGGTTAGTTACTGGGACCAGTGTTCCCAAGAGATGGTTGTCCTCCTGCAGGAGGGTTTGATGGTCTGCCCGGAGGGGGTTGATTGTTGGGATCAATAGTTCCAGTAGCCGGTTATCTGCCTCCGGAAATGGTATAGATGGTGGTCGAAGATGAACCCCCGGTCAACATGGATGATCTAGCAGTATGACTAGATGTTCTTCCAATACTAGAAAGGTAAGGTAGTGTCGATTGGCCAATAGCGCGAAAGGTGCCGATTTGTGGGGGGGGTTCTTCCGCATGTTTCAAGTGGTGACGGTGAGAACACTAGGTTATCTCTCATAAGGGGTGTGTCCCCTGAAGGTATGTCGAACATATTGTGCGACAGCAAGTGTGGAGAATTTAACCAAGGGGTATCAGGTGTCACGTCCATGGGGACTTGAAAACTATGAAGATCATTGAGGGCTAGACTCGGGTTTGTATTGCATAAGGTGGAGGCGGGGAAAAAAATGCGAGCTGTCTGATCCGGATCCGGGAAGAGGTCAGGTATAGTGAAATCTGAGGGTCCGGATCCATCAACATGTGAGTGATGAAACTCTATGCTAAACGGAATATGGGGAGCTCGGTGACCAAGAGGACGGGTGGCAGGGGGTATTGGGAAGCCGATGAGAGCATTTGCTTCATATCACGCCTGAATTGTTCGGATGCTAGAGGAGAATTAGCCATACTAACCATACTGGATTGGATAGATGCCCTAATCTCTTGTCCTGAGGGGAGATCGGGGTGGGACATGGTGAACGGTATATTGCTATAAGAACCTGTTTCATGAGTGTGAACACCTAATGGTGTAGTGATTGCAGGCAGAGGTTCCTCCTAGGATGTAAAAAAGTCAAACTCAAGTTGAAACGGTGTGGTAGGTAGTTCAGTTTCTTCAATAATTTCAATGTATCCGTCCGGGACTCGAATCAACTCGAATGTGTCTTCGTCGAATCCTTCAATAGTTCCAACAGATCCCTCAGGAACATCGTAGAAAGTGTCTGTTGGTGGGGTAGTGCTAGCCTCCGAGAGGAAGATGACCTTCGGTATAGCATCATGTGCAGTACTAACTTCAGCAGCTAATCTATTGTCCACTGTGGGAGGAATTTATGGAATGACAGTGGGTTGTGGGATAGTCGAAATCTCAGGTATGTTACTGGTTTTAGGAACTGTAAGAGGTTCTGAGACAGTGCTATGGGTTATAGGTATAGAAGGAACTGAAGATATATTACGTATAGGTGGTGGAACATTCCCCCGGCTAGCCCCACGGTCAGCAGGGGCAAGAATACATGATGCAGGCGGACCAGAAGTCCGTGGTGGTGGTGGTGGTTCAGCGCTTCGTCCCTATATCCTTCGTCATTGTCGTTGATTAGCCATAATGATGGGAGTACAAGTTTCGAGGAAAGTCTCGTAGAAAAGAACTCAAAAACCCTAAATTAGTCGAGTGTGCTAAAGGGGATCTAGAAAAAGGCAAGGATCGCAGGCCAAAAAAGAAAGCTCAAAAAACTATACTGAGACTGGAATCATAGTAAGCGAGTTGAAACAAAGGTGGCCAAAATTCCAACAAGCAACACTAAAAAGGAAAAACAACCCTCTAAGAAGATGAAATAGCAAGCAAAACCTCCTAACTAAGAGCTGGAGACCTCAACAAGTTGTATCCCTCGCAAGGTGATGAAATCCAAGTCGAATGATAAAAAATGAGAGACCGATAATGGAAGGATATCCCTCTATCGAAAGGGATCCTGGGTAAAAGAGCCCTAGAAGAAAGGTCACTAAGCTACCTCGTTCATGACACGTCGGAGAAGGATACTGGCACTTCTGCCTTATCACCCCTATATCACCTATATGGTAGAGTACAAGGAAGAATGTGGATCTATATGCCTTAGGCATTAAGTGGAGTGCGGCATTCCACAAAGTCCATCCGGAACCAATCCTCACGGCTTACCCCCGAAATGATGGGAGGCCCTCTCCACAAATTGGTCAATGACCGTGTCAACAAGTACAAGAGGATTTTAGCACCCTAGAGGACAACAACTATGTCTCAAATGAAAATTACAAGGGGGAATTATTTGGATGCCTATCCTCGGTGTCCTACCTAACTAACAAATTCTTTTTCTCCTCAAGTGAGGTTATAATGTGTTAAGTTAGGGAGTGTAAATTTTAATGGTTGTATTACTCAATCGGGTAATGGAAGTGAAACTTGTGGTGTTATGACAACTCAAACCATGCAAATGAATATGAATCAAAATGAGCCTTTCTGTTGGATGAAATCTAGCTAAAGTAAAGGGGGAGTTCTTCAATCACAATGCATGAACTCTTTCAAAAGAAATGAAAAAACCACTCCAAAAACAACTTTTTGTTTTGTTTTTTGAATAAGCCAAACTAATGGAACTACTTTCAAAATGCAACTGATCTACAACTAATGGAACTTCAAAATGAGTAAAATGATGTGACAAGAAATGATAAGTGATTCACTTCCTAATATGCAAAATTATAAATTTGATCTTTTCAAGAAAAGCAAGACAATGTTCCAAAAAATCTTTCAATATTGATTTTGATAATAAGAAAGGAAATTTATTGTTGTAAGAACAATGTAGTCTCTAAAACCATATAATCAAGGAAGGGAAAACAGTAGCAAAACTTGATTACCATGAAAGGACCAAGCCAATGCAAGAATAATGAGGAGGTGATCAATATGGGTATGGTGCCACTAACTCAAGAAATCCAAGCTCTAAACAAAATAAAAACAAACCACAAAAGACTTGCAACTTATTGAATAGTGATAAGGTATGTAGACAAGAGGAAACAGGTAATGAGTAAGTGGGTATGGTAATGACAATGACCACGAACCCAAAGATGTCCAAAGTGTCTACAAAACTTCAAAAAATGAAATGCAAGCACTGTACTGCCGCTAGGCAAGTTACAAAGGTTTGATAAATATCATAGCAACAACCAAAAGCAGAGAAGTCAAAACTTGACCAAAAGTAACCAAGCAAACTGAGAAAAAATCCTTTTTGCAGAGATTATTGCGTGTCTATAATTAGCCCAAGCGTGATAATTATGAATTATTGTGACCTAAAAAGAGTGTGGGTAGCGATAAACTGGTAAGTATCACTCTGTAAGGAATGGTAGGGGTGTGACAATTCTCTAAAAGAGGATAAGGGAGGGAATTTGAGAAAAGTTGTTGGCTTTTCAAGGGTTTTCCAACCCAGAGGACTCACTGATCATCGATAGAGGTCTGATTCAGAGGGGAGGAGAGTGAATGAAGGTCAAAGAGACCAACTTTCGCAACTGGTTTGAAAAAAGAGCAAATTCACAATCAAAGATGAATGAAAGTAAAAGAACTCAAAGCAAAAGGGATTCAAACCAGCGGAGTCGCCAGTTTTTGTTGTAGATATTTCTTCCTACGGATAGAAAGAAGCCCTCTTAGGATAAAGCAGGATAGAATAACTCTATACTAAGACAAAAATGAAACAAATGCAATCTTGAATCCTAGATTAAACAAGTATATCAGAGTTTCTATATTGAAGAGAGTGAGAGAAAGCAACTTACCTTTCACTCTTGATGTTTGTCCCTCTCGCCGTCTTGATCCCGAATTCCTCGCAATGAACCTGTTAAGATCAGACAATGCACAAGCATATACAATTATCCAAGATCTCTGAATCACAAGTTAGAATCCAAATCTAGCTAGATGCAAATCATGAAATTGAAACACAATCAACACACATGAGTTGGGAAACAAGACAAGTTAACTTTATTACAACTTGAAGATGCTTACAATGGTTGCTTGATTTCTAAGCCAACTTTCAGCTCCAAGTCCTTCCTCTAGGTATCTCTGCAAAAGTCTCAAGATCATAGGTTGGATGCCCCAAAAGTCCTCCCTCTGGCCCATGGAAGGCCTCTCCTTTATAGTGTTTGGAAGGGTTAACCAAAAGGAGAGTAAAATGGATCTAATGAGTGTTTAGTGGATCAGGCCTACTAAATAGATAGAGGGGTTGGGATTGAATCAAAGTTGGTAATCCCAAGAAAATCTCTCGAAATGTGATATCCCAAGATCCATGGAAAAAAGGCTAAAAGAGGATTGTCGCGCCCCTGGGTCTAAGCATAAGGTGGCATTATCGTGCCCCAGGGTAGGAGCATAGTGCAGCAACCCTAATTATCGCGCCCCAACAGATGTGCAAAGCATGATAATTTATGCAGATTGGGTGACACGTGGCAGGTAAGATATGACACGTGGTAGGTAAGATGTTGTCTTCGGTATTAAGGCCATAGACTTTACTCCTGGGTATCTAGATGATCATTAAGGGGAAGTGTTGTTTAGGTCACTTGGTGTAAGGATGCGACACTAGGGTTTAATGTGTAATATTGAGGTATAACAAAGGGTCACTAAGTTTGCATAATTTATAGCAATAGACTCCAAACCTTTGTCTCCACTTCATGGGCACTTACACAATTCAAGTTTCTCCAATAACATACAACCTTTTGCTATTGTAGAGAGCCTTGAATCACTAAATAATAGGCAATCCAAAAGAATCAAGACTCCAATAGTTGAGTATCCAAGGTCAATAGCATGGGGGAATATAGTAGTAATCCCTTGATGAGAGACAGAACTATGCTTTAAAAGTTTTCCCAAGTATCCATGGCTACTTGTGCAAACAACAATTGCAAAAATCCTAATATCAGTGACTTTCTTCCCTTATAAGCATTTAGTGTCCATCGTGGTTGGTTCTTATATACTAAAATCTATTCCGTACACTTTTGTGTGTATGTACCATGAATGTACATGCATCTAAGTTTTCTCTCAATAATCTAAGTGACAATTTCACTTATGATCAACTCTCATTATTGTTCTTGCTTATTTGCTTATATTGCATGCATTACCTAAATCATCAGCATTGGACAACCATCTTCATGTCGCGGGATATATGTATTTTTTTTTAAAGTCCACATATCCGTCAGATATCTGACTGCCACCTCCAAGATATCCGACGTCGTCGCCATACCACCGATGGCTAAAAACGTCGGATATCTGACTTCTTACAATGAAAATATCATCGGATATCTGATGGACTCTTACAAAGAGTCTGACGTCGTCGCCATACCACCGACGGCTAAAGGAGTCGGTATTTGATGTCAATCATCCTGGATATCCAACGCCACCGCCATACCACCGACGGCTAAAGGCATCCTTTTTTATGTCAATCGTGTCAGATTTCCAACCTCCTTACAAGTGAGTGTTGTCGGATATCCAATGAGAATATTAAGAGAGGATTTTTTGAATATAAAGTTAGAGTTAGAGTTGTCGGATATTCGACCAGACTATTTTGGATATCCGATGCATTGATTTTACTGTCGAATATACGCTAAAGTGCCACTAATGTTTAAAAAAGAAGATGCTTTCCGGATGGTCGATAGTATGTTGTCGAAAATCGAACATCTCTGCCGTCGGATTTTGGGTTCAAAAATCCTAGTGACTATTACCTCCTTTTGGGAGGTAGTTACATGTATGCAATTATGAAGTTCATTGCCTCATATGTTTCCAAATCATGATGTTCCCCCATGAAGGAAGGGTCTTCAAACTTGACCAATTGACCTACTATGACCCCAAAGGGCCAGATAATCCAGAAAATGTCCTCCCCATGGTTTACAATTCCACCCTTGGTGTGTCCATCCCATCAATTTATGTCATAGGGCTAGGTATTTATTGTGATGCACCAATGACCACCACATTTAATACTTTTCCCCAACCCCCTCAACCATATAAATATCTAACTTATGTACCATTATTCAAGCAAACCAATCCCTGATCCACAATCCCTCGGTGCTACTCAGTCGACTCCCTAGTCACAATATCTGTGGTAGTCCCAGCCTCATCCATCGTCAGTGCCTAGACATGTGGGATCCACCCCTATACATATTATCCCTTTCTTGTTCCTTCCCTCATGATTCGTTAGCATGCATGTGATGGCAACGTTGAATCTCCGAGGATTGACATTAGGGCTTCCTGTATGATACTTACATGCACCAAATCCCACCTCAACCCAATAATTCGTTCTATAACTAGTCCAAACAATTGACACCGCCAATCATTCACCTCCTGGCGTGTCTAAGACAACACTCCCCAACACCACCCCTCCTCCTGTGAAGAAGGACGGGAGAAAACCTATGAATACAACTTCCCTGGAAATTGAGAACAAAGTCGTGAATCATCCTCCTTTTGACTCAGCTCGAGCACCTTCACCTTGCACTTTGTGCGATGTCTTCTGTCATGCTACCCAAAACTGTCCATAATTTCCCATCCTTTGCACTCACATACATATGTTGGATTATGGTGACAACATCTCGGTAGTTCAAGTTCCATCCCCTCCTCAGTCGTGTAACAAGTATTTGCATACAAATCATTCATGTGCGGTTTGTGGCCTCTACGGTCATTACTCCCACCATTTCCCCGATTTACCAAATATTGTTCGATGTTGGATGACTTGTGCAAGCTATCCTTGGAATCTTAGTTCATTGTTGTTGAATAAATATACTCCATGGAATCTTCTTCGACCAAACCGAACACCATTTATGTTATCTTGACCATGGACCCAAATATCACATCGTCAGCTCTAATTGATCCCTCTTATCTCTCCATTTAATTCTTTCAAAGCGATGAAGAGATACTCGAAGCATTAACTAAACCTAACTTTCCTTGGGATGATATGCATCATCACACTTATTTTATCCCAGAGGATCCTACCACATCTACGGCCAATCAGTTCTCGGTTGAGTTGAAATATTTTATCCATGGCAACATTGATTGGATCAAGAATCCTATCCCAACCTCGAATTCCTTCAAGGAAGGTAACATGGCCAACATCTCTCCCACTATCCAAGTGTATATCTATGTTAAACCCGGTGTTGCTGAAAATATCACATTAGGTGCTTCTTTCACCCCTCAAGAAGTCAATGCCTATAAGAAACTCTTTCAAGAGTTTCATGAAATTTTTGCTTGGTCCTACACTAAGATGCCCAGCCTCTATCCTTCCATCATTGAGTATCGCATTGACACTTGTCCCAACATTGCACTTGTCTACCAAAAGAAACATCCCATCCATCCATCCAAAATTCCAACGGTAAAGAATGAAATTGAAAAATTACACAAAGCTAGGTTCATATACCTAATTGTGTATACTACCTGGGTGTCTAACCCTGTGCCTATTAATAAAAAACAAGGCATCATTCGTGTCTGTACTGAATTTCGAGATTTTAATATGGTGTGTCTCAAAGAAAAATTCCCAACACCATTTATTGATCAACTCATTGATGCATGCGCCGGCCATGAGGTTCTTTCCTTCATGGACAGATTCTCTGGTTATAACCAGATTCAGATCCACGAAGAGGATCAATATAAGACTGCAATCACCACCCCTTGCGGCACATTTTCCTACCAAGTTATGCCATTTGGCCTCAGAAATTCTGGAGCCACCTTACAGTGGGCCGTGAATTCCTGTTTTCATGACTTGGTACATATCATCCTTATCTACTTGGACGATCTCACATCTTGATCCAAGAAAATATATTAGCACTTGGAAGATCTCTCAAGTGTTTGTTTTGTGTCCCTGCCGATCGATCGATGGGATTCATTGTCTCCCAAAAATGTATAACAGTTGATCCTTTGAAGGTTCAAGCTATCCTTGACCTCCCATCCCCTTGCACCTTGTTCCAATTGCAAATACTTAAAGGCAAGGCCAATTTTCTCCAATGATTCATCTCGTATTATGCCACAAAATTCCATGGTTTCTTGTACCTGCTTCATACCAACGTTCCTTTCATTTGGGACTCACAAGAAAAGGCTTCTTTGATGCATCGAAACAAGCCCTAACTTCCACTCCCTTGATATCACAGCTAGATTTCATGAAGGACTTTATCCTTTACGTGTTAGCATCTAAATATGCCATCGTAGGTGTTCTAGTCCAGGAAGGCATTTCTCGTCAAGAGCATGTCATTTATTACATGAGTCAGATCTTTCCTGGCCCACCATTGTATCTCCATGAAGACAAAATGGCCTTATCCATCATCTTTTCAGTTCAAAATCTATGCCATTACATTCTTATGAGCCGAACTACCGTAGTGGTAGACTCCAATCCGATGGTCTATCTCTTATGATGTCACCTCATCCAAGGTCGGGTTTCCAAATGGATTTTTATCCTTCAAGAGTATGACCTTGAATTCATCACACCCAAAAGCACTAAGTCACTGGCCTTGGAGCAACTTATGACAAACTTACCATCTTCGTCTGCGTCACCCCCAATCATGATCTCCCTGCCCGACGAACATCTATTTACCATTTATTCGAATGATTCGTGGTAAGAAGACACCCTAGTCTATCTATGAACCCAAAAGTTTAAATCCCATATTAGTCATGATGACTATCATCACATCTATCATCAACCGTCTTGATACCTTCTTATTGGCAATGTCCTTTATTGACGTATTCTTGACACCATTTTGCATTGATTCCTTACACATGATGAGGCTAAGCAAGTCTTGAATGACTGCAATAGTGGAGCCTGCAGCGGCCACCTCTCTAGTATGGCCACCGCCCAAAAGGTTATTCGAGAAAATTATTTTTGGCTGACACTTTTTACCGGTTGCATCAAGGAAAGAATTGCCGCAATTGCCAACTATTTTCCCCAAAGGAAAGGACCCCTCCTGCACCACTCCACTCTGTCATCATTGTTGGTCCTTTTTTCAAATGGGCCATTGATTTCATGGATTGTAATAGAACCTCAATTGGTGGTCGTAAATACATCATCATGTCCGTCGACTATTTCACTAAATAGCTGAGGCCATGCCCACGTTTAACTACCAGGTCGAGACTGCAGCATGCTTCTTCTTTAACCATGTCATTACCCATTTTTGGATCCCTCGAAAACGTGTGTCTGACCATGGAAACAAAATTGAGGACGTTGTATGGAAGGAGTTATCTTCCCTCCTAAAATTCTAGCATCAATACGCCTCTTCATACTATCCGTAAGGAAACGAGCAATTTGAGGCTATTAACAAGATCCTCAAAACCATGCTCCAACGCACAGTGGACAAACACAAGTCTAATTGGAACCCCGTGATCTTTCCATCCTTATGGGCCTATCAGACATCTATCAAAACTATGACAATTTTCACCCCATTCCACCTAGTGCATGGCGTGGAATCTGTTCTCTCCATTGAGTGTCAGATCCTAGCCTTACACATCGTTGTCGAAATCCCACTGGATATCTCTCCTTTAGAACATTTCTTTTTCACATTAGAATAGGAATATGAATACCACCATCCAAATGATCGAGTTATCCAAGCATCAGTACAAATGGAATTATTATACCCATGTCCATCCCCGCACATTCACAGAAGGAGACCTTGTGCTTGTTTATGACTAAGCCCATGACAAGCATGGGAAAGGAAAGTTCAAATCTATGTGGCAAGGCCCATACATCATCAAGAAATGCCTTGGAAAGGGGGCATACATTCTAGCAGATTCTAAGGGATGTCTCTTTACCAACCCCCATAATGGGTTGTACCTCAAGAGATTCTACGTTTAATCCCCCCTCCCCGATCCTAGTGCTTTGATCTATATAGTTTTCTTTCTTTTTGTTTTCCACCTTTTTTGGTGCTTGATACTTATGGTTTTCTTCCATTATTGTTACCAGATGGATCTCACTCCCCCTATTCGTGTCCGTTTCAATGATGGTGCAAGTAAGTGGTCTCCTGACCTCGCCTCGACAGCTTGGGTTTTATATTCCCCTTCACATGAGTTGATCCCCCTCGATAGAGTGTGCATTGGTGCTTCTACCAATAACTAGGTAGAGTACAATGTTGTGACCAGTATCTTAAACTCTTCCCTCCAGTTTGACATTCGTCACCTTCATGTACTTTTAGACTCCCAACTCCTTGTCTCCCAGTTGAACAACTGCTACTAGGTACATGATCCTTGTCGCTTCAGAAAATTCCTTTGAACTAAACAATTGGTTAGAAATTCTGAATTCATTACTTTCACACATGTCCCCTGAAATCAAAATAGTGTTACAGACCAAATGGATAACGACATTCTAAAATGGCACATCAATCAATGCATATAGGAAGTAAATCATCAACATGCATCATCATGTAATTTTGCATTCATATGTACATATACACCATATATGCATCATTATGAAATAAAAGGCTCATAAACATAAAAACCATAGAAGTGCATATATATGTGTGTGTCTGTGTGTGTGTGTGTGTGTGTGTGTGTGTGTGTGTGTGTGTTACAATGTCTACAACATCACATAGACATGTTTGCATAGAGGATCCCCAACACCTTCCTTGTCAAAAATAAAAGTTGAGTACATCCATAAAAAATCCCCATGCCCATCGCATTGGGGGGAAGCACCATAATTTTTTGACTAATCATCTGATTCCTCTACCTCATTTTCCTTGGTATCATCCTTAGTGTCCTCCTCCTCCTTGTCGAGGGGCACGTCATCCTGGGCCATCGCTCTCATAGCCTCGGCCGCCATGAAAATCCATCGCATGATAGACCTCCACCCTGGAGTAGCTTGGTAGCATATGGGGATCAAATCCTTGTTCGGATGCTACCACCCATCATCCATAACCCCCTCCAATAGTTGGTCAATACCCATTCGCATTGACTCAAGAGTCACCTCAGCACTACGTTAACGCCGATACCCATGACCAAGAGGGTTTATACCCTTTACTTTTCCCCTGTTCCTTCAATAGCTCGTTGGGGGCACTGATCCAATATTTGCACACACATTCTCAATTCATCAGTATCATCGCCATATCAAAATCTATATCTAACATATATGCTAGGAAGTATAAAATGTGGCACTATAAAGAAATCATATACTTACCATCAGGTCCCCAGGCCTAAACAGGAGGCCACAAGAACTATGCATCTCCCCTAAAGTCCATGCCTTCATAAGGGTAGTCCTCAATCACAACCGTCAACTACCTCCACTAAGAAAATAGCTCCTGTGTGAAGAATTTTCCCACCATACTGCCTCCCCCATGGGTCATCATCTCTCCCCACCGCCACATCCTCAGTTCAATTGGCTTGTTGTCATGCACCCCTACTTGCATCCATAGTGCCAGCACATGCTCAAATAAGAACAAGCACAAAAACAATGGGAAGCAGAAGTACCCTCCAATCCGACTCACCTTGTTTAGCTCCCACCGAACAACTATCAAGTATATTTGATCCCACCTGAAGTAGGTAGCCACCAGTACTCGCTCCACCACCATCGAATTCCCACATAAGATCTTATGTGGCCCTTTAGACCTAATTACCCACACTACCACAACCGCCATAGCCTGTGTCTCAAGGATTTCTATATCACATATGAGAATGTAGGTGTCATGCACCTCCATCATCCCATAACAATGATGAGCCAATATATCCTGCATCAAGACATCTGTTGGACATATCGGTTATGTGTCTGAAATCAAACCTAATCACATGAGACCTATCATAAAGTACACATCATCTAGGTTAATCTCTTTCCACTCACCCTGTACCACAAATGCCTCAGCCTCTCGATCCCAAAGATTGACCAACTTGTTTAGCAATAGCTTGGTCACGCGCATAAGAGGAATGATAACAAAATTCAGCAATCCAATTCGGGCCAAAGTATCCTACACTACCTAGTCACGGTTGATGGACCCCAAGAGGTCCCTAAACTCTCGCTATCACCAGTTCACCCATGGCATCCTTCAATCCCACAAGAACCCAGCCAATGTCATGTAGAAAAAAAACTACGTCCAAGCCCAAGTCATGCCTTTTTGGCCAAAACAAATGCTCCAGCTCATAAAAAATTTCCAGACACGCATGACCCAAGGCATGACTTCCCATAGAAAAGAATGACCCAGCCATGGAGGCCCTAACAGGCTCTGCTGGGGTCCCCAGGAGGCCAAAAATAAATAAATAAACTAGCAAAATGACCAAGAACGGTGTGAAGAGTTACATGGAAGTCGTAGAAGTAGAATCCACTGGTCCAATATGGAGAAATCAATAGTCCTTTTCTTGGTCCCCCTCCACACAACCCCGCTACTCAGCAGTGAAAATGACATTTGGAAAGTGGAATACCCCTGTTTTATAGCCCATTTTGGCCCTTTTTCTCCCTTTAACCATATCGGAGTCCTCTGACATCCATTTTTTGCATCATTCGCACCACCGAAATTAGCATTCTATGCCCTTGATGATTCTAGAGACTATTTATCATAATCATCGAGCTTTTTTCAGGCCATTTTTTGAATCCCACCTCGAATTGTGTGCCACCATCTGAGCCGTTGTCTGCCTATACCTTTATATAGACCCCTCTATTGCGGCCTATTCACAAGCCCTCTGCTCCCTAGTCCATACTACATTTATTGTGTTATTTTTCTTCCATCCATCTCCTTGCAAGGAAGCACCATCAGTGTTCTACCCACCCTCTCTTTGGTCCACTCATACCTATCCTCTTATTTGAACACTTCCTCCTTGCATGACTTCCATGTCTGTCCAGTACAGGTTTATCTTTTTTTTGGACCAAGATGACTACTTACGAAAAAGACACTTAGGGATTTTTTGTTAATCCATTTCTGACTCCTTAAAGAATGAAAAGATCGTCGAGCAATCTTGCTTCCCTTCATGCTCGTTAAAGTATTTGAAAGGGCATCCATTCTCTATGCCTATTACCCATTTTCCAAACCAGATGGACTAATTATGAAAAAGGAATACTCTAGTCCCCCTTATTAGAAGAGTTCTCCATTGCATACTTTTATGCTTTTTCAGGCTTTGGGGACTAACTTACGAAAAATAACACCCACAAAGCCTTCTTATTGTTTTCATACTCTCTAAAATTTATAGAAGTGTGCTCAATATGGTACTATATTTTGGATTTATGTCGAGCCCAAGACAGTAGATGCTCGATGGCGTTTCCTTCGTTAATCTCATTAAACCATGAAGAAGGCCCAAACTGTTCCTTTTGTCACCCCTACAAATCACATATAGTCCTGTAAAATGGAAACATCCCCAATATGTTCACCTTTTTTAGATTATTTTGAGATGTTTCATCATTGGATTCCCCCCTGATATCACCTATCAGTTTCCCCCTCTGAGTATCCCCCATTGCAGTCACATTTCTTGCTCCCCCATCTATGATCCCCTCCCCCAAGATCAGGTTCATATGCTTCTAGGTCATCTCTGCCATTATACTCTCAACAAAGGAAGTTTGAGTCCCATTACTCATTGGCACTCATATCCCCCAATACTGTCTCAGTCCTATGTCCAATTCTATCACATCTTGGTTATATCCCTCACACTCTTATCAAGGAAACCTCAATACCTTGGTAGTTGTAGGTCTCCCTCTGTCGACACTAGCATATCTATTCTAGAGGATAGACCTAGAGGTACATGTACCTTGACCTCGTCACCATCAATGGTGGGTTCCTACAGACCACCTGAGGGGAGTCCTTAGTGCCCCTTATAATAGTTGTTTCTCATGTGCTCGACGTCAGCTTCATCATCGCACCGTTGAGATTCATACAGGGTATTGGACCTTTCAGTTTTTGTTCGAATACCTCGGATGTCCCCTGAATCTAGCACATGGATGAGTCTCTTTGGAGTTGTCACGTCCCCTCCCGTTGACCCAACGCAAGGAAGGGAACATGACACTAAGAGCTGGGCTTTTACATAAACTCAACCCCATTCATTAGATTCATACAAATAAAACAAATGTGTGCAGATGCAAATCAAGCAAACATGCACAGCGGAATAAAACATCATCCACACATATTTCATATGCATTCAACATATCAATTAAAATCATCAATTAAAACATTGTGGAAGTAAATGCACATAGAGAATACTTATATTCATTGTGCAATTGTCCCAAGCAACTAGTTATGTCGCTGCAACGTTCCACCCAACCATAGGTCTCTACCCATCCTGTATTCTTTCATCACTCAGAGACCACCCCCAAGCTAGGCATGATTTCTACAAGGAAACGGGGACTCTCAATATCAGCACAACCCAACCAAACATCACCTCTAAGCCAAGCCAGTCCACAGCTAGGTTTATCAGGCTAAATTTGAACCCTCTTCATTTCTGGATGCTTGCACTCAAGCTTAAGCCAAAACAATGGATACCCATAACCCATACCCCAGCATACTATTTCCACACATATAAAGCACAATGGTTGGGCATGGATAAACAATTTTACAAAGGGATTTGCAAAATAGGGTTCCCATTGGATCTCCCAATTCGCGGCTCACCCAAAACGAACTATGGAAAGGGGAATTCGACCCCAAGGAGCAAAACCAATTTATCCCACAGGTTATGAGCATTTCAAATGGCCAAAACGGCCTCAATGAAAACCCCAAATCGATCTCCCTTTCTCCCAGCAGCTCTGCAACACCAAAAACACCCTCTTCCTAGCTAGAAAACAAGGAAAAGCCATAAAAACGTGGAGGGGAAAACGCCCAAGTAGCTCTCAAAACATGAGAGAGGAAAAACTGGTTGATGGATAATTGCACGGGGAGCAATTTCGTGGCACTTTTCTTTCCCAATAAGCTAAACACGAATTTCCATGAAGGGTGGCTTTCCCATACCCGAATTTGGACAATGTAATGTCCCTTGTTAGGAATTTTATTAAAATGGCAATTTTTCCACTTTTTTCCTTGGTTCGACCTTTGACTAGTTTTGATCTCTAGGTCCCAAATTTGCCCCAAATGATCCCAAATATTCTGAGAATGTATATGGATGATATTAGAACATAAATATGTGTTTCAAGGATGCCTTTGGACCTTTAAAATACTTCTACAAATCCTCTTTCAATTATGGTCAATGTAGGTAACTTTACTAGTGATTTCCCTTTGACTAGTATTGGTCTCTAGGTCTCAAATTGACTCCAAATCCCTTCAAATCTTCAAGGAAGGTGTATGAATGATATTAGTACTTGAATATTATGTTTATAGATGACATATGGTCACAAAAATACCTCTGCAAACTCTCTTAAGATTCTGTACCAAGTATGCAATTTTACTAGTAATTTGGGGTTCAAATCCCCCTGGGGTAAGTACTGAAAATGGCTTTCCAAATGCCTCCAAACCCACTCAAATTTATGAAAAGAGGTATGTAATGTGTTAAGTATTTTATTAAAGTCTCATATGCACCATTAATGGATTATTACAACTGTTCTCACCCTCTCCCATTCAACTGCAAAAATCCCCAATTCGACCCTTGGGGAAATGGCACTATTTCACCTCCCAATACAACTAAACTGAGTAAAAATGATTCAAATGCTCAAGTATAGTACATGAAAATTGTAGAAGACATCCATGGCAGTATATTGATCACAAATATATCATAGAATCATCCATTCATTCGAAATCATCATCAATACATTGGCTCACAACAACGTAGTGGGGAAATGGCATTGTTCTTCCATTAAAAATGAGATTTATACATTTCTACTTGGAATTTAGACCTGAAACTTTTTGGAGATGAAGAACAGAGTATTTAATTCATATTACAAAATAAATGGGGCATTAAAAGCTTCCCCAAAGAGTACAATAGCTCACCAAAAACGCCCTCCCTCAAGGATCAAGAATATGCCATCAAAACTGGAAATGGTTGAAGGAGTGAGCTGCAATAGAAGAAACCCTGAGCTTCCCTATAGCTTAAACCTGCAAATAAAGACTCCATTAAATCTCCAAATGAAAGTTCTGAATGGCCTTTCCAATTACCAACTTGGATGGGAATCTTTCACCCTCGAAATTGGCTAAGGCAAGAAACTAGTCATCCACTAGCTCTCCCTCTTCACAAATGCAATTGCAAATTCTACAAATGATCAAAAGCTGGTTTCATTCTTTTTTATTGACATTTATAAACTTCTAATGTCCTCCATGGGTCGAATTCCTTCCAAGAGACTCATGCCAACTCAAGTTGGGAAGAGATTCCAAAGAACGCCACTTGTACAACAATTCCTAGTCTCCCACTTCCACCAAATCACATGTGGAAGCATCTCAGCTTCCCTAACACCCTTGAGCGCCCTCTTGGAGTCTATTTTTATCCCTGACATGTCATATATGTCATATGTCAGCCTTCAGGTCTGATTTGTGTCATAGGTGTCATAACATCTTCATCATTGTTGTCATAGAGCTAGGGAATCTAGCCCAAGTGTCTCACTAGCTCCAAATTGCCTCTTCCTCTTCCATGGGAGTTACTCTTCCTCTATAATTCGACCTTGGATGAGTCATGAAATGAATAATACCTTTTGGACTCCGCCAAGTATGTTACCATTCACCTTGAATTCGAATTGGTGAGAGAATGATGCCAAGTGTAGTGGGGAAATCTAGCCATATGTGGGTCCCACTTCCTCCATGTGTCTTCATGATGAAATGCCACTTTGATTTTCACTTGTATATATTTATTTATCTCCTTTATTAAATATTTATTCCATTCTAATGTTCAAATATCATTTATTATCCCCATTATTCCAAATCCCAAAGCTTCAACCCCAAACCTAGGAAACTAGTAATTTTCCTCCTTGGCAATTATTTGACCTTTAGCATCAATTTGACAAACTCTAATGAATAGGGCCAATGTGATTAGGCCATTGTGACCCAATGCCAAATTTGGGACATGAAAAATCCTCCCTTCCCAATATTGCTTGTCCTCAAGCAATTTTAAACATGGGTGTTGAAGAACCTGCTTTTTGTATAATTCTTTGGAGTTGCCATTGAATTACCCAACCTTGAGTCTTTGAGTTTCCATGAATATTTTAGAGAGGAACCACCATGCTTGCTGCTGCACTACTCTGATAAAAATCACTTTATTAAGTGGGGAAATCCATCTCCCATACTGCTTGTTTCCCCAAAAAATTTGAAACCAATGAGATAAAAATTATTCCAGGGTCCCATTGTTTGTATTGCACCCCAATAATTAAGAGTGCTCTCCAACCCACACCATTAGTTAAGAGGATTCCTGGATCCCATTTTCTTGTATGCATCCTTCCAAACATCATGAGTACCAAATATATATCATCAAAGTACATAACAACATAATGAAAATGTACATCAAGGATATGCTTCATCAAAGAGTCATGAAAGTGCTTATACCTCCAAGCAAGTAGACCACCATTTTCCAAGTGCATACAAGCTTCAAGTGACCAATCAAATCTGCTCCAATGACATAGGTGAGGATCCCATGTCCTATAAAGCTGCTCCAAAAGGATGTGATATGCATCAAAATATTCAGCCATGTATTCTTTCATCCAAGAAGTGAATGAAGAATCTCCACTAAAATCTGAACCAAATAATGAGCAGAAAAAACAAGGAGACTTCAAATGACTCAAAGAAGTCTCACCCATACATCCCTGAATGTGATAATCATAAAGATATAACAAAGTATTTGGCTTCCAACAAAAATGTTCTCCAATCATAAATCTAATCACCCAAGTGTTGGATGAAGTTCCTCCAACATCAAATGAATCAAGTGTTGAGCAAGAAAAACCATGAGTCTTCAAGTGACTCAAATGCATATCATAGGTGCATCCATGTAGATGTGCATCATCATAAAGTAACAAAGGATGCTGCTGCAAATGTGAAAAAGAATGTGCTCCAACCATATCACCATAAAAAGTAAATCTAGGAGTTCCATACTCCTCATGTGGCACCATAAAAAATAACCCTTTCACCCATACTTCATTAAGACTAATGTTGCAAAACATGGAATTGTAGGATGTAGGAGAATGAACCAAATCACCGAAATGATCAAAAAGTACAGAGGTTTCATCATGGGAAGGATCCATATGGGTAGTATCATGCAGCTCCTTCAAAAGTGTAAACTCTTTGTCATAGTTTGGTTCCAATGTAGAGGAATCATGCTCTTCTTTAAAAATTGCATAACCTTCATCAAGAGACAATTCAAATTCCTCTTCCAACACATCAAGTGTTTGGATATCTTCAAGTTCATCTTCAAACACATCAAGAACATTCAAATTTTCACATTTCTCATTATCCACCATGTCATGAGAATCCTCCAAACAATCTACCATTTGACAATCTGAAACATAGGAGGAAAAACAAGTATCTTGCAACTTTTCAAGAAGTTGTTCATTTTGAATTGTGAGCTTATGATTATCCTCATTATTCTTCAAGTATGCATCATGTAACAATTCATTAAGCTCAAACAAATGGTTTCTATCAAAAATCAAAGACATGAAATTACCTTTGATGTGGCACATTGCTCTTTGAATCTTCTCCATGTCTTCAAAGAAGGATGTTTCCTCCAATGAAGTAGCTCTCCAACAAGAATTTGACACCAATGCTTGAGTGTCATGGAGAATGCTGAGGGACTCTTGGATCTTCTTTTCATTCATCTTTAAGGACCCTTCAAGAAAATAAGGCTCTTGCAAATGAACCTCCTCATCTTCTTCATTTTTTCTTGGACCAACTTCATGAAGCTCAAGTGGTGATGGGGAAGTTGATCTTGGTTCTTCTTCAACTGCTACAAGGTCTTCATTATCATGCTTAATGAAACTTGTACTTGTATAAACACTTTCAAAAGTGATCTCTATGTCACCAACATAGAGGTGTGAGCACCCATCAGTAAGTACTCCTTCATAGTTTAAGCATCCATCAATAGATGCTCTTTGGTTCAAGTCTAAGCTAGAAGGTGTCTCGAAATGATCTTCCATATTTTCAATAGAATCTTCTTCATGCTCTTGTGATGTCTCTTCCTTTTGCTCATTAAAGCAATCTGATGCATTTTTCCCCTTGTTTTCCTTAGGATCAGTATATTTGGAATCTCTTCTTGAATAAATCTCAAAAGCTCTCCTCAAGGAGGACATCATTTCATGCACACATATATGATACTCGCTACAAGGGTTTTTACAAGAAGGGCATAAACCTTTCTTCACTAACTCCACATCTTCATTTTTGGGCCTATTTTCAAAAACATGTTCAACATAGTACTCAAAAGACATGACATTTTGTGTATTTTTGCTCGAAGAAAGATATTCTTGATATTTTTGATATTGTTGGGGCAAGGTTTTATATTTTTCTCTCCATCTTTGGAACTCGCTCATAGAATTATCCTTGGTTGGTGTGACACACTCATATTCATCAGATCTAAATTCATAAGAATAATCTTCATTTCTCTTGAAATTGTAATAAGTGTTGCATGATGGCACCTCTTCCTCATACCATTCACATTCTGCTTCATATTGCTCATAAGCATCTGCATATTCCTCATAAGAATTGTACTCATAGGATTCATCATAATAGTAAGACATGGCTGCCAATTATTCTTGAATGTATGTACCTAATCCACAGGTGCAAGGACCATGCTCTGATACCACTGTAATGTCCCTTGTTAGGAATTTTATTAAAATGGCAATTTTTCCACTTTTTTCCTTGGTTCGACCTTTGACTAGTTTTGATCTCTAGGTCCCAAATTTGCCCCAAATGATCCCAAATCTTCTGAGAAGGTATATGAATGATATTAGAACATAAATATGTGTTTCAATGATGCCTTTGGACCTTTAAAATACTTCTACAAATCCTCTTTCAATTCTGGTCAATGTAGGTAACTTTACTAGTGATTTCCCTTTGACTAGTATTGGTCTCTAGGTCTCAAATTGACTCCAAATACCTTCAAATCTTCAAGGAAGGTGTATGAATGATATTAGTACTTGAATATGATGTTTATAGATGACATTTGGTCACCAAAATACCTCTGCAAACTCTCTTAAGATTCTGGACCAAGTATGCAATTTTACTAGTAATTTGGGGTTCAAATCCCCCTGGGGTAAGTACTGAAAATGGCTTCCCAAATGCCTCCAAACCCACTCAAATTTATGAACAGAGGTATGTAATGTGTTAATTATTTTATTAAAGTCTCATATGCACCATTAATGGATTATTACAACTGTTCTCACCCTCTCCCATTCAACTGCAAAAATCCCCAATTCGACCCTTGGGGAAATGGCACTATTTCACCTCCCAATACAACTAAACTGAGTAAAAATGCTTCAAATGCTCAATTACAGTACATGAAACTTGTAGAAGACATCCATGTTAGTATATTTATCACAAATATATCATAGAATCATCCATTCATTCGAAATCATCATCAATACATTGGCTCACAACAAGGTAGTGGGGAAATGGCATTGTTCTTCCATTAAAAATGAGATTTATACATTTCTACTTGGAATTTCGACCTGAAACTTTTTGGAGATGAAGAACGGAGTATTTAATTCATATTACAAAATAAATGGGGCATTAAAAGCTTCCCCAAAGAGTACAGTAGCTCACCAAAAACGCCCTCCCTCAAGGATCAAGAATATGCCATCAAAACTGGAAATGGTTGAAGGAGTGAGCTGCAATAGAAGAAACCATGAGCTGCCCTATAGCTTACACCTGAAAATAAAGACTCCATTAAAGCTCCAAATGAAAGTTCTGAATGGCCTTTCCAATTACCAACTTGGATGGGAATCTTTCACCCTCGAAATTGGCTAAGGCAAGAAACTAGTCATCCACTAGCTCTCCCTCTTCACAAATGCAATTGCAAATTCTACAAATGATCAAAAGCTGGTTTCATTCTTTGTTATTGACATTTTTAAACTTCTAATGTCCTCCATGGGTCTAATTCCTTCCAAGAGACTCATGCCAACTCAAGTTGGGAAGAGATTCCAAAGAACGCCACTTGTACAACAATTCCTAGTCTCCCACTTCCACCAAATCACATGTGGAAGCATCTTAGCTGCCCTAACACCCTTGAGCGCCCTCTTGGAGTCTATTTTTAGCCCTGACATGTCATATATGTCATATGTCAGCCTTCATGTCTGATTTGTGTCATAGGTGTCATAACATCTTCATCATTGTTGTCATAGAGCTAGGGAATCTAGCCCAAGTGTCTCACTAGCTCCAAATTGCCTCTTCCTCTTCCATGGGAGTTACTCTTCCTCTATAATTCGACCTTGGATGATTCATGCAATTAATAATACCTTTTGGACTCCTCCAAGTATGTTACCATTCACCTTGAATTCGAATTGGTGAGAGAATGATGCCAAGTGTAGTGGGGAAATCTAGCCATATGTGGGTCCCACTTCCTCCATGTGTCTTCATGCTGAAATGCCACTTTGATTTTCACTTGTATATATTTATTTATCTCCTTTATTAAATATTTATGCCATTCTAATGTTCAAACATCATTTATTATCCCCATTATTCCAAATCCCAAATCTTCCACCCCAAACCTAGGAAACTAGTAATTTTCCTCCTTGGCAATTATTTGACCTTTAGCATCAATTTGACAAACTCTAATGAGTAGGGCCAATGTGATTAGGCCATTGTGACCCAATGCCAAATTTGGGACATGACAGACAACCATACTTCTCCATTCCCCAAGGCATTAACTACTTCAACCAACTCTTGGGAGAAATGAATGATTGGGTACAAAAGTAAACATGGGTAGTTGAGGGTTTTATGGGTTCTCTCATTGACACTTGGATTGACTTGATTGGCTTCAAGGGTTTGAATATTTCCCTCCCAATTCCTTGTAAAAACCATGCCCCCATCTCTTGTTGCATTGCATAGCTAGTTGTGGGTATTTCATTAAAATGCATATTTACATGATATTTGCAATTCCGTTGTGCCTGGATAGCACATAAACCATATGCATCACTAAATAGATGGTGGGGCCTTGGTGACAAGCTCCTCACCACGATTTTATAACAATATTACATCATTTACATTTTAATGCAATGGGGTCAAAATCAGTATATTACATGAGCCCTTTCAGTAGTATGTTCCTGAGGATATTCGAGCTGCATTGGTGACAATGTTAGGAATCCCATTATCCATATGCTTCCTAGTGTATCTAGTTTAGATGTAGTC
This sequence comes from Larix kaempferi, assembly GCA_027924585.1. Lineage (NCBI taxonomy): Eukaryota > Viridiplantae > Streptophyta > Pinopsida > Pinales > Pinaceae > Larix > Larix kaempferi. The sequence continues at coordinate 3,484,718 of BSBM01000264.1, forward strand.
CATTGTACCTCTGATATTCCAACCCTCAGTTGTTGCATCCATGTTGTTGTTCGACACCTTTAGATATAGCATTGCATCATTTATTGAGATCTCACAGTCTTGGTGAATGCCATTGTTTCCATATATCAATTCTTCTGATCAGCCATGGTTGGACCATGATTGCATTCCAGATGAGAGTCCTTCTTGGACATGATGTACACAACAATTATCTATGTATTGTTCAAGTCCCATTTGGGCCTCATTATTCTTTGTATATCTTGAGACACTGATATGAACATGGGTATGCCCACCTTGTCCATATATTTGAGATTATATGTACCTCATCCATTTTGAGTGTTGTATCTGCATATTTGGCCCTTGTAGTCCTTATGAAGCACTTGTTCTACCCCTCATTGCAACTATTGTTCTCCATACTACCATCACACCTCTTATCCTGTAAAAGTAAGCACCTATGATTTCCATTGGCCATACAATAAGCTCCTGCCATCACACATCATGAGGCAATCTATTAACACTAAAAAATGCCTCACCATGCTCATCCCCTAGCTACATCACCACATTCCTTATTTTTCCCCATAAAAAACTTCACTAACCAACAAAGCCTAAGTCAAAGCCCACAAAATAGGGGGAAATGGCTTAATTCCTTCCAAAACAGAAAAGAAATTCCCCAAAATAGGGAAAATTCTTCAAAAAAGGCAAAAAATGAAATAAAAAAGGAAAAAAGGGGGAAATATTCAAAATAGTCAAAAAGGAGGGAAAACCCTAAACTACCGCACAATACCAAGAGCCAATACCATGGTTTTCCTAATACCACGGGAAAGAAATCTAGGGAAAACATGTCTATAAATAGATAGTGAAGGATCACATTATGGACTCTCAATTGTTACCTTACCGTCACTCTGCTAAAATTTCATTAAAAACCCTTGAAGCTCTCATTTGACTTCTTGTTTTACCCATTTTGAGCTTTGGCTACCTTTAGTGACCTTTGTGTGGATAACAACCCGAAGTTGCTTGGAGACCAAGGACTCACTGCTTCCACCTTCTACAAGGGCCCTCTACTCACTCTCTTTGAGGTAACTTTATTATCGTATTCTTTCGTGTTTATGAAATAAAATAAAAAATCTTATTTCCCTGCCTTTTTGTGTGTGAAAGAATGAAAAAACATTTAGTTTAGTTTTTCTTTTTGTACATTTTTCATCAAATAGCTTAGTTTTTATTTATTGTTGTTTACTATTATTTACTACATATTTGCACCATCATTCTCAAATTGTTACTAAGATTTCCACAAGTATTAGTAGGTGCATTTTTGCACTAGCTAGTGTGAATAACCTAGCTACATAAATCTTCTCATTGATTTTGGACCCAAAATATTACATAATACTATTAATTCTAGTGTTGGGTCTAAGAATGAACTTGTGCAACCTAGTAGAATGCAAGATCCTAAATTCACATAGACATCTAGAGAAAAAAACTTTTATAATATAATAAATCCTTCTTCAAGCACAAGGGCCAATACTTTGCAAGGTATTGAGGGAAGAGGAGGATCATAATGAGCGTCTTTGGTGGTATAAAATAATTTGGAAATCCAGTTGTCCACATAAAAATAAATTATTTTTGTGGTTGATCTTGAACAAAAAAAGCCCCTACATGGGAGGTACTTCAACTGAAAGGATGGAATGGACCTAGTAGATGTGCCCTATGTAGGGTTGCACCAGAGAATACTTTCCATCTATTTATTACATGTCCATATATGAAGGATGTTTGATCTTATGCCTGGATGATTTTTGGAGTACCTATTACATGGAGAGGTCGGGATGTGGATGAGGCACTGTTGGAATGGTGCAATGATAAGGCCTACTCATCTCACATATCTTTGCCTCTCATATTGATATGGGTTGTGTGGTTAGCTAGGAATTCAATGGTATTTGATGAGAAGGTTATATCTCCATATGTATATGCCTCCAAGGGCATAGCCATTTTAGACAATTTCCCTCGGGAAAAGGATGATAACAAAGACAGAAGGATGCATGTAGAGGTCATAGATAAAACTGGTTGTTGGGATTTATTAGATAAAGCATCACAAGATGATGTAAGAATGGGTGGAGTGTAAGAATGGGTGGAGCTAGGGGAGTGTTATACCTTAATGATGCACACAGGATAGAATTTAATGTAGGACTTATCCCTTGCATTAATAACAAAGCAGAGCTATTGGCTCTCAAAATTACTCTTGCTCTAGCAATTTCCGAGGGGGTGTAGAAGATCCAAATAATGGATCTGATGAGACACGTAATGCGACCAAAGAATATTTTTTAGGACCCATATATGATGAAATTATTAGACTAATATATGCTTTGACTAAAATACCATTCATGCACATATACAGGGAAAGAAACAAAGCATTAGATAAGATTTCTAAAGGTGGACTACAAATAGTTGAAGGCACCTAGTTTAGATGGGGACACATGGGAGATAACATCCAGTAATTTGATCTAAGACCTTATCCCGGAAGGTAGTAGAAAGAATTAAGTACCAAGTTACTAGTTGGATCAACAGTTAAGGACAATCTACATGAGAAGTAGATTTTTTCTGAAAAAATTACAAAAAGTTTTATACAGTTTTTTCGTTGCACAATCAATTTGACAGTTATTTACTTAGTGATAGCATACCTTTTTTTGTAATATACAAGACTAATATATTACAACATAAGTAGTATAGATAGTGTTTCAAGATGGATCATGGAAATGATGTAATAAGGGTTGATAACATTTTCTATAAGGTCTATAGACCTCTACAAATGTGGTTTTAAGAATACAAATAACTACGTATTTTTGTCTTTGGCAAAAACAAGATTTGAATGAGATCTGCAACCTCAAAATATAATTAGCCTCAAAAGTCACCAAATCAATCCTGATAACCAATCTATTACTTGTACTTGTCATGGTAATATTGAATTCAGTCCCACAGCAATTCCACACCTATTTGCATTTCTTAGCACCCAAATGAAATTTGCTCATACCCAAATGAATTTTCACTAGTTCTTGATTGGTTTTCGTGTCTAAGCATGAGCAGTAGGTTTTGGGTCTGAGAACTGTAATGTCTCTTTCTACACCAATTTTTTTTTCATAATTAAATGAGTATTTTACATAGCTTATTACCTATGTTGATACTAACATAAACTTCTAACATATAAACATACCCTAGATTCATCCTTGTATAATCTAGGCTCATTATAGTATATCATATGCATATTTTGTTCACCATATGTGAACCAAGCATATATAAACATTTTTGTATGCAATATAATGTAATATTATCATATAAATTGTGTGCAAATACATTGTCAATATAATATTGAACCTAGGTTAAAAATGTAATTATATTACATTACCAACAAATATGTAAACCAAATTCAATTATTATTTAACCGTGATTATGATCGTAGATTATAAATATATTATTTATATATGATGTATTTATGCACTAAGGTAATGTGTATAGCACGTTAATGTTATGTATCTGTGCTAGACATAACGATGATGCCACGCATACTATACACGTGTATACCAACGTTTTAAACCCGTCTTTGGATTCCAACCTAGCAAGTTATCTACACACTTGGCATCACAAGTGTTTTAATATTTAGAAATGAATGTTGCACTCGTGTTCCAGCTAGCCCACTCCAACTACCACATGAGTTTGTCAACTTCGATACCCAAGGAAATGTTTAAGCTCACCTGCTGGTTAATAAATTTGATTGTAAGCTCGATCGTTGATAACGATCTGAGTCATACTAGTTGGAAAACGTGAACAACCTCATGACGTTGATCTTGGTATGGTTCTTCGTGCCCATTATAGTACTATACCAAGCATTGAACACCTTACTACTGGTTTCAGAGGTGAAACTTACCGATGGTGGCAACCTAATGAAGTTTAGCTGCCTCCGAGCCAGTTCAATTAATTACGTCGAGAGGCTCTATGCGAAGCTCTTCTGATTTTGTGCAGACGATTCAAGCTCTGAGCACACTGTCACCCCGACTCTGAGTAAGCTAAGTGGTAGAGGAGGGTCTCAATGACAGTATCCACACATGTTCAGGTGAAAGGAAGTTACAAACCCTATTTTGTTTAACCATGTCAATTATTTGTTTATTGGATTTTATGCATTGGTACAGACATAATTGTTTTATTGTACAAGTATAGTGAAGCTTGTGAAGAATAACACCCACATCCCGCAATTCACGGGTATAAAAAGTAATGTACAAATTGTATCATTCGTTTTTGTTTAGAATTGTCTCATCATATAGAATGTAACTTTCATTTGTTTACCAGTGCAGGGAAGGGAGAAGGAGAAAAGGTTAAACTCGCCACTACGCCAAGACAACTGGATGAGACGGTTCCCACAGTTGGCCAGGTAACCCGTCAACTCCCTGAGTCTCAGGCATCCGATGACTAGAGATGGGTTACTTAATACGTTTGGCTTTCTTGCTCAGGCTACATGCTGAGAAAACATGGTCGCATGCCCTTTGTTTATTGTTTCACTGTAAAAAAAAACACCTGCAGAAGGTATTTAGGACCTCTAGCTGTAAATAAAGCAATGTTTTAGATAAAAGCAACTCTAGTGAATTATGTAATGCTTCTGCTCAGTTTACAATTTATTTTGCTATGTAACAAGTCGACTCTATCGAGTCACTGCATACGCCTTATGCGTTAACTTGTTTACTTCTGTTTGAGTTTTTTAGAACATACTTCGATCTCTGTAACCTAAAATGTAATATTTTCTATGTTATTAATATGAAGCTTGTTCCATTCTATTTGTATTCGGTAATATTTATACTTTAATAATTAATTCGATTCAGTATCATGGATGTCTTGCATTATTAATTGATTTTAATCTTAGGTTGTTTCTAGCCTAGAGAAACTATATGTAAATGTTACTTCATGTTATTAATTCTATCAAAGCACTGTTGCTACTCGCGTCAGGGTTATTATTATTTATGTGAACTCTGTCGAAATCGTTGCTAGATTTTTATAAATAGTATTTCTCCTTTGATGATTCGCATTTTCATTAGGTTTTAGGTGTTAACCCTATATATATATATATATATATTCGTATACAGAGTTATTGGTTACAAGAATGTAATCTTTATTTGATTAACATACAGGGTATTTCTCCCTGCATAACGTGTACAATAAGCTTAGGGTTTTAACCCTATCTGCATTCCTTGTCAGAAATCAATAAAAATAATTGTATTAATAATTATTTTAACATATATGGATCTTACATCCTAACTTATCATAGATGATAGATTTCATTGCTCATACATGTTCAGTCATATAAACCGTTGTGTTTATTGTTTATGCATAAACTATATGAGGATTGAAATCAATTGATTATAAGTTGATCAATATATAGTAATCGATGCATTTATAAACAAATAATATAAACAGAGTTATGTGGTATTTCCTAACTCGGAAACATATAACAATATTTAGTATGTAATTTGTTTACATACTGTTTAAAACAATACATTCAGGTTTACATACATAAATATAACAGAATACTTAATATTATCATGTAAAACCCTACTCTGTTTGACATTACTGAGAAGCAATATTTTCCATAAAATATATCTACATGGTAAAACATTTATGTTCAGATTCACTACAACAAATATTTTATAAACAATACAAAAATTCATAAACCAACCCTCTGTAGACAAATAATAAAATTATTTTGAAATACAAATAATAAATCACTTATATGTATTATGATGACCAATGGAATGTTGTAATGTCACCCATTTTTACCCTTGTAATATTTTGGGCTATAATGTAAATAATGTATGCATATTATGTATGATTCCTAGCATGGAGTTCAAGGACAAGGCCCCGCTAGTGAATGCTCGATCTAGAAGAGGCAAGTATTTGATATTATGATACCCATGTGCTAGTGAACCATGGGAATTGTAAATATGCATTTTAATATAAAAGCCCACAACTAGCTATGCAATGCAACAAGATATGGGGGCATGATGTTACAAGGAAATTGGGAGGGAAATATTCAAACCCTTGAGCTAGGATGTCAAGCCAAGTGTCAATGAGAGAACCCATCAACCACCAACTACCCATGTTGACTTTGGTGCCCAATCATACATTTCTCTCCCAAGAGTTGGGTGAAGAAGTTAATGCCTTCGGAATTGGGGAGGTATGGCTGTCCAAATTCGAGTATGGGCAAGCCACCCTCATGGAAAATCATGTTTCTCCTTCTTGGGAAAGAAAACACCCACGAATTGCCTTCCCAAGCCATTATTTCATGATCAGACTTCACTCTCTCATGTTTTTGGATCTTGCTGGGCATTTCTCTCATGTAGTACACTGTAAATTCTCAGGTTTTCAAGCTGAGAAGGGCGTTTTTGTGATGGATGAACTGTGGGGAAAGAAGAGAATCCATTGGGAAGCTCAATAGATAAGTTTTGATACCTTGTTGTTCCATTATTGTTGTAAAAAGGTTTTTGAATTTCCAGATTTGGGTTTCATTTGTGGAAAAATCGTTTTTGTGAACCCAGCTATTATCTCCTACCTCAGAAATCATTTTTGAATGTTTCCATCAACTGTGTGACTATGTATATGTCAATTTTGGGTGCCAACATGTCACAGTTTTGCCCAAAATTCATTTTGGTTCCTTGCTGCCAGTTAATGACTGTGTGAAGGCCGTTTTTGGCCCTAGAATGCCCAAAATCGTCTTCGGAATGCCCATAATCATTTTTCTGAAAACGATTTGCTCTCCCAAGGTTGTTTTCCCCTTCTTCCATTTCGTTTTGGCTGCCCACGTTTTTCTGAATTGGTAGAAACCCCATTTTGGGCATCCCACTATAAAAACGTTTTTTCTACATGCCCAACACTTGGGATTTTGCTGTTATGTGTATGCATGCCTAGTTTATGAGTTTCCTGTGTGTGGGGGATTGTTGGGGTTGAAATGGGTTTCCATTGTTTTTGCTTGAGCTTGAGTGGAAGCATCCACAAATAAAGAGGGATCAGATTTAGCCTAATAAACCCAGCTGTGGACTGGCTTGGCTTAAATGCAAATGATTATTTGGTTGTGTATGAGCTTGAGAGTCCCCTTTTCCTTGTAGATATCATTCCCAGCTCGAGGGTGGTCTCTGAGTGCTGAAACAATACAGGATGGGCAGAGACCTACGGTTGGGAGGAACATTGCAGCGACATAGCTAGTTGTGTGGGACAATTGCACAACAAAGATAAGTGTTTTCTATCTATGTGTTTTGCCTCCGCAGTGTTTAAATTAAATGACTGTTATTGATATATTGAATACATATGAAATTATGTGTGTGGATGATTTGATCTCCGCTGTGCATGTTTATTGAATTTACATCTACACACATGGGTTTTTAATTGTATGAATCTAATGAATGGGTTGATTTTGCTTAAAAAGCCCCATAGATTGGCATCATGTTTCACTTACCGGAATTGGATAGATGGATGGGGACGTTAAATTTGGTATCAGAGCCTATGGTTCAACACTACGACTGTTGGGCCCTTCATAGAGATATAAATCATTGTGTGTATATTTAGTTAGTATTTGGAATTAAAATGAATTAAAGAAACCTGAAGGTCCCATGGATTCTAATTGATTAGGATGGGAAGTCATCTCCATGACTGTTTTGGGAATTATTTCAAAAACTGCTTGCATTGATTCCATTCTATGAAATTGAGGAAGGAAGGAGAAAATCCCTTTCCAGGTTGAATGCTTGCTTTAAATTGTTTCCAATGCAGTAGCATTAAGTTTTGTATTTATTTGTTTGCCTCCATGGAGGAGAGAAAGGAGGCGCAACCTCTGCCATCTTATATTATTTTGTTGTTTAGTTGTTTTATTCTTGACATGAAAGAGGTGCAATTTTCTTGACATACTTTTTATGTTTTGTACTATGCGAGTATGATCTCTAAGAGGCTTACCTCTGTAAAGAAACGAAGCAAATATTTCCAGAAAAATTCTAACTGTCTTTGAAAATTTGCAAACTTTTTCTAAGTATTTATGAGTTATGTTAAAGGCTGCGGCGGCGGCAATTTTAACTTTAAAATCTGCGATGCGCGTGGCACGGCGGCGGCAATTTTAAAGATAAAATCTGCGATGCGCGCGGCGCGGCAGCGGCAATTTTAGGATAAAATTTGCGATGCGCGCAGCGTGGCAGCGGCAATTTTAAGGATAAAATCTGCGATGCACGCGGCGCTGTGGTGGCAATTTTAAGGATAAAATCTGCGATGCGCGCGGCTCGGCGATGGCAATTTTAAGGATAAAATATGCGATGCGCGCGGCAGCAATTTTAAGGATAAAATCTGCGATGCGCGCGGCGGAAATTTTAAGGATAAAATCTGTGATGCGCGCGGCGCGGCGGCAACAATTTTAAGGATAAAATCTGAAATGCGCGCGGCGACAATTTTAAGGATAAAATTTGCGATGCACGTGGCGGCAATTTTAAGGATAAAATTTGCGATGTGCGCGGTGCAGCGGCGACAATTTTAAGTATAAAATCTGCGATGCGTGCGGCACGACGAAAATAACCTTAAGATCCACGACAAGGGCGGCGAATTTTAGCTTAAAATTCCACAACACGGGCGGTGCTTTTTAAGCTAAATATTCGCGACACCGGTGGCAAAAATAACGATAAGATCTGCGACTCTAGCGGCCATTTTTGCCTTAATATTTGTGCCAAATGGGGAAAATCAATGGGAGCAGTAAGGCAACGCTGATGAAAGGAAATCTCTCACCTTAAACCATTTATGTTTATAACATAATAATTGTATGCTTTGAAAATATCATGAATAAATGTTATACACGTGAATACATATATTGAATTTCTACTTTGTGAGAAGATCATAGCTAATAATTGCTTGTGTGCATGGTAGAGAGCCCATGAAATTGGATCAGCTATGATGTGGAAGAGGAAATTCCATGCTACAATGAGGAATTGGAAGGGAGAATTCCTACCCTACCCTCTTGATATTGTATTTATAATTTTGAAGTGGTCGTGCATATAAATTATGGCATAGGAATGCTGAAATGCAAGAGATTAGATAGATGATATGACTATGCACTAGTAGGCATATTAAGAAACATTGCACAGTGCATGTGAAATGTTTGTGCATGAATAGGACATTGCATATTGGTAAAATAGTGAGGTTTCACATACGCAATGAGCCAATTGAGATAATTATGGTGGTTGCTAATAATTAGTTGTGTCTACATTGGTTGTAGAACAAATACAATCAAAACATGGCTAAAGAAGTTGATGACGTTGTTGCACGTGACCAACAACCTTATGAAGAGAGGATGGTGCAACAAGTCCATGATCATGATGTTGGCAACAAGACCAAGTAGCCTTGGTAAGAGGCCAACTGATCAGGTAACATCAAGCGATGTTAATAATAGCCATGCAGGTAATGGTTATTTGTGCTTAATTGCATGAATGTTGAAAGAGGATTTGGTGAGATCCCTTTAACTATGTTTTGAACTATGATGATTTGGTTTGCATATGGTATTAAGTGCCCGAATGGGACTATTAACCTACCAAGTATGGTGAGGTATGGGTAAGTGAAGGCAATGATCCTTACACCCTATAATTGCTTAGAAATCTCAATGCATTCATATGAAATTATGTCATGCCATGATGATTGTGAGTTTAACAACCAAAGAAAGTGAGGACTTATGGCCCTGTCATGGTAGTACATGGTTAGGCCATAATATGTTTGAATGCATAGTACTCATAAATTAATGCAGGGTTGCATTGAGGAGATGTGTATTAAAATATTACGTACAATCTTGTGGTTATACATTGAGTGATTGCACACTAAAATATTATGTGAGTGATGTAAAAGTGCATGCATATGTATAGGTGCACATGTTGAGATGCATTGTGTGAATGCATGATTGTGGTGTATGTTTCATTACAACTAGATAATAGATGGAATGGTGAACTATTGTCAATCCTAAGAGCATTTCATGAGCTGCTGTGAATGCAAGAGAATGATTGCATAAAATGATGTAATTAAACCATGCAACTCTAGTATGGTAATGATTCACATGAAGTAGATGATTTTGGTGATATTAAAATGCTTCAGTGACTATGGCAGAAATGAAATATTATATGCATAGAGACTTACAAAGAATTTGGCTGATGGAAGTTTCAGATTTCAGGTAGATTGTTTTGGGCATGGAAAATATGGGTAAGTGCACAAATGAAGATGGGAATCTACCATGAGCAAGAACCAAACGATATGAGAACAGACTCATGTCTAAGCAAATCAATTTCCGTAGAGGACAGAATTGCTATTCATACTTGAATTTAATTATCAATGCCATTGATTGATTAGAGAAATCATATTTGAATTTTATTGTTAAATGCTGCTAACTGTTTGGCTATTTGATAAATGTGCCAGGAAGACACATTGTAGGAAGACCAGGAGTGATGGCCTGCAAAATCCAAACTAGATGGGAAAGACCCCATGCTTTTGAAATGGATTTCGGGTGAAACGCCATTAATAATATCTCATCCAAACTGCATGTCGGTAAACCATGAGAGTGAGATGGTAAAGCTATGCCCAAAAGGCATGTGAGATACATCTGCAAAATGAATGAGTATTCTATGACCCTAGACAAGAACATGAATGTCTAAATTATTAGGGTTAATATGCAGAGCATGCTCTATCTTATTTCTATCATTGCAGACTGCTTGAGTATGATTAGGGCCTACATGGCGCACATCGGAATGGGGGTGCACAACTTTTCTGGTGTTGGGTCATGATAGGGTTTTCAATATTGATTACACCCTAAGGGAATGGACGCATTCTTGGTGTTTCAATACTTGATAGTGAATGATATGGATTATGGTTACAAAATTGAACAGCAATACTGATGAGCTTGCTTATCCTTCTTGTGTTGTCAGCCTACACAGATGCAAATTGATACTGCACATTAAGAGGTAAAGTGAAGAAGGGTACGCAAAGAGGACTGTATAGGAATTGGTAACCTTTCTATGCTCACACAAATATTACCAGAAGGGATGGACAGGCCCAAAGAGCTGTGTAATAAGAAGAGGTATCATCCTTGTGTGAGTGGGGTCATGCTAACCTGCAGTCAACAAAGTCACCTATAAAGTTCCAAAAAGAACCGTCGATTTGCACCAGAGAAGGAGTGACATCCTTGTATGAATGAAGAGTTGTGTGTGTGTGAAGGGTTGTGGTGCAAGAAGGTGTGGTGACATTGGTGAAGGCATAAAATCTCTATTGGGACATTAGTAGGAGGGCGGGCGCCAAGACTGACTGAAAACCATGAGATTCATATGGCTCCATAGTAGAGATTTGACCTATAATGGTCAGGTGGCACAGTTTCCTTCCATTGGTCGATGACCCAGATGAATGTGCTGGCTCGGCAATGGAGAGGGCCAACCAGCTATGGGACTAGTTGGGCACCACCAAATGCTTGGTAAATCTAGTCGGCATGAAGGTGTACTGGTGAAGCATTAACTACATCCAAGTCCATAGGCGATCCCAAGGCTTGCAAAGCAAAGCAGGATCCTGTGGACCAGAGGGGAAACGCACAATACAGATAAGTATTCATTTTCATTTATGTCTTGTTTGGAATAATGAAAATTTCAAGTATAAGTCTTCTAACAGCTAAGCTGATACACTATTGTTTCTTTGTTGGAAACCTTGGTCACTGCAGCAAAGCAAGACCCTGAAAGAACTATAAGTTACTGGTAAATCCAGAGAGTAAATGAGTGGATGATATAAATTATGGAGAAATCCAGGGAGTAACTGGTTGAACGCTATAAGTTCTTGATAAGTCTAGAGAGTGACTAGTTGGGCATTAACTACTTGATATTGTAAAGCAACATGTATGCTGGCCCAACATTCCTTAATTAATTAATAAAACCAGTCAGAGCACTAGCCTAGCATATTGCTGAAGGAAATGATTGATAAACCCAGTCGGCGTACTGGCCTGGCATTTCCTATTCGAATTATTGTGGAGTAGCCTACTTACTGGCCCAACATTCATAATTGTATCCACGGGAAATTCAAGGCTCGTAAAACAAAGAAGGATCCCGTGGAATAAAGTGAAGACATCCAATACAGATAAGTATTTGAATACCTTGCAGCTTCTTGCTTATATGTATACGTGTGTATATGATTTGGTTATGATTTCCTAAACTCTTGTTTAGAGATAAACCCTATGAAAATAAACTAAACATGTGAATTGATTCAATGTTTGAGTGTAGGTATTGTTGGAAGCAAGGACTAGGAAGGCATCATAGGGATGCAGATGGACATGTGACCATCCTAAAGAAGCTCAGTATGAGCAGTAATGAAAGATGGTGCTATTGGACATGAGTGGGTCATAGCAGCCAAAGGTTCTGTAGGCAACTATGGAGAAGGGTTCCTAGTTGAAAATCCTTAGACACTAAGTGTCATAGCGAAAAAAGGAAAGTCAAAGCATTCACATTGAAGTGAAAGAGACTAAGGAGCATGAAACCACAGCGATGGCATAGCTCCATAATGGAACAAGACTAAGAGGGAAAAACTCCTACTCTTCTCTTTCCTTTCGATTGATGCATTTATAAAACAAAAGATTGTTGAGTGCATGTCATGGCTGAAAATAGATTGTGTTTAATTGCTTGAAATGAATTGTGAATGCTGAAATAGTAAATTTCCTGTGAAAGGATGAACATGAATGAGTTCATGTGTATGTTGGGAAAGCATGAAAAGTGTGGAAGTCCCATGAATAAAGCATGGACATTCCATGTCAATTGGGAAAATAATTGACTAATTTTAATGTTTATGTTATGCTTGTCCTAACAAGGGATTTCCACGATGAATTTCACAGGTAAGAAGGTGAAACAATTGGTTGCAGCCGGCACAAGAAAGTGTTGCTAGTAAGCAAAGTGTGGTCAGTTGTTTCCATTGACCATAGTAGCAGACCGAGGGCTATTGGAGTTTGCTGAAATTCTTCTTCGAATAATTGCCAGGACCCAAGAAAATCTTGGAGAGATGCTCAAGCTACAGAGGCAACAGAATGAGATGAACCACAAGGTTTTGCAGGACTCTATTTGCCTGTAGAAAGAGGTAAAAAGCATTCTGGGAGCAATCAGTAAAGGAAAGGAAAGTGGATCCATGAAGAAGCATTCATCCAATCGGTCAATTAAAAAACATTCCAGGTGGGAAGACTCAAAGGAATTTGAGCAAGAAAGGGTAAAAAAAACCAATGAAATGTTGGGGAAGTGGAGGAAATCATTGCCTCTGTGACTGCCCAACAATGGAGCATCAAGAGGGTAGCCGCCATAAGGTTTCAAGACTTGTAGATCAGCGGGAAGGTAAAGAAAGGGAAGGGATTGTTTTGGAACAATGCCCTCATGTAGATCTAGAAGGTCCCGGCCAGCAGGAACAGTTTGTGAAGGCCAAAGGACTTGATCCTAAAAACCCAAGAAAAGGGTGAAACGCAGGACAGACCTGCCATATTTTGTGAATTTTGTACATGTATATAGCGTGTATGTATTCCTAGGTATTGGAACACTGAGGACGGTGTTATTCCAAGGGGAGGGGAATGTAATGTCCCCCATTTTTACCCTTGTAATATTTTGGGCTATAATGTAAATAATGTATGCATATTATGTATGATTCCTAGCGTGGAGCTTAAGGCCAAGGCCCCGCTAGTGAACGCTCAATCTAGAAGACGCAAGTATTTGATATTATGCTACCCATGTGCTAGTGAACCATGGGAATTGTAAATATGCATTTTAATATAAAATCCCACAACTAGCTATGCAATGCAACAAGAGATGGGGGCATGATGTTACAAGGAAATAAGCCACCCTCATGGAAAATCGTGTTTCTCCTTCTTGGGAAAGAAAACACTCACGAATTGCCTTCCCAAGCCATTATTTCATGATCAGACTTCACTCTCTCACGTTTTTGGAGCTTGCTGGGCATTTCTCTCATGGAGTACGTTGTAAATTCTCTAGTTTTCAAGCTGAGAAGGGCATTTTTGTGATGGTTGGACTATGGGGAAAGAAGAGAATCCATTGGGAAGCTCAATAGATAAGTTTTGATAGCTTGTTGTTCCATTATTGTTGTAAAAACGTTTTTGAATTTCCAGATTTGGGTTTCATTTGTGGAAAATTTGTTTTTGTGAACCCAGTTGTTATCTCCTACCTCAGAAATCGTTTTTGAATGTTTCCATCAACTGTGTGACTGTGTATATGTCAATTTTGGGTGCCAACCTGTCACAGTTTTTCCCAAAATTGGTTTTGGTTCCTTGCTGCCAGTTAATGAATGTGTGAAGAACATTTTTGGCCCTAGAATGCCCAAAATCGTCTTCTGAATGCCCATAATCGTTTTTTTCTGAAATCGATTTTCTCTCCCAAGGTTGTTTTCCCCTTCTTCCGTTTCGTTTTGGCTGCCCACGTTTTTCTGAATTGGTAGAAACCCCATTTTGGGCATCCCACTGTAAAAATGTTTTTTCTACATGCCCAACACTTGGGATTTTGCTGTTATGTGTATCCATGCCTAGTTTATGAGTTTTCTATGTGTGGGGGATTGTTGGGGTTGAAATGGGTTTCCATTGTTTTGGCTTGAGCTTGAGTGGAAGCATCCACAAATGAAGAGGGATCGGATTTAGCCTGATAAACCCAGCTTTGGACTGGCTTGGCTTAAATGCAAATGATTATTTGGTTGTGTATGAGCTTGAGAGTCCCCTTTTTCCTTGTAGATATCATGCCCAGCTCGGGGGTGGTCTCTGAGTGTTGAAACAATACAGGCTGGGCAGAGACCTACGGTTGGGAGGAACGTTGCAACGACATAGCTAGTTGTGTGGGACAATCGCACGACAAAGATAAGTGTTTTCTATCTATGTGTTTTTCCTCTACAGTGTTTAAATTAAATGACTGTTATTGATATATTGAATGCATATGAAATTATGTGTGTGGATGAGTTTATCTCCGATGTGCATGTTTATTGAATTTACATCTGCACACATGGGTTTTTAATTGTATGAATCTAATGAATGGGCTGAGTTTGCTTAAAAAGCCCCATAGATTGGCATCATGTTTCCCTTACCGGAATTGGATAGATGGATGGTGATGTTACAAACGCGGTCACAAACCTCCCAGCCTTAGACCAGCAAGCTCTCCTTGCCCTTTGGTCACCCCCAAGATGAGTTCACAGTTCCTTTAGGTCAGAGTATTTTTATTATTCTTAACTTTCCTTCCCCAAGGTATTATAAATTTTCTTTTGCAGCAAACAGCCCAACATCCATCCCAGTATTCCTGAGATCCAAGATGCTCCAGGGACTTTTATGTCTTTGTTCTTAAGAAAACAATCAACCACATCCTTTACAAGGTATTTGCAGTACTCGTGCAACTTGTGGTAGTGCTCCTACCAGAACATTACTCATGCTCCAAGTTCATACCCACCTGCCATTGTTTTCTTCTTTTCTAGTTCAGTTTGTGCTCCAAACTGCCCCCTTGTACTTTCTTGATTAGTTTCTTCAATATTTTCCAGTTCATTTTTCTTCCTTTCAATCTTTCTCTCCTCTCTTATGTTGGTAATCATGAATGAATGAATGATAATGGTGCCTCTTTCTTTCTTCTTCTCCTTTTTGTGTTTCTTTAATTTTTATTTCTTTAATTTAATTATTTCTCAAAACTCTTCTTTAGGGTTTTTACAAGTGTCTCAATAATAATTTCTCATTATTATTTTATTTTTTATTTTTCCTCCAAACCCATAGGAACTGTGACTCCCATCTCTTTAATGTGTTGGTCCACATAGTCATCAAAATTTAACTTCTCAAATTTCTAATGTCATATAAGTATAGTAAAATAATACTTAACAAAATATAAAAGGGGTTATTGATCCAAAATTTGGGGTATTACAAGTACCTTAGGAATTTCCCCGATTTCTAAAGATGCGTCCTAGTTTCCAAAAATGTAGTTATGGCCATATCCTTGTTATATTGTATAAAGACATGGGAGCATTGTTAGTGAGTGCACATTCATAAGTGGAAAATAATTTGGTTAGTGTGAGCCATAATATTGTGTTATATTAAACCATGTGCACAGGCACAACTAAAAGTTAAGACGGGGCTATGATTTTGTCCACTGGTAAATGAAAACTTGTATTGGATTGTAAAATCACTTGTGAGTAGATATTTTAAACACATAGACAAAATAATTGGGAATGGACAAAAAAAACGGGTTTTTTTTTAAGTGACATGGGCATATTTAGCACAATTATTGTTGGTACTAGTCAAGGATAAGGGTAATTGACAAAATCTAGGTTTCAATTCAATTTTTTTAAAGTGGCATGGGCATATTTAGCATAATTATTGTTGGTTGACAAGGATAATTGACAAAAGCCAATAATCATATAGGTTTCAATTCGAGTTTGGACAACATCGAGGAAGTCCATTGGAGGCTTCTAGTTATATTTGGGCATTGTCGTTGCAAGAAGAATAAACACTAAATAAAAACAAGGCTTCTTGTTGTGCTATTAAGTACCAAGAGTTAGAAAAAAAGATAATTTGTTTGGAGGTGGATGTTTCCTAGACCTAGTATGAGATCATAATAAGTAGGTCATATGTGTTAGTCAAGTTTGTAAGCACAAAGCTTAGGCACCTCGAAGTTTGGGATAGATTTGGTTGATTAGGTTGGTTATGCAATGGATCAAAAGACTATTATAAATAGAGAAAGCAATCAACATCTGATAACATCAAACTCTGAAAATTACGTGGGAAGAATAGACTAAAGCAAGGATCGTATCAATGATGACACAGGTTCAAAGCTGAATGAAAATATGTGAAACTAATAGTTCATTCACAAGTTAGATTAAAAATACCATATCTAGAAAGACATTCCAAATACAGACACGAGAATATAAAATCACAGCTTGAGCATTTATAGTGAAAACATCAATATAAAGGATTTCATAGCAATGATTAGTTTAAACAAAACTGTAATACATTCAAATTCAAAAGACATCGAGAAACTTGACTCATAACAAATAAAATCGCATCTTCAATAATAGGTCTCAGAATAGTATTAACAGAGCATACATAGCTCTTGATCCCCTCATATCACTCTCATCCTTTTCAGGTTGGAACCCCCATTACATTACATAGAATCTCCTTTTATAAGAAAATGATTCCCTTAAGCTTAAAGCCACCTATCCTACTTGAGTTCCTTCTTGGGATAAGTTTAATCCCTTACAAAATGGATCTAATCTCTAAAATATCTGAGCAAATATTACATAGATCTAAGATCCACAAAATAGGGATGTGGATCTGGTTATTTGCCATATATGCATTTAATATTACATTAAGAACATAACATAAAGATGATAAAATATATCTCAATATGCTTGATGAAGATAGAGGAGACTCGAGTTGGAAAATTGACCAAAACTTCTTGCATAATAAACTCCTAGATCAACATTCCAAAACTGTGTACAACTGCTAACAATTTCTGGAAATGACTACTAAATTCTTGCTGGAAATCACTATGTAGGACTGCTCAAAATTGTTGCACATTACTATTATAAGTTAATATAGTAGATAACCTGAAAACTATGGAAAATATTTCCCTATACAGCGCTGGAATCTTCAATCATCTTTTGCAAAATGTTGAACAGCTTTAGTTAGTACTTTCAGCTTACCTTTACTTCATTTTTTCTGAGCTGCTACAGGAGTTACACCTTCCTCATATTGTCCATCTTTTGTTACTTTATATGCTTTTCTCAAATAGCTTGTGACATTCTAGGTATTTCTTTGACACTTGGATAGTCTCAGTGTGCTTGGAAGATCTCTATTCTTGGTGAACTTTGCTGTAAGAAATGCATTTGCGTAGCTATCTCCAGATCTAGCACCTGTGTTTGAAGATTGGCTGCAGCAAATCTTTGGAAAATTCCATCATAAACAGGGTTGAATTTCTCCTCAACTATTGTGAAATTTTTGGAATCGCTCACATGTACGATAAATGACCCCTTTCTGGAAGTGGGTTTTAAACCAATTAAGATGATTACTTATGGTTTTTCCGCAATGTGTTCCAGAAAATCATTACCCAAAAAACAACGGGAATTTGCTATTGATGCTTTGGCTTGAGCAATCCCTTCAATAGTTGAATGGTCAATGCGATGTGCTTTGCCATGGATCTACGGGTTCACTCTTAGTAGCTTTAGAACCTGTCTTGACATGTTGCTTTTGGACTTCGTTTGACACTTGAATGCCAGTTCAATGAGCTAATGGTTGCATGTGAACTATGGCTCGATCTTAACACTTGAAACCCTTACACATTATTTCCTTAATGCAAAACATTTGATTAATTCTCAACATTCTGTTATTGACGCCTGACATTGGATGGTCAAAAAGCCTGGGACATATCCACATTCATGGGAAAGTAGAAGTCTTTACAGTTTATATACATGGATGTGTGTGTGAGATATACTTTGACGCGTTGTGTGCTCAGACTTGAGAGAATAATGATGACTATATTTAAAGTATTAAGGTGGAAATGAGTTAAAATTAATTTTACAAAATCATACTTTATCCGTCATTCATTTTTTTTTCTTCTTCCAGGGTTTTACTGGTAGTCTTGGTGGTAGGTAGGGGTTTCGAAGGGTTGGATGCTGGTTTAGTGGATTGATGCCTTCATTGGGGTTGGTGATACATTTTCTTGGTATTTTGGCAGGGATGGGTCTCGTTTCTGCCTGTCATTGATTGGGGTTTGGGTTTTGATACCTGACACAGTGACCCTTCCGACATCGGTTACCGTTGTTGCTGTCTGGGTTTTGTCTGTTTGCTGCACCTGTTTTCTATCCGGGGACAGATGGTTCGGGTGGAGCACAGGGTTGTTTGTCCTGGGAATATTGGTGTAGGGGGGTTATTGTGCCCTTTGGTCGTTTCGGATGAGGAACCACTCTTATACTCGACTGGGGAAGACTACTTTCCTTCTGATGTTGATACGGGTTTTAGTGATTATTATGAACCTGAAAAGTTGTCGCGGAAGGGAGGAGGTTCATCCCGTAGCAAGGGTTCTCTGGTCGACTCCATTGTGACTAGAAGGGTTATAGGCTACGGGAGGTGGTTCTTGAAATGACGGTTGGTCGTGATGTACAAATGGGAAGGGTACTGAGTCTGTCATCCAGAGCACTAGTGGGAAAGATATACTACTCTGAGGTTAATAGGACCAAGATACTGTCATGGGTTGCTGAATATTGGAAACCCCTGCTCAAATACTGCCCTCATGTCCACATTTTGGTAAATAAGTGGGTGGTTTTCCATTTTTTAGATGATGACCAAGCAAGCCTGATACTCGACAGAACCTGGGTCTTTGGTTGTGGTTCACTTTGTATCGAGCGTTGTACATCAGACTTCAATCCTGTTACGGTAGTAAACAAGCATACCCATCTTTGGGTTCTCTTAAAAGGATTCCCACTTAAGCTCTGGTCTCAGGAGATATTTATAGAGTTGGCTAACAGGATTGGGTGCTTTATATACTTTGATGAGAAGTCTCTATATCATGAGGACAAGAGGATTGCCTAGGTACTGGTGGAGATGGATTCTACTATTGGTCTACCGTAGGTCATTCTTATTAACTGGGGTGATATGGTTTTTAAGTAGGCCTTGGACTACTGGTGGCTACCCTTCCGGTGTCATATTTGTGGGGATGCTGGGCACTTGCGGTTTAACTGCCCTATGAGGAACACTAAATCCACTGTTCATTTGGAAACTGGGGAGGTGGATATTTCCAAAGACTCGACTCATTCTCTAGATTCAGGCATCTCTCCTCGTCATTTGGATAGGGTTCACGACCTTACATTTTTCAGATAAGTTGGCTACTCTTTTCCCTGATTTTTATGCATCATTATCGAAGAATGAACTACAAGTGTTACTATCTGGTGAAAGAGTGGAGACTCCTGTGGTGGGTGGGAATCCTAGTGGGGAATTCTTCACCGAGGTTGGGGACTTCAATGTTCATACATCCATTGAGGATTGTCTGGACCTACGGATACTAAGGGATGAATGAATCATACTGGACTCATTGGATCTGGACATTGTTTCTATTAAGGATCTTTCTATTGCCGAGGGTTTACTGTCGAACCCTATACCGTCATTTTGTGGAAAAGAGTCCTTGAACCCGTCACCTAGTATTTTCAATCCTAATGTTGCGATCCGTAAAAATACTGGCAGCCGGAAACATAAAGCACTGGCGTGATGTAATGGGGAGTCTCTTATTTTCTCCGGATTGTGGTGAACCTGACTTGGTAGACTCAAGGATTGAGTCACGGATCCTTTCTGATACCTTCGGGCCTCTTAGAGGAGTGTTGAACCCATCCCGGGTCACTTAATGTTGGTGTTGTCTCTAAACCTTAGAGGGGTCGGGGGTGCCCCGAAAACGTTATCCCTCTACAGAGTTATTTCTTCTTCTTCTCCTGATATTATTCTAGTACAAGAGACCATGTCAGTTGGCTCCAAAGATTGTAACTTGCTGTGGAGTATCCTCCCAGAGTGGGAGTGTTGTGCTATCGATTTTGTTGGACTTTCGGGGGGTCTTATGGTGGCCTAGAACCCTCTGTTACTGTCACTTTTCTCATTTACTGTGTGTGGGGGTATACTTATGTTGGGTAGACATCGGGATCTTTCATGGCCTATCCAACTCTACAATTTTTATGCTCCTTATGTGGGGAGTCAGTCCTTTTGGCACTCTTTGGCGACTTCTGGGATCTTTGATTTACAATCTTTAATTATTGTCGGGGATCTGAATTTGACCCTGCAATCTGGTGAGATTTGGGGACCTAAGGCTCAGGGTGACCCATTACAACCTTGGTTTCAGGATTTTTTCAATATGCATGATCTTTTGTTGCAAAACGCTTAGATCGTTTTTTGGTTAGCAGTTATGTTTTAGGTTTGGCTGATCGATGTTCTACTTGCTCGATTCTGGCCACTATTTAGGATCATACTCTGATCATGCTATGATTGGATTGTGGTCCTAAGATGTTTCAGTATCCTTTTAAGTATTGCACTATATGGTCTGAAGAGCTGGCATTTAACAAATTGGTTATGGACCATTGGGTTTCGTATTCTCCTTGCTCTGGTGGGCGGGCGATGGTTACACTTCCTGCTTTCCTTTGATCTCTTAAATCGATTATAGTGCCTTGGAGTTATGCAAGGAAGAAGGCACGTTAGGCTACTATAGAACAGATTGAGGAATGCATCGAGGATTACCATGTGGATCCTTTATTTGGGTATCACTATGATCTGGATGGTCGGATATTAAAATTTCTGGAGGCTGAAAAGACTTCCTTATTGAGTACTGAAGAAGAACTTTGGCATATTAAGAGCCGGGCACTTTGGATTTTGTTGGGTGATCAGAATACTAGTTTTTTTCACAAGTTTTCCAATATGAGAAGGAAGATCAATTCAATTTGGGAAATTGAAGATTTGGAAGGCTCTAGGGTTACTTCACAAAAGAGTATTGAATTTGCTGCTGTGGGGCATTTTAAGAGTATTTTTTCCAAATCGGTGAATACTAATCTATAGGAACAAATGGAGGTTCTTCAAGTCATGCTTGGTTTTTTTTTCGGCTGATGATAATTCTATCATTGGGAGATAAGTTACAGTTGCTGAAGTTGAAGGTATTTTAAAACGGATGGCCAAGGACAAGAGTCTGGGGCCTGATGGTTGGACGGTTGAGTTCTACCTCCAATTCTTTGACATACTTGGCACTAAAATAGTTCGTTTGGTGGAAGAGACTCGTACCACTGGGAAGGTTAGTGGTGGACTTAATGCAACATTTATCTCATTGATTCATATGGTTTCGGTTCCGACTACATTTCAGGAGTTCAGGCCCATTTCATTGTGTAACCTACTCTACAAAGTGGTCTCTAAAGTGATTGTTGATCGTATTAAGATGGGACTTTCTAGGGGTATTTCTTCTGAGCAGTTTGGATTTCTTCATCATTGCTTAATCTTCGATGCCATTGGGACTTCCCAGGAGACGATACATACTGCTAAAAAGAGTTGGGCTCCATCCATGGTTCTAAAACTGGATTTGGTCAAAGCATGTGACATGGTTGATTGGGCTTTCCTGAGGATTCTTCTTTTGAATGCAGAACTTGATTTAATGATCACTAATTGGATCGTGGGTTGTATATCATCGATGAATTTTGGTGTGCTTATCAATGGCAGTCCAACGAAATTTTTCAAGGGTTCATGTGGTCTCTACCAGGGCTGCCCCCTCTCTCCCCTTCTTTTCCTTTTAGTTATTGAAGGACTCAGCAGATGCCTGAAACATGCAAAATCAGCGGGCAAGATTACAGGTATCAAGGTATCAAAGCATTATAGTATCACTCACCTTTTATTTGTGGATGACGTTTTACTGTTTGGTATCGGTAATTTGGATGAGTGGTTATGTTTCAAAAATATACTTGATCTTTTTTGTAAAGCTACAGGTATGGTTATTTTCATCCCCAAGTCTTGCCTATACCACCTTAATTTATGCCCTACGATCTGTGAACAGATTGGCAGGCTCTTTTCCTTTGATATTAAAGCTCTGTCTGATGGTATAAAATACTTGGGGTATACACCCAAGCCCAATGACTATTCTATCATGGATTGGTGCTAGATTATTAAGAAATTTGAGTCGAAGATCTCTGGTTGGTACTACCAGAGCCTATCACTGGGAGGTCGACTAGTTTTTTTTAATTCTGTATTGGCCAACCTTCCAGTATATTGGCTTACACTAGCCAAGGTGTCGGTTTCGATTTTGAATCAAATTAGAAGATTATCATTCAACTATATTTGGTCTGGCCGGAGGGATAAGGTGGGTATGCACTTGACTGCTTGGTCTCTGCTAACTGTTCCGAAGGAGGACGGTGGGTGGGGCATTCAGAATATTTTCTGGCTTTACAGAGCATTACATTTGAAGAGCTTATGGAGGGCTATGACACACCTGGGTCTTTGGGGATTAACTTTGCGAGACAAATATATGAAGGATAAGACTGTTATTTAGTGGATTCGAAGTGGACCTAAGAAACTGGTGGGGGTTTCAAATATTTGGAGTGGTTTGTTTGAAGCCCTTCCTGTTCTTCTGGAACATTTGGGATGGTAGGTTGGGACTGGATACCAAATTCGCCTGGGGGAGGAAGTTGTGATTGGGTGTACAAAACTTCTCTCAGCTAAAACGGTGACACTTCTGCATAATCATGGATTATTCTTCCTGAATCAGGCTCGTAATCCGGTGGGAGGTGATTGTGATGATTATTCGAGATCTGCGGGGGATATTGGAATCTCGGGCGATGTTGGATGTGAATGGAATGGATTTATACAACTGATTAAGCATGCTGGTATTGAACTGTCCAATGAGATGGACTCTTTAAATTGGTGCTAGAGAGAGGTATGTGGGGAACCAACGACTACTGCTGCTTATCAAGATATAGCCCATAAACATCATTCTGGTCCGAGAAACTGGTGGTTCAATGCTATTTGGAGGTGGAATGTTCCTCTCAAGATCTGGTGCTTTATATGGCTCACTCTGAATAATAAAATAATTACTGTGGATAACTTTATTCGTCGGGGGGGATTCGGCCTTAAAATATGCTCGCTATGCTTACAGGATGCTGAGACGGTTGGGCACTTATTCATTACCTTTCCAGTCACGTTACAGCTGTGGTATACAGGTTCATAGTTTTGGGTTATTGATCATAGTTGGGGACAAGATTCTATAGATGGAGTATTATATAAATGGCATCATGGGTTTCGGTATTCCATTTCATTTCCCATACATTTCATTTAGGGAATTTGGAAGTTAAGGAATCATATTTTATTTGGCGATTATGTCTTCAAATTCAGCAGTGCTCTACATTTTATTGTGAAGATTCTCTCCAATGCATGTGTGATGAAGCTTGCTCATAGGGTCAAGTCATTGGTTGAACCTTCATTTGCAAGACCGGGCCCTTTTGGTTTTTTTGATGGTGCTGGTCAACTGGGCAAGTGTGGAGCGAGCAGCCTTATCATTATCTCTTCTTCAGAATACATTGAGCTGGTTTTGGGTTGTGGATTGGGAAGTAACAATCGTGCTGAATTACTCGCCCTATGGTGTCTCCTTTATTATTTGAACCTACTACAGATTTATAATGTGCAGATTTATGGAGACTCTTCTGTTATTGTGGGATGGGCTAGGGATGCCAATACTCTTAATGTGTCCTCTCTTGATCACTGGAGGAAAAAAGTCATAATACTTCTAGATTAGTATGAAAATGTGTATATTAATCATATCTCCCGAGTATATGACCAGAGGGCAAACTGTATTTCTAAGAAAGATCTTTTATTGGATGAAGGATTTCTTGAGGTTATACATTATCATGAACTTAGGCCTCCAGAGTATGCGAATCTGTGTATTTATTAGCATTGTTATTTCCTTAGTATAACTCTACACCATTGTATTTAATGGGTAACTTCTTTGTGGAAGGTCGCTATTCTAAATAGTGTTTACACTGAAGTAATTTTGTCAGAACTGATAGGTTATAGTTTTCTGTGGATGGATTAGCTATAGTTTTTGATACAAGTAGGAATAGTGTAGCTTGGTACCTAGATATACTGAATGATGGAATACTATCTAGGGGATAGATTATATTGTAAATTTCATTGATTCACCCTTATGAATAGCAAGAAATTTCTTTTTTCGTTTGAAAAAAAAAGAGTAAAACCACATAATACTATCCATGGGATAGGTTATATTGTAAATTTCTTTGATTCACCCTTATGAATAGCAAGAAATTTCTTTTTTTTTCATTTGATTCACCCTTATGAATAGCAATAAATTTCTTTTTTGTTTGAAAAAAAAAGAGTAAAACCACATGAGATGCTTGAAAGAGACTATGAGTAAAGCAATAGGTTTGATAAAGTAATAGTTTCTTATTTTTAATAAAAACTATTAATAATAATTCTATTTTTTTATAAAACTATTATTTAATATAAAAAATTCATAAATAAAAGCTATTATTTTAGGAAGAAGAAGTGAATAGGTCAACAACTCATGGGATCAAATTTTAATAGCAGAAAACTCGGCAAATTTGACTGAATTTTTGAAGATGAGGCAAATTTGACACAAGATGGTGAAAAGAGTGAAGACTCTAAGGGAATCGCTTTGATGAAAATACTAATGGATTTTCCGCCAGTGACGGAAACTAAAAAATTTTATGTGTAAATTTTAGTGCTAACAATAGGTACACTGGGAGTAATTGTGTGTAATGGTTGACGATTTATTTTAGATTCTTTAGGGTGATTATGTGTCTAGTGTTTAACGCATTTTAATTTGAAAAACAATACACATACGGTGTGACAAGGCATAAAAAATTGATCATTCGACACAGAAAGACATCAATTTGATCCTATACAAACCAATGTGTAATCTAATGTAACATGAGGCCTTAGAGTTGTGTGTTCCTCTAAGCTTCATGGAGCATTGTTAAATATTTAATTGATTCGTGGAAAAGTAAATAGTATTTTAAACCATTGAATTGAACAAGTTTAAATCATTGAATTGTCAAAAGGGTGGATTTGCAAACCCTTGTGAAAATTGTTAGGATATTTAGACACTTAGGAGTTAGTTAATATCAACTTGTTCTAATATATCCATTAGGTAAATTGTGTTTCTTTAGTATGCATTTGTATATATGTAATCCGATGGTCATGATATTTTCTTAACATAAAGTGATCCAACAGTTCATCTTATCCTCGATCCTAACAATCATTGATTCATGGCTTAACACCCAATTGGTCCATGATCTCTATTTAAAGAGCATGGAGGGTCATTTGCTAGTTGATGAATTATGAGAATCTAATTTGTAATATTCTTTTATTTGCATAATAATATTGCCTCAAGTAACTATTTGGCTAGGGTCGTGGAGTGTCTCCCTCTTGAGGGTTTAAACCACGTAAAAACATTGGCGTGCTAATATGTGCTCTATTTGTGTGAGCAGCTGCTCAAGGTGTTCGATCTTTTGGAAGTATCATGTGATAGTCAAACAAAAATTGTAAAAAAGAGGCCTCCCTGAAATTGAATAAGGAGGTCATTTTCATCAAAGTCTAATCAAACATTTAATCACACTTTCAGGTGCATGATCGGTAGTACCTAACACCCTAAATATTTTTTGGACGTGAGTACTAGCGAGTGGGTACACACGACAATGACAATTGCTACTGTAAAATGGTTGAAGTAGGAAAGCATTTGTAAAGCGTCAATCAAGAAATCAAATAACTACGGGACACCTTACATGATTTGGATAATTGAGTTATTGATGTTCACATGCAAGTTGATCTAAAGGATAAATTGATTGAATCATTTCAATTAAAATTAATTGAAAATAAGAATGAAACATTAACAATGCAAATTGAAAATGTGGTTGATGCAACTTGTGACACAATTGGCCTATTGCAAGTGGTTGATACCACTTGTGACATAAATGACCTAATGAAACTGGGTGATACAAAAATAAGATACAAGAAATGATATGATTGATGATTCTTTAATTGGTCATCAAAAGGAATCACTTGTGAATAGTGAGTTGATGAAAACAAACATTTTGAAGATAAGTCAGAGTGAGAGGTGTCAAAGCATAGATTAATAAGAAAAGTGATATAAGTGAATGTGAACTTGATTTTTGTTTTGAAGTTACAAAAGAAATAATTCATGAATGTATGGAGGAACATCAAAAAGTCAAGAATGATATTTCCAAAATCATCACTAGACCTTGGGAAGAATTTTAATTCAACGGAAATCAATATGGCTTAGGATATGAAAAGAACAAGTTTCATAATCTTGCCTACTCCAATCTAGTGCAATTTGTGATTGTTGGATTTCTTGTCGAAATTTGAAGGGACAAGATTCAAATATTAAACAAGTTGATGCAATATCTAATGATGTTGATGAGAAACACATTGAGGAAATTCTTAAGGAATACCAGCATTGTCATTGAATTGGACATATGGAAACAGATGATTTTAATCTCCATCATTGTATTCATTGTGGGAAAACAAATCATCATTCAAAAAATGTTGAAAGATGAAGAAGGCTAAAAAGAAAACAATTCATTATGGTTGGATAATTTGTTAGAGATGGAATCAATAAGTCAAGATTATGCATAAGGCTTACCGTCAAGTTCAAACACAGGTCAAGACATATGTGCATGGAAATTTTAGCAAAGAAGTTTGATTTAAATCAATGGTTACAAATAATAATTTTGGGCTTCACTAGGGCCCAATTAAAATACAAAATGAAGTCCAAGGAAAATGGTACTCCATTGCACCTTAAATATGGGGAAGTACACATGAAGTTGGAAAGGTAATCCCCTTCACGTCAAGGGGGGGAGTACATTAATGAAGATAAAATATAAATCTATTGCACCTTAAGGAAGGGAGTACATTCTTAACATGGTTAGTATTCAACCAAAGCCACAACAAACATTTATCAAGTGAACATGGTTAGTGATCAACTAAAACCACCAGATACATGGTATTAGATGTAGTGACGAAATATCCATTGAATAAGACTCCAAATGTAAGTTTGGATTGCCATGTCCCAAATTTTGCATTGGGTCACAATGGCCTAATCCCATTGGCCATATTCATGAGAGTTTATCAAATTGATGCTAAAGGTCAAATAATTGCCAAGGAGGAAAATTACTAGTTTCCTAGGTTTGGGGTGGAAGCTTTGGGATTTGGAATAAGGGGGATAATAAATGATGTTTGAACATTAGAATGGAATAAATATTTAATAAATGAGATAAATAAATATATACAAGTTAAAATCAAAGTGGCATTTGATCATGAAGACACGTGGAGGAAGTGGGACCCACATATGGCTAGATTTCCCCACTACACTTGGCATCATTTTCTCACCATTTCGAATTCAAGGTGAATGGTAACATACTTGGGGGAGTTCAAAAGGTATTATTCATGGAATGACTCATCCAAGGTCGAAATATAGAGGAAGAGTAACTCCCATGGAAGAGGAAGAGGCAATTTGGAGCTAGTGGGACACTTGGGCTAGATTCCCTAGCTCTATGACAACAATGATGAAGATGCTATGACACCTATGACACAAATCAGACCTGAAGGCTGACATATGACATATATGACATGTCAGAGCTAAAACTAGCCTCCAAGAGGGCGCTTAAGGTGGTTAGGGCAGCTAATATGCTTCCACATGTGATTTGGTGGAAGTGGGAGACTAGGAATTGTTGTACAAGTGGCATTCTTTAGAATCTCTTCCCAACTTGAGTTGGCATGAGTCTCTTGGAAGGAATTCGACCCATGGAGGACATTATAAGTTTATAAAATTCATGAACAAAGAATAATAGGAGCTTTTGATCATTTGAGAAATTTGTAATTGCATTTGTGAAGAGGGAGAGCTAGTGGATGACTAGTTTCTTGCCTTGGCCAATTTCAAGGGTGAAAGATTCCCATCCAAGTTGGTAATTGGAAAGGCCATTCAGAAATTTCATTTGGAGATTTAATGGAGTCTTTATTTTCAGGTGTAAGCTACAGGGAAGCTCATGGTTTCTTCTAGTGCAACAAATTCTCTCAACCATTTCCAGTTTTGATGGCATATTCTTGATCCTTGAGGGAGGGCATTTTTGGTGAGATATTGTACTCTTTGGGGGAGATTCTAATGCCCCATTTATTCTGTAATATGAATTAAATACTCTTTTATTCATCTCCAGAAAGTTTCAAGTCGAAATTCCAAGTAGAAATGTATAAATCTCATTTTTTATTAAAGAACAGTGCCATTTCCCCACTACCTTGTTGTGAACCAGTGTAATGTTGATGGATTCGAATGGATAAGTAAAATAATGATGGTTTATTGATGAATGAAATGTTATTTATGTATTATACAAGTTTAATGTTCATTGCTTAATCCTTTGAAGTCATTTTACTCAGTTTATTTACATTTGGAGAAGATTTGGTGCCATTTCCCCAAGGGTCGAATTAGTGATTTTTGTTGTTGTTTGGGAGAAGGTTAGAACAGCCTTAATAACTGATTAATGGTTCACATGAGACCTAAATAATGTCCCTTATACATACCATACCTCTGTTCATAATTTTGATTGGGTTTGGAGTCATTTGGAGAGCCATTTTCAGAACTTACCCTGGGGGAATTTGAACCTCAAATTGCTAGTTAGATTCCATACTTTGTCCATAATCTTAAACAAGTTTGAAGAAGTCATTTAATGGTCATAAATAATCCATGAAAATAATAATCAAGTAAAAATATCATTCATACACCTTCCTTGAATATTTGAAGGCATTTGGAGCCAATTGGAGACCTAGAGACCAATACTAGTCAAAGGGAAATTACTCGTAAAGTTCCCTACATTGGCTAGAATTGAAAGAGGACTTGCAGAATTATTTTAAAGGTCCAAAAGCATCCCTGAAAAACATATTTATGTTCTAACATCATCCATATACCTTCTCAGAATATTTGGAATCATTTGGGGCAAATTGGAGACCTAGGCATCAAAACTAGTCAAAGGTCGAATTTGGGGAAAAAGAGAAAAATTGGTCATTTTAATAAAAATTTAAAAAAGGGTCATTACAAGTGGTATCAGAGCATGGTCCTTGCACCTGTGAATTAATATCATACATTGAAGAATAATTTTCATCCATGTCTCACTATTATGAGGAATATGCAGATGCTTATGAGCAATATGAAGCAGAATGTGAATGGTTTGAGGAGGAGGTGCCATCATGCAACACTTCTTACAATTTCAGGAGGAATGAAGATTATGATTATGACCCTATGTATGATAAATATGAGTATGTCACACCACCAAAGGATAATGCTATGGATGAGTTACAAAGATGGAGAGCAACATATAAAACCTTGCCCCAACAATATCAAAAATATCATAAATATCTTGATTTGTACAAGGAAGATACACCAAATGACATGTCTTTTTAGTACTATGCTGAACATATTTTTGCAAATAAGCCCAAAAATGAAGATGTGGAGTTAGTGAAGAAAGGTTTATGCCCTTCTTGTAAAAGACCTTGGAGAGAAAATCATGTGTGTGTGAGTGAAAAGAGAAGTGAAATATCTGAACCTCCAGAGAATAGATCTATTTCCTACTAGATAAGAGTTTTTGGATTTTCTTCAAAAAGATATTCCAAAGAAATTGATCCTAAGGAAAACAAGGGGCAAAATTCATCAGCTTGCTTGAAGGATCAAAAGGAAGAGACATCACAAGAGCATGAAGAAGAACCTATTGAAAATATTGCAGATCAATTCGAGACACATTCTACCTTGGACATGAATCAAGGAGAATCTACTGATGGATGCTTGAACTATGAAGGAGTACCTACTGATGGGTGCTCACACCTCTATGTTGGTGACATAGAGATCACTTTTGACAGTATTGATGCAAGACAAAATTCCCCTAAGCATGAAAATGAAGACCTTGTAGCAAGTGAAGAAGAAACAAGATCAACTTCCACATCACCACTTGAGCTTCATGAAGTTGGTCCAAGCAAGAAGGAATAAGATGAGGAGGTTCATTTGCAAGATCCTCATTTTCTTGAAGGGTCCTTAAAAATGAATGAAAAGAATATCCAAGAGTCCCTTATTATTCTCCATGACACTCCAGCATTGGTGTCAAATTCTTGTTGGGGAGCTACTTCATTGGAGGAAACGTCCTTCCTTGAAGACATGGAGAAGATTCAAAGAGCAATGTGCCATATCAAAGGTAATTTGATGTCTTTGTTTTTTGATAGAAACCATTTGTTTGAGCTTAATGAATTGTTACATTATGCATACTTGAAGAATAATGAGGATAATCATAAGCTCACAATTCAAAATGAGCAACTTCTTGAAAAGTTGCAAGATACTTGTTTTTCCTCCTATTTTTCAGATTGTCAAATGGTAGATTGTTTGGAGGATTCTCATGACATGGGATCATGAGAAATGTGGGAATTTGAATGTGCTTAATGTGTTTGAAGATGAACTTGAAGAGATCCAAACACTTGATGTGTTGGAAGAGGAACTTTAATTGTCTCTTGATGAAGGTTATGCAATTTTTAAAGAAGAGCATGATTCCTCTACATTGGAACTAATCTACAACAAAGGTTTCACACTTTTGAAGGAGCTGAATGATACTACCCATATGGATCCTTTCCATGATGAAACTCCTACATTTTTTTATCATTTGGGTGAGTTAGTTCATTCTCCTACATCCTACAATTCCATGTTTTGTAGCATTAGCCTCAATGAAGAATGGGTGAAAGGGTTCTTTTTGTTGGTGCCACATGAGGAGTATGGAACTCCTAGATTTACCTTTTATGATGAAATGGTTGGAGCACATTCTTATTCACATTTGCAGCAGCATCATTTGTTACTTTATGATGATGCACATCTACATGGATGCACCTATAATATGCATTTGAGTCACTTGAAGACTCATGATTTTTCTTGCTCAACACTTGGTTCATTTGATGTTAGAGGAACTTCATCCAAAACTTGGGTAAATAGATTTATTATTGAAGAATATTTTTGTTGGAAGCCCCATACTTTGTTACATCTTTATGATTATCACATTCATGGATGTATGGGTGAGACTTCTTTGATTCCTTTGAAGTCTCCTTGTTTTTTCTGCTCATTAATTGGTTCAGATTTTAGTGGAGATTATTCATTCACTTCTTGGATGAAGGAATACATGGCTGTATATTTTGATGCATATCACATCCTTTTGGAGCAGCATTATAGGACATGGGATCCTCACCTATGTCATTGGAGCATATTTGATGGGTCACTTGAAGATTGTATGCACTTGGAAAATGGTGGTCTACTTGCTTGGAGGTATAAGCACTTTCATGACTCTTTGATGAAGCATCTCCTTGATGTACATTTTCATTATGTTGTTATGTACTTTGATGATATATATTTTGTACTCATGATGTTTGGAAGAATGCATACAAGAAAATGGGATCCAGGAATCCTCTTATCTGATGGTATGGGTTGGAGAGCACTCTTAATTGTTGGGGTGCAATACAAGCAATGGGACCCTGGGATCATTTTTGTCTCATTGGTTTCAATTTTTTTGGGAAACAAGTAGCATGGGGGATGGATTCCCCACTTAATAAAGTGATTTTAATCAGAGTAGTGTAGCAGCAAGCATGGTGGTTCATCTCTAAAATATTCATGGAATCTCAAAGACTCAAGGTTGAGAAATTCAATGGCAACTTCAAAGAATTATAAAGCAAGCAGGTTCTTCAACACCCATGTTTGAAATTGCTTGAGGACAAGCAATATTGGGAAGGGAGGATTTGTCATGTCCCAAATTTTTCATTGGGTCACAATGGCCTAATCCCATTGGCCATATTGATGAGAGTTTATCAAATTGATGCTAAAGGTCAAATAATTGCCAAGGAGGAAAATTACTAGTTTCCTAGGATTGGGGTGGAAGCTTTGGGGTTTGGAATAAGGGAGATAATAAATGATGTTTGAACATTAGAATGGAATAAATATTTAATAAAGGAGCTAAATAAATATATACAAGTGAAAATCAAAGTGGCATTTGATCATGAAGACACGTGGAGGAAGTGGGACCCACATATGGCTAGATTTCCCCACTACACTTGGCATCATTTTCTCACCAATTCGAATTCAAGGTGAATGGTAACATAATTGAGGGATTTAAAAAGGTATTATTCATGGCATGACTCATCCAAGGTATAAATATAGACGAAGAGTAAATCCCATGGAAGAGGAAGAGGCAATTTGGAGCTAGTGGGACACTTGGGCTAGATTCCCTAACTCTATGACAATAATGATGAAGATGCTATGACACCTATGACACAAATCAGACCTAAAGGCTGACATATGACATATATTACATGTCATGGCTAAAAATATCCTCCAAGAGGGTTCTCAAGGGAGTTAGGGCAGCTAATATGCTTCCACGTGTGATTTGGTGGAAGTGGGAGACTAGGAATTGTTGTACAAGTGGCATTCTTTGGAATCTCTTCCCAACTTGTGTTGGCATGAGTCTCTTGGAAGGAATTCGACCCATGGAGGACATTAGAAGTTTATAAAAGTCATGAACAAAGAATAATAGGATCTTTTTATCATTTGATAAATTTGCAATTGCATTTGTGAAGAGGGAGAGCTAGTGGATGACTAGTTTCTTGCCTTAGCCAATTTCGAGGGTGAAAGATTCCCATCCAAGTTGGTAATTGGAAATGCCATTCAGACCTTTCATTTGGAGCTTTAATGGATTCTTTATTTTCAGGTGTAAGCTATAAGGCAGCTCATGGTTTCTTCTAGTGCAACACATTCTCTCAACCATTTCCAGTTTTGATGGCATATTCTTGATCCTTGAGGGAGGGCGTTTTTGGTGAGCTATTGTACTCTTTAGGGGAGATTCTCATGCCCCATTTATTTTGTAATCTGAATTAAATACTTTTTTATTCATCTCCAGAAAGTTTTAGGTCAAAATTCCAAGTAGAAATGTATAAATCTCATTTTTTATGAAAGAACAATGCCATTTCCCCACAACCTTGTTGTGAACCAATGTAATGTTGATGGATTCGAATGGATAAGTAAAATAATTATGGTTTATTGATGAATGGAATTTTTTTGATGTATTATACAAGTTTCATGTTCAGTACTTAAGCCTTTGAAGTCATTTTACTCAGTTTATTTACATTTGGAGAAGATTTGGTGCCATTTCCCCAAGGGTCGAATTAGTGATTTTTGATGTTGTTTGGGAGAAGGTTAGAACAGACTTAATAAATTATTAATGGTGCACATGAGACCTAAATAATTTCCCTTAGACATCCCCTACATCTGTTCATAATTTCGAGTGGGTTTGGAGGCATTTGGAGAGCCATTTTCAGAACTTACCTTGGGGGAATTTGAACCTCAAATTGCTAATTAAATTCCATACTGTGTCCAATATCTTAAACAAGTTTGAAGAAGTCTTTTAATGGTCATCAATAATCCATTAACATAATAATCAAGTACAAATATCATTCATACACCTTCCTTGAATATTTGAAGGCATTTGGAACCAACTGGAGACCTAGAGACCAATACTAGTCAAAGGGAAATTACTAGTAAAGTTCCCTACATTGGAAAGAATTGAAAGAGGACTTGCAGAAGTATTTTAAAGGTCCAGAAGCATCCCTGAAACACATATTTATGTTGTAACATCATCCACATACCTTCTCAGGATATTTGGGATCATTTGGGGCAAATTGGAGACCTAGGCATCAAAACTAGTCAAAAGTCGAATTTGGGGAAAAAGAGAAAAATTGGTCATTTTAATAAAAATTTAAAAAAGGGTCATTACATGGATCCCTTCAATATAATTCTAACCTTTAAATAGTCAAAGGAGGGAATATCAATGATGATTTCCATACTTCCAATTTCAACCAAAACAGTAACAACAAAGTTACAAAAAATTCATCACTTATGGTTCAATTGAATCATACACAAGATGTTGATTGGTACTATTTGTGTGTCAATTTTTTAGAGCAATATTATGGACATTTTGTTCACTTCGATGGTCATTATACCTATTATTGTTTCTTAGAATTTGATTGGGTTTGTAGGCAATCTCAAGGTAGATTCATAATTAAAATTTATTTGCTTCTCATACTTCACTTATTAGAAATTAGAGTTCACATAGTGGATAAATTATAGAAATTGGAACTCATGTGTTCAAACATTGGGATTTTCCATATTCTTAGCATCTAGATTGGCGGTTTTTTAGGCATATAGTCATCGAATCTCAGTTTAGAAGTTTCATATTGAATATTTGTATGATACTAGTATATGCACTAGTTCTCGTTACCTTGTTGGTATAATTATTCTAACTTGTGATTGAGGGGGAATTGTAAATTGTGAATCCCTAAACAATATCAAAATTTCTAGATTACCTCTTTTGAGTTGTTATCCTTATCTTGATAAGGTATTTTCATTGTCCACTATTGAGTGTCTGTGGGAAGTATATTTAGAGATGGTTACATCCATGTAGTATATTTTGATATCATTGGATGAATATATTGTTAATCCATTCTCAACAATATATTCCTCCAATGAAATCAATATATACTACATGGATGTAACCACCTCTTGATATATATCTCATTGACAACTCATTAATGGAGCAAGTTACTCAAAAATTTAATATAAAAGTAATATATTTGAATTTTCTATAAGTTGAAATGACATGTATTGGTTAATAGGTGTCATGCAGATAAAATACTTGAAAAAACTCAATAATGTTATGTAATACACCGAAGAACCCAAGCATTTATATTTATTAAGGACCATATGTTATTATTTGATTTGAAATTATTGACCAAGTGAGGTCAAGACATTTGTAAATGAATTATTAATTTTAAATTATTACATAGCTGAGGGAATCAAAATTGAAATAGTTGTTGAAGAGTGTTTGCTGACCCACAATGAGAAATGACAAGTGTCAAGAGGAAAACCCATTATGGAAAGACTGCCTAGTAAAGGCGCAATGATGCAGGAGGCATCCTCCTTAAAAATCGGGTTGAGACTCATGCTGGAGCAGTTACGATGTCACGTCCCCTCCCTTGGATCCAATTCGAGGAAGGGAACATGATGCCAAATTCTGGGGCTTTTACATAACTCATCCCATTTCATTAAATTCATATGAATAAAACAAATGTGTGCTGATGCAAATCAAGCAAACATGCACAGCGAAAATAAACCATCATCCACACACATCTCATATGTATTCAGCATATCAATAACAATCATCAATTTAAAACATTGCAGAAGTAAAACACGGAGATAGAAAAATACATATCTTCATTGTGAAATGGTCCCAAGCAACTAGCTATGTCGTTGCAACATTCCACCCAACCATAGGTCTCTCCCCAGCCTGTATTCTTTTAGCACTCAGATACCACCCCCGATATGGGCATGATTTCTACAAGGAAAGGGGGAATCTCAAGCTCAGCACAGCCCAAGCAACCATCACATCTAAGCCAAGCCAGTCCACAACTTGGTTTTTCAGGCTAAATCTGAACCCTCTTCATTTCTAGATGCTTGCACTCAAGCTCAAGCCAAAGCAATGGATACCCATAACCCATACCCCAGCATACCCTTTCCACACTCAGCAAGAATAATGGTTGGGCATGGATAAACTATTTTTTAATTGGATTTTCAAAACAGGGTTCCCATTGGCTCTCCTAGTTCGTGGCTCACCCAAAACGAACTGTGGGAAGGGGAATTCGACCCAGGGAGAAAACCCGATTTCTCCCACAAGTTATGAGCATTTCAAATGGCCAAAAAGGCCTCAATGAAACCCCAAATCGATCTCCCTTCCTCCTAGCAGCTCTGCATCACGGATTAGAGCCTATACCCTAGCATAAGATAGGATGACAAGGCAAAAAAAGGTTGATCATAAATTTGGTGAGGAGCACTTTCCTTTTACTTAGCATTCCATGTTTGTTGTGACTTTTATCTTTTAATTAATTTACAGTTTCCAATTGATGTTTTCTACCAAGTGCTAAAGTACAAAGAAGAGTCATTCAAACATGGGGTTGGATTAAATATGGGTTGTGAATATATGTTGAGTTATCAATTGTTAATTGAACAATTTGTAAGTAGTTATGTATTTTACATCCCATATTTTATAAATAATGAAACAACGGGAAACTTTCAATTATATCTATATTTTTTCATAGCATATAAAAGTTGTCAGAAACAAAGTATGGGTAAAGCCACCAAAAAATATATTGAGAGACAACATGCAACACAGCTTCAAAAGAATGTGTATTGCTCACTTGTTGTTATGGTATTCTTTTTTATTTACATAATAATGTATAGTATACTATGAATATACATATACTTATCACGTTTTATTTTTATGTGTAGATGGAACATGAAAATGCAGAACAAAATCAAATTAATCAATAAAACATTTGATATATCATTTTTTGGGATTATTTCCGTAGAGTAAGTCATTAATATATCCATGAGTATTAGTTGCAACTAACCAATTTTTCATGATTATGAATAAGTCCACTTAGTACTAATTGCATCGGGTGCTGCCACAAAGGTGAAAAAGTGGGATTGAAACTAGTGAAAATAATTGCATGGAATCAATCATCACCAAGCCCTAGATGTGATTATTGATGCCATGCGATCCATTTCACTAGTTTCAATCCCACTTCTTCACCCATGTGAGCATCACCCAATGCAATGAGTGCTAAGTGGACTATTCAAAATCATGAGAAATTGGTCAATTCTGACTAATACTCATGGATATGGGTCATAGATTAATGACTTGCTCTAAGCAAATAATTTCAAAAATGATATTTCATAAGTTGGGTTGCTAAAGCTTCTCAATACTTCAATAAAACATTGTAAATAACTCAAGTACAATAATTTCCCTTACAAGTGATGAAGAAATGAGGCATGGAAGCATCTTGAGCAATGATAATAGTTCAAGCAATGAATGATAATCAATATAGTTGAATGGTGTAACAAGTTTTATATTTTGGAATGTTTGTCTATAAAAATAAGACATTTTGATTATTGTGGGCTTTTAAATTGTCCCATTTTGCATGATGGAGGGTCTCTTATTTGTATATAATATAATGGGTTTCTTATTCTATGCAATGTGTGTTGTTGCAATATGTTATGTTGTTGATTAAGTATGTCGATGATTTACAATATTACAAAAACTT
Source organism: Larix kaempferi (assembly GCA_027924585.1). NCBI lineage: Eukaryota > Viridiplantae > Streptophyta > Pinopsida > Pinales > Pinaceae > Larix > Larix kaempferi. Next base: position 3,522,501 of record BSBM01000264.1, read on the forward strand.
GTGCATTTGTTTAAACGATACAATACATTAATGCACTGATTATATCTAAATGTATTAATTAAAATATAAAAAACAACATTATTATAAAAATTATTTGATTTTATGATCAATAATTGAAATTTCATTTAAAAAGAAGAAGTTGCATGTGCATACCTATAAACATATTAAATAACATGCTGGGAAATTTGACATTGAAACATATCGACCTATTGTATCCATTTATATGCTTCGATGCATTTCATCCATGTTTTTTCACTAGTGCATTTACATGATTGTTACGGATTGGTACATGTTAAGGTTTTGCTAACTGGTGCACCTCTATCATTGTTACACATCGAGGTTTTCTACTTAAATAAACACATCAATATGCATGAGATTATAGCGTGCAGTAGTATATGATATATGTATGAATGCACCAGTGTTAATAATTGTAATAAGTGCACCGATGCTCCTAATTACATCTTCAACACCATTCCCTTCAATTATAATAATAACTTTTGTCGTTATTGTTATCATTACCATTACCAAGACTTCACAATGTGCAAGAATATATGTGCACCGATGCTCAATCATATAAAGAGCATAAGTGCTTCACAACATATAATATGCACATGTTGGTGTGTGTTACAATTGTAAGGATACTGATAAAAGAACATTCATTAAAGCCTTTGGATGCCAAAAAAAAATAGTTACAGTGAGCATCCACTAAAACCTTTCCTTTCATTGGTGGAGATTTTTTTGATAGATTTTTCCAAACATGTAACAGTAAAACCTCCACTAATTAGTGTTTTCCTTGTAAACTTGTATAGAGAGTCTACTACAAATATAATGCATTATGTATTTGTAAATGGTATAGTAAAAGAATAGTCATTCTTTCGTATGTAAGTGTAATGATTATGAGAAGAGGGATTTGTGCATATGTTTATGTAAATGGTATTGAATGAATGCATGTTGAATGAGATCCTTGTATTGAAATCTTGTGGAACATTCATTATTACTATATAAATATGATCATGCTTAAGATAACATACCTATATGTTTCCCATAATAGTAGAAAGTGATTGCAGTAGTGATGAATGTCTATGCACGGAGATTGAAAGCCAATTCCTTAATGTTGATTCATAATACTAGCAGAGGTTGGAATTTTGGTATAATAAAAGGGTCCTAACCCACACGTCCTAGGTAAAATGATGTTGTTGAAGAACATTGAGAATGGGTGGTCTTAGCTCAACCCTAAATCAAAATTTCACTATAAAAGTGGGGTACAAGCCATGTGTTCCATTAATTGGTATCAAAGTAAGAATGCATCATCAAATATGCCTTATTGAAAGGTTGTTGTCCATATTATTGTAAGCAACTCATGGAGCATTAAAAGATGTTGTCATATATTTTAGAGGGTCAATACTACAACAAAATGTATACCAACTACATGAAAGGCATATCACTTGTCATGCATACTTGATGTGTTATTCTATCTTGTGATTTCTATATCCCTAAAATATATATACTTTAACCTCTCATACTAATGAACGTATATGTAACTAGCTATATATTTCCTTATCCACATGCCTTGTATTGTATCACATACTCTCCTTATACACTGTGCATACATCTAAATTCCTTTAAACACCCTTTTTTTTGGGTTCTCCTCGCGTCCACAAGTCAAAGTAGTTATGAGACCATAGATTATTGCATTTACATGTGGTAGAGCAAGAAAATGCATATCAACAATATGTATGTAAAGAAAATTGACCACTTACATCTTTAAGAAAAAATACTTATTATTATTATTATATTTATTATTTTTTAATTTGTTTGAATTCGAATAAAACAAAAAGCACTTGTTCTAAGAATTTAGATGTTTTTCAAGGTGGTGGTCATATGGTGCTTCATGACGTGGAGAAGAAGGTGGTCATATGGTTACTCATCGCCAAAAGAAAAAAAGTGATTTAAAGGATACTTATCGTGTCTAAGAGGATGCTTGACTCATTGTTATTCTAAATCGTAAGTGAAACTTGAACATGTACCGTACATAAAACAAGAAATGTAATGTTGAAATTCGAAGGGTAAAAAGTAATGACGGAACCTTTATGAAAATTTGCTTGCACCAAAAGAAAAGAAAGGAATATGGACGAAATTTGATGATGGATTCTTTCAAGAGTGACCCCACTTTACATAATATAAGGTCTATTGAGTGTGCCGTGCAGGGATTCATTTCATGGCTATAACTTTTATGATACACATGGCATCATACAATTACTTTGTTGGTGGAAGAGGATGTGCCTATATCATGGCAATCAACCAAAGTGTTGTTTAATAAATTTGGAAGTTGTATTTTTCTTGTGTATAATAAACAAAAATGATAAATATATATATATATATATATATATACACACGATGGAATCTAAATGTGGAGGTGTTTCGTTAACATTCAAGCACAGCAAACAAAAGAAATATGAAGAAGACGGAAAGGAAAAAGAAAAAAAAAATCACACCATTGAAAGTTGAAAGGAACGAGTGAACAACAAATGAAGAAGATGGGGTACCTAACCATTCACATTCATATTGTGTTTCCGTACAGTAGACAACTCCCTAAAGTAACACGTTAAAACATTGCTATCCTATTTAATGTAATGTGGGGACACGAGATGGAAGAGATATATGTTACATGTGTGTCAAATCTTTTTGTCATGTATCCCGTTATATGTTAGGTGTAAGATGTATACTCCTTAGGAATCATCAACCATGTAAATACTCATGTGTCAAAAAATGTACTATGATGCAATCTCGTTATAGATTTTTTAAAGAGAGGGTGCATATATGAAAACGATGTGGTTTTGTTTATGTATAATATGTGTATTTATAATTAATAAAAATAATAATTAATTAAAAGTATGAAATTTATTAAATGTTTATTAATAATATTATTTTATAAGATGGAAAATATATATTATTTTTTGAATTTATTTATATAGATTTTTATAATTAATAAATTATATATTAAATAATAAGAAGTTAAAAGTGAGTAAATTTAATTATTTTTTATGGAACTTTTTTTTCTACATTTTGTAAAAATTATGTTTGAGTTATAGTTTTACTTAATTGATGGTATCTTTAACCATTTCTAAAACTATGTTTGAGTTATAGTTTTACTTGGGAACTTTAACCGCTTCTAAAATTTTACTTTTTCCTAAACATAAAATATTTTAAACAATTAAATTTATCAACTTTTTAAGTAAAAAAAACTCATATTACTATAAATCCAAATTACCAATTATATGAAATAATAATGATATTTTGATCACTACATATATATATATATATTCAAATTATAATAAAACATCAAGTTTTCACAAGTAATCTCCTTTGTAATTTAACTCTTCCATAAACATGTTGAAAGGAGGTGAAACTGATTTTTTTATTGTACATAAGATTAAGAATCACCACATACTTGGAAAAATTAACTAAGCATTTTCAAAACAATTAAAAATAAAATGAAGAAAAAAAATATAAGATAAGGAATCATTGGACGGGTATGTAACATAAATCTTCCATAAACAATTTGATCAGAGAATAACAAGTTGGTTAGACCTCTGCTTATAAATGGTATCAGAGCATGGTTTTGTCTAGTTTGTATATGCTGGTGCACCCGGGATGCCTTGGAGTAGATATTCAGTTGTGTTGATTATTGAAACATAAAAGGTCCCCGTACATAGATCTTTTTCTTTAGTAGATAAAAGAAGACTGTCTGAAGTTAGCACTAGATATTCCAAACTTGAATGTTCAGAAATAGAAGATCCACAATCTTGGAACCCTCCAAGGCTTGATAGTTCAAAAATTTATGAGAAACCTCTGGTTGCTATATTTCGAAAGAAAATCGTGTTAAAAGAAGTAGAAGTTAAAATAAATATTTCTAGTCCGACTACTCAGATCATAGCTATAAATATGTTCTCTGGAGATGAATTGAAGAAAATTGTAGAGTATGTTTAGAACAAAATATATAGCTACATTCATTTTGGTGGGATCATAATTGGTTTAGCCCCTCTTTTCCGAAGAGGAATAAATACTCCCTATATAGTCGAACTCTTTGACACCAGACATCTCGCATATGATCATGCTAGAATTGGTATTATCACAGACAATTTGCAAGCATGAACTCAATATGGAACTCTCATTCCTGACTATGCAATGGAATTAACAGATCCCCATATTAAAGATGCCTGGAAGATGTTGGTTGGTGTTCAAGGTCTTCAAATGGTAAATGATTCGGAATTTTTATCAGTCATTATTCAAACCACATTCATGCTATCCAATACTGCTCACCCAAAGTTAAAACAACTTGTCCTTAAAGATTGCCTAACCACGGGTATTACAAATGTTGAAAGTTCAGGTGTCTCTTATGAATATGTTGGTCTACCAACTGACTGGTATTTCCAATACCACTCCTTGAATACTGCTAATAAAAAACCAAAGCCATTCCATAGATCCATAACAACTGACAACCAAATTCATCTCATTCCTTCACATGAAACACCAACAAGCTCCTCTTCTGCTTGCCAGCATACATATGTTCACACTGGTTTGATCGAGGTGTTACCTCCTCTCTGCAATGCCCTTCTTGTCACTCCCTTATCTCTCCTCCGACTCATCAAAGTTCACCCAGCCAGCGTGGTGAATTTACCAAACATTCTTCAAATCCTTTTTTACCCACTTCTTTCAATTTGGTAAAACCTCTGAATCCATCTTCCAATCTACCTGGAAAAGCTCGATTATGCCAACATCCAGCGTGTAATCCAACTTCCACTTATGATACTTGTAGAGCCCCAGATGATGTACATTTCCATCATTGTAATATGGTCAAAAGTATTGACTTCCCATACAATTGGAAGAAACAAACTCAAAAGATTGATTGCATGCTATCTTCCCAAAGGCATCCAAGCAATAAGTCTGGTCTAGGATTCAATCCTCCTTCTCAACAAGAGAACGAAACCCAAAGGTTCCTTAGGCATGAAGCTAGACAAGGAAGAAGATTCTAGAGGTTGAAACAAAAGACCTCATTGCCTTCTTCCATACTCCTAATTGCTCTACCGGATGGTATCTATAAGCCTACTTTGAAAGAGATTGAAATTTTCTTAGATAGATACCAAGGATATTCCCCTTATGATCTAAAAGATGAATTCATGAAGAAGATGATAAATTGGGATTTCTTTACTCGTGAAGATTCTAAAGATTTTAGAAAATCCCACTCTATGGAACATAAAACTGAATTGGCAAAACAATGGAAAAAACACATGGTAAAAGAAGGTGAATGGATATCATTCTTTGAATGGTATAAAATAATGAAATTGGAATCCTCTTTAAAAAATCTACAAGTCACTGCCTTAGAAAAACAACCTGAACCCTCACATAAGCCTTCAGAAGGCCATAAGTGGGAATTGGTCAAAGGTGGAGAAACCTATATAGTCACATTTGTTCCCCCTTTGAAACCCATCCTTTTAAGAAGAGAAGAAGAAAAAGAGGAACCAATAGTTGCTGCACCATTTATAGAGACCAAGGGAGAAAGAAAAGAACTACACCAGCAACTGAACTGGAATAGTGCAACCCTCAAAGAACTAGCACTACAAATGCATGCATGCAGACACATGAATGATTCACAGAATGAGTATCTCAAAAGCCTAATGAAGCTTTATCACCATGAAAACGAATAGAATATTGTAAAGATTAGCCATGAACAAGAACTCTCTTTTGAAGTTCTAAATTATGTTAAAATTGCTATCAATGCAGAAGACTCTCTTAGAGATCAGATAAGAACCCATAATAGTGATAAACTTGATTAAGCAATTACATGTTAGATGAATTTATTTATATAGATTTTTACAATTAAGAAATTATATATTAAATAATAAGAAATTAAAAAAAGGATAAATTTAATTGTTTTTTAATGGTTTTTTTTCACATTTAAAAAAAGTTATGTTTGAGTGATAGTTTTACTTAATTGATCTGAACTTTAATCACTTTTAAAACTTTAACTTTATAAAATATGGTAAAAAATTAAATTGATCAACTTTTTAAGTAAAAAACTCATATTGCTACAAATCCAAAATACCAATAACTTTAATCACTCTTAAAACTTTAACTTTATAAAATATCATAAAAATTTAAATTGATCAACTTTTTAAGTAAAAAACTCATATTGTTACAAATCCAAAATACCAATAATAAAAGTATTTTGATCACTTCTTCTATTATATATATATATATATAAAACATCAAGTACTTACTCGTAATTTACTTTGTGATTTAATTTACTCACTAGTAATTTATTTTGTAATTTAATTTTTCCATATATTTTGATCACTTCTTCTATTATATATATATATATATAAAACATCAATTACTTACTGGTAATTTACTTTGTGATTTAATTTACTCACTAGTAATTTATTTTGTAATTTAATTTTTCCATAACCATATTGAAAGGAGATGAAACTATTTTTTTATTTTTACATTAGATTAAAAATCACTACATATTTAAAAAGATTAGCTAAACATTTTCAAAACAACTAAGAATAAAATATAATTAGTTCAAAGTTTAATTAAAATTGAAGATTAAAAGCAACTACATACTTAAAAAGATTAGCTAAAAAAATTAGCTAAGCATTTTCAAAACAATTAAGAAGAAAATATAATTAGTTCAAAGTTTAATTAAAATTGAAAAAAATAATAATTAAAAAATGGTTAACTTAAAATTTGAATTTTACATTAAAAAAAAAATTGAATTTTGTATAAAAGTAAAAATTAGCATAGTTTAATCTTAAATCTAAATTTATGTATCAAACCGTAAATGTTTTTATTAAATTTTAAGTGTAAATGTTTTTATTAAATTTATACCAGCAAACAAGGTGGGGTGGTGTAGATTATGTGGAAGATAGGTATTTGTTTTCATAAACCGAAGCGAGATCTGGTAGACAATGATTTGATTGGTAGTGTGTTAGGAGAGCCTTTTTCTTTTCTTCTTTACTTGCAGAAACAGCAAAGATAAGTTCAAATTGGGCGCAGCAATCGGTGTTGAGATCCACTCTTCCACATCCGCGAGAGCAGTTTTGGGTGGAAGAGTGAAGCAGGGGAAGAAGAATCCCAATCCCATGGACGAGAAGGAAAGATAGGCCTTCTGATCCCACAACTGAAGGAAGGAAGGAAGGAGATTCTATCCCCATTGGGTTTCAAGATTTGAATTTTCTGGCCATCCTCCTCCAGGGAAAAACATAAATTGAAAAGAAAAATTCAGAGATATTTCAAGGCTTACCTGTATCATGTCTACTGCAAGTGGAAGCAAGAGCAGCACAGATGAGTCTGACAATCACAGTAACAGTAATAGCCAACAGACCGTGGAGGTGGAGGTGGCCAAGTGCGAGTGCTGCTCACTGAAGGAGGAATGCACACCGGCGTACATAGCCAGGGTCAGAGATCGGTTCTATGGGAGATGGATTTGCGGGCTCTGCGCAGAAGCCGTGAAGGAGGAGCTATGCAGGGCCGACAGGCGTATCGGCATGGAGGAGGCCCTTAACGCCCATATGACCTTTTGCTTGCACTTTAATCGGACTAGCCCCGCGCTACATCTTGCAGAAGCCATGTGCCACATCCTCAAACTCAAACGCTGTACATCTCAGTCCCATTCCTCGAGGGTTATCACCACAGCTTCAGGTTCCGCCTCCACCTCCACCACCGCCACCGCCACCGCCCCCGCCCCATCTCGCGGCCGCCTCGATCAAGATGTAGCCCGCTCGGGTCTCGCTCCTCGCTTCTCCACTCTTGCTCGTTAATGCAAATTTTGACACACAAGGCCTTCGGTATTCTTCCAACTATACTTACTTTTCCAAGTTTATACATAAACGCAAAGACGCCAATGGAGCTTTTCACTGATCTGTTAAAGTTATTTTTTGTTCTTATGTGGACTCTGTCATGTTGATGTAATACTTTTTAGGGTCCAAAGAGTAATAATTCATATTTGGTCATTCTAGCCTGCAATTTCTGATTCTTGGAAAGGAGTTTTGCAGATCAATTCAATTAAAGTTGTTTGGTTTTTAATTTGACACAGATCATGCCTGATAATGAAATGCTATAGTGGAGTGCAATCTGATTTGGAGGTTCAATAACAGTCTACACCTATCTATATCAGCTGTATAGGTCTTACTGGCACTAAGAGTTTTGCCAATTTGAAAGTAAGTTGGCATTCGAGTTGACAGTTTCAAAGGTTTATGTCGTAACATCTTTTCTAACTTCAATATTAAATTTCTCACCTGAGACATTCAACATCCTTTGCAGCAATTTCAATTTTAGTTATTTTTAACTTAATGGTGACTGGAAGCCTATCATTCCTTTACTATTGTCAATTTACATCATCCATTGCAACCTCTTTACCAGTGACATTATAAATTGGGATTTTGTTTCACATGAAATGCTCTCCAATGCTTTGGATATGTAACCTAATTTTCCTCAGAGACCACTGCTTTTCGTGAAAGTTGTGTTCAGACGTGCTGATGACAGTTCGGGAATCATCTTCATATGCAATATAAAGGAATCATATGAAGGTTTTTTATTTTAAATTTGGCCAAAATATGAAGGAATCATAATTTCATTAGTCCCTGTTTCCACAAAGGAGGAGTTCTGACATTGGAATTTTGTCCATTCTGAATGGATCAGGCTTAACTTTTACTATGATGTTTAACTGGATTCAGACATAAACTTTTTGAGTACAGCTTATCAAGCAGAAAACCCTACAGATCATTCACCATTATTTACAGGTTTTACATTGTTGAAACTTAGCAAAACTAATATGTGTTATTGTTTTGGTTTTAATCACGCTCTGTGAATTTTGACTATATGTGAATTTTTATTAAATTGGACACGGGGATTTTGATTTCAAGAAATGTTCATAACACTCTTTTCTCTTCCTACAACTCTATAGACCAAATTAGTCAGTCTAATTTCTGCCTCCTTGTCTGTGATATTTTTCCTTTTCACTACATGCGTATGATGTTGGACATGTTTCCATATTTACGAGAACGGTAGACCATTTTCTTATCCTAAAAAAATGTGGTCTGATCTTAAATTCATGCTCTTTGGATTGACTAAACTTGGTGATAGTTTTTTTTATTGTTATTCTAGAGTAGTATAATTTCTGTGCAGTGTAGAGCCATTCAATTTTCTTGGCAAAAACGTTCAGAGTTGCTTATGAAGATCGACTGGTCGGCGGTCCTAAAAATGAGAATGTACAGGATCCTCAGTGAATGTAACATTGATGAAGTTTAAGTTTTGCCATGTGCTGGTTTGGATTAGAAACATCCACAACCACATGGAGACTGGAGTCTGTCCTTTTTAGAGAACTGAATCGTCGGAAACTCTGTTGGCCCAGAGGGAAGGACAGCTGAATTGTCAGAAACCCTGTTGGCCCAGAGGGGCCTTGCAGTAGAGCACCAGTGATTACCCTGTTGGCCCAGAAGGGCCTAGCAGTAGTGTAGAGCACCACCAGTGATTTTAATTTATAAATTATAACATTATTCCCATGTTATGTCAGACAACTTACTCACTCCCTAAGACTGATGTCATGTCATCGTCATTATTATTCTCGGATTGGCATTGGCGGGCTTGGTTCCACATCATAGTACACACCAAAGGTCGTCCATTCCCATAAGGAAAAGTTAAAGCATGGGAAGATCCGGTGGAAATTAGTGAAGTGAGTAAGATATGAACGGCATTATGTTAAGAATTCTTAGTAAAGGTTATAATTTTTAACAAGCGTTGTTTAGTAGTTTAGTTACGCAGAATCTAAACAATAATCAATTCAAATTGGAACTGTATATTTTATATTTAATTAATTTAATATAATTACTAAAGCAAAGAAACATATATATTAATATAATTGATATAAGGCAATTAATGTTTTTATGAATAACTAAAATTAAATCAATAGCATCTTGGATTACACATTTGCTTTTTAGGTTAATATTTAGATTCGATTAATCAGTATTCTTATTTTAATATGAGAAATGTCAAATGCACAAAAAGTAATGAATGAGTGTGCTTATGAAACCTTAGTAGCGGTTCCCCGCTTTAGCTTCCCTTTTTGTGTGCCCTTTCGCCATGGATCCTCCCTTGGATCTCAATCATGGGGAGATGGCATGTCGTATTGATGAGGCATTCTAGAACTTGGTCGCCTCCCTGCAACCCCCCTCCTCGGCAGCAATGACTCCATCTTCGTGCTTTGTGAAACTTGCTTCTGTTCCTAAAGTCAAATTGTCCTTTGCTGCAGCTAAAAAGAAAGTGATTGGTCTATCTGAGCCGGGACTAGTGGGACTCTTTACTGGTCTATGGCCTTCACCATTAGGCATGGAAGTCTAGCTTGATGAGAATTGACGCCCTCTTATCACAGGTAGATTGCAACATCACTTTTATGAGAGAGGCTAGTACACTTTCCTTTTTTAGAAGAAGGAAGACAAATATCTCATTTTGTAGAAATGGCCCTTGCTTCATGGGTCCACGAGGGATCTATCTCAATAGGTGGAATATGTCCTTTGACCCTGAAAAGGATATCCCTTTATTAGTTAGGTATGGGTGAAGCTTCCCCACTTACCGTTGCATTGTTGGTTGGATGAGGATTTGGTAGGAACTGGAAACTCATTGGGGAAATACATTGATAGATCTTAGCTAAAGCCCCCTATGTTTGATTGTGCCCAGATCTTTGTGGAGGTAGATCTTAAAAAAGGACTACCAGAGGCCATAAATCTCACTATGGATGGCTGGACCCATGCACATAAAATAAATAATGAGTAGTTGTCGACCTTCAAGTGTAAAGTCTGCCATGAGTATGGCCACTTTGTAAGGAACTTTCCCAAAACCCTTGAAAAGGAGCCCGTTAAGGAACGAGAGGAAGGATTGTAGCATGTTTAGAAAAAGGGAAAGCGAGCCCCTACTCCAGTAGCGAAGGTATATCCATTTGTACCCTCTTCCTCAAACCAGTTGCAGGCTTTGTCTAGTGCAAAAGATGTAGAAAAAGGAGAGGAACAACCCAATTAGGAGAAAGAACCAAAGGAAACAAACCCTTAGGACCCTAATGCTTCACTAGTAATTGAGGAAATATGTATGAAAAGCTATATCCCTCTTCTCCCATCATAACCATATCAGGAAATTAACACCTCACAATGTAGTACCCAGACTGGCATAGGAGGTGTAATGACTCAACAAAAGGATAAATAACCTCGGGAAGAATCCATTGAAGATACGAAGGAGGATAGATCCACTCAAAAGAAACTTGGTAGAAAAACTTTAAAGCAACATAGAGAAGATGAGGCAGCAAAGAATTGAGTACTAGGAAAATAGGCTTCACTTGATAAACACGTTAAACTTTGGTAGTATCAATCCAAAATCAAAAGGAGCACAGAGAATAAGGAAGAAGAAAGATCAGGCCAAATAATAGAAAATAATGATGATAGTCTCATAAAATTTTAGGGGTATGGGAGGAAAACAAAAGATGGAATCAATAAGGAATATTGCATACAAGGAACAACCCTCTCTTCTCCTTATCCAAGAGACAAAAATGGAAGTTGAGGAGGCACGTAATCAGCTAAAACAATCATGGAAATATAGACGAGGTTGTGCAGTAAGTGCTAGGGGGATTTTGTTGGAATAACTACCTTGTGGGATTCAAGGAAGTATAGATTACTTAATTGCATGGAGAATGACAATGTTGGCTCTTAACTGAGTTGGAAGATCTTGTAACAGAGGAGAAGATTAAAGTGTTCAATATCTATGGGTCTATTCAATATAGGAGCAACGAGGAATTTTGGCGATCTCAAGGAAAGTTTTGCGAAAACTCTTGTCACATTATGGTCGGGGAATTTAATGTCACTTTATCATACAAAGAACGCATAGGACGTAGCTTGGTACATGACCCCTTTAGGGAGTGTCTTGAGGGCTTTATCTCTGACCTTGATCTAGTGGATATCTCTCCAAAAAAAGGGATTTTCACTTGGTCGAACCAACGAATTGGGCTTGGTCACATTGTTACCATACTGGATCGGTTTTTAGTTCATAGCTCTTTTTTTCAAAAAGATACATTGTACATGCCTATATTCTACCTCTTGCCCCATTAGACTATAATCTCTTGCTTGGTCGTAATTGGTTTTACACCATGACTGCGATCACATCATCTATCTTCTGCATTGAGCAATTCCTCCATCAAGGTCGAATTGTTACCATCGACCAATTGGACTTCTGTACACCAGACACCGCTACTCACCCTGGCGACAATGTCCCTTTTTTAGGACAATTGTCACAACCATATGAGAGCGTGGGGGTCGACCTCATAAAAGATTCATCTCTTATGGGCATTTTTCCAACCCCAAATCCCCCTAACCATGTTTCCACAATGAACATGATCTCCTCCATGATTCCATCGTCTTCCAACTCTACAAATCAATGGCTCATACCCGATGAGGCCA